>CM029400.1:13750000-15000000 GCA_017139565.1 Luffa aegyptiaca
ATTAAGAGATGCGGCGAAAGTGTGGCTTAATCAGCAGCCTGCAAATTCCATCGCAACATGGAATGATCTGGCCGAAAAATTTCTAGAAAAATACTTTCCACCCACCGCAAACTCCAGATTGCGAAAGGAAATAATGACACTCACGCAAATGGAGGAAGAAACGTTGAGTGAAGCATGGGAACGATTCAAGAGTTTGCTACAAAGATGCCCGCACCATGGTTTACCATTATGTATTCAGCTAGAGACCTTCTATGTAGGTCTCAACAAGAATTCGCAAGTATTGGTAGACTCATCTGCAAACGGGGCATTACTCAGAAAGATGCTGTGCAATGTAGCGTCGCGACGCTACCCCCATTCCGGGCCTATAAAAAGGCACCCTTGGGTGCCTCATTTACCATCAATCAATTCATTCTTCAATCCATTCTTTCCTTCCTTTGGCTCCTTTGGAGCCTCTCTCAAGGCTTTCTAGCCTTTTTGAGAGAATTCTTTAGTGGGGAATATTTTGGGGAATCTTGGGGAGCATCTTAGGAAGCTCAAAGGAGTGTTCGGCGGAGCTCTGAGCGCCAGGCGAAGGGGTTCTTCGACGGTCAATTCCTTTCCTTTTATGCTCTTAAATTATGCTTTCTATTGTAAATGTTGTGGATATTTTAGCTATGTATAGCTAAACCCCAATTTGGGGTCTTGGAATGAAATTATAATTGAAATGTTGTTATAATTATCTGTCTCTTGCCCTTTTTCCTGATTATTTGTATGGATGGGCTTAATGCTTTATTCAATCTGGCCAATTGTGTAATGATTCGATCCTTAATGGAAACTCGACGGAGAGAAGTTAGGATAGATCATAATCCATGCAACTAGTTTAATTGCCCGTCGTGACACCGGGATTAGTTGATTAAACTTAGATTCCTAAAATGAATCAGAGCGTAATAATTAATGATTTTTAATGGTGCTAAGGACACTTAGGTTGTTAAAATGAATTAATTACAATTAGGGGAAACCGACAGGAGAACCTATGTGATTAACGGAGATTCTAGGAGTATAATTAGTTGGGCAATGAGATAGGATTATTATAACAATTGTTTAGCTCATAATTGATTTTCAAGACCCCTCTTCCCATTTAAAGAAATCTCTTTCTCCATATTTTTTTTATTTGATTGATCAAATTATTTTCCTGCTTTAAATCTTAAATTTTTCTTATTTGCATGAGTTGTTCCCTAAATATTATTTTGCCTAAGTACTTTTAGTGCTCAAGAGATTTTGTTTTTGCTTAATTTTCGCTTCGCTTCCCTGTGGATTCGATACTCGGTATTACTACCGTTTTATATTACTTGCGGCCCGTGCACTTTGCAGTCATCAGAAGGTTACAACATCAAGCGACTCTTACACTGGTCCTATCACTCGTAGTCGTTCCCAAGGAATTGAGATTAGGGAGGATCATACTCCTCTTGCTGTTGCAAACAAGATCTCAAAGCTGATTGAAGAATCCTCTAAGGATAAGGTTGCAGTCAAAGACAACCCGCTGTTCGAATCTGTCGTTCCAACATCTAAGCAGCCAAAGGATGCACTAAATCCTGATGTGATGTCTGTCATGATGGCTGATGTAGACCAGGATGAAAGAATGGCAGAGATGGAAAGAAAACTCAATCTCTTGATGAAGGCAGTTGATGAAAGAGATCTGGAGATTGCCTATTTGAAGAACCAGCTGCAAAACCGAGAAACGGCTGAGTCTAGCCAGACCCCTGGTGCAGGAAAGAATGATAAGGGGAAGGCTATCGTGCATGAGGACCAACCGCAACACTCTGCGTCAGTGGCCTCTTTGTCTGTCCAACAGCTGCAAGACATGATCATGAATTCCATCAGGGCTCAATATGGTGGACCCACTCAAAGTTCCCTCTTGTATTCTAAACCTTATACAAAGAGGATCGACAATCTCAGACTGCCCGCTGGGTATCAGCCTCCCAAATTCCAACAGTTTGATGGAAAGGGCAACCCAAAGCAGCACATCGCCCACTTTGTTGAAACCTGTGAGAACGCTGGTACTCGGGGAGATTTGCTTGTTAAGCAATTTGTCCGAACACTGAAAGGAAACGCGTTCGATTGGTACACTGACCTGGAGCCTGAGACAATTGACAGTTGGGAACAGATTGAGAGAGAGTTTCTGAATCGCTTCTACAGTACGAGGCGAACAATTAGTATGACGGAACTCACGAGCACAAAGCAACGGAAAGGTGAACCAGTCATCGACTACATCAACCGTTGGAGAGCCTTGAGTCTCGACTGTAAGGATAGACTCTCCGAGGTATCCTCTGTTGAAATGTGCACCCAAGGCATGCACTGGGGACTTCTTTACATCTTGCAGGGGATAAAACACCGGACCTTTGAAGAACTGGCGACTCGCGCTCATGATATGGAGTTGAGCATTGCTAGTAGAGGGAACAAAGATCCCGTGGTCCCAGACATGAGGAAGGAAAAGAAGGAAGTCAAAGGCACTGAGAAAGTTACGAAGAGTGCCACAAAAGAATCCATGGTCGTCAACACGACCCCTTTGAAATTTTCCTCGAAAGGAAAAGAAAGTAAAACCGATAAGCGAATGGAGACAGGCGAGAGACGTCGCCTAACTTTAAAAGAAAGACAAGAAAAGGTGTATCCGTTTCCAGACTCCGACGTCCCAGATATGTTGGAACAACTGTTGGAGAAACAATTAATTGAACTCCCCGAATGCAAACGACCGGAAGAGTTAGGAAAAGTCAATGATCCTAACTACTGCAAGTATCACCGAGTCATTAGCCATCCAGTGGAGAAATGTTTTGTTTTAAAAGAGCTAATCCTTAAGTTGGCTCGTGAAAAGAAAATTGAACTGGACCTTGATGAGGTGGCTCAAGCGAATCATGCAACAATAATGGCGAATGTGGGGGATCAAATTCCTTTAATTTCCTCATGTGATTATGAAGAAAGGTTGATTCAATTTGGGACCCTTGATCTCGTAGTGGTTCGATTCCGAAAAGAAGCCACAATGAAGGGGTCCTAAGAAAAATATAATTCCATTGAAGATGAGAACGAAGGGTGGACCCTTGTTGTTCGTCGCAAAAAGCAAAAGCAAAGTTATGCACGGAAAGAGTCCCGCCTATTTCGAGATAGTAAAAGAAATGTTAAGTCTCAAAGGAAGAAGGGAAAAAAGAAATCGAGGAGGTCAAAGCCTGTCGTGGAGAAAAGTGAAGATTTCTTTTGCCCTCCACCACCCATAACTTTGGCAGAATACTTCCCAAGGCGCTTTCTCGATGATAGTCAAGGAGAAGCACTTGAAATCGTCACGTGTCACATTGTGGACATGGTGGAAGATGATGATGTCCCTGCTAGTTCCTCGGAAACGGTGGCAAGTCCAGGAGACTTATCCTCCTTCAGCATAAAGGACTTATTGTCACTTCCTCAGGAAGCTAAAAGTGTCCTTATTGATGCGTTGATTGAGTCGGATAGTTCAAACATCCCGACCTCTAAGGCATTCACATGTGCTTCGTGTTGTATGTCTATAGGATTTTCTGATGAAGATTTGTTGTTAGGGTCGAAGCCTCACAATAGACCTTTATTCGTCTCGGGATACATCCGAGAACAGAAGGTTAGTCGGATCCTCATTGATGATGGATCAGCTGTCAACATAATGCCTAAGTCAACCATGAAGCAGTTAGGCATCTCGATGGGAGAACTACAAAACAATAAGTTGGTGATTCAAGGTTTCAATCAAGGGGGACAACGAGCGATTGGCATGATACGTCTCGAGCTCATCATTGGGGATTTGAAGGCCGATACTTTGTTTCATGTGATAGATTCCAAGACCACTTATAAGCTGCTATTAGGTCGTCCTTGGATCCATGGCAATGGAGTGATAACTTCTACATTGCACCAGTGCTTTAAATTTTATCAAGATGGCATTAAGAAAGTTGAGGCCGACACTAACCCATTTTCAGAAGCTGAGTCTCATTTCGCCGATGCAAAGTTTTATCTGAAGAATGAAAACACAGAGAAACCATACCTGCAGAAATCCCCTTGATAAAAAAAAATGATAAATTCGATTTAGAGCCACAGGCAGATGCAAGAAAGGAAGCTGTTGAAGATGTGAATACTTCCGACCTAAAAAAGGGTGAAACATCTACAAGCCTTGTGAAACCTAAGGTTGTAAAGGATGAGAAGTGTTCAAATTCACCTATCTTACGATACGTCCCCTTATCTCGACGTAAAAAGGGTGAATCACCTTTCACTGAATGTTCAGAAAGCATAAAGGTCGGTGACGTTGAAATTTTGAAGGAAAGTTTCACTACGCCTCTTACGAAGATCACAAGACAAGAGGTTAAGAAACCTGAGGACGATCAGATAAAAGCGATCTTGCCTGACAAACGAACTAAAGACGGGTTTGACCCCAAGGCATACAAACTTCTAGCAAAAGCAGGTTATGACTTTACAACTCACACTGAGTTTAAAAGTCTAAGGGTTTTTGATGGAAGAGCTGAGCTCTCTGCAACACAGAAGAAACTTCTAAAGGAAGGTTATAGTCTGCCTACAACAAGAAAAGGGCTTGGATATAAGTCGCCAGAGCCGGTTCGCATAACAAGAAGAGGGAAGGAAAAAGTGGCAGACACAAATCATATAACAGTAGAGGAAGTTGATGACTCAAAAGAAAAAGAGAGTGTCGACCAACGAACTTCTGTTTTTAGGCGCTTCAGGCCACCGGTTGCTCGTGCTTTAGTCTTTCAGAGATTAAGTGTCAATGAAACGGAAGAAGAGAGTACACAACCTACCAATAGCTCCACTCGACCTTCAGTTTTTCGAAGGTTAAGTATGCCCAGTGAGGAAGAAGAGAGTACATTTTCAACTCCGAATGTCACTCGACCTTCAACTTTTCAAAGGTTAAATGTGCCCATGGAAAAAAAAGAGAGTACATTTTCAGCTTCGGAGGTGGCTCGACCATCAGTTTTTCAAAGGTTAAGTATTACCACGAGAAGAGACAAAAAAGAGCAGTCTGCTTCGTCGACTTCTCACCGACTTCAATATGAAGATGCGATGAAAACTGAAAAGATCATGAAGGCCGATGGAGAAATTCGCAGTGCAGTTCCTTCACGAATGAAAAGAAAAACCCTTGTTACTGTCGATACAGATGGTTCTTTGAAGGTAAAGAGACGTGATGTTGTTATTACCAATCCTTCGAAAGAAGATAGTGACCAGGAAGAAGAACAAGCCTCTTGCCTTCATATCACTGTTGAAGAAGAAACAGAGGTCGAATTGTCTGAAGTAGATGAGGATGAAGCACCTTTATCACTTGAAGACGGCAGCGAATCTACAGTGGATGAGCTTAAAGAAGTAAACCTGGGTACGCCAGAAGAGCCACGCCCAACTTTTATAAGCACGTCACTTACTCCCGAAGAAGAATGTGAATATATGAGTTTACTCGCTTCATATAAAGATATTTTCGCCTGGTCATATAAAGAGATGCCTGGACTTGATCCAAAAGTAGCTGTCCATCATCTCGCAATTAAAGAGGGGTATCGGCCAGTCAAGCAGGCTCAACGACGCTTTCGCCCGGAACTTATCCCTCAAATTGAAATAGAGGTCAATAAGTTGATAGAAGCAGGATTCATCCGTGAGGTGAAATACCCCACGTGGATAGCCAACATTGTTCCTGTTAGAAAGAAGAATGGACAGCTTCGCGTTTGCGTCGACTTTCGTGATTTGAATAACGCATGCCCGAAAGATGATTTTCCACTGCCAATCACAGAACTCATGGTGGATGCCACCACAGGACATGAAGCTTTGTCTTTTATGGATGGATCATCAGGTTATAACCAGATTCGAATGGCTCTTGCAGATGAAGAAATGACAGCCTTTCGAACTCCAAAAGGGATATACTGTTACAAAGTGATGCCCTTTGGATTGAAGAATGCTAAGGCTACTTATCAACGTGCTATGCAAAAGGTCTTCGACGATATGCTGCATAAACATGTCGAGTGCTATGTCGATGATCTTGTTGTTAAGTCAAAGAGACGACAAGATCACTTGAAGGATCTAAAAGTGATCTTTGATCGTTTGAGAAAGTATCAATTGAGGATGAACCCTCTCAAATGTGCATTCGGTGTTACTTCTGGGAAATTCCTTGGATTCGTTGTTAGACATCGAGGAATCGAAATAGACCAATCAAAGATTGACGCCATTCAAAAGATGCCAAGGCCTAAAAACTTACATGAGTTGAGAAGCTTGCAAGGTCGTCTGGCCTACATTCGAAGATTCATCTCTAACTTAGCCGGTCGATGCCAACCTTTTCAAAGGCTAATGAGGAAAGGAGAAAAATTCGAGTGGGATGAAGCATGTCAAAATGCTTTCGAAAGCATTAAGAAATATTTGCTTAACCCTCCTGTCTTAGGAGCCCCTATATCTGGAAAGCCATTGATTCTATACATCGCTGCTCAAGAAAGATCGCTCGGAGCATTATTGGCACAAGAAGGTGAGAAAGGAAAAGAACGAGCCCTTTATTACTTAAGCAGGACTCTGAATGGTGCTGAGATAAATTACTCACCCATTGAGAAAATGTGTCTTGCTCTTTTCTTCGCTATTGACAAGTTAAGGCATTACATGCAAGCTTTCACAGTGCACTTGGTCGCGAAAGCTGATCCTATTAAGTACGTTCTATCGAGGCCGGTTATTTCTGGACGCCTAGCTAAGTGGGCCATCTTACTCCAGCAATATGACATCGTTTATGTACCACAGAAGGCGATTAAGGGGCAGGCATTAGCCGACTTCTTGGCGGATCATCCAATCCCGTCGGATTGGAAGTTATGTGAAGACCTACCTGATGAAGAAGTCTTCTATGTTGAAATCATCGAACCTTGGACCATGTATTTTGATGGCGCAGCACGAAGAAGTGGAGCAGGGGCAGGAATCGTCTTTATTTCGCCTGAGAAACACATGCTCCCCTACAGCTTTGTGCTTGGTGAATTGTGGTCAAATAATGTTGCTGAATATCAAGCGCTGATAATTGGCCTCCAAATGGCCTTGGAGATTGGCATAACATATATAGAGGTCTATGGTGATTCAAAGTTGATCGTTAGTCAACTCTTACTCCAATATGAAGTAAAGCATAAAGACTTGAAGCCTTATTTTATCTATGCAAGACAACTGCTAGAAAGGTTTGATAGTATAGTACTGGAGCATGTTCCGAGATCAGAAAATAAAAAGGCAGATGCTCTAGCAAATTTGGCGACTGCCCTAACGATCCCGGAAGATATGTCGATGAACATCTCACTTTGTCAGAGGTGGATTGTGTCGCCAGTAGAAGATGAATGCCAAGAAGCAAATATGATTTCTGTTTTTGCAATTGAAAAAGAGGATTGGCGACAACCTATTATAGATTATCTTCAACATGGAAGACTTCCCACAGATCCCAGACGTAGGGCCGATATACGAAGAAGAGGAGCCCGATTTATCTATTACAAGGAGACCCTTTATCGTCGTTCTTATGAGGGACTCTTCCTTCGATGCCTTGGAAAGGAAGAAGCAGCAAAGGCATTAGTTGAGGCACATTCAGGTGTTTGTGGCGCCCACCAGTCGGGTCCAAAACTCCAGTTTCAATTAAAAAGGATGGGTTATTATTGGCCTACAATGATTCGAGACTCAATGGAATATGCAAAGAAGTGTGAAGCCTGTCAGTTTCATGCCAATTTCATACATCAGCCACCGGAGCCTCTTCATCCGACTGTAGCTTCATGGCCTTTTGAAGCTTGGGGACTTGACCTTGTTGGCCCTATAACACCCAAGTTTTCAGCAGGACATTCTTACATTCTTGCAGGGACGGATTACTTCTCAAGATGGGCTGAAGCTGTCGCATTGAAAGAAGCCAAGAAAGAAAATGTTGCGGATTTCGTCCGAACTCATATAATTTATCGGTATGGTATCCCTTATCGCATTGTGACAGATAATGGAGAGCAATTCTCCAACGGCCTAATGAACAAGTTGTGTGAGAAGTTTAACTTCAGGCAATACAAGTCCTCTATGTACAATGCCGCGGCAAATGGGTTGGCAGAGGCATTCAATAAGACGTTGTGTAACTTATTGAAGAAAGTAGTCTCCAAGACAAAGAGAGATTGGCAAGAAAAGATCGGTGAAGTGTTGTGGGCTTACCGAACTACTCATCGCACTCCTACAGGGGTCACACCTTATTCCCTCGTCTATGGGGTAGAAGCTGTACTCCCGTTAGAAAGAGAGATTCCCTCATTAAGGATGGCTATCCAAGAAGGGTTGACAACGGAAGATAATGCTAGGTTGCGCCTTCAAGAGTTAGAAGCACTTGATGAAAGAAGGTTAGAGGCTCAACAAGCGTTGGAATGCTACCAAGCACGAATGTCTAAAGCCTTTGACAAGAATGTGAAGCTTCGATCATTTCAAGTGGGTGATCTTGTACTTGCTGTTCGAAGACCCATTATCACGACACGACATACAGGGAACAAATTCACACCTAAATGGGATGGACCCTACGTCGTTAAAGAAGTCTACACAAATGGAGCGTACAAGATTGTGGATAAAGACGGATTAAGAATAGGCCCGATAAATGGCAAATTTCTTAAAAAGTTTTATGCGTGAAATGTAATGCTACATATCGCAAGAGCCTAAACTGCATGATACTCCTGGCCCGCATGAGTTAAAAAGGTGAACGGCCAAAAAAAAAAATCAAATTTGTACCCTGAACTACGTTATGACTTGATCCCGTTTATTAATGGGTACGTAGGCAACTTAAAGGAAACTTTAAGCTCAGTCCATAAAATTAAAAAAAAAAAATCATCATTCCATTATGCGAAGCAAGTCTGATGTTGATAAAAATTTTACCTATTACAAAAAAATAGAGATATCTTTGATAAAAAAAAAGTATAACAAAAAAAGTCCTACAATGATAAAAAAAATGGAGTCTGATCATGGTATCCACTTGTAATTCTTCAGCTCTTCTTGTGCATCTTCCAACATTCCACGAAGTATTGTCAGAGTTTTAGCATCAGCATCAGTAAGAACAGGGGCATCTTCAATACTACTTATAGTTCCTCGCAGTTTGGAAGCCTCGAGTTGATGTTGTTTTAAGATATCCTTTTTCTCAATAATCGACTTAGAAATCTCACCTCGCTTAGCTTTTACAGCTTCAAGCCTAGCTTCCAATTCTTCTTCTTCTCGCAATGCTTGCAGATGTTGTTGTTGAAGTGAACCTTTCTCTGTGAGTAGTTCACTTTCACTGTATAGTATCTTCTCCAAGCTAAATTTAGTCTCTTCCAGTTGGCGATTCTTACTCTCCGAAGTTAATTGAGAAGAAAATGACGGCTGCAGCTGGTTATACTTCTCTACCTTCTTGAAATACGCACTTACAATTTCTTTAAGAGAATCCAAGCCGGGTACACGAATCTCAGAAATTGTATGAAGTATTTTGACTGCCTCTTGTTTAAGACGAGGTATTTTGTCGAACGGAGTGCGTATGATCTTTTGGTGTATGCTCTCCCACAGGGCAAGGGCAGACTGTTTCCTATAGTTGGAAATAACATCGTCAGCACAGTAATCAGAGATCTCAGATGCAGCTGCATGGGTCGTTGTCTTCTTTTGTTCAGGGATTTCATCAATTACAGGATGACAAGATTGAATCACGACTCTATCCGTTGGCGCTTTAGAATTGCCCACACGAGCAGCTACAGATTCAAAAACGTCTGGACTCACAAAAGAAGGAGGACTATGATGCCCCTCGACTTCTATAAGGGGATCATTTAAAGGTGACTGCAAAAAAAAAAGGGTAAGTAGTAGTGATAATAATAATAGTAAAATATTATGATGAAGAGGGAATAAAAACACTTACCAGTGGTGCAGGGAGTTCAGGAAATGGTGATGAGCTAGGAACCCCATCAAAATATTCATCTTCACATACTGATGGTTGTTTGGACTTTTTAGACCTTTTCCAATGATGATCGCCGCTACTGCTCTGACTAGCATCATTATCCTTAGAGCGAAATTCACCAGGTTCAAACATGCGGATCCTTTTGCCTCCGTTGTCATTACCAACCTTTTTGGGAAATTTCGGCTTGGGAGGAAGAGGAATAGCATTAGCCACCAATTTATCTCTGCCTTCTTCGAGATAATTTCCATTTTTGCCAACCACCAACTCCTGTAGCTTTGGGTAATTTGGATGTGTGGCTTCATCGTGTGCGCAGGGAGATAAACTTGAGACAATGTTTTTGCTCGAACACATATAATTCAAAGGCGCAATACATTATCTAAGTTGGCTTCAGGAACTTCTTTACTTAGATCGTTTGGCACGTCTTGGTAAAATCCAAATTGTCGGCTACATCGACAAGGATTATAAGATTCGATGACATCGAAGACCCACATCGGGAGGATAAGAAGCATGATCAAATACTTATAAAGAATGAGGAATGCCAAAATGATAGTTGGTCATCATCTGTCAGAACCATGCCTTTGTTGCGGGGAGGGAGATTCGCATGCCACGATACATATTTACCTTTATGAATATGTACACGAGCTTCAAAATCGTCGAAGTACTTAGCTCCACCCTCTCCGGAAAACTCAACCATCATCGGGCCCCTAACTTTTTCTGGAACTGCATGATGCGTGTTAAAATAATAAGCAAGCCAAGCGTAAACATAATGCACTGGAAAACAGGCTTTTGAACGTCCTGCCGAAGGAGACGCTCTATAAATCTGGCCCAATCCATGATAGATGTTAGCCAAAACAGGGACAGCAAGACTAAAAGCATAACCTTCTGCCATAAGGCTTGCAACTTTGAAGACCTCAGGACGAAGAGAAACCTGCTTATTGGGAAACACAAATACACATAACCAACAAGAAAGAAAAGCAGCCAAAAAAGTCTTTTCTATCAAATCGTCTTCTACACCAAGCTCATGAAAGAACTCGAGTTCTGTCTCAGACCAGTCAAAACATTTGATAGGAACTCCATTTGGATTATGAGTCGAACGTGGACGACTAGCTTTCTTCGCTTTTCGAGGAGGAGGCTTCTCATACTTCAAATCTCTCTTAAACCAAAAAGAAATCCATGAACTAATGGAAATTTGGAAATGATCACGGTTCTGAGAGGCTATATGATAATAAGCAGCAAATAGATACTCACAACTTTTCGGGAGGCCTTCGTTGTTTTGGTCAGATGACGCTAACAATTCCTTGCAGCAAGGAATAACTTCATCATAGAACTTCCCTTTAATGGAAAGGCCCCCTAATCTCCACATGTCCCATAAAGAGATAGACAATTCGCCAGACGACGTATGAAGGGTATTGGTTGAAGGACACCATGCCTCGCAAAAGGCTCGAATTATATCAGTGTTACGATCATAGGTGTATAAGGAAGCCATCACAGCATCAAGCAGACGAGCCTTCTTAAGTGATAGCTCATTACGGGCAACCACGATTTCCAACCATTCCCAATAATGGAGAGTGTAACTGAATTCTCCATGGACTTTAAACGATGAACTCCAGCGAGCTTTACCCTCAATAATTTGACGACCTAGCGTTGACTCTGGATTCTGACTTGGTGCTTTATTATGTATTGGAGATTCTAGGAACCACATTTTTCAGAGGTGATTCTTGGTTTAAGGGTCTTCCCTCAGACCATCTAGGTAGGACTCTAGAACTATCTAAGGAAGGCTGCAATGTCCTAAAGTTTCCATGCACCACCTCTCCTACATGAAGAATGACTCCATTTTCAACAGGTTGATCTCTATCCTTCAAGATGACTAAGCAGTTCTTCTCACGATCAGGATGCTCAGTGAAATACACCATGATGGAGATAAGTTTTTCTACACAAGGAAAAAATTTTGATGTCAATCTTTTCCAATAAGCTATGAAAGCAAGAAAATGATGCATAAATAATCAATCATAAAAAATGTGGTAAAGTCACTGCAAGTGAAGCTGATGACGACCGTGGTGACCACCCCTGCAGGAAACTACAGTCATCAAAGTGACTGGTCTAGACAAGTGGTGAAATCACTGCAAGAGAAGCTGATGACGACCGTGGTGACCACCCCTGCAGGAAACTACAGTCATCAAAGTGACTGGTCTAGACAGGTGGTGAAATAACTGCAAGAGAAGTTGATGACGACCGTGGTGACCACCCCTGCAGGAAACTACAGTCATCAAAGTGACTGGTCTAGAAAGGTGGTGAAATCACTGCAAGTAAAGCTGATGACGACCGTGGTGACCACCCCTGTAGGAAACTACAGTCATCAAAGTGACTGGTCTAGACAGGTGGTGAAATCACTGCAAGTGAAGCTGATGACGACCGTGGTGACCACCCCTGCAGGAAACTACAGTCATCAAAGTGACTGGTCTAGACAGGTGGTGAAATCACTGCAAGTGAAGCTGATGACGACCGTGGTGACCACCCCTGCAGGAAACTACAGTCATCAAAGTGACTGGTCTAGACAGGTGGTGAAATCACTGCAAGAGAAGCTGATGACGACCGTGGTGACCACCCCTGCAGGAAACTACAGTCATCAAAGTGACTGGTCTAGAAAGGTGGTGAAATCACTGCAAGTAAAGCTGATGACGACCGTGGTGACCACCCCTGCAGGAAACTACAGTCATCAAAGTGACTGGTCTAGATAGGTGGTGAAATCACTGCAAGTGAAGCTGATGACGACCGTGGTGACCACCCCTGCAGGAAACTACAGTCATCAAAGTGACTGGTCTAGACAGGTGGTGAAATCACTGCAAGTGAAGCTGATGACGACCGTGGTGACCACCCCTGCAGGAAACTACAGTCATCAAAGTGACTGGTCTAGACATGTGGTGAAATCACTGCAAGTAAAGCTGATGACGACCGTGGTGACCACCCCTGCAGGAAACTACAGTCATCAAAGTGACTGGTCTAGACAGGTGGTGAAATCACTGCAAGTGAAGCTGATGACGACCGTGGTGACCACCCCTGCAGGAAACTACAGTCATCAAAGTGACTGGTCTAGACAGGTGGTGAAATCACTGCAAGTGAAGCTGATGACGACCGTGGTGACCACCCCTGCAGGAAACTACAGTCATCAAAGTGACTGGTCTAGACAGGTGGTGAAATCACTGCAAGTGAAGCTGATGACGACCGTGGTGACCACCCCTGTAGGAAACTACAGTCATCAAAGTGACTGGTCTAGACAGGTGGTGAAATCACTGCAAGTGAAGCTGGTGACGACCGTGGTGACCACCCCTGCAGGAAACTACAGTCATCAAAGTGACTGGTCTAGACAGGTGGTGAAATCACTGCAAGTGAAGTTGGTGACGACTGTTGCACGAAGCTTACACATTCAAGCAAGAAAGAAACAAGTTGCAATAATATATGTGCAAAAAAAAAAAAAAAAAAAAAAGAAAAAGCTCATATGTGCACATTCAATAAAGACGCCAGTGGAGTATATGCATATTCAAAATAAGAAAAATACATAAAAAAAAAGAAGTTTGAATATCATACCTTTCAAATGGTAGACAAAGATTAAGATTGATCCAAGGAGATTATCAAACAGGCTTGTTAATTCCAAATCCTATAGAAAAAGAGAAGGTAGTTAAAAAAAAAAGCATAAAAAAAAGGGTGTTAAAGCGAGGTTCGACAACCAAAAAAAAAAAAAAAAAAAAAGATCTTGTGAGGTCTGCCACAGCCCATGAGCATGAAGGGTTAGGGTTTATATATATATATAAAAGGAATGTATCTGTGTGTGTGAAAGTAAAAAAAGGGAGCAGGTTGAATTTGTGCACTATATATGTGAAGCAAAAATATATATAATAAAAAAATATGTTTGATTTTGGCAAGACTTACAGCTGGAGACATATATATGTGAAGCAAACATATATAAAATGCATGGTTATATGATACCGACGACACGACAAAGAGGCACGAAGGGAGATCTTCGCTCAAAATCAAGGCCTATACAAAGAAGAAAATGCATGAGCATTTGAAGTCAAATGAAAGAAAGAAAAGAAAAATTAAAGATGAGAGAATTTTTCATACCTAGACTTCTTGCTTGGGTGGCTTTGTGTCTTGACCTATGCCATAAGGAAAAGGTATTATGAGATTTGATTTTAAATTGAATTTTATCTCTAATTAGATCCTTATCAAATTAGGAGTGCCAATTCAAATCGTAAGCTAAGTGGGAAATTTGATTTAAATCAAAGCAACATACAAAATCTATGTTGGACGGAGTCAAATTTGATCAAGTATTCCAATTCAAAACCTTGGTGAAATTTAATTTTCAATTTAAATTAAATTTTGGTTGCAATTTCAGATGTTATTTCAAACCACGATTTTTTATAAAATTCAAAATTTTGATATTTGGAATATTTGATTTCAAGGTTCAGAATACTCCAAATTCAAGTTATTATTATTATTATTATTATTTTTTATATATAATTTGGATTTTACTTTAATCTTAATTTGAAATTAAAGTAGAGCATAAATTCTACTAAAGTTCAAATCAAAGTTTGATGCCAAAGGAGGGAAAATCAATCAAAATTTTGACCAAACTTCATATTTTGATTGACACATCAAGCGGAGTCAAAATTTAAAAAAAAAAAAAAATTGATTCCAAATAATTTCTTTTCGAGATTCATCCACACATAATTTGTGCCTAAATCTCGAAAAGGGGGCATTTGTTGATGGAGAAATTTTGACCAATCACGAATTGCCACGTCATTTCATAAAATCAATGACGGAATTAAAATTAATTAAATTTGGGACCAATTATAAATTGACATGTGTCCTAAATTTAATTTGGAGATAAAGTTGGCCAATTATAAATTTATAGGGCCAAATTTCTATTTGATCAATTAATTAAAATTAAATTATTTTGATCAAATTAATTAATTTGACCCATTAATTAAAAATAATAATTATTTGGATCAAATTTGGGTCTTTTAAATGTTTGGGTCATATGGTTTTGGGTCAAATATGAACCAAACCCAAGACTAAATGGATGAGCCCAAGACCAATAAAGCCCAAGCCCAAGTTGTTAGGCCCAAAAGTTACCAGGGCCCAGCCAGCGAGAACTCTATAAATAGAGGAGTTCTCCACCATTTCAAGGGGGTCAGAATTTTGAAGCTCCAAGCCAGAGTCAGAGAATTCAGAGAAACTCCATCAAGATTGAAGACTGAAGACTGAAGACTCCTTGAAATCCATAAGTTTCAAAGTGCTGAACACTTCTTGAAAATTGAAAACTCCCTCAAGATTAGAAGACTTCAAGCCCCAAGAATCCATTGAAGCTTCAAACTCGAGATCAAGCGTTCCAGCCCTCGAGTGAAACACATCCACACACAAGGGAGAGAATCAGAGGATTAACATTAGAGATTGTACATCCACACGCATACAAATATTAATACAAATATACTTTTATTCCACGTGTCTCCATCTTCGAAGTTACGTGTGAACAGCCCCACCTTTGCACCCACAACTTACCCAAGCAATGCACAACTGATAACACTCATTAAGTGTGTTATTTAGCCTTAAAAACTTAGGTTATTGCTAGGAAAGCATGAACTTTATGCTTAAAATCATATCATTTAGAGTCAAATTAGCAAAAGTCTTCGGATCATGATATAAATCTTAGAAATATAGAATTTATGTTTAAAATGTTGAAAAAGAGAGTATTTTTGTAAGAATTTATCAAAGTTAATGTTTTTGTGCAGAGGTCCACTTTGCGGTGGAAATGTGCCCACAAATGGAGAAAAAAAAAGTTAGCAGAGCAAAATTGATGTTGAAGATTTATGCCCACATTTGGTCCTGAAGATGTGGAAAATGCGTCCAATTTGCACCCACAAACCAATAAGGAAAATGGCCCCAACTGAAGAGACAGTTTTGTCAAGGCAGTGCACTAAAGGAGATTTGCGCCCGAATTGCAGCTACAACTGGGCTTTCCGACAGAATTTCGAGATTCGCAGGATTTGCACAGAATCATCCAAAAATCACAAATCTCATACCAAATCTCCAAGGATTGTGGATTTTCACTCTCAAGAGACTTCTCACACTGATCTCGACAACTAACCCTATCTTCCAAGGTCTATATAAGACAACCAAGGTGCAAGAAGCAAAAGAAGCTCGAATTTTCGTCCTAGGATAGTCTTTATGCTTTTCTTTCTTCTCATCTTGTAACCAATCCGAGTTTCGGTTCTTCTAGCCTTTGTCGGCTCTTCCATTCAAAAGAAGAAGAAGAGAAAGACTTGTCTCTCCTTGAAAAAGGCAAGAGCAAGTTAGATAGAGGGGAGAAAGAACCTTAGTTGAGTCTAGAGTCCTTTACTTTCTGTTTTATTTCTTTTGTAAGCTATTTTACTTTCTGTTTTGTTTAAGTTTCAGTGTAAGTTCATTATTTTATGTACTTGTCGATTATCAATATGAATGCACTTTATTTCTTCAATTCGTGTACCTTTTATTTTATGTTTTGCACTTTATTTTTCTCAAAGAGCTAAGTTTCTTCTCGGGGATTCGAATATGTGGATACCTTGAGTAGAAGAAAGGCCCACCGATGCAAAGGCAACCTTGCTTCCTCTTAGCGTTGTTTGTTTTTGCTGAAGTTTAAGTTTCATTATTAGCTTAAATTGATCAATTAAGTTAGCATAGTTTATGTTCAGCTGATGGCCGAAAGGTTGGAGTTGAATGTGCGGGTTCGCAAAAACAATAGTGGAAAAGATCCTTGAAATAGGACTTTGTTTCTTGCATTCTAGAAATAGGACTGAAACCATTAGAGGTTTGGGAGTCGGTGCAATATTTATCTAAGTTTTAGCTAGCCCTAGAAATAGGTGTCTAGTTAGCTTAGTCTCTTAAAGGCACCTATAGTGGAGCTGAATAGGAGTTGAACTTAACTCATAATCAAGTTGTCAGGACATTTGCAGATGCAAAATGGTCGCAATGTATATGCACCATGTCTATGTGGGCACTAATAGATAGTATTCTCCAGCCGTCTGCATTGCCTGAGTGAGTTGCTAGTGCAAATGTGGGCGCATTTTAAAGCTCTTAGTTGATACTTATTTGAATTCCCCGTCTTATCTCATATATATTTATTTGCTTTATTTACTTGCTTCCTTTACATTGCTTTTATCTATCACAAAAATGAACTATCAAATTATTTCTTTGGTTACCACCCTCGGTTACAAACGTAGAGGAGGTTCTTGTTTTCTTAAATTGTAAAACCATGTTTCAACTAGTCACCATCTCCCTTGGGTTCGATATCCGAAGTACTCTTCACTTTATTACTTGATAGTGTATACTTGCACTTGTGCACTTTGCACTGCAATCCGCACCAACAACGTTTGGAGGATAATGCCTATTAGTGCCCACATAGACATGGTGCAGGAAAATTGCTACTAGTTTGCGCCTGCAATTGCCCTGGCAGCTTAGTTGTGAGTTAAGTCCAACTCCTATTCAGCTCTGTTGTAGGTGCCTTTAGAAGACTAAGCTAACTAGGACACCTATTTCTAGGGCTAATTAAAACTTAGATAAATAATGAACATGACTCTTAAAACCCTAGTGGTTCCAGTCCTATATCTAGGATGCAAGAAACAAAGTCTTATTTCTAGGATCTTTTCCATTATTGTTTTTGCGAACCCACGCACTCAACTTCAACCTTTCGGCCACCAGCTGAACACAAACTATGCTAACTTAAGTGATCAGTTTAAGTTGACTATGAAGCTTAAACTTCAGCAAAAACAAACAATGCAAAGAAGAAACAAGGTTGCCTTTGCATCGGTGAGGCTTTCTTCTACGCAAGGCATCCACATATTTGAACCTCCAAGAAGAAGCTTAGCTCATTGATGAAATTAAAGTACAAAGTGTTGGGTTTTTGACAAAATATTAGAAGTGAGTTGTCCCACATTGGAAAAGTTGAAGGAAGTGATGGGCTCCAAGCACTATAAAAGGAGTCTATGGCTCAAAGCATCACTTTTGGAATCACTTTAAGCTTGGTATACTAATTCTAGTGTGTGAGTGGTATAAAGCTTTGAGAGAGTGTTTCTTGTAATTGGGGTCAGGGGAGAGAATTCTTTGTGATTGTAAGATTTTTTTTCACATAGTGGATTTGTTTCTGTAGGTCATGGAATTCTCCAACGTCCATGCCAAATAAATTTATAGTCTACAACCCCTAAAGCTAGCTTGTAGCAGTAGTAGTCGGGGTCGAACACAGGGAGCACGATTGTTAATTCGTCTAAATCAGGTTTATTATGATGACAGGACAAAAATGGGGGTTGGATTTGGATAAATTTAAAATGTGAGGGAAAATAAAACACTGAAAATAAATTGCAGAAAAGTAAAGACAGGAAAATAAAAAGGCGGGTAGGTTAATCGTACCTTGGTGATCACTGCAATTGGAATTACTCGGTGTTAGTTTATTCAAATTCAATCATTGATTATCTAAAGATTACTTGTACTGAATTATTATGAGTCTGGAGTGCTTCTTGGCTTTTCAGATAGTCCACCTACTAAGCATGTGTCTAATTGATTAACTTACCCGATACTCTACGAATTTATTAACGAATTAGTTATTTAATTATGCCCGTTGCCCCTTATGCTTAGATCGATAAATCCTCAATCTAAATCTAATTAGTTAAATTAGCAATCCGATAAATCCTCAAAATAACTAATTAACTAACCACATTATTGTTGGGTTTTATGCCCTAAAACTCGTAGATAGTAAATGAAACAAATTAGTTGATCTCAATAAAGTGTTATTTGAGTGATTAAGTTATTTAGTATTTGAATAATTGAGTTTGCATTAATAAACCCTAAATCCAGTAAACTAAGATCCAAGGTTGTTTAAATGAAACTTGGACTAGTATGTGGGGACATACGGGGATCGGTGTCCAAGTAACTGTTGGGTTTTATGCCCTAAAACTCGTAGTTAGTAAATGTAACATTTGACCGAACATTAATAAAATAATGTATTATTCATTTATCTTGTTTGTATTGAGTAATCTTGTCTTATTAACCCTAATCCAATAAACTAAACATCCTAGGCTATTAGTTTGAGGCTTGAACTAGTATGTAGGGACATACGGGGATCAATGTTCAAGATACAGCCTAAAGGGTCTATAGTATAGGGATAAGGCTAGGACCTTATCCTCGTGATACTATGGATACGACCCGCTTTGTATTATGATACAAACGTAATGATCCAACGAGTTCATGTAGTGGACATGCGAGTGGGGGTATCCTATGCAATGAGTTTGCATAAGACTGGACTGCAAAATAGTTAACCACTAACTGTAACACCGTTAACTAGCTAGGTTTCTATTTCACTAGGATGACCTAGGCAACTTGGTCTCAATCCTGAGTGGATTATAAACTCCTGTTCATAAGGGATTGTCCTTTGATTCGTATGGGTGCGAGTGGCCTGCACGCCGACACAGAAATATCCGTGGACACAGAAATATATCTGCAATGAGAAGAGTGCAGCTATGGTGCTATAGTGGAGTGAACCATAGTTAACGAACATTGATTAACTTGGTTAATGAGTTTAGCCAATTAATCTCATGTCGTTGGAGCTTCTGATCTGTAGGTCCATTAGGTCCCACCAGTAGCTCATTTATGGCGTTGAGATAAATTTCTAAGGGAGAATTGAATATTCGAAAGGGTTCGAATGTTAAGTTAAAATATGGGGGAGTTGCACGATTTAGAGGGTTTTAAGGAGGGAGTTGCTAATCTTCCATTAGATCTTTGGTTCCCTCATTCGTACGTTAGTGTGTGCATCTGAAAAATCCTCATTCTCTCCCAATCCCTCTCATTCTCTCGTGCAACACAGAGAACAAAAATTCTCCAAAAACCCTTAGAAATCTTTGCTCCCACAAGCAACCTCGACCGTTGATCCAGTGAGTATGTCGATGTAACCATTTGGTGGTGTTTGTGGAGAAATTTCCAGCAAAAGAAAGGAGTTTTTGCTTCTGTTTTTGGAGGATCCATCAAGGAACTTGGTGAATTTCGATCAAGAATGTCTACGATAGTGAGTATTTCGGTTCTTGATCAATAGGGTCTCTTTACCTAGATTAGATCTAGGTTTTATTATAAATTTTATGCATGTTTTATAGCCTTTGTACAACATGTTTAATTTAGTTCTACAGCTGTGATTATTTTGCAATCCGTATAGGTATTTCAATCATGATAAAAATACAGTGTGGTTTTGTAATACTTCCGCTGCGCTAGGGTTTTTATCCTTGCAGTAACAACCTAAATGGTCTATAGTATAGGGATAAGGTTGGGTACCTTATCTTGGTGACACTATGTGATACGTCCCACCTTGTATTCGATACAGATGCATGCAATGATCCAAAGCATACATGTAGGAGACATGCGGGTAGGGGTATCCTATGCAATGAGTTTGCATAAGACCGAACCGCGAAGTAGTAACCACTAGATGTAACGCCATTAACTAGTTTAGGTTTCTATTTCAATAGGATGACCTAGGTAACTCAATCTCAATCCTGAGTCTGTTATGAACTCCTTTTTAGGAGGGATTGTTCTTAGATTTTTATGGGTGAGAGTAGTCACTTTGTCGACTCAATAATCCTACCATTTCAGGGGCAAGACCGAATGGGGGCTGAGAACATAACAATACAAGATGGAATTCACTCCTTTCCCTATTGGGATAAGTAGATGTGTGTTCCCTTAAGGGCTGATTCCGGAGCTTGAACAAAAGCAAGTTGTCCTCTCCTAGCCCGAGAGGTATTTTTGTCTAGTGGTTGGACCCTAAACAGGTTGTTCATTAGGGGTAAAACGGTAATTTGACCTAGCTGGTGTTACGAACACACGTGAAAGATTGACTTATTGCATTGGTCGATATCAGTGGACACAAAAACATTCTACAGTGAGAAGAGTGCAATTGTGGGTCTTTGGTGGAGTGACCCACAGTTAACGAATGTTGATTAACTTGGTTAATGAGTTTAGCCAGTTAATCTCGTATCGTTGGAGCTTCTGATCTGTAGGTCCGTTAGGTCCACTTGCTAGCTCATAACGGGTACTGAGATAATTTAGTCTTGATATTAAAGGGAATTTAAGTTAATTGTATTTTGATAGAATTAACATAGTGTATGGAGATACATTATAGTATAAGTTTAATTAGTGAATTAAACTTTATAATAAAATTAATTTTGGATATGATTCAAAATTAATTAATGAGAGAATTATGAATTTAATTAAATATGTGATATTTGATTAAATTCATGAATTAATTAATTGGGGAATTAATTAATTTAATTTAATTTGGTTAAATATGGTTTAATCAAATTAATACTATAGTTTATATTAATGTACATTTTGATGCACATTAAAACTATAGGTTAAATGAGAGAGATTAAAATTGAATATGATTCAATTATAAAATTAATTAAATATTTGATATTTAATTAGTGTAGGATTCAATTAATTGAGAATTAATTGAATGACCAATTTAATTCAATTAAATGTTATTTAAATTGAATTAAAAACCTTATATTATAATTGATTTAATTAAATTAATTATAATTAATTGATTAATTAAATAATTATTATTTTTTAATTATTAGACGACCAAGATCGTTTGTGTGAGGACATGTTTGTAAATTTGGTATTTATTTAAAAAGAAAAGTAAAATTAAAAGGAAATAATAAAAAAAAAAAAGAAAAAAAAAACAAATGCTAAATTGTTGGGAAATTTTGTGTGGGCACGTGTAAGGTGGTGGTGATGTTGTGGGAGTGTTAAACTTAGGCAAGTGGCTGTAGGGTTGTGTGGTAAAAAAAAGGAAAAAAGAAAAAGAAGAAAGAAAGTGAGAATGGTGGGCGAATTCCATGGGTTTTTGAAGAAAAAACAGAGTTGGAGAGGAGAAGATGATGGGTTGTGGAGAGAGAAAATGAATTAAGTAAAAGAAATTTTAAAAAAAGAGACCAGGGTACATTGATAGTTAAATGAAGAGAGAGAAATGCTTGAAGTGGTTTGTTCACGTGAGAATTGTTGTTGAAGGAAAAACAAATAGTATTTTACTTTACTATGGAGGAAATGGTATGTGAGGAAAGAGAACGAAATACTTTTTGAATAGGAGAAAAGACAAAAGGAATACTTGATAATATTGGGATGGAATTTGGATTAAGAGAAGTAAATGGAAATTGTTTTAATTGAACAATGTGAAGCTTATGCTTATTTCCATGTTCGGGATAATTCGTAATTTATGTTATGGATATTGAAATTTCAGGTTGAACAGAAATTGAAACAACTTATGATCTAAAACGATAGCTTCAATGTTCGGTGAGTGGTTATTTTACAAAATGTTTCATTGTTATTTAATTATTATTATGAGTTTTCAAGAGCTTTACAATTATGTTGGGGTTTTAAAGGAACTACTATGAGATTTCCAAAGAGTTGCTATGAATTTCCAATAAAGTTATGAGTTTGCTGAAATTATCATTTACAAATATTAGAGATATTTTCAAGTCACACTCGAGAATTCAAAAGATTGTTATTTGAGCCAGTATTTTATGATTTCAGCCAGAAGTATTATTTAGAATTATGTGAGATATTTTATGGTTATTTGAGTAATTGGAAATATTTGTGTTATTTGAAAAATCTCTCTAGTATATGAAATGTTGTTTTAAAAAAGAGAATGGTTTTACCGCTATTGATGATGTTGAGTTTTTGTGTTAAAAGTGGTTTGAAATCCACCAGTATTATGTACCCATGGTGATTACCCGTATACTATGTGAATGTGTTTCCATAGTATAGAAATAGAGGTCTTGGGACCTGCTCTAGCACACGCTTAGGCTTTGGGTTGTGTGTTAGAGTGCTTAGCCATTCGTGGGTTACTCTACGTGCACGTATGACAGAGATGGCTTTGCTATGCATTTCGAGATTACTCAATGCATATAGTATGACAGAGATTGCCCTGTCGAGCGTATTGAGTTTACTCTACGCCAGTATGACTAGAGATTTGGGTACAGGTTTGGTGATAATTTTTCTGACATATGTTATTGTTTCCAAGAGTTACCCCTGTAAATATTTCTTTATGTTTTAGTTATCTTGAGAATTACTAAATCTCTCCTGTTACACATTGTTTTTCCAGAGTTATAAAACTATGCTTAAAGAGGGGATCGGTTTTATCGAATTATTTTATTTATGAACTTACCACTCACTGGGCTTTTCAGCTCATTCTTTTATTTTGATTTTTCCACTAGGTTACTCTTGAATTTCAACCAGAGTTGACTAACCAGAGTAAACTAGTCAGGGTCTTCCACCAGTCTCTGCAATTTGATGCATATCACTGTATTATATATAAAGTTTGGTAACGAAGTGTTGGGCTGAGTATTGTGGCTTGAGACGCCTGTATCTCTAGCCTTGTTCCAGAATGTGATATAATATCTTTATTTCTAGGGTGTTTATTGTAGGGAATAAAAGTCCCCACGCAGCGGAAGCCCATCGATTTGGACCTTACGCCGTATATTAATTAACATTAAAATACTGTTACGAAAAGGCAAAATAAACTTTAAACATGCTTTAAAGTTGCTGGAAATTGCTATAAACATGCTTGAAAATTAAATCTAAATTTATTTTCATGCTTTTCTAAAGAAACGGGAAAGAACCGTTACAAACCTTCGTTGTAGACTTGACCGTTCTTCGCCAATGACGCTCCAATGACCGAAAACGCAACAGCTCCCTCTTGATTTCTTTGCTGGAAATTTCTTCTTCAAAGACACAATAACCACAGAGGTTACACCGGTATGTCTCTAAGTCTAGGAGGCAAAAGACTTGTGGGAGTCTTTCTCTAAGAGGGAGGCTAGAGAGAATTCTATGGTCTTGTCTTGTGAGTCTAAGAGCAAGAGAAGAGTACTGAACCAATTAGGTCTATTGTTATATTTATAGAAGAGAGGCCATGAATAAAATATTCAATTAAATCAATCTTTTCCAAAATTGATTCAATCTTTATTCCTTTTTAATCAATCCAAGATCAATCAATTTCATAATTGATTAATCTTTTCCACAAATGACTAATTACTTCCATAAGTGATTAGATCATTTCCATAAATGATTAATCACTTCCTTAAGTGATTAATTATTTCCATAATTGATTAATTCCTGGCTAATGAATTCTTTAATTAATTAACCACCAATCAAATATCACATATTTAATTTCCGGCCTTGAATTAATTAATTTTGCCCAAATAGATTTTAGGCCTTAAAATTAATTAATTCATATTTGAACTCTTTCAAACTTCCATAAATTTATTGTGACTCAAATTTATATTAATATTTTAATTTTTTTCAAATATTAATTTCTCTCATAATAATATATCAATATGTATTATGTTGTTTCCCTTAGTAAATTGAACACTTTCAATTTACATTTATTACTTAGTTGCCTCAAATTACTTTATGAGCTACCAGTGGGACCTAATGGACCTGCAGATCAGAAGCTCCAACGATGTGAGATTAATTGGTCAAACTCATTAACCAAATTAATCAATATTCGTTAACTGTGTGTACATTCCACTATAGACTCACAGTTGCACTCTTCTCACTGCAGATATATTTTCTGTGTCCACGGATATAGACCAATATCGACTAGTTAGTCCTTCACGAGTGTCCGTAACACCAGCTGGGTCAAATTACCGTTTTACCCCTGGGTTACTTCTATTTCCTTAAGTACCAGTTCTCCTCTAATGAACAACCTGTTTGTGGTCCAACCATCAAACAGAAAACCCTCTCGTGCCATTGAGAGGGTAGGACCCTTTGTTCAAGACTCAGAGTGACCACTTAAGGGAACACTCATCTGCTTCCCTAAAGTCGGGAAGGAGTGAATTCCATCTTGTACGATTATGTTCCCAGCTCCCCACTCGGTCTTGTCCCCAAAATGGTAGGCTTATTGAGTCGGCGTATTGGCCACTCTCACCCATACAAATCAAAGGACAATCCCTCATGAGCAGGAGTCCATAATCAACTCAGGATTAAAACCAAATTGTCTAGGTCGTCCTCATGAAATAGAAAACCAACTAGTTAACGGTGTTATAACAAGTGGTTACTATTTTGCGGTCCGGTCTTATGCAAACTCATTGCATAAGATACCCCCACTCGCATGTCTCCTACACGAACGCGTAGGATCATAGCGTTTGTATCAAATACAAAGTGGGTCGTATCCATAGTGTCACCAGGATAAGGCACCCAGTCTTATCCCTATACTATAGACCCTTTAGGCTGTTTCTTGAACAATGATCCCCATATGTCGCTACATATAGTTCAAGACTCATATTACAGCCTAGGATGTCTAGTTTATTGGATTAGGGTTATTTTAGGCAAAGACAAATATAAAATAACTAATAACATTTAATGGAAAAATATATCAATATTATTTCATTAATATCCGGTCAACGGTTACATTCACTATCTACGAGTTTTAGGGCATAAAACCCAACATTTATATGCATATATATCGCCCCATTTCAGGTGTGTTTTTACTAAGTTTCACAGAAAACTCTGCCCAAACTTCTGGTTATTTAAGTTATTTTTAGATTTACAATAATCTTAAGAGTTGTTGGAGCATGCTAGGTGGCAATGGAGTCCTATGGTCGGTTAGGATACATTGTCAGCACGTCATGTCACTAGTTGCCAGGAGTAGTCTGGGGCGGGGTGTGTCAGTTTGGTATCAGAGCAGTTTTGTATCTAGGTATGATTATTATGCATACATGAATAGTAAATGTAAGTAAGTTGATATAGTAAGTGATATGCATTGCATCGTGAATGAGACATGGATTAGTGGCAGATCTCATATGTTACAAGAAGTTGAAACTCAATGAGCTTTTGGTAGGTAATGTATTGTGGGCGAGGAAATGATTTGAGAGATTGGTCCCTTAGAGGATAAGCAAAAGGTAATGTGAATTGACAGAGAAAGATAGTTAATAAATGAAAATTTGTTCTTGGTGTAGTTGAAGAGATGTGGATGGTCATGAAAGATTTTGAGAAAGTCATAGGATGAGTATTTGTTCTAGTTGAAAACGAAGCCCTTAGTTGGAACATGGAACCTAGTTGATGTAGGAATTCAAATGGGTGAATAAGTGATGTGTTAAGAAGTATGGACAAATCAGAAGATTTAAAGGTAATGTTTGCTACATTCCTTTTAGAGGAAGCGGCTCGGGGTTCATGAAAGTTAATTCTTAATAGGCAATAAGATTTGGTTAATTAGTTGGAATGAATTTAAGATAGCTTTCAAAAGGTGAATGTTGTCCAAGACTGTAGAGGAATGAGAAAGTAAAGAAACGTTTGAATTTGAAACAAGGGTCGATGGAAATTGGCGAACCCCAGGAAAAGTACGCTCAACTTCTCAATTAGGCAACCACAATAATTAAGAGTTTGATAAGTGTGAGAAATTTGAAAATGGTCTATGGGAGGAAAAAAAAGAAATTCAAATTTTCGTTATAGGTTTAAAATGGAGAGACATGGAAGATTGGTTGAAGCGACTATGAGAAAAAGGAAATAGTTGGTGAACAAAGGTGTTCTGCAAGTAGTATTTGGAGTGAGAATGCTAAAAAATTTTAGAGAATTCTACCATTTAGCAAGTGAGGATTGATGGCGTTTTAATGTGATTACTAAGGTCGCAACTTAGTCAACGTAGTTGTTAGACATGGAAGTTAGAAAAATGTTTATTTCACTGGGATGCGAAAATGATAAGAGAGATGAAGTTTGTTAGTGCCCTTATAAAGAAGGGATTGATAGGGCTGGTAAGTATAAGAGATTGGAGGGCGATTCATGAGAGGGAATTTAATAATGCAGGGTTAGCAGAATGGGGAGAGTTTGGAAGGTTATTGGTAGATGCAACTATGGGGACTTGGAAGAGTATAGCAGAAGGGTAAATTCAAAGAGAGCAATTAAATAGTGAATGCGATATTTCAGTTGGCATAATTAGAGACTCGATTAAGAGTAGCTGTTCGTGAATTCTTCAAATCAAAGTTCTATGTAACATCAAGTTCTACAAGTGGATTAAGTATCACAAAATAAGGTAGCGGGATGAATTCAAGTTTAACCAAGATTGGTATACTCAGTGTCAAAATGGTCGAAGACACATCAAGATGAGTACGTCAAGGTGATAAGTAAATGAGGGAAAGATGTGTCCAGAAAATGCTATTAAGAGTCGATATAAATAAGATAGACTTGCACCATGCAAGGTTAGTGGTTCATGACTCAATAAAATTGTAACGCTCCAGGATTTTAAAACTAATCCTAGCGACATTACTAACTCCTAAACCAAACTTAACCGAATGCACAGAAAATTTCGGCAGCATAACAACATACATAGGACTAAACCAAAATTTATATATCACCTGTTAAGCAAAAAGACAAACTTCTATAAGTCAACCAACCCACAACTACACACCACAACTACACACCACAACGCCACAGATACCCACCAGAAACTTCTTTCTCAAACTAGCGAGTCAAATCTCGCATTCACATCCAACGTTAAAAAGATTCATGCTAGATAAAGACATTCAACTAAATTACTAGAGACAACTTAATGTTCTTAACAGGAAGGAAACAGAACTCAAATGAAGCTAACCATAGCTAGGGTTAACTTCTCAATTTAAAACAACTAGAGAAGCCTTTAACTGAATTAAACATAAACACTATTCTATACAACAAAAAGAATAAAATAACTTTCTATGACAAACTAGATAATCAAAAGCTTGAAACAAAGATGCCTAAACCAGTGGAGTCACTCCTCGTGCACCTCCTTAGCACCACCGGGCTCATCGTATGCAAACTCACCTGCATCATCTAAAATGTTGTGGGGAGAAAGGAGAGGGGGTCAGTACAACCACGGTACTGGTAAGCAGCTCACACCCGGTGAGCCATCAAGCGACAAACAACAAAATCAACATGCTAGGCACACACATCCAACATACTCTTAAGCAATAAACAAATAATCATGCTTCTTAAAACGAGAACTCAACAACAAGACTCATGCTGACTCAACAGGATGCCTTCATGCATACACACAACATGCTATGCAACCCCACATGGTTTCTGCGCCATGCTCGCTTTCTTAGCACATGATTTACGCGTCATGCCACGCACCAATACACATGAATTCCGCGCCATGCAACGCAACTTAAAACGTGATTTCCGCGTCACGCTCCGCACCAAAACATGATTTCTGCGTCATGTAACGCACTCACACGCAACACATGAATTACGTGCCATGCGCAGCGCACACTCACACGTGATTTACGCGACACGCTCCGCACTCACAACCCACACGTGATTTACGCGCCACGCTCCACACCAATAACATGATTTCCGCGTCATGTAGCGCAATCTTAATACGTGATTTCCGCGTCACGCTCCGCTCACACAACCCAACTCACCTCTCAATGAGCACACAAGATCATGCAACTTGACTCACATGCAACATAGCCCAAAACAAATAAGCAACATGCTTAAATCATCAACAGATCAACATGCTTCCAATCAATAAAAACAAAAGTGCTTATCACATAAATCAAGTTACATATCAAACAACAAGGCATACTAGAAAAGCGATAAACAACAAACAATATGCTCATGCAGTCAAACAGACTCAACGGATACAAACTACTTACCTAAAGGCGCTTCTAAAGCAACTTCAACAACCCAAGGTAGTCCAAGAAAGCTCCTAAATAACCAAGACAACCTCCACTAAATTAGAACCAACTTACAAATACTTTAAACATGCTTGAAAGGCCAAATTCAATCAAGAAAGGCTATTTCCTTGCTAGACAACAACTCAAGATTCCCCAAATTGAAAACCCAAAGCCTTTAGACTATGGGCAACCACATCTAAGACACAACGGGCAATGGGTACTTGTTGAATGAAGGCTTTTCAACCGCTAGACAACAAGTAAATAACACATATTTCACATTCTAAGAACCTATAGAAGTTGGGCAAAGCTTTTAAGGACTAAATAACTAATGGGTATCGATTAAAACATGATTTTAAGGCTTAACACTTAACGGGCAACTCAACTTAAAGCTAACAAGCTTAGGGACAGCGATGAAACTTACCCAAACGGACCCGCTTTCACGATAGACGGGTTGTTCTAACCTCTAACAATGCGTTAGAATGATCCTTGGGCAGTGGGTGATCAAGTTGAAGTGTTTCGAACTCAATCGAACACTTAGACGGCGCTGCAGAACCGGAAATTCATCACTAAACTAACTTTTCAGCACCTAAACACATGGGTATTCTAATTTAAGCTCTTATCATGAATGGGTAGGAGTTAAAACTTACCGAAAACGATAAGCGACGTCGTAACGATCCAAAACGAAGCCAAAACACCGCTGGACAAAGGCGAAATCGCACGAAACTGAGGCTTCGAGCTGCTAGGATGCGAGATCTAACGAATCGAACCAAGAGACACTTAGATCGGGCCTTAAATCACAAGGAATGGGAAGGAAAGAAGCTTACCCACAAGCTTTTGGCCGAACAATGCGAAAGAGAGGGAAAGACAGCGCGACTTAGAGCAAAAAGAGAGAGAGAGAGCGAGACCCACGAGCTGGCGACGGCTTCTCCGGCGACAGAGGCTGATGGTGGCGCTACTCGGTCACCAGCGGCAGCAGCTGAAACTCCGGCTGCGAGGCTGAATGGCTTCCATGCCAACAAAACCAAGAGAGAAGGAGTGATTCGGCGGAGAGAAACCCGACGGAGAGAGAGAGAGGGCACGAAACTGCGACGACTTGGCCTGAGACCAAACGGACGGCGGCGTGTTCAGGCAGTGGTGGTTGGGTAGCTGGTCAGCGATGGAGATCACAGGGGGGGCTTTCAAGCGAGATTGCGAGGGAAAAGAGAGAGATGAAGGTTTTTCTTGATTATTTTCTTTTAAATAAACCTTAATAATGAAATCCCAATTTAATTAGGATTTAGGGCTTATCTAAGATTCAATATTAAACCCAATCTTAGCTCCTAAAGAATTTCTGAAGAAAATAACCCAATTGATTAAGGATTTGAGCCTTTTGGAATTTAAAATAAATATTGAATATTAAACCTCCAAACTTTAGGAAATTAAAGATTTAATTAAAAATCTCTTTTTCCCTAAATTATAGAAATTTAATTTAACGACCCAAGGCTAAACTAAAATTCTAATTTTTCAAATTAGAATAAAAATGCCCAATTGATTCCAAAATGACTCGATTTAGAAACACTCTCTTATTTTCTCTCTAATTTTTCTCTCAAAAACAGCAAGATCATTGCTGAATTTTTTTCCCTTCCAAGACAAGTTTATGCTCCCACAAGCCGGATCTCAGTAATCCAAAGAGCATAGTGGGTGATCCGAAGGGTGGTGTCTGTTGGAGGAGTCCTTGAAGCATAGTGCAGAATTTTCCAGCCGCATTCATGTAAGTTTCTCAAATCTAAAAATAGTTTTAGATCTAATCACAACATGCTTAACATTATAATTACTAGAAAAAGTTTTTGTGTTTTCTTTGCCCAATGTACCGGTAATCTATTGATTGAAATCCATTCACGCACGATTTAATTCGCTTCCTCTAAAGGATTCAATTCCTTCAATTATCACGCAAGGCCCAAAATTGTCTAATTGAATTAAGAATTAAAATTCTCTAATTAAATTGATTCAATTTCTCCTTCGTTCTTAGGCCTATCGGAAGTCTACGCTAGGCTACCATCAAACTAGCGATGGATCTGCCTCAACCTAGTGGCTATCTAAAAATAACTGATAAGCCATGCTTACAAGTAATCTAAGAGGCATGAGAATCATAGGATGCAACATAAACATTCAGTAAAATACCAAAAACATAACAGAAATCTCATGAAAGTTGAATAAACTTAAAAACCGAGGTTCCGATTACAACAATCTGCGCTTAGACGACTATAGACGAGCCAAATCTAAGCCCCAAGACTTGATTAACAGACCTAAAACTAACCTAACCTAAGAACAAGAGAGAAAATACAAAGAAAACCGAGAGAAATTGAAGAGAAACGAAGAAAGACGGCTGAATAATGACCTAGTGACGGAAAAATAACATTTATAACATAGTGACAGCGTCTGCGATTTTGGGCCGAAGCAGAGTCGAGTCGCTACAATTGCAACGCCTTGACGCTAGCTCTCGGGTTTGCCCAAATATTGCAATTGCTCTTTTATCCTTTTTGCTCCAATCTCGAGGCCTAAATGCTCCGGTCACGTCCTTAAGCTCCCTCGTCAACTCGGGAACTCCAAGATAGCTCGAAATCGTCCTAAAACTCCCGAATTAACGCCAAATTAGCAAATTGGCCTAATTGTCCTCTTATGCTCGAAATCCTACAAAACAATCATTTAAACCATAAAATGCAAACTAACATGATTAAATTAAAGGTAATTAAATAGCACATTTCAGGTGCTAATTAAAGGCATTAAGAACATAAATTGAACAAATGAATTCAAAGCAATAAAACATCCATGAATTAACTCAACAACACCCAAAGGCTACATCAATCCCTAAGAAACACGTCTAGCTACTCATGATTCTTTTTACAATATGAGCTAGAAGTGAAAAAACCATAAAGACTAACTAAGATAAGGGAAAAACTCTAGATTCGCCGAAACCGCAAGTCCCCTAACAATCTCCACGCATTCTAGCTTCAATCCCGATCCTTGTCCTTGCTTCATCTCTCACCAAAGGTCCTTAGTCGAAATTAAGGCAAAAATTACACCAAATGAACTCTCTTTCCTCGGCCACATCTCTTTCCTTTTATAACAAAATTTGTCGACAACGTCAAGAAGCTAGGGCCAGCGTCTTGACGTTGTCCCTTTGTTGCGCATATCAGATTAGGAAATCTTCGATAGCGTCTCGACGTTGTCCTCTCAGGAAAAAGGCTTATGAAAATCCTGCAACAGCGTCGAGACGCTAGCCAAAAGGTAGCGTCTCGATGCTGCCCTTTCGGGTCTTCAACCTTGTGTAACTTTAATTTTGATTCTTTCTTCATTCCTTTGCCATTTTTTATATCCCACACTCGAACAACTTCCAAATGCTCCATTTCATGCCAAAACTCAATTCCTACTAACCCTAAATTAGGTAGTAGTGAATTCCGTCTTACGAGACTATGTCCCCAGCTATCTATTAAGTTTCATCCCCAAAATGGTAGGCTTATTGAGTCGGCGATGATAGGCCACTCTCATAAAGGAGTGTACGACACTCAAGCGAAAGCGATTACGGATCTTGTGAAGGAATGAAAATCCTACGCAGCGGAAGCGTATATCAGATCGATCGTTCTTAATTGGGTTTCATAGAAAACACCGGTACATTGGCCAACAAATTTGAGAACGTTTCTAAAATTAAAACCTAGATTAAGCATGTAATTCTAAACCATTTAGAGTTTTAGAAACCTACTTGTTGAAGATCGTTCTTCACAACAAGTTCTTCCTTGATTAGATTCACGTACAGAGGATGAATTCAATTGGGCACAACCACTAGTAAACACCCACTAATCTCTGAGTTCTCGAGGTTGTGATTGTGGGATCACCATCTTCAAAGGGAAGGAAAAATTTACAGCATTAATGTTGCTGTAAAATTCTTGGAGAGAATTATCTTGAGAGAGCTTTTCCAAGAGAGACCAAAAAAATGGTGAGAATGCAGAACTCTGTACCGTAATGCCCACCACACTCGTTGGTTGTAGGAGGATGGGGAGTTACAATCGTGTAACTCCCCAATGAGGTGTCAAAACCTCATTCCTCAAATTATTAATTTAACACATTAAATTAATAATTACATAAACTATATATTATGCATCAATTTAATTAATTCAAAATTCAATTAAATCAATTTTAACATATAGTTTCAAATTCAATTAAACCACATTTAATTGAATTAATTCAACCAACTAATTAAATATCATATATTTAATTAATTTTGTATTTGAATCAAATCCAAATATGTTTCTCTCTTTTAACCTATAGTTTTTGATATAAATCTAATTCATATTTAATATTTGAACTCCTTCAGATATTTAATTCTCTCATTAATTAATTTTGAATCAAATCCAAAATTAATTTTATATTATAAAGTTTAATTCAGCAATTAAACTTATATTATAATGTATCTTCATACATTATCTTAATTGTATCAAATACAATTTAATTCCCTTAACGAATTTGAACACACTTCAAATTCTATTCAAGACTATTTAACCTCAGAACTCTTTACGAGTTAGCAGGTGGACCTAATGGACCTACAGATCAGAAGCTCCAATGATATGAGACTAATTGGCTAAACTCATTAACCAAGTTAGTCAACATTCGTTAACTGTGGGTCACTCCACTAAAGACCCACAGCTGCACTCTTCTCACTGTAGAATATTTCTGTGTCCACGGATATTGACCAATAACAGTAAGTCAATCCTTCACGAGTGTTCGTAACACCAGCTAGGTCAAATTACCGTTTTACCCCTAGGTTACCTTTGGATCCTTAAGTACCACTGATTCCTCTAATGAACAATCTGTTTATGATCCAATCAATAAACAGTAGTTCCTCTCGAGCCAGGAGAGGATGGGCGCCCTTGTTCAAGACTCGAAATCAACCCTTAAGGGAACACACATCTGCTTACCCCAATAGGGGAAGGAGTGAATTCCATCTTGTAATGTTATGTTCCCAGCCCCCACTTGGTTTTGCCCCTGAAATGGTAGGCTTATTGAGTCGGCGAACTGGCCACTCGCATGCAAACTCATTGTACAGGATACCCCCACTCGCATGTCTCCTACATGGATGCTTTAGATCATTACATCTGTATTGAATACAAAGTGGGTCGTATCACATAGTGTTACCAGGATAAGGTACCCAGCCTTATCCCTATACTATAGACCATTTAGGTTGTTACTTGAACACCGATCCCCGTATGTCCCCACATACTAGTTCAAGTTTCATCTAAACAACCTAGGATCTTAGTTTATTTGATTTGGGTCAAATTGTGCAATGTTAGTAACAATAAATCTTTATTGTACAAACCTCAATAACAACGTATTGATACAAGTGAACAATTTGTCACCATTCACTATCTACGGGTTTTAGGGCATAAAACCCAACAACTCCCACTTGAACTAAAACTCTAGTTTAGTAGGATGTACAATAATCTATTATGGCAATGGGTGTTTCGATACATGTAAAATACATAAAACGTATATATACAATGTACAAATACAATAAACTAGGGCATCCACTATACCTATTACATTTCTCCCACTTGTCCTAGATTACATCTTTGTACTTATCTCGTAGACCTAGACCATCTAGATGACCCTCATACACTTTAGCCGAGAGAGCCTTCGTGAATGAATCAACAATTCTTCCATCATATTCAATGTGCAAACTTGTCTTGTATTAGGTAAGTTCATATTTGGAACACTTTCCAAATCAACCTCGAACTTTTTAAGTCTTACAGCCTCGATTGCTGCTTCATAAACAACGTAGTTTTCGGCCTATAGGTCGAGGCTGCATTGCATCCTACCTTCATGCGATGCCATACTACATCTCCTCTATTTAAGAGTGAAGACAGACACTGATGTAGAATTCATCAAATCCTTACCAGTTACAACATCTGTGTCAGTGTATCCTGTAAGGATCAAATCCTTGGCGTCATACACGAGCATATAGTTCCTCATTCTCCAAAGATACTTGAGAATATAATTAATGGCTCTCTAGTGATCATATCCTGGATTAGATTGATACTCACTGACAATGCCTATTGCATAGGGCATTCCTCAAGTCCTTGAGGTGTCTAAGAACACAGTTCCTTAGACAGAAGAATTCTACCCTGAAAGGTCGTGAACCCTTCTTAGAATTCTGCATCTCATATTTAATAACATTTATAGATATAAGACGCTTGAAACATGGCTAGCATTTTGTTCTTACAGTTCTAAACAATCTAGAACCATAGAACAAACTAAGATTCTCCCAATTTTTATTTGGAAATGAGCTGCTAGTCACCTTTAATGTCAATAAGTTAACCTACCTCATTCCCAATGAGTAGGATATCAATCACATACAACATGAAGAAAGCTACTGAACTATTGACGATCTTCTTGCAGACACAAGACTCATCAATATCCTTATTAAAGCCAAAAAGATCTGATCACCGAATCAAATCTTACATTCCAAGATCGAGATGCTTAGGTCAATCCATGAATGGATCACTTAAGCTTGCAAACCCTTTTGCTTCTGATTAAGACCTTAATGTCTCATTTCCTCTTGTATATCCACTTGTAACCAATAGGTGTTACCCGTCAAGCAGATGTACAAGATCCCAGATGGAATTGAAATACAAAGATTTCATTTCCAAGTAATGGCTTTAATCCTCTGATCAACATCATTCATTTCTTTTGTAAAAGACAATGAATCCTCTATGTCATCATCAAGAATGACGACTTGAGCTTCAAATAAGCCCATGTAATGGTCAGGTTATAAAACAACCCTCCCACTACATCAAGGCATTCTCAACTCTTGAGATAGATGTGACTTGACCAAAAACACTGGCCTTATCAACAACTCTTATTGAATAACCAGTCTTATCAACAACTCTTGTTGACACCTCAACAACTTTTGTTGGTTTTTCTGTAGCTTCATTAGATAATACACTCAAACTGGCTTTACTTTGTGGCTTATGATTGTTCAAATATCCTTCTTCTGAGAATGAAGCATTTGTCGATACAAATTCTTTATTCTCTTATGGATTGAAGAACTATATTCTCCCCGTTTCCTTTGGGATTGTTTACAAATAAGCATAATTTTGAACGGTCTTCCAATTTCTTTTGGGTGAATCACTAGCACAAGTATTGGACACCCCCAAAATACTAAAGGAACGTAAACGATCTTTACGTCCTGTGCACAAAACAAAAGGTGTTTCAAAAACACTTTTGATGGAATGTTGTTCAAAATACACACTGCAGTCACACTGCATGACCCCAAAATGAGTCAGACAACTGAGCATAGCTCAACATGGATTGAACCATATCGAATAAGGTTATATTTCTCCTAAATTGAGATTTAGGATGTGATTCCATGAACTATCAAATAGTCCTAGAATCTCAAGTCCCTATACTCAACACATTGATCAGATCAAAGTGTTTTTATTTTCTCACCTAACAAGTTTCCAACTTCAGTCTTAAACCCCTTCGAATATCTCAAGAGCTTTAGACTTAAATTGCATTAGGTAGATATATTCATACCTATGAATAATCATCTATAATAGAGACAAATTATTCGTACCCTCCCACTGCTTTAACATACTAGACCACAAGGATCCAAATGTACAAGCTCCAAAGGCTCTTTGGCTCTTTTAGCTCTTTTCCAGTAAAAGATCTATCAGTCATATTGCCCATAAGACATGACTTAATTGGTATTAGAGAGTCTTCTTCTAACTAACTTAGAAGTATACTCTAGACTAAGCTCCCAATCATATTGAGATCAAAATAGCCTAACCTTAAGAACCAAAGAAAGGTATTTCCTTTAGGAGATATCATTTGCCTTTATATCTTTGATTATAAGCAATCTTAAGCAACACAATGCTCATGACTTGCTTTACTCTTGATTAGTCTGAAAACACATAGGTTATTTTCCAGTAAAGCTGAATAAATGTCAACTCCCTTTCTTAAAATAAAACTACGTTAGCAGAGAAAGGTATAGAGTAACATTGTTCCAGCATGTAAGATACTGAAATCAAATTTCTATTAATCTTTAGGAAATTCATACACATTATCTAATAATGTATATTTTCTCCCACTGGATAAAATAACTTAATGTTCCCCTCTGCCATAGCCGAGACATACTCTCCAGATCAAAATCTGAGAGTTATCTCACCTATTTGCAACTGTTGCCATGAGCTTATTCCTTGAAAGGAAAAACAAACGTGATAAGTGGCACCTGAATTAAAAATTCAGGTTGTATCCTCATTTTCCACTATGCACGTTTCAATGACCAATAAATCACATTCATTGTCATCGACATCGGCTAGGCAGTTAATGTCATAATCATCATAAACGATTCAAGATGAACTAGACATTTGGGCCTGAGGACATTCCTCACTCAAGACTAATCTAAAATCATTTACCACAAGTTTGTCGTTTAAGCTTGTTGTATCTAAAACCGTTATCAATAAATTGGCGTAAGACAATGCACATAGGAATTATCACTGAAACAACAAATTACTTGTTATGCACTAAACCCATTACACAAAACAATATTGTTTTAATCCAATCAATTTAGCAAAAGTAATCATCGACCCAAATATATGATACATATTTGCAACGATACTTCAGAGGTTTAGAGCAACAACTACTGTAGGGCAGTCAGCCACTCCTCCTCTGAATTGAGACAATCTCAGCCAATCCCTATTACCAGAATAACTCATATTCCAATAGTTCTTAGCCACCGTTTTTTTGATCAGGAAATCATTAACACCTTAACAATTTCCCATAAGTGTGACCCTCTATTTTCAGATTCCAGAGGTCGACCCCAACAATGTTACCGTAGGGAAAGTAAAAGTTGGGAATGGACCTAAGAAACCCTATCCATTTCTGGAGTTTGCGTTGTTCCGATTTCCATGATCCAGCCCTCCGTAGGGTGATTGCTCCGAGGGCGACTCGCAGGCAGATCATAGGAATCTCACAGTGCAACCTAATGGAGGAGACCGTAGGATACGTTGACATGTGTCCTACTCCCACTTACTATAAAATACTCCCTCATTCACCTTGATATTGATCCATGCAAACACTATCCGTAGGGGGTCACTCCCAGGGTGACTCGAGGCCAAGCATGGACCTCACGTTGTGAACTCTTGAGGACGTGAGAGCAAAACTTGATTTATGAAAATCTTGTTTTGATATATTTCCTCCCACTATTTTTATAATTTAAGGGTCTATTACTTAGGTAAATTCCGGCTAAATGAATCTATCTAAGTCTATGCCTGTATATAACTCTTATATATAGGTCTTTACTCTAATGTCTAGGTGAATTAAACACTTTTAATTACCTAGTGACATTGCATGCTAACATTAGACTATGATTAATTCAACTCAAGTTCCGGGTCTGTTCCCAGGTAGGAGGTGTTTCGTAAACCGCCAACTTAAATACCCCCAGCCTAGACAGAACTTCACCGGGAGAGTTTCCTTATAACCATAGTAATGTTTTTCCTACTTAGTTCATTAAAACTATTTTAATACTAAGTAATGAAAATTAATTCTAATCCTATCCTATTAGAATTGTAATGAGCTTAGGTCTAATTAATTTAAAACATTTTAAAATTAATTTAATTTAACCTAAGACCCTATGTTTGCATGCAACTCTTTGTTATAGGTTGTCAGTTTCTAATCAATTTTATAACTATTATAAAATTTTAATAATTAACCCTATAACATGCTTCTATGGTGTTTCCAAATAACAATCTAATTCAAATTATTAAACACCATAACGCTCATGACACCAATAATATAACGATTATATTAATCTAAAGTGGTGTCATGCTTCATGCGATTTCAATTTCATTTAATTAATATCGATTATATTAATTAAACATTCACGAAATTAAATTACATGACTATTGACATTAATATAATATAACTTTTATATTAGTCTAATTAATGTCATGCTCAATGCTATTCCATTTTTATTTAATTAATATAACAATTTATATTAAGAAAAAATGAAAATCATGCATTGAATTTAATTATTTCCATCCATAATATAACCAATTACATCATTGCTCATGAAAATAATTTTAAGCATACATACTACATTAATTAAATATAACCCTTATATTTAACTAAATTAATGTCATGCATCATGCTTCACAAATTTCATATATTTAATATAACAATTATACTAAATCACTCATGAAATTAAATCATACATATTCATCATATATTATAACAATTATAACATAAATATGCATGAAAACATGCTTAACCTATGGTGGGATTTAGCTAAATGACATTCATAAAGCGATAAATAGCTGAATAAACCGGTATATCGGCTCCTAAGATAATAAAAAATAATAAAATTACATTAATTTTATCAAAATTATCCTAAAACATCCTTGAACCGCTGCAGAACCGTGCCAAAACAGCTTCAGCCAAACCGCGTTAAACCATACACTACAACGCTGGGGTTAAACTAGTTTTAGCACTAAAACTAGTTTCTCATTTTTTGTTCTTGTTTCCAATTTTTTCCAAAGATAAATAAAAATATAGGTTTATTATTATTGAATGTATAGGTGTTAGAGTCATGAAATTCTATTTTTCTTTATTAAAAATGAAGAAACGGAAACAAGAAACGAGAACGTTACCAAACGAGCCCTACATAATTTAACGCCCACGATTTGTAACTGGAAATGGCCAACGTTTCGATGCTTTCACGGAATTGAGGGATGCACCTTACCACACCCGCGCTCGAGTTCGAGCCCAAACGAATGCAAATCACAATCCTAATTTTTTTTTTCATTTTTCCGCACGCGAAAACGACGGAAAAAAAAACGCCCAGGTCAAGCTCGAACCTTCGCCCTCGAAGACCATGATGCGCGCGCCACGTACGAGTTCAAACCCCAGCGACGCCTCTTTCCTTTTTCCTTTTTTTTTTCTTCTTCGCACGATTTTGTGCTATTTTTTTTCGAATTTCTGGGCAGTTATTCGTCTGTTCATACGTTCGAGCAGCCGAAAACTTCAAATTGGACACCGATTCGAGCAGATTTCATCAAATTGAAATCCTAATTAACTAGACACAGACTTACATGACTCGATTTACAACTTTTTCCAAAAAAACACAGGCCTTTACATGATCAAATCAATGAAATTGTAAATCTAGGGCCAAAAATACGTAAACAGTTTATCAGCAAAATTCTCATCAAATATGCAGAATTTACCCACCAAAAACCAATGCAAGTTTCGTAGAAACGAAATTAAACAACGATTGGGCTCTGATACCATTTGAAGGAATGAAAATCCTATGCAACGGAAGCATATATCAGATCGATCGTTCTTAATTGGGTTTCATAGAAAACACCGGTACATTGGCCAACAAATTTGAGAACGTTTCTAAAATTAAAACCTAGATTAAGCATGTAATTCTAAACCATTTAGAGTTTTAGAAACCTACTTGTTGAAGATCGTTCTTCACAACAAGTTCTTCCTTGATTAGATTCACGTACAGAGGATGAATTCAATTGGGCACAACCACTAGTAAACACCCACTAATCTCTGAGTTCTCGAGGTTGTGATTGTGGGATCACCATCTTCAAAGGGAAGGAAAAATTTACAGCATTAATGTTGCTGTAAAATTCTTGGAGAGAATTATCTTGAGAGAGCTTTTCCAAGAGAGACCAAAAAAATGGTGAGAATGTAGAACTCTGTACCGTAATGCCCACCACACCCGTTGGTTGTAGGAGGGTGGGGAGTTACAATCGTGGAACTCCCCAATGAAGTGTCGAAACCTCATTCCTAAAATTATTAATTTAACACATTAAATTAATAATTACATAAACTATATATTATGCATCAATTTAATTAATTCAAAATTCAATCAAATCAATTTTAACATATAGTTTCAAATTCAATTAAACCACATTTAATTCAATTAATTCAACCAACTAATTAAATATCATATATTTAATTAATTTTGTATTTGAATCAAATCCAAATATGTTTCTCTCTTTTAACCTATAGTTTTTGATATGAATCTAATTCATATTTAATATTTGAACTCCTTCAAATATTTAATTCTCTCATTAATTAATTTTATATTATAAAGTTTAATTCAGCAATTAAACTTATATTATAATGTATCTTCATACATTATCTTAATTGTATCAAATACAATTTAATTCCCTTAACGAATTTGAACACACTTCAAATTCTATTCAAGACTATTTAACCTCAGAACCCTTTACGAGTTAGCAGGTGGACCTAATGGACCTACAGATCAGAAGTTCCAACGATACGAGACTAATTGGCTAAACACATTGATAACTCTCCAAAAGGGAGTTATTTAGACCTTATTTCTATATTGATTTGCGTGTCTTTTGTGCTTAATAGGGTTGCTTTTAGATGGATATTGCATGTTCTAACCCATTTGGAAGAATGGAAGCTTTGGAAATTATTTTGTGCAGAATTTGTTGCTGGGCGACTTAAGGGAGCAAAATCTGTGCTAGAGCAAATCTGGGAGCAAAACTGCCACGTCATAGCTCGTTAGCCAATTTAACAAACTGAATTCTGTTAAGCTATTCTCGGATTTATGGAGCAAGGAGAGCCATCCACGTGTCTAGGTCAACCTAATTCAAGCCTCCTATCACTCTATAAAAGGAGATAGCCGCCCAAGTTAAATTCATTCCACTTTTTGGGGAAGAGATCATTCTCATTCCCATTTTGGGAGCCGAATAGAGGAGAGAGATTGGAGACCATCAAGGAAACCATCTTTTGCAAGCTGATCAAGGGAATTAATATTTTCTTGCATTATTTTGTAAATATGGATATGCTTACTCAGATTGTAACGTGTGTCTCTATGCATCTTATGAACTAAGTAGCTTTAGGCGTTGGTTAGGGAACATGTGATTGTTGTGCTTAATTTCTAGTAATAAATATTGATTTGATGCATCTTGATTAATTGTTGTGTTCATTGCTATTTTATGCTCGCCTGGCCAGCTGGTATGAATACATCTCTCTAGTTTCAGGGATGATTTAGGGAGTGTGTGGCGGTTAATCACACTAGATCATTGTGTATTGGTGAACGCTAGTGACTGAGCTAGGGATAACCAGTTGCCTAGTGCTTGATCGGTACAGCTTCATTGGAGTTGAAACATATTCTAAAAAATCTGGAGTTCTAGGAGGAATCCGCTAATAATACTGCGAGAGTTTTGCATGATCAATAATATTGCTAGAGCATCTTTTAAAACAATTACTAAATCCTGACCAGCGCCTGTTTCAAATCTGTCTACCTATTTGTTTACTTTCTGTTCTGTCATTTCTTTTGCTTCAGCATTATATCAAAACCAATCATTTTACCCACTTTTGAAACCATTGAAAAACTAAACAAAATAGATAAAGTGAAAGCTAGTTCAGACCTTGGATTCGATAAATACTTATTACTTGCTGCAGACTGTGTATACTTGCACAGAGTTCTAGGGTCCATTTTTATATCTTTATTTTACTCACTCTGGAAACCCAACAAGTTTTTGGCGCTGTTGCCGGGGACTTGAATAATTTTTTATCTGATCTGTTTTGTGTATGTGTTTTAGTGGTTTGGTGCTAGAACTTTTTGTTTGTTTCTTTTGTTTTTGCAGATGTGAGTTTTGTGCATGAGCGATCCGCCTGGGGTAAGGTTCGAGCTTGATCTAGAAATCGAGAGGACATTCAGGAGAAGAAGGAGAGAACAGCGTAGAAACCAGAATTCAATGGCTGACGTGCCGCGTCTTCCGCAAGGTCCAGAAGATCCAGCAAACCCCCAGCAGAATCGTGTGCTGCAGCAAAATCAACCACTGGAGCAAAATGAACAGCAAAATAATCAGGCTGAGAATCCTATCTTGGTAGCAAATGATAGGGCCAGAGCCATTCGAGCGTATGCTTTTCCAATGTTTGATGAGTTAAATCCAGGGATTGCACGTCCTCACATTGAGGCAGCAAATTTTAAAATGAAACCTGTAATGTTTCAGATGTTGCAAACCGTGGGTCAGTTCCATGGTTTGTCATCTGAAGACCCTCATTTACATCTTAAGTCTTTTCTAGGAGTTAGTGATTCTTTTGTAATTCAAGGAGTGCCTAAAGATGCCCTTAGATTAAATTTGTTCCGGTATTCTCTTAGAGATGGAGCAAAGGCATGGTTAAATTCTTTTGCTCCATGATCATTTAGGACATGGAATGAGTTAGCGGAAATTTTTTTGAGTAAATATTTCCCACCAAATAGAAATGCTAAATTGAGGAGTGAAATAGTAGGGTTTAGGCAACTTGAGGATGAGACTTTTAGTGAGGCTTGGGAGAGGTTTAAGGAACTTTTGCGAAAATGTCCCCACCATGGTTTACCACATTGTATCCAAATGGAAACATTCAACTGGAGGGGCCGTTTTGGCAAAAACTTTTAATGAAGCCCATGAAATTTTAGAAAGAATATCAACTAATAGTTGTCAGTGGTCAGATGTTAGAGGCACAAATAAAAAAGTTAAGAGTGTGTTAGAGGTAGATGGTGTGTCCACCATTAGGGCTGATATTGCAATGTTAGCTAACGCTCTTAAAAATGTGACAGTGGTTAGTCATCAGCAGCCGCCAGCTGTGGAGCCTGCTGCAGTGGTGAACCAAGTTGCAGAGGAAGCATGTGTCTATTGTGGTGAAGATCACAACTACGAGTTTTGCCCTAGCAATCCAGCTTCTGTGTTTTTTGTAGGTAACTAGAGGAACAACCCTTATTCTAACTTTTATAATCCAGGTTGGCGCAACCACCCCAACTTTGCGTGGGGAGGACAAGGAAGTAATGTGCAAGCACAACCAAAGGTGAACCAGTCAAGATTTGCTAAAGGGCAGGTATTGCCCCAGCAAAATAAGCAAGTTTTGCCCTGGAAAAATTCAGAGAGTTCTCTTGAGGCAATGATGAAAGAATATATGGCTCGTACAAATGCCGCTATTCAAAGTAATCAAGCTTCAATGAGAGCCCTAGAATTGCAAGTGGGTCAGCTAGCTAATGAGTTGAAGGCAAGGCCTAAAGGGAAGCTTCCTTCAGATACTGAACACCCTAGAAGGGAAGGTAAGGAGCAGGTAAAGGCATTGACTCTTAGGAGTGGTAAGCCACTAGAAGAAAGAAAAGAGCCTAGTAAACCCCAGAATGTAGAAAATAATTGTGATAAAAATGTTGTTGTTGAGAAAGAGTTGGAGTCTGGTCAGGGTGCTGGAGACAACAATAATGATGCTGGAGCATCTGGATCTGTTCCAGATGTGGAACCACCTTATGTGCCGCCCCCACCTTATGTACCACCTCTACCTTTTCCACAAAGGCAAAGGCCTAAGAATCAGGATGGTCAATTTAAAAAGTTTTTAGAGATTCTTAAGCAATTGCATATAAATATCCCATTAGTAGAAGCTATTGAACAAATGCCTAATTATGCTAAATTTCTTAAGGATATTCTAACTAAAAAGAAGAGGTTAGGTGAGTTTGAAACTGTATCTCTTACTGAGGAATGTAGTGCTATTCTTAAGAATGGGCTACCAACCAAGGCTAAGGATCCAGGATCATTTACTATACCCGTGTCAATAGGTGGAAAAGAGTTAGGTAGAGCAGTCTGTGATTTAGGTGCAAGCATTAACCTTATGCCTCTTTCGGTCTATCAAAAACTAGGTATTGGTGAAGCTAGACCTACCATAGTCACACTTCAACTAGCTGATAGGTCTATCACATATCCGAGGGTAAAATTGAGGATGTCTTAGTGAAAGTAGATAAGTTCATATTTCCTGTTGATTTTATTATCTTAGACTATGAGGCTGATAAGGATGTCTCAATTATTCTAGGTCGTCCATTTTTGACTACTGGTAGGGCATTGATAGATGTTCAAAAAGGGGAATTAACCATGAGGGTTTATAATGAGGAAGTAAAATTTAATGTTTTTAAAGGCCATGAAGTATCCAGACGAAATGGAAGATTGCTCTTTCATTAGGATTCTGGAGAACACAATTGTTGAGATAGCAATGCAGGATTCGGCTGACAAGCATTTGGAAGATCATGGAGAGGTTAGTGTAGAGGATTTAGAAGTTCGTTCTTTAGAAAGAAAAAATGAAAAAGAGGTGTTTAGGTGTGAGGATGTTTTTGAGTCTTTAGATTTAGATCAAAGGAAGGCTCCTTCTATTAAGCCATCCCTAATTGAGGCACCCACTTTAGATTTGAAACCCTTGCCGGATCATCTAAAGTACGTGTATCTTGGGGAGGGTGAGACGTTGCCCATTATTGTTGCATCAGATTTAATGCCGGAGCATGAAGAGGCCTTAATAAAATTGCTATAGCAATATCACAAGGCAATAGGTTGGACATTGGCTAACATTCAGGGAATTAGCTCATCTTTCTGTATGCACAAAATCACTCTAGAGGAGGGATCCTTTAGGAGTATTGAGCAGCAAAGAAGGCTTAACCCTGCAATGAAAGAGGTTGTTAAAAATGAGGTGATAAAATGGTTGGATGCTGACATTATTTATCCAATTGCAGACAGCAATTGGGTAAGCCCTGTTCAATGTGTTCCTAAGAAAGGAGCTGTCACTGTGGTGAGCAATAAAGATAATGAATTGATCCCAACCAGGACAGTAACTGGATGGAGGGTTTGCATGGATTACAGGAGGCTTAACAAAGCCACCCGTAAGGACCACTTCCCTCTACCATTTATTAACCAAATGTTGGATAGATTGGCTGGTCAGGCCTACTACTGTTTCTTAGATGGTTATTCTGGGTATAACCAGATTACCATTGCTCCTGAGGATCAGGAAAAAACCATTTTCACCTACCCTTATGGGACATTTGCTTTTAGGCGAATGCCTTTTGGCCTTTGCAATGCTCCAGCAACATTTCAGCGGTGTATGTTAGCAATTTTTTCTGATATGATTGAGTCCACTGTTGAGGTATTTATGGACGATTTTTCAATTTTTGGAGGGTCTTTTCAAAGTTGTTTGGATAATTTAGGTAAGGTGTTAAAAAGATGTGAGGATACCCATCTAGTTCATAATTGGGAAAAATGTCACTTCATGGTGAAGGAGGGCATTGTTTTGGGTCATAGGATTTCTAAGAACAGTCTAGAAGTTGATCAAGCAAAAATTGAGGTTATTGAGAGACTAGAACCACCGAATTCAGTGAAAGGGATTCAGAGCTTTTTAGGTCATGCTGGATTTTATAGAAGGTTCATAAAGGATTTCTCAAAAATCAGTATACCTCTTTGTAACTTATTGTGCACTGATCATGTTTTTAACTTTAATGCAGATTGTAGGAAGGCTTTTGAAACTTTAAAGGCTGCTTTAATCTCAGCACCCATTCTTTGTGCACCTAATTGGAGTTTACCATTTGAGGTAATGTGTGATGCGAGTGATGTTGCAGTAGGTGCTATGCTGGGGCAAAAGCAGGGCAAATTTATCCATCCTATCTACTATGCAAGCAGGGTTTTAAATGAGGCACAAGTCAACTATACAACTACTGAAAAGGAGTTGTTAGCTGTTGTGTTTGCCTTTGAGAAATTCCGGCCATATTTGGTTGGATCCAAAGTCACAGTGTTCACGGATCATGCAGCAATAAGGTATTTAATGTCTAAGAAAGATGCAAAGCCTAGACTAATTCGTTGGGTTTTATTATTGCAGGAATTTGACTTGGAGATAAAGGACAAGAAGGGATCAGAGAATGTTATTGCAGATCATTTGTCTCGTCTTGATCCAACATCGTCTTTGCTGAAGCAATCTGCCATTTCAGATTTTTTTCCAGATGAACAACTCTTTGCTGTTGAGGTAAAGGTAGTCAAGGATGTCCCTTGGTATGCTGATATTGCTAACTTTTTTTGTCAAGGGAGTCACTCTTATTGATATGGATTGGAGGCAGACGAAGAAGTTTAAGCATGATGCGAAATATTTTTATTGGGATGAACCATTTATGTATAAGCAATGCTCTAATGGTATTATTCTAGGTGTGTTTCAGGTGATGAAGCAAAAGAAATCCTGGAGCAATGTCACTCTTCGCCGTATGGAGGTCATTTCAGCGGTCAGAGGACAGCTATGAGGATTTTGCATTGCGGATTCTTCTGGCCCTCCTTGTTTAAGGATGCCCATTGGTTCTACAAGCAATGTGATGCCTGCCAAAGGAGAGGAAACTTAGGGCCTAGAGATGAAATGCCTCTTACTTACATTTTGGAAGTAGAATTATTCGATGTATGGGGTATTGATTTTATGGGGCCATTTCCCCCTTCTAATGGTAATGTTTTTATCTTATTGGCAGTTGATTACGTGTCCAAATGGGTGGAGGCCATTGCATGCCATCAAAATGATGCCAAGACAGTATCAAGGTTTCTTCAAACGCACATCTTTGCGCGGTTTGGGACACCTAGAGCTTTAGTGAGTGATGAGGGTACACATTTTGTTAATAATATCTTAACTAAGCTTTTAGCTAAGTATGGGATCAAGCATAGGATAGCTACCCCTTATCACCCACAAGCAAATGGTCAAGCTGAAATAAGTAATAGGGAAATTAAATCAATTCTAGAGAAAGTAGTCCATCCATTTAGGAAGGATTGGTCTTTTAGGTTGGATGAGGCTCTTTGGGCTTATAGGACAACCTATAAGACTGCTCTAGGTATGTCTCCCTATAGGTTAGTATATGGGAAAGCTTGTCATTTACCATTAGAGCTTGAGGGCTTTGAAAAAATTGAATTTTGATTTGAGTCGTGCAGGAGCAATTAGAATGCTGCACCTTAACGAGTTAGAGGAATTTTGCCAATTTTCTTATGAAAATTCGAAAATGTATAAAGAAAAGACTAAGCTGTGGCATGGCAGGAAAATTAAACCTAAAGAGTTTATCAAAGGTCAGAAAGTTTTGCTTTATAATTCTAGATTAAAATTGTTTTCTGGGAAGCTAAAATCTAAATGGCTAGGGCCATTTATTGTAATTGAGGTTTTCCCCCATGGAGCAATTACTTTGCAGGATGAAAAAGATGGGAGAGTGTTCAAGGTGAATTGACAGCGTGTGAAGCATTATTGGGGAGAGGAGTTCCAGTCGAAATATCCTTCCCTAAAGCTGGTTGATGAATGAGAGAGCGATATTTGTGCGGGAGCATTTCACAGAGCAAAATTTTGAGCTCCCAGTGGTTGTTTTTATTTCTAGCTGATTTGATTTGATTTTAATTTGAATTAGGTTAGATTTGGTTTGTTTAAATTTTGCATGATTTATTTTAAGTTCGTTATTATTTTTAATTCCGTAGATTTTATCGTGATTTTGAATATTTTTATTATTTCTGGTAATTTAGTTTTTTTTATTCCGATTAGATTAGATTATATTTAGATTTTATTTTCGGTTATTTTAATTTCTGTTTAGATTAGGTTTAATAAAGATTTTTTTTCCTGATTTATTCGGCTTCAAATAAAAATAAAAGATACGATTTGATTTGAGCGGTTAATCTAAATTTAAATTTACTTATTTGATTCTTCTATTTTTTAAATTTGAATTTTGTATCTAAGATTCTTCAGGTAATCTTTTGTTCAGAAGGTTGTTGAGGCAAAGTTATGGCTAAAGCAAATCTCTCGTCCGAATAGGAAGGGTTTTGTTGTGAATTAATTACTTGTACCTTTTGATTTTGAATTTTCTGTGGGCAGGAAAAATGCATGGATGCTGCCACGTGTCGCACAGAGGTAATCCAACGGTATAGCCGTTTGACAGCACATAATTATTTACCATGGGCGATTGAAATTCAAGATTTTACCGTTGATGGATTTGATTTACAAATTAAAAGAGGTTTGAACGGTAATTCCATTTAATGAGGGGCAAAATCTTTCGGTTAGGATTTCCTTTGCTGAAGCCCTATTTATTAAAGACCTGCGGTAAGTTCTTTTTCACTTCATCTTCTCGTTTCAATCTTTGTCGTTTGTATTCTTCTTTCTTTACCTCTGTGTGCGGTAAGTTCCTTGAGTTTTCAATGGCAAAAACGAGAGCAAGAAAAGAGTTGGAAAGTGAGGAAGAAGAGGTACTTGTTACGAAGGCGAAGAAAAAGAAAATGCCGGAGGAAAAAGAAGCCAAAAGAAGGAGAAGGCAGTAGAGGGCTGAGGATCAAGAAGCTGTCCAGAAGGCGGCCGAGGATGTTGCTACCGCTGTAGTTGAGGAAGGCAATCCGAAGGAACCTGAAGGACAAAACCCAGAGCAGACTGAGCCGAGAGTTACAGATACAGAGGAAGTTCGAGAAGAAATTACAGAGGAAGTTCAAGAAAGGCAGACTGAGGATGTGCGAGAAGAACAGGCAGAAGTTGCGCCTGAAAAAGGTAATGAGCCAGTGTAGGAGGCTCGAGTGGAGGTGATCATGCCGGAAGCACCAAAACGTTTTCGCATGAAACGGAAAGCTAGACGCGTTAGGGTAGTCTGAACTGATACTCCCTCGCCGCCAACCACTGACTCTGAGAGAGAAAATGCAGAAAGAGAGGAACAGGAGAAAAAAGAGGCCGAGGGGAAAGCAAGAGAGGAAGCAGAGAAAAAGGCTGAAGAAGAAAGGTTGCTCAAGCGAAGGGCAGACAAGGGCAAGAGTGTTGCTGCGACATTGGAGGAACTTGACGAGATAGAAGAGCCACAGTTGCCGTATGTCCGCTTCGTCAACAATCTTGCCAGAGCAAAATATGCTGAGCTGCTGAAGAGAGACTTCCTGTTTGAAAGAGGATTAGTGGTGATCTTCCGCATTTTTCTGAGGGTCGGCATTACGAACCAAGGTTGGGAATCATTCTGTTCAAAGCTTGAATCTGTGAACGCGCAGGTAGTGCGCGAATTTTATGCAAATATTGACGAGGAAAAAGGTTTCCAAGTTATCGTTCGAGGTGTAGAAGTTGACTGGAGTCCTAGTGCTATTAACGTCCTGTACAACCTTCAAGATTTCCCCCACGTAGGATATAATGAGATGGCTATAGCACCATCTAATGAGCAGCTGAGTGATGCTGTGTGAGAAGTTGGTATTGAAGGGGCGTAGTGGAGGCTTTCAAAAACAGAGAAAATGACGTTTCAGTCAGCCTATCTGAAGAGGGAAGCAAATACATGGATGAGATTTATCAAACAAAGGTTGCTTCCAACGACTCATGGCTCGACGGTTTCTAGGGAACAGGTTCTTTTGGCGTTCGCTATTTTGAGGTCTCTCAGCATTGATGTAGGGAAGATTATTGCTAGTGAAATATCTGGATGTTGGAAAAAGAAAGTGGGGAAGCTGTTTTTCCCGAATACAATCACAATGCTTTGCAAGCGAGTAGGGGTTCCGGAGAATGAAGGAGATGTCATATTATTTGACAAGGGAATTATTGATACTCCTAACTTGGCACGGCTTCAGCGTACGCAAGAGGCACGCCAGGGTGGGCTTATCTATGGCATCAACACGATTTTAGAACAACTAGCACTGTCGGCCAGTAGGCAGGAGTTTGCCGAGAGACAAGCTTTAACCTTCTAGAACTATGTTAAAAGTCTTGATGCCAATCTGAAGAAGGCGCTACAGGAAATTTTTTTCAAACCATATCCAGCCCTTCCAGCATTCCCTGAGGATTTGTTAAACCCCTAGATTCCGCCCCCACCGATGGAAAGAGAAGAAGAGTATGATGAAAATGAGCAGGGTCAAGAGGACTGACGGATGAAGTGGCCCTAAGCGAGCAGGATTTTTGTTCTGTTATTTTTGTTTGGTCGCGCATTTTCTTTGAATGTTTTTTTTTTCTGTTTCTATGTTATCGTTTTTTTAGGCCAACAAAAATATCTGCTTTTGTAATTTCCTTCTATGTTTTTAATGAAATTTCTGGAGTTGTTCATGATTCTATAAGCAGTAAGCATTCCTAACTTAACTAATTTTCTTCTAAATTTTTGAAGCTTGGACTGGTTAAGCTTAATTAGATCAAGGTATTCTGATCTCCAGAAACCTTTTGCTTAAGCATTTCTTCTGGCCTGGTCGATGCTGCGGCAAAGAAGATTCTAAGGTAGTGTTGATTTATTTGATCACTTTAAGCTTAGTTCTAGTCCCACGCTTAGGTTGAAGATTCAGATAGAAAAATTTAAGTTCGGGGGTAAGCTTCGTAAAATTAATGATTCATTGGGGACAATGAATAATTCAAGTTTGGGGGACTTTTTGCTACTCCATTAGTTTTGCTCGAGCATTCCTCTCCTTCATTAAATAATTTGCTAGGTTATTGAGTAACCGGGGACATGTGTGATACCCACAGTTTGTCTTCGCGTCAAAAGGTAACCTAGGAAATATGAAAGATGAAAAATTATTTGCTGAAAAAAAGTTGATTATTGAAAATTTTGCTGAGAAAATTCATGGAGCAAAAGTTTTGAAGGATGAATGATAATCCAGCAGTTTTTTTGTCTCCCAGAACTTAGGTGAGCTTCATCACAAAATGTCGCCATTCTGAGGGGGAAGAGATAGAATAACTAAGGATTTTTTAGCTTTACAAAGAGTATTTAGCCTAGTTGGTGATGAGTTTGAGGCAAGGGTATACTGCACCATAAAGTGGGTCATCTCATGCTTAAGAACTTATGACTGTAGGGCTGCTTTAAATCTGAAAAACAAAAATATAAACCCCTTAAAAATATGTTCTAAGATGTCTGATAATAGAGCTAGGCTGTGGCAAGTTCTTAGAATTGAGTTAAAAGTGGTGATTATTTGTCCATGCCGGCAGAATGCTCAAGTAAAGGTTGAAGGTAGTGTTGGATTATCTGTTTTGATTAAGCTATGTTTTGTCTGATGTTTTGAATTCTTAAGAGAAGGTTGGTCAATATTGCTCGGGACGCGCAATAGTTCAAGTTTGGGGGTGTGATAACTCTCCAAAAGGGAGTTATTTAGACCTTATTTCTATATTGATTTGCATGTCTTTTGTGCTTAATAGGGTTGCTTTTAGATGGATATTGCATGTTCTAACCCATTAGGAAGAATGGAAGCTTTGGAAATTATTTTGTGCAGAATATGTTGCTGGGCGACTTAAGGGAGCAAAATCTGTGCTGGAGCAAAGCTGGGAGCAAAACTGCGACGTAATAGCTCGTTAGCCAATTTAACAAACTGAATTCTGTTAAGCTATTCTCGGATTTATGGAGTAAGGAGAGCCATCCACGTGTCTAGGTCAACCTAATTCAAGCCCTCCTATCACTCTATAAAAGGAGATAGCCGCCCAAGTCAAATTCATTCCACTTTTGGGGAAGAGATCATTCTCATTTCCATTTTGGGAGCCTAATAGAGGAGAGAGATTGGAGACCATCAATGAAACCATCGTTTGCAAGCTGATAAAGGGAATTAATATTTTCTTGCATTATTTTGTAAATATGGATATGCTTACTCAGATTGTAACGTGTGTCTCTATGCATCTTATGAACTAAGTAGCTTTTGGCATTGGTTAGGGAACATGTGATTGTTGTGCTTAATTTCTAGTAATAAATATTGATTTGATGCATCTTGATTAATTGTTGTGTTCATTGCTATTTTATGCTCGCCTGGCCAGCCGGTATGAATACCTCTCTCTAGTTTCAGGGATGATTTAGGGAGTGTGTGGCGGTTAATCATACTAGATCATTGTGTATTGGTGAACGCCAGTGACTGAGCTAGGGATAGCAAGTTGCCTAGTGCTTGATCAGTAGAGCTTCATTGGAGTTGAAACACATTCTAAAAAATCCGGAGTTCCGGGAGGAATCTGCTAATAATACTGCGAGAGTTTTGCATGATCAATAATATTGCTAGAGCATCTTTTAAAACAATTACTAAATCCTGACCAGCGCCCGTTTCTAATCTGTCTGCCTATTTGTTTACTTTCTGTTTTGTCATTTCTTTTGCTTCAGCATTATATCAAAACCAATCATTTTACCCACTTTTGAAACCATTGAAAAACTAAACAAAATAGATAAAGTGAAAGCTAGTTCAGACCTTGGATTCAATAAATACTTATTACTTGCTGCGGACTGTGTATACTTGCACAGAGTTCTAGGGTCCATTTTTATATCTTATTTTTACTCACTCTGGAAACCCAACACACATTAACCAAGTTAGTCAACATTCGTTAACTGTGGGTCACTCCACTAAAGACCCACAGTTGCACTCTTCTCACTGTAGAATATTTATGTGTCCACGGATATTGACCAATAACAGTAAGACAATCCTTCACGAGTGTTCGTAACACCAGCTAGGTCAAATTACCGTTTTACCCCTGGGTTACCTCTGGATCCTTAAGTACCACTGATTCCTCTAATGAACAATCTGTTTATGATCCAATCAATAAACAGTAGTTCCTCTCGGGCCAGGAGAGGATGGGCGCCCTTGTTCAAGACCCGAAATCAGCCCTTAAGGGAACACACATCTACTTACCCCAATAGGGGAAGAAGTGAATTCCATCTTTTAATGTTATGTTCCCAGCCCCCACTTGGTCTTGCCCCTGAAATGGTAGGCTTATTGAGTTGGCGAACTGGCCACTCTCACCCATACAAATCTAAGGACTATCCCTCCTGAAAGGGGTTCATAACATACTCAGGATTGGGATTGAGTTACCTAGGTATCCTATTGAAATAGAAACCTAAACTAGTTAACGGTGTTACATCTAGTGGTTACTATTTCGCGGTCCGGTCTTATGCAAACTCATTGCACAGGATACCATCACTCGCATGTCTCCTACATGGATGCTTTAGATCATTGCATCTGTATCGAATACAAAGTGGGCCGTATCACATAGTGTTCCCAGGATAAGGTACTGTTGGGTTCCTAGAGTGAGTAAAAATGCAATATAAAAATGCTCTAGAACACTATGCAAGTATACACAGTCCACAGCAAGTAATAAGTATTATCAATCCAAGGCCTGAACTAGCTTCCACTTTATCTATTTTGTATAACTTTTTAATGGTTTCAAAGATGGTAAAAATGATTGGTTTTTATAAGAATAATGCTGAAACAAAAGAAATGACAGAACAGAAAGTAAACAAATAGGCAGGCAGATTAGAAACAGGCGCTGGTCAGGATTTAGTAATTGTTTTTAAAAGATGCTCTAGCAATATTATTGATCATGCAAACTCTCGCAGTATTATTAGCGGATTCCTCCCGAAACTCCGGATTTTTTGGAATGTGTTTCAACCCCAATGAAGTACGCCCGATCAAGCACTAGGCAACTAGCTATCCCTAGCTCAGTCACTGGCGTTCACCAATACACAATGATTGTAGTGTGATTAATCGCCACACTCTCTAAATCATCCCTGAAACTAGAGAGAGGTATTCATACCGGCTGGCCAAGCGGGCATAAAATAGAAATGAACACAACAATTAATCAAGATGCATAGAATCAATATTTATTACTAAAGTTAAGCACGACAATCACATTGTGTCCTAACCAACGCCTAAGCTACTTAGTTCATAATATGCATGGAAACACACGTTACAATCTGAGTAGGCATGTCCATAATTACAAGATAATAAAAGGGAATACTAATATCCTCGATCAACTTGCAATGATGGTCTTCTAGGTGGTCTCCAATCTCTCTCCTCTATTCGGCTCCCAAAGGTGGAAGGAACTTCCCAAGAATGGAATGTTTTCTCCCAAAAGTGGAATGATCTTGACTTGGGCGGCTACTTCCTTTTATAGAAGGAAAAGAGGCTTGAATTAGGTCAACATGGACACGTGTAGGGCTCTCCTTGCTCCTTTATCCCGAAAATAATTCAACAGAAGTCGGTTCATGAAGTTGGCTAACGAGCTGTGACGTGGCAGTTCTGCTCCCAGTTTTGCTGCAGCACAGAATTTGCTCCCTCGAGTCGCCCAGCAACAGATTCTGCACAAAATGATTTCCAAAGCTTCCATTCTTCCAAATGGGTTAAAACATATAATATATATCTAAAACCAACCCCATTAAGCACAAAAGACACACAAATCAATATAGAAATGAGGCCTAAATAACTACCTTTTGGGCAGTTATCAGGTACTCAGCCTTATCCCTAGCCTTATCCCTATACTATAGACCATTTAGGTTGTTACTTGAACACTGATCCTCGTATGTCCCCACATACTAGTTCAAGTTTCATCTAAACAACCTAGGATCTTAGTTTATTTGATTTGGATCAAATTGTGCAATGTTAGTAACAATAACTCTTTATTGTACAAACCTCAATAACAACGTATTGATACAAGTGAAAAATTTGTCATCATTCACTATCTACGAGTTTTAGGGCATAAAACCCAACATCTTGGGCGTTTAATTTCATTAATTTGTTTAATGAAAGCATGTTGAAAAATGATTAAAAAACAGAGCATCCGAAAAAATACCTCTTTGGAGCTCAAATTCGATCGATCCTATGGTTGTTTCTTAACACGAACACTTCATGGACTACCATCATGATCTTCCCCGCTATTCTCCGGCCTTAGAACGAGCTTGTGGGAGCTCGAGGATGATGAATTTTTAGAAGAAAGATAGCTTGAGAGAGAAATGGGTTTTTAAGAGAAAATCAAATTTCCAGTAACTTCACCGTCACTTTTCTTCTTTGCTGATTGTTTTTATCTCAAGCTTCATGCAAGCTTAGTCTTGCAAATGAACACAGCAAAGGTATGAAAGCATTACTCACACCAAAGAGGTGTCAATTTCTCAATCCTTGCATATTTAGATAAGCTACACCAAAACCCATTTTGAATTTCAATAATTTGAAATTCATTTTCTTAAATTAATATAAAACCAATTCAATTAATTGATTTTAAATTAATTTAAATAATTACTTAAACAAATTTAATTAATTATATTTATTTAATTTAATATCAAAATATCAAATTAAATACATTCTCGTTCTCTCTCACAACCTGTGAACGTGAATCACTATTCAAACTCAAACCGAACATTATCGAATACATTTTCCAATATTTAAATCATATTTAAATAATAATAACTCTCTCAATTATGGTTTAAATACACAACCAAACCGATGAGTTAAATTATATTGAATATAATTAACGATATCTCCTTTAATCGAATTTGTACGTTTTTCAAATTCTTTCATCACTCAGTTCTAAGGTTAATCCGTATGAGCTAGTAGGAGAACCTAATGGACCTACAGATCATGGGCTCCAACGATCCGAGATTAACCGGTTAAACTCTTTCAATCCTAGTTAACCAACATTCGTTAACTGACGGGACATTCCACTATAGCCCATAGCTGTACTCCCCTCACTGTAGATATATTTCTGTCCACCCGATATAACCATGATAAGTAAGTCGATCCTTCACAGATTGTTCGTGACTATAGTTAATGTCTAAAGTCCGTATTACCCCTATAGCACTTCTTGTTCCTTAAGCCTCTACTGAGTCCCTAATGAACAATTGGTTTGTGGTCCCATCACTAAACCTAAAACCTCTCGGGCCAATGAGAGGGCGGTACATCTTTGTTCACGTCTCGGAGTCAGCACTTAAGGGAACAACCTTTCTACTATCCCTAAGGTCGGGTAGGAGTGAATTCCATCTTGCAAGACTATGTCCCCAGCTATCTACTCGGTCTTATCCCCAAAATGGTAGGCTTATTGAGTCGGCGATGTTGAGCCACTCTCACCCATGCAAATCAAAGGATAATCCCGAATAAACAAGAGTTCATAGTTAGCTCAGGATTATGATCGAGTTACCTAGGTCATCGCTTGAAATAGTCAGTTTCACAGTAAATGGCGTTATAAAGTGAAAGTGACTCATTCCGCGGTCCGGTCTTATACAAACTCTTTTGCATAGGATGCCCCCACTCGCATGTCTCTTACATGAACGATTTTAGGATCACATCGTTTGTACTAAAACAAAGTGGCTCGCGTCACATAGTTTTTCCTAGGATAAGGTACCCAGTCTTATCCCTATACTATAGACCGTCTAGGCTATTACTTGAACTTGATCCACTTTTATGTTACTACATAAAGTTCAAGTGTTCATATCATAGCCAAGGATTCTAGTTTATTGGATTTAGTTTAATAATACATAATTAAAAGCAACTATTTGAATCGATTATAATTGATTTTGCATCATTTACTATCCACGAGTTGCAGGACATAAAACCCAACATCTCACCCATGAAAATCAAAGGATAATCCTAAATAAACAGGAGTTCATAGTTAGCTCATGATTAAGATCGAGTTACCTAGGTCATCGTATGAGATATTCAGTTTCAGCAGTAAACGACATTATAAAGCGAAAGTGACTTATCTCTTGGTCTGGTCTCTATGAAAACTCATTGCATAGGACGTCCTCACTCACATGTCTATACATGAACGATTAGGATCACATCATTTGTCTTAGATACAAAGTGAGTCGCGCCAAAAGTGTCCCCAGGATTAAGGTACCCAGTCTTATCTTTATACTATAGACCATTTAGGCTATTTACTTGAACTTGATCCATATTTATGTTACCACATAAAGTTCAAGTATACATAATATAGCCAAGGGTTCTTAGTTTATTGGATTTGTGGTTATTTTAGGCAAAATAAATATATAGAATCAAGAACGCTTTATTAAAGCAAGTTAAGTGTTACATTTACTATCTACTTGTTTTAGGGCATAAAACCCAACAGAATGGAGAAGCTGGCAGACGCTAGAAGAACCAAAACTCTCTTTCCTTCGTGCACCTTGACAAAAAACATAAGAACTATCCTAGGACGAAAATCCAAGCTCTCTTTGCTTCTTGCACCTTGATCGCCTTATATAGACCTTTGAAGGTATGGTTATTTATACCTGATGAGTCATAAGTCTAAAACCCTTGAAAAGTTCAAGGAGTATAAGGCTAAAGTTGAGAACTTCTTAGGTAAAACCATTAAAAAACTTTGATCTGATCGAGATGGAGAGTATATGGACTTAGAATTCCAAAACTATTAGATGGAACATGGAAGCACATCTCAACTCTCAGCACTTGGTACACCTCAGTAGAATGGTGCATCAGAAAGGAGAAACAGAACCTTGTTAGACATGGTTCGTTCGATGATGAGTTATGCTCAATTGCCTAACTCGTTTTGGGGTTATGCAGTAGAGACTGCAGTTTACATTCTGAATGTGGTTTCCTCAAAGAGTGTTTCTGAAATACTGTTTAAGCTTTGGAGAGGGCGTAAAACTAGTTCACGTCACTTCAGAATTTTGGGATGTCCTGCTGGTTTCTTCTGGAGTGGGTAAAAATATGAGGTAGATTAACTCCAAAACACTGTGCAAGTATACAAAATCTGCAGCAAGTAATAAGTATTTTATTGTATCCACGAGGTCTCAAATAGTCTCACTCTATCTATTTTTTTAGTTCTCTAGTGATTTCAAGGTTGGTTAAATTGATTGGGTTTTTAAGATGCTGGAAAGAAAGAAATTATAAAGCAGAAATGTAAACGAATTAAGGAAACATATTGGAAACAGGCACTGGTTAAGACTTCTGTAATTGTTGTAAAAGTTGATCTAGCAATTCTATTGATCAGGCAATCTCTCGCAGTCTTATAAGTCCTAGAACTCTGAATCTTTTGGAATGTGTTTCAACTCCAATGAAGTTCTACCGATCAAGCGTTAGGCAATTGGCTATCCCTAGCTCAACTGCTGGTGTCCACCAACTATCAAAGGTCTAACGTGATTACAAGCCACACAACTCTTAAATCATCCCTGAAACTAAGAGAAGCTATCCATACCGCGGCTGGCCAGGCGGGCACACAATGGAATTAAGATCAACAAGTAATCAAGATGCTCAAAGATCAATAAGAACCACTAGATTAATAAGAAATAACAATTACATAATTCTTAATCAATGCCTAAAGTAAATTAGTTCATAGAAATAGACATAACACACATTACAATCTGAATAAGCACATCCTTCAATGCAAATTCTACAAGAAAGTACTCTCCTCCTTGAGGGAATCCGTAGAGTGGTCTTCTTAGGTCCCCAATCGGTCTTGAACTTTAATCGGCCTCCAAAGAATGGAATCAATTGACTTTAGATGGCTACTCTCATTTATAACGTGAAGTCCAACCTAATTAGGTCAAACATGACACGTGGAGCTCTTTCCAAGCCTCCTAAATCCGAGATAAGAGTTGGAAACACCACCTCGTTTAATGAATCACATGCAGTTCACGTGGCCAATTTTGCTAACAGCTTTGCTGGATCAACAAACTTTGCTCTCTCAATCTGCTCAGCATTCATTTTTATGCAAAAGAACTCCAAAGCATCAATTCTTATAATTAGGCTAAAACATAATATATTTATCTAATAACACACCCACATGACACAATTAACATATAAATCATCACATAATAAGGTATAAGTAACTCCCTTTTGGAGAGTTATCACACCCCCAAACTTGAACTATTCTGTGTCCCGAGCAATACTAACGCATTTTCTCAGAAAGTTCAAAACATTGGCCATAGCACCACCCAATTAAAACAGATAACCCAACACTACCTTCAACCTCTACCTGAGCACCCTGCAAAACCATGCATTGCCGCAGCAAACTAGTTCTTTCAACATTGAACAAATAATCACCATCTTTAACTCAATCCTAAGAACTACCACAGCTCAGCTATATTATCAGACATTTTTATCAAACTTTAGGGATTTATTCTTTTGTTCTTTAGGCTTAAAGCAACCTTATAGTCATAAACTCTTATGCAATGGATAACCCATTTTATGATGCAGTATACCCTTGCCTTCAAGCTTATCACCAACTAGGCTAAACACTCATTGCTAAAACCTAAAAAATCTTTAGTTATCTATCCCTTGCTTCTCAGAATGGCGACATGTTATGATGAAGCTCACCTAAGCCCTGGGAGATAGAAAACTGCTAGATTATCATTTTTCAGCAAAATCTTCACTTTTCTTTCTTTTTTCCTTTAAACATATTTTCATCATCATTTTTTTTTCAATACTTTCCTAGGCCATCTTTTGATGCAAAGACAAACTGTGAGTACCACAAATGTCCCTGGTTACTCAATAACCTAGAAAAATCATGAAAGAGAGGAATGCTCGGAGCAAAACAAGAGAAGTGCCTCTAAGTCCCCAAAACTTAATCTATTCATTGTCCCCAATGAATGAGCAACATATAACTAACTCCCCCAAACTTAAATTTTACTCTAAATTTTAAACTAAGCGCGGGATTGAGACTAAGCTTAAGGTGGATCAAATAAGATAATGCTATCTCAGAACTTCTTGCCGCAGCAACGACTAGGCTAGAAGGAATGCTTAAGAAAAAGGTTTATGGAGATTAGAATACCTTGATCTAACTAAGCTAAATAGTCCAAGCTTCAAAAATTCAGAAGAAAAATTTAGTTAGGAATACTCAGGTGTGCAAAAAAAAAAAAACGACATACAAAATTTTATTAATAAGATAAAAAATTTACAGCAGCAAGGTTATATTTTTGGAGCAACAAAATAAAATAAAAAAAAAAGATAGGAGATTTCTAGAAAAGCAGAAAAGACATAAGCAGACCAACAAACGAGCCAACAAAAATGATCAATCAAAATAACTACTCGCTGAACTATTCTACCCTCTCAATCTTCTTGGCCAGCATCTTCTTCTTCATCATCTTTTTTCACTGGTGGCAGCGGGATCCACAGGTTCATTAAGTCATCGGGGAATACTAGGAAGGCCTGATAGGGTTTGGAAAAATTCTCTTCCAGGGCCTTCCTTGATGTGGCATCACGTCGCTTTGCATAACTCCAGTACGTTTGGAGTTGGCGCTCGATAAACTCCAATCGAATGAACACCAATTGCAACTGCTCTTGCACGCGATGGATGCTACAAACTAGACCACCCTGGCACGCATCTTGAGTCCTCTATAGCTTGGCCAGATTCGGTGTGTCTATACCCCCCTTATCAAACAGCTTCATATCATCTTTGCTCTTCGCCCTCCGGCATAACATAGTAATTGTATTTGGGAAGAAAAGTGTGCTGAACTTTTTCCTCCAGCAATTGTGAATTTCCCTAGAGATAATCTTTCCTACATCAATGCTTAAAGACCTGAGAATTGCAAAAACCAAAAGTACCCGATCACGAGAGACTGTAGAAACATGTGTGGTTGGTAGTAGGCGCAGCTTGACAAACCCGAGCCATGTGTTCTCCTCACTCTTGAGGTATGCAGATTGGAAGGTTCGTTTCTCTGTTTTTGACAGCCTCCATTGAGCCCCCTCTATACCAACCTCCCTCACAGCCGCGTTGAGCTGCTCATTTGTTGGTGCCACCGCCATTTCATTATAGCTTGCATGAGAGGAAAATCTTGTAGGTTGAATAGGGAATTGATCGCACCAAGACTCCAATCCACCACCACGCCGCGAACCAGCACTTGGAAACCTTTGCCTTCATCAATGTTCGCATAGAACTCGCGAACCATATGTGAGTTAGCGGGCTCAGGCTTTGTGCAGAACTGCACCCAACCATGATTGATGATACCTGCCCTCAGAAAATGGGGTAACTCTTCGCCAAAACCTCGCTCCAGCAAGAAATTGCGCTTTAGCATCTTGCAATATTTTACTCTCGCAAGATTTTTGACGAAACGCTCATATGGAAGTCTCTCTTTCGGTTCTTCCGCCTCCTCAACTGAAGGTGTTCATATAACACTTGAGGAAGCAATTTTAGGATCGGAGGCACTTAACTACATCAATTTTAGAAAATGAAAACATGTTGTCCAAATACCGTAAACAGAGAGCAGAATTTGTACCAACCTTTTTGGAGACCGATTCAACAACTCCCTTTGATTCCTTTGATCACGAACGGTGTGTGGACCACCTCTAGTGTCTTCCCTACTCTTCTTCGGGCCAAGAACGACTTGTGGGAGTCTATAGAGATAGGGATAGGGAAGGGAATGCTTGAAGGTTCAAGCACTAGAGAGATATATGGAGATGAGTGAGTTTGAGACCAAAATCCAGCAGCATAACAATATGGAAATGGCTCTCTTAACTCTTAATCTGATTTTGCATCTACTTATAGAGATATTCCATGCAAGGAAAGGCCTCAAGATGCAAGACACATGGTGGTAATGCAAGCCAAAGTGGATTCTAGGTGTTGAAGTCACAACACATGCAACAAGTGCATGGATGTGTTGTATTCCACTTTGTATCAACATGCAAGAGTGGAAATCCATCTAAATCCACTAAGTTTGATCCTCAATCAGATTTTGCTTGCATTCCAATTCAAATTCCAATTCCGAATTGAAATTGATTTCATGGCAATTAATTAGAAACATTTCCAATTAATTTGTTATGATTAATCCAATTGATCAATGACACCTTGTGCAATCTAATTATATATGATTCCAAGTATTTAAAACACTTTTAAATACATAATCTCTCATTTTCCAATTTAATTCATAATTAAATATTGTGTCAAACACAATTTACGAAAATGCCCTTTTTCCCAATTTTGAACAATTCAAAGAACCCTATCTTATTGTTCTAGGCTTTATTTCGATATGAGCTAGTAGGGGGACCTAATGGACCTATAGATCATGGGCTCCAATGATTCGAGGCTAACCGACTAATCTCATTAACCAAGCTTAACCAACATTCGTTAACTACCGGGACACTCCACTATAGCCTGGTAGTTGCACTCCCCTCACTATAGATATATTTCCGTCCACTTGATTTAACCATGTTCAGTAAGTTGATCCTTCACATGTTGTTCGTAGCTATAGCTAGGTTAAATGACCGTTTTACCCCTATAGTACTTCTAGTTCCTTAAGTCCCACTGATCCTCTAATGAACAATTGGTTTATGGTCCAACCAATAAATCGAGTCCCTCTCGGGCCAATGAGAGGGCGGGATCCCTTTGTTCAAGCCTCGGACTCAGCACTTAAGGGAGCAACCTCTCTACTATCCCTAATTTGGGTAGGAGTGAATTCCTTCTCGCACGACTATGTCCCCAGCTATCTATCCATTCCTATTCCTGAAATGGGAGGCTTGTTGAGTCGGCGATATTGAGCCACTCTCACCTATGCAGATCTAAGGATAAGCCTGAATAAACAGGAGTTCATAGTTAGCTCAGGATTAAGATCGAGTTACCTAGGTCATCACATGAAATAGTCAGTCTCGTCAGTAAACGGTGTTATAAAGCGAGAGCGACTTATTTCTCGGTCCTGGTCTTATGCAAACTCATTGCATAGGACACCCACACTTGCATGTCTCTACATGGACGATTTAGGATCACATCGTCTATACTATCTATAAAGTGGGTCGCGTCTCATAGTGTCCCTAGAATAAGGTACCTAGCCCTATCTCTATACTATAGACCGTTTTGGCTATTACTCGAGCTTGATCCACTTTTATGTCTCTACATAAAGCTCAAGTGTTCATCCTATAGCCATGGATCTTAGTTTATTGGATTTGGGTTATCTAATGTGCAATTTACTTATTCAGTAATGACTTTACTGAATTAATCTCAATAACGACTTTATCGAACAAGTATATAATTTTGTTTAACATTTACTATCTACGAGTTTTAGGGCACCAATCCCAACATCAACAACATTTTTGCCTCTATCTTCATTTCTTTTCTCAGCAATATCGACAGCTTCATGCTCCACAGCATCTTTAACTTCTTCCGCAGCATCTTTCACTTATTCCTCAACATTTTCTTTCTCCAACTCAATAGTAGGGGGAGAAGAAGTATTAGTACGAACCCTTTTAATGTGACCGACCTTCTGTTTACACTGTCGACGTGGTGGTTGGATTGGAACTGTCTCCTCTGCAACTACTTCTTGCCTTTCTTGCGGAATATCAGTCTGAGGTACAATCGGGTTTGGAGTTTTTTCTTTTTCTGGGGATTTTGTGGGTTCTTCTTCAGCCTCTTCATCTGCAATGTCTTCGATTACCTTCTGAATCGTCTCAACAATAGGAGATTGTTGCTGCCTTCTCAACCGGCGAACCTCTTTTTCCTGTGGAGTTCTTCTTTTTTTTCGTTTTCTTTTTCGGTGCTCCAGGGGTTATAGCCACCTATTCTTCCTCTGTTTTTCTCTCTCTCTTACCTCTTGTCTTAGCCATTGATTCACAGAAAACTCGCACAAAGCACTAAAGAAGAAAGTAGAAGAAGAAGACGTAAAAAGAAAAACGTACCAGGATTGAATAAATAGAAGGCTCCAGCAATTAAAATCCTAATGGAAAAAATTTTCCCTTTATTAAATAAATATTACCGTTTAATTTGCATGTAATCATGAAAATTAAAGCCCCATCAAACAGTAAAAATCCCTTAGTAAATGCGCTGATGTGCTGGCTAATGGCTAGCTCGTTGGATCGCCACTGCGTAACACGTGTCAGCTCGAGATTCTCCACACGTTTAACCTGCACAAAGAAAAATTAAACCCTAACGATAAAAAGGAATTAAATCCCAACAACCCTTTGAATCCTGACGAAATCCTTTGATCCTAACCAAAAAGTTGCAAAATCAAATTCTCTCTCAAAACCGATTCTTATAGAAATATCTTTTATTTCACAAAAGATCCGAAAAATTCAAATTGAAATAAAATCCGATAAAATCAAATAAAATCTTCAGCCCGAAAATTAAAAATAAATTAAAACATACTTAATCTAAACAGAAATTAGATTAAAAATAAAACATAATCAAAACATAAATTAATCTCGATAAAATTAAAATCAAATCGGCAAAATTCAAAATAACATAAATAAAATCAAATCTAATCTAACAAAATTAAATAACTAACTAACTAAAGTTAAATCAGATAAAAATAAAACAAACAAAATCTAATAAAATCAAATCAGATCTGTCAAAATAAAAAAAAAATCAAATCAAACACTAGAAGCTCCTAAAGATATTGCTAAACTAAATGCTCCCTCAAAACCTTGGCTCCTTTATTCTTCGACCAATCTTAGAGAATGATATTTCGAACGAAATTCCTCTCCCCAATAATGTTTCACTCGCTGCCCGTTGAACTTAAACACACAACCATCTTTTCATCTTTCAAAGTAATTGCTCCATGAAGAAAAACTTTAATCACTACAAACAGTCCAGACCATTTAGATTTCAATTTTTCTTGAAACAATTTTAATCTAGAATTATATAACAAAACATGCTGACCCTTCTCAAATTCCTTAGGTTTCAATTTCTTATCATGACACCTCTTTGTTTTCTCTTTATACATTTTCGCATTTTCATAAGAAAACTGACGAAACTCCTCTAACTCATTAAGATGTATCATTCTAATTGCCCTGTATTATGCAAATCAAAATTTAACTTTTTCAGAGCCCAAAATGTTTTATGCTCAAGCTCTAACAGTAAATGGCAAGTCTTTCCATACACTAACCTATACGGAGACATTCCTAAAGGAGTCTTATAGGCTATCCTATAAGCCCAAAGAGCCTCATCTAACCGAAAATACCAATCTTTCCTAGATGGATGGACTACCTTCTCTAATACCAATTTAATTTTCTTATTACTAACTTCTGTCTGACCATTTGCTTATGGGTGATAAGGGGTAGCTATCCTATGCTTGACTCCATACTTAGCTAAAAGTTTAGATAAATCATTATTCACAAAATGTGTACCCTCATCGCTCACAAGAGCCCTAGGGGTCCCAAACCGTGCAAAGATGTGTGACTGAAGAAACCTTGACACCGTTTTAGCATCATTATGATGGCATGCAATGACTTCTACCCACTTGGACACATAGTCAACTGCCAACAAAATAAACACATTACCGTTAGACGGGAGAAATGGCCCCATAAAATCGATACCCCATACATCGAATAATTTTAATTCTAAAACATAAGTAAGACGCATCTCGTCTCTAGGCCCTAAATTTCCTCTTCTTTGGCAAGCATCACATTGCTTACAGAACCAGTGGGCATACTTAAATAAAGAAGGCCAGAAAATCCACATTGTAAAATCTTAGTAGCCGTCCTCTGACAGCTGAAGTGACCTCCATACGGTGAAGCGTGACATAGCTCTAGGATTTCCTTTGCTTCATCACCTGAAACACATCTCCGAATAATACCATCAGAACACTGTTTATACATAAATGGCTCGCCCAATAATAAAATTTTGCATCATATCGAAACTTTTGAGTTAGCCTTCTATCCATATCCGTAGGAGTAACTCCACTTACCAGAAAATTAGTTATATCCGCTTACGACGGAGTACTGTGCACTACCTTTACATCAACAGCAAAAAGCTGCTCATCTGGAAATGAATATGAGATGACAGATTGCTTGAGCGAAGATGATCGGTCTCTTAGAGGGAGGGATTGAGAGTAAATGTTTTAGAGATCAGTTTTGTGAGCATTTTTGGGTTGATTTGGGGCTTATGACGGGGATCCAATCGAGGCTTTTCCTACGGCGGATCAAGGCTCAAGCAAGGGTTCGACATTGGGATAAGTTCTATACCCATTTTCTTATTCATATTACTGTTTTTAATACATGTATATGCTGGAAATTTTGAGTGTTCATATGACAATGTATAGCTAATCTCCCAGCATTCGGGTCTTGAATGATAATATATAATTGAATGATATTTTGACTACTATTGTTGTGTCCATTTACTGATTATTCATTTAAGTGGTCGTAATGCTTTATAAATTCTCGCCCAATTTATATTGATTCGTTACTTAGTGGAAACTCGACGAAGAGAAATTAAATTAGGACATAGCTCAAATGACTAGACTTAACTGCTCGTAGTGACAGCGAGAGTAGTTGGTTAGGCTTAAAGATCTAAAATGAATCAGGACTTAAGACTTAACCCATTTAATATCGCTAAGGACACTTAGGTTATTGTTCCCTTGTGCAAAGTGATTCTAAATATGCAAGAAAAACTCACAAACACACGTGCAAGCGCACACGATCAGCAACAATTGATAAGTATTTTTATATCGTTCTCCACAGGGATTGATGCAACGAAAATCACTATTCTTAAGCCTATTTTCAATGAAATTCAATGTAACCAAGGACCAAATATTAATTAATAACTAAGATGCACTAATGTAAATAAAGATGAGTGAAATTAAAGAGAACTTGAAGTAAATAAAGCAAGAAAAACGACTGAATGCAGAGGAGAATTAAGGCTCGGTTTAGGGATGCTCTGTATTGTTTCCAGAGATTGCTATAGCGAAAACTGTGCTAATTTATCTCACCCAGATTTTAGCACGGGAATTTTCCAATTCTCCATAGATTAAGGCGATTAAACTCCCATTTAACCCCTTATTTTTAGCTCAATCTGATTAGTGCCTTAGGGGGTGATTTATCCCTAAATACCCACTCATTTTCATGATCATAAAAGACTAAGGTAAAGTAAAGTAATCGGCTACTAAATGTTTTCCCAAACACCCTATAACAATGCTAGAAAATGGATGGCCAATCGAAATTCCAGCTTAAACAATGAAGAACACTTTACTTTAAGATGAAAATAGCACGGTTTAACTACAAACAACCCCTCGTTACAATATAGGATCCCTAATCCTCACCTAAAGAGGATTAGTTCATGTTCAAAGAGAAAATAAGTTCAATACAGTAGAGACCACTCATATTCAACATACTTTTCAGCTTCTTACACAACCAATACCAATGGGAAGATAAAAAGAAGAAGAAAAGATTAAGGAAAAAGCTCCCAAGCTCAAATCCAGTTTCCCAAGCTGAATAATGACTCCACGGCAGCTCCCTTCTTCTTTTCCTCTGTTTTTGCTTTGAAAATCAGCTCCCTAACCGTAGCTCTCTTCCTATCCAACTTACTTTCCAAATTAGGGTCGTTTTCTTTAAATACCCAGCTTCAAACGTGGAAATGAGGGCTGATTAGACAGTCCAAGCCCACATGGAATACCCACTAAAAGATGAGAATAACCTTTAACACCAGCTGGGAATGACACCTCATTAAATGAAGCTTTCCACGTTGAAAACAACTCCAGCCACCAATCTGCCTCTGCCAGCTCATGCTACAACATAATCTGCACAAACTGGAGCTCCAAGTCAGCTTAATTACGAAAATTAACGTGAAATTACACACCCAAGGCCAACAATGGACACTCTCAATAAATAACATGGAATTCAACAAAACCCAACTCAAATATTAATTTCCCATGGTAAAATTAAGCCTTAAAGCCCCAAAATCATGACCAATAACTCTTATTTCTAAGAGTTATCACACCCCCAAACTTAGCTCATTGCTCGTCCCCGAGCAATGCTAGGCCGAAAGGGTACCTCACCCCCAAACTTATACTATTCATTGTCCCCAATGAATGAGAAAGTAAGACAAGAACCCCCAAACTTATTCTTTGAGAGAGAGCTAGGGCCTATTGCTTAGGGAGATTATAACCTTGGGCAAAGAACTAGGCACAAGCTTTCCTAAATTTGAGCTAAGCTAAAGGAAGAAATTTAGGAAGCTTCTAATCAACCTAAGGATTTACAACCCAACCAAATAATCAAACTAAGCAAGGGCTAAGAAGCTTAAGATCAAAAGACATCATGTTATTTTCACATAAAAACAGAGTTTTTGTCTTAACCAAGCAGTCAGCTGTTGCAGCATTTATCAAAGGGAAGTCAGACAAAAGCACAGCTGCATGAAAACAAAAGGCTCTCTAATCATCACCAATTTGGGCCTTTGGAAAAAAAAAAACGAATCTTGCAAAGCTTATAACTTAAATACGCATGAGGCCCAAATTAAACTTCATGACAAGCTAGCTACTGACCTTCTAAAATAGGCCCACTATCCATTCTATAAAGCACAATTTCAACAAAAATTCTTTATGGGCATCAACTATATACATCTATCGTGGGCTGAAAATTTAAAAACAACAAGCATTTACGCATTTGCAACCAGCACAGCAGCCATCAACATTAATCCAAGGAAAAGATTGCACAAACACACCGAAAGAGATTTCATTGAAAAAAAAAAAACAAGCAGTAGAACAGAAACACATACATATTTTCTTTTTCTCCACAACAAAAGCTAACAGAAAGCATGATAGATAACAGACAAGCAAACTTAAAACTTCCTCCCTTGATTATAGTCAAATCTGAAAAATTCCTCCCATCATATCACAACTAGCTCACTGCCTTTTCTGCCATGCCTGCTGCAGCTTCTGATATGAGCTTGTTGTCAATCTGCTGCAGCTCATCAGAATTTCCTTCCTTGAAAAATTGCAACCTGCAGACTTTCCTTCTTAAATAGAGCAATATTTTGATTCCCTTTTCCATCAAATCAATTCTTTCCATGGCTGTCAATTTCCAATACCCCAAAATCTGCTGCATCAAGATTTTCTTCCATTTTGCATGAGATTCCCTACCAAAAACCAAAGCTTGACAGAAACATTAAACTCAATAACTAATGCAAATTATCAATAAAAGAGAAACTAACTTTAAAATATTAACTAACAACTAATGGCTACGAATTAAAGACATCATAACAGAAATTTAGACTTGCTATTCAGACCACCTTCAGGGCTCAACATAGAATCTGTAACATGAAAGCACACTGCCCTATTTCTTCAAATTTCAAGTTTCCAACAAATTGCAAAAGGCATAACACCTTTGGGATTCTTCTCCCCAATAGTGTTTTAGCCTTTGCCCATTCAATTTAAACTCTCTCCCATCATTATCAACACATTGTTTAAACACAAATGAATCATCCCAAAAATAAAACTTTATCTCATGGAAAAAAAAAATTCAATTGTTGCTTTGATAAACCATGGGGCAATGTTCCAAAAGCAAGGTAATTGGTAAGGTCAACATACCAAAGTGTTTTCATTTTTATAGTGTGAGCTACTGTAAAAAACAACTCATCAAGGAAATAACTTTCAAACTCAAGTTGTTGAAACAATTCCAATGAACTGAATGGTTTTCTAGGTGGATTTTTCTTATCAATCAACTCTAAGGATTCAAAAGTCCTATTAAAACCAAAAACCTCGCCTGCACTACTTTCAAGCTCAAGCTCCAATTTGTCTAATTCCAAATCCTCAATTCCCATTTTTCCCAACTGCTGTATGTGATGCTGCAGCAGTTCCTCCTCAACTTGATCATCAACAAACTCATCTTTCACTTGAATGACAGAACACTCTTCAATATTAGTGGGGGACTTTATGGCATCAAAGACACTAAACTTCACCTCTTGGTCATTCACCCTCATAGTTAGCTCACCCTTTTGGACATCTATCAAGGTTCTCCCTGTTGCTAAAAACGGCCTTCCCAAAATAATTGGCACATCCTTGTCGGCTTCATAGTTTAAAATAATGAAATCCGCTGGAAATATCAACTTATCCACTTTAACTAAGATGTCCTCTATTTTGCCTTCAGGGTAGGTTATGGATCGGTCAACAAATTGTAAGGTCACAGTGGTTGGCCTTGCTTCTCCCACTCCTAACTTCTTGAAGATGACAATGGCATGAGGTTAATGCTAGCCCCAAGGTCACATAAAGCTCTTCCCAATTCTTTGCCACCAATAGAAATGGGGATGGTAAAAGTTCCAGGATCTTTGCTTTGGGGGGAATTTTGTTTGTCAAAATGGCACTACACTCCCCAGTCAAAGACACGGTTTGATACTCACCCAATCTCCTTTTCTTGGTTAAAATATCCTTGAGGAATTTTACATAGTTAGGCATTTGTTCCAAGGCCTCAACTAGTGGTGTATTAATATGAAGTTGCTTCAAAACTTCAAGGAATTTCTTAAATTGACCATCTTGATTTTTCTGCTTAAGCCTTTGGGGAAAGGGTGGTGGGGGTGGTTTAAACACTAGGGGAGGTATGGGTACAGTCTTGGTTGGTGCTACAGGGGCTGTCCTAAGTGTCTCCTCAATTTCCTCATTTTCAACCACTTTTTCACTTGGTTTTTCTGCACTTTTCTCACTGTCATTTTGCACATCAACTTGTTGTCCAGCTTCCTTTGGTTGGGTAGGTTCTTTATTTTCAACCAATGTCCTACCACTTCTCAATTCTATAGCTTGAACTTGCTCTTTGCCTTCTCTTTTCAAACTCTCAGTGTCTGAAGGGAGCTTACCCATCGGTCTTGCCTTCAGCTCACTTGCTATTTGGCCCATTTGAACCTCTAAATTCCTCAAGGAAGCTGCTTGTTGCGTTTGAATGACAGCATCAGTTTTAGCCATATATTCCTTGAACATATTTTCTAAAGAAGACCCTGAAGCTTGTTGATTCACGTTAGCTTCTGAAATTTCCCTTGCTGATTTTGATTCCCAAATCCACTTGCCATTTTCTGCTGAACTTGCTGATTGTTGGCTTTACTCCCTTGACCTCCCCAAGCAAAATTAGGGTGATTCCTCCAATCGGGATTGTAAGTGTTAGAATAGGGATTATTCCTTGGGGCATTCTGATTCCCAACAGAGCATACTGAAGCAGGATTCCCTGAGCAAAACTCGAAAGTATGGTCCTCTCCACAATACACACAAGAATCTGATGCATTTTGGTTTATGTTGATTGCTGCAGCATTCTGGACTGCACTAGAATTCGCCAATTGCATGGTTTCAAATCCCGCATTTAATTTCTTCATCATGCTCTCCATTGAATCAAATCTTGCATTGAACGATGTCACTGTGTCCAGTTCAAGCATACCCTTGTTTTTCTTTCCACCCATGCTTCTTGAATCCGACCACTGACAACTATTTGTAGCAATTCTCTCCAAAATAGCATATGCCTCATCATAGGTTTTGGACAACAAGGCTCCATTGGCTGAGGCATCTACCATGTATTCAACCCATTATAGAAAGTTTCCATTTGAATGCAATAAGGGAGTCCATGGTGAGGACAATTTCTCAACAATTCCTTGAATCTCTCCCAAGCTTCGCTAAACGATTCATCATCAAACTGCCTGAAAGATACTATGTCTGCTCTGAGCTTGGCGTTCCTCGTGGGAGGGAAGTATTTGATAAGAAACTTTTCGCCCAACTCATTCCAAGTAGTGATAGAGCCGGGGGCAAAGTTGTTTAACCACGCCTTAGCTCCATCCCGCAAGGAATAAGGGAATAAAGTTAGCCTCATAGCGTCTTGGGAAACTCCTTGAATTCTGAATGTGTCACTTACTCCCAAGAAAGATTTAAGGTGTAGGTGTGGGTCTTCTGAAGGTAACCCGTGAAATTGACCCACTATTTGCAGCACCTGAAACATCACAGGCTTCATCTCAAAATTTTGTGCCTGAATCTCTGGCCTTGCTATCCCCTGATATAACTCATTGAAAGTAGGGACGGCATAAGCTCTGATAGCTCTTCCCCTATCATCGGCTATCAAGACAGGGTTCTCAGCTCAATTTTCTACCCCTTGTTGCTGATTTATCTCAAGATTAAGCGGCTGATTTCCCGGAGGTAAGAGAGGCGGTTGATCCATCCTATTGTTCCTTTCTCGTTGCTCCCTTCTCCTCCTATGAAAATTCCTTTCAATTTCTGGATCAAAATTGAATTCCAAATCAGGAAACTCGTTCATACACAGCTACCCGTACCTGCAAAATTAAGTAACAAAGTTTAGATTCTATTTTTAGCAGCAATTTCATCGAAATTTAGCTCAAAAATAGCGAAGATCTACTCAATCCCCGACAACGGCGCCAAAAACTTATTGCCTTGTGCAACGTGATTCTAAATATGCAAGAAAAACTCACAAACACACGTGCAAGTGCACACGATCAGCAGCAAGTGATAAGTATTTTTATATCGTTCTCCACAGGGATTGATGCAACGAAAATCACTATTCTTAAGCCTATGTTCAATAAAATTCAATGTAACCAAGGACCAAATATTAATTAATAACTAAGATGCACTAATGTAAATAAAGATGAGTGAAATTAAAGAGAACTTGAAGTAAATAAAGCAAGAAAAACGGCTGAATGCAGAGGAGAATCAAGCCTCAGATTAGGGATGCTCTGTATTGTTTCCAGAGATTGCTATAGCGAAAACTGTGCTAATTCATCTCACCCAGATTTTAACACGGGAATTTTCCAATTCTCCATAGATTAAGGCGATTAAACTCTCATTTAACCCCTTATTTTTAGCTCAATCTGATTAGTGCCTTAGGGGGTGATTTATCCTTAAATACCCACTCATTTTCATGATCATAAAAGACTAAGGTAAAGTAAAGTAATCGGCTACTAAATGTTTTCCCAAACACCCAATAACAATGCTAGAAAATGGATGGCCAATCGAAATTCCATCTTAAACAATGAAGAAAGCTTTACTTTAAGATGAATATAGCACGGTTCAACTATAAACAACCCCTCGTTACAATATAGGATCCCTAATCCTCACCTAAAGAGGATTAGTTCATGTTCAAAGAGAAAATAAGTTCAATACAGCAGAGACCACTCATATTCAACATACTTTTCAGCTTCTTACACAACCAATACCAATGGGAAGATAAAAAGAAGAAGAAAAGATTAAGGAAGAAGCTCCCAAGCTCAAATCCAGCTTTCCCAAGCTGAATAAGGACTCCACAGCAGCTCCTTTCTTCTTTTCCTCTGTTTTTGCTCTGAAACCAACTCCCCAACCGCAGCTCTCTTCCTATCCAACTTACTTTCCAAATTAGGGTCACTTTCTTTAAATACCCAGCTTCAAACGTGGAAATGAGGGCTGATTAGACAGTCCAAGCCCACATGGAATACCCACTAAAAGATGAGAATAGCCTTTAACACCAGCTGGGAATGACACCTCATTAAATGAAGCTTTCCACGTTGAAAACAGCTCTAGCCACCAATCTGCCTCTGTCAGCTCATGCGACAGCATAATCTGCACAAACTGGAGCTCCAAGTCAGCTTAATTACGAAAATTAACGTGAAATTACACACCCAAGGCCAACAATGGACACTCTCAATAAATAACATGGAATTCAACAAAACCCAACTCAAATATTAATTTCCCAAGGTAAAATTAAGCCTTAAAGCTCCAAAATCATGGCCAATAACTCTTATTTCTAAGAGTTATCTGTTATTAAAATGTTTTAATGATAATTAGGGGAAACCGACAGGAGATCCTATGTCAATAAGTAGATTCTAGATCTTTAATTAGCGGACATAATAATTAGTCAAATATCTAGTAGATTATGTATTGGATTTCAAGACCCGAACTCTCATCCTATCTGTCATTTCTCAGTGTGTTTAATCTCGGCTTGATCATTAATTGCTTTAGTGTTTTGTTTATTTGTGAGAAGTCTTTTCTATGCTCTAGATTTCCTAGATAATGAGCATCCTCGATAATTTTAGTGGTTGGAATCTTTTCTTGCCTAAGTCACGCTACTCTCTGTGGATACGATATTCAGTTTTACTCACTGTCTTATATTACTTGTGACCCGTGCACATGCAGACCTCGTAACAGTAGCCTGTTGGTGCGTACCTCTATGATCTAAAAGTGGGAGGGTTACACTTACGAGGATAAGATAAATGTTAACGAATCCTTGGCCAAACGAATGGTAGCTAATAACTATAAGAATATGAAATGTTCTAGTATTAGAAATTGGGTGAGAGAGTCTCAATTTTGGGGAGGAGTAGTTGATCACCCGTTTGGTGATTGTTACATATCTCATCCGAGAGATCGTGCAACAAGGGGAAGTGATCGTCATGAAGATAGCTTTGGAGCATAACATTGTTGATCCATTTACGAAGACTCTCACGGCTAAAGTGTTCGGGGGTCATCTAAAGAGTCTAGGTCTGCGAAATATGTACATAGGATAATCTAGGGTAAGTGGGAGATATGTAATGGGTATTTGTGAATGCCCTCGTTTATTGTATTTATACATGTATTTGTATGTTTCATGTATTATACTATATTAATACAAAAAATTATTCCTACTTGTTGGATTATTATATGATGTACACCCCACTAGAGTGTTCAAGTGGGAGTTTGTTGGGTTTTATGCCCTAAAACTCGTGGATATTAAATATAACAAATTAATTAATCTCAATAAAGTGTTATTTGAGTTATTCAGTAAAGTGTTATTGAACGTGTTATTTGAGTTTTGCATTAATTAACCCTAAATCCAATAAATTAAGATCCAAGGTTGATTAAATGAAACTTACAAGTATGTGGGGACATATGGGGGGGATCAATATTCAAGTGACAACCTAAAAGGTCTATAGTATAGGGATAAGGCTGACCTTATCCTGATGACACTATGTGATACGGTCTGCTTTGTATTCGATACAGATGCATTAATCCAAAGTGTTCATGTAGTAGATATGCAAGTGAGGGTATCCTATCCAATGAGTTTGCATAAGACCGGACCACGAAATAGTAACCACTAGATATAACACCGTTGACTAGATAGGTTTCCATTTCAATAGGATGACCTAGGTAACTCAATCTGAATCTTGAGTGTGTTATGAACTTCTTTTCATGAGGGATTGACTTTAGATTTGTATGGGTGAGAGTGATCATCTACGTCGACTCAGTAAGCCTACCATTTCAAGGGCAAGATCGAGTGAGGGCTGGGAACATAACATTACAAGATGGAATTCACTCCTTCCCCTCTTAGGGTAAGTAGATGAGTGTTCCCTTAAAGGCTGATTACGGGTCTTGAACAAAGGCGCGTCGTCCTCTCCTAGCCGGAGAGGAACCTCTGTTTATTGGTTGGATTATAAACAGACTGTTCATTAGAGGAATCAGTGGTACTTAAGGATCCAGAGGTAACCCAGGGGTAAAATGATAATTTGACCCAAGTGGCGTTACGAACACTCGTAAAGGATGGACTTACCGATATTGGTTAATATCCATGGACACAAAAATATTCTACAGCGAGAAGAGTGCAGTTGTAGGTTTTTAGTGGAGTGACCCACAGTTAAGAAAGTTGATTAACTTGCTTAATGAGTTTAGCCAATTAATCTCGTATCGTTGGAGCTTCTGATCTGTAGGTCCATTAGGTCCCCCTGATAGCTCGTAAAGGGTTCTGAGGTTAAGTAGTCTTGAATAGAATTTGAAGTGTTCAAATTCATTAAGGGAATTTTAGGTAATTGTATGTGATGCAATTAATATAATGTATGGAGATAAATTATAATATAAGTTTAATTAATGAATTAGACTTTGTAATATAAAATTAATTCTGGATGTGATTCAAAATTAATTTATGAGAGAATTAAATATTTAAAGGGGTTCAAATATTAAATGTGAATTAGATTCATATTGAAACTATAGGTTAAATTTAATGTGAATTAGATTCATATTAAATAAAACTATAGTCTATGAGAGAAATATGCATTTGAATATGATTCAAATGTAAGATTAATTAAATATATGATGTTTAATTAGTTTATGAATTAATTAATTAATTTAATCTAATTTAATTAAATACGATTTAATTAAATTAATACTATAGTTTATGATTAATGTACATTGGATGCACATTAAAATTATAGGTTAAAAGGAGAGAGATATATATTTGAATTTGATTCAAATGTGAGCTTAATTAGATATGAGATATTTAATTAAGAAATTAATTAATTAATTAATTAATTTAATCACATGTGATTTGATTAAATTGTATTAATACTATAAGTTATATGAGGTACAATCATTTAAATATGATTTAAATAATTTAATTAATTAAATAGGATTTAATTAATTATTAATTAAATAATTAAATTAAAATTAAAATTGATTTAAAATTCAAATTTAATAAAAAAATCCCAGCAACGGTTGGGAGTTGGGATGAGTGGCGAGTTACCATGTGTAGCCTCTCCTCGTATAACCATTATTTTGGAAAAAGTTTTACAGAACTGCTTCTTTTTCTCCAAGGATTGTGAACTAATCTCTCTCAATCACTCTTACTCTCATCTTTGAAAAAGAAAATTGCAGTACCATTCTTGTTGGAATCTATCCCTTGATTCAAGCGTTAAGGGTTACCACCTAACCCAAATCTCAAGTCCTAGAGAATAGCGAGGAAGGCAGAGTGGTAATGTTCTGTTCGTTGGAAACACTGTTGAAATCGTGATCTCTAGATCAACGAAGCATCGTGATGTGTGAAACTCGGTCTTCAATATGTAAGTACTCCTAATTTGTTAGGATATGCATGCATGCTTAATCTGTATTAATTATAGAATTTTAGTTCTGTAATATGTTGCCAATGTATTGGTATTTTCTAGAAACTCAATTAAGAACGAAACAGCTTGATACACGCTTCCACTGCAAGGAATTTCAATCCTTCATGAACAGTATGTGGAGACATACAGGGGATCATGTTCAACTAATAACCTAAAGGGTCCCTAGTATAGGGATAAGGCTAGGTACCTTATCCTGGTGACACTATGGATACGACCCACTTTGTATTTGATACAAATGAATTAATCCAAGTCACTCATGTAGTTGACATGCGAGTGGGGGTATCCTATTCAATGAGTTTGCATAAGACTGAAACGCGAAATAATAGCCATTAGATGTAATGTCGTTAACTAATTAAATTATTATTTCATAGGATGACCTTGTAACTCAATTTTAATCTTGAGTGTTTTATGAATTTCTGTCTGCTAGGGATTGTCCTTTGATTTGTATGAGTGAGAGTGGCCAGTACGACGACTCAATAAGCCTACCATTTTGGGGACAAGACCGAGTGGGGAGTTGGGAGCATAACAACACAAGATGAAATTCACTCCTTTCCGACTTTAGGGTAAGTAGATGAGTGTTCCCTTAAGTGGTGACTCCAGAACTTGAACAAAGGGCCCCACCCTCTTACTAGTCCGAGAGGGACTTCTGTGTAATTGTAGGACCATAAACATGTTGTTCATTAGAAGATCATTGGTACTTAAGGATACAGAGGTAACCCAACTGGAGTTACGAACATTCGTGAAGGATTAACTTACTGTAAATGGTCAATATCCGTGGACACAAATATTCTACAGTGAGAAGAGTGCAACTGTGGGTCTTTAGTGGAGTGACCTACAGTTAACGAATGTTGATTAATGTGATTAATGAGTTTAATCAATTAATCTTGTATTATTGGAGCTTCTGATTTGTAGATCCATTAAGTCCCCTGCTAGCTCGTAAAGGGTTATTGAGGTCAATTAGTCCTGAATAGAATTTGAATGGTTCAAATTCCTTAAGGGAATTTAGGTGCATTGTATGTGATACAATTAATATAATGTATGTTTGTTGATACATTATAATATAAAGTTAATTTTGAATTAATCTTTATAATTAATTTTGGATATGATTCAAAATTAATTTATGAGATAATAAGGGCCCGTTTGGTTGGTGATCTAAAAACATAAATTTGAAAGCAAGGGATTCAATGAAAACAAAGTTGTATTTCATGTTCTCAATTTAAACAATTGTTCAAAATGTGTTTGATAATATATTTATAAACCATAAACTATTTGTAATTATCCACTAAATACTAAGTTGAATATAAACTATTATTAATTAATTTAAAAACATGTTATGTGCTATAAATTTTTTATAATTATTATTTTACAATATCATATAATTTATAATGCATTATATTACACAAATTTTAATTTCACAAAAATAAATTGAGTTTATAACGTGAAATACTATATTTATTAAAGTTTTTATTTTTTTAATTTAATTCTGCATTTAAAATTTTCAAATTCAAAATCTGGATACACTGAAAACATAAAAAAATTGTTTTCAGAATTTCCACTATTTGGATCACAGAATCTGAAAACAGTTTTCAAAAACACATATGCCAAACGCATATTCACTAAATTCAGTGAATCTGAAAACATAAAACATAATCCAGATTGCCTACCAAATAGGCCCTAATATATTTGAATAAATTCAAATATAGATTTAATGTGAATTAGATTCAAATTAAAACTATAGGTTATAAGAGAGATGTACATTTGAATATGATTCAAATGTGATTAATTAAATGTAGGATATTTAATTAAGGAATTAATTAATTGGTGAATGAATGATTTAATATAATTTAATTTAGTTAAATATGATTTAATTAAATTAATACTTTAAATTATAAAAGAGATGTTCCATTCATATGGGATTAATTATATGATTTAATTATGAAACTTAATTAAATTAGTATGATTTATTTAATTAATTATTAATTAATTTAGAATGATTTTAATTTAATTAATATTAAATTGATTTTTTAATTTAAATATAATTAAATTAAACCCACTCCAGGCAGTTTTGCATGAAGTGGGGATGTGGAGGGAGTTACGTAACTCCTTCTCTCTCTTCAAATCAAACTACATAATGTCTGTAGAGGGTGAGATGTAGAATGAGATTTTTTTTTTTTTTTGCTCTCTCTGAAAAATTCCCAAGAACATATCTCTCTCTAAAATTCTCTCAAGATTTTAGAGAACAATTCTTTCTGTAAATCTAATTCCCTATATTCAAGAAGAGTTGCCACAAACTCGATCTCATCCCAGAGGATAGTGAGGAAACTTCGTGGCAGTGTCCAACCGGGTAATTGTACATGTTGTATTTGTTGTGTTCGTGAACAACATGTTTGTGAGCGAGAAGGAATTGATGTTCTCGGTCTTCTAACATAAGTCCCTTTTTCCTTAATCAGCATGCTTAGCCTAATAGAATTCATAGAACTGCTCTATAATTCATAGTTTCATGTACTGTGTATTCGTTTCTAAATTTAAATTGAATCACACGTGCTCCTGCTAGGGATTCAATCCCTTCAATAATAACTATGTTAATAGTGATATTATATGGGAGAGATTGGATCACTTCCAGCTGAATAATGAAATGCAAGCAAAAAGCAATCTCATAAAGGTTCATCATCAATCGTTCCTTGCTTCAGATCATAGGCCTTTGTTGGCAGAACAGAGCGAGGATTTAGTGACCCATAAAAAAATTATGACTATCCACCTGAAACAATTTGAAGAAGCATGTACCAAGTATGATGAGTGTAGGGAGATTGTGAAACAAATATGGCAACAAAAACGAGGTAGCTCGGATGGTAATTGCCTTCAGGACAGAATCAAGGTTTGTCTAAAAAGGCTTGAACCAATGGAGCTGCAACAAGTATGGTGGTTCTATAAGAGGGGCTATCATAAGGAAAGGAAAAGAATCGTAAAACTTCATGCATCGTAGTGATTTCGAAGGGTTGAGAGAGATGAGAAAGACAGAGAAAGAGTTAGATCAACTATTGGAGGATGATGAGATCTACGGGAAACAAAGATCTAGAGAGAATTGGTTGCAATGGGGGATCGTAACACTAAATGGTTCCATATGAAAGCCAATAAAAGAAGGAAAGTTAATAAAGTTAAAGGGCTTTTTGAGGAGAATGGGCAATGGGTAGAAAATGAGAAAGATATGGAGCAAGTGGTTAATTTGTGCTTCCAATAGCTCTTCCAGATTTCTACCAAAAGGTTATGGAGCAAGTGGTCAAAAGGTTACGGAGACCATTCCTACCAAAATTACGGAGTCTCAAAATGCTAATATGTTGAAAAGTTTTACAAGAGTGGAGGTTGATGGGGTAATAAGGAGCATAAACCCTACGAAAGCACCTGGATCAGATGGAATCGAAGTTGTGTTCTATCATAAATATTGGGAGTTTGTTGGTGAGGATGTTTCTAACTTTTGTTTAAACATCCTTAATAACGAGGCTCCAATGGACATGATCAACAAAACTCATATTGTAATAATCCCCAAGATTAAAAACCCTACAGATATGAAGGATTTTCGACCAATCAACTTATGCACAATTCTATATAAGATCATTGCTAAAACGTTGGCTAACAAGTTGAAGAGAGTGTTCGACAAAATAATATCACCAAGCCAATCGCTTTTGTACCAGGTAGACTTATTATTGACAATGCCATATTATGTTTTGAATACATCCATGTAGTTAAAATTTGAAGAATGGGCAAGGATGAAGTAGTGGGTCTAAATCCGGATATGAGCAAGGCTTATGATAGAGTGAAGTGGAGTTATTTACAGAAAATTATATATGGAAAAGATGGGTTTTAATAATCGATCGATAGATCTTATTAATGAGATGTGTTGAAACGGTGAACTTTTAGGTGCTTCTCAATGGGATTCCAAAGAGCTAAATTTAGGCCGAAAAGAGTACTTCGACAAGGAGATCATCTATCCCTGTATTTGTTCTTGATTCATGTCGAGGGCCTTTCGAGTCTTTTCAATCAAGTAGAGGAAAAATGGAGTTTTCATGTTTGAGGATAAATAACTATTGTCCTACCATTATTAATTTGTTTTATGTTGATGATAGTCTTTTGTTTTGTAAAGCTTCTGATAGAGATTGCAGGACCCTAAAAAGGATTCTAAGAACGTACGAGGAAGCATCAGACCAAATGATAAATCTAGAGAAATGTAACATTATGGTTAGCCCTAACGCTAGCAAGGAGATGATAAAAAAAAACATCAGAGATATCATGAGGATTCAACACATAGATAGTTTGGGACAATACCTCGGACTCCCTTCACAGATTGCACGAAATAAGAAGGAAATTTTCAACAACATCAGAGATTAGGTTTGACGAGCATTAGAAGGCTAGAAAGGGAAGTTTTTCCTGACATCAGAAAGGGAAGTTCTCATTAAAATTGTGGTTCAAGTCATACCAAACTATGCTATGAGTTGTTTGAAATTTTCAGTGGCCTTATGTAACGATCTAAACTCTTTTTATGCTAGGTTTTGGTGGTGCTCCTCAAATAGTGATAGGAAAATTCATTAGAGAAGCTGGAAAAGGTTATGTGCTAATTAAGAACAATGGTGAATTGGGATTTAGGGATTTGACCATTTTCAATCAAGCTCTATTGGCTAAACAGAGCTGGAGGCTGTTAAGATATCCTAACAACCTATTAGCCAAGGTGCTTCGAGGAAGATATTTCAAAATTGGACACTTTCTCAATGCAAACCTTAGTCATAATCTATCATATACATGGCGTAACATATTCTGAGGCAGAGGGTTGTTTAAGAGATGGTGGATTGGAAATGATATTTCCATAGATGCTTCTTTGGATTAGTGGAATTTCAAAAGAGGGATCATGTAAACCAATTTTTGTCTGTCCAAATATTCATCAATATACGGTGACTCAACTTATAAATAGTAATGGCATGTGGAATGAAGCTTTGGTTTGTAGTTCTTTCCTGAAAGATGCTAACATTATCTTGAATATCCCGATTAGCCCTATGCTAAAAGAGGATGAGATTATTTGGCATCTAGATCCAAAGGGGAGTTTCACAATCAAAACTGCCTATAGATTGGATAAGAAGATAATTCAAGGTGCTGAAGCTTCTACATCAAGCGACCAGCAACAAAAAAAATTATGGAAGAGTTTCTGGAAAGCTAATACCCCTAAAAAGTCAAAGTGTGTGGATGGAAGATATATAATGATCTCTCAACTCTTTCTAATCTCATTAATAGAGGAATGAATATTAATCCGATATGTTTTCTTTGCAGGGACAAAAAGGAATCGACTATTCATTTGTTTTGGGAATTTAAAGTCACAAAAAGTTTTGTGGTCGAAATACTTTCCAAAAACTGATTTTAGCATGTTTAATGATAGAAACGGATGGAGCACGAAAGATTACTATGAAAAAAATTTGGAAAGATGAAAGGGGAGATAAAATGAAGGAACAAAGTCTTAATATGATCCTAATTATGTGTTGAAAGATCTGGAATCAAAGGAATGCAATTTACAAAACGAAGCAGTTTCCCAACAAAGAGCAATTAAAGCAACAAATAGACAAGTACTTGGTGGAATTTACACCACCAAATAACTCAACTTTTGAGCTCCCCAAATTTGCCAGTGCAAATCGAGTCGCAATTGCCGTCAGCTTGGACTCCGCCTCTTGTAGGTATGTGGAATCTGAACTGTGATGCAGCGTGGAACGAGCAAAAGAAGCAAGGCGGGATTGGATGAATTCTCAAGGATTGGAATGGCAAGCCTTTGATTGTGGGTTGTCGAACCATCAAACAAATGAGGAAAATAAGCTGGTTGGAGGCAGCGCCCTTTTGTGAAGGATTGCGCTCTATTCCGGCGAACTCCCCAATTGTAAGAGTTGACCGAGATGCCCTCCAAGTGGTTCGACTCCTAAGTTTAGGAGAGAACGATGATACTGAGTTGTTCAATTTTATCGCAAAAGCACAAATGTTGTCAGCAGGGAGAAGTATCACTACTACAAATTTGGATTTTTATGACATTGAAAAATTGTCACAAACACATTTCATGACATTTTTTTTGCGTCCTAGAAGCCCCCATCAAGGAAAGTGTATACATGACGCTATTAGAAAAACTGTCATAAGTGTGGCTATTTAACTTACATTGCGATAATGTGAATTATAAAGGCAAAACCCTAACATGTTATAGTTTTAGAAAAGAAGATTTGAGACTACAAGCTTGAGCAGACCATCAAAACAGTATTAAAAAGAAAAATAAACAAACAAAAGTAATTTCCTCTTCCACATTTCCACAAACACCTTACTTGCATATCAAACGCATCTATTCTTCAATGATGATTACAGCAGACAAAATGCCAAGAACAAATATCAGCGATGCCTGAAAATAAATCAAATAAACGATTGAATTCCATACCATATTTTTTTAAAAATCAAGAACGAGAATACCTAGAGAGAGATCAGAGACAGAGTGCCTACCTCTTCAAGAGAGAACACAAAACAAAGAGATATTTGGGGCAATGAAATGGAAAAGAAACCCAAAGATAAATTTTCAACGACGATGGAGAATTTCCAGCAGTACAAGCAAGTGGCAGTGGCAGCAAGAGTGCATGAGTCAGCCTGTGTGTAATATTGAGTGAGTGTTGGGAGGAAAGAGAGAAAGGAGAGAAAACAAGGATGAAAAAGAAAAATAAAAATGGGTGTCGATGGGAAAGAGAGGATGGGGACTTACTGGTAGCGGCGGTGACGACTTCCCTACGATAGCACCGACGATTTTCTGGCAACCCAAGTAGACCGAAGAAATCGTTCTTCTGTTGAGGGAAAAAAGGAGTTCTATCGAGGGAAAGAGAGGAATGAGAGATGTGGGTGGGGAAAAGAGAGGGAAGAGAGAGGGGTTGAGAGACGAGCATAAGGGTTAGTGTTTTTTTTTTCTCTCTTTTCTTTTTTTCTTTAAAATAACACTTATTTAAAATAAAATAAAAAAATTTTAATGACAGTTAAACAATGTCATAGATTTATGATATTGAAAAAATGTCATAAATTTATGAAAAATGAAAATCTCCGTTTTTTCCCACAAAAAACGCGCCCCCAGCCATTTATGACATTTTTTTTTCTCCCCTTCCTTTATTTGGTTTAGTTATGGTGTCATAGAATGTCACTTTTGTAGTAGTGTATTGAGTCTTTCTCTCATGTGGATTTGTCATATAATGAAGTGGCTCATCATTTGTCCCGTAAAAGCATGCCAAAGTGATGGGTCTGAGTTGTGGAGCAATTCTTTTCCTAATTGGTTGTTAGAATTAAATGAGGGAGAGATACTAGAACTGTTAATCACTTTAGTGGGTACAGGTAATATCCCGTTGGATAACTTAGTTTATACCTAATGAAATTTTCTTTATTCTAGAAAAGAAGAAAAAAAAGAAAGAAAGAAAGATGAGTTTCTTATCTATTATTTTAAATGATTATACTAAGAATTTTTTTAACACTATTAGTTCACATTCAATTTTATATGAGTTTTACTCTTCAAGCGCAAGTTTAGTTTGTACTAAAATTATTATTTTTATTGGTACTTCCCCTTCTAAGTTTTGTTGTTTAATCTAAATCAATATGTTGTAATTTTCATTTCTATTTGATAAAACATAGGGATAGTTAGATTATGATGATGTTAAAGTTATTAAAACTTAGGCGTAATATATTTGGTATACTTATTCTTACCAATAATAACTTTATTTTTTTTTAGTTTCAACTTAACATTAATAACGCCAAAGTGAACATAGCTCAGCAACCATAAGGTTAGAGGTTCGAATCCCCCCATCCTCAAATATTGATGTACTAGAAAATATATATATATATATATATATTAAAAACTTAACACTGATAACTTTAAATGATAATTATATTTTTTTGTTATATTTATAGAACATAATTTATCGGTTCTCCAAAATATATATAATCTCGAACGGCTCCAAAACAATGAAGGAATGTTGAGAAGACCATGAAAAAGTTCTCATGCCTTCTTCCTCCTTTCTTAATCTCGTTATGCAAAAAGCCAACATTTTATATTACATTATGCTGATCTAATAATAAACCAAACAAAGGACAATAGCTTACACAAAATATTATTGCCGGCCTCATGTTTTGTTATCAATACGTGTATCATTGGTTAAAGAAACTTCGTGTTTGAAAACGGAGGAAAAATGAACAAACGAGACAAACTAACTTTGTGATTGTCGATTTTGTTCACCTTGAAAATTATCAATTTCAATTTAAAAAAAATAATTAAAAAGTACCCTTTGTTTCAATAATATCTTGAAATTTAAAAATGTTCAAAGATACCTTTATGGTTAAGTTTTGGAGGAAAAATTATAAAATTTCAATTTCATTAATACTTTCAAACAATTTCAAAAAATACGCTTACTTGAGAAAATGTTTCTTATTTTTCTTCTTCTATTGGCAAATTCTTCCTCTATAAAAATTAGTGTGAAACTTTGCTTATATTGCAACAAAACATCATATGCAAATAAAAGTTTGAAATAAGTTTTCTCTTTTATAAGGGACTAAGGGAGATATGTGAATTTAAAAAAAAACATATATATATATATATTTTGTTCTACCTGTATGTGTAGGTTAGTGATAAACCAGAGAGATTAATGTGGTTCTAATTATGATGAATATGATCAGTGGTGTTGATGCAAAAATCTGGACAGGCAGAATTCACCTGACCTTCGCGTGACACCAGCGGTGAATTTGTTTGAGAGGGGGAAAGACGTGGCCTGTAAGACAGAAAAACCTGCACAGCAGTGTGGTACTTGTCACACCGCCTCTGATGCTTAAGTCAGAAAGCGGAAGGAGGAGAGAAAGAGTGCAAGAGGAGGAGTAGAATTCGGGATCTCTTCTTTAATGAAGAAGAAGAGTTTAAATACCTTTTCCTGCCTTAGGGTTTCTAGGCTTCCGGAGACGATTCAGGTTGAACCAGGTGGAACCGGGGAGTCTAGGGGCACCAGGGACCAAACGGAGGCGGAAGAACTTGGCCCATGCAAGCTGGCTGAAGGTCGGGCCGAGCAGGGGGTTGGGCTAAGGCCCGATCCCCTTGACCTTTGCCCAACCTTCTAGCATGTTTTTCCTAATCTGGAGTCCGTTTCTTGGTCATGCCTTTCGGTTCGTGCTGTGTTGTCTTCGCCAATTCCTTACGCTTCAGAGTGGTCCAAAATTACCTATAACAAGTGGTAAAAGAAGAGTGGTGTATGTTTCTTTGTTCATCTTTGGAGAGGTACGAGAGAGATTTTTTTAAAAAAATTACGATTTAGCCTATTCTCTTATATCAACAAAAACTTGATTGATTCAATTTTTATAACAACTTTTTTCCTTTGTTTTTATCAAATAATTTAGATTAAACAAAGTTATTTATAATTTAAATTATATAGTTTTTAAAGTAATTTTCTTATAATAAATTTGATTTTTTTTTTGAGAATAAAGGAAATTATATTAGGAATGAGCAAACGCTCCCACTTGGCTTCCAGTCATGGGACAGGAACCCCCATAACGGATGGGCATAAGCCTTAAATCCACTGTGGCCCCAGCCTTTCGGGCTAGGAGATGGGCCATATGATTAAACTTCCTCTCCACATGGGTGATATCGTGGATGATGAGCCTTGACATAGCCCTTTTAGCCTCATCAATGAACTGAGAGAGTTCGATAAGATTCTCCTCCTTCCCCTTCAGCATGTTTACCACCTGAATAGAGTCAAGCTCGATAACCAGTGGAGAGGATTTTTGGGGAATCGTTTTCAGTCCTTCCAATGCCGCAAGAGCTTCAAGCCAGGCGATGGGCCATCAATTGTAGACTACTCGATATCCAGCCGTAATTGGAGTACCGTTCCAACTTCTGATAATAAATTTGATATTAAATATCAATACAAAATAATAGAAATAATATGTCTACTTTGGTCATTATAGCTAAATCACAACAATTTAATATTAATTTATTAAATCCCATAATATTTTTTTTTTGTTTAAAATTGAAATTTACCAAACATTATTTTACTTCATGTCACACGTCTGAGTTTTCTAAAAGTGCGGTTGTCAACAATTATTTTAAAAGTTATAACAATCTCAAACGAAGCCGATCAACAAAATCAAGTTAAGAATATGAAGAATTCAAGAATGAAACAAAATTCATCTTGAAGCTTCAATATAAGAATTTGATGAGACCAAGCTCTTGCGAGATGTTGTGTTGGAGGAGAAGAAAAACTTAATAGACTATGAATACATGACAAATAAGTAAAACTTCTTATTAATTTTCATAGAGAAAGAATTTGTAGAGAAAGAAGAAGAAGAAACATTTTCTCTAGTAAAAGTAATTTTGAAATTTCTGAAAGGTTTAGGGTATTGATGAAACTGAAACCTTAACATTTTTCGCATATTTTTAACGTTTTTTGAAGGCCAAGGGTATTTTTTTAACTTTTCAAAGTTTAGCACTATTATTAAAACGAAGTACAAAGTTCATGGGTATTTTTTAGGGCCAATTGCATATATAATAAAATGGGCCAAAATATTGGCAAATATAGCAACCCACAAAAAAAATTACAAAAATGGTAAAATATTTTCTTCAGACCATTTAAATTACCAAAATACCCTTTCTAGGTTTCTATCACTCAGAATCTATCATATTTTCTTCAAACCGTTTAAATTACCAAAATACCCTTTCTAGGTTTCTATCACTCAGAATCTATCATATTTTCTTCAAACCGTTTAAATTACCAAAATACCCTTTCTAGGTTTCTATCACTCAGAATCTATCATATTTTCTTCAAACCGTTTAAATTACCAAAATACCCTTTCTAGGTTTCTATCACTCAGAATTTATTATTAGTGATAGAAGGTAGACTGATAGAATCTATCAGTGATAGAAACCTTTTATTAGTGATAGAAATCTGGTAGACTTCATCAATGATAGAATCTATCAGTGATAGAAGATTTCTATTATAGAAAGATTTTCTATCACTGATAGATTCGTGATAGAAATCTTCAATAACTAATACGGTGAAGAAGATTTTCTATCAATATATAAATATTTTCTATCATGTCCAAAATCAAAACAATCATGTTAATTCAACAATTTTAATATGAATATATAATTACATTCTTAATATATGATAAGTTGTTTAAAAGAATAGTCCAATGAAGCAAAATAGACCAAAGGAAAATCTTTTCCAAGTTTCCAACATTCTTCTGGTTGGGAATTGGGAGTGCGACCAAAGTCTCACATTGGCTAGATAGGAGGATATCATGGATTTATAAGGGATATCTCTATTGATATGAGGCTTTTTGGGTGAAACAAAAAACAAAGATCTAAATTAAAAGATTAGACGTTGGATTCACATGATTGAATAAGAAAACAAAAAACGAGTAGGCTACCGAGCATATAGTTCGAAATTATTGAACTAAAAAAAAGGTTTGATTACCAGCAATGGAAACAAAAGGAAGTAAAAAGCCAAAACACAATAAACACATCGAAAACGAACTTGGAAATTATCGAAATGTAAAACCGTCTGACTTTCAACCTCCTTACTCCTTACATGCCCCTCTCTTCTTCCAACAACACATTCTTCCAAATTCCCCTGCCGCCGTTGCCGTCGCCACCGCCGCCGCCGCAGCAACCTCCGCCCACAGTTCATGGCAGTGAGTGTTTTTTTCTTCCGCCATCTCAAAATAAATCATATCGTTGAATTAGAAGTAACTTTCTATCCAATGGCAGGGGGTAAATTCGTCATCTCACGTTCCGAAATTCGGAAACTGGGACACCGACGACGTACCGTACACCATCTGCTTCGAGAACGCCCGCGAACTCCGAGCCGCCGGCATCACCTTCGATCCCAACGATCCCGACACCTATCCACCGGAGGCCTTCGTGCCGGCCGCCGCCGAAAACCACAATTCGGTTCCGGCCGACCGCCGCCGGCATCACGGTCAGCGGCAGCATCGCCAACAGCCGGATCACGAGCGGCGAGCGATTGCAAGCTCCGGATCGGAGAAATTGAGCAGCGAGAGAAGCGGTTCGGATTACGCGCTTCTGAAGCAGGCGAAGCAGAGTGGGAGGAAGAAGAGTGATGATAATGGAGTGGAACGAATGAGTAGATTTCCTCCGGCGGTGGGCGGCCATGGCGGAAACCCTAACCCTAGGGTTCGGCGGAATCACGAGGGTGAAATGATGGCGTCGGTGCCGAAATTTGGGAGCTGGGATGCGAGGGATCCGAGATCGGGAGATGGATATACTGCGATTTTCAATAAAGTGAAGATTGAGAAGCAAATTGCAGCTTCGAATCCTCAGGCTGTTCCGCCATTGATGAATCAAACCAAGCAACCTATCGCTCACACTACTACTTCTCATGGATCGACTTCATTTGTTTCCAAGGTAACCTACCTATTGCTTTTTCAGTTATTTTTGTACGCAAGGAACTAAAATTAAGCGCATCAAAATTCAAAAAGTTTGTGTTCAAATATCATTCGTTTTTAGGACACTCCCGCTTTCGTTTCATTGTTTTCAAATATAAAATTTTAGGCTCCCTTTGATAACCATTTAGTTTTTGAAAATTAAGCTTGTTTTCTTTAAATTTCTTTATGGTTTAAGACACTTGAATTCCTAACCAAATTCTAAAAACAAAAACAAGTTTTTGAAAACTATTTTTTTAAGTTTTAAAGAAAACAACAAATTTAGGTTAAAAAGTCAGGACTTTTTAAACAAAAACAAAGTCAGAACAAATCATCAACCATTCAATGGTGAACCACATTAGTCCTGACTTTTTAAACAAAAACAAAGTAGTTTTAAATTTAACCAAAAGTTTGAGTCCTGACTTTTTAAAAAACAACAAATTTATTCTATGAACTTTTGTTGAATTAACGGTGTAGTTCCTAAACTCCTCTATAATTTAAAATTTGTAACGATTTAATCTATATGGTGAAAAATGTTGTTGAGATTTATTGGGGTTTCTTATTTATGTGTATATCAATAAATTGAGGGACCAGTTGTGTTTGTGAACTACAAACACTTGTTACATCATAAAAATTTCACGGTTGGGACTAAAATCTTACAAAATTTAAATGATATAGAGACTAAATTGTTACATGCAAAAGTTTAGAGACTAAGGGTCTGTTTGGAATACATTTTAATTTAAATGTTTTTCAAGAATGCATTTTTTAAAAAACATTTTGTATAAAAATTGTTTAAAATTTAAACACTCATATGTTTGGTTGCATTTCCTCACAAATGTTTGTATACACAAGTTATTGTTTCCTTAAGAAGTCTTTTTTAAAAAGTTGGTTTCAAGTGTTTCTCTCAAAATGGTTTATTTATCAATCTCATTTTCTAATAAGTCATTTTTAGTGGTTGTCAAACACTAGAAATTTTTTCAAAATGATTTATTTTCAAAATTAAACACTTGAAAAGTTAAACCAAACACACCCTAAATTGTTGTCAATGGATTGTTGAATCATTACAAACTTAATTTTAGAGACTAAATTGTTTCTTCCATGAAAATAAAGAGACCAAAATGTGTTTTAATGTTTTTTTAGACCATTACATTACAGGTGAAATGATAGATTAAAATGTTAATAAGTGGCACATCATACAATTAGAACTAAACTTGACATTGCCCCAATAAATCATATCCATCAATGTTTTTATTTTATGTTTTTCCTTAAAAAAAGAAAGAAAGAAAATCTTAATTAATTAATTTCATCGAAAGTACAAAAAGAAAAAGAGAGAGAGAGAAGTGTAATGAAAAATGTTTTTTTTTTTTTTTAGTTTGTAAAATTTGATTAAAAGAAATTAAAATATAGAATGGGAAAAGGTTACTACATAAACTTTTTTTTAAAAAAAAAGAAAATGAAAAGTCATTGATTATGTTATGTATATTAAATTATAAACTGTGAAAATAATTGTTTACTGTTTTCTTTTATCTTTTAAAAACCAGTGAAATATATTTTTTTATTTATCAATGCAGATATGTTGTTTGTGTCCAAAATGAAGCACATCATCACTACACCAAGACTGAAAACAATGGAAGGGTTTTGCTGATTTCCACAATTTGGTTGCTTTTCCACTTTTAGAAATTGGATCTCTTCTTGTATTTTGATATAAATATCTCTCAGAATTTTAATAATTATGTTTAAATAATACATAATATTGGTGCATAAATCTTCTTTTTAATATAACTAGATTTTCCACACCAGCGTTGCACGTGGTTTTCCTATTTTAAACGTTTCTCACTATTAAATACTAATTTCTCAAAGATATAGTATAAGAGAATTAGTAGATTTTTTAGTTATTTTAAGACTATTTTCAAATATGTTGTATTTGTTTGACATTGCAACTTTTGATTAGTTAAGGTAACCATGGATAATTATCTTCTCCATCAAAATTGTTTGTTATCAATCACTCCCAATTTATCTGAAAATTAGATTCTTCACTATAGTGTTGTATTATTTCTGGTTTATCTAAAATATATAGGTATATTTAAATTACTAACGTTATTTCCTTGGATGAATTTAATTTTATTCATAATGTTTTGAAAATATAATAAGTATTAAAGATGTGGTATTTAATATTTAAAATACTATTTATTGGTTTTATAATTTTTTTTTGTTTTTGAAGAATATTGGTTTTATAATTTTTGGTACTTTCCTTTCTAAATTTCATTCTTTATCTTCTTTTTTCTTTTAAGTACATACTATATCTTTGTTTGTCAATGAAAAATATAGATGGGGTTGGATAAAATATATATTTTTTTAGTATACATAAACAACACAAAACAAAATATAAAAACATGGATATGTCTCTAGAGACAGTTACATTCACTCAAGGTGGGTGTTCTTTAATACAAATTTCGAACACATTGGATCGTCTGGGATGTGAAACTATATCATAATAAAAAAATAGACATGTCTATAATAATGATGAAAATGAAGCTAAAAAAGGGTATGGAAGACACAGATACGGGAAAGATAAGAGAAAAAGAAAGATTCACTAATGAAAGCAATTACATTATTGTTAACATTTCCTCCCAACAAATTATGTAATTGATTATGGGCTTGTGTCATCTAAATCAAACTTTGTTGCAACAGTCAACGAAGTAGATGATGTTTCTAAATAGAGTGGATGCTGCTAGCGGTACCTCATGGTGAGCTTTTGAGAAACAAAGCACATAGATGAAATTGAGAGGAATTGTTCATTCTTTCTTGAAATATTAAAGAAGGAGAGGCCAAAGAAGTTGTGTAACCAAAGCAGAACCAAAACCCATACGAGAGAGGGAGAGAAATGGTAGGGAATAAATAGGTTTTAATTGGTAACTGACCGGCGAGAGTTGAAGTATGGGTGAAGGAGGGAGGTAGAGAGATTGTAGGGAATATAATAAGTGGAGAAATGAATTTGAATCAATTTTTTTTATAAGGTTATGTGTATCCATGATTTGAGATTATATTTAAGACAAGCAATAAATTTTATAGTTACGTTTCTTTCCTTTTAATTAATTATTATGTTCATCTTTATGTTTTTGAATTTATTTTTAGCAATTAATTATACCAATTTTGGTTTTAAATGATATAATAAATGGAAAATGGGTTTTCAACACAATTTCGTGGATGTACCATGAAGGTTTAATTTTTAATTTTTAAAAAAAGTTTTAAATGAAGGGCAATGTAGGTATTAAAAAATAAATCAACGATATTATTGTCCAAAAAAAGTTTCTTCCACATTTGTACTTTTATATATTATATATATATATATATTATATATTATATATATATATATAGATAATTCAAATATTAAAGGACAACTCAAACCTACTATGAACAAGAGAGTTTACTTAAACTCAGATATAAATTGGTCAATCCAAACATGGCTCACCATTGAATGGTTGATGATTTTTTCCAAAGTCCTTAATGATTGAACTAAATAAAATTAAAAGAAATTTAAAAAATAAAAAAAATATTAAAAAAAAAAAAAGAAGAAAAAACTCTTGGAGATTGATATACTGGATATTAATTACCTAATCGTCTTAAAAATCATGGATTTATGTTATAAATATAGGAAAGGAAAATACACTATTAAGAGTGGGTATAAATATAGTATGTTTCAGCATCAGGTAACAGCAACTTCGTCTCCGGAGGTGGTATGTAATTGGTGGAAGAAATTGTGGAAGCAGAGGATTCCAAATAAGGTAAAGCACTTTGTCTGGAGTTCTTTCCATAATGCTATCCCAACGTTGAAAAATATGAGACGACATCATGTCCCGGTGGACGGGATATGTCCCCATTGTAAAAAGGGACCAGAAACTTCTGATCACGCGTTATTTCTATGTAAGCGAGCTAGGCAGATTTGGGATATGCTTGCTTCAAGTGAAATTAAGATAATTAATCAAAGGCCTATGGATATTCAAGATCGTTGGCTCTCTCTTAGTGGTAATTATGAGGCTCATTTTGACTTGATTTGTATTGGTGCTTGGACAATTTGGAATGATATATAGGAATCATGTACTTCATAATCATCCCATCCCCAGTGTCAATGAAAGGTGTGCTTGGATTTGCGCGTACCTTGAGGAATTCCAAATGAGCAATGGACCTTTTGTCAGAGATTCATCGATTGGGGTTCATTTCCAATCGGTTGTTAAAACAGCGGAGGAGACCATTATGCATACTGATGCGGCATTCGATGAAGTCACTAACAAATCTAGAATAGGTGTTGTACTTCGAAACAAGATGGGTGAATTGAAGGCTGTTATGTCATCACTTGCTCAAGGTTGTCTCTCTCCTTTATGTGCTGAAGCAGTTGTTATTCTTGAAGGTATTCGTTTCGCCATCAGTCTGGGAGTAGACTGTGTTTCTGTTTTGGTTGACTCTCTTTCGTTGGTCCTGGCTCTTCGGGGAACCAAACAATGTGATTCGAGTATTGCTTCAGTATTGTGGGATATTAGAAGCTTGCAAACTTCTTTTCGTAGGGTAACTTTTAATCATGTTAATCGTCAATTCAATAAGTTTGCCCATGAAATGGCTCAAGTGGGTCAACGCTCTACTAGGGTGGAGTGGAAGTCAAATTATCCTGATTGGATAACCATTTTGATGAGCCAAGAGCGCTCACTTTTTGTATCCCCTTTGGAGGTTTCTTCGACTTAATGAAATCTCCTGTCAAAAAAAAAAATGTTATAAATATACTTATGGTTACAATCGATTTACTTTTATGTAGTTTAATGTTTAATGAATTTGTGTTGGCTTAATGACTTTCCAGATTGGTTATTAGCCCTAAATTTACTTTTATGTAGTTTAATGTTTAATGAATTTGTGTTGGCTTAATGACTTTCCAGATTGGTTATTAGCCCTAAATTGATCTGATATTGGGTTTGGTAATCCTACCAGTAGGGGTCCCTGTCCCACGGATGGCAACCAAGAGGATATTTGTGTGAGTTAATTTAGTTCCTTTTTGCTCAAAAAAAAATTATTAATTTAAATTTAAAATTCATCTAAAAAAACAGATATGAAAATTTGTGTTACAACATAAATTTAATATTTTGAATACTTTGAGCTTGTTTCAAAATTAACTTTGAATGTTTTTTTCTATTTTGTTCTCCCATTTAAATTACATCTAATCAATCCTAAAAATGATTTAGGATGACTACATAAATGGGTCTTATTAAGGATCTATATTTCACTTTTACATTTATGAAAAAGGTCAAAATTAGCGGTTGCATAAACTCAAAATTTGTAGCCCAATTACCAATGTACCCTTATTTGCACACATGTTAAAAGAAAAACAAATTAAATATGAAAAAGGTGGATGAAATTTGAATTTTAAAAATATTGTCATAATTGCTCATATTTAATTCTTTCTAAAATGCCATATTGTGAAATTCTTCTCCCCATGTTTTGAGAATCTATTAGCATTTCTTTCAAACGTGTTTTAGAATATATCAAACCTTCATTCCCTTTCTGACCTTTCCTGTGGGAGCATATTGGTTTTAGAGCTCATTTCCTTATGAACCTGTGTTGCCATTATTTCTCCAATATTTTGTTTAAATCGTTGTTGGTAAGTAAAAGTAACAAAGATGAATGACCACAAATTGAGAAATTATTAGATACTCCCGGTACAATGAGGCGGGTAGTTTTGCATCGTTTGATGTAAGAGAGAAAATTTATTAGGTGCTCCCAGTACAAAGAATGACCACAAACGGAGAAATTATTATGTGCTCCCGGTACAATGAGGCGGACAGTTTTGCATCGTTGGATGTAAGAGAGAGAAATTGTAAAAGTACATCTGTTGATGGAGAAATTTTGACCAATCACGAATTGCCACGTCGTTACATAAAATTGACGACGAAATTAAAATTAATTAAATTTGGGACCAATTATAAATTGACATGTGTCCCAAATTTAATTTGAAGACAAAGTTGGCCAATTATAAATTTATAGAGCCAAATTTATATTTGATCAATTAAGTAAAATTAAATTATTTTGATCAAATTAATTAATTTGACCAATTAATTAAAAAAAATAATTATTTGGATCAAATTTGGGTCATAGGGTTTTGGGTCAAATATGAACCAAACCCAAGATTAAATGGTTGAGCCCAAGACCAATAAAGCCCAAGCCCAAGGTGTTAGGCCCAAAAGTCATCAGGGTCCATCCTGCGGGAACTCTATAAATAGAAGAGTTCACCACCATTTCAAGGGTTCAGATTTTTGGAGCTCTCAACCAGACTTAGAGAATTCAGAGAAATTCCCCCAAAACGGAAGACTGAAGACTCTCTGAAATCTACAAGTTTCCAAGCACTGAACACTTCTTGAAGACTGAAGACTCTTTCAAACTTAGAGGACTTCAAGCTCCAAGAATCCATCGAAGCTTCAGACTCGAGATCAAGCGTTCCAGCCCTCGAGTGAAACACATTCACACACAAGAGAGAGAATCAGAGGATTATGTACTAGAGATTGTATACTCACACGCATACAACATTAATACAAATCAAAGTTTATTCCACGTGTCTCATTCATTTGAATTTACGTGTGAACAAATTGGCTCGCCCAGTGGGACAATCTCTACCTTTCATCTCTTTCTCTTGTTAGAAGATCCAACCAACGTGATGGCACCAAAGAAAGCTCCCGCGAAGGTTACAACATCAAGCGACTCTTACACTGGTCCTATCACTCGTAGTCGTTCCCAAGGAATTGAGATCAGGGAGGATCATACTCCTTTTGCTGTTGCAAGCAGGATCTCAAAGCTGATCGAGGAATCCTCTAAGGATAGGGTTGCAGTCAAAGACAACCCTCTATTCGAATCTGTCATTCCAACATCTAAGCGGTCAAAGGATACACTAAATCCTGATGTGATGTCCGTCATGATGGCTGATATAGACCAAGATGAAAGAATGGCAGAGATGGAAAGAAAACTTAATCTCTTAATGAAGACAGTTGATGAAAGAGATCTTGAGATTGCCTATTTGAAGAACCAGCTGCAGAACCGAAAAAAAGCTGAGTCTAGCCAGACCCCTGCTGCAGGAAAGAATGATAAGGGGAAAGTTGTCGTGCATGAGGACCAACCGCAACACTCTGCGTCAGTTGCCTCTTTGTCTGTCCAACAACTGCAAGACATGATCATGAATTCCATCAGGGCTCAATATGGTGGACCCACTCAAAGTTCCCTCTTGTATTCTAAACCTTATACAAAGAGGGTTGACAATCTCAGACTGCCCACTGGGTATCAGCCTCCCACGTTCCAACAGTTTGATGGAAAGGGCAACCCAAAGCAGCACATCGCCCACTTTGTTGAAACCTGTGAGAACGCTGGTACTCGGGGAGATTTGCTTGTTAAGCAATTTGTTCGAACACTAAAAGGAAACGCGTTCGATTGGTACACTGACCTAGAGCCTGATACAATTGACAGCTGGGAACAGATGGAGAGAGAATTTCTGAATCGCTTCTACAGTACGAGGTGGACAGTTAGTATGACGGAACTCACGAGCACAAAGCAGCGAAAGGGTGAGCCAGTCACTGACTACATCAACCGTTGGAGAGCCTTGAGTCTCGACTGTAAAGATAGACTCTCCGAGGTGTCCTCTGTTGAGATGTGCACCCAAGGTATGCACTGGGGACTTCTTTATATCTTGCAGGGGATAAAACCCCGAACCTTTGAAGAATTAGCGACTCGTGCTCATGATATGGAGTTGAGCATCGCTAGTAGAGGGAATAAAGATCCCGTAGTCCCAGACATGAGAAAAGAAAAGAAAGAAGTCAAAGGCACTGAGAAAGTTATGAAGAGTGCCACGAAAGAGTCCATGGTAGTAACACGACCCCTGTGAAACTTTCCGCTAAAGGAAGGGAAAACAAAACAAATAAGCGAGTAGAGACAGGCGAGAGACGCCGCCTAACTTTAAAAGAAAGACAAGAAAAAGTATATCCATTTCCAGACTCTGACGTTCCAGATATGTTGGAACAACTGTTGGAGAAGCAGCTAATTGAGCTCCCAGAGTGCAAACGACCAGAAGAGTTAGAGAAAGTCAATGATCCTAACTATTGCAAGTATCACAGAGTCGTTAGTCACCCGGTGGAGAAGTGTTTTGTATTAAAGGAGCTAATCCTTAAATTGGCTCGCGAGAAGAGAATTGAGTTAGACCTTGATGAGGTGGCTCAGACGAATCATGCAACAATAGCGGCAAATGTAAGGGATCAACTTCCCCTAATCTCCTCATGTGATTATGAAGAAAAGTTGATTCAATTTGGGACCCTTGACCCTATAGTGGTTCGATTCCAAAAAGAAGCCACGACGAAGGGATCCCAAGAAAAATATGTTTCCATCGAAGATGAGAACGAAGGTTGGACCCTTGTCGTTCGTCGCAAAAAGCAAAAGCAAAGTTACGCACGGAAAGAGTCCCGCTTATTTCGAGACAATAAAAGAAAGGCTAAGTCTCAAAAGAAGAAAGGAAAAAAGAAGTCAAGGAGGTCAAAGCCTGTCATGGAAGAAAGTGAAGATTTCTTTTGTCCTCCACAACCCATTGATGCGCAAATTGCTAACCACAAGTGTACGGGCCAAGTTATAATATAGTGAATGTGAAATTCGAATGTCGTCCTCTGGATTGGTTTCTAATCAATTTTAATTACTGAAAATAATCTTGTCCAATTTTGTTTAGGGAACCAAATGAAGTGAGAATGAAGTAAAGCAACCACAAAACAATGCAAAAATATGACAATCTAATGGACAACAATGGTCTTAGGGATGTGATTTCACCAATTGGGATTATGGATTAATTAACGGATTAACACATGCTATGATTAATAAATCTTGGTAAACTAAGATCACACATACCTCTCCCGAGCATACATGATTCTCCCACATGCAATTGAACCCGATATCCCTATCTAAATTCAATAAACATACAAGGTAATAAGGATAACCTTTTTAACGATTTCTAGAATTAACCATAATCTCCCGATTCCTAGCTAAATCCTAGTTATGCATAATGATTACTAAGCTAAATCCTCTCTCCCGAGTTAGATTCAAGCACAAACATCAATCAATTTATGGCCGGTAAATTGAAAGCATTAAGGACACAAATATGCATAAATGAAATCAATAGCATAAAATTGTAAAATCAATCCATAACGTGCCCAACGGCTACATCAATCCCTAAGAGTTCTACTTAGCTACGCATAATCCTCATTACAACATAAACTAAGTATGAATCAGCCATAAAAACTAACTAAAATAAGGGATAAAGGAAATTAAACACTATGTAGGCTGGAACCGCACGTCCCCGAGACGATCCCCACGAACGATGCCTTCAATCCCTCTTGCTCCACTTGCTTCAGCTTCAAAGTCTCTGTTTCTACCCTGTTTTACGGCCCCCAAAGTGTCCAAAAGAAGTCCCTTTTTCAGCCCTAATCGCAAATAATTTATAATCTGAAATTTTGTCGTAGCGTCGAGACGCTGATGAGACAGCGTCTCGACGCTGTCGCCTTATCGCGTAAGTCTGGAATGGAAAACACACAGCGTTGAGACGCTAAGGTCGCAGCGTTGAGACGTTGTGACCTTTTCGCGCCTAATCAGATATGGAAGGGCAGCGTCGAGACGCTTAAAGAGCAGTGTCTCGACGCTGGTCTGCGGCTGACCCTATTTTGACTTTTTCTTCTATGATTCTTTTTCATTCCTTGACCTCTTTTCGCCCCCGAACATCCAATTGGCTTCAACATTAATTTCCTACAAATGCAACATGAAAATGCATAAAATTTGGCCAATAAATATAAAAGACTAGCTAAATAAATTAGGAAAAAATAGCTAGCTTATGCTCGCTATCACCCATAACTTTGGCAGAATACTTCCCAAGGCGCTTTCTCGATGATAGTCAAGGAGAGGCACTTGAAACTGTCACGTGTCACATTGTGGACGTGGTGGAAGATGATGATGTCCTTGCTTGCTCCTCGGGAACGGTGGTAGGTCCAGGAGACTTATCCTCCTTCAGCATAAAGGACTTACTGTCACTTCCTCAGGAAGCTAAAAGTGTCCTTATTAATGCATTGATAGAGTCTGATGGTACAAACATCCCAACCTCCGAGGCATGCACATGTGCTTCGTGTTGCATGTCTATCGGATTTTCTGATGAAGATTTGTTGCTAGGGTCAAAGCCACACAATAGACCTTTATTCGTCTCAGGATACATTCTAGAACAAAGGGTTAGTCGGATCCTCATCGATGATGGATCAGCTGTCAATATAATGCCTAAGTCAACCATGAAGCAATTAGGCATCTTGATGGAGGAACTATCAAACAGTAAGTTGGTGATCCAAGGCTTCAATCAGGGTGGACAACGGGCAATTGGCATGATACGCCTTGAACTCATCATTGGAGACTTAAAAGCTGATACTTTGTTCCATGTAATAGATTCTAAGACCACCTATAAGCTGTTGTTAGGTCGTCCTTGGATCCATGGTAATGGAGTCATAACCTCCACATTGCACCAGTGCTTCAAATTCTATCAAGATGGCATCAAGAAAGTTGAAGCTGACACTAACCCATTTTCAGAAGCTGAGCCTCATTTCGCTGATGCAAAGTTTTATCTGAAGAATGAAAACACAGGGGAAACCATACCTGCAGAAATCCCCTTGATAAAAAAGAATGATAAATTCGATTTAGAACCACAGGCAGATGTAAGAAAGGAAGCTGTTGAAGATGTGAATACGTCCGACCTGAAAAAGGGTGAAGCATCTACAAGCCTTGTGAAACCTAAGGTTGTAAAGGATGAGAAATGTTCAAATTCGCCTATCCTAAGATACGTCCCTTTATCTCGACGTAAAAAGGGTGAATCACCTTTCACTGAATGTTCAGAAAGCATAACGGTCGGTGACGTTGAAATTTTGAAGGAAAGTTTCACTACGTCTCTTACAAAGATCACAAGATAAGAGGTTAAGAAACCCGAGGATGATCAGATAAAAGCGATCTTGCCTGACAAACGAACTAAAGACGGGTTCGACCCCAAGGCATACAAACTTCTAGCAAAAGCAGGTTATGACTTCACAACTCACACTGAGTTTAAAAGTCTAAGGGTTTTTGATGGAAGAGCTGAGCTCTCTACAACACAGAAGAAACTTCTAAAGGAACGTTATAGTCTGCCTACAATAAGAAAAGGGCTTGGATATAAGTCGCCAGAGCCAGTTCGCATAATAAGAAGAGGGAAGGCGAAAGTGGCAGATACAAATCATATAACAGTGGAAGAGGTTGACGACTCAAAGGAAAAAGAGAGTGTCGACCAACGAACTTCTGTTTTTAGGCGCATCAGGCCACCGGTTGCTCGTGCTTTAGTCTTTCAGAGATTAAGTGTCAATGAAGCGGAAGAAGAAAGCACACAACCTACCAATAGCTCCACTCGACCTTCAGTTTTTCGAAGGTTAAGTATGCCCATTGGGGATGAAGAGAGTACATTTTCAACTCCGAATGTCACTCGACCTTCAGCTTTTCAAAGGTTAAATATGCTCATTGGGGAAGAGGAGAGTACATTTTCAACTTCGGATGTGACTCGGCCATCAGTTTTTCAGAGGTTAAGTGTTACCACGAGAAGAGACAAAGAAGAACAATCTGCTTCATCGATTTTTCACTGACTTCAGTATGAGGATGCGATGAAAAATGAAAAGATCATGAAGGCTGATGGAGAAATTTGTAGTGTGGTTCCTTCACGAATGAAAAGAAAAACCTTTGTTACTGTCAATATGGATGGTTCTTTGAAGGTAAAGCGACGTGATGTTGTCATCACCAATCCTTCGAAGGAAGATAGGGACCAGGAGGAAGAACAAACCTTTTGTCTTCATATCACTGTTGAAGAAGAAGCAAAGGTCGAAACGTCTGAAGTAGATGAGGACGAAGCACCTTTATCACTTGAAGACGGCAGCGAATCTACAATAGATGAGCTTAAAGAGGTAAACTTGGGTACACCAGAGGAGCCGCGTCCAACTTTTATAAGCATGTCACTTACTCCCGAAGAAGAGGGTGAATATATGAGTTTACTCGCTTCGTATAGAGACATCTTCGCCTGGTCATATAAAGAGATGCCTGGACTTGATCCAAAAGTAGTTGTACATCATCTCGCAATTAAAGAGGGGTACCGACCAGTCAAGCAAGCTCAACGACGCTTTCGCCCGGAACTTATCCCTCAAATTGAAATAGAGGTCAATAAGTTGATAGAAGCAGGGTTCATCCGTGAGGTAAAGTACCCTACGTGGATAGCCAACATTGTCCCTGTTAGAAAGAAGAATGGACAACTTCGCGTTTGTGTTGACTTTCGCGATTTAAATAACGCATGTCCCAAAGACGATTTCCCACTTCCAATCACAGAAATCATGGTGGATGCCACCACAGGGCATGAAGCTTTGTTTTTTATGGATGGGTCATCGGGTTATAACCAGATTCGAATGACTCTTGCAGATGAAGAAATGACAGCCTTTCGAACTCCAAAAGGGATATACTGTTATAAAGTGATGCCCTTTGGATTAAAGAATGCTGGAGCCACTTATCAACGTGCTATGCAAAAGGTTTTCGACGATAATCTGCATAAACATGTCGAGTGCTATGTCGATGACCTTGTTGTTAAGTCAAAGAGACGACAGGATCACTTGAAGGATCTAAAAGTGGTCTTTGATCGTTTGAGAAAGTATCAATTGAGGATGAACCCTCTCAAATGTGCATTCGGGGTTACTTCGGGAAAATTCCTTGGGTTCGTTGTTAGACATCGAGGAATCGAAATAGACCAGTCGAAGATTGAAGCCATTCAGAAGATGCCAAGGCCTAAAAACTTACATGAATTGAGAAGCTTGCAAGGTCGTCTGGCCTACATTCGAAGATTCATCTTTAACTTAGTCGGTCGATGCCAACCTTTTCAAAGGCAAATGAGGAAAGAAGAAAGGTTCGAGTGGGATGAAGTATGTCAAAATGCTTTCGAAAGCATTAAGAAATATTTGCTTAATCCTCCTGTCTTAGGAGCCCCCTCAGCTGGAAAGCCATTGATTCTATACATAACTGCTCAAGAAAGATCACTAGGAGCATTATTAGCACAAGAAGGCGAGAAGGGAAAAGAACGAGCCCTTTATTACTTAAGCAGGACTCTGAATGGAGCTGAGATAAATTACTCACCTATTGAGAAAATGTGCCTTGCTCTTTTCTTCGCTATTGACAAGTTAAGGCACTACATGCAAGCTTTCACAGTGCACTTGGTCGCGAAAGCTGATCCTATCAAGTACGTTCTATCGAGGCCGGTTATTTCTGGACGCTTAGCTAAGTGGGCCATCTTACTCCAACAATATGACATCGTTTATGTACCTCAAAAGGCAGTCAAGGGGCAGACATTAGCCGACTTCTTAGCGGATCATCCAATCCCGTCGGATTGGAAGCTATGTGAAGACTTACCTGATGAAGAAGTCTTCTATGTTGAAATCACTGAACCTTGGACCATGTACTTTGATGGCGCAGCACGAAGAAGTGGGGCAGGGGCAGGAATCGTCTTTATTTCGCCTGAGAAACACATGCTCCCCTACAGCTTCATGCTTGGTGAATTATGCTCAAACAATGTGGCTGAATATCAAGCGCTGATAATTGGCCTCCAATTGGCCTTGGAAATTGGCATAACATATATAGAGGTCTATGGCGATTCAAAGTTGGTCGTTAGTCAACTCTTACTCCAGTATGAAGTGAAGCATAAAGACTTGAAGCCTTATTTCATCTATGCAAGGCAACTGCTAGAAAGGTTCGAAAGTATAGTACTAATGCATGTTCCGAGATCAGAAAATAAAAAGGCAGATGCTCTAGCAAATTTGGCGACTGCCCTAACAATCCCAGAGGATATGTCAATGAACATCTCACTTTGCCAGAGATGGATTGTGCCGCTGATAAAAGATGAAGGTCAAGAGGCAAATATGATCTCTGTTTATGCAATTGAAGAGGAGGACTGGCGGCAGCCCATTATAGATTATCTTCAACATGGAAGACTACCCACAGATCCCAGACGTAGGGCCGATATACGAAGAAGAGGCGCCCGATTTATCTACTACAAGGAGATCCTTTATCGTCGGTCTTATGAGGGACTCTTCCTTCGATGCCTTGGAAAGGAAGAAGCAGCAAAGGCATTAAATGAGGCACATTCAGGTGTTTGTGGCGCCCATCAGTCGGGTCCAAAACTCCAGTTTCAATTAAAAAGGATGAGATATTATTGGCCTACAATGATTCGAGACTCAATGGAATATGCAAAGAAGTGTGAAGCTTGTCAATTTCATGCAAACTTCATACATCAGCCATCGGAGCCTCTTCATCCGACTGTAGCTTCATGGCCTTTTGAGGCTTGGGGACTTGACCTTGTTGGCCCTATAACACCTAAGTCTTCAGCAGGACATTCTTACATTCTTGCAGGGACGGATTACTTCTCAAGATGGGCTGAAGTTGTCGCGTTGAAAGAAGCCAAGAAGGAAAATGTTGTGGATTTTGTCCGAACTCATATAATCTATCGGTACGGTATCCCTCATCGTATTGTGACAGATAATGGAAGACAATTCTCCAATGGTCTAATGGACAAGTTGTGTGAGAAGTTTAATTTCAAGCAATACAAGTCCTCTATGTACAATGCTGCGGCAAATGGGTTGGCAGAAGCATTCAATAAGACGTTGTGTAACTTATTGAAGAAAGTAGTTTCCAAGACAAAGAGAGATTGGCAAGAAAAAATCGGTGAAGTGTTGTGGGCTTACCGAACTACCCATCGCACTCCTACAGGGGTCACACCTTATTCCCTCGTCTATGGGGTAGAAGCTGTGCTCCCGTTAGAAAGAGAGATTCCCTCATTAAGGATAGCCATCCAAGAAGGATTGACAACGGAAGATAATGCTAGGTTGCGCCTTCAAGAGTTAGAAGCACTTGATGAAGGAAGGTTAGAGGCTCAGCAGGCCTTGGAATGCTACCAAGCACAGATGTCTAAAGCCTTTGATAAGAATGTGAAGCTTCGATCATTTCAAGTTGGTGATCTTGTACTCGCTGTTCGAAGACCCATCATCACGACACGACACACAGGGAACAAATTCACACCTAAATGGGATGGACCCTACGTCGTCAAAGAAGTCTACACAAACGGAGCGTACAAGATTGTGGACAAAGACGGATTAAGAATAGGCCCGATAAATGGCAAGTTTCTTAAAAAGTTTTATGTGTGAAATGTAATACTCCTTATCGTAAGAGTATAAACTACATGATACTCCTGGCCCGCATGAGTTAAAAAGGTGAGCGGCCAAAAAAAAATTTGTATAGTGAACTACGTTATGACTTGATCCCTTCCCACTTGAAGGGTACGTAGGCAGCTTAAGAAAAAAACTTAAGTTCAGTCAAAGCAAAAAAAAAAAGAATCCATGTTGTAAATAAAATTCTAAATTTTTATTAAGGCATAAATAAAGTATAAATGTCTAATACAATCAATTAAAAAAAATGTCTAATACAATGAACTGAAAGAATATCTAAAAAAAAATGTTTGCACATGAGAAAAAGAGCTTAGAGTGAACTAAAGGGATCATGAATTAAGGATTCCGTTGAAGGGCTTTAAGCTCGTCACGAGTACTCTCCAAAAGTTCGCGAATTATCGCTAGGGTTCGAACGTCTGAAGCGCTAACGGTGGGGGCACACTCGATGTCACTAATTTCCTCACGTATTCTTGAAACTGCAAGTTTTTCATGAGCTAAGTCCTTTTCCTTTTAAGAAACCGAATTGGAAAGGCTTTCTACCTTGGCCTCTGCAGCTGTTAACTTGGCCTCTAGTTCTGCAACCTTGGTCCTTAGATCTGCAACCTCTGCGGCAGAGCGAGCAAGTTGCTTCTGAAGTGCATCTTTCTCCTCAAAAACACGATCTTCGATAGACAAAGCCTTCTCTAAATGGAGTTTCTTCGCCTCCAACTGACTATCCCTACTCGAGGGGGTCAGATGAGTAGAGAGCGAAGATTGTAATCCATTGAATTCTCGCGCTTTCTTGAAGTAGTTGCCTACAAATTCTTGCAGAGGTTTCAAATTGTTTGTAGTGGCCTCTGCCATTACATCAAAGACCTTGTGAGATTCTTGCTCAAGGTGCTCAAGGCTAGCAACATCTTCAAAAGAAGTGTGTACGATCTTCTGTTGTATGATTGTCCATATGGATAAAGCAGCTTGCCGTCGAAAGGTGGAAATTAAATCATCAGCATAGAACTGAGAAACTTCAAAGACTGGGGCAACCACTTTCTCATGAGTATGTCGAGGGACTTTCTCAGTAGAACGAGAAGATGAGTTCACGACTTGTTTGCTCGAGGATGCATGAGAGCTTCCGAAGTTCTTCACAGAAGAAGCAAAAGCATCAGGACTTGTCAAAGATTGATCGCTCGAACATTCTTCCTCCTTTTGAACACGATCATTTGAAGGAGGCTGCAAAAGAAAAATAAAACAGGATTTAAGCAAAAAAAAAAAAAAAAAAAAAGGGACAAAAAAAAAGGAAAACAAAAAGGGTTTTTTTTTTTTTCAACCAAAGTCTTAGTGTCGTCAGGAGTCTGTGAAGCATTAGAGGCACTCTTGATGGACTTGTCAGCGAGATCAGAATCTTTCCTGGGTCTTTTGGCTCTTTTCCAGTGTCGATCTCTAGTGCTGTTTTGACTCTGTTCTTCGGTTGAATCATCTAGAAGCCTGGTGACCTTGAGCAGACGGAGTTCTTTGCCCCCAAATTTAGAATCACCTTTTTTAGGTAGCTTAGGCTGGGTTCGAGAGGGAATGATATTGTCAACCAACTTACTTATGTCATCCCCTAGGTAGTTGTCATACTTTTCAGACCACCAACTTCGATAACGTGAGGTGACATGGTCCTGAGGATTCAATATATGAGCTGGAAGAAATATTTGAAACTCCGCATTAGTTCGCAAGCAAACCCGCCAGTGGTGTAAAATGTTTTCCAAGGTGACTAGGGGCAAAGCTTCTCCTAAGTCATTAGGTATGTCTTAATAAAAGCCGAACTGGCGGCCGAATCGGTGGGGGTTGTAGGGTTCGATAATTAATGAATCTTTACATCGAGCTGACAGATAGCATGAGCGAAGGCTCGAAAAATAGGAAAAAGGTATGAATTTTGCAGTCTTTTCATACTTCATGGTCTCGTTTTTGTTCCTACTGAGGTTCGTGAGCCATGATATGGATGCACCCCCATGGATCAGTTTGCGAGCCTCGAGCTCATCAAAATATATAGCTCCACCTTCGCCAGAAAAGTCAACCATGCTAGGACCTCGAACTTTTGCTGGAGTCTTATAATTGGTACCAAAATAATGGGCGAGCCAACCAAAAATGTAATGCACGGGGAGAGAAGCATCTATGCTTCCAACTGAAACAGGAGCATTGGAAACTTTGCCTAGCCCGTGGTAGATGTTGGCAAGGACAGGGACTGCAAGACTGAAAGTTTTCCCCTCAGCCATTAAGCTGGCAGCCTTGAAAACGCTAGGACGAATGTGGTTAGCTGATAACTGCCCAAAAGGTAGTTATTTAGGCCTCATTTCTATATTGATTTGTGTGTCTTTTGTGCTTAATAGGGTTGGTTTTAGATGTAAATTATATGTTTTAACCCATTTGGAAGAATGGAAGCTTTGGAAGTTATTTTATGCAGAATATGTTGCTGGGCGACTTGAGGGAGCAAATTCTGTGCTGCAGCAAAACTGGGAGCAGAACTGCCACGTCACAGCTCGTTAGCCAACTTCATGAACCGACTTCTGTTGAGTTTTTCTCGTGATAAAGGAGCAAGGAGAGCCCTACACGTGTCCAGGTTGACCTAAGTCAAGCCTCCTATCCTTCTATAAAAGGGAGTAGCCGCTCAAGTCAAAGTCATTCCACTTTTGGGAGAAAACATTCCACTCTTGGGAAGTTCCTTCCACCTTTGGGAGCCGAATAAAGGAGAGAGATTGGAGACCACCTAGAAGACCATCATTGCAAGCTGATCGAGGAGATTAGTATTTCCTTTTATTATCTTGTAATTATGGACATGCCTACTCAGATTGTAACGTGTGTTTCCATGCATATTATGAACTAAGTAGCTTAGGCGTTGGTTAGGACACAATGTGATTGTCGTGCTTAACTTTAGTAATAAATATTGATTCTATGCATCTTGATTAATTGTTGTGTTCATTTCTATTTTATGCCCGCTTGGCCAGCCGGTATGAATACCTCTCTCTAGTTTCAGGGATGATTTAGAGAGTGTGTGGCGATTAATCACACTACGATCATTGTGTATTGGTGAACGCCAGTAACTGAGCTAGGGATAGCCAGTTGCCTAGTGCTTGATCGGTCGTACTTCATTAGGGTTGAAACACATTCCAAAAGATCCGGAGTTCCGGGAGGAATCCGCTAATAATACTGCGAGAGTTTGCATGATCAATAATATTGCTAGAGCATCTTTTAAAACAATTACTGAAGCCTTACCAGCGCCTGTTTCTAATCTATCTGCCTATTTGTTTATTCTTTGTTCTGTCATTTATTTTGCTTTAGCATTATTCTTATAAAAACCAATCATTTTTACCATCTTGAAACCATTAACAAGTTATACAAAATAGATAAGTGGAAGCTAGTTCAGACCTTGGATTGATAATACTTATTACTTGCTGCGGACTGTGTATACTTGCACAGAGTCTAGAGACTAATTATATCTTATTTCTTATTGCATTTTTACTCACTCTAGGAACCCAACAAGTTTTTGGCGCCGTTGCCGGGGACTTGAATAAGTTTTTATCTGATCTATTTTGTGTATATGTTTTGGTGGTTTGGTGCTAGAACTTTTTGATTGTTTCTTTTGTTTTTGCAGGTGTGAGTTTGGTGCATGAGCGATCCGCCTAGGGGTGAGGTTCGAGCTTGATCCAGAAATCGAGAGGACATTCAGGATAAGAAGGAGAGAGCAGCATAGACAGCAAAATCAAATGGCTGACGTGCCGCATCTACCGCAGGGTCCTGAAGGTCTAGCGAACCCCCAACAGAATCGTGTGCTGTAGCAAAACTCGCCGCTGGAGCAAAATGAGCAGCAAAATAATCAGGCTGAGAATCCTATCTTGGTAGCGAACGATAGGACCAGAGCCATTCGAGCATATGCTTTTCCAATGTTTGATGAGTTGAATCCAGGGATTGCACGTCCTCAAATTCAAGCGGCAAATTTTGAAATGAAACCGGTAATGTTTCAGATGTTGCAAACCGTGGGGCAGTTCCATGGTTTGTCATCTGAAGACCCTCATTTACATCTTAAGTCTTTTCTAGGAGTTAGTGATTCTTTTGTAATTCAAGGAGTGCCTAGAGATGCTCTTAGATTAACTTTGTTCCCGTATTCTTTGAGGGATGGAGCGAAGGTGTGGTTAAATTCTTTTGCTCCAGGATCAATTAGGACATGGGATGAGTTAGCTGAAAAATTTTTGAGTAAATATTTCCCACCTAATAGAAATGCTAAATTAAGGAGTGAAATAGTAGGGTTTAGGCAACTTGAAGATGAGACTTTTAGTGAGGCTTGGGAGAGGTTTAAGGAGCTTTTGCGAAAGTGTCCCCACCATGGCCTACCACATTGTATCCAAATGGAAACATTTTACAATGGATTGAACGCGGTAACTCAAGGTATGGTTGATGCTTCGGCTGGAGGGGCCCTTTTGGCAAAAACTTTTAACGAAGCCTATGAAATTTTAGAAAGAATATCTACTAATAGTTGTCAGTGGTCGGATGTTAGAGGCACAAATAAAAAGGTTAAGAGTGCATTAGAAGTTGATGGTGTGTCCACCATTAGGGCTGATCTGGCAATGATTGCTAACGCTCTTAAGAATGTGACAGTGATTAGTCATCAGCAGCCGCCAGTTGTGGAGCCTGCTGCAGTGGTGAACCAAGTTGCAGAGGAAGCTTGTGTCTATTATGGTGAAGATCACAACTACGAGTTTTGCCCCAGCAATCCAGCTTCTGTGCTTTTTGTAGGTAATCAGAGGAATAACCCTTATTCTAACTTTTATAATCCAGGTTGGCGCAACCACCCCAACTTCGCGTGGGGAGGACAAGGGAGTAATGTGCAAGCACAGCAAAAGGTGAACCAGCCAGGATTTGCTAAAGCGCAGGTATTGCCCCAGCAAAATAAGCAGGCTTTGCCCCAGCAAAATTCGGGGAATTCTCTCGAGGCAATGATGAAAGAATTTATGGCTCGTACAGACGCCGCAATTCAAAGTAATCAAGCTTCAATGAGAGCCCTGGAATTGCAAGTGGGTCAGCTAGCTAATGAGCTGAAGGCAAGGCCTCAAGGGAAACTTCCTTCAGATATTGAACACCCTAGAAGGGAAGGTAAGGAGTAGGTAAAGGCAGTGACTCTTAAGAGTGGTAAACCCCTAGAAGAAAGAAAAGAGCCTAGTAAAACCCAGGATATAGATAATAATTGTGATAGAAATGTTGTTGTTGTTGAGAAAGAGTTGGAGTCTGGTCAGGGTGCTGGAGGCAGCAATAAAGATGCTGGAGCATCTGGTTCTGTTCCAGATGTGGAACCACCTTATGTGCCGCCCCCACCTTATGTACCACCTCTACCTTTTCCACAAAGGCAAAAGCCTAAGAATCAAGATGGTCAATTTAAAAAGTTTTTAGAGATTCTTCAGCAATTGCATATAAATATCCCCTTAGTAGAAGCTATAGAGCAAATGCCTAATTATGCTAAATTTCTTAAGGATATTTTAACTAAAAAGAAGAGGTTAGGTGAGTTTGAAACTGTATCTCTTACTGAGGAATGTAGTGCTATTCTTAAGAATGGGCTACCAACCAAGGCTAAGGATCCAGGATCATTTACTATACCTGTGTCTATAGGTGGAAAAGAGTTAGGTAGAGCACTCTGTGATTTAGGTGCAAGCATTAACCTTATGCCTCTTTCGGTCTATCGAAAGCTAGGTATTGGTGAAGCTAGACCTACCACAGTTACACTCCAACTAGCTGATAGGTTTATCACATATCCAGAGGGGAAAATTGAGGATGTCTTAGTAAAAGTAGATAAATTCATATTTCCTGTTGATTTTATTATTTTAGACTATGAGGCTGATAAAGATGTCCCAATTATTCTAGGTCGTCCATTCTTGGCTACTTGTAGGGCATTAATAGATGTTCAAAAAGGGGAATTAACAATGAGAGTCTGTAATGAGGAAGTAAAATTTAATGTGTTTAAAGCCATGAAGTATCCAGACGAGATGGAAGATTGCTCTTTCATTAGGATTCTGGAGAGCACAATTGTTGAGAGAGCAGTACAGGATTCGGCTAGCAAGCATTTGGAAGATCATGGAGAGGTTAGTGTAGAGGATTTAGAAGCTTGTTCTTTAGAAAGAAAAAATGAAAAAGAATTGTTTAGGTGTGAGGATGTTTTTGAGTCTTTAGATTTAGATCAAAGAAAGGCTCCCCCGATTAAGCCATCCCTGATTGAGGCACCTACTTTAGATTTGAAGCCCTTGCCGGATCATCTACAGTATGTGTATCTTGGGGAGGGTGAGACGTTGCCTATTATTGTTGCATCAAATTTAATGCCGGAGCATGAAGGGACCTTAATAAAATTGCTACAGCAATACCGCAAGGCTATTGGTTGGACATTGGCTGACATTCAGGGGATTAGCCCATATTTTTGTATGCACAAAATCACTCTAGAGGAGGGATCCTTTAGGAGTATTGAGCAACAAAGAAGGCTTAACCCTGCAATGAAAGAAGTGGTTAAAAAGGAGGTGATTAAATGGTTGGATGCTGGCATCATTTATCCAATTGCAGACAGCAATTGGGTAAGCCTTGTCCAATGTGTTCCTAAGAAAGGAGGTGTCACTGTGGTGAGCAATAAAGACAATGAGTTGATCCCAACTAGGACAGTAACTGGTTGGAGGGTGTGCATGGATTACAGGAGGCTTAATAAAGCCACCCGTAAGGACCACTTCCCTCTGCCATTTATTGACCAGATGCTGGATAGGTTGGCTGGTCAGGCCTACTACTGTTTCTTGGATGGTTATTCTGGGTATAACCAGATTACTATTGCTCCTGAGGATCAGGAAAAAACCACTTTCACTTGCCCTTATGGGACGTTTGCTTTCAGGCGCATGCCTTTTGGCCTTTGCAATGCTCCAGCAACATTTCAGCGGTGTATGTTGGCAATTTTTTCTGATATGATTGAGTCCACTGTTGAGGTATTTATGGACGATTTTTCAGTTTTTGGAGGGTCTTTTCAGAGTTGTTTAGATAACTTAGGTCAGGTGTTAAAGAGATGTGAGGATACCCATCTAGTTCTTAATTGGGAGAAATGTCACTTCATGGTGAAGGAGGGCATAGTGTTAGGTCATAGGATTTCTAAGAATGGTCTAGAAGTTGATAGAGCAAAAGTTGAGGTTATTGAAAGATTAGAACCACCGAATTCAGTGAAGGGGATTCGGAGTTTTTTAGGTCATGCGGGATTTTATAGAAGGTTCATAAAGGATTTTTCCAAAATCAGTAAACCTCTTTGTAACTTATTGTGCACTGATCATGTTTTTGACTTTAATGCAGATTGTAGGAAGGCTTTTGAGACATTGAAGGTTGCTTTAATCTCAGCACCCATTCTTTGTGCACCTAATTGGAATTTACCATTTGAGGTAATGTGCAATGCGAGTGATGCTGCAGTAGGTGCAATGCTGGGGCAGAAGCAGGGCAAATTTATCCATCCTATATATTATGCAAGCAAGATTTTAAATGAGGCACAAGTCAACTACACAACTACTGAAAAGGAGTTGTTAGCTATTGTGTTTGCCTTTGAGAAATTCCGGCCATATTTGGTTGGATCCAAAGTCACGGTGTTCACGGATCATGCAGCAATAAGGTATTTAATGTCAAAGAAAGATGCAAAGCCTAGACTAATTTGTTGGGTTTTATTATTGCAGGAGTTCGACTTGGAGATAAAGGATAAGAAGGGATCAGAGAATGTCATTGCAGATCATTTGTCTCGTCTTGATCCATCATCCTCTTTGCTGAAGCAATCTGCCATTTCAGATTCTTTTCCAGATGAACAGCTCTTTGCTGTTCAGGTAAAGGTAGTCAGGGATGTCCCTTGGTATGCTGATATTGCCAACTTTTTGGTAAAAGGAGTCACTCTTATTGACATGGATTGGAGGCAGAAGAAAAAGTTTAAGCATGATGCAAAATTTTTTTTATTGGGATGAGCCATTCATGTATAAGCAATGCTCTGATGGTATTATTCGTAGGTGTGTTTCAGGTGATGAAGCAAAGGAAATCCTGGAGCAATGTCACTCTTCGCCGTATGGAGGCCATTTCAGCGGTCAGAGGACAGCTATGAGGATTTTGCATTGTGGATTCTTCTGGCCTACCTTGTTTAAGGATGCCCATTGGTTCTACAAGCAATGTGATGCTTGCCAAAGGAGAGGAAACTTAGGGCCTAGAGATGAAATGCCTTTTACTTACATTTTGGAAGTGGAATTATTCGATGTGTGGGGTATTGATTTTATAGGGCTATTTCTCCCTTCTAATGGTAATGTTTTTATCTTATTCGCAGTGGATTACGTGTCCAAGTGGGTGGAGGCTATCGCATGCCATCAAAGTGATGCCAAGACGGTTTCAAGGTTTCTCCAATCGCACATTTTTTCGCGGTTTGGAACACCTAGAGCTCTAATAAGTGATGAGGGTACACATTTTGTTAATAATATCTTAACTAAGCTTTTAGCTAAGTATGGAATCAAGCATAGGATAGCTACCCCCTATCACCCACAAGCTAATGGTCAAGCTGAAATAAAATCAATTCTAGAAAAAGTAGTCCATCCATCTAGAAAGTATTGGTCTTTTAGGTTGGATGAGGCTCTTTGGGCTTATAGGACAGCCTATAAGACTCCTCTAGGTATGTCTCCCTATCGGTTAGTATATGGGAAAGTTTGTCATTTACCATTAGAGCTAGAGCATAAAACGTTTTGGGCTTTGAAAAAATTAAATTTTGATCTGAGTCGTGCAGGAGCAATGAGAATGCTACAGCTTAACGAATTGGAGGAATTTCGCCAATTTTCTTATGAGAATGCGAAAATGTATAAAGAAAAGACTAAGTTGTGGCATGACAAGAAAATTAAGCCTAAAGAGTTTGTCAAAGGTCAAAAAGTTTTGCTTTATAATTCTAGATTGAAATTGTTTCCTGGGAAACTAAAATCCAAATGGTCAGGTCCGTTTGTAGTGATTGAGGTTTTCCCCCATGGAGCAGTTACTTTGCAAGACGAGAAGGATGGGAGAATGTTCAAAGTGAATGGACAGCGTGTCAAACATTATTGGGGAGAGGAGTTCCAGATGAAATATCCTTCCCTAAAGTTGGTTGATGATTGAGAGAGCAAGATGTTTGCGGGAGATTTATTTTTAATTTCGAGTATTCTAGATTTAGTTCGTTTTATGATTTATTTTCTGTTGTCATTTTTAATTCCGTAGAATTTATTTTAGATTTTATCTATGTCTATTTGAATTTTATTTGATTTTGTTGGATTTTATTTTTAGTTTATTTATTTAATTGAATTATCTTAGATTCGGTTTTATTAGATTTTAGTTTAGATTTACATTTTAATTAGTGTAGGTTTAATAAAGATTTTCCTCTAATTAATTCGGCTTCAAATAAAAAAAAAAGGGATTAGATTTGATTTGATCGGTTAAATTTAAATTTGAATTTAAAAGATTTGATTTTCCTGCTTTGAAATTCGAATTACGTATCCAGGACTCTTCAGGTTCAGAAAGTTGTTGCGGCAAAGTTATGGCTGAAGCGAATCGTCCGAATAAGAAGGGGTTTGTTGGAGTAATTATTTTTACCGTTCGATTTTGAATTTTCTATGGGCAGGTAGATTGCATGGATGCTGCCACGTGTCATGCAGAAATGATCCAACGGTCTGGCTATTTGACAACGCATAATTATTTACCATGGGCGTTTGAATTCCAGATTTTACCGTTGGATGGTTTAATTCTACCGGTTGCATGCGATTTAAAACGGTAATTTCAATTTAATGAAAGCAAGATCTTTCTGTTAGGATTTTATTTTGCTAAAGCCTTATTTATTGGCAACCCTCGGTACGTTTTTCTTACTTCATCTTCTTGCTTCGATCTTTTGCTTTCGTTTTCGCTTTCTTTCTCTGTTAAACCCTTGAGTCCTTCATGGCAAAAACAAGAGTGAGGAAAGAAAGAGAGAATGAGGAGGAAGAGGTACCTGCTACCCCTGAGGTGTAGAAGGTAAAGACGAAGAAGAAAAAAACACCAGAGGAGAAAGAAGTCAAGAGACGAAGACGACAACAGAGGGCTGAGGAACAAGAAAAGGCAACAGAAGTTGTTGCTGCCACAGTAGAAGAAGGAGACCCGCAAGAACCTGATGTAGAGAATGCAGAGGAGGCTGAGCAGAGAGTCGCGGATACAGAAAAAGTTCAAGACGAAGCAAACAGAGGAAGTTCGAGAGGAAAATACAGAGGAAGTTCGAGAGGAAAATACCGAGGAAGTTCGAGAAGAAATTTCAGAAGAAGTTCAAGAAAAACAGGCCGAGGATGTGCAAGAGCAACAGGCAGAAGATCTTCAGGTAACGGATAATGAGCCAGTGCAGGAGGCTCGAGTGGAGGTGATCATGCCAGAAGCACCGAAACGTCGCCGCGTTAAGAGGAAAGCAGGCGGCATTAGGGTTGTCCGAACTGATACTCCTTCTTCTCCAACCACGGATTCTGAAAGAGAAAATGCGGAGAAAGTAGAGCGTGAGAAGAAGGAAGCCGAGGAAAGAGCAAGAGAAGAGGCAGAGAAAAAGGTTGAGGAAGAGCGGTTGCTCAAGCGAAGGGTGGAAAAGGGCAAAAGTGTTGCTGAAGCATCAGAGGAACCTGATGAAATTGAAGAACATGGTCGCTTCATCAACAATTTTGCCAGAGCAAAATACGCTGAGTTGCTGAAAAGAGACTTCCTGTTTGAAAGAGGATTTAGCGGTAATCTTCCACATTTTCTGAGGACCGGCATTGCAGACCATGGCTGGGAATTGTTTTGTGCGAAGCCTGAGTCTGTAAACGCACAGGTGGTGCGTGAATTTTATGCTAATATTGATAGAGAAGATGGTTTCCAGGTGATTGTTCGAGGAGTCGAGGTAGACTGGAGTCCTAGTGCTATCAATGCACTGTATAACCTTCAGAATTTCCCCCATGCAGCTTATAATGAGATGGCTGTAGCGCCATCTAATGAGCAGTTAAGTGATGCTGTGCGGGAGGTGGGTATTGAAGGGGCACAGTGGCAGCTGTCCAAGACAGAGAAAAGGACATTTCAGTCCGCTTATCTGAAGAGGGAAGCGAACACGTGGATGGGATTTATCAGACAGTGGATGCTTCCAACGACTCATGACTCGACGGTCTCGAGGGAACGGGTTCTTCTGGCTTTCGCGATTTTGCGGTCTCTTAGCATTGATGTAGGGAAGATGATTGTTAATGAGATTTCTGGTTGTTGGAAAAAGAAAGTGGGGAAACTGTTCGTTCCGAACACAATCACGATGCTTTGCAGAAGAGCAGGGGTTCCAGTGGATGAGGGAGATGTTATCCTATTTGACAAGGGAATTATAGATACGCCTAACTTGGCGCGGCTTCAGCGTACGCAGGAGGCACGTCAAGGTGGGCTTATCTACGGCATCAACACGGTTTTAGAACAACTGGCACTTTCAACCAGCAGGCAAGAATTTGCCGAGAGGCAAGCTTTAACCTTCTGGAACTATGTTAGAAATCGTGATGCCAATCTGAAGAAGGCGCTGCAAGAGAATTTTTCCAAGCCGTATCCAGCCCTTCCAGCATTCCCTGAGGATCTGTTGAACCCTTGGATTCCACCCCCACCTGTTGAAAGAGAAGAGGAGGATGATGAAGAGCAGGGTCAGGAAGACTGACTAATGTGATGATTTTGAGCGAGCATAACTTTTGTTTTTCCATTTTTGTTTGCTCGCACATATCTGACCCAGCTGGCTAATATGTTTGCTTGTTCCTTTTTAATGTTTCTGCTTCTACAAAAATATATCTGCTTTTGTAATTCCTTTCTCTTTGTTTTAATGAAATTTCCGAAGTTATTCCTGTTCCATAAGCACTGAGTAAATCTAACTTAACTAATTTCTTCTGAATTTTTGAAGCTTGGACTGGCTAAGCTTAATTAGATCAAGGTATTCTGATCTCCAAAAACCTTTCGCTTGAGCATTTTCTCTGACCTGGTCGTTGCTGCGGCAAAGAAAATTCTGGAGGTAGTGTTGACTTATGTGATCCGCTTTAAGCTTAGGTCTAGTCCCACGCTTAGTTTTAAAATTCAGATAGAAAGATTTAAGTTTGGGGGTGTCATTTAAAATTTTAATGATTCATTGGGGACAATGAATAATTCAAGCTTGGGGGACTTTTTGCTACTCCAATTATTTTGCTCGAGCATTCCTCTCCTTCATTAAATAATTTGTTAGGTTATTGAGTAACCGGGGACATTTGTGATACCCACAAGTTTGTCTTCGCGTCAAAAGGTAACCTAGGAAATTAGAAAAATAATTGTTTGCTGAAAAAAGTGGTTGTTGAAAACTTTGCTGAAAAAATTCATGGAGCAAAAGTTTTGAAGGATGAATGGTAGTCCAGCAGTTTTCTGTCTCCCAGAATTTAGGTGAGCTTCATCATAAAATGTCGCCATTCTGAGGGGCAAGAGATAGAATGACTAAGGATTTTTTAGCTTTATAATGAGTATTTAGCCTAGTGGGTGATGAGTTTGAGGCAAGGGTATACTGCACCATAAAGTGGGTCATCCCATGCTTAAGAGCTTATGACTGTAGGGCTGCTTTAAGTCTGAAAAACAGAAAATATAAACCCCTTAAAAATGTGTTTTGATATGGCTGATAATAGAGCTAAGCTATGGCAAGTTCTTAGAATTGAGTTAAAAGTGGTGATTATTTGTCCATGCCGGAAGAATTATTTTGCTGCAGCAGAGCTTGGTTTTGGAGAGTGCTCAGGTAAAGGTTGAAGATAGTGTTGGATTGTCTGGTTTGATTAAGCTGTGCTTTGTCTAACATTTTGAATTCTTGAAGGGAAGGTTGGTTAGTATTGCTCGGGACGCGCAATAGTTCAAGTTTGGGGGTGTGATAACTGCCCAAAAGGTAGTTATTTAGGCCTCATTTCTGTATTGATTTGTGTGTCTTTTGTGCTTAATAGGGTTGGTTTTAGATGTAAATTATATGTTTTAACCCATTTGGAAGAATGGAAGCTTTGGAAGTTATTTTATGCAGAATATGTTGCTAGGCGACTTGAGGGAGCAAATTCTGTGCTGCAGCAAAACTGGGAGCAGAACTGCCACGTCACAGCTCGTTAGCCAACTTCATGAACCGACTTCTGTTGAGTTTTTCTCGTGATAAAGGAGCAAGGAGAGCCCTACACGTGTCCAGGTTGACCGAAGTCAAGCCTCCTATCCTTCTATAAAAGGGAGTAGCCGCTCAAGTCAAAGTCATTCCACTTTTGGGAGAAAACATTCCACTCTTGGGAAGTTCCTTCCACCTTTGGGAGCCGAATATAGGAGAGAGATTGGAGACCACCTAGAAGACCATCATTGCAAGCTGATGGAGGAGATTAGTATTTCCTTTTATTATCTTGTAATTATGGACATGCCTACTCAGATTGTAACGTGTGTTTCCATGCATATTATGAACTAAGTAGCTTAGGCGTTGGTTAGGACACAATGTGATTGCCGTGCTTAACTTTAGTAATAAATATTGATTCTATGCATCTTGATTAATTGTTGTGTTCATTTCTATTTTATGCCCGCTTGGCCAGCCGGTATGAATACCTCTCTCTAGTTTCAGGGATGATTTAGAGAGTGTGTGGCGATTAATCACACTACGATCATTGTGTATTGGTGAACGCCAGTGACTGAGCTAGGGATAGCCAGTTGCCTAGTGCTTGATCGGTCGTACTTCATTGGGGTTGAAACACATTCCAAAAGATCCGGAGTTCCGGGAGGAATCCGCTAATAATACTGCGAGAGTTTGCATGATCAATAATATTGCTAGAGCATCTTTTAAAACAATTACTGAAGCCTGACCAGCGCCTGTTTCTAATCTGTCTGCCTATTTGTTTATTCTTTGTTCTGTCATTTATTTTGCTTCAGCATTATTCTTATAAAAACCAATCATTTTTACCATCTTGAAACCATTAAAAAGTTATACAAAATAGATAAAGTGGAAGCTAGTTCAGACCTTGGATTGATAATACTTATTACTTGCTGCGGACTGTGTATACTTGCACAGAGTCTAGAGTCTAATTATATCTTATTTCTTATTGCATTTTTACTCACTCTAGGAACCCAACATTAGCATTCCCTTGGGGAAACACAAAGGCGCAAAGCCAGCAAGATAAAAAAGCCGCCAAGTATGTCTGGTCTCTATGTCTCATGTCAATCTTTAGCTCGTGAAACAAGTTGTTTTCCTCACCTGACCACTCGTGACGCTTGATATTTGTGTCGTCTGGGTTATGAGTCGTGCTAGGGCGAGAGGTATTCTTGGGTCTCCGTTGAGGAGGCTTTGCGTATCTCTGTTCACCTTTGAACCAAAAGGAAGTCCAGGAGCTGATTGGAACATGGGAATGGTCAGCTCTTGAAGCGCTAAGCAAGTAGAATGCATGGAAAAGGTGTTCGCAACTTTTTGGAAGATGTTTTGCTTGGTTGTGGGACCCAGTTAACTCTTTAAAGCTAGGGATAACTTCCTCATAAAATCTACCTCTGATGGGCAGACCCCCAAATGTCCAAAGGTCCCATAAGGAAATTGAGAGTTCTCCCGCACGAGTGTGAAGTGTATTGGTTGCAGGACACCAAGCTTCACAAAAAGCCCGGACTATGTCGTTGTTTCGATCGTAAGTGTAAAGGGAAGCCACCACATCATCCAATAAATGAGCCGTCTGAAGCACCTCTTCACTCCGACCAATGACAAATTCTAACCACTCCCAATAGCGAGGAATGAAAAGAAATTCGCTTAAAATTTTCAAGGTGGATTCCCAACGAACTGATCCGTCAATTATTCGGCGCCCTAACGTCACCTTTGGATGTCGATTAGGATTTTGTGTATGGATTGAAGATTCTAGAAACCAAGCCTTAGAATCTTGGTCTAGAGGCCTTTCTACGGACCAATCAGAAATGGTATGCAAATTTAGTGGTGGGGGCCATGGGGCTGCAAGACGTCCAGTCTTAGGCTTTTCTACTAAGAAGCTGAGTCTGCTTCTTATGGGTTGATTGTTGTCTTTCAGAAGAACGAGGTACGTCTTTTCAGAGACAATATGTTCTGCAAAGCACACCATGACTCTGCAAAATTTAAAGAGTTGAGAGTTAAAATAAGTCAAAAGAATAAGATATTTACGAAGATAAGTTAAAAATGATAATAATAATAATGCATCAAGGAAAATTTCCTAAGACTAATGTTGCGAAACGTCATAACAACAAGAGTTCAAAGACGTCAATTGTCCCTGTACTCATGTTGAATGACGTGGCGGCGGCACAATTCCAAGGAATATGTCCTTGTACTCATGCTGAATGGCGTGGTGACGGCACAAGTCCAAGGAACATGTCCCTGCACTCGTGCTGAAGGGCGTGGCGGCGACACAAGTCCAAGGAACATGTCCTTGTACTCATGCTGAATGACGTGGCAGCGGCACAAGTCCAAGGAACATGTCCTTGTACTCATGCTGAATGATGTGGCGGCAGCACAAGTCCAAGGAACATGTCCCTATACTCATGCTGAAAGGGGTGGCAACGACACAAGTCCAAGGAACATGTCCCTGTACTCATGCTGAATGACGTGGCGGCGACAAAAGTCCAAGGATCATGTCCCTGTACTCATGCCGAAGGACGTGGCGGCGGCACAAGTCCAAGGAACATGTCCTTGTACTCATGCTGAAAGACGTTGTACCTGCAAATAAAAAAAAACACTACGAAAAAGAAATAAATAAATAAATAAACGTTCACCTAATTTACCTTTTGGTGAATGGAAATTTTGTTCCTGCAATTGGAATACTCACGATGTGGTGTTAATTAAAAAAAATGAATGTTAAGGGAAAAAATATATAAAAAAAAAAAAAGAAAAAAAGAGGATTACTTAGAGTTTGTCTCTCGAATTGGGGCAAAAGGCGGTCAAAGTATATATGGATTCTCCAAGTCTCCAAGTCAAGCTTCTTTCCTTCAGAGGAAAAAAGGCAAAGGAAAAAAAGGCATTAAATCAAATTAAATAAAGGATGTTGCAAGCCTATGGAAAATTGAAAATAGTCAATATCGGGTGATTTTGAAAATTTACCTTTATCGACTATAAGCAAGGATTATGAAAATTGTTCCTACAAAAAAAGAGGAAGAAATATTGAGATTATATACATATGTACAAAGCATAAATTAAGTTTGCATATGTATATATATAAAAGAAAGGGGATGAAGAAAAGAAAAGGAAGTAAGGAAACTAGGAAAAAAAAAAGGAAATTGTGGAGGTAGTGGAATTTAAAAAAAAATCAAGTGGAAAGTAATCCACGATTTGGTCCCCCATTTCCTCTCTTCCATCATTCTTCCCCACTTTTCCCTCATCTCTTTTCTTTCTCTCTCTTGACACTCTCATTTAAAGACAAAGTTGGATTCATGAAAGCAATATATATATATAAAAAAAAAAGGTTAGTGCCGTGTTTTCCATCCCCCACTCTCTCCCTCTCTCTCCTTCACAGATTCTCTCTCTCAATTTTCCTCAATTTTCCTCTCTATATTAAGAAGTAAAACTCAAATCTCCATAAAAAAAAAAACACAAAAAAAAAAGAAAAAGAAAAAGAAGGTTAGTGGCGTTTTCCATCCTCCCATTCTCTCAACCAATCTTCCTCTCTCGCCGTCAGACCCACACGAGCATCAACTCATCTTCAGTCATGGACTTCGAACGGCAACTCAGCAAACCACACCTTCTCGCTCCCTCAGTCTCTCTCTCGTGCCCCCCCTCGTCGCCGCCGCCGCCTGAAGATGAGTTCGCCGCCGTCGTCTTCCTTCCAAGCAGCGGCGCGATAAATAAAAAAAAATCCTCTCACTGCCTATCGCTCCCCCCCCCCCTCTTTCGGTTGAAGAAGATATGGGTTAAACAACATCCAAGAATAAAAAAGCCAGTTTCTCTCTAAGCTTGTAAACGCTACGAGTTTTACCTAAAAAAAAAATTAAAAAAAAGGGAGATACCTGTGATGATGGCTTGGAATGGAAGAAAAAAAAGTAATTAAAAATTCCTTGGGAGGCGTTAATTTGTAGACGTGATTTCCAACCCTAAATCCTAATTTAACTTGGATTTTAGCCAAATCATATCTTTTAAATCTTAGTCAAGTTAGGAATGTTGATTTACACATTTAAATTGGTCCAATATGATGAAGATATTAGTTTAATTTAATTTTAAATCAAATCTAATCTTGTAGAATCATTATTAAATTAGGAATTCCAAGCCAAATCCTAATCCAAGTGTGAAATTGGATTCAAATCAATTTGAGAAAATAATTAGTCCAATTTTTTAAATCAAAAGATAATTTGGAAAGGTTTCAAATTTGGTTCAATTTGAATTAAATTGAATTGGAGATGTAACTAAATCCTTATCCAAATTAATTTTGAAAAGGGTACATTAAAATTCCATTCCTCTGACCAAATTTTGGGATAGAATTTAATATTTACCTCAATCAAGCCTTATTCCAAATTTTCTATTTGAAGTTGAGTTTATCTTGAGATAATTTGGGTATAATCATAACTCAATCCCAAATTAAACTTGAGTGAAATTTAAAATTAAGAAAAAATGTGTTATGCTTCAAATTCATATCACAATCGAATAGAATTTGAACAGTACTCAAATTCAAAATTCCGTTGAGATTCAAGTTACAACCTGTCGCCAAGAAAGATCAAAATTTTGTTTTAAAAAAAAAAATGAATTTTGGTTAAATCGGCGTAACAGATGTGTAAAAAAAAAAAATCAATCAAAATTGTGACCAAATTTCATATTTCGATTGACACATCAAGCGGGGTCAAAATTTAGGGAAAAAGTTGATTCCAAATAATTTCTTTCCGAGATTCATCCACACATAATTTGCGCCTAAATCTCGAAAAGGGGGCATTTGTTGATGGAGAAATTTTGACCAATCACGAATTGCCACGTCGTTACATAAAATTGACGACGAAATTAAAATTAATTAAATTTGGGACCAATTATAAATTGACATGTGTCCCAAATTTAATTTGAAGACAAAGTTGGCCAATTATAAATTTATAGAGCCAAATTTATATTTGATCAATTAAGTAAAATTAAATTATTTTGATCAAATTAATTAATTTGACCAATTAATTAAAAAATAATAATTATTTGGATCAAATTTTGGTCATAGGGTTTTGGGTCAAATATGAACCAAACCCAAGATTAAATGGTTGAGCCCAAGACCAATAAAGCCCAAGCCCAAGGTGTTAGGCCCAAAAGTCATCAGGGTCCATCCTGCAGGAACTCTATAAATAGAAGAGTTCACCACCATTTCAAGGGTTCAGATTTTTGGAGCTCTCAACCAGACTTAGAGAATTCAGAGAAATTCCCCCAAAACGGAAGACTGAAGACTCTCTGAAATCTACAAGTTTCCAAGCACTGAACACTTCTTGAAGACTGAAGACTCTTTCAAACTTAGAGGGCTTCAAGCTCCAAGAATCCATCGAAGCTTCAGACTCGAGATCAAGCGTTCCAGCCCTCGAGTGAAACACATTCACACACAAGAGAGAGAATCAGAGGATTATGTACTAGAGATTGTATACTCACACGCATACAACATTAATACAAATCAAAGTTTATTCCACGTGTCTCATTCATTTGAATTTACGTGTGAACAAATTGGATTTCTCTGAAATCTACAAGTTTCCAAGCACTGAACACTTCTTGAAGACTGAAGACTCTTTCAAACTTAGAGGACTTCAAGCTCCAAGAATCCATCGAAGCTTCAGACTCGAGATCAAGCGTTCCAGCCCTCGAGTGAAACACATTCACACACAAGAGAGAGAATCAGAGGATTATGTACTAGAGATTGTATACTCACACGCATACAACATTAATACAAATCAAAGTTTATTCCACGTGTCTCATTCATTTGAATTTACGTGTGAACAACATCAATTTTGTATCCAACGATTATTAGGGGACAAACAAATTTGAAGATGTACATCCCACGGATTTAAAGAGGGAGTCTCATTGTATTGGGAGCACCTAATAATTTGTCCCACAAATGAGTCCCCTACATTCCATAAGTGATTTTAGAATGTGTGACTCGTAATGTGGCATGGTTTTCTTTGGACATTTTTTATTAATATTGTAACTTTTAAAACTTATTATTAAAATATAGTTATTTTGAAACATATTATTAAAATATTGTTGTTTTAAATTTTCAGGAGACCCACGCGTCCACATGTCGTCTCTTGAAGAGACGACGTGCAGATGTGGCACTAATTTAAAAAAAAAATAATCATGTAGGTCGTCTCTTCCAGTGTTCGAGTTTAAGCAGGCGCAGTTCAATTGTATTTATTTTTTTCTTTTTCTTTCCATCAGATATTTTCCTTTTTTCATTTTTTTCACTTCTCTTTAAAAAAATTTAAATTAATATAAGTAAATACCAACAATTTAATTTAATGTATAAAGCCCATATTTTATTTATATATTTTATATTTTATTTTGAATTATATTATTATTATAAACAACTTTTTAATCTAATACACATACTTTCATTTTTTTTTTCAATTTTCTTAAAAAGAAATTTAAATTAGTATAGGTAAATACCAGAAATTTAATTTAATGTATAAATTGCATCGTTTCCTTATTTGAATCGCCTCGAACTTTGATCTCCGTGTTTGAATCGCGTCGGCGTCGAGACGTTAGGGGCAGCGTCTCAACGCCATCCCTAATCCGAGCCTTGCTGTCTTTTTTCTCGATTTTGTCTCGTTAATTCTCGGTACGGGGCTTCAACCTTCGATTCCTGGTGTCGTTCTTCAGGCCCACTTCAATACACTTGGGTCTTTTCACCTCCTCGTCGTCCCAGAACACCGAGATGGCTCCAAAACTCCATAATTGGGCCGAATTAACACCAATTTAGCGCGGTTGGCTCCCGACATCGTCTAAACTCAAAGTACCTGTAAGTAAGACAAGTAAAGCATAAAATTCCCCTAACAAGCTTAGATTAGAGGTGATAAAATAGGACTATTTTGGTCCTATCAAATACCCCCAACCTAAATCTTGCTAATCCTTGAGCAAGGCACACACAAACCAAAGAAAAAAATGTTGTGCATATAGTCGAAAAGTGACTTAATCCTCAAGGCTCAAACATTCGAAAAACTAAAGCAATCAAGAGACATTTGCAGGAGACACAAATGAGGAGACAAATCAAAAGTTTTCAAAGATAATATTGCACAAAAGTGTTCTATCCCACCTAAAGAAGACTTTACTAGCCCGGGAATGGTTTACTAAACTCTCATCCTATCTTCCCCCTACACTGGCACTAAGGTCTTGCTAAAAGGCCTAAATGGAACAAACTAGGTGTAGGAAATAAAAGTCCCCACGCAGCGGAAGCGCACCTAAAGGACCTTACGCCGTATATTAATTAACATTAAAATACCGTTACGAAAAGGCAAAATAAACTTTAAACAAACTTTAAAGTTGCTGGAAATTGCTATAAACATACTTGAAAATTAAATCTAATTTATTTTTATGCTTTTCTAAAGAAACGGGAAAGAACCGTTACAAACCTTCGTTGTAGACTTGACCGTTCTTCGCCAACAACGCTTCAACGAACAAAAACGCAGCAGCCTCCTTGTAGTTTCTTCGCTGGAAAATTCTTCTTCAAAGACACAATAACCACAGAGGTTACACCGGTATGTCTCTAAGTCTAGGAGGCAAAAGACTTGTGGGAGTCTTTCTCTAAGAGGGAGGCTAGAGAGAATTCTAGGGTCTTGTCTTGTGAGTCTAAGAGCAAGAGGAGAGTACTGAACCAATTAGGTCTAGTGTTCTATTTATAGAAGAGAGGCCATGAATAAAATATTCAATTAAATCAATCTTTTCCAAAATTGATTCAATCTTTATTCCTTTTTAATCAATCCAAGATCAATCAATTCCATAATTGATTAATCTTTTCCACAAATGACTAATTACTTCCATAAGTGATTAGATCATTTCCATAAATGATTAATCACTTCCTTAAGTGATTAATTATTTGCATAATTGATTAATTTCCGGCTAATGAATTCTTTAATTAATTAACCACCAATCAAATATCACATATTTAATTTCCGGCCTTGAATTAATTAATTTTGCCCAAATAGATTTTAGGCCTTAAAATTAATTAATTCATATTTGAACTCTTTCAAACTTCCATAAATTTATTGTGACTCAAATTTATATTAATATTTGAATTTCTTCAAATATTAATTTCTCTCATAATAATATATCAATATATATTATATTGTTTCCCTTAGTAAATTGAACACTTTCAATTTACATTTATTACTTAGTTGCCTCAAATTACTTTATGAGCTACCAGTGGGACCTAATGGACCTGCAGATCAGAAGCTCCAACGATGTGAGATTAATTGGTCAAACGCATTAACCAAATTAATCAATATTCGTTAACTATGTTTACATTCCACTGTAGACTCACAGTTGCACTCTTCTCACTGCAGACATATTTTCTGTGTCCACGGATATAGACCAATATCGACTAGTTAGTCCTTCACGAGTGTTCGTAACACCAGCTGGGTCAAATTACCGTTTTACCCCTGGGTTACTTCTATTTCCTTAAGTATCAATTCTCCTCTAATGAACAACCTGTTTGTGGTCCAACCATCAAACAGAAAACCCTCTCGTGCCATTGAGAGGGTAGGGCCCTTTGTTCAAGACTCGGAGTGACCACTTAAGGGAACATTCATCTGCTTTCCTAAAGTCGGGAAGGAGTGAATTCCATCTTGTATGATTATGTTCCCAACTCCCCACTCGGTCTTGTCCCCAAAATGGTAGGCTTATTGAGTCGGCGTATTGGCCGCTCTCACCTATACAAATCAAAGGACAATCCCTCATGAGCAGGAGTCCATAATCAACTCAGGATTAAGACCAAGTTGTCTAGGTCGTCCTAATGAAATAGAAAACCAACTAGTTAACGGTGTTATAACAAGTGGTTACTATTTCGCAGTACGGTCTTATGCAAACTCATTGCATAGGATACCCCCACTCGCATGTCTCCTACACGAACGCGTTGGATCATAGCGTTTGTATCAAATACAAAGTGGGTCGTATCCATAGTGTCACCAGGATAAGGCACCCAGTCTTATCCCTATACTATAGACCCTTTAGGCTGTTTCTTGAACAATGATCCCCCTATGTCGCTACATATAGTTCAAGACTCATATTACAGCCTAGGATGTCTAGTTTATTGGATTAGGGTTATTTTAGGCAAAGACAAATATAAAATAACTAATAACATTTAATGGAAAAATATATCAATATTATTTCATTAATATCTGGTCAACGGTTACATTCACTATTTACGAGTTTTAGGGCATAAAACCCAACAAACTCCCACTTGAACTAAAACACTAGTTAGTGGGATGTAAATGCAATAATCTAGAGTTGGAAATGTCATGTATACTAAAATAATACAATGAACTAGGGCATCCTTATACCCATTATACATTTCTCCCACTTGCCCTAGATTAGACGGCATACTTATCTCGAAGACCTAGACCCTCTAGATGACCCTCAAACACTTTAGCTGTGAGAGCCTTCGTAAATGGATCAGCGATGTTGTGCTCTAAAGCAATCTTAGTGACGATCACATCTCCTCGTTGCACAATCTCCCATATCAGGTGATACTTCCTCTCGATGTGTTTACCTCGTTTGTGGCTTCGAGGTTCTTTTGAGTTGGCTACAGCCCCACTGTTGTCACAGTATAGTGTTATGGGCACGTTCATATTCGGAACAACTTCCAAATCAGTCAAGAACTTTCTAAGCCATACTGCCTCCTTAGCTGCTTCACAAGCTGCTACATACTCAGCCTCCATGGTTGAGTCTGCTATGCATCCTTGTTTGATGCTTCTCCAAACTACTGCTCCTCCATTGAGGATGAATACCGACCCTGATGTGGATTTTTTTGAATCCTTAGCAGCTTGAAAGTCAGAGTCAGTGTATCCAGTAAGAATCAAATCCTTAGCTCCATACACAAGCATGTAGTCCCTCGTTCTCCGAAGATACTTGAGGATATTCTTAACCGCTCCCCAGTGGTCCAACCCTGGATTAGACTGATACCTACTGACTACTCCCACTGCATAACATATGTCAGGCCTAGTGCAGAGCATAGCATACATTAAGCTGCCCACAGCTGAGGCATAGGGAATGTGTCTCATGTTCTCAATTTCTTGAGGTGTCTTAGGAGACTGTTCCTTAGACAGGTGTACCCCATGTCTGAAGGGTAATAATCCCTTTTTGGAGTTTTGCATCGAATATCGAGACAACATTTTGTCAATATACGTTGCTTGAGACAGTGCTAGCGTTTTGTTCTTACGATCCCTAATGATTTGGATTCCAAGAACATATTGAGCCTCTCCCAGATCTTTCATTTGGAATTGGGCTGCTAGCCATTTCTTAATGTCAGTGAGGTACCCTACATCATTCTCAATTAGTAGGATATCGTCTACATAAAGTATTAGAAAAGCTACTTTCTTTTTGTTGATTTTCTTGTACACACAAGGCTCATCAACGTTTTGGTCAAAACCAAAAGATTTGATCGCAGTATCAAATCAAATGTTCCAATATCTGGACACTTGTTTCAATCCATAAATGGATCGATTGAGCTTACAAACCTTTTTCTCCTGACCTTGGGCTATGAACCCTTTAGGTTGAGACATGAAGATATTCTCTTCAAGATTACCATTCAGAAAGGCAGTCTTGACGTCCATTTGCCATATTGCATAGTCATAATATGTGGTTATGGACAAGAGAATTCTTATGGACTTTAACATGGCTACAGGAGAAAAGGTTTCCTCATAGTCAACCCCTTCCTTTTGGGTATAACCCTTTGCCACTAGTCTAGCTATGAAGGTCTGTACCTTCCCAGCTGCATCTCCTTTTCTCTTATAGATCCATTTACATCCTATGGGTTTTACCCCATCTGGTAGATCTGCGAGTTCCCATACAGAATTGAAGTGCATTGACTCAATTTCCAGGTTCATGGCTTTAACCCATTCATCCTTATCTTCGTCATTCATTGCCTGTCGATAGGACAATGGATCCTCAATGCCATCATTAGGTATGACAACCTGAGTTTCAGTTAAACCCAAGTAGCGATCAGGTTGTAATACAATCCTCCCACTGCGTCGAGGCATTCTCAACGCTTGAGAAGGACGGGATGGATCTGAAGAACTAGTTCCTTCATCAACCCTTGTTGAAGGTCTAGCTTCGTCAACAACTCTTGGTGATTCTTCAGTAGCTTCTCCTAATATTATTTTGCTTCGTGGTTTATGATCCCTCATGTGGTCTTCCTCCAAGAAGGTGGCGTTTGTCGATACAATCACCTTATTTTCTTGTGGGTCGTAGAAATAATCACCTCTCGTTTCTTTAGGGTAACCAACAAATTGGCACAGTTTTGAACGAGGTTCCAGTTTCTTAGGATTTGTCACAAGCACGTGTGCTGGACAACCCCAGATGCGAAAGTGATGCAAACTAGGTTTACGCCCCTTCCATAATTCGAAAGGTGTTTCAGAAACACTTTTCGAGGGAACATTGTTCAAGATGTGTACTGCAGTCTCTACTACATACCCCCAAAACGAGCTAGGCAATTGAGCATAGCTCATCATTGATCGAACCATGTCTAACAAGGTTCTATTTCTCCTTTCTGATACACCATTTTGTTGAGGTGTACCAGGGGCTGAGAGTTGGGATTGGATTCCATGTTCTATCATATAATCCTGGAATCTTTGATCCATAACTCCCCTCCTCGATCAGATCGAAGTACTCTAATTGATTTACCTAATAGGTTTTCAACTTCAGCCTTAAACTCCTTAAACTTTTCAAGGGCTTCAGACTTATGTCCCATTAGGTACAAGTAACCATATCTTGAATAATCATCTATAAATGAGATGAAATATTCGTACCCTCCTCGAGCTTTTACATTCATTGGACCACAGAGGTCTGAATGTATTAACTCTAAGGGTTCTTTGGCTCTGTAACCTTTTCTAGTAAAGGGTCTTTTGGTCATTTTGCCCTCGAGACAAGATTCACAAGGTGGTAGTGAATCATCTTCTAACTTGCTTAGAAGTCCATTCTTTACCAAACGTCCGATTCTATCGACATTTATATGACCAAGTCTTAGATGCCAAAGATGAGTATTGTTACTTTTTGGAGAAATTCTTTGCCTTTTTCTTTGAGTAGTAGCAGTCTTAAACAACTCAGTGTTCATGATTGCTTTACTCTCGATTGATCTTAAAACATATAAATTATTTTCCAGCTTTGCTGAACAAATATGAACTCCCTTTCTTGAAATGAATGATTCATTTACTGAGAAAGATATGGAGTAATCTTGTTCAAGCATACAAGATATAGAAATCAAATTCCTTTTGATCTTTGGAACAACATACATATTATCTAATAATATGTATTTATTCTTACTGAAAAATAATTTGATATTCCCCACTGCAATAACTGAGACGACCTCTCATGTTCCTACTTTGAGAGTCATCTCATCAGCTTCAAGCTGTTGCCAGGAACTCATTCCTTGAAAGGAAGAACAAACATGGTTGGTGGCCCCTGAATCTAGTATCCAGCCAGAATCATCATTTTCCACTAAGCATGTTTCTAAGACAAGTAAATCATATTTACAGTCTCTGGAAATATTCCTTTTTGCTAGGCAGTGTTTTGTGTCATATTCATTATGAACATTTCTTAATGAATTAGAAATTGGGGATTGAGGATATTCCTCAGTTAAGACTAATCTTAGATCATCTATGACCGGAATCGTATTCAGGTTAGATTTCCACGTTGCGTAATTTTCGCCGGTTAATTTCTCATTTTTAAGTAGAGAGACAATTGAGGAAGACATTGATGAAATTTAAACAAACAATGACCGTATTAGTTATCTTTGCCTTAACCCATCATACAAGCAAACAATTGCACACAATCCAATCAATTTAGCAAAACGGACAATCACAGAACCCTAAAACTATTGATTTAGTTTTGCAACGATGTTTCAGAGGTTTAGAATATCAGCCACCGAAGGGTGATCAGGCACTCCTCCTCTGAAATGAGACATTTCTCAACTAATTCTAATTCCAGAATAACTCATATTCCTATAGACATTAGCCACCGTTGTTCGGTCAAGGATTTGTTAACACTTTTAACTCATCCTCGTAAGTGTAACCCTCCCACTTTCAGATCTCAGAGGCACGCACCAACAGGCTACCGAAGGGAAAGACAACTGTTGGTAATTAGCCTAAGAGCTCCTATCCTTTTCAGGAGTTCACGATGTTCCGAATCCTATGATCAGGCCCTCCGAAGGGATGGTTGCGCCAGGACAACCTACAGGCGGATCATAGGACTCTCACGGTGTGACCTAGGGGAGGAGACCGAGGGATACGTTGACACATGTCCCGCTCCCACTTACTCTAGACATTTTTCCCATTCACCTTGTTATTGATTCATGCAAACACTTTCCGAAGGGAGGCCACTCCTAAGGCGACTCAAAGCCGAGCATGAACCTCACGTTGTGAATATAGGGACGTAGGAGCAAAACTTGATTTAAATCTCGTTTTGTAATTTTCCTCCCACTGAAAATGTCCTAAGGTTAATTTAGGGTTGTTTAACTTAGATAAAATTCGGCTAAGTCAATCTATCTAAGTCTAATCCTATTATAACAATTATGGAAAGGATTCAACTGCAATGTTTTAGGTGAATTAAACTCCTTTTAATAAACCCAACATTGCAAGTCAACATTACTATGGTTAATTCAACTCAAGGTTCGGGCCAGTTCCCAGGTAGGAGGTGTTCCGTAAACCGTCAACTTAAATACCCCCAACCTTAGACAGAACTTTACCGAGAGAGTTCCCTTATAACCTCAGTAATGTAAGGTCTTTACTCTAAAGATCTAGGTGCATTAAACACTTTTAACAAACCTAGTGACATTGCATGCTAACATTTAACTATGATTAATTCAACTCCGGTATTTCGGGTCAGTTCCCAGGTAGGAGGTGTTCCGTAAACCGTCAACTTAAATACCCCCAACCTTAGACAGAACATTACCGGTGGATTTCCCTTATAATCATAGCAATGTTTTTCCTACTTAGTCAATTAAAACTATTTGTAATTCTAAGTAAGAAATAATTCTAATCCTATTAGAAACCGATCTAGGTCTAATTAATTTTAAACAATTTAAAATTAATCCAATTTATCCTATGATCTTATGTTTGCATGCTATTCTTGATTATAGATTGACGGTTTCTAATCATTAATATTAAAGAACTTATTTCAAATTTTAATGATTAATCCTATAATCAAGAATCTAGGGTTTAATTCATTCAACAATCTCATTCAAATTAAATAATTAAACCATACTAATTGCATGAATAATATAACAATTATATTATTAACTATGGATGTTTCATACTTCATGCAATTTTGATTTTCTTTTAACATAACAATTATAAGCCAATCAAGAAAATCAATCAAGCATGCTTCATTCATCACATTAAACATAACTCTTTATATTTAATTTAAGTAATGACATGCTTCATGCTTTCCAATTTTTCATATAATTAATATACACTTATATTAAAAAATATGAAAATAATTCCATGCATTTAAAACATACATTATAACAATTTATAATATATAAATAAATGCATGAGCATGTTTATAACCTAAGGTGGGATTAATAATTCTATATGACATCCATAAAGCATATAAATAGCAATTAAACCGGTTAATTTTAGCCCCTAGGATAAAATAAAGCATTAAATTACATTAATTTTAGCTAAATTCTATCCTAAAATCCTTCGCAGCTCCAAAAATTGGTCTAGACAGCACGAACCGCCCCGAACCACCTTGAACCAGCCTCCAAAATCACGAACCAAGCGAAAAAATGGCTGAACCGGACCTAATTGGTCCTAGCCCAGCCGAACCAGTCCAATCCACGAACCGAACCGCCCAATACAGCTTGAAACGCGCCTTCTTGAAACCCTAATTCGCGCCGCCATCGTGATAGCGTCGAGACGCTATCAACACAGTGTCTCGCGCTGTGTGAATTTCTGATCTTCAGCGCCTGCGAATCGGGACAGCGTCGGGACGCTTTATGAACAGCGTCCCGACGCTGTTACGTCTGGAACAATTTCTGGGCAGAAAATAGCATTGTTTCTTCGGTTTTGGCCTCGATTTCAGCGGCGATTTCTCCGATTTTCATCTCATAAAAGCCTATTCTAGACCCAGACTTACATAGGACTTGATTTTACATAAAATACCCGAAACACCGGGCCTTACATGATCAAAATCACATAAAAATAAAATCTATGGCCATAAAATTAACCTAAACAGTTCAATGCAAACCGAACATACATTATGCATAAATCCCACCTATTAGAGCCTATCGCAAATTTTAATATTAATTAATAGGGACAGCGATGGCTCTGATGCCGATTGTAGGAAATAAAAGTCCCCACGCAGCGGAAGCGCATCTAAAGGACCTTACGTCGTATATTAATTAACATTAAAATACCGTTACGAAAAGGCAAAATAAACTTTAAACAAACTTTAAAGTTGCTGGAAATTGCTATAAACATGCTTGAAAATTAAATCTAATTTATTTTCATGCTTTTCTAAAGAAATGGGAAAGAACCGTTACAAACCTTCGTTGTAGACTTGACCGTTCTTCGCCAACGACGCTTCAACGAACAAAAACGTAGCAGCCTCCTTGTAGTTTCTTCGCTGGAAAATTCTTCTTCAAAGACACAATAACCACAGAGGTTACACCGGTATGTCTCTAAGTCTAGGAGGCAAAAGACTTGTGGTAGTCTTTCTCTAAGAGGGAGGCTAGAGACTTGTGAGTCTAAGAGCAAGAGGAGAGTACTGAACCAATTAGGTCTAGTGTTCTATTTATAGAAGAGAGGCCATGAATAAAATATTCAATTAAATCAATCTTTTCCAAAATTGATTCAATCTTTATTCCTTTTTAATCAATCCAAGATCAATCAATTCCATAATTGATTAATCTTTTCCACAAATGACTAATTACTTCCATAAGTGATTAGATCATTTCCATAAATGATTAATCACTTCCTTAAGTGATTAATTATTTCCATAATTGATTAATTCCCGACTAATGAATTATTTAATTAATTAACCACCAATTAAATATCACATATTTAATTTCCGGCCTTGAATTAATTAATTTTTCCCAAATAGATTTTAGGCCTTAAAATTAATTAATTCATATTTGAACTCTTTCAAACTTCCATAAATTTATTGTGACTCAAATTTATATTAATATTTGAATTTCTTATTGAGTCGGCATATTGGCCGCTCTCACCCATACAAATCAAAGGACAATCCCTCATGAGCAGAAGTCCATAATCAACTCAGGATTAAGACCAAGTTGTCTAGGTCGTCCTAGTGAAATAGAAAAGCAACTAGTAAACGGTGTTATAACAAGTGGTTACTATTTCGCGGTTCGGTCTTATGCAAACTCATTGCATAGGATACCCCCACTAGCATGTCTCCTACACGAACGCGTTGGATCATAGCGTTTGTATCAAATACAAAGTGGGTCGTATCCATAGTGTCACCAGGATAAGTCACCCAGTCTTATCCGTATACTATAGACCCTTTAGGCTGTTTCTTGAACAATGATCTCCATATGTCGCTACATATAGTTCAAGACTCATATTACAGCCTAGGATGTCTAGTTTATTGGATTAGGGTTATTTTAGGCAAAGACAAATATAAAATAACTAATAACATTTAATGAAAAAATATATCAATATTATTTCATTAATATCCGGTCAACGGTTACATTCACTATCTACGAGTTTTAGGGCATAAAACCCAACACTAGGTTGCTTCCTCTTTGCCTAGGTGCCTGAATAAGGAATTCCTTTTTCTTCTTTTTTTTTTCTTTTTTTTTCTTTTCCTTTTTGCATTTCTTTTAGGACGGGGCACTAGCTTTCACACTACAAAGCAGGGACCCATAACCCGAGTTTAACCCTTGGTTGGCCTAACTGATCACACTGTAGGTAGCTCTTTTTACCCCTAAGCGCTCAATACAATGCAAGCATGCTGTTTTTTTTTCAAAATAAAAACAAGAAAGATGAGCATATCATTTTTCTTTTGGGCTTGCGCTCACTAACTCATTTTTCCTCTCTTTTTTTTTTTAGCAGGCATATTTTCTTTTTCTCTCCTAGGCAAGACTCCACACACTATTTTGCAAAAAAAAATAGACTTTCTTGCTAAACCTTACACCTATCGGGGTGACAACAAGAATATAGGCTAAGTAACTCGCTCCTAAGCATTCAAGCTCTACTTTAAAGCAAGAAAAACACCCAAATCGTGCAAGACATATCCAAGAAAAGCTTTAAAAAGGCTCCTTTTTTAGCACTCATGGTCACAACTCATCGAAAGCTATAAATTTTCGAAAAAAAATTGAGTCAATCCTAGTAAATCATCATCACTTAAACAAGCATATACACAACAGGCATGCAAGGCATTCATTAAGCACAAACGCTTTGGCCTGACGCTCAGATGCTCAAGGCCCAACAGAAATACAAAGTAGAATCCCCCACCCCCAACCTAAAGTTTACATTGCCCTCAATGTAATCAATCATGTAAAGACCAAACAATGTATAAGGAAAGAATAGAAGCTTCCCTGAATTTGAGCTCATGGGTGGTGGATCACGTTTGCTTACAAACATAGGGGCTTGCCTTTGGTACCGTCGATACTAAAAGACAAAACAAGAAAACAAGCATAAAAGCAACAAATAAAAAATAAACCTAACTAAGAAATGAAATAACAGAAGGTAGGAAAATTATTGAGTGCAATTGTTTAAGGTCTTTTGCTCGACCACGCTCTCCTTTATTCCTCCTTTAATGGTGGTTTCTCTCCACAGGTCCAGAATACATTATTTTTGTAAAATTGTTGTTTGACTAACTTTGGGGCCTTTAGAGAAGAATCAGTAGAAGTAGAAAAAATATTGGAAGTAGAAGTGGGCTGATAGAAAATTCGCTCAATCCTAATCTTAGAAGATGAGCACTTGGTGATCCCACCAGATTTATCAGTAAAGGTTACTTGGTACTCATCAACTACATCATACATTTCACCTTTTATGTTAGGGCATCTAATGGCAAATGAATGCATCTCATTATCAGTGACCATGCATGATTTAGAATTTAACGTGCGATCATTCACTGGGTCAGGTTCAATCATGTAGTACACAATAGAAGATGCATGAGGATTTTCAATATCATCAAAAATTTTGAAGTACAGGGTCTTATCCTGAAATCCTACTGATACAACACCCTCATCTACATCAATAACTGTCTTGACAGTCTTCATAAAGTGACGGCCAAGAAATATCGTAGCAAAAGATGGATGGTGATCAGGATTAGGGGAATCTAAAACATAAAAATCAACAGGAAAGACCAAATCCTCCACCCTAACTAAAACATTTTCAACTATTCTTAGAGGTTTTATGCACGACTTATCCGCTAATTGTATACTATGCCAGATGTCTTTATATCAGTCAAGTTTAATCTCTTATCAACAGACACAGACATAACATTTATCGATGCTCATAGATCTAACATGACATATTTTATCTTACAATCTCCAATCATACACGGTAAAGTAAACATGTCAGGATCAGAACATTTTACAGGTAAGTCTTTAGACAATAATGCACTTACGTTCTCACTAACCTCTTCTTTACCTGAGGACTTCTCCTTACCTTCATACCAAGTTTTGAGGAATTCGACGTAGGCTGGGATTTTCAAGATTGCCTCAAGTAATGGGATGTTCACCTTAACTCGCCTGAAAACATCTAAATCATCCTGGGGGACAGTCAAGTGTGGCTACTCCACTTCACATTCGCCTTTGGATTTACTTCAGGTTGGGCAGGTGGTGCGGCAGAGGCTGAATGATGGATGTGAGATAAGATGATAGATACTCATAAAGATAAATTCAGCCAACCTTAGTGTTGTTGGGTTTTATGCCCTAAAACTCGTAGATAGTGAATGTAAACAAATTTTATACTTGTTTCAATAAAGTGTTATTGAGTTTCTACAATAAAGTGTTATTGTTAAATATTGCACAATTTGACCCAAATCCAATAAACTAAGATCCAAGGTTGTTTGTATGTAACTTGAACAAGTATGTGGGGACATACAGGGATCTATGTTCAAGTAACAACCTAAAAGGTCTATAGTACAAGGATAAGACTGGGTACCTTATCCTAGTAACACTATGAGATACGGCCCGCTTTGTATTTGATACAAACGTATTGATCTAAGGCATCCATGTAGGAGACATACGAGCGGGGGTATCCTATGCAATGAGTTTGCATAAGACCGAACCACGAAATAGTAAACCACTAGATGTAACACCGTTAACTAGTTAGGTTACTATTTCAATAGGATGACCTAGGTAACTCAATCTTAATCCTGAGTGTGTCATGAACTCCTTCTCACGAGGGATTGTCCTTTGATTAGTATGGGTGAGAGTGGCATGCACGCCGACTCAATAAGCCTACCTTCTTGGGGACAAGACCGAGTGGGGGGCTGGGGACATGACAACACAAGATGAAACTCACTCCTTCCCACTTCTAGGAGAAGTAGATGAGTGTTCCCTTAAGTGGTGACTCCGGGTCTTGAACAAAGGGATCCCGCCCTCTTATTGGCCCGAGAGGGACTTTCTGTTCACTGGTTGGACCATAAACAGGTTGTTCATTAGAGGAGCACTGGTACTTAAGAAGCCAGAGGTAACTCAAGGGTAAAACGGTAATTTGACCCAGCTGAAGTTACGAACACTCATAAAGGATTGACTTACCGTTATTGGTCAATATCCATGGACACAGAAACATTCTACAGTGAAAAGAGTGCAATTGTGGGTCTTTAGTGGAGTGACTCACAATTAATGAATATTGGTTAACCTGATTAATGAGTTTAGTCAGTTAACCTCATATCATTGGAGCTTCTGATCTGTAGGTCCATTAGGTCCCCATGCTAGCTCTTAAAGAGTAATTGGGAACAATTTATCTTGAAAGAATTTGAATAGTTCAAATTCATCTTGGGAATCAAATTAATTATATGAGATACAATTAATATAATGTATAGTGATACATTATAATATAAAGTTTAATTTGTGATTAAATTTTAATGAGAGAATAATATATTTGAAAGAGTTCAAATATATATTCAATTACATATATATGATATTTAATTATTAAATTAATTAATTAATTATTCAATTTAGTTTTAAATTAAATTAGATTTAATTAAACTCTATGAGGGAATTATTAGAATATGATTCTAATGTGTAATTAATTAAATATGGGTGATATTTAATTATGAAATTAATTAATTATTGGAATTAATTAATTGAATTAATTAAATGCGATTTAATTAAGTTTAATTAAACTATATATTATGTGAGGGAATTACATTTAACGGTCAAGATTGTTTCCTAAACTCACATTACGGTTTCCTCTCTTATAAAAGGAAAGGTTATGAGAACCCTAACCCTAAGGTCTCATTCTAGCCTCCCTCTCATATTCTCTCAATCCAAGAACTCTAAAGAGAATTTTCCTCTCTAAGAGTTTTTCCCATTCAAGATTAGGTAGTCTCATAACTACGTTCCTAATCTCAGAGTTATAGTGGGGAAGCCCTTGTGGTGGTGTCCGTTGAAGAATTCAGAGTCGTCAGACGGAGGTATGTTTCTCATCGCTTAACTTTTTGCTAATGTATTGGTATTTTGTAGAACAAAATTAATTTACGAACGGTCCAATTGCTTCCGCTGTAACGGAATTGGAAATTCCAATCCTTCAAGTGCAAGTATACACTATCGCACGTAGTAATAAAAACCTTAGAAGTATTCCAAGGGTATCGATCCCACGAGAACTAAATTGGAAATTCAGATTTGAAGAAGAAACTGCTCAAATGATTGCTTAAAATAGGTAACCAAAGAAATAATTAATGATTGATTTTTGGAAGATAATTAAAACAAATAAACAAAGAAATAACAACAATAAATAAAACGAGGTATTCAACATAGTTTCATCCCAAAGGCAAATAACCTTAATCATAGAGTATTCATCTTAAGACTAATCAATGCATTGGGTCAGATTTAACTTCTATTTGGCCTTGCTCCCAAGAATCGTTAGAAGGCTAAGGGAGTACCGTTCTGCACATTTCTGTGACTCGACTCCGACATAGATAATTCACGAATGCAATCTATAACCCTATAGTTGATATAGGGTGCCTTAGGCAGCTTGTCCTATCCCACCGAACAATCTCTTTCGAGCTTTTTCTCCTACATCACCTTTATGAGAACCGATATCGGCTGTCCCTTTCGAGATCAAACTCACATAGCATGCAAAGTCTAAGTGATAAATTTAAACTCAGCAATATCAGAATGATAATCAATAAAGAATGACATGCATTGAATAAAAACTTAAGCGAATAAACACTTTCAAGCTATTGAACCATAAGGGAATTCACCATATTGAACCCCTCAACGGAATTTAGCTACTCATGGTGGGATAAAGTGCAAATGAATATCTTTTCATTGAAATAAAGAATAAAGAATACAAGTAAATGAAAAGTAACAAAAGCTGGAAATAATTACAGTAGCTAAATACTAGGGTTTTTTTTTATCTTTTATCCAATCCTTCTAGAGTTCGCTCGACACTCCACTCTCTCGCTTTTACAAGTGGGAATGGGTGAAAATCCCTACAAACCCTAAGGTTTGATGTCTAACTAAGGTTAGAATTCAGTCTTCTAAGAAGGACCTCGGGCATCTCTACTCATAGGCGTCAATTAGGGTTCTGTCACCACCCTCTTCTTCCAAATGAGTTATGCTTGCATTTGACGTTGAATCAAGGCCTTATATAGTGTTGGAAGTGGTTGAGGAGCTGCGAAAATGGTGCTGGTAGGTAGCCCAGTCGAATTCGGGGTCAAAATAGTCGGTTAGGTGCGCAATAGTCTCGTTCAAAACGACCCGCGACAGACTCGAAACTGCCCCTGTTTTTCCTGAAATGCGGTCGCATTTCTGGACAGTTTCCAGCTTCCTCTGCTTTTTCTGCACAGCAACAAACTTAGTCAAATTCATATCAATTTGAGTCTTTTCAAGCACAAATAAGCATATTTTGACATGTATGACTCTCAACTCCTTAACTTATCAACTTTAACATATTTTGAGCTCGGAAACAGTAAAATTGATCTAAAACATATAATTTTGACAAGATAATGGGCTAAATATAAGGGTAAAATAGGTATATTTTTTACCCTTATCAGTAGGCAACTTACCAGAACTCTTATTATCCATTTTACTAACTTGGGTTGCCAACTGAGTGATTTGGTTTCCTAAATTATGGATGACATTCATGGTCTCCTGCTGGAACTCCAGGGAGCTGTCAGTAAGTTTAGAGAGTTTTTTAGCCAACTCGAAGTCCACAGATGAAGAGGAGGTGAAAAGACTCAGGCGGACCATGGCAACCACGAAATCTTGTTCCAAAGAGTCAAAAGATCAAGCCCCAAGCCAAGAAACCCGAGAGCCTAGCATTTAGATGCTAGCTCGTAGCGTCTAAATGCTAGGAAATGCAAGCAGTTCGCTGAATGTTACGTAGCGTCGAGACGCTGGCCTTAGCGTCTCGACTCTACCTTGATAGCAAGCAAAAACATGTGGACAGAATGGTGAGCGTCGAGATGCTCTCCTTCAAGCGTCTCAGCGCTCCGACGAAAATTATAAGTAAACCCTCGTCTTTATTTCGCCGTTAGGTTAGAAACTCGACTTTTCTCTTTTAATTTTCTCGTTCTTTTCTGTTTTTTTCAATTGTTTAGGACCTATAGGTTGATTTCTAGGATTTTCGAACGGATGACCCTAAAAAATAGGTGGAAATGATAAATGTCCTACCTTTTCAATTTGAGGATATATGCCCTTTTGCTTGTGTCATCATCCTAGTAAAATTATCATTTTACTCTCCTACTCTAACCTCGCTCTCTCTCGCTACTTTCGCTCTCTCTCGGTACTCTCGCTCTAGCTTCTTGCTCTCTCACCAATTTCTCTCTCCAATCTCACTTTCGCTCTAGCTTCTCACTCTCGCTCCAATTTCTTCCTCATATCTCTTACTCTCTCTCTAATTTCTCTCTCCAATCTCGCTCTCGCTCCAACCTCTCGCACTTAAATGCCTTGGATGCGCATTTTCATATAGAGAGTAAAATGGTAATTTTGCTAGGATGGTGACATAAGCAAAAAGACATATATCCTCGAATTGAAAAGGTGTGACATTTTTCATTTTGACCTCTCCAAATGGGTCATCCACACAATTCTTTCAATGATGGACATCTACATAATATATATATACATACACACATATATATACATACACACGTATACTTAATATTGTAAAAAATCAAATTTAGGACCTCATTTAATATTTTATTAAATTATCACGTATTTTTTTCTAAATAAGTAAAGAAAAATAAAGAAGAAGAGAAGGTGAAAAACCACTACTATTCACTTAATTTATTAGTCCCTATATTTAAGAATTATGCATCAATGATTTTCAAAGCAAAATTCAAACAAAGGTCTAGATTGATTCACTTTTAAAAGTTAAAAGACATGTTTGATAATCATTTGGTTTTTGGGTTTTGAAAATCATGTTTGTTTTCTCACAACTTTTTTTACAATGGATATTATCTTTCTTGAAACATTTGAATTTTTAAGCAAATTTCAAAAACCAAAAAGAAAAAAAAAAAGTTTTTATTGACCAATTTTTAGTTTTCAAAACTTAGCTTTGATTTTGAAACATTCGTAAGAAAATGTAAATAAAGAACAAGAAAAAAATCCATAAGTGGAAGTAATGTTTATAAAGCTTGTACTAATGACTAAGATCTGTGATTTAAATCTCTCACTCCCTCACCCCCACATGTTGTCAAAATGGAAGTAGTGTTTATAAACTTTATTTTCAAAAAACGAAAAACCAAGGTCTCATTTGATAACTATTTTGTTTTTTTTTTTTTTAATTCAACCTATAAACACTACTTTTATCTACAATTTTCTTCATTTTGTGATCGATGTTTTTCCCTTGTTTTCAAAAACCAAGTAAAAAATTGTAAACTAAAAAAAATAGTTTTCAAAAACTTGGTTTTGTTTTTAGAATTTGACTAGGAATTCAAATGTGTCCTTAATAAATATAAAAACCATTATAAGGAAATTGCAAGGAAACAACCATAATCTTCAAAAACCAAATAATAAAATCAAACGGGATCTTGATTTTTGTTTCTTAGTTTTTGAAAATTAAGCTTTTCTCTCCATTTCCTTACCATAGTTTGTATCTTTGGTAAGGACATATTTGAATTCCTAGCCAAATTCCAAAAACAAAAACAAGTTTTTGAAAACTATTTTTTTTTTTTTTTTTCAAAATTTGACCTGGTTTTTTAAAATGGTTTTTGAAAACATGAGAAGGTAGATAACAAAACCAAAAAACTTAAAGGTGGAAGTAGTGTTTTTAAGCTTAATTTTCAAAAACAAAATATCAAAGAGTTATCAAATGGGACCCAAATGATTATCACATCAATATTACAATCATTACTACATTAATGGATACAAGTTATATGTATAAATTCAGTTCGTTTTCCTTAATTCTTTTTAGCTGGTCGGATATATCGAACATGAACATCTAAAGTTGAAGGAAAATATAAAATATTTTAACCAAACATCTTCTCTAGTTCCATCAACTCGGTTTTAACGATTTTTTTGGACTAGTTGCAGAAATGGACTCAAATTGAATATCATACAACAAGCCACGAACTACCGACAAACCGTCAATGAAAAAACAACTATTATCACTAATGGAATGTACTACGAAGAAGCTCATTGACCTTTTTTTTCCATTTTTTTAAAAAAAAAAAAAAAGAAAAACCAAAAAACTAAAAAACCAAAACTTAGAAGATTACATCAAGATGCCCAATCAAGATACACATACATTTGAGCATTAACTAAAAGAAGAATGAAAACAAAAAGTTCCCAAAACTTTGAATTCTAACGATAATTTCCTTCATCAACATTCATTGCAAGTTGCAATGCAACTACAGATATACTATAATATTATTTCATAATTTTCACTCATAAGGATTTTTGAAGTTCTTGAGAAGTTCAGGGATGTCATAGCCAAGCATGTCATCCACAGCTTGAATCATTTTGGGTTTCAATTTCTCAAATTTATCAATACTGTAGCCATTTAGTACCTCTCTAAAATGCTCCACATTTGGGAAGTCACCGGCCGGTAGGTGGTACTCCCTTTGAACCTGTGATCCAGAATTCTCAATTATGCCTCACACGAGCTTTCAGAGATATATATAGAGAGAGAGAGAGAGCTACCTTTCCAAATTCATCTTCAAGATTATCGATAAGCCGTTGTTGAGTCTTAGCTTTGCCCATCATGGCAGGCATCTCCTTTTTAAGGTGGCTGATAATGTAGGCATGAATCTTAGCCGCTCGGGCACGTTTTACAAATTCATTAATCTGGAATGTGAAAATGAGAACTTTGTTATTTAGGTCATATGTTGGAAGGCAAACGGTAAAAGCTTTGTTATTATTGCATATGCAATCAAAACATGTATCTAGGATTTTACCCGACGATCACACGCTTTCTTTGGAATATCAATTAAGTCTGCTAAGAGGTCGTCTTGTTCCTTCACAAAAAGGTCGCGACCGATTGGGCCAACTGAGGCTTCGTTAACAGGCTTGTCGTTGAAGGACCTGACAAAATCAGATAGTAAAACTACCAAGTCAAAATGCAAGAAAACTACCAAGATTTGTCATAGATGAGAGAAGTCATGTAGATTTGGATTCCAAAACAACAGGATTGCTGAGATTCAATGAAATTAAATCAATCCAGAATTAAAAAAAGGAAGGTTCGAGATTATCAACAAACACAATTCCCGCTGACAGAAAGGGAAAACTATGAATAACCAACACAATACATAAATAATCAACACATTAAATAGTAGACTTTATCATTTATGAATCAAAAAACCTACCCAATATAAACGCGAACCACCTCTGGAGTATTCAGCACTTTGCCGAGAGACCACATCAATGCTCCATATACTCTCATTAACTAGAACGATGGAAAGTAAAAAAAAGGTATACATTATAATCCTCTTATGAAAGACACTGCAAAGAAGAAAATAACTGCATAGTTTAAATCTTACTTGTTGAGTATCAACTTGATCTGCTTTATTGAGTACAACTCGAATCTTATCATCTTGACCACGAAGAGATCCTATAACACGCTTGAACTCGTCGCTGATATCCAGTTTATGAGGATCAAACAAAAGAAGAATGAGATCGCATTTTGCTGCAAACCATGATATAACCCCTGTGAAATCATAGCTTCTCTGTGTGCGTTGCTTTTCCCCAGATAGAACCCCAGGAGTATCCACAAAGGTAATTTGATCAAGGAGCTGAAAGTATTGGTGAAAAATATTAGCTTCATTATAGCTCTTCAGCAAAATGAAACTGCATAAACTTTAAGAGCAAATAAAATGAACCGACAGTATTAAAGATTTTTAACTAAGCCATTAAGAACTTCAACGTACACTTTTCAAAAAAAAAAAAACTTCAACGTACAGGATGCGGCATTTGAGAACATTCGAACTTCGACAAGAATGCTCCACCAAAGGATGTCAAACCAGAGAATGGCATGTCTGCTTGAACAGCAATGGTGTTTCCTGGAACACTTCTCTCATCTGGTCCAGACTGAGTACAAATTCACAATAAAGCAATGGAACCATGAACATGTTAGCATATGCCCCTTAATAAGAATATATCATCCAGCCCGATTACATAGGCAAAGTTTCTCATTTGATGACTTGCAGTTCTTTCTTATTTTGGCCTATGGACCAAAGTGGCTCAAGTGAAAACACATCTTATAGATAGTGAAAATAAAAGAAAACTAAAAGTTTCTTGTGCACACTTTTCTTCATTTGAGAAATTACAGGAAACACATTCAACAAGGAGAAAATACTTATAGAATTGTACAACATGCAATTAGACATACTAAATCCAAATTTTTCCTCAAACAAAATACAAAGAGCAAAAAGATCATCTGTGGTGATTAGCGCAAATTATAACATAGAATAGTTGTAGGATAATCAAAATAGAATTGAACGTACAATTAAACGCTGGCATGTTTCAAGCAAAAGATGTCCAAAACAGAAAGTCCAAAAAGCAAGCTATGAGTTATTATTTATGAGTTTGAAATGATTATTTAACAACAAAATAAAGGGTTTTCCTTACCATAACTACTACAAATCTATCAGTTGTCGGCTCGGGTCCTATGTGAGCTCCTGAGGAAAAAAAATAAAAAAATAAAAAACATGTAATAGTTCAGAGTTTATATGCAGATTACAGAAGATGATAAAGTAAAAATTAAACTCACCTGGATAATTACATTTTAACAAATGTTTGATAAATGTTGTCTTTCCAGTTGAATATTGGCCTAACAACATTACCATTGGCTTAGCATCAAAATCACTGCTTGTCTGCAAGAAATTAATCAAAAGAGTTTGAAACCCATTGAAGGAACATTTTACACAACGTCAGTACCCAAACTCTTTTTCCATCTCTACTAAAAAATTTAAGTGGACAAGAATTTTCCCAATCTACTCACCAGCGATGGAGACACAAAATCATTAAACCGATAAGTAGCTTCCAGAGGCTTTAGCTTTTCATTGTACAGTTTCTTCAAACCATCAATTATTGATGTAACTGCAGTATGGGATATCTGAACAAGAAATGATGCAGAAGAAAACATTACCAGAGAACAATAGGTCAACATTTTCCATTGCGTTTCATTACTTACCATGGAAAAAATTAGATCTGGAAAAAATTGCAAAATATCTTACAAGAATAAGAAACATAGGCAACGTAGAAAAATAAAATTAACAGAAAAGACATAATTACCTTGCTTCCAGATTTTGAAGTAAACCATGAAGTTGATGGCGGTGGCATAGGTTGAGGAGTTCCTATATTGGCAGAGTGTCAATTTAAATCACAGACCAAGTTGGCAATTTTATTATAGAAATTCCATGATGAGAAATTGTCTAACCATTTGTTTCATGTTGGTTAGATATTGCTAACTTCTTGGCCTTCTGAAAAGCGGATCAGAAAAATGATATCTTACATTAATGTTTCATTATTTCAATACAAAGTCCACATTGTCAAACGAGTGATTTTACTTACAACAACTAAAGCGTCCAAGCCTTCTAAAACTGGAAGTTTAATTTTCTCCATGCCAGCTGTATGCAAGTAAAAGGACGTCAATGTATAATGGACAGTAACCAAGTATTGCCTTTTCATTGCAAGGTGTCATGTAAGCACATGAACACAAATATTTGGATTCAAAGAAAGCACTCTCTGGTTATAATATATGAACTGGATTTATCCTTTCTACTTTATTTAAAATCTTCCACTCATAGTTTTCAAAGAATTTAGTTCAATAATATGCAATAAAGTCAATCAAGGAACCAAGCATTAGAGGATGGATCAACTGGTCTGAAATAATTACTGGCCTTGAATCACAATATTATCACCAGGGCAGTCTACAAGACATTCGCTTAGATTATGTTCCCTCTTGAATTATTTAGAGTAAGAGCGTGGTTACATTCAAGGATCAGAGGAAGAGAAAATAAAAATAAATGAATAAACCCGAATATCACTGATATCAATACTGATATTTCATAGAATATCAAAAGGTTCTGACATATGATATCTAAATTATTTGATGTCTTAGGTCAGACCAAAAATTTTCACTTAAAAAATATTATGGACTTGATAATGATAACAAAGAAAATCCATCTGCTACACTTCAAGAGTAATAGCCAAAAGAACTTCAAATTGTTAAAAGTAAAAGACAGAACCATCAAACACATCATTCCTCTTACCTGCTTCTTTGAGGATATCTGAGGTCAAGTCATACCCTGCTTGTGCTAAAGAGATAAGCTGGTCATAATCAAAACAATAATTAGAATTAGAAAGAGCTTCATGTAGTGGTTAAAGTAATAAAACCGAAACAAAGTAGAATAGAACCTGCATCGCAGTAACGAACTCATTGAACCCTAAGTATCCTTGTCGTTTGGAGTCCGCAATAGCCCAAACCTTTAAACAGGAAAGGGAAATATCACATTGGTTTCATTTTTGACATCATAGAGAAGGGAAAAAGATGTAGCCTCATAATCCAATACATATATATGCCCAAATAAATAAACCCTCAAAAAGTTGTGGAGTGATTGAAGCAAAACTATTTACCCGCAAAATTTTTCTCAATCGCGACTAAGCACAAAAGTTCTAAAAAGAAACAAAATGAAAATCTGTCAACAAAACAAATCACCGTAAAAGCAATTAGAACAAATACACAAACAAGGAAGTTTCTTGAATTCTCCAAATAAGGAAGTTCTTTCTCATAATGATAGCAGAAACACTGATTATCCACCTCAAAGCACATCAAATCCGGAAATCCTACTAACAACACCGAAGTTAAACTTAACATCAATTAGGACGAACAGATAAGTTCCCTAACTCACTCAAATCATATCTCTACTTTACTGAGGCATCAAATTAGATTAAGCAACTAACTCAATAGATTGAAAAGAAAAAGAAAAATGAAAGCGAGATACCTGTTTGAGCTCTGCGCGAGAAAGATGAGACATAGAGAAGAACTGTATGGCATCATTTCCAGTAACACGGCCATCACCATCTACACAGAAAGAGAACAAACAACAAAATGATAAACATCTTGATAATCAATAAATCATAGAATTACAACACAACGATTGAGGATTGAAAAATACCTGAATCGGCCAAACCGAACCACTCCTGAAAGATCTTAAGCTGCTCTTTGGAGCAGGACCCAATCGTACCCGATCCAATCTCCATATTTCAGGGAAGCTCTGAAACAAAATCAGAGAAATGGAATTCGAAAACTGAAAATGATCTAGCAGATTACGACGGCTCTACTCTCTCCACTATCAACTCTGTCTGAATTTTATCCCTTTTCTTCTGGCAACAGTTTTGGCGCTCGGGAGGAAGAAAATTGAAACGCACGCCGTTGCTACAAACGACGCCGTTGCGGCTCGTTTTTGTCGGGGCATAGAAACGGCTGAGTGGCGGAGCTATTCTTCTGTGTGGCGTGGTGCATATTTCAATCGGTGAATCCTTCAGAATCGGGTGGTCTGGATGGAGATTTGGGCGGTGTGATTCATCGGATTCCATTTGATTTTGACACGTTTGGGGGAGAACAGGAAGATTACGGTGGGAACTTTACAGGGGATTTCAATTGATTTATCCACCCGATATTTTTGAAAATGAAAGTGAGAACGCCCGTTTGAAGTTTGAACAAATCTGCTGAGTGGAGCCCACATGTACACTGATTAGTGGATGATGAAATGCGGTGGGACCCGCAGAGGAGCAAAAAGTTTGAGATTTGTGTATTTCAAAATTTGAATTCTCTCTCAAAATTACTATTAGGGTGAAACTCTCTCTTGCTTCGTTGATAGTTTCCTTTTCCTTCATGGAAATGGGTTTGAATAGATTTAATTGGAATGGGAAAACAGCATAGATGTCCAGGCCTTTTGTTAAAAGGCCAAAGATATTTTTTTTTATATAAATGGCCAAATGCTAAATTTAAAATGTCTCTAACAAAAAAATGGACCAAAATACCCCTGATTCAAATCCTAAAAAACAGCTCCTAAAATCGGATTTTTTATAAATAAGGTACTTTAAAAAAAAAAAAAACAAATATAGAGGAGTTCTGAAACTAATTCCAAAAGTAGAGTAGCTAAATCGTGTACGTGGGCTGCAAGTTCCATTAATCGTAGGCGATGGTCACGATTCCGGGGGTAAATCGCGAACCAAGTACACGATTTCTTTGTTGGCATGCTGACTAGGCATTGTTGGCACCTGGTTGGCAGTGATGTGGCACCAGCAAACTCGCGTACCGTGTACGTGATTTCCACGTTGGACTCGTGTAAATGGTACACGATTTTCTTAAGTGAATTGTGTACCACGTACACGATTTTGTGGTCCATGAAACCCTACCCCACTCCCTTTCGTGAACACGCCGCAAACAGACCCCCCCCCCTTCGGGTTTTCTCTCCTCTCTCTTCGAAAACTGTCGCTCGCCACCGTTCCAATCGACTGCCGTCCGTGGACCTCGTTGTCGCCACTGCAGTTTGCCGCCATCTACATATAGGTATATATATTTTTTTCTTTTTTTTATATAAGAACATTTTATTTATTGATGATTTTTAGTTTGTTTTTATGGATTAATGAAGTTTTAGGTATATTTTAGACTAATTTTAGGTTTGTGAAATGTTTTAGACTACTTTGATGGTTTATGGAATGCTTTGTAGGTTTATGGATTGTTTTGGACCAATTTGGGTTATTTTTGGACTGATTTGGGTCGTTTTTTTTACTGATTTGGGCCACGTTGTATGATTTAAATTATTTGAATTGTTTTGTATGATTTTATGTATATTGCTTAGACTTTATTTTTTGAGCTTTGGATTGTTTTACAGTTCGATTGGTTGAATTATTTTATAGGCTAAATTATAAAAAATACCCTTAAACTATGGGGTTTGTTTAAAAAATGCCACTGAACTTTAAAATGTTTCAAAAGTACCCCTGAACTTTAAAAAATGTTTCAAAAATACCCTTGTCATTAATTTTTGGATGGAAACCATTAAAAATTTTAGTTTCATTAATACTGTTTAACTTTCAAAAGATTTTAAAAAATAACTTTATTAGAAAATGCTTCTTTTTTTTTCTTATCCCACCGTAAATTCTTCTTCCATGAAAATTAATGAGAAGTTTTACCTATTTTTCATGTATTCATACACTAGAAGCTTTTCTTCTCTTTCAACACATCATCCCAAGAACTTGACTAGATTTTCGGCAATGGTATTTTCAACGGTTTTAACGGTTTCCATCCAAAAATTAACTGCAAGGGTATTTTTGAAACGTTTTGTAAAGTTCAGGGGTATTTTTGAAACTTTTTAAAGTTTAGGGGCATTTTTTAAACAAACCCCATAGTTCAAGGGTATTTTTTATAATTTAACCTTATTTTATATGATCTGATTCACACTCTTGGGCCTTTTTTGGACTGATTTGTGATGGTCTGTGTGAATATTTGGATGATTTATATATACTTTTTTGGGCCTCTTTGGACCGGTTTATTTAATTGTTTGACTTTTTCGGATTGATGTGACATATTTTTCATGTTGTTGAAAAAAATAAATATTTAATTAATATTTTTCTAATTTTTTCAGTTATAGTCAAATTGGTAAAATATGTCATTGCCTCGTGAAGAGTTAGTGATACTTGAACTTGGAAATGGTAGAGATAGTGATATAGAGGCAGAAGTTGATGAGTTATTTAGAGAGAATGTTAATATTAATCATCCCCCTAAAAAGCAAAATGAGGAGCCACCTTCAAATATTTTCACACATATAAATTGGGAGATTACTAATTCAATATGTGAAGTAGGGTCTACATTGGAAGAAGGGGCAAGGTGTGTAGAAATGAACCTAGATGTAATCACCAAAGGATTATTATTTGAGAGTAAAAAAGATCTACAACTTGCCGTTAAAAAATATTGTGTTGTAAACCATTATCAGATTATTGTGGTAGAATCGAATCAGGATATTTGGTATGTGAAGTGCAAACAATGGTCTGAAGGGTGCAATTGGAGGCTTCGTGCTTTTCAGCGTAAAACTCATGGAATGTTTGAAATTGTGAAGCTTGAAGGGGAACATTCGTGTTTATACCCAGAACTCACACAAGACCATTCACAACTAGACTCGGATTTTTTGTGTAATGAAATCCAAAATCTTGTTCGAAGTGATCCTAGAGCTCCCATAGCATTATTGCAAGAAACTATAAAAAAAAAAAAAAAAGAATATGGTTATAGTGTTAATTACAGGCGTGTATGGCAAGCTAAACGAAAAGCTTTGGTTAAAGTATTTGGTGATTGGGAAAAATCGTATGAAGAACTTCCGTATTGGTTGATGGTTGTTGCGCACTACAATCCAATAACTCAGGTTGAATGAGACTTCATTCCAACTGAGGTACTGTGCAATCTAATTTTTGGTTGAGTCTTTTTGTCCTTTAGGCCTACAATAGAAGGTTTTAAATACTGTAGACCAATGATTCAGATTGATGGTACACACTTTTATGGCAAGTATAAAGGGAAATTATTGATAGTTTCATCTGTTGACTCAAATGGACATATATTTCCCCTTACCCTTGTAATTGTTGAAGAGGAGAGTACTTCTAGTTGATCGTGGTTTTTATGTGCCTTACGTGCCTTTGTTACACAGAGAGATGGTATATGTTTAATTTCTGATAGGCATGGAGGCATCTTAGCTGTTGTGAATGATGAGGAAAATGGTTGGAGTGAACCTAGAGCATACCATCGATATTGTCTTCGTCATGTGGCCAGCAACTTTAATAAAAAGTATAAATCAAAGCAACTCAAAGACTTGGTCTATAGGGCAGGACATCAGCACCAAAGGCACAAGTTCAGCCGACGTATGAAAGAGTTGAAGTGATTAAATCCTGATTGTCTTGATTTTTTCACAAACATGAACCTATAAAAGTGGACACAATCACATGACAATGGGTACTGTTATGGATGGATGATTACAAATCTGGCTGAATGTATTAATGGTGTGTTTAAAGGAGCTAGAATGTTGTCCATCACGGCATTGGTCAAGTGCACTTGGTATCGAACTATCCATTATTTTGAACAGTGTCGAGAAAAAATCAGTGAAGCATTAGATCGTGATGAAATGTATACACGATATGCTTTAAATAAACTCATGAGGTGGGAAAAGAGAGTTGTTGCACATACTGTAAAGTCTGTTGATAGAAGTACTTCAAGTTTTGAAATTGAAACGGGAATAAGTATGATTTCTCCATACAAGGGTCAGCAAACACAAGTGGTTTGCTTTAAAGACAACTCATGTACTTGTAACAAGTGGCAGACCTACAAGATCCCTTGTTCCCATGTAATTGCAGCTTGTAACCACATTCATTTGGCACACTTACCTTTTGTTGATGAAACATACAAACTATCACAATACCAGCAATGCTACGAAAGCCAATTCCATCTTATACAACATAGAGATTATTGGCCAGAGGTACAATCCGAAATATTTCGTCCAAACAAAAATTTGTTGAGAGAACATGGACAGCCAAAAACTTCACGAATTCATAATGAGATGGATTGGCGAGAAGATGGTACAAAAGTGCGTTGTGGTTTGTGTAAGTGAGAAGGACATAACAAGCGCACTTGTCCAACTCGTACTTTAGGCGCTTCATCTTCAACCCATGGATGAATAAGGTTTATTTTGATTCACATTTCATTTCAAAATTTATTATTAGTTGATTAATATTGAATTTGATTTCGTTAAATTTCAACTACAGGTATGGAGCTTGTGTAGTGGACTTTGTAATGGATCATGTAATGGATTTTGTAATGGTCTTTGTAATGGATTTTGTAATGGGTTTATGTTACTTTCATATTTGTAATGGACATATGTGTTTTTGTTTACACTTTGTAATGAATTTCTAGTGGACTTTGATTTTTTGTCTTCACTTTGTAATGGACTTCAATGTATGTTACTTTCAATGGACGTTGTTTTTTAGGTTTTTAATGTCAATGGACTTATACAGTTGCCAATGACTTATTAGTTGCTAATGGACTTGTGTTTTTAAATTTTTAGTATAAATATGGAATCTGGGCCAATTAATCCAAGACACTTATATTTACAACGTACGCACTGTTCATAGTCGATATAGGATAATCAATCCACTACTATCTTACAATGTCGAAGAAGAGAGGCAATGGTTAAAATAAATATTAATATAGATCAACGCATTGTGCCTTACGTACAACAGGCCGAATTTTGGGGGGTTGCACAGATTGGGTTCATGCAACTAAATTGGCATCTTATTACTGTGTTAGTTGAGCGATGAAGACTAGAAACCCCTACATTTCATATGCCTTGTGGAGAGTGTACTATTACACTTCAAGATGTTGCAGTGCAATTCGAACTACCTATAGATGGAGAACCTGTAACTGACTCATTACAGTATAGTTGGGGTCAGGTATGTGAGGATTTTTTGGGAGTTCGATCCCCTGAATTGCATGGATCTAGATTAAGCATTCCATGGTTGGCAACACAGTTTTTAGAGTTGCCCCTCAATGCGAATGACATCACAATACAGAGGCATGCAAAAGCCTATATTATGCAATTGATTGGAGGGTTTCTATTTGCTGACAAGTCCAACACACTTGTTCATCTCATGTTTCTTTCTCTGTTAGGAAACTTCGAGACAGCTGGACAGTATTCATGGGGTAGTGCATGCCTTGCATGGTTGTACAGAGAATTATGTCGAGCTAGTAGTGCCAGTGCATTAGAGATAGTCGGTCCACTAATACTACTACAAGTTTGGGCGTTCGATTGGTTTTATATTGTCGCACCACCACACGACTTACCGACCCTGATCATTATGTTGGACGACCACTTAGTGCTCGGTATGTTAAATTTACGTATAATTTAAATTTAACATAAATTTGTATAATAATATAATATGTTTTAATTATATTATATAATGTGCAGATGGAACGGAATTTTGTTTGCATCTGAGAATAGTACAAATATGTTGATTATGTATTGTATTACATTTGATCGTCTTATGCCCAACCAGGTAAAACAGTAATCAATTTTTTCTCAAAGTTAAAAAAATATATATTAACTTTAATTTCATTTATTAAATTTATTGTTTTATAAATTTCAGATCACATGGACACCATATACACCTAATATTATGGTCTTACTACTGGACTACTGCCATAATGGACAGGAGATTTGGTTGACTGTAAGCCCTCTCATATGTTTTCATGTTGTAGAGTGGCATTACCCAAATCGAGTGCTGAGACAATTTGGAATGCGACAAATGGTGCCGCCATATTGTGATACAAGCATGGAGTTACATCAGTTGGACTTTCGAGGTAAGCACGATCACAATTGGCGACAACATCAAGCAGCATTTATATCACTGTGGCATGCACGTCGTGATCATTGTGTCTTGGGCGAGATAGTAGACATGCCAGCTATGTCCAATGACTACTTATACTGGTATGATTCAATCACAAAGAGGTATATCACGTGTGAGGGTGCTTACTATGCTTGCACAGTAAATAGTATATACTTCGATTTGTTATTATTAAATTTTAGTTATAAATATTTTTATTATATTATTTTAATTATTTTCTTCTTATAGAATAACTTTGTTCGAGATGTGCAACATTTTTCTGTGGAACAAAATATACCACAGTTAGGTTCTATGTGTGAGCAATACATCATGAACATAACTAACATCATTCAACAAACTAGGAGGCTGACCGTTGCTGACATTGATTGGACACGTGCTCGTTGTAGACGTCGTCGACAACAGGCTGCAAACATTCCACAACAGAACGAGGATGAAGAACCTCCTATAGTTGATGATGACACTTCAACTCTTCCTGTATAATCACTGGCAGATCAGACAGACATTGCTTCAAGTTCTGGTCATGGTGACATAACTCAACAAGATATTGATGATGTGATTCATCATCAATCACACATGGAAGCGCCTCAACCTTGTCGTGGAGCTCGTCAGATTAGACCACCACGCTGTGGCACTTGAGTTTATATTAATTCCATAAGATTGTTTATTTGTAATTTTTTGTGCTAGCTTTTCTAATAGACATTATGTTTAACGAAAAAATAGTTGTTTGTGAAATTTTAGAAAAATATCTATGTACGTTAATTATGAAAAAAAAAATATTTACTTCAAAATAATAGAAATATCCAATTGAAGGGAGGACAAAAAATATTAAATATAAAAAATAGGTATATTTGTTTTTTTTAACACTACGTTATTTATAAAAAAAAAAAAAGAAAAAGATGATAAATCGTGTACCTGGTACACGATTTCACTACATGAATCGTGTATCGTGTACGCGATTCCTGTAGTAATCGCGTACCACGTACATGATTTCATCCATGTCATCGACACGAAAATCGTGTACCAGGTACACGATTTGGTACACATTTCTCACCACCCTATTTTTGTCAATAGTTTCTACTTTCACCCCTACTTTGTAATTTGTTATTTTAAGTACATTATTAATATTATTATTTTTAAAACTACATTAATTTTGTAATTTCTTTTTTAAAGTACATTATTCGAGAAATTACCCCCTAAAATCAAGCAAAAAGCTAGGATATATATAAGTCAGAAACATTTTAAATCAAGATAAAATAAGTTATTTATATCTAACAATATATTGTAAATTCCAAAAATCTAAAAAAGTAACTAATGAAATTGAAATTAAAACTCAACCTTGCAAAGACCTCCTACTAAAAAATAACATTAGACTTAGCCATGCAAATACCTTGTAATTTTTGTCAGATTATGTTATGCAAATACCTTGTGGTATTAAACAACTAAAGTTTTCGTCAAACTGAGCCACATAAATATATATCTTTTCTAAAAATCTAAAATTAGATTAAACAATACCTTGTACTAAAAATAGTTAAAATCTAGTTAAAATCTTCACAACTTGAGCCGTACAAATACCATGTACTTGAAAGCAACTAAACACCTTCAAAAGTTTCATATAGGAGGAATGTGCAAGGGAAGATTTTGGAAGATGCTTCACATAGAACCTGATCCAAGATGTAGCTACGATTAATATCATATTCTGATTTTGAAGTCTTCAAAAACATATTTCATCCATAACCCTCCCGATTACCTTAACCACAACCCTCTATAGATAACTAGAGTTCTCTTTATAATTGCAATTAACGATAGATACAGGAACAACCTCGCTTCGTAGGCGCTGGAATCGACCCCATGGATGGCGTTGGCGATGGCCATGAAGCTGATCGAGTTGTAAGACTTGCAGGAGTGCGTCAACATAAGCTGTTGTTGCGGCAGATCATGGAGGCCTTTGCAGTGCAGCATTGAGAGAAATGGGTTGATGAGATCTTTGGTGGCATTGCTTGACTTGTGCAGCGCTGCTAAGGATGACATTATTCATACTAAAGAGTGTGTGAGAGAGTTGCAGTCCTTGGTTAGGAGGAGATCTTAGTGCTGTGGGAATGGTGTTGCCAATCAAGTTTGTTATGAAATCCAGAGGTCAAATAAAAAAATGTAGCTTTAGATTTAAGAAGGGACAAGATCAAATCTAAAATATTAAAAAAAAAAACTACAAATAATTAAGATTTAAGATGAGAGAGATAAAATTAAAAATAAAAAAACTAAAAATATTTAAATATAATTTTGAAAATAAAGGAAGACAATAGAAGAAAAAACGGAAAGCAGAAGATAAATTAGAATAATTATTTTTGCAAATTGAGAAATTTGGAAGAGATTTTATGAATGAGAAAATTGAGATTTCAGATTTAAATTTAAAATAAGATAACAAACTCCTTGATTTAAATTTGAAATAGAGAGAGATTCAAGGGGATGAGTGTTTGGATACACCATCTGTGTAAGAGGAGCATGAATCAATATTTAGGGGCAAAGTTGGAAAGATGGTAGAATGATGTGGCACACTGATCTCACGTGTGGCCATTTTTTAGTATTTTTCTCTTTTTGGCTGTCTTTCAAAATGGGGCTTTATATTTGGCTATATGGTCCAATTTCCCAATTGAAATGGAATCCCAATTCAATGTTTGGGCCATGGGAAATGGACTGGAATGGATTCATCATTTGGATTCCAATCTGATTCCTTGGAATTGGGTTGGAAGGGAATATTGAAATCATGGCAGTTAATCAGCTCTTTAATAAAATATTAAAATAAAAAAAATCTCCCTCTCTCTTCTATCTCCCCCATCCACGAAAACCCCCTCCATCTCTTCTAGTTTTCTTCCCTCTCTATTTCCTCTTCTCTTTCTCTCTCCCCCATCGGAATCGCCTCCTTCCTCTTCCCGCCAGTTGTCGCAGCTGCCTCCTTCTTTCCCTTCTTTCTCTTTCTCTTTCTCCTTCTTTTTCCTTCCTTCCCGTCGTCGTCTCCTTCCTCTCTTTTTCTCCTCCCATCTTCTTCTTCCTCAATAAACCGTCCCCTCTTCTCGCCGGTTTTGGTTGCTATTTTATTTATTTATTTATTTTTGCTCAGATATGAAATTTTTGTGGAAGAAGAAATGAGAGAGTGGTTTTTTTTTTTTTTTTTTTTTTTTTTTTTTTTTTTTTTCAGACCGAGAAAGAAGATTAGAGCGAGGAGAAGGGTTTCGGTAAGATGGGGAGAGGTGGGTTTTGTTTAGATTGAGCAAGAGGTGTGGTGGGTTTTTAGTTTGAAGAAAAAATGGTGTGTTTGTTGAGGAAGATGAAGATGGGGAGAGTTTGTATAGAATTGGGGGGGATTGTTGAGGAAGAAGAAGAAAAGAGGGTAGGTTTCTTTTTTCCAGTTTAAAGAAGAAGATGGTGGTAGTGGTTGTCGGCGATGGAAACCTGTGGAAAGAGGAAGAAGGCGATTCCGGTGGGGGAGAGAGAGGGGAAGAAAACCAAAAGAGTGAGATGTGGGTTTTCATGGATGGGGGAGAGAAGAGAGAGAGAGATTTTTTTAATTTTTTTTAATTATTATTTTAATTTAAAAATCAATATTTTATTTTTATAACGACCACATCAACAACATTAAAAAAATTAACGGTCGAGGGACTCAATAGAATCATTTCGAAACAGTAGGACTTGATTGTTCAATTTTGAAACCTAGGGACCTATAGAAACTAACCCAAAATAGTAGGAACCAAAAAGGTATTATTCCGATATTAATGAAGGAATTAAATCCCAGTGGAAGCGATTTTCACCGAGCGTGAATGAATTTCAGTCATACAGAATACCGTATATTGGGCAAAAATCATAGAAACTATTTCTATACAGCAGATTAAGCATGCTTTATTATGAGATATTGTTAGTGCAGGACATGTTGAAAGACTTGCCTGATACATGCACTTCTTCAACTCACAGCGCACTCAACTCATTCACATGCAAATGCTCGAAGGATCAAAATCAATCAAGAAAGAATTCAGTCGAGGAAGAAGTAATCTCCTCTCTCTCACGCTCTCACGAAGAAGACGACAATGGAGCACACTCAATACAACAAACAACAACCAGAAGAACAAGTAGAAGAAGAAGAACACAGGAATTAAAGTAGTTCGGCACTAGATGGCCTACATCCACTGTGAAGGGAGTGATGATCTTATTCTCTCAAAGTAACAAAGGTACAAGTACATGCTCTCAAATGATCTCACACTTTTGCCTTAACTCTCTCTTCTATTATACTACTGAGAGTTATACTCTCTGTTTTACAGAGGCTTTGCGTGGATCTTGTTGGTTGCAACTGCCATGACAGGTATGTCTTCTTACAATTCTCCACCTTTGCAATTAATAAGATCCGAGCAAATTATCACTCCCTCCTTCATTAATTTCTTCTATCCATTCTCTGGTAGGTGAAACCCTACCATTTTTAAGCAGTGTTGAAACTTGAGCTGCGGTAATGGCTTCGTTAGAATGTCCGCAGCGTTATCAGAGGTATGTATTTTCAACACTTCTATTTCCCCTTTCTCAATCTCTTCCTTTACAAAATGGAATTTAATATCAATATGCTTCGTACGGTTATGAAATTGTGCTTCTTTGTTAGGTGGATAGTACTTTGGTTGTCACAGTAGATTCGCACTGATGTCTATTTGATTCCATAGTCTCTTAGCAAGCCTTTTAACCAAATTCCTCCTTTTATAGCTTCTGAGAGAGCTATGAATTCAGCTTCAGTTGTTGAAAGAGCTACAACTGGCTAAAGTGTAGCTCTCCAACTTAGAAGGTTTTGGCCATATAGGAAGAAATATCCCGATAAAGACCTTCTTCTGTCTAAATCTCTTGTGAAATCCGAATCTATAAAACCATAAATTTCATTTTCTTCTTGGCAGTTTCTTCTATAGTGTAAAGTGGCCTGTGAAGTGCCTTTTAGATACCTTAGTATCCATTTAATGGCTTCCCAATGTCTCTTGCCTGGGTTTGCCATGTACCTACTGACCAAGCTTGTTGCATAAGCCATATCTTGTCTGGTAGATACCATGAGATACATCAGACAGCCCACTGCTTGGGCACAAGGTATCTTAGACATGTAGTTTAGGTGCTCTGTATCATCCTCTTTAGGTGAGTTCATGGCTGAAAGCTTAAAGTGATAGGCTAAAGGTGTAGTAACTGCTTTTGCATCAGCTATATTAAATCTGTGGAGCACCTTGGCACTGTAACTTGACTGACTGATTTTAAGTAGAGATTCTTTCCTGTTCTTGGAGATTTCAACCCCCAATATTCTCTTGGTTTCTTCCAAATCTTTCATATCAAACTCCTTTTTCAATAAGGATTTAACCTTGTTCAAATCTTCCTTTGTTTTTCCTGCCAATAACATGTCATCGACATATAGTAAAAGGAAAACTTTATGACTGCAAGATTTTGAGTTCATGTAAACACAGTTGCCAAATGAACTTTTTTGAAAACCAACCTTCAACATAAAATCGTCAAATCTCTGATACCAGCATCTTGGTGATTGCTTCAAGCCATAGATGCTTTTGTTCAACAGGCAGTATAGATCTTCTTGTCCTTTCCTTTCATACCCCTTTGGTTGTTTCATGTAGATGATTTCATTCAAGTAACCATGTAGGAACGCGGTCTTGACATCTAGCTGGTCTAGTTCCAAGTCTTCTTGAACTACAAAAGAGAATAACATTCTGATTGATGTTCATTTGACCACTGGAGAGAATACCTTTGTGTAGTCTATGCCCTCCTTTTGAGTATACCCCTTAGCTACCAAGCGAGCTTTGAACCTAGGCTTTATTACACATGAGATTCCTTCTTTTATTTTATATATCCATTTGGTAGCTATGGGTTTATACCCTTTTGGCAAAGGTTGAAGGGTCCAAGTCTCATTCTCTACTAAGGACCTCATCTCCTCATTCATGGCCTCAATCCATTCTCTTCCATTCAATCCATTTACTGCCTCTTCAAAACTTGTAGGTTCTTCAAAATTCAGTGAGTCTGCCACATTAAGAGCTACTAAAATATAATCTGCTTCATTAAACCTTGCTGGTGGGATGATAGTTTTTCTCTGTCTATCTCTTGCTAAAGAGTAGTTTTGAAGATCATGTGACTCTTGTGGAGTTTCTGTGGCTTCCTCTTCCTCTTGGGACTCAACTTCATCTTCTGTTTCTATTCTTGAAGTTGAGGGAAGTAGGCTATGCTCCACCTCAATTTCAGTGCCACTTTCTTCATTCTTTTCTTCAACTGGTTTATCTTGCATCATATACATCTCCTATTCCCTGAATATCACATCCCTGCTATTAATGCACTTCTTTTCTATCGGATGCCACAGTCTGAAACCCTTCACTCCTTCTGTAAATCCGAGCAACATACACTTGACTGCTCTTGGCTTTATTTTCCCCTGATTTTGATGCACATACCCACACACACACAAAGATCTTTAGATGTTGTAGCTTAGGTGGTTTACCATTCCACTTTTCTTCAGGTGTGAGGTAATTTAATGATGTGTGTGGGCACTTATTTAAGGTGTGGACAGTATATGAAGCTGCCTCTGCCCAATACCTCTCAGGAAGCAATGCGTCTGCTAATTGGAACCTTACCCTCTCCATAATAGTTCGATTTAGCCGTTCAGCCACACCATTCTACTGAGGGGTGTATCTCATTGTTCAGTGCCTTAGGATCCCATGAGTTTTGCAATAATTATCAAACATTTCATTGCAAAACTCCAAGCCATTATCTGTACTGAGACATTTTAGAGACCTACCTGACTGTTTTTCCACCATAGCTTTCCAATCCTTAAACTTTTCAAACACTTGGTCCTTAGTTTTAAGAAAAACAATCCAACTTTTCCTTGAGAAGTCATCAGTAAAGGTTAGGAAATACATTGAGTTGCTGAGGGAATTAGTTGATGAAGGCCCCCATAAGTCCGAATGAACATACTCAAGTATTTCTCTAGTAGTCTGCTTGGCTTTTTCAAAACTCTGTCTTTTTGCCTTTCCCATTACACAATGCTCACAGAAGCTGAGATTTTCCCCTGTACCTTGTGGAAGAATCCCATGTTTAGCCAAGACCTGAAGTCCTTTGGAGCTGATATGGGAAAGTCTTTTATGCCATATGTCACACTCTGTTAGGTTTGTCATTGAGGCTGTCAACGCAGACTGTACCATCTCCACATCTTTGACAACATATAGCCCGTTTATCTTCTCTCCAACCAAAACAGTCTTCGAATCCTTCTTTACTTGAATTGTGCCTCCACTACCTCCATAAGTACAGCCAATAGAGTCCAACATCCCCAAGGAAATCAAATTCCTTTTCAGATTTGGAACATGCCTCACGTTTCTCAACAGCTTGACTGTACCATCCTTGAGTTTCAGAGACACAGAGCCAATACCAACCACCTTGCACATATGATTGTTGCCCATGTAGACTATGCCTCCATTCATCTCTCTGTAGGTACTAAACCATTCTTTTGTGGGCGTCATATGGAAAGAACATCTAGAGTCTATCACCCAATCATACTTGTTGCAAGGTTCTTGTTGATCATTTCCTTGATCCGATGTTGTCAAAGCATCAGAGTAAGTAATTTCTCCAACAGCTGCTTCGGGTTGTTTGTTCTTCTTGGACCGATGGTAGTGATTCTTTCTCTTCAAGGAATAACATTCCCTTTTGATGTGCCCTTCTTTATGGCAATAATTGCATCTTACCTTTGACATCCCCTTTTCTTCTGTTTGTGGTTTTCCCTCCTTTCCTTTGGATTTTCCTTTGTTCCTTGGTTCTGATTGCTGATATGATAGCATCAGTTGTAATGGAGACTCTGCCATATTTAAGAGCTGTTTTTACCTCTTTATATGCATCGGGCAGTGAGTTTAAGAGAACAAAAGCTTCATTTTCATCCCCAATTTTTTCTCCCAGATTCTTGAACTCAGACGTCATCTTCTTGAACTCATCAAGGTTCTCTATTAGCGTCTTCCCAGCATCCATCTTGAATGTGAAAAACGTTTCTCTTAAGTACATCATATTGTGTGCATCTTTGGTCTCGTACAGTTCATTGAGTTTGGTCCGAATCTTCAAGGGTGTCTCCTGATCGATAACTTGCCTCAGCACACTGTTACTCATATTCAAAATTAATGTCCCATAGGCTGTCATGTTCATAGTCTCTTTATCTTCTTCTGATAAGGTTGTTGGTAGTTTCGATGGGTCTGTTAATGCAAGGAGAGCCTTTTGCTGACCAAGAATCGCCTTGATTTTAGCCTTCCATAAGTCGAAGTCTTCTTTCCCATCGAACTTCTCAATGTCATATCTTGCCAAAGCCATCTTTTGCTCCAAGAATTCACTTCTTGATTGGTTACAAGCTCTGATACCACTTGTTAGTGTAGGACACGTTGAAGGACTTGCTTGATACCACGCACTTCTTCAACTCACAGCGCACTCAACTCATTCACATGCAAACGCTCGAAAGATCAAAATCAATCAAGAAAGAATTCAGTCGAGGAAGAAGTAATCTCTCTCTCTCACACTATCATGAAGAAGACAACAATGGAGCACACTCAATACAACAGACAACAACTAGAAGAACAAGTAGAAGAAGAAGAACACAGGAATTAAAGTGGTTCGACACTAGATGGCCTACATCCACTGTGAAGGGAGTGATGATCTTATTCTCTCAAAGTAAAAAAGGTACAAGTACATGCTCTCAAATGATCTCACACTTTTTCCTTAGCTCTCTCTTCTATTTATACTACTGAGAGTTATACTCTCTGTTTTACAGAGGCTTTGTGTGGATCTTGTTGGTTGCAACTGCCATGACAGATATGTCTTCTTATAGATCTAAACATTTTAGATTCGAAGACTTATGTGATTATGGAGACTGAAGAACGCCACAACACTATGCTCCAAAATCACGTATTGTGAATTTCTCGAACACCACCACTTAAGAACACCCGCTATGTCTCTGAGTTTCCTTGAGATTGCGATTGTGGGATTGTCGTGGTCTTGAAGGGATTTTTATAGCAAAAGGATGTTGTGTTTTTGGGAGAAAATTTGAGAGATTCTTCTGTGATTACAATCACCTTCTACGGGAGAATGAGAGAGAGATATATGTACCTTCTGGGAACCACACTTCCACGTACGTAATTGGGGAGGGAAGTTACCCATAACTTCCCTAATCAATCTTGGTCATTGATTGGTATCGACAAGATTTGGACCGTTAATTATTATCCCGTAATAATTAATAATCCAGATTATTATAAAATAATTTAATTTAATTTAATTAAATTAAATTAATTATAACATAAAGTTTTAATTCAATTAAATCATATTCAATTGAATTAATTAGGCCAACCAATTAATTCTCAATTAATTGTTTTCCACATTAATTAAATATCATATACTTAATTAATTTTACAATTGAATCACATTCAAATGTGTTTCTTTTTTAACTTATAGTTTTAATGTGCATCAAATGTACATTAATTATTAACCATAGAATTAATTTGATTAAATCACATTTAACCAAATTAAATTAAATTAATTAATTCTCCAATTAATTAATTCATGAATTAATCAAATATCACATATTTAATTAAATTCATAATTTGAATCATATTCAAATGCATTCTCTCATATACTATAGTTTTAATATGAATCTCTATTCATATTAATTTTAACTTATAGTTTAATATGAATCCAATTCATATTTAATATTTGAACTTCTTCAAATATATAATTCTCTCATTAATTAATTTTGAATCACATCCAAAATTAATTTTATTCTAAAGTTTAATTCGCTAATTAAACTTATACTATAATGTATCTCCATACATTATATTAACTGTATCAAATACAATTAAATAAAATTCTCTTAATATTCAAGACTAATTAATCTCAGAACCCGTTACGAGCTAGCAGGTGGACCTAATGAACCTACAGATCAGAAGCTCCTACGATACGAGATTAACTGGCAAAACTCATTAACCAAGTTAATCAACATTCGTTAATTGTGGGTCACTCCACTAAAGACCCATAACTGCACTCTTCTCACTATAGAATATTTCTGTGTCCACGAATATTGACCATAATGGTAAGTCAATCCTTCACGAGTCTTCGTAACGCCAGCTAGGTCAAATTACTGTTTTACCCCTAGGTTACCTCTGGATCCTTAAGTATCACTGATCCCTCTAATAAACAACATGTTTAGCGTCCAACCACTAAACAAAAATTTGTCTGGGCCAGGAGAGGACATTGCGCTTTTGTTCAAGACCTAAAATCAACCCTTAAGGGAACACACATCTACTTACCCCAATAGGGGAAGGAGTGAATTCTATCTTGTTCTGTTATGTTCCCAGCCTCCACTCAGTCTTGCCCCTTAGATGGTAGGATTATTGAGTCAGCGAACTGGCCACTCTTACCCATACAAATGTAAAGACAATCCCTCCTGAAAAGGGGTTCATAACAGACTCAAGATTCAGATTGAGTTACCTAGGTCATCCTATTGGAAAAGAAACCTAAACTAGTCAACAGTGTTACATCTAGTGGTTACTATTTCACGGTCCAGTCTTATGCAAACTCATTGCATAGGATACCCCCATTTGCATGTCTCCTACATGGATGCTTTGGATCAATGCATCTGTATCGAATACAAAGCGGGTCGTATCACATAGTGTCACCAGGATAAGGTACCCAACCTTATTCTTATACTATAGACCATTTAGGTTGTTACTTGAACACTGATCCTCGTATGTCCCCACAAACTAGTCCAAGTTTCATTTAAATAGCCTTGGATCTTAGTTTATTGGATTTTAGGGTTAATTAATGCAAAACTCAATTATTCAATAACAAATTACTGAACCACTCAAATACCACTTTATTGAGGTTGATTAATTTGTTTCATTTACTATCTACAAGTTTTAGGGCATAAAACCTAACAATTAAAAATAGAAATTAGATTAAATCCAGAAGAGAACTGAAATGGAAGAGAGAGGGAAGAATTTTCTCTCTCCTCTTTGTAGAAAGAGAGATTTTGATCCTCTGTTTTTTTTTTTTTTTTGTTCATTCATCAAAATTTTCAAAAAAATATTTATGATGTCTGCAAATGTTTCCATGAGGAAGAAGAGGCTTAGAGAGGGAGATTTAAATATTGTAGAGAGAGAAAAAAGAGAGAGAGATTTGGGAGTCTAAGGAGAAGAAAAGATAACATTTTTCTCAAGTACCTCCGCGGCTAGACAAAGCCATAATTCCACTTGACTATTTTTTTTTTAATTTAAATCTAGATATTTTATAAAATTAGAATAAAATACCATTTCCTTTTAAATAACTCTTGGGTTTAATCTATTTTATTCTTTAAAATTTAAAAATGTTTTGTTTTAGTTTTTTTTTTAAAACAATTTTGTTTTAGTTTTTGAATTTGAAAAGAAAGGATTATTTTGGCATTGTTATTTATTTTGTTACATAATACTTTGTCTCAACCAAATCATGAGATTTCCAAACATATCTGTGTTGGCATGTTAATACACAAATTTGTAGCCACATTATCTTATTTGTTAAAAGTAAATTAAGTATAAGGACTAAAATATTATTGATCTTTTTAAATTTAGGAATGAAAAATCAACAATTCAAAAGCTCAATCACCAAGATAAAATAAGCATAGGAAATTCATGTATCAAAATGGATTAGACAAACATTTCATATTCTTGGATTTTGAAAATGTATCAATTTAATATCTTATTTAATTATGATAAAAACTGGACGAGACCATAAAAAGATTGACATATGTCCTTAACTTACTTTTTATATTTTGGCTAAGTTACAAACATTTTGGGTTTTTTTACTACTATTTGTGTAAGCATTATTATAAGGAGTAGAACCACTAAAATAAGCGGGAAAATGCATGTGTATATATTTACAAAAAAAAAAAAAAAACTTAAAAAACAGCTTACAAAAAACAAAACAGCCAACACAATTTCAGCCCAATTCCGACCTTGCACTCCAAACACAAGCATCAGATTAAATCCAGCTCAATTCCAGCACACCAAACACAGGCATCAGGTGTAAGACCCACTTTTAGTCACCTAGCATTTGGATATACATATGATATATTAGTTATTTGATTTGGAAATATTTTGATGGAGAAGAAGGCTAGAAGTGAAAAAGAAATAAAAGAAAATTGAAAAGTTGGAGAATTAAAAATTGTGAAGTACCAATTGTCAAAAAAAAAAAAAAAAAAAAGGAAAGAAAGAAAATTGTGTTAATCTTACAATTTTGGGAAGGTGGACTATTATGGAAATAAAATAAAAGGAAAAGAAATGGGAAACTTACCTTGGAAGGTTTGAGTAAAATAAAGAAAAAGAAAAATAGGAAAAAGATGTGGCTTCATGGTAGCCACACACAAAAAAGAAAAAAAAAGAAAAAAAAAAAGAAAAGAAAGGGGGCAATCGGCCAAGCACAAAGAAAAGGGAGAAAGAGAGAGAAAGAAAAAGAAAAGAAAGGAAGAAAGAAAGAGGGAAGGAGAAAAGAGAGAGAATGAGAAAATTGTTGGAATCTCGTCGGAATCTCGCCGGAAGCTCGTCGGAATCACACCGGAAATGGTTCAAAGAAGCTCTTAAGCAAATATTGAACTTGGTAAGTCATTTTTCTCTTGAGAATAACTAGGAAAAATAGAAAACTTGGATGATAGTTCATGGATTCTTCTCTTTATGTTAAAAAAATCTTATGGGTTTCCTACTATGGTTCAAGAATTTCATAGATCCTTGTGGGTAAGATCCAAAGTATATTGGAGAAGCTCATAAACTCGATTTCAAGCCGGTAAGTTCTTTCTCCTTAAAGTTTGAAAGATTTAGGAAACTACATATAAGTGTTGGACACTCTTAATGTGGGTATTTTGTTTCTTTATACTCAAAAGTTCTATGGGTTTTTTTTTTTTTTTGTTTATTGCGTTTTGCATAAAAATGGATTAGAATGGGATGAAGAAGGAGATTAAGAATATGAGGGCAAATATATAAATGGGTAAGTTTATTATTCTTTCAAGTTCTTTTTAGCATTGGAATAAGTATGAATCTAAGGAAGATTAAGGGGAAAGAAGAATGCTTGTCAATGGAAAAAAAAAAAAAGATGAAGAAGATGAACAGTCAAGAGTTGGAAAAGTTGGGATATTTTATTGTTAAAAAAGTACAATGAGACATAAGAGTTAAGGAGGGGAGAGAAAATCCTATTGGGTATAGAATTTTGGCTTGGATCTTTGAAATCAATGAGTATAATGTTTTAAAAGGGTAATTAAGGAACTACTCATATTGTGTTCAAATTAATTCCAGGGCAAATGGAGATCGGGTTGACTAATTACGAGATGGAAGCCTCACCAATAATGTTTGTGAGTGGTTATTATTTTTACCAAGTTCCTACTATTTTACTAATCGGAGAATTTTTAATTGAATTGTTCTATGAAATATTTGGAGATTTGACAATTTTGGAGGTTTCAAGAAATTTTGTTTATCCCATGAATTGATTTACTATTTGTTAAATGAATTTGAAATTGTGAGAAATGGTTCATGTTGTTCAAATGAAATTCCATGACAAAAGATTTGTATTTGTGTACAATTTTAGCAATATCGATTTACTCTGTTATTATGAGTTTATGAAAGACGAGTTTCTAGAAATCTCTTGAATTAGCCTAACGGCAAAGGTTCAAATTATTTGAGATAAATTCAAATATTGGGAGTTTTACATGTGCATTGATGATGTTTGAATCAAAATTTTAGCTGGATACATGGATTTTGGAATTATGTAAGCTAAACCATGCATATGGTAAATTCAATTACTACAAATGATCAATGGGTTATGATTTTCAGTTATGAGAACTTGATTTAAAATGTTATGACTTTTGCGTAGTTTGTGAACTTAGTTTATGAGATCCAATCGTTTTCCAAACCACTGGATGATGTACCCATAGTGATTTCCCCGATACACTTACGTGAATGTGTTTCCGTACTGTAGTTATGATATATGAGGTATTTGGGACCCACTTTGGCACACACATAGGTTTTGGGCCTTGTGTCGGGGTGCTTTGCCCTTTGAGGATTGCTCTGCGCGCGTATGACTAGTTGCTCTGCTATGTACCTTGAGATTACTCGGTACATAGTATGACCAGGATTTGCTCTGCTATGTACCTTGAGATTACTCGGTACATAGTATGACCAAAATTTGCTCTGCTATGTACCTTGAGATTACTCGGTACATAGTATGATCAGGATTTGCTCTGCTATGTATCTTGAGATTACTCGATCCATAGTATGACCAGGATTTGCTCTGCTATGTACCTTAAGATTACTCGGTACATAATATGACCAGGATTTGCTCTGCTATGTATCTTGAGATTACTCGATCCATAGTATGACTAGGATTTGCTCTGCTATGTACCTTGAGATTACTCGGGACATAGTATGACCAGGATTTGCTCTGCTATGTATCTTGAGATTACTCGATCCATAGTATGGCCAGTGGCTCTGCTATGCATGGGGATTCGACCTATGCATAATATGACTAGTTTTGCTCTGCTATGCATATTGAGACTACTCTACGCTAGTATGACCAGTTTTCAGGTACATGTTTGGTGATGGATTTTCTAGCCACGCAAATACGTGTTAAAGTTTACATTTAAAAGATTCTCATGGTATAAAATACTTTAACTTTGTGTACTTGTGTTGGGTTCCTAAAGTGAGTAAAGAAAAATGGTATAAAAGGACTCTAGAACTCTGTGCAAGTATACACAGTCCGCAGCAAGTAATAAGTATTATCAATCCAAGGCCTGAACTAGCTTCCACTTTATCTATTTTGTATAACTCTTTAATGGTTTCAAAGATGGTAAAAATGATTGGTTTTTATAAGAATAATGCTGAAGCAAAATAAATGACAGAACAAAGAATAAACAAATAGGCAGACAGATTAGAAACAAGCGCTGGTCAGGATTTAGTAATTGTTTTTAAAAGATGCTCTAGCAATATTATTGATCATGCAAACTCTCGCAGTATTATTAGCGGATTCCTCCCGGAACTCCGGATCTTTTGGAATGTGTTTCAACCCCAATGAAGTACGACCGATCAAGCACTAGGCAACTGGCTATCCCTAGCTCAGTCACTGGCGTTCACCAATACACAATGATCGTAGTGTGATTAATCGCCACACACTCTCTAAATCATCCCTGAAACTAGAGAGAGGTATTCATACCGGCTGGCCAAGCGGGCATAAAATAGAAATGAACACAACAATTAATCAAGATGCATAGAATCAATATTTATTACTAAAGTTAAGCACGGCAATCACATTGTGTCCTAACCAACGCCTAAGCTACTTAGTTCATAATATGCATGGAAACACACGTTACAATCTGAGTAGGCACGTCCATAATTACAAGATAATAAAAGGAAATGCTAATCTCCTTGATTAGCTTGCAACGATTGTCTTCTAGGTGGTCTCCAATCTCTCTCCTCTATTCGGCTCCCAAAGGTGGAAGGAACTTCCCAAGAATGGAATGTTTTCTCCCAAGAGTGGAATGATTTTGACTTGGGCGGCTACTTCCTTTTATAGAAGGATAGGAGGCTTGAATTAGGTCAACATGGACACGTGTAGGGCTCTCCTTGCTCCTTTATCCCAAAAATAATTCAACAGAAGTCGGTTCATGAAGTTGGCTAACGAGCTGTGACGTGGCAGTTCTGCTCCCAGTTTTGCTGCAGCACAGAATTTGCTCCCTCAAGTCGCCCAGCAACAGATTCTGCACAAAATGATTTCCAAAGCTTCCATTCGTCCAAATGGGTTAAAACATGTAATATATATCTAAAACCAACCCTATTAAGCACAAAAGACACACAAATCCCTATAAAAATGAGGCCTAAATAACTACCTTTTGGGCAGTTATCACACCCCCAAACTTGAACTATTGCGCGTCCAGAGCAATACTAACCAACCTTCCCTTCAAGAATTCAAAACATTAGACAAAGCACAGCTTAATCAAACCAGACAATCCAACACTACCTTCAACCTTTACCTGAGCACTCTGCAAAACCAAGCTCTACTGCAGCAAAATAATTCTTCCGGCATGGACAAATAATCACCACTTTTAACTCAATTCTAAGAACTTGCCACAGCTTAGCTCTATTATCAGACATATCAAAACACATTTTTCAAGGGGTTTATATTTTCTGTTTTTTCGGACTTAAAGCAGCCCTACAGTCATAAGCTCTTAAGCATGGGATGACCCACTTTATGGTGCAGTATACCCTTGCCTCAAACTCATCACCAATTAGGCTAAATACTCTTTGTAAAGCTCAAGAATCCTTAGTTATTCCATCTCTTGCCCCTCAGAATGGAGACATTTTATGATGAAGCTCACCTAAGTTCTGGGAGACAGAAAAACTGTTGGACTTATCATTCATCCTTCAAAACTTTTGCTCCATGAATTTTCTCAACAAAATTTTCAACAATCACTTTTTTCAGCAAATAATTTTTCATCATTCTTCACATTTCCTAGGTCACCTTTTGACGCGAAGACAAACTGTGGGTATCACAAATGTCTCCGGTTACTCAATAACCTAACAAATTGTTTCACGAAGGAGAGGAATGCTCGAGCAAAACTATTGGAGTAGCAAAAAGTCCCCCCAAACTTGAATTATTCATTGTCCCCAATGAATTATCAGTTTTTGCAATTATACCCCCTGAAGGTGTACATATTACACATGCGGAAGCAATTGAAGATCGAAAGCACTTAAGACATTCAATTTTACTCCTAAAGCATGCATGTTCTAGGAAAGACAGAATAGAGAGTTTAGAAAACACCAACCTTTGTAGCTCACTTATGTTGAACTCCTTGTGGTGTTTGCCTCTCCTATGCTCCTTGGACAACCTCTAGAGTCTTCCCTACTATACTCCGGGCCAAGAACGACTTGTGGGAGTCTATATAAGGTAGGGAATGGGAAGGGAATGCTTGAAGCATCAAGCAATGGAGAAGAATGAGAGATGAGAGAACTTTGAGTCCAAATTCCAGCAGCATAACATTAAGGAAAATGGCTCTCTTAGCTTTGAATTTGATTCAAGCTCCTTTTAAAGACATTCTCCATGCAAAGCCAAGCCTCAAGACACAAGACACATGGTCTATTTGCAAGTTCAAGTGGATTCTAGGTGTACATCTCACAAGACATGCAACAATGCATGAGTGAGTTGTCTTTCCACTTTGAATGTACATGCATAAGTGGATTTCCAACTAAATCCACCAAATACAAATTGAAATCTAATTTCAAGCTTGCAATTTAATGTTCATTTCAATTCCAAATTGAATTTAACATTAGGTAATTGATTTTGAGGCATTACAAAATGATTTCTTATGATTAATCCAATTAATCATTCTAATCTTGTGCAATAAATCATATATGATTCCTAATACATATATATGGTATTCAAAACACTTTTAAATACTCCATCTCTCATTTTCTAATTTAATTCATAATTAAATTATTGTGTCAAACACAATTTACGATAATACCCGTTTTCCTGATTTTGAACGATTCAAAGCTTCCTATCTTTTGTTCTAGGCTTAATTCCGATATGAGCTAGTAGGGGGACCTAATGGACCTATAGATCATGGGCTCCAACGATTCGAGGCTAACCGACTAATCTCATTGCCAAGCTAGCCAACATTCGTTAACTATCGGGACACTCCACTATAGCCCGATAGTTGCACTCCCCTCACTATAGATATATTTCCGTCCACTTGATTTAACCATGATTAGTAAGTCGATCCTTCACAGGTTGTTCGTAGCTATAGCTAGGTCAATAAGCCGTTTTACCCCTATAGTACTTCTAGTTCCTTAAGTCCCACTGATCCTCTAATGAACAATTGGTTTATGGTCCAACCAATAAACCGAGTCCCTCTCGGGCCAATGAGAGGGCGGGATCCCTTTGTTCAAGCCCCGGAGTCAGCACTTAAGGGAACAACCTCTCTACTATCCCTAATTCGGGTAGGAGTGAATTCCTTCTTGCACGACTATGTCCCCAGCTATCTACCCGTTCCTATCCCTGAAATGGGAGGCTTATTGAGTCGGCGATACTGAGCCACTCTCACCTATGCAGATCTAAGGATAAGCCCGAATAAACAGGAGTTCATAGTTAGCTCAGGATTAAGATCGAGTTACCTAGGTCATCACATGAAATAGTCAGTCTCGTCAGTAAACGGTGTTATAAAGCGAGAGCGACTTATTTCTTGGTCCTGGTCTTATGCAAACTCATTGCATAGGACGCCCCCACTCGCATGTCTCTACATGGACGATTTAGGATCACATCGTCTATACCTTCTATAAAGTGGGCCGCGTCTCATAGTGTCCCCAGAATAAGGTACCCAACCCTATTCCTATACTATAGACCGTTTTGGCTATTACTCAAGCTTGATCCACTTTTATGTCTCTACATAAAGCTCAAGAGTTCATCCTATAGCCATGGATCTTAGTTTATTGGATTTGGGTAATTATATGTGCAATTTACTTTATTCAGTAATAACTTTACTGAATTAATCTCGATAACGCCTTTATCAAATAAGTATAAAATTCGTTTATCATTCACTATCTACGAGTTTTAGGACACCTATCCCAACAATCTCCCACTTGAACTAAAACTCTTAGTTTAGTGGGATGTACTATAATCTATAACAACAGTGGGTGAATAAATACTTGTATTAATAACAGAGTAAAAATACAATAAACTAGGGCATCTAAATACCCAGTATGCAAAGGTATCAAAATACCGGTTACAAATCTCCCACTTGACCTAGATTATTTCTCGTACATATCTCGCAGACCTAGACCTTCTAGATGACTCTCGAACACTTTAGCCGTGAGAGCCTTTGTGAATGGATCAGCAATGTTGTGCTCCGATGCTATCTTCGTGACGATCACGTCTCCTCGGTGCACAATCTCCTTAATGAGATGGTATTTCCTTTCGATGTGCTTGCCTCTCTTATGGCTGCGAGGTTCCTTTGAGTTTGCAACTGCGCCCTTATTATCACAATACAAGGTGATATGCAGATGCATATTCGGAATGACTTCCAAGTCAGTTAGGAACTTCCTAAGCCATACTGCCTCTTTTGCTGCTTCGCAAGCGGCTACATATTCGGCCTCCATGGTCGAGTCTGCAATGCATCCTTGCTTGATGCTACGCCATACTATTGCTCCTCCATTTAGAGTGAATACTGACCCCGATGTAGATTTCCTCGAATCTTTATCAGTTTGAAAGTCAAAATCAGTGTATCCTGTAAGGATCAAATCCTTCGAACCATACACGAGCATATAGTCTCTCGTTCTCCTTAGATATTTGAGGATACTTTTAACGGCTGTCCAGTGATCAAATCCTAGATTGGATTGATATCTACTGACAATCCCTACTGCATAACAAATGTCAGGCCTTGTACACAACATGGCATACATTAGGCTACCTACTGCAGAGGCATAGGGAAAACGTCTCATGTCCTCAACTTCTTGAGGTGTCTGAGGACATTGTTCCTTAGACAAGTTAATTCCGTGCCTGAAAGGTAATAGTCCTTTCTTGGAATTTTGCATTTTATATCTAACCAACAATTTGTCGATATAAGACACTTGAGACAGGGCTAGCGTTTTGTTCTTTCGGTTTCGAACAATTTGGATTCCTAGAACAAATTATGCCTCACCCAAATCTTTTATTTGGAATTGAGTTGCTAGCCATAGTTTAATGTCAGTTAGATAACCTACATCATTCCCAATGAGTAGGATATCATCCACATACAGTACTAAGAAAGCTATAGAGCTGTTGATGATCCTTTTGTAAACACAAGGCTCATCAACGTTTTGTTCAAAGCCATAAGATTTGATCGCAGTATCAAATCTAATATTCCAGGATCTAGACGCTTGTTTTAATCCATAAATGGATCGTTTAAGCTTGCAAACTTTTTGCTCTTGATCCTGAGCTATGAACCCCTCTGGCTGAGACATGTAGATACTTTCTTCAAGATTACCGTTCAGAAAGGCAGTCTTGACATCCATTTGCCATATTTCGTAATCGTAAAACGTGGCAATGGATAAAAGTATCCGGATCGACTTTAACATGGCAACAGGGGAGAAGGTTTCTTCATAGTCAATCCCCTCCCGCTGGGTAAAACCCTTTGCCACAAGTCGTGCCTTAAAGGTCTGTACCTTTCCAGCAGCGTCTCGTTTTCTCTTGTAGATCCATTTACACCCTATAGGTCTAACCTCTTCAGGTTGATCTACAAGATCCCATACTGAATTAAAATGCATGGACTCGATTTCCAAGTCCATGGCTTTAATCCACTCGTTCTTGTCAACATCATCCATTGCCTGTTTAAAGGTTAATGGATCCTCGATTCCGTCATCAGGTATGACGACTGGAGTTTCAGTTAAACCCAAAAAGCGATCAGGTTGTCTAACAACCCTCCCACTACGTCGAGGTTCTCTTATTTCTTGAGAAGGACGCGATTGACTCGAGGTGCCAGCATCATCAACAACTCTTGTTGATGTTTCTGTAGCTTCGTTTGATAGTTCACTTAAAACGACTTTACTTCGTGGCTTGTGATCTCTGAGGTGGTCTTCTTCTAGGAATGTAGCATTTGTCGATACAAGTACTTTATTTTCCTCTGGATCGAAGAAGTATCCACCTCTCGTTTCTTTGGGATAGCCTACAAATAGGCAAAATTTAGAACGAGGTTCTAATTTCTTTGGATTTGCTTCTAGCACGTATGCAGGGCATCCCCAAATTCTGAAATGTCGTAAACTAGCTTTACGTCCTTTCCAGAGCTTAAACGGTGTTTCAGAAACACTCTTTGAGGGAACTACGTTCAAAATATAAACTGCAGTCTCTACTGCATAACCCCAAAACGAGTTAGGCAACTGAGCATAACTCATCATCGAACGAACCATGTCCAACAAGGTTCTGTTTCTCCTTTCCGATACACCGTTTTGCTGAGGTGTACCAGGGGCTGAGAGTTGGGACGTAATTCCATGCTCTATCAAATAGTCTTGAAAACTTGAGTCCATGTACTCTCCACCTCGATCGGATCGAAGTGTTTTTATCGTCTTACCTAATAGGTTCTCAACCTCGGCCTTGTACTCTTTGAACTTTTCAAAAGCCTCGGACTTATGATGCAACAGGTAGAGATAGCCATACCTCGAATAATCATCAATGAAACTGATGAAATATTCGTACCCTCCTCGAGCTCTAATGTTCATTGGTCCACAGAGGTCCGAATGAATGAGCTCTAGGGGCTCTTTGGCACGATAACCTTTTCCGGTAAAAGGTCGTTTTGTCATCTTGCCCTCAAGGCATGACTCACAAGGAGGCAACGAGTCGTCTTCTAACTTGTTTAGAAGTCCACTCTTGACCAATCTCCCAATCCTATTGAGGTTGATATGGCCTAACCTCAAGTGCCAGAGATAGGTATCTTGAGAAACTCTTCGCTTTTTAGGTTGAGTCTCAGTGGTTTTAAACATCTCATGATTTAAAATAGCTTTAGACTCAATTGGTCTCAAAACATACAATTTATTCTTCAAGTTTGCAGAGCAAACATCAATACCTCTTTTAGTTATGAACGCTTCATTAACAGAAAAAGAAATTGAGTAACCTTGTTCTAATAAACAAGATAAAGAAAGCAAATTTCTTTTAATTTTCGGAACTATGTATACATTATCTAATATCATGTAACGTTCCTTGGTGAAGAATAATTTTACATCTCCCACTGCAATAGCCGAGATGACTTCTCTTGTTCCAACTTTAAGAGTCATCTCTCCAGCTATTAGCTGTTGCCAGGAACTCATTCCTTGAAATGAAGAACATACGTGATTAGTGGCACCTGAATCGAGTATCCAGGCAGAATCGTCGTTTTCCACTAAACACGTTTCCAAGACTAATAAATCGCATTTAGAGTCGTGGATCATGTTTTTCTTGGCTATGCAGTTAGTTTGAGGACATTCCTCAGTTTAGACCAAACCTAAATTTTTTGCCACGTGTTTAGCGTTTAAGCAAGTATTCTTAGTCGTATGTACTAAACCGTTTAATTTGGCATTTGACAAAGCACATACGTTTTTCGACATATTGCTGAAACAAACAAATTAATCTCTATTAGAAACATGCACTAAACCCATTAATCACATTTATCCAATCAGATTTAGCAAAAGCAATCATCGACCCATATATACAATTGATTTATTTTGCAACGATACTTCAGGGGTTTAGAATAACCGCTACCGTAGGGCAGTCAGCTACTCCTCCTCTGAATCGAGACAATCTCGGCCAAATACTATTCCCAGAATAACTCTTACTCCAATAGTTATTAGCTAACGTTAATTCGGTCAAGACGATCTTGTAAGTGTTACCCATCATTTTCAGATCGCAGAGGACGGCCCCAACAATGCCACCGTAGGGAAGAGCTAATGTTGGGAATGGCCCTAGGAAACCCTATCCATTTCTGGAGTTTGCGTTGTTCTGAATCCCATGCGCAAGCCCTCCGTAGGGTGATCGCTCCCAGGGCGACTCGCAGGCAGCGCATAGGAATCTCACGGTGCAACCTAATGATGGAGACCGCAGGATACGTTTGACACGTTTCCTTCTCCCACTTACTATGAACACTTTCCCCATTCACCTTGATATTAATCCATGCAAACACCATCCGTAGGGGGATGCTCCCAAGGCGCCTCGAGGCCAAGCATGGATCTCACGGTGTGAACTCAGGGAGACGTGAGAGTAGAAACTTAATATGAATATTTCGTTTCTATACTTTTCCTCCCACTAAAGTGTTGTAAAGTTTTAGGGTCTTATTACTTAGGTAAATTCCGGCTAAATGAATCTATCTAAGTCTATGCCTTATTAAACAAGGTCTTTACACTAAATGTCTAGGTGATTAAACACTTTTAATAACCTAGTGACATTGCATGCTAGTAAGACTATGGTTAATTCAACTCAGGTTCCGAACCATTTGCCGGGAGAGTTCCCTTATAACCAAGGTCTTATGTCCTACTTACTCGAATTTTTAAAACTATTTTAAAAACTAAGTAAGACATATTTCTAATCCTATTAGAGAAGGCGATCTTAGGTCTACTTCATTTTAAACCATTTAAAGAATGACAAGATCCTAAGATCCTATGTTAGCATGCAACTCTTTGTTATAGATTTTACGGTTTCTATTCATCAACTTTTATAACTCTTATAACTTTTAATGAATAAACCCTATAACATGCTTTCTAATGGTGTTTTAAAGCATATAACAATCAATCATTCAAGTTATAAGAAAAGCACCCTTTAGAAACAACCTATGTCTAGGTTTGTATAACTCTTTATACTACGATGTCTAGGTGATAACACTTTAAAACCTCACACCGCTCACGCATGCTCATAAAACTCGAGTTAACTTAACTCAAGAACCGACTCAATGCCCAGGTAGGAGGTGTTCCGTAAACCGTCAACTTAAATACCTCCAGCCTTAGACAGCATTTTGTCGGGTGAGTTCTCTCGTAACCATTGTTTTACAAGATATCGACCTAAACTATGCAAGTTGATCGAATTGTTGAAGGTTCATTAACCTAAGTGAGCATGCACTTAATCTTGTTATAGATTTTAGATTTCTATCTCTTTTTATAACAATTATAAAATCAATCCATAACAAGTCTAATTTGAATATAACACTTATAAACAAACTAAAGAAATTTCATGCTACATGCTTGGTTAATTTTATCTTTTAATAATTATAACTATTATAAGAATTAATCAATTTTAATTAACCATTCAGGCATGAATCTCCCTAAATTAATACAACTCTTATATTAATAAAACATGAAATTTCCCTCATGCATTTGAATTAATCAATAACACTTATTAAAATTAAACAAATGCATGAACATGCTTTCCTATGGTGGGGTTTTAAAACTATATGGCATGCTCATAATGCACATACATCCATTTAATTAAATCATACATTCACAATGCATAAAGTAATTAAATCAAGCTAAAATGGAATAGTTTGGCAATTTTTTTAAAAAAAAAAACACAAGCAATTTCACTAATTATTACAATAATAATTAATAAATAAACTTGCAGCACGCCCGAGCTTCACGAACCATCCCGAACCGCTCATCCAAGCAATGAACCGGCCATGCAATGAGTGAAATGAGGCTGCAACAGACCGAGCCGGACCAAAAGGCAGCAGCTGAACCGGACCAAAATTCTGGAATAGAAGAAGAGAAAAAAAATCTGCTGCTGGAATTAAAAAACAGCTTGCTGGAATTTTCATTTTCTGCTGCGTCTTCTCCGGTTTTTCTTCGATTTTACAGCCTATATGGACTCTAATGACTCTATAAAAATTACAGACTATAGTACACACATTAACGCTCTTACATATCCGAGCAATTACAATTTCATGAAGGTTTGAATGCTCAAAAAATTGCCAAACCAGAACACTTCCATTTTAGCACACAGAAAATTCAATTTCAAAATGGTACCCACCAAAGCAAAATTAAAACGAATTAAGTGCTCTAATCATGCTCTGATACCAATTGAAGGTGTACATATTATACATGCGGAAGCAATTGAAGATCGAAAGCACTTAAGACATTCAATTTTACTCCTAAAGCATGCATGTTCTAGAAAAGACAGAATAGAGAGTTTAGAAAACACCAACCTTTGTAGCTCACTTATGTTGAACTCCTTGTGGTGTTTGCCTCTCCTATGCTCCTTGGACAACCTCTAGACTCTTCCCTACTATACTCCGGGCCAAGAACGACTTGTGGGAGTCTATATAAGATAGGGAATGGGAAGGGAATGCTTGAAGCATCAAGCAATGGAGAAGAATGAGAGATGAGAGAACTTTGAGTCCAAATTCCAGCAGCATAACATTAAGGAAAATGGCTCTCTTAGCTTTGAATTTGATTCAAGCTCCTTTTAAAGACATTCTCCATGCAAAGCCAAGCCTCAAGACACAAGACACATGGTGTATTTGCAAGTTCAAGTGGATTCTAGGTGTACATCTCACAAGACATGCAACAATGAATGAGTGAGTTGTCTTTCCACTTTGAATGTTCATGCATAAGTGGATTTCCAACTAAATCCACCAAATAAAAATTGAAATCTAATTTCAAGCTTGCAATTTAATGTTCATTTAAATTCCAAATTGAATTTAACATTAGGTAATTGATTTTGAGGCATTACAAAATGATTTCTTATGATTAATCCAATTAATCATTCTAATCTTGTGCAATAAATCATATATGATTCCTAATACATATATATGGTATTCAAAACACTTTTAAATACTCCATCTCTCATTTTCTAATTTAATTCATAATTAAATTATTGTGTCAAACACAATTTACGATAATACCCGTTTTCCCGATTTTGAACGATTCAAGGCTTCCTATCTTTTGTTCTAGGCTTAATTCCGATATGAGCTAGTAGGGGGACCTAATGGACCTATAGATCATGGGCTCCAACGATTCGAGGCTAACCGACTAATCTCATTGCCAAGCTAGCCAACATTCGTTAACTATTGGGACACTCCACTATAGCCCGATAGTTGCACTCCCCTCACTATAGATATATTTCCGTCCACTTGATTTAACCATGATTAGTAAGTCGATCCTTCACAGGTTGTTCGTAGCTATAGCTAGGTCAATAAGCCGTTTTACCCCTATAGTACTTCTAGTTCCTTAAGTCCCACTGATCCTCTAATGAACAATTGGTTTATGGTCCAACCAATAAACCGAGTCCCTCTCGGGCCAATGAGAGGGCGGGATCCCTTTGTTCAAGCCCCGGAGTCAGCACTTAAGGGAACAACCTCTCTACTATCCCTAATTCGGGTAGGAGTGAATTCCTTCTTGCACGACTATGTCCCCAGCTATCTACCCGTTCCTATCCCTGAAATGGGAGGCTTATTGAGTCGGCGATACTGAGCCACTCTCACCTATGCAGATCTAAGGATAAGCCCGAATAAACAGGAGTTTATAGTTAGCTCAGGATTAAGATCGAGTTACCTAGGTCATCACATGAAATAGTCAGTCTCGTCAGTAAACGGTGTTATAAAGCGAGAGCGACTTATTTCTTGGTCCTGGTCTTATGCAAACTCATTGCATAGGACGCCCCCACTCGCATGTCTCTACATGGACGATTTAGGATCACATCGTCTATACCATCTATAAAGTGGGCCGTGTCTCATAGTGTCCCCAGAATAAAGTACCCAACCCTATTCCTATACTATAGATCGTTTTGGCTATTACTCAAGCTTGATCCACTTTTATGTCTCTACATAAAGCTCAAGAGTTCATCCTATAGCCATGGATCTTAGTTTATTGGATTTGGGTAATTATATGTGCAATTTACTTTATTCAGTAATAACTTTACTGAATTAATCTCGATAACGCCTTTATCGAATAAGTATAAAATTCGTTTATCATTCACTATCTACGAGTTTTAGGACACCTATCCCAACACCCCCAAACTTAAATTTTCCTATCTGAATTCTAAAACTAAGCGTGGGACTAGACCTAAGCTTAAAGTGGATCACATAAGTCAACACTACCTCCAGAATTTTCTTTGCCGCAGCAATGACCAGGCCAGAGAAAATGCTCAAGCAAAAGGTTTCTGGAGATCAGAATACCTTGATCTGATTAAGCTTAGCCAGTCCAAGCTTAAAAAATTCAGAAGGAATTAGTTAAGTTAGATACTCAGATGTGCCAAACAAAACAATATTTGATTTCATTAAAGATCAAGATCACAGATTTACGTAATCGTGACAGAGATAGATTTTAAAGCAACAGATAAAAACAAAGAAACATAACATAACATAAGCAGAAAGAACAAAACACAAGCAATACGAGCACACAAAATCATTTATCAAAATATTTGCTCGCAGAAACTAAAACTTCCCTTTAATTCTTCTTCATGTCAGGCTCTGGGTTTTATTCTTCATCTCAAATGATGGATGGGGGTGGAATACATAAGTTCATAAAATCATCAATGAAAATTAGGGAGGCTTGATATGGTTTAGAAAAATTTACTTGCATAGCCCTCCTTAGTGCGGTGTCCCTTCAACGATCATAGCTCTAGTAGGTTTGAAGTTGTCTCTCAGTGAATACTGGCCTACTGAGAATCATCTCAAGTTGCTTCAGCATTCTATGGACACCGCACAACAAACCACCCTAGCGCACCTCACCTTGTTTAAGCCTAGCCAGATTGGCAGTGTCAATAATCCCCTTATCAAACAAGTTTATACCACTGGAACTCTTTGGGACTCTGAACCTTCAAGTGCACTCGATCACGGGGGATAATAGAGGCATATGTTGTAGGCAATAATCTCTGCTTGACAAAGCTGAGCCAAGTGTTAGCGTCACGCTTCAGGTATGCTGACTGAAATGCTCTTGCCCTCATCCTAGACAACCTCCACTGGGCATTTAGTTGCTCGTTTGAGGAAGCAACCAATATTGCATTGAAAACAGCATGGGGGAAAGTCTTGCAAATTAAACAGAGAATTAATCACTACATGGCTCCAGTCGAGAACAATTCCACAAATAATAACCAAGAATCCTTCATTTTCATCGATGTTAGCGTAGAACTCCCATTCTAGTTGATCAACAGTGGGCTCCGACTTTGCGCACAACCGTTCCCAACTGTGATTAAAGATGTTTGCTCAAGGAAAATGTGCGAGCTCTTTACCACCATCGAAGCCGCGCTCCATTAGAACATCTCGCTTCAGGACTTCTTGATATTTTTGTCTTACCTCTTCATGGATAAATCTCTCGTACTGAAATCTTTCATGAAGCTCAACTTCTTCACTCAGTTCCATCTCAGTCTCAACAGTCTCAACATTTTTTTCTTGCTCGTGTTTTTTCCTCACAATAATAATACACACAGAGAAAAATAAAAATCACATCAGTAGTAATAAAAGATAAGAGTGAAAAACGTACCTGATGTGAGATCGTATAAATAGGGCACTAACTCAAAGATCTTCAACAAATAACTAGCCCCTAACTATCTCCTAATTAATTTAAGTTACCGTTTAACAATATGGATTCGTGGAAAATTTTGATCTGTCAAACGATAAGATCTTCCATTTATTGTGTTCCCTCTGTGTGTAACAACCATAACGCCAGCTGCCCTCTTCTCAACACATGACATCTTTGGTAATTAACTGCATGCCCACTTAATTATCCTGCTAACAACAATAAAATCTCAACGGTAAAAATTTTTTAATTCACAACCAAATCCCGTAATATTCTGAAGATTGCAAAGACAAACTGAGCAACAAAATCTCCTTCTAGAAGAATCTTTTCACACGGGAAAATTCAAATTCAAACCGCCAAAATCAAATCATATCTTTTTATCTTAAACCGAATAAATCAGGAAATATATTATTAAACCTAATCTAAACATAAATTAAATAACGGAAATACAACCTAAAATCTAAACTAATCAAGCCGATTAAATAAATTAAATTAAATTAACGAAAAAATACGAATAAATAAACTGAAAATAAAATCTACGAAAATATTCCACCGAATTAAATTTAATCAAATAAAATTGAAATCAATAAAATCCAATTTTAAAATAATCAGAATCAAACAAAATCCACAACATAAAACTGCAACTAATTCTGGGAGCTAAAAAAAAATATTGCAATAAGAACTGCTCCCGCAAAACCTGTGCTCCCCTAATTTGTCAGCAATTTCAGAGAGAGATATTTCGAACGAAACTCCTCCCTCCAGTAATGCTTTATTCGCTGCCCCTTTTTTTTAAACTCACAGTCATCATCAACACATTGTCTAACCACAGATGCATCATTTGATAAATAAAACTTCACCCCATGGAAAAATTCTTTCATCTGTTCTTTTGATAAACCAAGAGGCAAATTCCCAAAATCAAGGTTATTGGTAATGTCATCATACCAAGGTGCTTTCACTGCCTTAATATGAGCTACTGTAAATAATCGCTCATCAATGAAGCACACTTGGAACACTGATTTGAGAAGAATACACAAAGGCAACTTTATTAAGGCTTCTTCATCCTCCGGCATTAAATCTGATGCAACAATAATGGGCAACGTCTCACCCTCCCCAAGATACACATACTTTAGATGATCCGGCAAGGGCTTCAAATCTAAAGTAGGTGCCTCAATCAGGGATGACTTAATCGGGGGAGCTTTCCTTTCATCCAAATCTAAAGACTCAAAAACTTCCTCACACCTAAATACTTCTTTTTCATTTTTTCTCTCTAAAGAACAAACTTCTAAATCCTCTACACTAACCTCTCCATGATCTTCCAAATGTTTGCTAGACGAATCCTGCATTGCTGTCTCAACAATTGTGTTCTCCAGAATCCTAATGAAAGAGCAATCTTCCATTTCGTCTGGATACTTCATGGCTTTAAACACATTAAATTTTACTTCCTCATTACAAACCCTCATTGTTAATTCCCCTTTTTGAACATCTATTAATGCCCTACCAGTAGCCAAAAATGGACGACCTAAAATAATTGGGACATCTCTATCAGCCTCATAGTCTAAGATAATAAAATCAACAGGAAATATGAATTTATCCACTTTTACTAAGACATCCTCAATTTTCCCCTCTGGATATGTGATAGACCTATCAGCTAGTTGGAGTGTAACTATGGTAGCTTCACCAATACCTAGCTTTCGATAGACCGAAAGAGGCATAAGGTTAATGCTTGCACCTAAATCACAGAGTGCTCTACCTAACTCTTTTCCACCTATAGACACAGGTATAGTGAATGATCCTGGATCCTTAGCCTTGGTTGGTAGCCCATTCTTAAGAATAGCACTACATTCCTCAGTAAGAGATACAGTTTCAAACTCACCTAACCTCTTCTTTTTAGTTAAAATATCCTTAAGAAATTTAGCATAATTAGGCATTTGCTCTATAGCTTCTACTAAGGGGATATTTATATGCAATTGCTTAAGAATCTCTAAAAACTTTTTAAATTGACCATCCTGATTCTTAGGCCTTTGCCTTTGTGGAAAAGGTAGAGGTGGTACATAAGGTGGGGGTGGCACATAAGGTGGTTCCACATCTGGAACAGAACCAGATGCTCTAGCATCTTTATTGCTGCCTCCAGCACCATGACCAGTCTCCAACTCTTTCTCAACAACAACATTTCTATCACCATTTTTTCCTACAGCTTGGGTTTTACTAGGCTCTATGCTTTCTTCCAGTGGCTTACCACTCCTAAGAGTCACTGCCTTTACCTGCTCCTTACCTTCCCTTCTAGGGTGTTCAGTATCTGAGGGAAGTTTCCCTTGAGGCCTTGCCTTCAGCTCATTGGCTAGCTGACCCACTTGCAATTCCAGGGCTCTCATTGAAGCTTGATTACTTTGAATTGCGGCGTCTGTACGAGCCATAAATTCTTTCATCATTGCCTCGAGAGAATTCCCCGAATTTTGCTGGGGCAAAGCCTGCTTATTTTGCTGGGGCAATACCTGCCCTTTAGCAAATCCCGGCTGGTTCACTTTCTGCTGTGTTTGCACATTACTCCCTTGTCCTCCCCACGCGAAGTTGGGGTGGTTGCGCCAACCTGGATTATAAAAGTTAGAATACGGGTTATTCCTCTGATTACCTACAAAAAACACAGAAGCTGGATTGCTGAGGCAAAACTCGTAGTTGTGATCTTCACCACAATAGACACAAGCTTCCTGTGCAACTTAGTTCACCACTGCAGCAGGCTCCACAACTGGCGGCTGCTGATGACTAATCACTGTCACATTCTTAAGAGCGTTAGCAATCATTGCAAGATCAGCCCTAATGGTGGACACACCATCAACCTCTAATACACTCTTAACCTTTTTATTTGTGCCTCTAACATCCGACCACTGACAACTATTAGTAGATATTCTTTCTAAAATTTCATAGGCTTCGTTAAAAATTTTTGCCAAAAGGGCCCCTCCAGCCGAAGCATCAACCATACCTTGAGTTACCGCGTTCAATCCATTGTAAAATGTTTCCATTTGGATACAATGTGGTAGGCCATGGTGGGGACACTTTCGCAAAAGCTCCTTAAACCTCTCCCAAGCCTCACTAAAAGTCTCATCTTCAAGTTGCCTAAACCCTACTATTTCACTCCTTAATTTAGCATTTCTATTAGGTGGGAAATATTTACTCAAAAATTTTTCAGCTAACTCATCCCATGTCCTAATTGATCCTAGAGCAAAAGAATTTAACCACGCCTTCGCTCCATCCCTAAGAGAATACTGGAACAAAGTTAATCTAAGAGCATCTCTAGGTACTCCTTGAATTACAAAAGAATCACTAACTCCTAGAAAAGACTTAAGATGTAAATGAGGGTCTTCAGATGACAAACCATGGAACTGCCCCACGGTTTGCAACATCTGAAACATTACTGGTTTCATTTCAAAATTTGTCGCTTGAATTTGAGGACGTGCAATCCCTGGATCCAACTCATCAAACATTGGAAAAACATATGCTCGAATGGCTCTGGTCCTATCGTTCGCTACCAAGATAGGATTCTCAGCCTGATTATTTTGCTGCTCATTTTGCTCCAGCGGCGGGTTTTGCTGCAGCACACGATTCTGCTGGGGGTTCGCTAGACCTTCAGGACCCTGCGGTAGATGCGGCCCGTCAGCCATTTGATTTTGCTGTCTACGCTGCTCTCTCCTTCTTATCCTGAATGTCCTCTCGATTTCTGGATCAAGCTCGAACCTCACCCCAGGCGGATCGCTCATGCACCAAACACACACCTACAAAAACAAAAGAAATAATCAAAAAGTTCTAGCACCAAACCACTAAAACACATACACAAAAACAGATCAGATAAAAACTTATTCAAGTCCCCGGCAACGGCGCCAAAAACTTGTTGGGTTCCTAGAGTGAGTAAAGAAAAATGGTATAAAAGGACTCTAGAACTCTATGCAAGTATACACAGTCCGCAGTAAGTGATAAGTATTATCAATCCAAGGCCTGAACTAGCTTCCACTTTATCTATTTTGTATAACTCTTTAATGGTTTCAAAGATGGTAAAAATGATTGGTTTTTATAAGAATAATGCTGAAGCAAAATAAATGACAGAACAAAGAATAAACAAATAGGCAGACAGATTAGAAACAGGCGCTGGTCAGGATTTAGTAATTGTTTTTAAAAGATGCTCTAGCAATATTATTGATCATGCAAACTCTCGCAGTATTATTAGCGGATTCCTCCCGGAACTCCGGATCTTTTGGAATGTGTTTCAACCCCAATGAAGTACGACCGATCAAGCACTAGGCAACTGGCTATCCCTAGCTCAGTCACTGGCGTTCACCAATACACAATGATCGTAGTGTGATTAATCGCCACACACTCTCTAAATCATCCCTGAAACTAGAGAGAGGTATTCATACTGGCTGGCCAAGCGGGCATAAAATAGAAATGAACACAACAATTAATCAAGATGCATAGAATCAATATTTATTACTAAAGTTAAGCACGACAATCACATTGTGTCCTAACCAACGCCTAAGCTACTTAGTTCATAATATGCATGGAAACACACGTTACAATCTGAGTAGGCACGTCCATAATTACAAGATAATAAAAGGAAATGCTAATCTCCTTGATCAGCTTGCAACGATGGTCTTCTAGGTGGTCTCCAATCTCTCTCCTCTATTCGGCTCCCAAAGGTGGAAGGAACTTCCCAAGAATGGAATGTTTTCTCCCAAGAGTGGAATGATCTTGACTTGGGCGGCTACTTCCTTTTATAGAAGGATAGGAGGCTTGAATTAGGTCAACATGGACACGTGTAGGGCTCTCCTTGCTCCTTTATCCCAAAAATAATTCAACAGAAGTCGGTTCATGAAGTTGCTAGTCTTATTTAGATTATACATCATTTTGCATGTAAATATAATATTGACGTTTTTGCTTTTATAACTAAAGTGGCTAGCATCATTCTGTAAGTTGTATCATTTGAATTTATATTGAGTTTTCAATTGGGACTTAAGTTTTCCATTAGTGGTTTAGGTTTGTGGTTGTGCTGTGGTTGTTGGTTTCTAGACTGATTGTGGATTGTGACGTACTGGTGATAGTACAGGATTTTAAAGAAATCATTTGGAATTATTCAATTTTTAGGGGAAACTCTATTGAAATTTTTAATTTTTATTTAGTAAAGTTTTACTAGCCACCCATGGTTTTAAAGAAAAATGAGTTTTGTTTTGCTAAGTTTGACAATGGATTTCACAGTTTAGTTGGGATCTATTGTCAGCATGCCACGTCCTAGGTTCGGTAAGGTAATTTGGGGCGGGGTGTGACATCAGGATTCCCAGGAATCCAGATGCCAGAAAAATATTCCCATGGGAATCATATTCCCAGAAATCAAGTTTCCATTCCGGCGCCCCAAACAACCCTTGAAAGTATAGACATTCCTGCATGGAAGAAATAGGCAGTGGAGGTTGATTTGAAGAAGCTTCAATGTTGATTAATAGGAAAAGTTGCATTCAATCAAGCCCTAAAAAATGCAATGATAAACGTTTGGAATTTCTATAGGGCATAACCATCGATTGTTTTGGTGATATAATAATCTATTTTTCATTGACATTCTTCACTGCAAACAAGATAGAAAAAGAACCCTCGATGGAAGCCTAGGTAGGGGTGTAAGGAACTGAACCAAACTGGTTTGATTCAGTCCTCGCATCTTCTTTTCTCGAACCGATATGCGCAAAGACTTAGGGTTACTTACGCACGCTCGTCTCTTCTCTCTTTGCACATTCGCCTCTTCTCTGTCTCTGCACAATTGCCTTTCCTCTCGTGCTCGTGCTTGCCGCTACCGTAGGAGCTTGCTGTCGAGTTTAAGTCGTCCTCGGTGCTAAAGCTTGTTGTAGTGTTCTTTCTGGGTTTCCGCCGTCGTCGAAACCATGTCATCTGGTTAAAGTAGTCATCGTCGCCGCCGCTGGAGCTTGCTGTCGGGTAAGTGTTCTGTCTGGGTTTTTGCCGCCATCATAGCTTGTTGTCTGGTTTAAGTCTCGTTGCCGCCGAAGCTTGCTGTCGGGTAAGTGTTCTTTCTACTTTCTAGGTTTTTCTGTTCTTGCCATCGGGTTTTCTTCTTCTTTTGACTGCAAATGAATATGAATCAATGGCTTCCTGTATCTCCAACAATGTATTTTACAGGTTGAAGACGATCCCCAGATGTTCATTTGGCTGGAATTGGAACTTCGGCAATCACAACAACAAAGAAAACAAACCCCAAATCAAATACCACGATCCCGATCTTTCATTTCCTTTTTCTCTCATTGACCAGACATTCTTGAAAGGTATTCTTCTCTCCATTGTTGAAACCTTCGTTTTAGGTAAATTGTTTATCACATTGTTGTTTTTTATTAGTGTGCAAAGGCCTTTGATTAGTGTCAAAGTTGTGAAAGTTGTGCTCTTTTTTAGATTCATAAACTGCACCAGTAAATTATTTTCCCTATTTTAGTTGTGATGGATCCATTTTTCCCTCTTTCTCTCTCTTTTGTCTCTTTTTTTCTTTCTTTTTTTTTTTTTTGATGAAAAGAAAGAACTTCATTAGAGAGGATGAAAGGTTACCTAAGGAAGGCTAAAGGGTTATAACCCAACTGGCATGGATAAGGGAAGGAGAATCATTACAAAAACTGCCACTTTGAAGTTACAAAAAGTAATAAGTTTCCGACAATCCAGTGTCGATATGAAGGCTTTAACCTTTTTCGAGCATTTCCTCTTCCAAATAGTTTTACTAACAGTTTCATTTAGCACATTGTAATGCCCCGACTTTTTAAAAAACCTGAAGACTGACTAGGGACGCTACTACATGCATGAATGATTCAAAGAACTATGAAGTTAAATTTTTCCTAGAGGTCGAGAATGCATAAAATAGGTAAATAATTTTAGTAAAACATTTATTTGGGATCCCAAGAAAAACTTGTAAAACATAAAAATATTTGAACGTCTCAAAATGCAACAAAAGAAATAAGTCTTTGAATATTTACATAGGAAATTCAAATAACAAAAACTAATATGCGTAAGTAAAATATGCCGACACCGTCCACCATGGCACCACCAGCAAGTGCTCTTGGTCAGTCGCCTAACACGTTCTCGCCCTTGCCTAAAAAAAATTTAAAATAAACAAAGAATGAGTATTAAATATACTCAGTAAGTAACCCCTCTACCAGGGTTGGTTATGCAAGCACAAACATTTATGAGGGGACCTAAACTTTGTTTTATAACAACTTTACTTCTTGGCCAAAACGCCAAACGTGACCCTATTGCCACGAACTATATTGTGACATTATCACCACTAAAATTTTATCGTGACCATATCGCCACTTGTCACCATGGCCATATCGCCAAGTTTTGAAAATAGGTACTAAAATCATTCTCTTTACCGTATCGCCAAGTTTCAAGAAAATTAATATAAATCATGTCTTGACCATATCGCCAAGTTTCAAGAAAATTATTTTAAATAATGTCTTGACCATATCGCCAAGTTTTTCAGTGTCAAATTTTCAAGAACGTTTGTACCATGAGTCACACATATGCAACGTGAGGTACCCTAACTAGCTTTATGATAATACAACACATGGAAATTCACATTTCATTCGTATAACATTACACAACAAATAGCAAATTTCTAATTTACATGCTCAACATTCCAGATCCAAAACATATAAGTCATAGTACATTTCACATAGTCAATTCCAATACAAGCATCACAATCAAAGCAGATCAACACCCAACAATTTTACAATTACCGTGACAACTAATAATTTCACATTTAAGCAATATTCAACATGCTGATAGGGGAGCCACTTACCTTTTTAAGTCGTTTTTAACCAAATAATCACCTTCTTTTGTCCTAACGAAGACCTTGGCCAACACCTAAGGGGCCGTTTGGTGCAAGAGTTTTGGAGATGGGAATGGGTAAGAGTTTTTTATACCCTTATTTGTTTCAAGGTTTCTGTGGTGGGCCCAGGAAATAAAGGATTCCCAGACATCATTTATGCCCATAGGCAAGGGCTTCCTATGCCCTTGCAAAAGCATGGGTTTTCTCTTTGACCATCTCTTCTTTTTTATTTTTATATGTAATTTTATTTTGAATATAGTTAATTAATTAACTAATGGATACTAAATTTAAAAATAATATAGTAAATTATTTAATTATATTAAATAAATAATAATTTGTCAAGAATTTCAAGTTTTTTTAAAAAAAAAACAAATACTTAGTCGAAGTTTATTAAATGGATGCAATTACATATTTACTAAAATTATAATTAATTAGTTAACATTATCAAAAATATATTTAATTATTGAATTAAAATTATTTAAATTATTTAAATGAATTTAGTATAAAAATTCATTTTTCAATAATTATAATTAATTACTTATGGATTATTTATAATCACTTAATTATTTTTTTGGATTTCTTTATAATAAATAAATAATCATATTATTATTAAAATATTTATCTAATTAATTTTTATAGATACAAATATATTAAATTATTGTAGTTAAGGATATTTATTAAAATTAAATAATTTTAATTAGTTAAATTAACACAGTTTATCCAATTAAAATTATTTCATGATTATTAATTCATTAATTTTGATTATTTTATTATAATTACGTAAAGTTTACGTGATTAATTCTAAAAAATAAATACAGACATAATTGGTTCTCATAAAATCCTGATGACATTCTCATGCACAACCAAACACAGTTATCTTTGATTCCCAGCAATCTTATTCTCAGGCATAGTATTCCCAGGCATCCTTTATTCCCAGGCATCTATAAAACCTTAAACCAAACGACCCCTAAGTGATTTATACCCAAAGCTGCTCTAGATCTTAGTTGAACAACTCAACCCACTGAAATTCGCTTGAACAGCTCAAAACCTTGCTGGACAGTCCACCATATCACCACAATCTCGTATAACTAACGTCAAAACAGAGTGGGTATTTGAAACGGGGCCAAGACTCGAGAGTTAGACTTAACCATAACAAAAAATCATCATAAAAAATACGCAAAGCAACACGAAAACACTCCCACTGTTGAAGGCTCGCCAAACCAGAGGGGAAAGCTTGAGTCCCCAATCGATGGTAGCGTGCAACGGTTCTGGCCACAGGGACGACGACGCGAAGAAAGGAGCTGGTGGCGGCCCATGGCTGGGTTGGGTTCGACCTCCGACAGCGGGGAGCTCGACGACTCTAGGCGGTGCGGGAGATTGACGATGGGAGTGGCGGCGCAGCAAATCTAAGCGGATCGGAGCGACGACGGCGACTGCGTAAGGTGCAACAACAGCGGCTCGTGGTTGCGGCGGCGTCGTGGGTGGCTATCTACGGTAGCGACGCGGCGAAAGTCGACGACGAAGGGGCGATGGCGGCGCTGCATACCTACGGTAGAAAGAGAGATAGAATGCTGAGAGGGAGAGCGTGAGGGAGGGGAAAAATTTGGGAGAGAAAGAGAGACTTGATTTTTTTCTTTTTTTCTTTTTTTTTTAAACGGCCCATTGGACCGAATTTGGGGGGGAAAGTTGCGTGATTTCCCCCTTTTTCCTCCCCTTCTGACCGAGCAAAAAAAACTCATATTCCTTTTTTTTAAGGTTGCTACATCTTACTAACCTTGAAAGAACTTTCGTCCTCGAAAGCTGTCTCTTAATAATAATAATATTATAATTCTCTTAAATTGAAACCTATGGTTAGAACTCATCTCATAGATACGTACACCTTACCACCATTATCGCCAAAATTGACAGGTGGTCCAATCTTAACATTTGATAAGCTACCACTACCTTCTTATTCAACAAATTCAATCCAACATGCATACACAGAGGCAACAACTAAAACTAGCTTTGCTAGAATAAGAAATTTATACAAGTGAAAGAGTAAGGGAAGGTTGCATCGATATTGACATGACTAAAAAACGAACTAGCCTTCTTTCCTAAGTGGTAGAGTTTCTTCCTCCAGTGTTCTTCTGGGGGCAGTTTGATGCCATATGACCCTCTTGGCCACATCGAAAACACACACGAGCTCCCAACAAGCAACGCCCCCAGTGGCGCTTTCCACAATTATTACCCACCGGCTTCTCGCGGACAGTATTTTGTTGGTTAGCTTGTTGTCCCTGTGCTTGGGCCTGAGGTGGATTCACGACTATGTCCTGGGATTGTTGTACGATATTCGTTGTTTGGTCGAACCTCCTCTTTTTACCTGAGGAGGGTCTTTAATCCGAGGTCGCTCGAGGGATTTCCACTTTTTGCTAGATCCTATACTCTTATCCTTAATGCAGGTAGGAGCGAAGCCTTCTAATTTTCCCATTTGATGATTGCATATTGTAAGTGCTTAAATGAGGCCTTTGATTAGTGTGCCATTATTCAAAGTCGGTTTTGGGCTCTCCAATATCTCCATGTAATTGATTGGATTGTAGTCTTTGAGCCTTTGAGGGACTTGCTCTTTTTATTGATCTTTTTGACATAATCTTTTAGTTTTCTCTGTTGGAGTTGTTGTGTTTGAATCTGCTTCTTTGATGGTTGGTATTGTTTCTTTGTGCCTGCTTAAGCTTTTGTCAGGCTTGTTTTTGGTGAGTAAGGACTTATTCTTTTTCTTTGGTTGGAAAGGGGGACAAAAGCGAAACATTAACTCATTAAGGAATTCTAGAAATTTAATATTCACGAGGTATATTTGGTTTGATTTTTATCACAAGATGACTTCGCCTTTTACAAATGAGACTTCTGAACAAAGTCATACCCATAATCTAGGTACGAGTAGTAAAGTAGGATTGTTAGGGAAAAGAAAACCTACTAAATCAGCTTCAGATGCTTGGGAACATTTTATTAGAGTAGAGGGATGTGATCCTGAATATCCTAGGGCTACTTGTAAATATTGTGGAGCTACATATGCATGTGCCTCTAAGAGAAATGAGGCAACAAATATGAAAAGACATTTAGAAAAATGAAAGATGTATACAAGTAAGTCAGAGGATTATGTTGGATGAGAGGGGGATTCTAAATGTTACTTGATAGCTGCATCGTTCACTCAAGAGAATTGTAAAATGATGCTTGCTTACATGGTCATATTGGATGAATGGCCCTTTAAGTTTGTAGAAAGTGAATGATTTCATAAATTTTGCAGAGCATTAAATCCTAAGTTTGTAATTCCATCACGAGTCACTGTTGCAAAAGATTGTTTTCAATTGTACACGAGGGAGAAAACGAGGTTGAAGAGTGTCTTGACTCGAAATGGCCAAAGAGTTTGTTTAACGACTGATACATGGATTTTCGTTCAGAATATTAATTACATGGTGATAACTGCTCATTTCATTGATAGTGAGTGGAACTTGCACAAAAGAATTCTAAATTTTTGTCAAATTGCAAATCATAAATGAAACACAATAGGAAGAGCAATTGAAAAATGCTTGCAAAGTTGGGAGATTGATAGAATTTTTACCATCACCGTTGATAATGCTAGTGATGGGACGCGAGGAGGGTGTCGAGTTCTCCAACGTTCGTGCCAAATAAATGTATAGTCACCAACTGATAACGCTCATTTATGTGCGTTATTTAGCCTTAAAAACCTAGGTTATTGTTTAGAAAGCAAAGACTTTGTGTTTAAAGTGTTATCTTTTCGAGTCAAATTAGCGAAAGTCTTAGAATCATGTTGAAAATCTTAGCAGTATAGAATTTGTGTTTAAAATGTAGAAAAAAAGATTACTTTTGCAAGAATTTATCCAAAGTTAATGTTTTTGTGTAGAGGACTGTTAAGGACGAGGACACGACACAGATCTCCACAATGGTATGATATTGTCCACTTTGGGCATAAGCCCTCATGGCTTTGCTTTTGGTTCCACCCAAAAGGCCTCATACCAATGGAGATACTTGTCCTCCCTTATAAACCCATGATCATCCCCTTATTTAGCCAATGTGGGACTTTGGTTGCACTCCCAATTCCCAACAATCCTCCCCTCGAACAAAGTACCACAGACGAGCCTCCCCTCAAATAGTCATCTATCCGTCCATATCTCCTTTCTTACGGAGGAGTTTGCTCTTAGAGCCAGATTACGGATTCTATCCGTCCAGATCTCCGTTGATACAGAGGAGTTTGCTCTTAGAGCCAGATTACGGATTCGGAGTTTGCTCTTAGAGCCGAGCCAAATTACGGATTGTATCCGTTCAGATCTCCTTTCATACGGAGGAGTTGCTCTTAGAGCCAGATTACGGATAATCTGTCCAGATCTCCTTTCATACGGGGGAGTTTTTGCTCTTAGAGCCAGATTACAGATCTCCCCCATGACTATTTCTTCAAGGCTCACAAATCCTTTGTTCGGCACCCGAGGAATTTACGAAAGACATGGCTAAGTCCGGGTCTAGCTCTGATACCACTTGTTAAGGACGAGGACACGACACAGATCTCCACAATGGTATGATATTGTCCACTTTGGGCATCAGCCCTCATGGCTTTGCTTTTGGTTCCACCCAAAAGGCCTCATACCAATGGAGATACTTGTCCTCCCTTATAAACCCATGATCATCCCCTTATCTAGCCAATGTGGGACTTTGGTTGCACTCCCAATTCCCAACAATCCTCCCCTCGAACAAAGTACCACAGACGAGCCTCCCTTCAAATAGTCATCTATCCGTCCATATCTCCTTTCATAGGGAGGAGTTTTGCTCTTAGAGTAAGATTACGGATTCTACATATGAATATTTCTTCAAGGCTAACAAATTCTTTGTTCAACACCCGGGGATTCTACCGACATGGCTAAGTCAAGGTTTAGCTCTGATACCACTTGTTAAGGACGAGGACACGACACAGATCTCCACAATGGTATGATATTGTCCACTTTGGGCATAAGCCCTCATGGCTTTGCTTTTGGTTCCACCCAAAAGGCCTCATACCAATGGAGATACTTGTCCTCCCTTATAAACCCATGATCATCCCCTTATTTAGCCAATGTGGGACTTTGGTTGCACTCCCAATTCCCAACAAGGACTTTGCAAGGGAAATGCACCCGCAATTTGAGAGAAAGAGTTAGCAGAACAAAAGAATCGAAGTTGCAAATTTGAGCCTGCATCTGGTCCTGAAGATGTGGAATATGCGTTCAATATGCGCCCACAAACTTATAAGGAAAGTAGCCCCAACTGAAGACAAAATTGTCAAGGCAGTGCACAAAAGAGATTTGGCACCCGATTTGCAGCCGCAATTGGGCTTTCCGACATAATTCTGAGATTCACGGGATCTTCAAAGAATCATCCGAAAATCCCAAATCTCGTATCAAATCTTCAAGGATCGGGGATTTTCACCTTCTAAGGCTCTCTCACACTGATCTCGACAGCCAACCCTACTGATAACGCTCATTTATGTGCTTTATTTAGCCTTAAAAACCTAGGTTATTGCTTGGAAAGCAAAGACTTTGTGCTTAAAATCTTATCTTTTCGAGTCAAATTAGCAAAAGTCTTAGAATCATGTGGGAAATCTTAGAAGTATAGAATTTATGCTTTAATTGTATAAAAAGAGATTACTTTTGCAAGAATTTGTCCAAGTTAAATGTTTTTTAGCAGAGGACTTTGCAAGGAAAATGCACCCGCAATTGGAGATAAAAGGGTAGTAGAGCAAAAGAGTAGAAGTTGCAAATTTGCGCCTGCATCTAGTCCTGAAGATGTGGAATATGCGTCCAATAAGCGCCAGCAACCTTTTAAGGAAAGTAGCCCCAACTGAAGACAGAATTGTTAAGGCAATGCACAGAAGAGATTTTGCGCTCGATATGCGGCTGCAACAGGGCTTTTCGACAAATTTTCGAGATTCGCGGGATCTTCACAGAATCATCCGAAAATCCCACATCTCGTATCAAATCTTCAAGGATCGTGGACTTTTACCTTCGAAGGCTCTCTCACACTGATCTCGGCAGCCAACCCTACCTTCCAAGGTCTATAAAAGGCGACCAAGATGCAAAAAGCAAAAGAGAGCTCGAAATTTGTCCTTAGGATAGATTTTACGTTTTTCTTTTTCTCATCTTGTAACCACTCTATCACGTGATCGACAAGTGCACAGGTCGCAAGTAATATAAGACGGTAAGTAAAACTGAATATCGTATCCACGGAGAGTAGCGTGTCTTAGGCAAGAAAAGATTCTAAACACTAAAATTAACGAGGATGCTCATTATCTAGGAAATCTAGTGCAAAGAAAGACAGATCAAAGACAAACGAAACACTAAAGCAATAAATGATCAAGTCGAGATGCAACAGACTGAGGGATCATAGATAGAATGAGAGTTCGGGTCTTGAAATCCAATATATAATCTAATAGATAATTGACTACTTATTATTATGTCCGCTAATTATAGATCTAGAATCTACTTATTGACATAGGATCTCCTGTCGGTTTCCCCTAATTATCATTAACACATTATAATAACCTAAGTGTCCTTAGCGCTATTAAATGGGTGAAGTCTTAAGTCCTGATTCATTTTAGATCTCTAGGCCTAACCAACTACTCTCGCCGTCACTACGAGCAGTTAAGTCTAATCGATTGTGCTATGTCCTAACTTAGTTTCTCTCCGTCGAGTTTCCACTAAGTAACAGATCAATATAAATTTGATCAGAATTTATAAGGCATTACGAACACTCAAACGAATAATCAATAAATGGACACAACAATAGTAGTTAAAATATCTTTCAATTATATATTCTCATTCAAGACCCGAATGTCGGGATATTAGCTATATATCGTCATATGAACATTCAAAATTTCCAACATATACATGTATTAAAACAATAATATGAACAAGAAAAAGGGTATAAAACTTATCCCGACGTCAAACCCTTGCTTTCGCCTTGATCCACCGTAGGAAAGCCTCGATTGGAGCCCCGTCACGAGCTCCAAATCGATCCAAAAATGCTCACAAAACTCTCTAAGACATTTACTCTCAATCCCTCCCTCTAAGAGGCTCTAAGAGCCTTTGAAAGATGCTCCAAATTGTTGCTTGATGATTCAAAATCGAGGCCAAAGGTCCCTTTAAATAGTGCTCTAGCCGTGCCAACGTCGAGACGCTGACGTCACCGACTTGTTCCCCAAGTAGCTTCAGCGTCGAGACGCTACCCCTTCTGATTGGATTGTTTTTTCTCGAATTTGGGATGGTTTTTGGGCTTCTTCTCACTAGATTTTTGGCCTTCAATCTTCTTCTTTAAGCATTTGTTCTCTTCTCTTGACCCACATCTTCATAAATTGGGCCAAATCTTCTTCTTTTTCTCCAAAATTTATTATGAAGCTCTTTTGGGACATAAATGCTGAAATTAATAAGATAAGACATTAAAATCACAATAAAACCAAGCAAAAACACTTAAATCTAGGGATAAAATGTTAGCATTTTTGCATGGTAACACACCCCCAAACTTAAGCTTTTGCTAGTCCCAAGCAAAATAAATTCTATGGACACATGAAAAGAACAGCTCTAGCCTTATTGAATTAGAACTCTTAGGGAAATATGGAAAACATGCAAGTAGACTAAGCAAGCATAGCATACTCATGAAGAAATTTTAAAATGAAACGTAGCATTGATGAATAGCATGCTCAAAACTTATCTAGTGGTTCTTCTACTAACCTAGGTTAGTTTTACGGTTTTTTCCATTTGTCTTCCCCCTACATTGGCTAAGAGTCCTAACAGTTTAGAATTCTAACTATCATAAAGAAGCTACGACGCTTGATTCTTTTCTTGCATTTTATGATACTAAGGGCACTAGCTTTCACACACCGCTGTAGGGACCCTTATCTCGAATTTAATCCTTGGATGGTCCTAACTGATCACAACGGAGGTAGCTCTTTTTACCCCTAGCTCTATTTTTTTCTTTTGCAAAAAAAAAACTTTTCTTTATTTCTTTTCAACAGATATTTCTTTTTCTCATGTTGCTTTTTCTTTTTGCAGGGAAAGCATTTTTTCTTTTCTTTTTCACCTAGTTCTTAAAACAGTCAAGCATAGATTCCTAGTGCTAGAGACTAAGCCTATCGAAGTGACAACAAACTTATAAAAACCATAACAAAAATCTAGATTTTCAAAGATCTCACAAGATAAGTTTATTGCATGCTTTAGACATTAATACTAAGCAAAAAAAATTTTAATTCCTTAGTTTTCTGCTATGCTCCCGAATTCCACGTTCATATAAACCACATTCCCCCAAAAAACTCTAATTCAAATCCTAGGCTATCCTCACTATCCTAAACATGCATCCAAAAGAATTCAGGTAAGCTAAAACATAGTGAAAGCCTCCCCCCCAAACTTAAAATAAAACATTGTCCCTAATGTTTTAAACAATTAAAAGCTGAGGGATACTGAGACTTCCCTGACTTCTTTTTGGAGAAATTCTTCATCTTCCGGATTGGGAGAGTGCACCTTTGGATTTGGCGGGGCTTGCTTCATGGATCCTGAGACACAAAATTGGATCAAGGAGCAAGGGTTTATTTAAATCCGCAAAATGAAAAAAACTAACTAACAATCCTTGGGTTGCCTCCCAAGCACTGCTTCTTTAACGTCTCTAGCTAGACGAGGCTCGATCCGCTCATGGAGGCTCAAAGATAAAATTTCCGTCCTCCAGCCCTTGAGAGCCACCGATGAACTGCGCTGCAGTCTTACGGTAAGCAAATAGGGGAAAGAAAAAAAAACTCCCCTGGGCTCTCATCATATAGCAGACTATTCAAAAAAAATTCCATAACCCATGCATCAATGTCAAACCTCTTCTCTAAGTCTCTATTTTCAAAACAATTATTCACAGAAAAGTCAAGCATCATAATATCTATGGGTCTCTTAACCTGTGATAGCTTTTAAAAAAGAACCAACTCTTCATTAGGCGTAGTCATCTATACAAGCATATCTACATGAGACTCATTATCGACATTAGATTATATGACGCTATCATCTAAATCATGCTCATTGTAATCAAGCAAAACAGGCAAGTCAAACTCTTCTAACATCTCTACTTCCTCAAACATTTCATCATCAAAAAATTTGTCAGGACCGAATCTCATATTAGGCAAACCTTCTAATTCTAACTCTAAGTCTAACTCATCATTACTAGGTGGCAAGAAAACATGGCCTACTGAAAAACATGTATGAATGCTACAAACAGATTTATCCTGGCCAAAAATACTAAATACCACTTTCTCATCATCAATATTCAGAGTTAACTTACCAGTATGCACACTGATCTCAGCCTTACCTGTGGTCAAGAAGGGTCTGCCTAAAATGATGGGAACATCCTTGTCCTCTTCCATGTCAAACACCACAAAATCTACTGGGAAGATAAACTTGTTTACCTTAACCAGGACGTCCTCTACAACTCCCATGGGTTGGGTGATGGTTTTATCTGCTAGTTGTAGAGTAATCCCAGTGTCCTTCAGTTCTGAAAGTCCTAGCTTCCTAAAAAGAGAAGAGGGCATTAAATTGATACTCGCTCCTAAGTCACACAAAGCCCTATCAAAAGATAAATGACCAATAGTGTAGGGAACAGTAAAACTCTCTGGATCTTTTCTTTTCAGGGTCATCTTCCCTTGAACTATGGCGTTGTTGCTCTCTGACAATCTCAACACTTCTTCTTTCTTCAAAATTTTCTTCCTTGCCAACATTTCCTCCATAAATCTTCCATAATTAGGCATGTTAGACAAAACATCTACCAAGGGAATATTCACAGTCAGTTTTCTAAACATTTCTAAAAATTTGGCAAATTACTCATCTAATTTCACATTTTTAATCTCTGAGGAAAAGGCAACTCCGTGTAATCAAAGGTCGGACATTCGCCCCTCCGCCTGGGTGGACTGATATGTCACCCTCCGTCATGATAGTTGCACGAGACCTTTTCTTCAGTTTCCTCTTCTTTCAGCTTCTTTTTCTCTTCAGCTTTTTCTTCATTTTCTTTAACTCCTTCATCAATGTTACTATTCGAAAAATTTTCAAATGAGCTAAGAAGGCTTTGGGACCTTTCTATGGAGGTTTTTTTCTGTCTCAGCTCATCTGGCTTCATCTTCGCTCTTCGTCTCCTTCTTCATTCTTTCTTCAGGCAATTCCTTCAGTTGTATACTTCACAGAGTAATGACTTTGCACTGCTCCCTTGGGTTGACTTCAATATCACTGGGGAACTTACCCTTCTGAAGGGCATTTACTGCAGTGGCAATTTGCCCCAACTGTACTTCCATGTTCTTCAAGGCTACATCGTGATTGTTTACTAAAGTCTCCAAATTGTTCACCGTGGTCTGAAGGTTGACATTTAATACTTTCTGCTCTTTGATATAAACAGTGCCACCATTTCCTCCAGGTTATTCTTTTTCTGTTGCTGACCTGATGTAGATGCAAAACCTGGGGGTGGTTGCAAGACATTCTTGGTGTTAGCGTATGAAAAATTCTTATGATTACGCAAACCTAGGTGCTAAAAGTTCGGCAGGTTCTGATTCTGATTAAACCCTTGATTGCCCTATGAACTGAACTTGTTCCACCTCCTGGTCTCCCTTCTTTGTGTGGCTTTCGGCTAGAGTGGCAATTGACTTCACCACTTCTAAAGCTGTCAGCTTGTTCAAGGCATTGGTCAAGGAAGCCATTTGCGCTTTCAAAGAATTTGATTCATCCAACTCACAAATACCAGCCTTCTTTTTTATCGGGGTTCTCTCCATGGGCCATTGGTAGCTCGTTGATGCCATCTCTTCCAACAATTCCCGTGCATCACTTACTGTCTTGGAAATGAAACTTCCCCTACAGACGTGCCAAGGACAATTTTTGTAGAACTGTTAAGCCCATTGTAGAATAATTGTACCTGGAGCCAGTCTGGATATCTGTGCTATGGGCATCTCCTTGTACCGTTCCCACGCTTCGTAGAGTTGTTCGTCGTCGTTCTGCCTAAATGTCCCAATGTTTGTGCGAAGCTTGGTGGTTTTAGCAGGTGGGAAGAACTTGGTAAGGAATGTCTGGGCTAACTCATCCCAAGTATTTATGCTCCTTGTTTCCAATGATTCCAACCAGTCTTTGGCCTTGTCTTGCAGCGAAAAACGAAAGAGTCTTAATCGAATAGCATTAGCCGTTACTCCATTCATTTTCACAATCCCACAAATTTCCAAAAATGACCGAAGATGGGAGTGTGGATCCTAAGAATGATGCCCCTTGAATGAGCAGTCCCTTGCCATTTGTATAAGTATCGTGTCTTTAGTTCGAAATTGTTAGCTTGGATAGGAGCGTATAGAATCCCCGAATTTTCTGTGGGTAACACTGGCTGTAAGAAATCTCAAATTGCCTTGGGTGCTTCCTCTTGCTAGGCCATATCTTCTATCAGTTTTCTTCCTCTTCTAATCGTTCTAAGAGTTCTGTCTATCTCAAGATCTAACGGAAGAAGATTAACCTCCTTATAACTTCGCATGCATTGCCCAAGATTTCTAAACAAGAAAATAAAACGACAAAACTATTAACAAAATAAAAACTCAACTATATACAACCTAGATTAACATTCATCCTTTTCTTTTCAATGTTAGAAAATTAATTTGCCTAAATTAATTACTACTCCCCAGCAACGGCACCAAAAACTTGTCCGGTGATCGGCAAGTGCACAAGTTGCAAGTAATTTAAGACGGTAAGTAAAACCGAATATCGTATCCACGGAGAGCTAGTAGCGTGTCTTAGGCAAGAAAAGATTCTAAACACTAAAATTAACGAGGATGCTCATTATCTAGGAAATCTAGCGCATATAAATTTAAAATTAAATCAATTAATAAATTTAAAATAAAATAATTAATTAAACATTTTAATTAATTATAACTATTTAATTTAATAATTTTTGTCGATCCCGGTCTTTCTTAATCCTGAGTTTTTTAATATGAATTCCTATTCATATCCAAACCTAAATTATGTATTGAATACATGTCAACGATACTTAAATTATATTTAAATATCTCCATTTCTCTCTATAGTTTAATTCATAACTAAACTTATAATACGTTAATCACAATTTAACGTTTATCTTCCTAATCAGAATTTGAACAATTCAAACTCTTTCTCATCACACCGTTTTAAAGTTTAGTCCTTATGAGCTAGCAGGTGACCTAATGGACCTACAGATCATGGGCTCCAACGATCCGAGATTAACCGGCTAAACTGATTAACCTAGTTAATCAACATTCGTTAACTACCGGGACACTCCACTATAGCCCGATAGTTACACTCTCCTCACTGTAGATATATTTCTGTCCACCCGATATAACCATGATTAGTAAGTTGATCCTTTACAGGTTGTTCGTAACTACAACTGGGTCAAATGTTCGTTTTACCCCTGAAGTTACCTCTAGTTCCTTAAGTCCCATTGATCCTCTAAAGAACAATTTGTTTGTGGTCCAACCATAAACCGAGTCCCTCTTGGGCCAATGAGAGGGCAGGATCCCTTTGTTCAATCCCCGGAGTCAGCACTTAAGGGAACAACCTCTTCATTATCCCTGATTCGGGTAGGAGCGAATTCCATCTTGTTGGACTATGTCTCCAGCTATCTATCCGGTCTTATCTCCAAAATAGTAGGCTTATTAAGTCGACGAACTCGGGCCACTCTCAGCCATGCAAATCAAAGGATAATCCCGAATAAATAGGAGTTCATAGTTAGCTCAGGATTAAGATCGAGTTACTTAGGTCATCGCTTGAAATAGTCAGTTTCACAGTGAACGACGTTATAAAGTGAAAGTGACTTATTTCGCGGTCCGGTCTTATTCAAACTCATTTGCATAGGACACCCCCACTCACATGTCTCCACATGAATGATTCAGGATCACATCGTTTGTATTAAATACAAAGTGAGCTGCGTCCATTAGGGATGGCAACGGGGCGGGGTTGGGGATGCACTCCCCATCCTCGTCCCCGTGGGGATTTTTCATCCCCATCCCCACCCCATTCCCCGTTTCGGAGAATTGAGGTCGGGGTCGGGGAATCCCTGTTCGGGGATCGGGTCCCCGTGGGAAAAATTCCTGTTTTTCTATTATTTTTTAAATTATTTTTTAACAAAAATTAATTAAAAAATAATAAATATATTAAAATTATATACATTTTTATATTAAAGTTAGTATTATATTTATTTATTTATTTAAATAATTAATTTTTAAAATGTTAAAAAATTTAAACACCTAAATTAAATTTAAAAAAAACGAAAAATAAATATATAAACTAAACAATACAATCAACCAAAACATAAGAATTAAAAAAAAAAAAAACTTAGTAAAATGTTATTAGAATATAACATAACATAAGAATGATATTATTATTGTAAATAATTATAATATATATTTAAAAAAAAAAATTATTCGGGGCGGGTTTGAGGTCTGGGACGGGACGGGGATACCATCCTCATCCCCGCCCCCGTCCCCGATCGGGGACCCGAAAAGGATCCCCAATTTGACCCCCATACTCGGTCAAATTGGGGATTCCCTGCAAGGACCCGACTCCGTGAGGATTTTTGCCATCCCTAGTGTCCATATGTCCCTAGGATAAGGTACCCAACCCTGTTTAGGCCATTACTTGAACTTGATCCACTTTTATGTCACTTCATATAACTCAAGTATTCATTACACGGCCTGGGGTTCTTAGTTTATTGGATTTGTGGTTATTTAGGCAAGACTAATACATATATAATCAATAACACTTTATTGAAATGAAATAACTCTTTATTAACAAACAGCCAAGTGTTACAATTATATCTACAAGTTTTAGGTCATAAAACCCAAGGGAAATTTGTACGGATGACCTATTTTCGGAGGCCCTAATGAAATTTGCCCTACCTTTTTAAAATAATGGAGAATGCCCTTTTGCTGATGTCACTGCGCACACTTTATGACCGGCTTGCCCCTCCTTGGTTGCGCACTTTGCTGAAACGGGAGTACGTAATCTATTCTCAATTCTCGCTCTCGAAGTCGTACTCTCGATCGTGCTCTCGCTTCTCGAACCTCCTTAGGAATTGAAACGGCGCTATCTTCTTCAGTCTCATCCCTTTAATTCCTCGATTACTTGAACGACGCTTTGGCTTCTCTCTCTTCACTTTAAATGCGGGGTTACTTAAACGATTGAATCCTCCCACACACCCCTCCTCACTAAAAGTGTTATGCCACGTCTCTCACTTCTCTCTCTACGCCGGCGATTCTCATTCTCGGTCTTCGACGATGGACGTTCCGAACGCTTCCATGTCTCCATGGAATGTTTAACGTCGGTTAGTGCCCTTTTGGGTTTATTTTGTTTTATTTGTTTCGTGGATTTCACGCATTGTTTTGTTTCGTTGCTTTCGTTGTTCAAGTTGGATTAAGTCGTATGGCCTTGTCGTTTTCCCATTCATTTTTCAACTTTGTAGACTTGTCTGTGCATTGCGCTCGAGATGACAGAGTTAGGGTTACGGAATGTACCGAAGTGCAACCCTTTGCTATTTTTTCCCTCGACTACCTGTGTACACGTGTCACTTACCGCGATTGTTGCATACATGTAGGATTAAAGTGGTACCCGTTTGTTGAGAGCACGAGCGAGAACAACTTTGAAGAAATGGGGATTTGTGTACGAGTGCGCTATACGAGTCGACGATGTCTTTTCTCCTGTGGGTAGAAAATAAAGTGTTTTCTCTATTTTGTCATTTTCTACTCCTCTCCCCAAACAATTTTGAATTTTTGCACTTAGCTCCTGCACGATTTTCATAACAGTTCTATTGCACGTTCTAATTCTGATTTGCTGCAGTAAAGCTTCTCAACTGCAAATTCTAATTTTGAGTTTTTGCATCTAAGCTCGAGATGATTGCAGAGGAGCTTAGATGTAAGAATTCAAAATTAAAGTTTGAAATTGATGAATGCTTCACTACAGTGAATCAGAATTAGAACGTGCAATAGAACTGTTATGAAAACCAAGCAGGAGCTAAGTGCACAAATTCAAAAGGTTGGGAAGAGAGGGGCGAAAAATGAAAAAATCGAGAAAGCACTTTATTCTGGATTCACGAGTCGTGTTATCTAGTCTAAGAAACTCTCCAGCATCAGCCAGAAACAACCACAGAACGAAGTTGTCTTCGGGGCCATAGTTTAGTACGTGAATAAAAAAAAATGGTCATTGTAATATGATAATATGTGACTTTATCTTGTATTCAAATAAATCTCTGAATTTATTTTGTTTTTTGTATACGTGTGTTCCCCTAATATATGTGATCGATGTATTCTCGTTCCAATTCACGCTCTCGACTACGAATTATATTACCAAGCAAAGTCTAGACAAAATGTTGAATTACCGCTCTCGCTTCCGATTCACGCTCTCGACTAGGGATCATATTACTAAGCAACGTCAGACAAAACGGATAATTCTCGCTCTCGCTTACGATTCGCGCTCACGCTCACGCTCTCGATTACGAATCATATTACTAACCAATGTTTGGACAAAACGTTGAATTCTCGCTATCGCTTCCGATTCATGCTCACGCTCTCGATTACAAATCATATTACTAACCAATGCCTGGAAAAAACTTTGAATTCTCGCTCACTTTCGATTCACGCTCCCGATTACAAATCATACTACTAACCAATATTTGGACTATTTCTCGCTCTCACTTCTAACATTGCGCTCTCGCTTCGAATTCTCTCAATGTCACTCGGAGTCTCGCTCTCGACTATATTTGCGTTGGCGCCAAAAAACTTGTCACGTACGCGATGATTGCATGTCAAATACGTCTGCCGTAAACAAAGCTTCTGAGCCCCACAACTTTCGGATAGTCAATGTAAAACATCGAATCCATTTAAAATTATTTCCAATGAAAGCCACTCAAGATTGAAGCTAAGTTTATAAAGCAACAAGTCGAGAAACAAATGTTTCTTTCATTCATGGTGTTCTGTGTGAACGATTATTCTGAGCATGAACACGGTTCTACGAGTTTTCAACAAACCAACACTCGAAGGGGTCGAAACAGCTTGGACGTGTACGAACTAGGTACATAGGACATGAATGTAGTCGTGTGTTGCATTCGAACAATGGGTATGAAACGTCCGTGGAGTGTGCATTCAACTTATTTGTTTTTTTAATTTATTCGTACTCTTGTTTGAAGGATGGAGACGAAAAAATGTTTGCTCGTCCGATACGGTGGTTCATGGGATGAGGTACGGGGTTGTTATGTGGGAGGTGAGTTGACGGGCATTCTTGTGCTAATGACACTGAAATATGCACAGCTGAGAGATGCAGTATATGGAATTTTGAATGCAAGCTCAGGGGAGTTTGAGATTAAACTGGGGGTGAAGTACACAGGGTTGATTGACGCGCTTCCCCAATACATAAGAAATGACAATGACGTTGGTTTCCTTCTACACCGTGATAATCTTACAATTCTTCAGTTGTTCGTAATAGGCGAGCGAACTCGTGGGGACATGTACGTACCGAAAATGCCAAACATAGAATCATTCAATTTGGATCAATCGAAAATGCCGAACGTGGAATCATTCGATTCGGATCTACGAGACCATGATATGGATCCATCAAATGCGAGTGCAATGCCCTCGATGACGTCACTAGACAACGGCGACTTAAACCCATGGCATTCATACGTGAGGGAACAGTGGGGTCAAATTGAGCAAGAATTTATGTGGCAGGGACAGGCGCAATCGAACGGAGTGGTCCATAATGAGGTTGATGTCACGACCGTACGTACTGATGCAATTGGTGGTGTTGTACCTTCTGTAAAAAGGGTTCAGTCAAGTCCTGTTGTGGTTGAATGAGTCATTTCACAACCAACCTACGAGGGTTACTGATCCCTTTGGAGTTGGCACTGCTAGTCAATCTCAGACTGCACTAAGTGGATCACTTGTTTTACATGGACAGTCTTCTTCGGGAGAGGACATACTTGAAGGTGAGATCTTTCTCTACAAAGATGACTTGAAAACAAGGCTACCAGTTTTAGCCATGAAGAAAATTTTTTAATTCAGGGTGAAGAAGTCGTGCAAGAAATTATATACGGTTAGATGTGTGGGTGAAAGCTGTAAATGGAGGGTGTGCGCAGTTAAGATGGATGGTTCTAATATATTTAAGATCAATAAGTACGTACATTAGCACACATGCTCCATTGGCATCTTGAACCACGACCATAGACAAGCCAGTGTCGAAGTCGTTGGACAAGTGATAAAGAATAAGTTTACGGGATCCAGTCATACGTACAAACCTCGACACATCATCGAGGACATGAGGCAAGAATATGGGGTTAACATTAGCTATGACAAGACACGACGTGCAAGAGAGGTCGCCTTTGCTCTTGCTAGGGGTATTCCGGAGGAATCGTACGCGAGACTACATGCCTACGGTGAGGCATTGAAGATAGAGAATCCAGAAACTGTGTTCGAGATACAGATGGACGATGGTGTTCATTTTCGATATTTTTTCATGGCATTAGGTCCTTGCATCTGAGGGTTTGCGAGCTGTTCATGGATGGTACTTCGCTTAAAAGAAAATACAAAGGTACCGTGTTGGTCGATGTGACCATGGACGGTAACAATCAACTGTATCAACACGGAGAATGATCGGAGTTGGAAATGGTTCATGACGCACTTGAAGGTCGCGGTCGGGGAGTCCCGTAATTTGGTGATTGTTTTTGAACGAAGGGTTTCCATATCCTACGCGATTCAAGCTGTGATGCCGATAACTTCTTATGCACTCTGCACGTGGCATCTAGAGAAGAACCTCCTCAACAACTTCAAGGACTCAGCCGTAATTTCTCTTTTTCAGAATGCGGCCAAGGCGTATCTTGTGTTAGAGTTCAACACTTACTGGGAAGAGCTCTAACGTGCAGTGTTGCTAATGCGCAACACCAGCCTGCTCGAGTGCAAGTATACACTATCAAGTAAAAAGTGGAAAGTATTCCGGATATCGTACCCAAGGGAGATGGTGACTAGCTAAATTAACACACAATTCTGTAAAATATGAACCTCCTCTAAATTTGCGGCCACGGTTGGTAACCAAATAAAAATAGTTGATTGGGGTTTTGGTTTTAAGACAAAAGCAAAAAGATAATGAATAAAAACAGATGAAAAATAAATGAGATAAGTAGGGAAGTTCAAAAAGCTTCAACCTTGAGCATTAGATCACCTCCACCTATGCGCCTACAATTTGCTCAGACATTGCAGACGGCTGAGCCACACTATCTTGATGCACGAATTGCTAACCGTAAGTGTACAGGTCAAGTAATAATGTAGTGTTTTCGTGATTAAACGAGTGTCATCCTCTAGATTGGTTTTCTAGCAAATTAAGTACCGTGAATAATCTTGTCCAATTTTATTTAGGGAGCCAAACTTAATGAAAAAGATAAATCTAAAGACAAAAAGCATAAAATAAAGGGTGGAGACTCAAATGGAAAGACTCTTAGGGAATTGATTTCATTATTTAAGATTGAGGATTGATTAATAGGAATGAATTGATCGTGCAATTATTCTACAAGCCAAGGAAACTTTTATCACGATTACCTCTCCCGAGTATAATTGATTCTCTGCATATAACTAACTTGATAGTTGATATCCCTATCTAAGTTCATTAACATGCAAGGCATTATTTGGTTTAGTCCTTGTTATTCTTCTAGAGATATTCCAAATCCCGTCACAAACTTAGAATTTCTACTCTAGTCATGCAATTAAACAAGGTAAGTCTTAGGCCAAGTCCTCTCCCTCGAGTTAGATTCAACACTTAAATCATTCAATTAGTGATCAAGTAATTGAAAGCATTTCACAAAATTGCATGCATAAAATAACAACACATTCATACCAAAAATCAATCCAACAACTAAAACAACTACATCAAACCTTAAGACAAACAACTAGCAATTCACAGTCTTTAAACCACAAACACTAATTGCAAGAAAAGCCATAAAAACTACAAGAGGTAAGGGAAAGAGAAAGGAAAACTCGAATCCGTCGAAACCGGCACGTCCCCGTCACGATCTCCACGTCTTCTCGCTTGATTCCCACTCCATGGCCTTGCTTCAGCTCCCACCAAAGGTCTCTAGTCGAAATTAGGGCTAAAATCTAACCAATTGGACTCCCCTTGGTCGTGCAAGAAAGTGTTGAATTTATAGAAAATTTGCCGACAGCGTCGAGATGCTATGGACAGCGTCGCGACGCTATGCCAATTGCCGCCACTCTGTTTAGGAAAATTTTGACAGCGTTGACACGCTATGGTCAGCGTCGAGACGCTATGGTCAACGTCGAGACGCTCTAGGGCAGCGTCGCGACGCTGTTGCAGATTCACGCCTAATGCCTTCGTGGGTTGGGCAGCTCCAAATTCTTTCCTTCTTTATTTTTTTTTGCTTCTTTTTTAGCGCCCGAACACCCCATTATCTCCAATTTCTCTACATATGATTCCAATAATCAATTCCTACAAAAAGAACATGAAAGTGCATTAAATTGGTCCAAAACCACTCAAAGACTAACTAAAATATATCGGGAAATATAGCTCGTTATGCGCACTATCAAACATATGTTGCCCGCATAGACATGGTGCAAATAACATAACTCAGTTGCACCCGCAATTCCCTGACAACCAGATTGTGAGTTAAGTCCAACTCTTATTCAGCTTTGTTGTAGGTGCCTTACGAGACTAAGCCAGCTAGAGATCTATTTCTAGGGCTAGCTCAAACTTAGATAAATAATATTCACGACTTTTGAACCCTAGTGGTTCCAGTCCTATTTCTAGGATGTAAGAAGTCAAAGTCCTATTTCTAGGATCTTTTCCACTATTGCTTTGCGAACCCACGCCTTTAACTCCAACCTTTCGGCCATCAGTTAAATGCAAACTATGCTAACCTAAGTGATCAGTTTAAGCTAACATTTAAACCTTAATTTCAACAAAGACAAACAATGCTAGAGGGAGAAAGGTTGCTTTTGCATAGGCGGGGCTTACTTCTATTCAAGGAATCCACATATTTGGACCCCTAAATAGAAACTTAGCTCATGATTGAAAATAAATTGCAAAACATAATGAAAGACAAACTTGACATGGAGAAAAACAATGAATTATTATTAAAGAATGAAATGAATACAAAAGGTTAACTTACAACCAAAAGTAAATGATAAATGAAAACAACTTGCTGGAAACTAAAGAATACAAAACATAAAATAAAGACAAGACTCAACTAAGGATCCCTCTCTCTATCTAGCTAGCTCTTGCCTTTTTTCAAGGAGAGACTAGCCTTTCTCTTTTTCTTCTTTCGAATAAAAGAGCCGACAGAGACTAAGGGATCCGAAACTTGAAGTGGTTACAAGGTGAGAAGAGAGAACTAAAATAAATCCTAAGGACGAAAATTCCAAGTATCGAGCTCTTCTTGCTTCTTGCACCTTGGTTCCCTTTTATAGACCATGGAAGGTAAGGTTGGCTGCCGAGATCAGTGTGAGAAAGCCTTGGAAGGTAAGAATCCATGATCCTCGGAGATTTGATGCCGGATTGGGGGATTTTTAGATGATTCTATACAAATCCCATGAATCTCAAAATTCTGTCGGAAAGCCCAGTTGTGTCCGTATCTCGAGCGCATTTTCCTCTGTATTCTGCTTTGACAATTCTGTCTTCGGCATGGGGCTTCTTTCCTTATATGGCTTTGCGGGCACAACTTGATCGCATTCCTCATATCCTCAGGTCCAGATGCAGGCGCAATCTTGCAGCTTTTAATTTAATTCCTTTTGCTCCGCTAACCTTTATCTCCTCCTGCGAACACACTCTCCTCGCAAAGACTCCTGCACAAAAACATTACTTGGATAAATTCTTTACAAAATAATCTCTTTTTGTACAAAATATGCTTAAATTCTATAATTCTAAGATTTCTTTCATGCTTCTACAACTTCTGCTAAAAAGACTTAGAATGATAAGATTTTAGGCATAAAGTCCTTGCTTTCCAAACAATTACTTAAGCTTTTAAGGCTAAATAATGCACATAAATGGGCGTTGTCAAGCTCCATGGAATCCAAGGTGGTGCAGTCACCAGGTATTGGGAGGAGTCGGTGTGGATAAGTGGTCGCAGGCACACCAGACTGGAACTAGGTATGATAACATGACGTCCAATAGTGTGAGTGTTTCAACGTATTGACGGTGGAATCCCGATTGTTACCGATAACGTGCTTGCTTGAAAATGTAAGAGGCATCATCCAACAGTGGTTTTACAAACGGAGGAATCACTAGGGATCTAGAACGACGACTTGGTCAGACTATTGTGAGAATCGCATGGCTAGTGAATGCGACAAGGGTTGACGATACAGAGTCGAGTCGATCGATTGTTATAAGGTACACGTTAGAGACGACCGATTGGATGGCATTGTCAACCTGCAGAGTCGAGAGTGTTCGTGTCGAGAGTTTCAGTCGTTGGAGATCCCCTGTCCACATGCTATCGTAGCCACTAGGGAACGCAACATTCCCACGGATGCGCTTTGTAGTGAGTACTACAGTGTGTGTTACCTAATGGCTGCATACGCAGAATCCGTGAATCCAGTCGACCACATGTCTAAGTGGAAAAAAACCAACCGGTTACGTGAAGGCGAAGATCCTCTCACCACGTAGAGTAGTTCAGGTCAGGCGCAGAAGAGTAAGGAGGATCCCGTCTGCAGGGGAACGACGTCCAACACCGAAATGTGGACGGTGAGGGAACGTTGGACACAATAGGCAAAACAACGATCAACCGCTCACGACTACGAGAACGAGGTCCAACGATTGTACTACATCGATCGCATGAATGTTGTGTTCTGTCTTATTAACGGTTCGATTGAGCCACTGTCCATAATAAAAAAAACATTTTTTATGTACGTCAGACTTAAACCCCCCTTCGATTACACACGTGTTCGCTCTTCGAGCGGACTCATTCATTCGTGTTCTCGTTCGCGCCCTCGTTGCTAGTTTTATTCGCGCTCTCGTTGCTCTCGATGTTTTGCACGATATTCAAATTCTTTGTTAGCGCTCTCGTTGCTCTCGATGTTTTCTCAATCATTAATCTGTATTCTCGTCCGCGCTCTCGTTTTTCTCACTAGTTTATCACTCATTCGTACGAATTCTCGTTCACGCTCTCGTTTCTCTTGATGTTTTCTATAACAATAATCTGTATTCTCGTTTGCGCTCTCGTTCACACTCTTGTTTTTCTCACTGGTTTACCACTCATTCGTACGGATTCTCGTTCGCGCTCTCATTAATTTGTACTCTCGTTCGTATAATTTGACCTTCTTTCCACGTCACCACGCGCCCATTCGATTGCCTTCTAACAGGAGGTACTACTGTTTAAAATCTGAGCCACTTCTCCTAACCAACCCACGATAATCACAAAAGGAAAAATGACGACAACAAACAATGATAATTTGTCTAGCACGCCTCCGTCAGCCATGGTCGTTTATATACCATTAGACAATGAGGATGATGTGAAGGGTTTCGACGTGGGGCCGGAGACGTCTCTTGGGTCTGAACCCAGTGTCAACCAACCATCGCCTATGACGAAATCAGATGATTCTGCTGCATCGATTTTTGCATTACGGGTCCCACTAAGTGCTGATAAAGGTAAACAAAAGTTGTTTGTGGAGGAGAAGGATGAGGAAGCAGAGAAAACTGATGACTTGAATGCCCTGTGTTGGCCTTCTGCCAGGGAAGGACCAAGCAGGTTGAAGAGGAGGAAGAGGAGTCCTCCGTTGGTGATAATCGACGATACGGATTCGGACTAAGTTTTTGATCTTTTTTTTTTCTTTTTAGTATTATTTTTTCATATTTATCCAATGAATGGAAAAAAAAACATTCATTTCTCAGGATTTACACTCTCAATACCACTATTAGTTCAGAGTTATCATCAGCCATCGCACATAAAAAAAAAATAAAAAAAATCACATATTACTATTAGTTCAAATCCAAATGAAATCCAGATTACAATAACCAAATCGTTCATTCATATACAAATAATTTGTTCTGTTCTCTCAAAACTACATACATCGAACACGACGCAAACTACTTGCGTATTCATACATATATTAACCCTATTCCAAAGTCTCGAGAGCTTCCCGATGTGTAGAGGAAGTGTATCGCTGAAGTTGAGGGATGGAATAGGGATTTCGTGCTCTCAGAAAACTGACAAAGTATTACAGGAGCTATTGACGTCGTTCCGCCGATGACTGGAGGAAGCCATGACGGATGATCAAAGAGAACCTATGTCTATGAAGGTCATGAACAAGAACAACCTTGAAGGAATGGGGTGTATCAAAGGCGGTAGCTCTTACAATGCACTAAAAAACAGTTGCTATGATGAACTCTCCTCTTTCAAAGCATATGAAGAAATTAGGGATTTACAGAACCCTCAATGCTCACACTCTCACTCTCTCACCCAATGCTCAAAGCATTGTTACATTTATCACACACCCATTTTCTCTCTTATAACGAACTCAGTCAGAGTTGAGTAACAAATTATCACGTTTACAATCAGAGAGAGAAATAAACCGAGAGAGTTGATATTAAACCGACTTCTTTAATCTGCTCTTGAACCAGCTTCAAGAAGACCCCACCAAAAGCCACGACTTCAGTCTGCTTGGAGTGATGACCATTTAGGTTAATTAGTTATCAAATTAACAACATATTGTTTATCCTAATCTCACAAAAAAGGCAACTTCAGCGGAATATATAACAAAAAAGGCAATTTTATCAACCACCAATGAGTATGTTGATGAGATCAATAATAGGATGGTTCATTTGTTTCTTGGAAAAATATAGAAATTCATGAGTTTTGATGAGGTGATTGATGACACACATAATTACTATCAAAAGGAATTTCTCAATTTATTATTTTCCAATGGTGTTCCTCCACACAAGTTGATACTAAAAAAGAATTGTCCCATTATTCATTTAAGAAACTTAGACCCATCCAATAGTCTATGTAATGAGACTAGAATGGTTTAATTTGTCGAGAATTTCACAAAAACATCATTTATGCAGGAATCATAGGTGGCCAACATGCAGGAAAACATGTCTTCCTTCTACGTATACTAACGAGTCTAGCAAATGATGAAGGATATCCATTCAAGTTCAAAAGAAAGCAATTTCTAATTTGACTTTGCTTTGCTATGACTATTAATAAGGCTCAAGGAAAAACAACCCTTGATGTGAGAATTTATCTTCCTCAACATGTTTTCTCCGATGGCCAACTATATGTGGCACTTTCAAGAGGGATCTCTACAACAAAAACAAAGGTCTTGGTAAAATCAAAGGATCGTTTAACTAAAAATATTGTATATAAAGAAGTTTTGATTATGTAAGATAATTTCATTAAGTTGCATTTAAATTTCTTTTTCTGCAATGTTTTAGGATGTTATTTATTTTATTGCATTTAAACTAATTATCGTACTACATTTCTTACCATATGCTTAGTTTTAATTTTATTTTGGGGCATTTTCATAGATAGCAAAACACGCTAAACATATTGCAAAAATAGCAAAAAGTAAAATATTTATAGAAATAGCAAAAAGTGACATTAAGTTACAAAAATATTCTTTTTATCAATAGCTATCTAATAGAGAGGATTATCAGTGTCTACCACTAATAGTCATTGATAGACTTTGATTAATTAGAGTCTATCAGTGATAGACACCGATAGAAAAGATTATACAGAGCCTATCAGCTTTCTCTTAGAAAATTAATAGAAACATTAACGAGGGACCAAAATGTAGCAAAATACAAACCTAGGTAAAATTGTAGAGTTGAAAACTCAGAGACCTAAATGTAACAAAATCCAAACTCAAAGATCAAAAAGTGTGTTTTTTTTCTCCTTTCTTCCTGTTGAGTTTTTTTTTTAGAAATGTATTCATGTTAAATTATTGGTATGTATTATTGTGTACTATTTTACATTTTAACATCATATATTTTTTTATATTGAAAATTAATTATACATTCATAATTGCATATGTGATGAAAATTTTTCGTTAAACTTAATTTTATTAAGGGGAAAATACACTTTTGGTCCCTGAGGTTTGGGTTAAGTTACACTTTGGTCCCTGAGTTTTCAAACTCAACAAAATTACCCCTGGGGTTTGAGATAATGAGCAATTTGGTTCCTGCCATCCATTTTGCCGTTAAATCCTAACGAGCAGCTGACGTGGCACTATTATTTTAATTAAAAAAATGACTTTTTAAATTTTTTTAAAATAAAAATATATTAAAATAATATAAATATTATTATTTTATTAAATTTTTTTAATTCTTTCTCTCTCTCTCTTTCTTCTCCTTCTTCTTTCTATTCTCCATCTCCTTCTTCTTTCTCTTCTCCATCTTCTTCGTTCCCCATCTCTTTCTTCTTCAACTCCGATGGCCGCCCGCTGGTGGCTGCCGGCGAACGGCAGTGGCGGCCGATCACTGGAGTTGAAGAAGAAGGAGATGAGGAACGAAGAAGATGGAGAAGAGAAAGAAGAAGGAGAAGAAAGAGAGAGATAAAGAATTAAAAAATTAATAAAATAATAATATTTATATTATTTTAATATATTTTTATTTAAAAAAATTAAAAATTCATTTTTTAATTAAAATAATAGTGCCACATCAGCTGCCCGTTAGGATTTAACGGCAAAATGGATGGCAGGGACCAAATTGCTCCTTTTCTCAAACCTCAGGGGTAATTTTGTTGAGTTTGAAAACTCAGAGACCAAAGTGTAACTTAACCCAAATCTCAGGGACCAAAAGTATATTTTTCCCTTTTATTCATTTACTTAATTTTATAAAAGTAAATTTCGTTTGATAACCATTTCTTTTTTTTAAAAACGTTTTTGAAATTATAACAATTTTTTTAAAAAAAAGTAGTTTTAGCAGATTTCTGTTTTTCAATTTTCTTCTAATGTTTTTTTCCTCTTTTACCCATCTCTCTCCAACAAATTCCTTTTTCTATTTTTTTCTCTAAAACATTTTTCTCTTTACAAACTTTCTTTTTCTCTCTCTAAGATTTTCTCTCTCAAAGCTCTTTTTCTTCTATAACTTTTATCTATTTCTAAAAATTTATCTATAACTTTTCTCCCCCTAATAAACATTTTCTAACTTTTTTTTTTGAAAAAAAATCTTCCAGAATTTTCTCTCACTATAACTTCTCTTCATTTTTCTAATTTATCATTATTTCTTTAGCATATTTTTTACTCTTTTTTTTTTGAAATAACATATTTTTTACTCTTAACCTTACTATCTCTCTAAAATTTCTCTTTTTATTTAATTTTTCTATCTAAAATTTATCTCTTCTACTCTAATTTTTTTTTCTTTTTTCTCTAGTTAATATCTTTTATGGACTCTAACTAATATTCTCTCTCTAAACATTTTATTTCGGTCTCTAAATTTTCTATGTTTAAATTTCCCTTGAAAACATTTATATTTGTGTCCCTAAATTTTTGTTTTAATCTCTCTACACATTTTTCTCTCACTGGAACATCTTTTCATCTGTCTAATTTTCTAAAACCTGAAAACCAAAAACAATTATCAAGCAAGTTTGGTTTTCTATTTTTTAGAAATAGAAAACAAAAAATAATTATCAAACATATATAGTTTTTGTTTTTAAAAAACAAAAATTAAAAAACTGAATAACCAAAAACTAAAAACTGAAATGGTTATCAATCAGGGCTTTTGTTTGTTTAATCATATTAGATACCAAATTAAAATTTGTTAGACAATTTTAACTTTTAAAAAATTATTAGACGCAATATTAAAAGTTAATAAATTTACTAGATAGAGCTCGAGAATTAGACGTTTACCTTAATAAAATTTGAGAATAAAACCAGAACTCTTCCCTCCATCGACCCCCGAGTTTTCTTGGACGGAGTGAAACGGATTATACGAAGATGGGGAAAAGGTTTCAGGGAAAGGTCGCTATTGTCACTGCTTCCACTCAAGGTATCGGCTTCAGAATCGCCGAACGTCTCGCCTTGGAAGGTGCCTCCGTCGTCATTTCTTCCCGAAGACAGGTTCGTTAATATTCCCTTGCCGTTTTTTTAAGCTCGAATTTGAACATCATCGCTTGATTTTCCTGATTCCGTTGTGATTCTATTGAGATTTTAGAAAATAATGACTTGTAATCATCGTTTTACGTTGATCAAGACTGATCGTGATCGATTCTCGAACTCAATTCTTTTCATACGAAAAAAGTTTGCAGGATGACTTCGTTCCTTGTAATCTTAATCTTTGGCTCAGATCTTATTTTGTTTACTTAAATTTCGCCTTTATTGCATTTTAATCTTTATTATACCAATTTTTTTTTGCTTTTCTTTTGAATTTTGCATAAAATTTCATTTCGACTCTCAAGGCGGGCTTAAGGTATAGGCAAAAAGGCAGTCGCGTAGGCCTCATAATTGTAGAAGACTTCATTTTAAAATTAAATTAAATAGCCTCATAATTGTAAAGTGTCTCGTTTTAAAATTAAATTACAATTATATAAAAAGCCTAGCCAAAAAAAAGAAAAAAGAAACTTCCCCTAAGACCTCCGAGCTACCATGAGCCACCCCTGTGGAATCTTGCTGTTTGATTTCTATAGGGAAAGCACACCATAAATTTTTGCTGTGACTTCCTTATACCGCGTTTGGAAATAGATTATCTGAGATTATGTTTGGTGTAGTACAAAAATTTTACCAACGAAGACAGAAAACAGATTTTATTAATGCAAAGATGAAGGAGTAGATGAGATATCATTATTAATGACATGTAACGAGGGAGAAGAAGGGAGCATACCTGAACTAGGAAGAGGGCGTCAAAGAGGAGGCCATGGAAGGTGGAGTTGAAGTGGGGCAGCACGTTGGAGTTGCTGTTGGTGGTGGCGAGAGATAAAGATGCGACCATCTGTGTTAAGACACTTGTAACCTTTATGGTTATCACTGTAGCCAATGAACACACATTTTTGGGAGTGAAATTGAAATTTGTTTGTTTGATATGGCCTTAGACAAGGATAATAGGCAGCACCAAAGACTTTGAAAATTTTGTAGTCTGGAGTTCGTTCAAAGGCTTTTTGATAGGGTGAGATATGGTCCAAAGTTGGAGTGGGCATTCTGTTGATGATGAAGACAGCCATGGACAAGGCATTCCACCGATAGGTTAGTGGCATAGATGCCTGAGCGAGTTAGGTAAGACCCAATTTCACAATGCGTGATGTTTTCGCTCAATTCGACCATTTTGTTCACTAGTGTGAGGGCAAGGACAAGGGTGTTGAAAGAAAATGGCGAAGTTGTTTAAATGAGGAACAAAAGAACGAAATTCAACCCCCCCCCCCTCCAATCAGCCCGTAAGGTTTTAATTTTGGCATTAAATTGACTTTCAACCAAATTTTTGTATTGAAGGAAGGAGCTTAAGGCTTCACCTCTGTGAGTGAAACGGGTCTGATCATCAAGGAAGGAGATATAAAAGCAGTATCCTTCATTAGAGTGATGAGGGGAAGGACCCTAAAGATCAGTGTGAATGAGTTCGAGAGGTTTGCTAGCACAAGAGGTTGAGGATTTGGAAGGGTGAGCATGTGATTTTTCCAAGTTGGCAAGCATTGCAAAAGGACGATTTTTCATTGATAAGATAATTCAAAGAACAAGATTTTAGGATTTGACACAACACTCGATGAGATGGATGTCCCATCCGTTTGTGCCAAATGCCTTGAACTGAAACTGGATTACTAACAAAACATGAAGGACTCAAGACAGTAGTGAATGTAGATGGACTTGAATACTTGATTGTGATTGCCGTTTATTTTGGGAGATGTGGAACTCATTGGGTAACTCAACTCCATGTGGTAGAGACCATCTTTAACCTTCCCTTTCAGTAGCACCCTCTTGGTGACCTTGTCCTTCACAAAACATCTGTCAGAGTGAAATTCAGTAAAAACATGGTTATCTTTGCATAATTTGGAAATGCTTAAAAGACTTTTGGTTAAATCTGGAACGTGTAATATGTTATGTAAATGCAAATGGGTTTTTGGGTTTATTTTTAATGGAACAACAGAATACCCAACGTCCTCAATTGTCAAAAGATCACCATTACCTACGGAAAGTGACTCATTACCTTTGTATTCAGTTTGATGATTCAGATTTTTGATATCTGGGGTGCTATGATTTGTAGCACCAGAGTTGGCATACCACATTGGATCAGCAACAAATTCTAGAGTGGCAACAAAGGCACCCATTTTACTATTACCTCCACTGTCAGGATTCTGAATTTCTGATTTGAGCCCATGTACTTTTTGTTGAAGCGATGATGACAGTAGGCTGCTGAATGGCTATACTTTCCGCATACTTGGCAGGTCGGTTTGTTGTTATTTGGACGTCCTCCTCGTCATTTACCTCAGCCTCTTCGATCACTATTTGTGTTTTTGTAGTTTTCATATGACCTGCCTCTATTATTACCCTGCCCATTGAACTTGTAGCCATGTTGGCAGAAGGAGCAGAAATATCAGTAGTCTTGGGTATAATATGAAGTTGTTTCAATTGGGATTCAAAGGCAAGCGTGTTTGCATGAAACTCTTGCCATTTCCAGTCACTTTTACAATTAACTTGGCAAGTGATTGGTAAACATTCAGCCTCAAGTTCAGAAACTATGAAAGATACGAGTTGTTTAAGAGAAATAGGTTTACCTGCAACATGCATATTTGCGGCAGTGTGCTTCATTAAGCTGAGATGGTCTACCATTTTCTTAGACCCCTTTTTGGTGTGCTTTGATTAATCCGTGAGGTGTTCACATTCCCAAAGTATTCTTCAACTCCTTCGCCAGACTTCTGAGGCAGATGTCAGCTCCATAAACGAACAGGCTACTGTGGGTTGCATCAAACTCAGCAACCATCCCAAGAGGAATTGATCTTTCACCATCCAGTCATCATATGCTGGGTTTTGAATCGGTGTTGGTGGGGTCTTGATCATTGGGTAGGAATTCAGAAGGCTCGAATTTGGTTCCAAGCACGAACCCATCTAAGGGGCTGTTTGGGGCACTGAGTTGGTTATAATAGCTGGGGGTTATAATAGTCTGGGGATTATAATAGTCTGGGTGTTATAATAGTCTGTGTTTGGGGTGTATATTATTATAGTCTGGGGATAAAATAGTCTGTGTTTGGGGTGTAGTGTTTGGGATGCAGATTATTTTAGTCTGGGTTAAAATAATCTATGTTTCAAGCTAACTATTTTTTTTTTCCTAAATTTTTTTTGTTTGTTTATTTTCCTCATACAACTCTGTACTTCAAATATTAATTAAAAAAAAATGGGTTTAGTTGTAAAAAAAATAAAGTTTTGGGTATAGGGGTTAAATTATGTGTTTAACTTAAAAGGAAACAAAAATAATCTAAAGTAAGGGTTGATTTTCTTTGTTTTAGAGTCATGGTTTTTTCACAAAATAAGTCATTTTATGATTTCATATAGAAAAACCATATTTGTTTCATTTCTGTATTTCCAACATAAAAATGGTAAATGCTTATTCAAAACTCATTTTACCTTCATTATCAAAAGAATCAAATAAAATAGAAATCACATAAAATAAAAACTTGAGTAGTATTTTTTTAAACATTATTATTATCACGGTAAACTTAAATACGATAAGTATAATTTGGAATGAAAAATATGGTACGATGAAGGTAAACATTCATATACTTCATTATCAAAAGTAATTAAGTAATAAAACTCCATATTTATATATGTACAAAGACAACCTAGTATATAACTCCCTAGAAATTTTCTGATTTTTCCGATGACCACCAACAAATTTTTCGGCGATTGAAATTTTTTTCCCTCTTTTTTCCTTTCATTTCTTCTACCTTTTTATTTTTTTTTATTTTTCGTTTTTTATATTTTTCGAAATGAAAATGAGAAGAAAGATTAAAAAAAAAAAAAGGTCGTCAGAAAAGTCGTCGGTGATCGCCGGAAAAGTGGCCGGAAAGTCGACGGCGGTCGCTGGAAAAGTCGTCGGCCGGTCGTCGGTGGTCGCTGGAAAAGTCGTCGGCCGGTCGTCGGTAGAAATGTCAATGAGTCACATGAAAGAAGAGAGAAGAGAGTTATTGTAGAGAATTGATAGAATAATTGAGTGGGTTGAATAGTGGTTACTGTAGCAACACGGAGGGGAAAAATAACCAACTTTACCCCTTATTTTTGTTGATGCCCCAAACACTGAGTGGGTTATAATAGCCCCCACTATTATAACCAACACAATGGGCCAAACAACCCCTAAGTGTTGGCCTTGCTACAATGCTAATACAGTTGATTTCCACAACAAGTAATTGTTGTCATCGAGTTTCAAGTGTAGGGTGGAGCTAAGTAGGTTACTGAAGTATGTTGCTGTTTGTAGTACAGCTTGGGCAGTGGGATTTGAATTGGTTATTTGAGGGAGTTTGGTATTTGATTGAGAGGTTGAGGTTTATCCAGATTTGGGTGTTTCTTCAAGGTTGCTCAGTGTGTCGTGAGGCAAAGAGCAGAAAATAAACAAATGTGAGAACCTGACTCTGATACCAAAACAAGCTTTAGATTGAACAAAGTAATTCTCTCTACTTGCTTGATTTTGCAAGAGAGAATTTATACATTTATAAGTCAAATGATTTACAGAATCAAAACAGAAAAGGCAAGGCCAAAATCATTGGTTAATATTCAATCCTAATGATGGTGGCTGATTGCAAGGGAAATAAAATCAAATCTGTACAAGAAGTTAGCTGTAAAATACATAAAAGGACAGTAAATAAGTGTAGAAGATTTTGGCGTGATAAGCTCATGTTCTGTCATATGAAATTTCAAAAGCTGATAGAGCATCTCAGATTCTCAGATTAGGCAGATGAAAATGGAAGGATTAAAGTTTTTTTCGCTGCCAAATTTGAGATGATTCAATACTGTTGTACGTTACACTACACTTAAAAGTCCACCTTCTGACCTCCGATCATATAGAAAGAAATGAGATTCTTAATACAGACTAACAAGGATAAAGTAAACAAAAGTATCGACTCTACCAAGAATCTTACATACATACCACTTCTATCAACTTGGTTAATATATGTTTTATGATAAAGTTGTATTTTTTTGAATAACTGGTTTTAATTTATAAAAGTTTCGAATACTTAAATGGACAGCGGAGACAAAGACTTTTCTACTCATTATTAATGTGGAGCATAAATCATGAATATTATAAACAAATATATCATAAATATTGTGGATACATTCTTTCTTAGTCATATACCAGTAGGCCTCAGGATCTAGTGAACCCTTCCTGAAACATAACATATTAATTATAATAATGAAAATGAAAAATTGAAAGAAAAAGAAACGAAATAGGAATTAGAGCTAGGTATATTTTTTGTTGTTTCGAAGTTGTTTTCAACAATAATTTTCTGCCTTTAAGAACAAAGATTCAATGGTAACATGTTTGCTTAATTCTTTTCTGGTCTCCCTGCACTTTGTTCTTACAAGTGGTTTCTTTGTGGTCTTTTTGATATATTTATTCTTGGCTTATGAATGGATAGTAATTTTAAATGCACAAAGGAATTCGATCTCAATTCTTAATGTAGTTTGTTTTCCAAAAAGAAAAATGAAAAATGAAAGCAAGTCCCAAACCCGCCCTAGAATTTTCTTCTCTCTTAGATTTGAATTCTATTCTTTACTGAAGAACTGAAATAGAAAGTTGATGAATTTTGTGTTGTCTTAATTTTGAGGTTCTGAACAGTGCGTGGAGGAACCTAAATGAAATTTATTACGTGTGTGAACTCTACTCGTGTGACTCTATTACCTCTACTTACTAGAATGAATCTACTGAAATGTTCTTCTAGAAAAACGTTGATGAGGCAGTTGCAAAACTCAAAGCTCAAGGACTTGAAGTGTTAGGGATTGTTTGTCATGTATCAAATGCACAGCAAAGGAAGAATCTGGTGGAAAAGACTATCCAGGTGAGACCAATATAATGGATAAGTGACTTCTCCTGAACCTACTGAAAACTGAAAGTGGTTATAATAGATGATTATTTGACATTATGTTAAAGATCATTTTGATATTGGGACATTCAAGCTCATAACTGCATGTGATTTTGTTTCTCAAGACAAACGACTTCCACGTTTCATCAATTGAAAAACATGGCCAGCTTTTCTTTATCTTCTCTTATATTTTTGTTGATAATTAAGGATGAAGTCAATCAAGTTCAGAGTCAAAGATATACTCCTGCTACAGTATCTCTAACTTTCTGCTTTCATCTAATGTGCTAGATGGTGTATCATGTATGTTACAGTGTATGGTCACAAGATGATTGCATGTACAACAATTGCCAACTGGAAGGCTTACACATATTCTATCTGTTTTCTCTTTCCCATTTCATATTTCAGTTATCAATTTGAGGTCAATTGAATTACACTGGTTTGCTTACAGAAATATGGAAAAATAGATGTAGTTGTATCGAATGCAGCTGTCAATCCATCAGTCGATTCCATTTTGCGAACTCAAGAATCTGTCCTCGACAAGCTGTGGGACATAAATGTTAAAGCTTCGGTCCTCCTTTTGCAGGTATTATACTGACGCACAGTTTTTCAGAATATTGTCATGATTCAGGGAATTTTGGAATTAAAGAACATTTGGATTTGAGACGGTATTCTATTTTGTTTGAAATTTTGATTTTTGTGCAGTTCAGAATGTCTGTTAAACTACTGCTTCCTTAACTTCCCCTTTTAATATGAACACTACTTGCGCATATATTAAATTTCATTGATTTCTGCTACAGGAAGTAGCTCCTCACTTGCAGAAAGGCTCTTCAGTTGTTCTCATTTCCTCCATTGAAGGATACCAGCCTTCTGCCTTATTGGCCATGTATGGGGTGACAAAAACAGCTCTTCTCGGACTGACAAAGGTTAAACAATGGCTTTACATGCTTTTTTCTTGACTCACTTTGAATAATAAAAATTTATTATTCTTCTTGATTGATTTCCTTCAGGCTCTTGCTGCAGAGATGGCCCCTGACACTCGTGTAAACTGTGTCGCCCCTGGTTTCGTGCCAACACACTTTGCAGATTTCCTGACGTCTAATGAAGACATTGTAAGTAACTGTTTCAATGGATTGGCTTATTTATTGCACTGGTAAATAAGTTTTACAGTTCTAAAGATATCTGTAGCTCAAAATTTGTTATTTACTACAATTGGATTTGAACCAAATTCAGAAAAGGGGGGTTGAGTCAAAGACTTTACTCAACCGGCTCGGTACAACTGAAGACATGGCCGCTGCCACTGCCTTCCTAGCATCAGACGAAGCTTCGTATATTACAGGTGAAACTCTGGTGGTGGCAGGGGGAATGCCTTCCAGGCTCTAGTTCCTCTCCATTGTATATCCTCTAGTTACTAAACTAGCAATGGAGGGAGTTAGCGGTGTTCCTTCTCAGGTAGTAATTGAGAAATAAATATCAGTAAGCTCTTATGCTTTTTTCCCTTTATATTTGTTAAGGATTTTGCAAAAATTCTTCATTATGTCAATAAACTTTCAAGTTATATAAATCTTAGTGTGTAAATATGGCAACTTCTGGTGTGCCTGTTAATCTGAAGATAGTGCAGTTTTTGGATTTGATTTTTATAAATTAAAGTGCTTTTTATGCATTCTGCATATTTTGATAGGTTGATTTATTTTTCTATTTGCTTCAATCTTATGTTACACGATGGTATAAAAACACTCTTCCCAACTCTAAATTTATCCATGTGGGACAATCCTTCAAAGGGCTAAAAGCCCGAGTCATTCCCAATAGTCCCCCACGAATGATTATAAACAATATTTTTCTGAGTAAAGGAGGAAATAAGCTTAAGCATTGATATCTTTCTATTTGAATTAATGCATGGTAAAGTAAGACAATAACCACCGTAGAGAGTGAGTTACCTTTGAACTTTCAATAGTCATGGTTTAGACCCCCACAACACATTTGAATCCTCATGTATTTCTTGATTTTGTGATACAGCAGTAGAACAAGTGCTATTTAAAGCCATGCACATAAACCTTGGGTCATCGTGAAAGCTCTAGAAAGAGATCATTTACACTTTTTCATAGAAGGCAACCACACCTTCACAATCACGTCATGCTTCATCAAGTCTATCATAGATAGATCATTCAAATTAGAGCTATGAAGACTTTAAAGTCTGTACTTGGACCACCCAAATAAAGGGCTATGGACTCATTATTTCAATGGTTTGAGTCCTATACATGCTGAGGAGTCTAAAATTACTCTCCTTGTTAGGCCTTTGGTGAGAGAATCCACCAAATTTCTCTCAAACCTCACATATTCTAAGGAGGTAACTCCACTTTTCAACAATTGTTTCATAGCTCCATGTCTCATGCGTATATGTCTTCTTTTGCCATTATACACTACTTTTATCAATTCTTATGGCTGCTTGTGAGTCACAATGTAAGGAGATCGGTATTGACGCCTCCTCTCCCCCACAGTGGTACGACTCAAAGTAGACTTCTTAACCATTCCGCCTCCTCTTGCCCCGCTAGTTCAAAAGCTATAAACTCAGATTTCATGGTGGATTGTGCAATGCACGTTTGCTTCGTTGATTTCCATGAAATAACTCATCCACCAAAGATGAACACATACCCGTTAGTGGAGCTTACTTCATCGGTATCGGTTACCAGTTTGCTTCACAATAACCTTCTAATACTGCAGGAAATTTGTTAAAGTGCAAACAGTAATCTATTGTACCCTTAAGGTACCTCAACAAATGATGAAGAGCAATCCAATGGTCTTTATTAGGATTATATGTATACCTACTCAATCTACTCACGACATATGCAATATTAGGTCTAATATAATTCATCAGGTATATAACGCTACCTATAATTTTTACATATTCTGATTGAGAGACACTATCCTCTTTATTTTTCTTAAGTTTCATAATAGCATCATAAGGTGTTCTTACAAGTATATCATCAAAACAATCAAATCTCTTTAGCATCTTTTCAACGTAGCGTGATTGACTTAATGAATATCCATTTTCGATTTTCCTTAATTTAACACTGAGTATCACATCAATCTCACCTAAATCTTCCATCTCAAAGTGTAAGGACAAGAATAACTTGGTATCATTAATTACATCTAAATTTGTACCGGAAATAAGCATATTATCAATGTACAAGCATATAATCTCAACACCAAACAATTTCGAGTAAACACGTGTCAGAAGAATTCACTATAAACCTATTGTTTACGAAGGTATTATTAAATTTCTCATACCATTGTTTGGGGACTTGTTTAAGACCATAAAGAGATTTTCTAAGCTTGCATACCTTGTTTTTTTGACCCGTAACTACAAAGCCTTTAGGTTGTGTCATATATATCTCCTCTTCTAAATCTCTATTGAAAAATGTTGTTTTCACATCCATCTGATGTATTAGCAGCCCACGAATAGCTGAAAAGACGATCAGAGATCTAATAGTGGCTATTTTAGTTACAGAAAAATATGTGTCAAAGTAATTAATGTCTTGTTTTTGTGTATAGTCGTCTACAACCACTAATTTAGCTTTGAATTTTTCAATTGACCCATCTGGTCTAATTTTCTTTTTGAAAATTCATTTGCACCTAATAGGTTTATTTCCCTTAGGTAAATCTACCAAGTTTCACGTTTAATTCATAATTAAAGAATCTAATTCACTCTTAATTGCTTCTTTCCAGAAACTAGAATCTAGTGAATTTAAAGCCTCTTGGTAGGTTTTAGTATCCTAATCTATTAGATATATGCAAGCAAATTGATCGTCTATTTTATCTGAGTTTTCAACTAGAAAAATAGTTGACAAGTCTGATTCAAAATTGTTCTCAATTTTTTTTTCTCTTACTTCTCCTAGGTTTAGATTCATGCATAACATCAAAAGTAGACGGAGGACAGACAACTTGACTAGTGCGTGAGATATTAACTAACTCATTAACAACCTTAATCATAGGAAAAATGTGTTAAAAAAATTCAGTATCTCTACATTCACAAATTGAATTATCATTTAAACACATAAACCTATATGCAACGCTATTCTCAGCATACCCAATAAACACACAATAAAAGGTTTTAGATCCTACTGTAGGTTTCTTGAATGTCAGACATATTACTTTAACTAAGCACTCCCATATCTTTAAATAGCTCAGATTTTGTGAATATCCTTTTCCAAAGCTCGTATGGTGTCTTATCTGGCTTTTTGTAACGAATCCGGTTAAGAATGAAACAAGCAGAAAACACAGCTTCTCCCCATATATTGTCAGATAACCCAGAACTTAATAACATAGCATTCATCATTTCCTTTAATGACCTATTCTTATGTTTGACTATGCCATTTTGTTGAGGAAAATATGGTGTAGTACTCTCATGGATAATACCATTTAATTCACAAAATTTATTGAGAGACTTATCACTATATTCACCTCCTTTGTCGGAACTTAACCTTTTAATCTTTTTATCTAGTTGATTTTCTACTTCTGCTTTGTATAGCTTCATCTTTTGATATCAAAAGATAGATTTTCGTGTATCTAGAGAAGTCATCAACAAAAGATATATAGTATTTCTTAGCACATTTGCTAGTAATGTTTTTGAAATTAGCTAGATCTGTGTGAATCAATTCAAGTAGTCCTGTACATCTAGTCGTGACAGGCTTAAACGATTTTTTAGCAAATTTTGCCTATACACATACAGAGTATCTACTATTTTCAAGTGTCTCAAACACATTAAGAAGATGCAACTTTTTAAGTCTTTTAATTGATGCAATATTCACTTGACCTAGTCTACCATGCCATACATCAATAGATTCAACGATATAAGCAGAACAAGACATACTTTCATTAATTGCAGTAGAAACAGAGACAATATTTAAGACAAACAGACCATCAGCTAAATACCCCTTACCAAAAAAAGTCACCATTTTTGTGATGACAACCTTGTCAGCTTCAAACACAATTCTAAATCTAGCCCTATTTAATAAACGGCCAGACACCAGATTCCTACGCAATGAAGGGACATACAAAACATCATTGAGAGATAAAGTTTTTCTAGACGTAAGTTTCAAGAGAACTTTCCCTTTTCCAAGTACTCCAGTTGTGGTTGAGTTCTCCATGTACACGCATTCACCATCAACAGAGTCCTGGAAGTTGTGGAACAGGCCCAGATTTGAGGAAAAGTGTCTTGAAGCATTGATGTCAAGAATCCAATCAGATTTGTTTTCCACTAGTCTGCCACCACAACAGCAATGATGTTGTCCGCTTCAACAACTTTGGCTTGTGAACTAGCTGGTTTTTGATCTGGTTTCCCTTTCCTCTGGTTGCACTGTAACACCCTTTTCAATCTTTCAACACTTGGAAACAGAAACCATACTGTGAAAAGGGCAACCTAGAAAAGTGAAGTTCAAATGCATTTAATTAAATTTTGAGGACGAAATTTTCAAAAGGGGGTAATAATTTGTAAGACTCATTTTTTGTTATCTAGCATTTGGATATACATATGATATAGGAGTTATTTTATTTTGAAATATTTTGATGGACGAGAAGGCTCGAAGTGAAATAGAAAAAAAATAGATTCTTGCAATTTCGAAAAGAAGGGTGTTCAGAATAAAATAGAAGTAGATGAAAATTAGAAATGATGAAGAGTAACTTGTGTAAGGAATTAATTTAGAAAATAAGTGACAAGAAATTGAATATTTATGTTGGAAAGGAAGTGATTTGGAGAAAAAACAAAACAAAACAATAAAACCAAAAATAGATTCTAAGAAAAAAGGAAAAACAATGTGGTTGCACGTGTGCCACACACGAAAAGAAAAAATAAGAAGAAATGAAAGGGCATGTTCTTGGCGGTGGAATAAAAACAAAGAGAAAGAAAGAAATGGAGGGAGATAAAGAAGGAGAAGGAGATCGAGGGAGCAAGTCACCGGAATCTTGTTGGAATCTCAAAAGTGTGGGTTAATGCCAAAAATGGTTCAAAGAAGCTCTTAAGCAAGGATTCAACTTGGTAAGTGATTTCTCTCTTGATGATAGCTTGGAAAAATGGGAAACTTAGATGATAGTTCATGGGTTCTTCATTTTATGTCCAAAAATCTTATGAGTTCTTTCTATGGTTCAAGAAATTTCATAGATTTTTAAGGGTATACCTTGTTTGGGGTTGATTCAAGCAAACGAAAGATAGGAACTAGAAAACCCAAATTCGTTTGTGAAAATGAAAAATAAGAAAATGGAAAAAGAGGAAGAAACTTGGAATGGAAGTTGTTGACACAAATGAGTTAGTTTTTCATTCTTTTAGACTTGTATGAATATTACGGTAAATATGAATATTATGGAAAATGAGAGATTTAGCCTAATGAATTCTTATCCTCCTTTAATGACTTGTATTAGGTTGTTTATGTTTAATATGTTCTTTCTTGAAGTTAATGTGAAACTCTTTACGAGGAATTGAATTGTTGGAATGAAAAATAAACTAAAGAAGATTTTGGGGGGGGGGGGGGGGAATGCTTGTAGATGGAAAAACGAAGAAGAAGATGAATAATGAAGAGTTGGAAAAGTTGAAATATTTTATTGTTGAAAAGTACAATGAGGGTACATAAGAGTTAAGGAGGGGAGAGAAGATGCTATTGGGTATTGAATTTTAGCTTCGATCCTTGGAATTAATGAGTATGATGTTTTAAAAGGGTAATTAAGGAACTACTCATATTATGTTCAAACTAATTCCAGGCCGAGTGGAGATCGGGTTGACTAATTACGCGATGGAAGTAGCACTAATAATGTGGTGAGTGGTTGTTTTACAAATTTTTTCATGAGTTTTATGATTGTGTTTGATTTCCTAAAGAATTTGTTATGAGATTTCTAGATAAGTTGTTATGAATTTTCAATAACGTCATGAGTTAGCTATTTATCGTTTTATAGATACTAGAGATATTTTACGATCGTTTGAAAAATTCAGAGAGTTGGGGGGGGGGGGACTACTTGTAGATGGAAAAACGAAGAAGAAGATGAATAGTGAAGAGTTGGAAAAGTTGAAATATTTTATTGTTGAAAAGTACAATGAGGGTACATAAGAGTTAAGGAGGGGAGAGAAGATGCTATTGGGTATTGAATTTTAGCTTCGATCCTTGGAATTAATGAGTATGATGTTTTAAAAGGGTAATTAAGGAACTACTCATATTATGTTCAAACTAATTCCAGGTCAAGTGGAGATCGGGTTGACTAATTACGAGATGGAAGTAGCACTAATAATGTTGTGAGTGGTTGTTTTACAAATTTTTTCATGAGTTTTATGATTGTGTTTGATTTCCTAAAGAATTTGTTATGAGATTTCTAGATAAGTTGTTATGAATTTTCAATAATGTCATGAGTTAGCTATTTATCGTTTTATAGATACTAGAGATATTTTACGATCGTTTGAAAAATTCATAGAGTTGTTTTAAATTTCTTGTATTTCATATTTTTAGCAAGACTTCTTGTTTAGAAACATTTGAGATATTTAAAGTGTTTTGAGTAATTAGAAGTATTTGTGATTTAAGAGAAATCTCTCACGTTCATGAAATATTTTAGAAAAAGAGAATGATTTTAGAGAAAATGGTTGATGTTGAGTTTTATGCAAATATTGCTTGAAATCCACTAGATTTGAGTACCTATGGTGATTGGTTGTATACTATATATGTGAATGTGTTTCCGTAGTATTGAGAGAGGTCCTTAGGACACATTCTAGTACACGTGTAGACTTTGGGTCGTGTGATAGGGTGCTTAGCTCTCAGAGGGTTGCTCTGCGTGCACGTATGAAGAGATGGCTCTGCTATGCATTTTGAATTACTCGATACATAGTATGACAAAGATTACTTTGCTGAGTGTATTGAGATTACTCTACGCCAATATGACTAGAGATTTGGATACAGGTTTGGTGATAATTTTCTCTGACTTGTGTTTCTGTCTTCAAGAGTTACTCATGTACATATTTCTTTATGTTTTAATTATCTTGAGAATTATTAAACAACTCACGTTTTGCATTGCTTTTCCAGAACTATGAAGTTTTGCGTAAAGAAGGGATCAATTATTTTGAAATTATTTATTTATGAAATTACCACTCATTGGGCTTTTTAGCTCACTCTTTTCCTAAATTTGTTTTTAACCAGGTAGCATTTAAGCTTCCGATGAGCTTATCAAGGTTGAGATCTGCCACTAGTCTTATTTAGATTATACATCATTTTGTATATAAATGTAATATTGGTGCTTTGTTTTTATAATTAGAGTGGCCAACATCATTCTAGAGGTTGTCGTACCATTTGAATTTATGTTGGGTTGTAGATAGCGGATTTATGTTTTCCATTAGTGGCTTTGGTTTATGGTTGTGCTGTGGTTGTTGGATTTTAAAGAAGTCATTTTGGAGTGTATTTTCATTTTTAGGTGTGTTTTAACCAATTTTTAGGAGAAACTTTGCCGAATTTTTATCTTTTATTTAGTAAAAGTTTTGTTAGCCACCTATGAATTAAAAGAAAAATGAGTTTTGTTTTGCTAGGTCTGACAATGGATTTCATAGTTTGGTTGGGGTCTATTGTCGACATGCCACGTCCTAGGTTCAGTAGGGTAATCTGGAACAGGGTGTGTCATGCACTGATAGGATTTGTATCCCGATTTCCCGCAAACATAGCATATCAGCTGGGACTTCTCTATTTTTCTGCTAGGAGGCTTGAATTGTTGGCCCTTCTTCTATGATGGTTTTTCTTTATTACCTTGTTTGCTTTTATTTTTAAACATATCTTTTGTTGCAACAGAAGATTAAACAAGGTTAGCATTAACTGAATTTAAAGATTGAGAATGCAGCTTGTCTTTTTGCTTTTTGGCTTATTCAGTGCGCATGTGGCTGATCAACTCCTACAATGTCAGGTTCTTTTTCTTATGTTTTAAATGGTTGCGATAGTCACTCCAGAAAGAAGGAAATTTCTCGAGCAGCACATTTTTCTAAAGAATTTCACACATCTTCATGCCCTCGGTGAGTATATTTGCCACCAGGTTCTCGTACTCGTGGACCTGGTCCATGACTGATTTGTCGTCCATCATTTGGAATTGTAACCACTTACCGACCACGTACTTCTTCATGCCTGCATCATCACCGCCATATCTGGACTCCAGAGTGTCCCAAATTACCTTGGAAGATTTGTGAACAACAAACAAATCGAACGAGTCATTCATATGATTGAGAAAATGACCACGAACCGTCTTGTTATCTTTCTCGAAGTTTTCTAGATCGATGTCAACACCACCCTTTGATTTTTTTAGGATCAGTTCACACCTCCTTGGATTTGTGAGGATCAGGTTGAACCTCCTTCGATTTGCCAAGATCAATGGCAAAAGCGGCTTTTGATTTGTCAGGATAATTAGTAGTTAGAATGTAGTCGACCTCCAGTTGTTTGAAGAAAATGAGAAGCTTTTGGGACCAACGATGGTAGTTAGTTCCATCAAGTGGTTCTAATTTGGCCAGATCTGGAAGCACCTTCTCGGATTTGACGGACATTACGAATTACTTTCAACTTGTAGGCTGAGAAATAAGGAATAGTTGTCGTGTCGTGGATCGAACCACTACCTTGAAAGCAATTCGACACGGCCAAGGTGCTGCTAAATCATCTTTTACATCGGTTGCTTTCCAAGGTTATCACAATACCCTTCTCGTTCGTGCACTCGAGAGAGAAGGATTTGGAATCAAGAAGGTAAGGAAGATTGATGAGTGATCTGCCACTCTACTCAGATGGGTTTTATAGGAGAAGGCCAAACATTTTTGCCGCAACTGACGAATGTTAGGTACAAGCATGACCGCCATGTGTCAATGGAATGACAAAACAGATAGAATGGCCTACGGTTTCCATGCGCGTAACGAAAGTGGTTTCCGTAAGACTTGTTTGCACGTAATGATAAAAAATAAAGAATAAGAAAAATAAAAATAAAATGTTTTTGGTCCAAAAAGTAAAACCGCTTCTTTATTACACATGCGAGCGTGGTTACCCGAACTCGCCTGTCTGATCGACTGGACGCGGTGGGTGTGTGTATGGGAAGAAGTCTTAGACCTTTAACCATATTTACTAGAGCAAGGAAGAATGATTGTATAAAAATACTCTTCCCAACTCTAAGTTTATCCATGTGGGACAATCCTTCAAAGGGATAAAAGCCCAAGTCATTTCCAACAATTATAAAATTTTTGCTTAAAAAATTTTGTTGTTGGTGCTCTTAAAAAATTGTGGTTTCTTTAATAATGAGCTAAGTTGGTTGACTTTTGTTTTGGTTTAACTTTGTTGATTTTAGCTTTGGTTAATTTTGCTGGTGTTAATTCTTTTTGGATAATATATACAAGCATTGTCTCTCTCCATATTGAAGGTTTAATATTAATTTTGTTGTTTTATCATGAACATAGATCCCAATTTCACCCTAATATTCTGATTGAAACTTTTTTTTTCTTTAGTACAAAGACAGAGCTTAAAGCAAAATTAAGTGAGTTCTTGTTGAGGGGCCTCAGGCACCATAACAACATGTTCTTTCAATGTGTCTTTGAGATTATGCGACCATGATATTGCTTGAGTATCCAAAATGCAGAGTTCGTCTTACCTATATATGATGGTGGTTTCAGGCATATATATTGTTGGGAATGACTTGGGCTTTTGGTCCTTTAACGGATTGTCCCATATGGAAAGATTTAGAGTTCGGAAGAGTGTTTTTATACAATCACTCTTCCTTGCTCTTGTAAATTTGTTAAGGATGGTACGAAGACTTCTTTCAACACACGCACGCTGTCGTCGTGATTGTTGGTTGGTCGGATGGGCTCGGGTTTGGGCGTAATAAAGAAGCGTTTTACTCTTTTGGCCAAAAACCTTTTCTTTTATTTTTATAATTCTTTCTTTTTTTTTTACCATTCCACGCAAATTGAGCCCTACGGATACGTGGCACAAACCGAGTCTTACTCCATTCCTTTTGCGTTCGTGTGGTTGTTCATCTGTTCCATTCAAGATGTGGAGACGTGACGTTCATGTTGTACACTGCTTTCTTCCGTTGTGGTAGAACTGTTATGGCCTTTCCCTATAAAAGCTTGTCTGAGCAGAGTCTACATGATTCATTGGTCTTCCTTACTTTCTAGATTCCAAATCATTCTTTCTCAAGTGCACGAACAAGGAGGGTGTTGTGTTAACGTTGGGGAGCAACCAGTGTAGAATACAATTTAGCACCTTAGTCGTGCTGAAATTGCTTTCAAGGCAATGGTTCAGTCCACAACACAACAACTATTTCCATCCTAGCTTACAATTTGAAAGCAACTCATGATGTCCATAAAATATGGGAAGATGGTTTAAGATCTGTCCAAACAAGAACCACTTTATGGAACTAGCTACCGTTGTTGGTCTCAGAAGCTTCTTATCTTCTTCGAACAACTGGAGGTTGACTACATTCTCACCACCGATTATCATGACAAGTCTAAAACCTCTCATGCCATTGATCTTGACAAATCCAAGGAGGTTCAAACTGGTCCTCACAAATCAAAAGGCAGTATTGATGTCGATCCAAAAAAGTTCGAGAAAATACAACAAGACAGTTCACAATCATCTTCTCAATCATATGAATGACTTGTTGTTCTATCTGTTCATTGTTCACAAATTTGTCAAGGTAATCTGGACACTTTGGAGTCCAGGTATGGCGATGATGATGCACGCAAAAAGAAGTACGTGGTTGGTAAGTGGTTACAATTTCAGATGGTCGACGACAAACCATTCATGGACCTGGTCAACGAGTACGAGAACCTGGTGGCAAACATATTGATTGAGGACATGAAGATGTGCGAAATTCTTTAGGTAAATGTGCTGCTCGAGAAGTTTCCTTCTTCCTCGAGTGACTATTGCAACTACTTAAAACACAAGAAAAAGGACCTGACATTGCAGGAGTTGAACATCCATATACTCACTGAAGAAGCCAATAGACAAAAAGATAAGCTGCATTCACAATCTTTGAATTCAGTTAATGCTAATCTTGTTGCATCTTCTACTACATCGAAAGATAGGTTTAAAAATAAAAACAAGCAAGGGTAATAATGACAAACCATTGCAGAAGAAGGGCCAACAATTTAAGCCTTCTAGTAGAAAAATAATGATAAGGCAACCCTAATTCTCAACCCAAAGATCCAAGCTTTTGTGGAGTAAGAACCCTTGAAACAAAGAAATTAACACCTCATTACACAAATTAGAACCAACCAAGAGAAAAAGCTAGAAATCGATTACCTCTTATGATCAATGATCTAGAAGCAAGATTGGAAATCTTGTTCTAGATTGAGTCATTTCACAATCAAACGTGATCAAGGCTGGATTGAATGGCTCAACATGCAATCTATCACAAGAATTGCAAGAAACTTATAAAAGGAATTTCTAAGAAAAGTCTCTAACATGAGAGATCAAATTTCATTCATCTTAATCTGTCTTTTACATGGCTTGAATGTGGCTTTTTATAGCCTTTATGTAAATGAAACCCCCAACCTTTCAACTCCTCTAAAATAAAACTTACAACTATTAATGATTGGCCTAATTAGTAACAACTCCCCACAAAAGTCTAACTTTGAAACCATATTGTGAAAGCCCAAAAGTTCAAAAATTACAATCAAAAGTTGATGACTTAAAATAACAAATGTGTCTTCAAAATGCGAGCGTTTGGAACACCATGATTCTTATCATCTTCCCTCTCTTCAAAGGGATTCATCCTCGAATCTAAACACTCTCCTTGCAAAGCAGCTTTGTAATTATTGTCTCGCGCTTGTTCAAACACTTGGATTGGAATGTCTTCTCTTGGATCAAATGTGAACATTTTGTGTAAAACGTTCCTCTCCCATTGTTGTTGATAAGAAATTTCAAACTTGATTATCCAACGTGCATTGACTGATTCATCAAAAACACTTGAAAAACAAACCTCACTATCATGTTTTTTTTTTTCACTTAAACACTTCTTTTCACAGTCGCTCATTTGTTTTTTAGTTTTCTCCTTTTTCTTCATTGTTTCACTTTTCACACTTTCTTCTCTTTTCTCTTTTTCCTTACTTTTCACACTTTCCTTGATTTTCTCACTCTCTTGACTCACCTCACTTTTCTCTTGAGATTTTTCCTCAGCCTCATTCTCAAGACATACGTCACACATGTCCTAGTCTTTTATACTAACCACACCATTTTTCTCTTCCTCTTCTGGATTTTGATGGTTACCGTCATATTTGATGTATTGGTCGCCATCATCTTGAGGTGCTAAACAATCTCGATCAATTTTATTGGATTGTGCAGCTTGAGCCTTCTTGGCTTGGTCTCTTAAGTTCATCTCATTGCATATTTCAATATAGTCATTCATGGCTTCACGTAACTCGACGAACCTCACACACTCAACTCATTGATTTTCGCTTGGAACACTCATGTTTATCACACAAAGGTAGGCTATTTGAGAAAATGACTAAATGATGATATTGGGTAGACTAATATGTGGTTCAAACGATTCTTGTAATAGTGAGCTTCAAAACACAACGAAGACAAGATAATTATGAAACAACAACAAACTAGAACAAAGAAAACAAAGAAAGAACCAAACAAAGAAGAACACAAAGACAAGATGCCTTCAACGGAATTCAAAGATAAATGCCATAAAAATAAAGAGAAAGCCCTAAATATGATGAAATTAGTCTTTATGAAGTTAAGGAAACAAATTTTAAGGAAAAATTCCTTCAAATCTGAAAAGAACAAAGTATGAAGCAAAGTTGGATTTTTCGGGTAAAATTGCACACTGAGATGGAATTCCAAAAATGAATGTTTTTACTTTATGATTTTGAGTAAATGCCCTTTTTAACTCTGAAAGATAACATTAAGATCTAACTTTTTACTTTAGAAGAAACAATAAAATTCAGACGTTATGAACGACTTTGAAAAGACATTAGATGCATTAAATGCTGCAAATTACTAACAGCATCAACAAGATTTAATTGGAAATTGATATGAAGCTCAACAAATTCGTGCAATTTCAAACTGATCACAAATGAGCATGAACAATTCAAAACCTCAACATGAACAACTTCTGGATTTTTTTTTTTACTTTTTTTTTCAAGGTCTGAACGTGATCTTGAAGATGGGAATGAGATTAGAATCAAAAGATGAAGAATAATGGATGAAATGGAAGAAATGAACAGAATGGATAAAACTTTGAAACAAAAAAAAAAAAAAAAAAAACAATGAACAATTGAAATGAAAGATAGAATCAATTCTAGAGTAGGCCACAAAGATGCAACCTATGCTTTGATACCAAAATGATAAGGCAACCCTAATTCTCAACCCAAAAATCCAAGCTTTTGTGGAGCAAGAACCCTTGAAACAAAGAAATTAACACCTCCTTACACAAATTAGAACCAACCAAGAGAAAAGGTTAGAAGTCGATTACCTCTTATGATCAATGATCTAGAAGCAATATTGGAAATAATTGTTCTAGATTGAGTCATTCAACAATCAAATGTGATCAAGGCTTGATTGAATGACTGAACATGCAATCTATCACAAGAATTGCAAGAAACTTAGAAAAGGGATTTCTAAGAAAAGTCTCTAACATGAGAGAACAAATTTCGTTCATCTTAATCTGTCTTTTACATGACTTGGATGTGGCTTTTTATAGCCTTTATGTAAATGAAACCCCCAACCTTTATGCTATGTGAGTTTGATCCTAAAAGGGACAAACAATATCGATTTTCATAAAGGTGATATAGGAGAAACGGCTCGAGAGAGTGTATTCGGTGTTATAGGGGAAGGTCGTCTTATAACAACTGTAGGGCTATAGGTTGCATGCATGAACTATCTATGTCGGAGTCGAGTCACAGAAATGTGCATAACGGTACTCGCTTAGCCTTCTAACGGTTCTTGGGAGCAAGGCCAAATAGAAGTTAAATCTGACCCAATGCACGAATAGACTTAGGTTAAATAAGCCATGACTAGAGTTATTTGCCTTAGGGTTGAAGCTATATTGAATACCTCGCTTATTTATCATTGTTACTTCTTTACTTGTTTATTTCTTTGTTTTACAAAATCCAACATCAACTATTCCTTTTGGTTACCTTTCAAAAGAAATATTTGAGCAGTTTCTTCTTCAAATCTATGTTTCCAATTTAGTCCCTGTGGGATCGATACCTTTGGAATACTTCCAGAGATTTTATTACTGCATGCGATAGTGTATACTTGCACTAGGTTGGCTGAAATTATTCTTATTCTTTATTTATCATATTTTCTAACATCCACACTCAGTCCACATCCGCATCATACGTCCCCATCACGATCTCCACGTCTTCTCACTTGATTCCCACTCCTTGGCCTTGCTTCAGCTCCCACCAAAGGTCTCTAGTTGGAATTAGGGCTAAAATCTAACCAATTGGACTCCCCCAATCCGTAGCACATAATGTTCCTTATATAAGGAATCTGTCGACAGTGTCAAGATGCTAAGGACAACGTCTCGACGCTGTCCTGCTGCTGCCAAAAATAGAAAAGGAAAGCCAGCGTCGAGACGCTCTAAACCTAACGTCTCGATGTTGAGCCTCGGGTCTTCCCATAATAAAAAGTCTCCAACTTTGATCTTTTTCGTTTCTTTGCTTTTTTTAGCGTCTCGTACACCCAATCAACTCCAGTTTCTCTAATTTAGCTTCAATAATCAATTCCTACAAAAAGAACATGAAAGTGCATCAAATTGACCAAATAGTACTCAAAGACTAACTAGAATTAATAAGGAAAAATAGCTCGTTATGCGTGCTATCAAACATATAGTTTAATGTGCATCTAATGCGCATTCTAATGTGCATTAATTTTAACCTATAGTTTTAATATGAACTCTATTCATATTAAAATTAATATATTCATATTAAAACTAATATTTGAACTCCTTCAAATATTTAATTCTCCCATAAATTAATTTTGAATCGAATCCAAAATTAAATTTATATTATAAAGTTTAATTAAAATATAACCTTTATATTATAATGTATCGCCATACATTATATTATTTCCCTTAGTAAATTTGAACATTTAAAATTACATTAATTATCTCAATACCCTTTATGAGCTACTAGTGGAACCTAATGCACTTACAGATCAGAAGCTCTAACGATAGGAGATTAGCTGGCTAAACTCATTAACCAAGTTAATCAATATTCGTTAACTGTTGGTGTTCACACGAGATTTCGAAGATGGAGACACGTGGAATAAATATGTAATTGTATTTATGTTGTATGCGTGTGGGTGTACAATCTCTAATACATAATCCTTTGATTCTCTCTCTTGTGTGTGAATGTGTTTCACTCGAGGGCTGGAGCGCTTGTTCTCGAATTTGAAGTCGTCTCAAGGGCTTTGCAGCTTGTTCTTGAGGTTGAAGTTGTCTCAAGGGCATTGCAACTTGTTCTTGAGATTGGAGTTGTCTCAAGAGCTTTGCAGCTTGTTCTTGAGATTTAAGTTGTATCAAGGACTTCGTGAGCTTCAAGGAGGAGTCTTTTGATCTTCTGGAAGTCTTTAAGAGGCTTTAGTCTTTCAGAGTCTTGAAGGTTTGTTCTTCAGAAGGATTTGAGTTCTTCTAGATGAATTGAGGTAGACTTCAGTCTTTAGGTCTGCGAGAGGTTCTGAGCTTCAGTCTTCGGTTTGGCAGGAGAAGTTAAAGAGGATCTGAACTACGATCTTCAGTTTTGCAGTGGGATTTGAAGATGATCGGATCCTCGTTCTTCAATTTTGCAACAGGATTTGGAGAGGATCTGAGCGTTGATCTTCAATTCTGCAGCGTGATTTGAAGAGGATCTGGACTTCGTTCTTCAGTTCTGCGTCGGGATTTGAAGATGATCGGAGCCTTGTTCTTCAGTTCTGCAGCTGGATTTGATGAGGATCTGAGCTTCGATCTTCGGTTTTGCAGAATGAGCTTCAATCTTCGGTTTCTTCTGAGAGCTTTCTCTCCTTCCATTCTTTCTGCCTCCCCCTCAAATGGAAGAGAACCCCTCTATTTATAGAGTTCTCGCTGGATGGGCCCTGGTGACTTTTGGGCCAGCAACTTGGGCTTGGGCTTTAGTGGTCTTGGGCTTAACTATTCAGTTTTGGGTTTGGTTCATATTTGACCCAAAACCTTATGACCCAAATATTTAAAAGACCCAAATTTGATCCAAATAACTATTTTTTTTAATTAGTTGGTCAAATTAATTAATTTGATCAAAATAATTTAATTCTAATTAAATGATCAAATAAAAATTTGGCTCTATAAATTTATAATTGGCCAACTTTGTCTTCAAATTAAATTTAGGACACATGTCAATTTATAATTGGTCCCAAATTTAATTAATTATAATTTCCTCATTAATTTCATGTAATGACGTGGCAATTTGTGATTGGTCAAAATTTCTCCTTCAACAGTTGGTACACTCCATTATAGACCCACAACTGCACTTTTCTCACTGCAAATATATTTCTGTGTCCATGGATATAGACCAATAACGATAAGTTAACCCTTCACAAATGTTCGTAACACCAGCTGTTTATGGTTCTACCAATAAACAAAAACCCCTCCCAAGCCAGTGAGAGGGTAGGGCCCTTTGTTCAAGTCCTGGAGACATAAGGGAACACTCATCAACTTACCCTAAAGTTGGGAATGAGTGAATTCCATCCTGTGTGATTATGTTTCCAACTCCTCACTCGGTCTTGTCCCCAAAATGGTAGGCTTATTGAGTCAGCGTACTGGCCATTCTCACCCATACAAATCAAAGGGCAATCTCTCGTGAACATGAGTCCATAAGACACTCAAGATTGAGACTAAGTTGCCTAGGTCATCCTAGTGAAATAGATAAAGGAGTGTATATCACTCTAGCGAAGCAATTGACGATCTTGGGCGTTTAATTTCATTAATTTATCTAATTAAAAGCATGCTTTTAAACCAAAAAAACAGAGGAAAAAGAAACTTATCTTTGAAGCTTGAATTCACGTGTTTCCATGGATGATTCTTCACACGAACAAGTTGTAGACAACCACCAAGATTTTCCCCGCTATTCTTCGGCCTTAGAACGAAATTGTGGGAACCCGAGCATGATGAAATTGAGGGAGAAAGATATGGGTTTGAGAGCTTGAATACCATGGCTTTTAGAGAGAGATTTCTTTTATTTTTTTGCATGTGGTATTCTATAAATCTCCATCATTTTTGCAAAGAATGAAAATTTCAGCCTTTTAAAGATAATGAACATGCATTCAAAAATCAAATACTAAATTAAATAATTTCACCAATCCCGACTTTTTTCAAAACCGATGAATATGAATCACATATTCAAATTCAAATTTAAAATATGTAACGAATACACATATTTATAATATTTAAATCATATTCAAATATTTTCATCTCTCTCTGTAGTTTAATTCATAATTAAACCGATATGCTAAATTATATGGAATATAAATAACTATGTCTCCCAAAATCGAATTTGAACGTTTTCAAATTCTTTCATCACTTTGTTCTAAGGTTAATTCCATATGAGCTAGCAGGGGGACCTAATGGACCTACAGATCATGGGCTCCAACGATCCGAGATTAAATTGGTCTAAACTCTTTACCCTAGTTAACCAACATTCGTTAACTAACGGGACACTCCACTATAGTCCGTAGTTGCACTCCCCTCACTGTAGATATATTTCTGTCCACCCGATACAACAATAATCAGTAAGTTGACCCTTCACAGGCTGTTCGTAATTGCAGTGGGTCAAAAGTCCGTTTTACCCCTGAAATTACATCTTGTTCCTTAAGTACCACTGATCCTATAATGAACAATTTGTTTATGGTCCAACCATTAAATAGAAAATCCTCTCGTGCCAGGAGAGAATCGGCGCGCCTTTGTTCAAGACCTGGAGTCAGCACTTAAGGGAATAACCTCTACTATCCCTACAGGCGGGTAGGAGTGAATTCCATCTTGCAAGACTATGTCCCCAACTATCTACCTGGTCTTATCTCCAAAATGGTAGGCTTATTGAGTTGGCGATGTTGGGCCACTCTCACCCATGTAAATCAAAGGATAATCTCGAATAAACAAAATTTCATAGTTAGCTCAGGATTAAGATCGAGTTACCTAGGTCATCGCATGAAATAGTCAGTTTCACAGTAAACAGTGTTATAAAGGAAAGTGACTTATTTCTCAGTCTTGGTCTTATGCAAACTCATTACATAGGACGCCCCCACTCGCATGTCTTTACATGAACAATTCAGGATCACATCGTTTGTATTAAATTCAAAGTGGGTCGCGTCTCATGGTGTCCCCAAGATAAGGCACCCAACCTCTATCCCTATACTACATACCGTTTTTGGCTATAACTTGAACTTGATCCGTTTTTATGTCTACACATAAAGTTCAAGTGTTCATTATATAACCATGAGTTCTAGTTTATTGGATTTGAGTTAATTAATGCATAATTAAACAACCATTCAATAACTACTTATTTTATAAACTCAATAACGCTTTATCGATTAAATTTGTTACATTTACTATCCACGAGTTTTAGGACATAAAACCCAACAATCTCCCACTTGGACTAAAAACTCTAGTGGCGCGTACAACAATCCAGAAACATAGTGGGTTAGTATTCATACAATACAAATACAATAAACTAGGGCATCTTGTATAGCCATTACATATCTCCCACTTGCCCTAGATTATCCTTTGTACAGAACTCGTAGACCTAGACCATCTAGATGTCCCTCGAACACTTTAGCCGTGAGGACCTTTGTAAATGGATCAGAATGTTTTTCTTTGAAGTTATCTTCGTGACAGCCACGATTCTTCAGAGCACGATCTCTCGAATGAGATAATTTTTACGCTTTATGTGTTTGCCTCATTAGTGGCTAGCAAGTTCATATTTGGAACAACTTCCAAATCTGTCAAGAACTTCCTTAGCGATATAGACTCCTAAATTGCTTCATAAGCAGTGGTATTCTTGGTGCTACACCAAACTATAGCTCCCTGTTAAAGGTGAATCCTGATGTCGATGTGGATTTCCTCGAATCCTTATCGGTGTGCAAATCAGAATTAGTGTATCTTGTAAGGATCAGATCCTTAGTGCCATACACGAGCTTATAATCCCTTGTTCTCCTAAGATACTTGAGGAAATTTTCACTACAGTCTAGTATTCTAAATTTGGACTGAATTGGTATCAACTAACAATCCCTACTGCATACCATATGTCAGGCCTGGCGGCCTTATGCCGAGGCATAGGGAAGATGACTCATTTCCTCAATTTCTTGAGGGGCCTTTAGGATACTGTTCTTTAGACAATTGAATTTCGTACCTGAAAGGCAACAAAACCATTCTTGGAATTCTGAATTTCATATCAAACCAACAACTTGTTGATATAAGAAGCTTGAGACAGGGTTAGCGTTTTGTTCTTATGATTCCAAACGATTTGGATTCTAAGAACATATGGAGCCATTTTCCAAATCTTTTATTTGAAACTTGATTGCTAGCTTTCTTTTAATGTCAGTTTTGATAACCTACGTCATTCTCTGTATGAATGAATTTTCCAAATCTTTTATTTGGAACTTGGTTGCTAGCTTTCTTTTAATGTTAGTTTTGATAACCTACGCCATTCTCGATGAATAGGATATCATTCATACAAAAAACTAAATAAAGCTACTAAGTTGTTGATTATCTTCTGGTTGTTCAAAGCTTTAAGACTTGATTGAAGAATCAAATTTTATATTCCAGGATCTGGACACCTGTTTCAACACATAAATGAATCGTTTCAAGTTTGCAAACATTTTGCTTCTGATCCTGAGCAATGAATCCTTCTGGTTGAGACATGTAGATACTCTCTTCAAGATTGTCATTCAGAATGACAGTCTTGACATCCATTTGCAATTATTTCATAATTATGAAATGTGGCAATGTATGGGAGTATCCTGATTGACTTCAGTATGACAACAAGAGAGAAGGTTTCTTCATGGTCAATCCCCTCCCACTACATAAAACCCTTTTCCATAAGTCTAGCTTTTTAAATGTTTGTACATTTTCAGCTAAATCTCATTTCCTCTTGTAAATCCATTAGTGATCAAGTTAAACTTAGCAAGATCAGAATGATATTCAATAAAGAATGACATGCATTGAACAAAACTTAAGCAAATAAAACACTTTCAAGCTACTAAACCATAAGGGAATTCACCATATTGAACCCCTCAACGGAATTTAGCTACTCATGGTGAGATAAAGTGCAAATGAATACATATTTCATTGAAATAAGAATGTAAAGAATACAGAATAATGAAAAGTAATCAAGAGCTGGAAAATAATGGAGATAGCTAAATATTATGGGTTTTCTATTTACTCAATCCTTCTAGAGTTCGCTTATACACTCCACTCTCTCGCTTTTACAAGTGGGAATGGGTGAAAATCCCTACAAACCCTAAGGTTTGATGTCTAACTAAGGTTAGAATTCAGTCATCTAAGAAGTGAAGGTGTACATATTACACATGCGGAAGCAATTGAAGATCGAAAGCACTTAAGACATTCAATTTTACTCCTAAAGCATGCATGTTCTAGAAAAGACAGAATAGAGAGTTTAGAAAACACCAACCTTTGTAGCTCACTTATGATGAACTCCTTGTGGTGTTTGCCTCTCCTATGCTCCTTGGACAACCTCTAGAGTCTTCCCTACTATACTCCGGGCCAAGAACGACTTGTGGGAGTCTATATAAGATAGGGAATGGGAAGGGAATGCTTGAAGCATCAAGCAATGGAGAAGAATGAGAGATGAGAGAACTTTGAGTCCAAATTCCAGCAGCATAACATTAAGGAAATGGCTCTCTTATGTTTAAATATGATTCAAACTCCTTTTAAAGACTTTCTCCATGCAAAGCCAAGCCTCAAGACACAAGACACATGGTGTATTTGCAAGCTCAAGTGGATTCTAGGTGTACATTACACAAGACATGCAACAATGCATGGGTGAGTTGTCTTTCCACTTTGAATGATCATGCATTAAGTGGATTTCCAACTAAATCCACTAAATTCAAATTGAAATCAAATTTCAAGCTTGCAAATTACCCCCAATTTCAATTCTAAATTGAAATTGATTGCTTGGTAATTAATTTGAAAATTTTCAAATTAATTTTGATATGATTAATCTAATTAATCTTTGTTATCTTGTGCAATTCCATATATATGATTCCTAATACATATATATAGTATTCAAAACACTTTTAAATACTTCATCTCTCATTTTCTAATTTAATTCATAATTAAATTATTGTGTCAAACACAATTTACGATAGTACCCTTTTTCCCGATTTTGAACGATTCAAAGCTTCCTATCTTTTGTTCTAGGCTTAATTCCGATATGAGCTAGTAGGGGGACCTAATGGACCTATAGATCATGGGCTCCAACGATTCGAGGCTAACCGACTAATCTCATTGTCTAAGCTAGCCAACATTCGTTAACTATCGGGACACTCCACTATAGCCCGATAGTTGCACTCCCCTCACTATAGATATATTTCCGTCCACTTGATTTAACCATGATTAGTAAGTCGATCCTTCACAGGTTGTTCGTAGCTATAGCTAGGTCAATAAGCCGTTTTACCCCTATAGTACTTCTAGTTCCTTAAGTCCCACTGATCCTCTAATGAACAATTGGTTTATGGTCCAACCAATAAACCGAGTCCCTCTCGGGCCAATGAGAGGGCGGGATCCCTTTGTTCAAGCCCCGGAGTCAGCACTTAAGGGAACAACCTCTCTACTATCCCTTATTCGGGTAGGAGTGAATTCCTTCTTGCACGACTATGTCCCCAGCTATCTACCCGTTCCTATCCCTGAAATGGGAGGCTTATTGAGTCGGCGATACTGAGCCACTCTCACCTATGCAGATCTAAGGATAAGCCCGAATAAACAGGAGTTCATAGTTAGCTCAGGATTAAGATCGAGTTACCTAGGTCATCATATGAAATAGTCAGTCTCGTCAGTAAACGGTGTTATAAAGAGAGAGTGACTTATTTCTTGGTCCTGGTCTTATGCAAACTCATTGCATAGGACGCCCCCACTCGCATGTCTCTACATGGACGATTTAGGATCACATCGTCTATACCATCTATAAAGTGGGCCGCGTCTCATAGTGTCCCCAGAATAAGGTACCCAACCCTATCCCTATACTATAGACCGTTTTGGCTATTACTCAAGCTTGATCCACTTTTATGTCTCTACATAAAGCTCAAGTGTTCATCCTATAGCCATGGATCTTAGTTTATTGGATTTGAGTTATTATATGTGCAATTTACTTTATTCAGTAATAACTTTACTGAATTAATCTCGATAACGCCTTTATCGAATAAGTATATAATTCGTTTAACATTCACTATCTACGAGTTTTAGGACACCAATCCCAACAATCTCCCACTTGAACTAAAACTCTAGTTTAGTGGGATGTACTATAATCTATAACAGCAGTGGGTGAATAAATACTTGTATTAATAACAAAGTAAAAATACAATAAACTAGGGCATCTAAATACCCAGTATACTAAGGTATCGATATACCGGTTACAATTCTCCCACTTGACCTAGATTATTTCTCGTACATATCTCGCAGACCTAGACCTTCTAGATGACTCTCGAACACTTTAGCCGTGAGAGTCTTCGTGAATGGATCAGCAATGTTGTGCTCCGACGCTATCTTCGTGACGATCACGTCTCCTCGGTGCACAATCTCCCTAATGAGATGGTATTTCCTTTCGATGTGCTTGCCTCTCTTATGGCTGCGAGGTTCCTTTGAGTTTGCAACTGCGCCGCTATTATCACAATACAAGGTGATAGGCAGATGCATATTTGGAACGACTTCCAAGTCAGTTAGGAACTTCCTGAGCCATACTGCCTCTTTTGCTGCTTCGCAAGCGGCTACATATTCGGCCTCCATGGTCGAGTCTGCAATGCATCCTTGCTTGATGCTGCGCCATACTATTGCTCCTCCATTTAGAGTGAATACTGACCCCGATGTAGATTTCCTCGAATCTTTATCAGTTTGAAAGTCAGAATCAGTGTATCCTGTAAGGATCAAATCCTTCGAACCATACACGAGCATATAGTCCCTCGTTCTCCTTAGATACTTGAGGATATTTTTAACGGCTGTCCAGTGATCGAATCCTGGATTGGATTGATATCTACTGACAATCCCTACTGCATAACAAATGTCAGGCCTTGTACACAACATGGCATACATTAGGCTACCTACTGCAGAGGCATAGGGAAAACGTCTCATGTCCTCAACTTCTTGAGGTGTCTGAGGACACTGTTCCTTAGACAAGTTAATTCCGTGCCTGAAAGGTAATAGTCCTTTCTTGGAATTTTGCATTTTATATCTAACTAACAATTTGTCGATATAAGACGCTTGAGACAGGGCTAGCGTTTTGTTCTTTCGGTTTCGAACAATTTGGATCCCTAGAACAAATTGTGCCTCACCCAAATCTTTCATTTGGAATTGAGTTGCTAGCCACAGTTTAATGTCAGTTAGATAACCTACATCATTCCCGATGAGTAGGATATCATCCACATACAGTACTAAGAAAGCTACGGAGTCGTTGATGATCCTTTTGTAAACACAAGGCTCATCAACGTTTTGTTCAAAGCCATAAGATTTGATCGCAGTATCAAATCTCATATTCCAGGATCTAGATGCTTGTTTTAATCCATAAATGGATCGCTTAAGCTTGCAAACTTTTTGCTCTTGATCCTGAGCTATGAACCCCTCTGGCTGAGACATGTAGATACTTTCTTCAAGATTACCGTTCAGAAAGGCAGTCTTGACATCCATTTGCCATATTTCATAATCGTAAAACGTGGCAATGGACAAAAGTATCCGGATCGACTTTAACATGGCAACAGGGGAGAAGGTTTCTTCATAGTCAATCCCCTCCCGCTGGGTAAAACCCTTTGCCACAAGTCGTGCCTTAAAGGTCTGTACCTTTCCAGCAGCGTCTCGTTTTCTCTTGTAGATCCATTTACACCCTATGGGTCTAACCCCTTCAGGTTGATCTACAAGATCCCATACTGAATTAAAATGCATGGACTCGATTTCCAAGTCCATGGCTTTAATCCACTCGTTCTTGTCAACATCATCCATTGCCTGTTTAAAGGTTAATGGATCCTCGATTCCGTCATCAGGTATGACGACTGGAGTTTCAGTTAAACCCAAATAGCGATCAGGTTGTCTAACAATCCTCCCACTACGTCGAGGTTCTCTTATTTCTTGAGAAGGACGCGATTGACTCGAGGTGCCAGCATCATCAACAACTCTTGTTGATGTTTCTGTAGCTTCGTTTGATAGTTCACTTAAAACGACTTTACTTCGTGGCTTGTGATCTCTGAGGTGGTCTTCTTCTAGGAATGTAGCATTTGTCGATACAAGTACTTTATTTTCCTCTGGATCGAAAAAGTATCCACCTTTCGTTTCTTTGGGATAGCCTACAAATAGGCAAAATTTAGAACGAGGTTCTAATTTCTTTGGATTTGCTTCTAGCACGTATGCAGGGCATCCCCAAATTCTGAAATGTCGTAAACTAGCTTTACGTCCTTTCCAGAGCTCAAACGGTGTTTCAGAAACACTCTTTGAGGGAACTACGTTCAAAATATAAACTGCAGTCTCTACTGCATAACCCCAAAACGAGTTAGGCAACTGAGCATAACTCATCATCGAACGAACCATGTCTAACAAGGTTCTGTTTCTCCTTTCCGATACACCGTTTTGCTGAGGTGTACCAGGGGCTGAGAGTTGGGACGTAATTCCATGCTCTATCAAATAGTCTTGAAAACTTGAGTCCATGTACTCTCCACCTCGATCGGATCGAAGTGTTTTTATCGTCTTACCTAATAGGTTCTCAACCTCGGCCTTGTACTCTTTGAACTTTTCAAAAGCCTCGGACTTATGATGCAACAGGTAGAGATAGCCATACCTCGAATAATCATCAATGAAACTGATGAAATATTCGTACCCTCCTCGAGCTCTAACATTCATTGGTCCACAGAGGTCCGAATGAATGAGCTCTAGGGGCTCTTTGGCACGATAACCTTTTCCGGTAAAAGGTCGTTTTGTCATCTTGCCCTCAAGGCATGACTCACAAGGAGGCAGCGAGTCGTCTTCTAACTTGTTTAGAAGTCCACTCTTGACCAATCTCCCAATCCTATTGAGATTGATATGGCCTAACCTCAAGTGCCAGAGATAGGTATCTTGAGAAACTCTTCGCTTTTTAGGTTGAGTCTCAGCGGTTTTAAACATCTCATGATTTAAAATAGCTTTAGACTCAATTGGTCTCAAAACATATAATTTATTCTTCAAGTTTGCAGAGCAAACATCAATACCTCTTTTAGTTATGAACGCTTCATTAACAGAAAAAGAAATTGAGTAACCTTGTTCTAATAAACAAGATAAAGAAATCAAATTTCTTTTAATCTTCGGAACTATGTACACATTATCTAATATCATGTAGCGTTCCTTGGTGAAGAATAATTTTATGTCTCCCACTGCAATAGCCGAGATGACTTCTCCTGTTCCAACTTTAAGAGTCATCTCTCCAGCTATTAGCTGTTGCCAGGAACTCATTCCTTGAAATGAAGAACATACGTGATTAGTGGCACCTGAATCGAGTATCCAGGCAGAATCGTCGTTTTCCACTAAACACGTTTCCAAGACTAATAAATCGCATTTAGAGTCGTGGATCATGTTTTTCTTGGCTATGCAGTTAGTTTGAGGACATTCCTCAGTTGAGACCAAACCTAAATTCTTTGCCACGTGTTTAGCGTTTAAGCAAGTATTCTTAGTCGTATGTACTAAACCGTTTAATTTGGCATTTGACAAAGCACATACGTTTTTCGACATATTGCTGAAACAAACAAATTAATCTCTATTAGAAACATGCACTAAACCCATTAATCACATTTATCCAATCAGATTTAGCAAAAGCAATCATCGACCCATATATACAATTGATTTATTTGCAACGATACTTCAGGGGTTTAGAATAACCGCTACCGTAGGGCAGTCAGCTACTCCTCCTCTGAATCGAGACAATCTCGGCCAAATACTATTCCCAGAATAACTCTTACTCCAATAGTTATTAGCTAACGTTAATTTGGTCAAGACCATCTTGTAAGTGTTACCCATCATTTTCAGATCGCAGAGGACGGCCCCAACAATGCCACCGTAGGGAAGAGCTAATGTTGGGAATGGCCCTAGGAAACCCTATCCATTTCTGGAGTTTGCGTTGTTCCGAATCCCATGCGCAAGCCCTCCGTAGGGTGATCGCTCCCAGGGCGACTCGCAGGCAGCGCATAGGAATCTCACGGTGCAACCTAATGATGGAGACCGCAGGATACGTTTGACACGTTTCCTTCTCCCACTTACTATGAACACTTTCCCCATTCACCTTGATATTAACCCATGCAAACACCATCCGTAGGGGGACGCTCCCAGGGCGCCTCGAGGCCAAGCATGGATCTCACGGTGTGAACTCAGGGGGACGTGAGAGTAGAAACTTAATATGAATATTTCGTTTCTATACTTTTCCTCCCACTAAAGTGTTGTAAAGTTTTAGGGTCTTATTACTTAGGTAAATTCCGGCTAAATGAATCTATCTAAGTCTATGCCTTATTAAACAAGGTCTTTACACTAAATGTCTAGGTGAATTAAACTCTTTTAATAACCTAGTGACATTGCATGCTAGTAAGACTTTGGTTAATTCAACTCAGGTTCCGAACCATTTGCCGGGAGAGTTCCCTTATAACCAAGGTCTTATGTCCTACTTACTCAAATTTTAAAACTATTTTAAAAAAACTAAGTAAGACATATTTCTAATCCTATTAGAAAAAGGCGATCTTAGGTCTATTTCATTTTAAACCATTTAAAGAATGATAAGATCCTAAGATCCTATGTTAGCATGCAACTCTTTGTTATAGATTTTACGGTTTCTATTCATCAACTTTTATAACTCTTATAACTTTTAATGAATAAACCCTATAACATGCTTTCTAATGGTGTTTTAAAGCATATAACAATCAATCATTCAAGTTATAAGAAAAGCACCATTTAGAAACAACCTATGTCTAGGTTTGTATAACGCTTTATACTACGATGTCTAGGTGATAACACTTTAAAACCTCACACCGCTCACGCATGCTCATAAAACTCGAGTTAACTTAACTCAAGAACCGACTCAATGCCCAGGTAGGAGGTGTTCCGTAAACCGTCAACTTAAATACCTCCAGCCTTAGACAGCATTTTGTCGGGTGAGTTCTCTCGTAACCGTTGTTTTACAAGATATCGACCTAAACTATGCAAGTTGATCGAATTGTGAAGGTTCATTAACCTAAGTGAGCATGCACTTAATCTTGTTATAGATTTTAGATTTCTATCTCTTTTTATAACAATTATAAAAACAATCCATAACAAGCCTAATTTGAGAATAACACTTATAATCAAACTAATGAAATTTCATGCTTCATGCTTGGTTAATTTTATCAATTAATAATTATAACTATTATAAGAATAATCAATTTTAATTAACCATTCAAGCATGAATCTCCCTAAATTAATACAACACTTATATTAATTAAACATGAAATTTCCCTCATGCATTTGAATTAATCAATAACACTTATTAAAATTAAACAAATGCATGAACATGCTTTTCTATGGTGGGGTTTTAAAACTATATGGCATGCTCATAATGCACATACATCCATTTAATTAAATCATACATTCACAATGCATAAAGTAATTAAATCAAGCTAAAATGGAATAGTTTGGCAATTTTAAAAAAACACAAGCAATTTCACTAATTATTACAATAATAATTAATAAATAAACTTGCAACACGCCCGAGCTTCACGAACCATCCCGAACCGCTCATCCAAGCAATGAACCAGCCATGCAATGAGTGAAATGAGGCTGCAACAGACCGAACCGGACCAAAAGGCAGCAGCTGAACCGGAATTAAAAAAAAACTGCTGCTGGAATTAAAAAAACAGCTTGCTGGAATTTTTATTTTCTGCTGCGTCTTCTCCGGTTTTTCTTCGATTTTACAGCCTATATGGACTCTAATGACTCTATAAAAATTACAGACTATAGTACACACATTAACGCTCTTACATATCCGAGCAATTACAATTTCATGAAGGTTTGAATGCTCAAAAAATTGCCAAACCAGAACACTTCCATTTTAGCACACAGAAAATTCAATTTCAAAATGGTACCCACCAAAGCAAAATTAAAACGAATTAAGTGCTCTAATCAAGCTCTGATACCAATTGAAGGTGTACATATTACACATGCGGAAGCAATTGAAGATCGAAAGCACTTAAGACATTCAATTTTACTCCTAAAGCATGCATGTTCTAGAAAAGACAGAATAGAGAGTTTAGAAAACACCAACCTTTGTAGCTCACTTATGATGAACTCCTTGTGGTGTTTGCCTCTCCTATGCTCCTTGGACAACCTCTAGAGTCTTCCCTACTATACTCCGGGCCAAGAACGACTTGTGGGAGTCTATATAAGATAGGGAATGGGAAGGGAATGCTTGAAGCATCAAGCAATGGAGAAGAATGAGAGATGAGAGAACTTTGAGTCCAAATTCCAGCAGCATAACATTAAGGAAATGGCTCTCTTATGTTTAAATATGATTCAAACTCCTTTTAAAGACTTTCTCCATGCAAAGCCAAGCCTCAAGACACAAGACACATGGTGTATTTGCAAGCTCAAGTGGATTCTAGGTGTACATTACACAAGACATGCAACAATGCATGGGTGAGTTGTCTTTCCACTTTGAATGATCATGCATTAAGTGGATTTCCAACTAAATCCACTAAATTCAAATTGAAATCAAATTTCAAGCTTGCAAATTACCCCCAATTTCAATTCTAAATTGAAATTGATTGCTTGGTAATTAATTTGAAAAATTTCAAATTAATTTTGATATGATTAATCTAATTAATCTTTGTTATCTTGTGCAATTCCATATATATGATTCCTAATACATATATATAGTATTCAAAACACTTTTAAATACTTCATCTCTCATTTTCTAATTTAATTCATAATTAAATTATTGTGTCAAACACAATTTACGATAGTACCCTTTTTCCCGATTTTGAACGATTCAAAGCTTCCTATCTTTTGTTCTAGGCTTAATTCCGATATGAGCTAGTAGGGGGACCTAATGGACCTATAGATCATGGGCTCCAACGATTCGAGGCTAACCGACTAATCTCATTGTCTAAGCTAGCCAACATTCGTTAACTATCGGGACACTCCACTATAGCCCGATAGTTGCACTCCCCTCACTATAGATATATTTCCGTCCACTTGATTTAACCATGATTAGTAAGTCGATCCTTCACAGGTTGTTCGTAGCTATAGCTAGGTCAATAAGCCGTTTTACCCCTATAGTACTTCTAGTTCCTTAAGTCCCACTGATCCTCTAATGAACAATTGGTTTATGGTCCAACCAATAAACCGAGTCCCTCTCGGGCCAATGAGAGGGCGGGATCCCTTTGTTCAAGCCCCGGAGTCAGCACTTAAGGGAACAACCTCTCTACTATCCCTTATTCGGGTAGGAGTGAATTCCTTCTTGCACGACTATGTCCCCAGCTATCTACCCGTTCCTATCCCTGAAATGGGAGGCTTATTGAGTCGGCGATACTGAGCCACTCTCACCTATGCAGATCTAAGGATAAGCCCGAATAAACAGGAGTTCATAGTTAGCTCAGGATTAAGATCGAGTTACCTAGGTCATCATATGAAATAGTCAGTCTCGTCAGTAAACGGTGTTATAAAGAGAGAGTGACTTATTTCTTGGTCCTGGTCTTATGCAAACTCATTGCATAGGACGCCCCCACTCGCATGTCTCTACATGGACGATTTAGGATCACATCGTCTATACCATCTATAAAGTGGGCCGCGTCTCATAGTGTCCCCAGAATAAGGTACCCAACCCTATCCCTATACTATAGACCGTTTTGGCTATTACTCAAGCTTGATCCACTTTTATGTCTCTACATAAAGCTCAAGTGTTCATCCTATAGCCATGGATCTTAGTTTATTGGATTTGAGTTATTATATGTGCAATTTACTTTATTCAGTAATAACTTTACTGAATTAATCTCGATAACGCCTTTATCGAATAAGTATATAATTCGTTTAACATTCACTATCTACGAGTTTTAGGACACCAATCCCAACAAGAAGGACCTCGGGCATTCCTACTCATAGGCGTCAACTAGGGTTCTGTCACCACCCTCTTGTTCTGCTTGAATTTGACTTCGAATCTTGAGCTTACATAGTGTGGGAAATGGTTAAGGAGCTGCGAAATAGGTGCTGGAAGGTAGCCCAGTCAGTTTCGAGGTCAAAACAGCCGGTTAGGTGCGAAGAAGACTCGTCAACAACGACCTGCGGACGACTTGGAACGGTCTCGGTTTTTCTAGAAATGCGGTCGCATTTCATTTTACCTTCCCAGAAATGCGGTTGCCTTTCATTTTGCCTTCCCAGAAATGCGGTCGCATTTCTGAGGAAATTCCAGCTTTTACTCTGTTTTCCTGCACAGCAATAAACTTAGTCAAATTCTCTTAAAATCAAGTCTTTTTAAGCACAAATGAGCATAAATTGACAAAAGTTAATCTCAACACCCTAACTTATCAACTTTAACACATTTTGAGCTCAGGAACAGTAAAATCGATCTAAACATGTAACATTTGACAAAGAAATGAGCTAAATATAAAGACAAAATAGGTATATTTTTTACCCTTATCAGTCATTCCCCTTCAGGTTGATCTACAAGACCCAGACTGAATTAAAGTACATGTCCATAACTTTAATTCATTCGTCCTTATCCACGTCATTGATTTCCTGTTTAAAGGTCAATGGATCCTCGATATTGTCATCAGGTATGACAACAAGAGTTTCAGTTAAACTCAAATAGTATTCATCAGGTCGAATAACAACCCTCCCACTACGTCGAGGCTCTCTCAATAATTGAGAAGCACGAGACTGACTCAATGTGTTAGTTGAATAAAAAAACCTTGTTGAAGGACTAACCTGATCAACAACTCTTGTTGATCCAATTGTAGCTTCACTAGATAACTTACTAGACACTATCTAACTACGTGGTTTGTGATCTCAAACGTGGTATGCTTCTAAGAAAATTGCATTTGTCGATACAAATGCTTTCTTTGAAGAAGCATCTAACTTTCGTTTCTTTGGGAGAACTTACAAATAGGCATATTTTCGAATGTTGTTCTACATTGTTCGGGTTTGTCTATTGCATGAATGCAGGACATCGCTAAACTTTTAAATAACGTAAACTTACTTTTACGCCCTCTCCAGAACTCAAATAATGTTTCAGAAACACTCTTTGAGAGAACCATATTCTTGTTTTAAACTGCAGTCAACACTGCATATCCCAAAACGAGTTAGGCAACTTAGCATAGTTAATTATTGAACGAACCATGTCCAACAAGATTCTGTTTCTCCTTATTGATACACTATGCTGCTATGGTGTACCAGATGTTGAGACTTGGGACGTAATTCCATGTTCTATCATATTGTCCTGGAATTATGAGTCCTTATTCTCTCTACTGCGATCGAATTGAAGTATGTTTATTTTCTTACCTAAATGTTCTTAACTTTGGCATTATACTCGTTGAACTTTTCAAGAGCTTTGGACTTATGATGCATTACGTAGAGATAATTATACCTTGAATAATCAATTAAAACTAATGAATTATTCATACCCTCCTAGTACTTTGTCATTATAGAAATGTATGAGTTTGAAGGGCTCTTTGACACGATAACCTTTTCCTAGTAAAAGTTTATTTAGTCATCTTACCCTTAAGGCATGACTTACATGGAGGTAATGAGTCGTCTCCTAACCTGTTTAGAAGTTCATTCTATACTAATTCCCAAATTTTATTGAGATTTATATGGCCTACCCTGAAGTGCCAAAGATAGGTACTTTTGAGAAACATGTTGCCTTTTGATTGAGTCTCAGTGGTTTAAAACATCTCATGTTTTATAAATCGTTCGAGACTCTATCGATCTTAAATACATATAAGTTATTCTTCATGTTCATAACAAATATTGGCATCCTATTTGGAATGAACAGTTCATACATTAAAAAAAAGGTAATAGAATAGCCTTGTTCTAACAAACAAGATATTTAAAAATTAAACTTCTTTTAATCTTAGGAACTATGTATACATTATCAAATAATATATAGTGTTCCTGGGAGAAGAATAATCTTTTATGTCTCCCACTGCCATAACCCAGATGAACTCTCCTACTTCAATTTTAATTCATAAATAGAATTGTTAGGAACCCATTTGTAAAAGAACATACGTGGTTAGTGCTACCTGAATCAAGGATCCAAGTTGAATCATTATTCTTTACTAAGAACGTTTTCAAGACTAATAAATTATATTTAGAGTCTTTGATGTTCTTTTTGGTTAGGCAGTTTTCTTATGTTACATTCATTACGAACATTTTGAGATGAAGTAGACATAGGAGTTTGAGGACGTTTCTCAATTTGAAGATCGTTTTAAAACCACAAGTTAAGTGTGCTTTCTTAGTCGTATGATTTATACCAATAATGAATTTGGTGTATAAATAAGGCATTCATAGAACTATAATATGCTGAAATAAACAAATTAACTTAAATCGGTTGTCTAGCACTTAACCCCTTTACTTAATCCAATCAATTTAGCAAAAGTAATTAAGTACCCTATAAATCATAATTCTTTTGCAACGATACTTTAGAGGTTTAGAATAACTGCTACCGTAGGGCAGTCAGCTACTCCTCCTCTGAATCGAGACAGTCTTGGCCAATTACTATTACTAAAACAACTCTTACTCCAATAGTTCTTAGCTACCGTTAGTTTGGTCAAGAACGTATTCTTGTAAGTGTGACCCTCCCATTTTCAGATCCCAGAGGTATGCACCAACAGGCTACCGTGAGGAAAAGACAACTGTTGCTGACTAACCTAAGTGACCCTATCCATTTCTGGAGATCGCGATGTTCCGAAACCTATGATCAGGCCCTCCGTAGGGGTGGTCGCTTCTAGGGTGACGCGCAGGCGGATCATAGGATTCTCACGGTGCAACCTAGGGGTGGAGACTGCAGGATACATTGTCACGTGTCCTTCTCCCACTTACTATGAACACTTTTCCCATTCACCTTGGTATTGATGCATGCTAAACATTTTCCGTAGGGAGGCCACTTCCTGGGTGACGCGAAGTCGAGCAGGAATCTCACAGTGTGAAACCAGGGGGACGTGAGAGTAAAAACTTGATATAAGCATCTCGTTTCTATACTTTTCCTCCCACTGAAGTGTCCTATTAGTATTATAGGGTTATTTTACTTAGGTAAATTCTGGCTAAATGAATCTATCTAAGTCTATGTTTTATATAACCTTTAAAAATAAGGTCTCTAGTCTAATGTCTAGGTGCATTAAACCTTTTTAATTACCTAGTGACATTGCATGCTAATAAGACTGTGGTTAATTCAACTTAGGTACCGGATTACCGGGTGAGTTCCCTTATAACCGAAGTCTTATAGTCCTACTTAACCATATTTTAAATCTATTAAAATACTAAGAATTTATTCTTATCCTATTAGAAAAAGTGATCTGATGGTAATTTTTATTCACTTCTAATTATACTGAATTAACCAAAGAATATGTCGTTGTTGTGCATTAATCCAAGTATAAATTATGCACTACCAAGTAATACTTGGAATATTCCAGGGTCGAATCCACGGGGAAGGGGCAAGTAGTAAAAATGTCTTTCCTTAAATCCTATTCTAATGCATGGGCGTTAGAAATTACAAAAGAGATTGAGATGCAGCGAAATAAACATGCGATAATAAAAATAGAAGCTATGCGATAAAAGAAAAACAGTGAGAGATGAGATATCAAGGCTTTCACTGCAGCAACCACATATGACAAGTAAGATATTAGTGCAGCGCATAACAATGAATCGACAGAATACTGATGCCTAAGCTAGAAATAAACATGTGATTCCCTTCCGGTACTACACATGCGTTTGGCATAGAACTAACAACTGTTTTGTTCATGTGTTGGTGTTGTTCTCTAATGACTTGCAAGTGACTGCGTTAGTCCTAAAACAGTCTAAGCTCATTCATGCACTATCTTATTGCGGCAGTATTAGTTCTAACACGACCAAGACTACATGTAATGCGCTAACTTGCTCTACTTAGATATTTCCACATGCATTACCTGTCAGGGATTTATCATGCTGCTACCGCAACCGGCTGGCCAGGCGGCAATTAGTAATGGAAAAATTAACGCATCTAAGTAGAAAGCATCAATATCATTGATTCATTGTAGCGCATACAAAAATAATCCTAAAGCCACATGGGCGCCTAGGCTAAGCCTTGATGAAAAGAAATTACTTCAAGCTACAATATAAAACACACAATGCAATAAAACATAAAAATGTAGTAATGCCTCGGATGATTCTTGGATGTCATTCTCCTTTCATCTCCTCTCTATTTGTAATCTCCTCTTACTTGGAGCCAAAGGATCATCATATGGATAGAAACTTGCTCCCTACTCAAACTTGCTCCCCACTCCACTCTATTCACCAACTCATCAAGCTTCTCATGCTCTAGCTCATCATGCTCTAGCATCATCATGCATCCCATGTGTCAGACTGCTACAACAACAAGCTTTCCATGTGCCAAGCTTTTAACTCATCAAATAATCTCCAAATTGGGCTCGATTTGCATAAATTTCTCGAAATTGCATCAATTGCTCGTTTTGGGACTAAGAATTCTGAAATTAATAAATTAATGCAATTAAATACCAAATTAAGCATGGAATAAGCTCAAATTTAGGGCTAAAAAGATAGCATTATTTCATGCTATCATGATCTTACGTTTAGTTGATTTTAAACCGGTTTTAAAATTAATTCATTTTCCTAAGATCCTCTGTTATAACTTTTAATGAATTAGTCCTATAACATGCTTCTAATGGTGATGAAAATATATAAAAATCAAGTTCTAATTATATATATATATATATATATATATATATATATATATACCATTAGAAAGCGTAAACTTTTTTAAACAACCTACGTCTAGGTGATTTCCTAAGGCATAACAATTACGCTACGATGTCTAGGTGATAAAATATTTAAAACTTACATCGCTCACGCATGCTCATAAAACCGGGTTAACATAACTCAAGTACCGGCTCGATGCCCAGGTAGGAGTAGGAGGTGTTCCGTAAACCATCAACTTAAATACCTCAAACCTTAGACAACATCTCACCGGGTGAGTTTTCTTGTAACCTTAGCTTTACAAGATATCGACCTATTCTATGAAAAAGTTTGATCGAATTTGTGGTAAATTCACCCTAAGTGAGCATGCATTTATATTTGTTATAGGTTTTAGCATCTATCTTGTTTTATAACAATTATAATCTAGAAAACCTATAACATACATCTATATTACAATTATTTAACGCTAAGGTGGTTTCATGCTACATGTTAGTTCGTTTTCGTTTATTAATATAATGCTTATATTAAACATTCATTATTGAAAAAATTAAAACATACAACATGCATCTAACATGAAACCTTAACATGCATTTCTTTTATTATAACCCTTATAATTAATTACTAATGCATGAAACATGCTTTCCTATGGTGGAATTTTAAATCTATATGACATACATCATGCATATCTCATTTCTATTTAATTTAAACATACATTCACAAATGCATAATAAATTAAAACACACTAAAGTGGATCGGTTTTGACATCCAAGCAATTAAACTACCTAAATGATTACAATAATAATTTATAAAACGCCTTGGACCGCTCCCGAACGCTTCAAATTGGCCCAAAACTTCTTTAAATAGTTTAAACCGAACCAAACAGTGCTGAACCGAGCCAAATAGTAGTTGAACCGAGCTCCAAAGCAAAGAAAACAATCTGAACCAGCCAGACCAAGCCAAAACAGATCACTGGGATGAAAATCGAGCCAAAACCGGTCCAAACGCGTGCAAACCGAACCAGGGAGACTTGAACCAGATCGTAAACTCAGTTAACCACCTGGAACCGGAAAGAAAACCGCTGAACTGGTCCGAATTCGAGCCGAACCACGCGTTTTCTTTCTTCCCGGTTCGGTCAGGTCCGCCCATTTGCCTGTCATCTTTTCCTCAGAATTTCCAGCAACAATGTTCTTCATCCCCTGTTCTTCGGCCAGCTGCACAGTCTCTGAAATTCGCTCGATTGAAGGCCTAAACAAAATCTAAAGACTCTAAAAATTTAAAGACTCATTCTACACACATTAAAGCCCATAAATATCCGGGCAATTACAACAAATTCCAACAATTGAAAGAGAAATTTGATGCCAAAACCGAAATTATCAACCTTTAGCTCACAACACATTCATCTTATGAAATCACCCACCATACACGAAATTAAAGCAAATTAAATGCTTAAACCACGCTCTGATACCAACTGAAGGAGTGTATATCACTCTAGCAGAAGCAATTGATGATCTTGGGCGTTTAATTTCATTAATTTCTCTAATTAAAAGCATGCTCTTAAACCGAAAAAATAAAGGACGAAGAAACTTATCTTTGAAGCTTGAATTCACGTGTTTCCATGGATGACTCTTCACACGAACAAGTTGTATACAGCCACCAAGATCTTCCCCGCTATTCTCCGGCCTTAGAACAGGTTTGTGGGAACCCGAGCATGATGAAATTGAGGGAGAAAGATATGGGTTTGAGAGCTTGGATACCATGGCTTTAAGAGAGTTTTCTTTTATTCTTTTGCATGTGGTATTCTATAAATCTCCATCATTTTTGCAAGAATGAAAATTTCAGCCTTTTAAAGATAATGAACATGCATTCAAAAATTCACCATATGTGGACAACACATGAGAATTTTAATGACTAATGGGATTTGGTGGCTTGTAATGAAAGTTTGCATCAAAACTAATTTCCATTCTTAATTTCATTTTTCATTAATATTAATTTGAATTATAATTAATTTTAAATAAAATTAATTCTAAAATAATTAATTATAATCATTTAATTCAATATCAAATACTAAATTAAATAATTACACCAATCCCGACTTTTTTCAAAACCGATGAATATGAATCACATATTCAAATTCAAATTTAAAATATGTAGAATACGTATTTATAATATTTAAATGATATTCAAATATTTTCATCTCTCTCTGTAGTTTAATTCATAATTAAACCGATATGCTAAATTATATCGAATATAAATAACGATGTCTCCCAAAATCGAATTTGAACGTTTTCAAATTCTTTCATCACTTTGTTTTAAGGCTAATTCTGTATGAGCTAGCAGGGGACATAATGGACCTACAGATCATGGGCTCCAACGATCCGAGATTAAACTGGTATAAACTCTTTAGCCTAGTTAACCAACATTCGTTAACTAACGGGACACTCCACTATAGCCCGTAGTTGCACTCCCCTCACTGTAGATATATTTTTGTCCACTCGATACAACCATAATCAGTAAGTCGACCCTTCACAGGCTGTTCGTAATTGCAGTGGGTCAAAAGTCTGTTTTACCCCTGAAATTACATTTTGTTCCTTAAGTACCACTGATCCTATAATGAACAGTTTGTTTATGGTCCAACCATTAAATAGAAAATCCTCTCGTGCCAGGAGAGAATCAGCGCGCCTTTGTTCAAGACCCGGAGTCAGCACTTAAGGGAATAACCTCTACTATCCCTACAAGCGGGTATGAGTGAATTCCATCTTACAAGACTATGTCCCCAGCTATCTACCCGGTCTTATCCCAAAAATGGTAGGCTTATTGAGTCGGTGATGTTGGGCCACTCTCACCCATGCAAATCAAAGGATAATCCCGAGAAGTTCATAGTTGGCTCAGGATTAAGATCGAGTTACCTAGGTCATCGCATGAAATAGTCAGTTTCACAGTAAACGGTGTTATAAAGGAAAGTAACTTATTTCTCGGTCCTGGTCTTATGTAAACTCCCCACTCGCATGTCTTTACATGAATGATTCAGGATCACATCGTTTGTATTAAATACAAAGTGGGTCGCGTCTCATAGTGTCCCTCGGATAAGGCATCCAACCTCTATCCCTATACTACAGACCGTTTTTGGCTATAACTTGAACTTGATTGGTTTTTATGTCTACGCATAAAGTTCAAGTGTCAATATATAACCATGGGTTCTAGTTTATTGGATTTGAGTCAATTATTGCATAATTAAACAACCATTCAATAATTACTTATTGAATAAACTCAATAACGCTTTATCGATTAAATTTGTTACATTACTATCCACGAGTTTTAGGACATAAAACCCAACAATAGAAACCTAACTAGTCAACGGAGTTATTGATAACACTCATTTATGTGTGTTATTTAGCCTTAAAAACCTAGGTTATTACTTGGAAAGCAAATACTTTGTGCTTAAAATATTATCTTTTCGAGTCGATTTAGCAATAGTCTTAGAATTTTGTGGAAAATCTTAGAAATATAGAATTTATGCTTAAAATGTACAAAAAGAGATTATTTTTGTAAGAATTTATCCAAGTTAATGTTTTTGTGCAGAGGATTTTGCAAGAGAAATGCGCCTGCAATTGGAGATTAAAGGACAGCGAAGCAAAAGAGTTGAAGTTGAAGATTTGCGCCTGCATCTGGTCCTGAAGATGTAGAATATGCATCCAATATGCGCTGCAACCTTATAAGGAAAGTAGCCCCAGCTGAAGACATAATTGTCAAGGCAATGCATAGAAGAGATTTTGCGCCCGATTTGAAGCCGCAACTGGGCTTTTCGACTGAATACCGAGATTCACGGGATCTTCACAGAATCATCCGAAAATCTCAAATCTCGTATCAAATCTCCAAGGATCGTGGATTTTTACCTTCCAAGGCTCTCTCACACTGATCTCGGCAGCCAATCCTACCTTCCAAGGTCTATAAAAGGCGACCAAGATGCAAGAAGGAAGAGAAGCTCAAATTTTTGTCCTTAGGATAGATTTTAAGTTTTTCTCTCTTCTCATTTTGTAACCACTCCAAGTTCTGGATCATTCAGTCTCTATCGGCTCTTCCATTCAAAAGAAGAAGAAGAGAAAAGTTTGTCACCACTTGAAAGAGGACAAGAGCAAGCTAGATAGAGAGGGGGATATCCGTAGTTAGTCTTGTTTTACTTATTTTATTTTCTTTTCAAGCCTTTTATTTTCCAGCAGCCGTTTGTTCTTGTTTTTCCTTTCAATTTCAGTTGTAAGTCATAATTCTTGTACTCAATTCTTTTATTTAGTATGAATTCAAGTTGTTTTCCTATTTTGTGTTCTCTTTACTTTTTGTCTTGCATTTTATTTTCATCCATGAGCTAAGCTTCTTCTCGGAGGTTCAAATATGTGGATGCCTTGAGTAGAAGAAAGCCCCACCTATGCAAAAGCAACCTTGCTTCCTCTTAGCATTGTTTGTTTTTGCTGAAGTTTAAAGTCTCATTGTTAGCTTAAACTGGCCATTTAAGTTAGCATAGTTTGTATTTAGCTGATGACCGAAAGGTTGGAGTTGAATGCGCGGGTTCGCAAAAACAATAGTGGAAAAGATTCTAGAAATAGGACTTTTTTTTCTAGCATCCTAGAAATATTACTGGAACCACAAGAGTTTTAAGAGTCGTGAGCATTATTTATCTAAGTTTCAGCTAGCCCTAGAAATAGATGTCTAGTTGGCTTAGTCTTCTAAAGGCACCTATAGCAGAGCTGAATAGAAGTAGGACTTAACTCACAATCTAGTTGTCAGGGCAATTGCGGACACAACTGAAGGATGCTATCTGCACCATGTCTATGTGGGCAACATAGATAGTGTTCTTCAGTCGACTGTGATGCCTGAGTAAGTTGTTGGCGCAAAAGGTGGGCGCACTCTAATGCTTTTGGTTGATGTTATTTGAATTTCCTCGTTTATCTCATAAGTTTTTTACTGCTTTCATTTACTTGCTTACTTTTATTTTTGTCCTCAATCAAAACCCTTTTCAAGATATTTCTTTGGTTACCATCTCGGTGGTTGCAAATTTAGAGGAGGTTCTTGTTTTACAAAATCTTGCGTTTTTCAACCAGTCACCATCTCCCTTGGGTTCGATATCCAGAATACTTTCCACTTTATTCCTTGATAGTGTATACTTGCACTAGAGTAGGGTGTTGTCCTAGCAGCACGCCAGTTACATCTAGCGATTACTATTTCGCGGTCCGGTCTTATGCAAACTCATTGCATAAGAACCCCCACTCGCATGTCCCCTACACGAACGCGTTGGATTATTGCGTTTGTATCAATTACAAAGTGGGTTGTATCCATAGTGTCACTAGGATAAGGTACCCAGCCTTATCCCTATACTATAGACTCTTTAGACTGCATCTTGAACACTGATCCTCGTATGTCTCCATATACAGTTCAAGACTCAAACAGTAGGCAAGGATGTTAGTTTATTGGATTAGGGTTATTTAGGCAAGATAAATACAAAATAAACAGTAACACTTTAGTGAAATAACATTAATAACACTCTATTAATGAACAGTCAAATGTTTCATTTACTATCTAGAGTTTTAGGGCATAAAACCCAACATTAACGACGTTACATCTAATGACTATCATTTCGCAGCTTGGTCTTATGCAAACTCATTGCAATAAGATACACTCACTCGCATGTCTCCTACATGAACAACTTGGATCAATTCGTTTGAATCAAATACAAAGTGGGTCGTAGCCATAGTGTCACCAGGATAAGATACCTAGTCTTATCCTTATACTATAGACCCTTTAGGTTATTACTTGAACATGATCTCCAGTATGTCACCACATACTGTTCAAACCTCATTAAATAACCTTGGATGTTAGTTTATTGGATTTGGGTTAATAATGCAATTCTAAAATAAATTCCAAAAACATCTTCATTGAATAAATAATATTTGTGTACATTTACTATCCACGAGTTTAAGGCACAAAACCCAACACAATGGAGGTCGAATATGTAGCTGCTAACGAATGTGTATGGCTTAGGAAGTTCTTGACGGATTTGAAAGTCATTCCAAATGTGTCTTTGTGCATCATACTTTATTGTCATAATAGTGGTGTTGTGGCAAACTCAAAAGAACCTCGAAATAACAAGAGAGGCAAGCATATAGGGAGGAAATATCACCTGATACAAGGCATTGTGAAACAAGGGGACGTGATCGTCACGAAGATAGCTTAGGAGCATAACATTATTGATTCATTTACAAAGGCTCTCGCGGTTAAAGTGTTTAAGGGTCATCTAGAGAGTCTAGGACTATGAGATATGCATCATTTTGTTTAGGGCAAGTGGGAGATGTTATTGGGTATAATGTATGCCCTAGTTTATTGTATTATATTGTACTTTATTGTATTGTACACCCCACTAGCTTTAGGTCAAGTGCGAGATTGTTAGTTTTTGTGCCCTAAACTCGTGGTTTGTAATGTAAACAATTAATTTAGTGAATGAAATAATGGTTATTTTATTATTACTTTTAGACTTGCATAAACTCAAATCTAATAAACAAACATTCAAGGTTCTTTAATGTAACTTGAACAGTATGTGGTTGACATACGAGTGGATCATGTTCAAGTAATAACCTAAAGGGTCCATAGTATATGGATAAGGTTGGATACCTTATCCTGGTGACACTATGGATACGACCCACTTTGTATTAGGTACAAACGAATTGATCCAAATCGTTCCTGTGGGGACATGCAAGTGAGGGTATTCTATACAATGAGTTTATATAAGACCGGATCACAAAATAATTAATCTTTCTTTGTAACACCGTTAACTGAAAAGATTAGTATTTCATAGGATGACCATATGTAACTCGATCTCAATCTTGAGTGAGTTATGGACTCCTATCTATGAGGGATTGTCCTTTAATTTGTATGAGTGAGAGTGACCCGAGTTGTCAACTCAATAAGCCTATCATTTTGGGGATGAAAATCGAGTGGGGAGTTGGAAACATAACTACACAAGATGAAATCCACTCCTTCCTGACTTTAGGGTTAGTAGATGAGTTGTTCCCTTAAGTGCTGACTCCGGGTCTTGAACAAGGGTCTCATCCTCTCATTGGTCCGAGAGGGACTTGGTTTATGGTAGGATCATAAACATATTGTTCATTAGAGGATCAATGGTACTTCAGGAGTAAGAGATAATTATAGGGATAAAACGGTAATTTGACCCAGCTGTAATTGTGAACAATTCGTGAAGGATCAACTTACTTGTAATGGTTATTTTCATATACGCAACATGTTCTACAGTGCTAAGAGTGCAACTATGGATCTTTAGTGGAGTGCCCCATAGTTAATGAATATTGATTAATTTAATTAATGAGTTTAATTAATTAATCTCTGATCATTGGAGCTTATAATCTGTATATCCATTAGGTTCTCCTGCTAGCTCACAACGGGTAAAACAATGATCAATAGTTTTGAAAGAATTTGAATTGTTCACATTATATAAGGGAATGTAGGTTAATTGTATAAGATACAATTAATAAAATGTATATAGATATATTATAATATAAAGTTAATTTTGAATTAGATTCAAAATTAAACTATATAACGTGAGGGAAATTTGTACGGATGACCTATTTTCGGGGGCCATAATGAAATTTGCCCTACCTTTTTAGAATAATGTAGGTTAATTGTATAAGATACAATTAATAAAATTTGTACGAATTAATGTCGTACTCTCATCCCGCGCTCTTGGTTCTCGGACCTCCTCGGAAACTGAAACAACGCTGTCTTCGCGTGGTTATTTGAACGAGGATATGACTTCTCTCTATTCATTTTAAATCTGTGGTTACTTAAATGACTAAACCCTCTCACATACCTCTCCTCACAGAAGCTTTTGGGTTGCGTCTCTCACTTCTTCCTCTACACCGTCTCTCACTGCTGGGCTGCGTCTCTCACTTTTATGCCGCCATCGACTGTTTGTTGAGAGCGCGAACAAGAACAACCTCGAAGAAATGTGGTACGGATGCGTTATGGGAACGATAGACCACGTCTCGTCGGTGACGTAATATCCTCCAAGCAAAGGTTGGATATGTTCCATCCAATATTCGGATACGCGAATATTGGATGGAACATATCCTCCCTTTGCTTGGAGCTTAGCCTTCAGATACGCGATTGTTTCTGACTAGAGAGTTTCATTAGAGAATATGGGAAGTTTCTATCAACTTCTGTAAACAGGCACAGTAGTATAGGAGCCATCGACGTTGTGCTGTCGGTGACTGGCTGAAAATGAATCCGTGAAGGAAATTATGTCACCGACGAAACGTCGTCCGTCGACTGATTTTCGCTGGAAGGCAGCTTGAAGAGAGCAGAACTCTATCAGACCACTGCATCTCGCTCTGATTGGGGATGTTGTTCGGTTAATATATTGTAATATGATTTGTTCTTGCTTTTGACGTTGTTTTGAGTAGTAATAGTTTACATATGAATAGGTTATTGCAATTCGATTTGTTTTCTGTTGTGATGTTGTTTTGAGAACTAATAGGTAATATACGAAGAGGTTATTGTAATCTGATTTGTGTGTGAGCGAAGTAGTTTTGAGAACCAATATTGTAAATGGGAATTTTGTACGGATGACCCATTTTCGGGGGCCCTAATGAAATTTTCCTATTGTAATCTCCCTATTGTAATATTTGGGTTTTGAGGTTTTGTCATCATCATGTAAAACTACCGAGCACATGTCATTTTATGTATATTATGATCGAAGTTGTAGTTGATATTGGAGTAGAAGTAGGTGTTCACGTCTTCCTTGCATGCATGATGTGGATTAAAGAACGATTCAAACACCGTTCTGTGGACGAAGGAACGGTTAAAGTGTGAGGTTTATCGAAAGCGAGACAGAGAGCACTAAGAGCAAGAATCGATATTCCATCACAATGCAACAAAAAAAATGAAAGAACTAAATCTCGCTCGCGCTCTCAGTTGTCTCATCTAAGCGAGGAATTAAAGTGAAAAGACATTTCAGAGCGTTGTTCAAGTAACCGAGGCGACAACTGAGAGTGCTATTTAAGTAACTGAGGAATTAAAGTTTAAATCCTTGTTTTGTTGGATTCTAGTTTCTCGCTTTCTTCTCGCTCTCCTCTCGCGATATCTCTTAACGTTTTCTATTCTCGACCGTTTAAAATTGTTAAGCGAGATGTGCAACCTCTTTCTAGACCTCGCTACTCGAAAATCCTCGTTGCCCCTCCCTTCAATTTAAATCAACGGCTACTTAGTGACTCTGTACAAATTTCCCTACATTTTGAGGTTTCAATTTTTTTTTAACCTTTTTAGTGGCTTGTAATTGATTTCACGACTCTCTCTCGCTCTGGATGCCAACTCTGATTCTAGCTCTCGCTTCTCAGAAATCATCGGTTACTAAAACGGCGCTCTCACTTGTCTCTTCATCTTTATTCATCGATTACCTAAACTCGTCTTTTCACTTTAATTCTTCGGTTACTTAAACGACACTCTTCCCTTTAATTCCCTTCAATTCGCTCTCACTTGTCTCTTCATCTATCAGTGGTTACTTAGACCCTCTCACATATCTCTCTTTTCAACGAAACTTCCTTGTTGCGTTGCCCAGTTCAAACTTTCTCTCCACCGGCGATTATTCTTCCTATTCGAAGGTCGACGTTCCAAACGCCGGTTAGTGTCCTCTCCTGTAATACTTTATTTGGTCGTTTCTGTCGATTCTAGATTTTGTTCTGCTATCCACTTGAAATCCCAAGTTCATAATCGACGTCAGCCATCAACTTCAACGATAGACTTTTGCCATACACCGACCATTTTCAGCTGTTGACGATCCATTTTGTAATCGAAGTGATCGGCAAGCTTGAGACTTATAGAATAGGTTTTAGTAGTTAATATATGTATTATGAATATTATCAATACATGAATGAAAATTTTTCATTTCGTTATTGTAATGTGGATGTTTTTTAGAACTAAACAAACAATATGTGAAGAACTTTGTTAGTATGGATTTGTGAGGGTCGATGTTTCATTTCATTGATAGCATATAGAGCGTGATCGAGAGAGACAAAAGCACAAAACGAGAATAAAACAAAATCGACAATGCAAGCATGCATTCTTTGGACGAAGTGAAAAAGACAAGTGTGAGGCGACTCTAGGGCGAGACCGAGATCAACTAGAGCGTTTGCGATCTCTCCAGCAGAATGCATGCATTCTGTTGACGAAAAAAGAAAGAAAGACGTGTGAGGTTGATCGAGAGTGAGAATGAGATCACCGAAGTATGTGAACCGAGAACCAGACACAATGCTCGCATTCTGTTAAAAAAAATTGCAAGAAAAAAAGACAGACAGACATGAATCGATAATCGAACACAATATAATTGGTTTTTAATCCAACTATCCGCTACGTACTAATCGAGAATCGAGAATTGAGATCACCGAGAGCGATATCAGTTCAACTTGTTTTTATTCATTAGGTTGCTTCCTGCATTAGAAGTCCTTTTGCTCGAATTAAATTAAATTGGGACAGATCATATATAGATGCACTTTGCCCGATTCTCGTCTCGCGCTCTCGATGATCTCGGTTCTCGCTATTCGTTGAAAATTTCCCATAACTGAGCAACTGAACTTCTAACTCAACGACCCAACACCCGCTTCAATTCAGATTGGAACACTTGCCGACACATCTCATAGCACATCTCAAACAATTAATTTTATGCTAGCACGCAAGAGTTGTAATCCTTATAAACCAATCATATGGTATATACGTTTCTGGACCTCAATAGTACGCCATACCTTCCCACAACTGGCATGCGTATTGGCATCTATACTCACTCGCAGAACTTACTAGCGATATACTATTGTCCAGCGAATTGTGCTGAACAATGTTCTTCATGGGACGGGTGATTCGCCATGGACTGTCCATATCGTCTGGTAGGTTGGGCCTGGACACGTTGACGTTGCAGAACCGGACCAGCGATAGCACCGTGTATGCCATCGGCTCCAACAGCTCGACCAACTTCTCTTTTGAGATATACCTATTGGGTTTTATGCCCTAAAACTGGTAGATAGTAAATGTAACGATTTATCGAATATTAATAAAATGATATTGATGTATTATTCAATGGAGTGTTATTACTTGTATTACGTTTTGTCTTTGCCTAAATAACCCTAATCCAATAGACTAGACATCTTAGGTTGTAATAGGGGTGAGCACAGTTCGGTTCGGTTCGGTTTTGGACCAAACCAATGATCGAACCGAACCCTTCGGTTCTTAAAAGATCTAAACCAAAAGAAACCAAAGTTTCTTCAGTTTTGGTTTGAAACCGAACCACATTTTCGGTTCTATGCAGTTCGGTTCGGTTTTAAACCGACTTTTCTTTTTTTTTTCTTTTTTCTTTTTCCTAAGAACATTAGCAACTTTTGTTATAGAAGAAAAAATAAAAATCATTGCCCTTGGAAGATGCAATACAGTGAGAGGAAGAAAGATGGTGGAGGCTATGGAGAAGGGCAGCGACAGCTCCAGTCCAAACCTGAGGGAAGAAGCTTCGAGTGTGAGGTCGACTTGAACGGCGTTGACAACCGAGAAAAGCTTTCACAGTGGGGAAGAGCTTCAACGACAAGGAAAATAGCTCGACGACGGAAGGAAAGACGGCGGTGGATCGGGAAAGAAAGGGTGAGGATGAAGAGTAAAAGAGAAAAGAGAGAAAGGTGGAGAGGAGGGGAGATGAGGAAGAGTGAGAGAGAAGGAGAAAATCGTGGAGATGAGAGGGAAGGAGGAAGAAAGAGAGGGCGAGAAATCGTGAATGCAAAAATTGGAGGCTAGGGTTTGTTTTACCTTTAATTAGAAATCAAAAACCCTAATTTTTTTGGATTGGGCTTAGAATATTACATAGTGGGCTTGGGTATGTTTGGGCTAAAATATAAATTAGGCAGAAAACTAATAGCCTCGGTTCGATTCGGTTTTTTTTTTTTAATTTTTTAAGAGTTGAACCGAGGACCGAACAAAAAAAATCAATTTCTTAAAAGAGTGAACCGAAAAAAACAAATCTTGCAGGAAAATCGGGTCGAATCGGCTAGTTTGGTTTGGTTTGTTGGTTTTGTTCGATTTTTGCTCACCCCTAGGCTGTAGTATGAGTCTTGAACTATATGTGGAGACATACGTGAATCACTGTTCAAGATACAACCTAAAGGGTCTGTAGTATAGAGATAAGACCGGGTGTCTTATCCTGGTGACACTATGTATACAACTCACTATGTATTTGATACAAACGCCATGATCCAACGTGTTTGTGTAGGAGACATGAGAGTGGGGGTATCCTATGCAATGAGTTTGCATAAGATCAGATCGCGAAATAGTAACCGTTGGTTATAACATCGTTAACTAGTTTGGTTTCTATTTCACTAGGACGACCTAGACAATTTAGTCTCAATCCTGAGTGGGTTATGGACTCTTGTTCATGAGGGATTGTTCTTTGATTTGTATGGGTGAGATTGGCCAATACTTCGACTCAATAAGCCTATCATTTTGGGGACAAGACCGAGGGGGGAGCTGGGAACATAACCACACAAGATGGAATTCACTCATTCCCAACTTTAGGGAAGCAGATGAGTGTTCCCTTAAGTGGTGTCTCCGAGTCTTGAACAATGGGCCATACCCTCTCATTTCACAAGAGGGTTTTCTGTTTGGTGGTTGGACCACAAACAGGTTGTTCATTAGAGGAACATCGATACTTAAGAACATAGAGGTAATCCAGAGGTAAAACGGTAATTTGACACATCTGGTGTTATGAACTCTAGTGAAGGACTAACTTGTTGTAGTTGATCTATATTCGTGGACACAAAAATATGTCTGCAGTAAGAAGAGTGCAAATGTGGGTCTATAGTGGAATGTACCCACAGTTAACGAATAATGATTAATTTGGTTAATGAGTTTAACCAATTAATCTCATATCGTTGGAGCTTCTAATCTGCAGGTCCATTAGGTCCCATTAGTAGCTCGTAAAGTAATTTGAGGCAACTAAGTCATAAATATGAATTGAAGATGTTCAATTTACTAAGGGAAACAATATAATGTATGGTGATGCATTGTGATAAATTATGAGAGAAATTATATTTGAAGAAGTTCAAATATTAATTTGATTCATATTAAATTTATAGGATATAAGAGAATTTGAAGGAGCTCAAATTTTAATATGAATTTGATTCATATTATAGAATTAATTAATTGAAGGCCACAAATTAAATATATGATATTTAATTGGGTATTTAATTAATTAATTATTTGAAGGCCCGAAATTAAATACATGATATTTAATTGGAAAATTAATTAATTGGGTAATTAATCAATTATAGAAGTAATTGATTATTTGTGAATATTATATTCATGGCCTTTCTCCTATATATAGAACACTAGACCTAGGGTTTAGTACACACATATTACACAAGACAAGATTGAATATTCATTCTTGTGTTCTCTCAAACCTCCCTCTTAGAGAAAGACTCCCACCAATAATACCGGTGTAACCTTAGTAGTAGTGTGTTTTTGGAGAAGAAAAGTTCCAGCGAAGAAACTTTGTGGTTGCTGCGTTTTCAACATAAGAGCGGTTTTCGTGAGAATTGTTCAAGTCTACAACGAAGGTTTGTAACGATTCTCCCTATTCTCTTTGGAAAAACATGTGAATAAAATAGATTTTTATTTTCTATTTTTCTAGCATGTTTTATACTGATTTATAGCAGCTTTATGTATGATAAAAGTTGTGTTTTTGCCTTTCATATCGGTACCTTAATATTGATTAATATACGATGTGAGATCCTTCGATACCTTTCCATTGTGCTAGGGCTTTCATCCCTACAATACGTGGGCATCGAGTCGAAGACGAACAGACGACCCTTATTCAAGTCGATCGCAACAACGAACCAGTGATTCTAGTGAGACCAGGGGATGTAGATGATAACCCTCCAAAAGGGAGTTATTTAGACCTTATTTCTATAGGGATTTGTGTGTCTTTTGTGCTAAATAGGGTTGCTTTTAGATAGATATTATATGTTTTAACCCATTTGGAAGAATGGATGCTTTGGAAGTTATTTTGTGCAGAATGTATTGATGAGCGACTTGAGGGAGAAAATTCTGTGCTGCAGCAAAGCAAGGAGCAAAATTGTCACGTCACAGCTCGTTAGCCAATTTAATGAACTGAATTATGTTAAGCTATTCTCGGGTTTAAGGAGCAAGGAGAGTCATCCACGTGTCTAGGTCAACCTAATTTAAGCTTGCTATCACTCTATAAAAGGAGGAGCTGTCTCAAGTCAAATGCATTCCTTTCTTGGGAGGAACATTCCACTCTTGGAAAGGGATCACTTCTCATTTCCACTATTGGGAGCCGAATAGAGGAGAAAGATTAGGGACTACAAGAAGACCATCAATTACGAAGTTGATCAAGGGAATTAGTATTTTCTTGTATTATTTTGTAATTATGGATGAATTTACTTATATTATAACGTGTGTCTCTATGCACTTTATGAACTAAGTAATTTTAGGTGTTGGTTAGGAAATATGTAATTGTCGTGCTTAATCTCTATGCAATATATGTTGATTTGATGCATCTTGATTATTTGTTGTGCTTATTTATATTTTGTGACCGCTTGGCCAGCCGGTATGAATACCACTTCCTAGTTTCAGGGGTGATTTGGGAAGTATATGACATTTAATCACACTAGATCATTGTGTATTGGTGAACGCCAGTGATTGAGCTAGGGATAGCCAGTTGCCTAGTGCTTGATCGGTAGTGCTTCATTGGAGTTGAAACATATTCTAAAAAATCCAGAGTTTCGGGAGGAATCTGCTAATAAGACTGCAAGAGTTTTGCCTGATCAATAATATTGCTAGAGCATCTTTTAAAACAATTACTAAATCCTGACCAGCGCTTGTTTCTAATCTGTCTACTTTATTTGTTTACTTTCTGTTCTGTCATTTCTTTTGCTTCAGCATTCTATATAAATCAATCATTTTAACCACCTTTGAAACCATTGAAAAGTTATACAAAATAGATAAAGTGAGAGCTAATTCAGACCTTGGATTCGATAAATACTTATTACTTGCTGCGGATTGTGTATGCTTGCATAGAGTTCTAGAGTCAATTTACATCTTATTTTTACTCACTCTAGGAACCCAACAAGTTTTTGGGGCCGTTGCCGGGGACTTGAATAAGTTTTTATCTGATCTATTTTGTGTATGTGTTTTAGTGGTTTGGTGTTAGAACTTTTTGATTGTTTCTTTTGTTTTTGCAGGTGTGAGTTTGGTGCATGAGCGATCCGTCTGGGGTAAGGTTCGAGCTTGATCCAGAAATCGGGAGGACATTTAGGAGAAGAAGGAGAGAGCAGCGTAGAAACCAGAATTCAATGGCTGACGTGCCGCGTCTCCCGTAGGGTCCAGAATATCCAGTGAACCCCCAGCAGAATCGTTTGCTGCAGCAAAATTACCGCTGGAGCAAAATGAACAGCAAAATAATCAGGCTGAGAATCCTATCTTGGTAGCAAATGATAGGGCCAGAGCCATTCGAGCTTATGCTTTTCCAATGTTTGATGAGTTAAATCCAGGAATTGCACGTCCTCAAATTGAGGCAGCAAATTTTGAAATGAAACCGGTAATGTTTCAGATGTTGCAAACCGTGGGTCAATTCCATGGTTTGTCATCTGAAGACCCCCATTTACATCTTAAGTCTTTTCTAGGAGTTAGTGATTCTTTTGTAATTCAAGGAGTGCCTAGAGATGCCCTTAGATTAACTTTGTTCCCATATTCTCTTAGAGATGGAGCAAAGGCATGGTTAAATTCTTTTACTCTAGGATCAATTAGGACATGGAATGAGTTAGCAGAAAACTTTTTGAGTAAATATTTCCCACCAAATAGGAATGTTAAATTGAGGAGTGAAATAGTAGGGTTTAGGCAACTTGAGGATGAGACTTTTAGTGAGGCTTGGGATAGGTTTAAGGAGCTTTTGCGAAAGTGTCCCCACCATGGTTTACCTCATTGTATCCAAATGGAAACATTTTACAATGGGTTAAATGGAGCAACCCAAGGAATGGTTGATGCTTCGGCTGGAGGGGCCCTTTTGGCAAAAACTTTTAATGAAGCCCGTGAAATTTTAGAAAGAATATCAACTAATAGTTGTTAGTGGTCAGATGTTAGAGGCACAAATAAAAAGGTTAAGAGTGTGTTAGAGGTTGATGGTGTGTCTACCATTAGGGCTGATATTGCAATGTTAGCTAACACTCTTAAAAATGTGAAAGTGGTTAGTCATCAGCAGCCGCCAGCTGTGGAGCCTGCTGCAGTGGTGAACCAAGTTGCAGATGAAGCATGTGTCTATTGTGGTGAAGAGCACAACTACGAGTTTTGCCCCAACAATCCAGCTTCTGTGTTTTTTGTAGGTAATCAGAGGAATAACCCTTATTCTAACTTTTATAATCCAGGTTGGCGTAACCACCCCAACTTCGCATGGGGAGGACAAGGAAACAATGTGCAAGCACAACAAAAGGTGAACCAAACGGGATTTGCTAAAGCACAGGTATTGCCCCAGCAAAATGAGAGTTCTCTTGAGGCAATGATGAAAGAATATATGGCTCGTACAGATGCCGCAATTCAAAGTAATCAAGCTTCAATGAGAGCCCTAGAATTGCAGGTGGGCCAACTAGCTAATGAGCCGAAGGCAAGGCCTCAAGGGAAACTTCCTTCAGATATTGAACACCCTAGAAGGGAAGGTAAGGAGCAGGTAAAGGCAGTGACTCTTAGGAGTGGTAAGCCACTAGAGGAGAGAAAATAGCCTAGTAAACCCCAGAATGTAGAAAATAATTGTGATAAAAATGTTGTTGTTGAGAAAGAGTTGGAATCTGGTCAAGGTGCTGGAGGCAGCAATAATGATGCTGGAGCATCTGGTTCTGTTCCAGATGTGGAACCACCTTATGTGTCGCCCCCACCTTATGTACCACCTCTACCTTTTCCACAAAGGCAAAGGCCTAAGAATCAGGATGGCCAATTTAAGAAGTTTTTAGAGATTCTTAAGCAGTTGCATATAAATATCCCTTTAGTAGAAGCTATTGAGCAAATGCCTAATTATGCTAAATTTCTTAAGGATATTTTAACTAAAAAGAAGAGGTTAGGTGAGTTTGAAACTGTATCTCTTACTGAGGAATGTAGTGCTATTCTTAAGAATGGGCTACCAAGCAAGGCTAAGGATCTAGGTGAAGGATTGGAATTTCCAATTCCGTTACAGCGAAAGCAATTGGACCGTTTGTAAATTAATTTTGTTCTACAAAATACCAATACATTGGCAAAAGGTTAAGAGGTGAAAAACATACCTCCGTTGACGACTCTGAATACTTCAAGAATGATTATTGATTGCTCTGCAACAACGAAGAACACCACCATTTGATCTTCCCCGCTATAACTCTGAGATTAGGAACGTAGTTGTGGGACTACCTAATCTTGAATGGGAAAAACTCTAGAGAGAAAATTCTCCCTAGAGTTCTTGAGTTGAGAGAATATGAGAGGGCCTTATGGTGGCCATATGTTGTAGCACATAAACCCTAGGGTTAGTGTTCTATTTATATGAGAAAGGCCATGAATAAAATATTCATTTAAAATCAATTATTTCCATAATTAATCAATTCCATAATTGATTTAATCTTTTCCATAAATGATTGATCACTTCCATAAGTGATTAAATCATTTCCATAAATGATTAATTACTTCCATAAGTAATTAATCATTTTCATAATTGATTAATTTCCAATTAATTAATTCTTTAAATTAATTAATCACCAATTAAATATCATATATTTAATTTCAGACCTTCTATTAGTTAATTAATTAATTACCCAATTAAATATCATATATTTAATTTCAGGCCTTCAATTAATTAATTCTATAATATGAATCAAATTCATATTAAAATTGGAACTCCTTCCAATTCTCTTATATCCTATAAATTTAATATGAAGCAAATTCATATTGATATTTGAACTTCTTCAAATATTTATTTCTCTCATAATAATAAAGTTTAATTTCAAATTAGACTTTATATTTTAATGTATCATTATACATTATATTAATTTGTATCTCATACAATTAACTTAATTCCCAATATGAATTTGAACTATTCAAATTCTCTCAAGATATAATTGTTCCTAATTACTCTTTACGAGCTAGCAGGGGGACCTAATGGACCTACAGATCAGAAGCTCCAATGATATGAGGTTAACCGATTAAACTCATTAATCAGGTTAACCAATATTCATTAACTGTGGGTCATTCCACTAAAGACCCATAGCTGAACTCTTCTCACTGTAGAACATTTCTGTGTCCACGGATATAGACCTATACCGGTAAGTCAATCCTTCACGAGTGTTCGTAATCTCGGCTGGGTCAAATTACCGTTTTACCCCTGTGTTACATCTGTCTCCTTAAGTACCAGCGCTCCTCTAATGAACAACCTGTTTATGGTCCAACCATTAAACAGAAAGTCCCTCTCGGGCCAGTGAGAGGGCGGGATCCCTTTGTTCAAGTCCCGGAGTCACCACTTAAGGGAACACTCATCTACTTCTCCTAAAAGTGGGAATGAGTGAATTCCTTCTTGTGTTGTCATGTCCCCAGCCTCCCACTCGGTCTTGTCCCCAAAAAGGAAGGCATATTGAGTCGGCGTATTGGCCACTCTCACCCATGCTAATGAAAGGACAATCCCTCATGAGAAGGAGTTCATGACACACTCAGGATTAAGACTGAGTTACCTACGTCATCCTATTGAAACAGTAACCTAACTAGTTAACGGTGTTATATCTAGTGGTTTACCATTTCATGGTCCGGTCTTATGCAAACTCTTTGCATAGTATACCCTCGCTCGCATGTCTACTACATGGACGCTTTGGATCAATACGTCTGTATCAAATACAAAACGGGCCGTATCACATAGTGTTACCAGGATAAGGTACCCAACCTTATCCTTGTACTATAGACCTTTTAGGTTGTTACTTGAACACCGATCCCCGTATGTCCCCACATACTAGTTCAAGTCACATGTAAACAACCTTGGATCTTAGTTTATTGGATTTGGGTCAAATTGTGCAATATTTAACAATAATACTTTATTGTAGAAACTCAATAACACTTTATTGAAACAAGTATACAATTTGTTTACATTCACTATCTACGAGTTTTAGGGCATAAAACCCAACACCAGGATCATTCACTATACCTGTGTCTATAGATGGAAAAGAGTTAGGTAGAGCACTTTGTGATTTAGGTGCAAGCATTAACCTTATGCTTCTTTCGGTCTATTGGAAGCTAGGTATTGGTGAAGCAAGACCTACTACAGTCACACTTCAATTAGCTGATAGGTCTATCACATATCCAGAGGGTAAAATTGAGGATGTCTTAGTGAAAATAGATAAATTCATATTTCTTGTTGATTTTATTATCTTAGATTATGAGGCAGATAAAGATGTCCCAATTATTCTTGGTCATCCATTTTTGGCTACTGGTAGGACATTGATAGATGTTCAAAAAGGGGAATTAACAATGAGGGTTATAATGAGGAAGTAAAATTTAATGTGTTTAAGGCCATGAAGTATCCAGACGAAATGGAAGATTGCTCTTTCATTAGGATTCTGGAAAACACAATTGTTGAGACAACAATACAGGATTCGGCAAACAAGCATTTGGAAGATCATGGAGAGGTTAGTGTAGAGGATTTAGAAGTTTGTTCTTTAGAAAGAAAAAATGAAAAAGAAGTGTTTAGGTGTGAAAATGTTTTTGAGTCTTTAGATTTAGATCAAAGGAAGGCTCCTCCTATTAAGCCATCCCTAATTGAGGCACTCACTTTAGATTTGAAGCCCTTGTCGGATCATCTAAAGTATGTGTATCTTGGGGAGGGTGAGACGTCGCCCATTATTGTTGCATCAGATTTAATGTCGGAGCATGAAAAAGCCTTAATAAAGTTGCAATAGCAATATCGCAAGGCAATAGGTTGGACATTGGCTGACATTCAGGGAATTAGTCCATCTTTCTGTATGCACAAAATCCCTCTAGATGAGGGATCCTTTAGGAGTATTGAGCAACAGAGAAGGCTTAACCCTGCAATGAAAGAGGTTGTTAAAAAGGAGGTGATTAAATGGTTGGATGCTGGCATTATTTATCCAATTGCAGGTAGCAATTGGGTAAGCCCTCTCCAATGTGTTCCTAAGAAAGGAGGTGTCACGGTGGTGAGTAATAAAGACAATGAGTTGATCCCAACCAGGACAGTAACTGGCTGGAGGGTTTGCATGGATTACAGGAGGCTTAATAAAGCCACCCGTAAGGACCATTTTCCTCTACCATTTATTAACCAAATGTTGGATAGATTGGCTGGTCAGGCCTACTACTGTTTCTTAGATGGTTATTCTGGGTATAACCAGATTACCATTGCTCTTGAGGATCAAGAAAAAACCACTTTCACCTGCCCTTATGGGACGTTTGCTTTTAGGCGAATGCCTTTTGGCCTTTGCAATGCGCCAGCAACATTTCAGCAGTGTATGTTAGCAATTTTTTCTGATATGATTGAGTCCACAGTTGAGGTATTTATGGACGATTTTTCAGTTTTTGGAGGGTCTTTTCAGAGTTGTTTGGATAATTTAGGTATGGTGTTAAAGAGATGTGAGGATACCCATCTAGTTCTTAATTGGGAGAAATGTCACTTCATGGTGAAGGAAGGCATTGTGCTAGGTCATAAGATTTCAAAGAAAGGTCTAGAAGTTGATAGAGCAAAAATAGAGGTTATTGAAAGATTAGAACCACCAAGTTCAATGAAAGGGATTCGGAGTTTTTTAGGTCATGCTGGGATTTTATAGAAGGTTCATAAAGGATTTTTCAAAAATCAGTAAACCTCTTTGTAACTTATTGTGTACTGATCATGTTTTTTACTTTAATGCAGATTGTAGGAAGGCTTTTGAAACTTTAAATGCTGCTTTAATCTCAGCACATATTCTTTGTGCACCTAATTGGAGTTTACCATTTGAGGTAATGTGTGATGCGAGTGATGCTGCAGTAGGTGCTATGTTGGGGCAAAAGCAGGGCAAATTTATCCATCCTATATATTATGCAAGTAGGGTTTTAAATGAAGCACAAGTCAACTATACAACTACTGAAAAGGAGTTGTTAGCTGTTGTGTTTGCTTTTGAGAAATTTCGGCCATATTTGGTTAGGTCCAAAGTCACAATGTTCACGGATCATGCAGCAATAAGGTATTTAATGTCTAAAAAAGATGCAAAGCCTAGATTGATTTGTTGGGTTTTATTATTGCAGGAATTCGACTTAGAGATAAAGGACAAGAAGGGATCGGAGAATGTCATTGCAGATCATTTATCTCGTCTTGATCCAACATCATCTTTGCTAAAGCAATCTGCCATTTCAGATTCCTTTCCAGATGAACAACTCTTTGCTGTTGAGGTAAAGGTAGTCAAGGATGTCCCTTGGTATGCTGATATTGCCAACTTTTTGGTAAAGGGAGTCACTCCTATTGATATGGATTGGAGGCAGAGGAAAAAGTTTAAGCATGATGCGAAATTTTTCTATTGGGATGAGCCATTTATGTATAAGCAATGCTCTGATGGTATTATTCGTAGGTGTGTTTCAGGTGATGAAGCAAAGGAAATCCTGGAGCAATGTCACTCTTCGCCGTATGGAGGCCATTTTAGTGGACAGAGGACAGCTATGAGGATTTTGCAATGTGGATTCTTCTGGCCTTCCTTATTTAAGGATGCCCACTGGTTCTACAAGCAATGTGACGCTTGCCAAAGGAGAGGAAATTTAGGACCTAGAGATGAAATGCCTTTAACTTACATTTTGGAAGTGGAATTATTCGATGTGTGGGATATTGATTTTATGGGGTCATTTCCCCCTTCTAATGGTAATGTTTTTATCTTATTGGCAGTTGATTATGTGTCCAAGTGGGTGGAGGCCATTGCATGCCATCAGAATGATGACGAGACAGTATCAAGGTTTCTTCAATCACACATTTTTGCGCGGTTTGGGACACATAGAGCTCTAGTGAGTGATGAGGGTACACATTTTGTTAACAATATCTTAACTAAGCTTTTAGCTAAGTATGGAATCAAGCATAGGATAGCTACCCCTTATCACCCACAGGCAAATGGTCAAGCTGAGATAAGCAATAGGGAAATCAAATCAATTCTAGAAAAAGTAGTCCATCCATCTAGGAAGGATTGGTCTTTTAGGTTGGATAAGGCTCTTTGGGCTTATAGGACAGCCTATAAGACTCCTCTAGGTATGTCTCCCTATAGGTTAGTATATGGAAAAGCTTGTCATTTACCATTAGAGCTTGAGCATAAAATGTTTTGGGCTTTGAAAAAGTTAAATTTTGATCTGAGTCGTGCAGGGGAAATAAGAATGTTGCAGCTTAACGAGTTGGAGGAATTTTGCCAATTTTCTTATGAAAATTCGAAAATGTATAAAGAAAAGACTAAGCTGTGGCATGATAAGAAAATTAAACCTAAAGAGTTTGTAAAAGGTCAAAGGGTCCTCATGGCCATCGTCATCCACGTGGTCGAACCGTCCATGGGACCCGTGGTCACCTTCATTAGGGTCACCCGACCTACTGCCATGCAGTTTGATGTTCATGTCCTGCAATCCACCGGCAATGCATTAGACTAAAACATTGAATGTTGCACATGAAAAATGATACTAAATAAGAAATACATACTTGCAGTAATTCACGCAACATCGTGTGCATAGAATCGAAGGATCGTATCATACGAGCATCCAACTCAACGATACGGGCATCCACCCCCGCGACTCTTGCATCAAGGCTCCGCAAATACGCAAACAAATCCCTTGTCTATTCTCTACCCGCCAACTATGCTCTCGGGGTATGAGGGATATTTGATGGTGGAGCCCCTGACGTCGATGGCACATCAAACGGATGTGTTTCCGGTGCGTCCGGTTCTTCAGTGTCCTAAGATCTGAAAAATGGAGGGTCACACTTACGGGAAATTGTTAATGTGTTAATAATTTCCTGACCGAAAAAAATAGTAGCTAAGAACTATTGGAATATGAGTTATTCTGGGAATAGGGATTGGCTGAGATTGTCTCAATTCAGAGGAGGAGTAGCTGACTGCCCTACAGTAACTGTTGTTCTATACCTCTGAAGTATTGTTGCAAAATGAATGTTTACTCTATGGGTCGATCATTACTTTTGCTAAATTGATTGGATTAAAATAATACTATTATTTTGTGTAATGGGTTAATGCAACATCACTTATTAAGTTAATTTGTTTGTTCTGAGCATGAAACGTTCTTTGTATGCCTCGAATAACGCCAATTAAAAAATTGGTATTTCTAATACAACTAAGAAAATGAACTTAAACATTAATTGCGGGGAATTGGTCTTAACTGAGGACGGTCCTCAAGCCCACATGTCTTATTCATTTGAAATTGTTCATGATGAATATGACATAGACTGATTAGCACATCTCAATGAAAATAAATTTGATTTATTGGTCATTGAAACGTGTATGGTGGAAAATGATAATACAGCCTGGATCCTTGATTCAAGTGCCACTCATCACGTATGCTCTTCCTTTGAGGGAATAAGCTCCTGGCAACAGTTGGATGTTGGGGAAATGACTCTCAGAGTTGGGACTGGGGAGCTCATTTCATCTAAAGCAGTGGGAGATATTAAAATGTTCTTCTCCAGGGAACGTTATATGTTATTAGATAATGTATATATAGTTCCCAAAATAAAAATAAATTTGATTTCTATTTATTGTTTGCTAGAACAAGGATATTCAGTGTCCTTTTCTGTGAATGAAGCTTTCATTACTAAAAGGGGTACTGATATCTGTTCTGCAAAAATGGAGAACAATTTGTATGTTTTAAGACCAATAGAGTCTAGGGCTATTTTGAACAATGAAATGTTTAAAACAGCTGAGACTCAACCAAAAATGCAAGAAGTTTCTCAAAGTACCTATCTTTGGCACTTGAGACTTGGCCACATAAATCTCAATAGGATTGGGAGATTGGTTAAGAACGGACTTCTAAGCCAGTTAGAAGATGGTACTTTACCTCTGTGTGAGTCATGTCTCGAAGGTAAAATGACCAAACGACCTTTTACTGGAAAAGGTTATCGTGCCAAGGAGCCCTTAGAACTTGTACATACGGATCTCTATGGTCTAATGAATGTAAAAGCTCGAGGAGGGTATGAATATTTCATCTCTTTCATAGATGATTATTCAAGGTATGGTTATTTATACCTAATGAGTCATAAGTCTGAAGCCCTTGAAAAGTTCAAGGAGGACAAGACTGAAGTTGAGAACTTGTTAGGTAAGACCATTAAAACACTTCGATCTGATCGAGGTGGAGAGTATTTGGACTTAAAATTCCAGAACTATTTGATAGAACATGGAATCTCGTCTCAACTCTCAGCACCAGGTACACCTCAACAGAATGGTGTATCTGAAAGGAGAAACAGAACCTTGTTGGACATGGTTCAATCTATGATGAGCTATGCTCAACTACCTAGTTCTTTTTGGGGTTATGCAATAGAGACTGCAGTTTATATTTTGAATGCAGTTCCCTCAAAGAGTGCTTCTGAAACACCATTTGAGCTCTGGAGAGGGCGTAAAACTAGTTTACGTCATTTCAGAATTTGGGGATGCCTTGCATATGTGCTAGTGGCAAACCCAAAGAAATTGGATTCACGTTCAAAATTATGCCTATTCGTAGGCTACCCAAAAGAAGCAAGAGGTGGATACTTCTTAGATGCACAAGAAAATAAAGTGTTTGTTTCGAAAAATGCTACTTTCTTAGAAGAAGACCACGTTCGAGAACACAAGCCACGCAGTAAAATGGTGTTAAGGGAACTTTCTGGTGAAGCTACAAATGAATCAACAAGAGTTTTTGATGAGGTTGGACCTTCAACAAGGGTTGTTGATGAGCCCAGTACACAGACTGGACCTTCAACAAGAGTTGTTGATGAGCCCAGTACACATACTGGAACTTCAACAAGAGTTGTAAATGAGCCCAGTACATCTGGTCAAGTCCATCCTTCTCAACAGTTGAAAATGCCTCGACGTAGTGGGAGGGTTGTTACTCAACCTGAAGGCTATCTGGGTTTAGCAGAAAATCCAGCTGTCATACCCGATGATGGAGTTGAGGATCCATTGACTTTTAGACAGGCAATGAATGATGTGGACCATGACCAGTGGGTCAAAGCTATGGACCTAGAGATGGAGTCTATGTACTTCAATCAAGTCTGGGATCTTGTAGACCTACCTAAAGGGGTTAAACCCATAGGGTGCAAATGGATCTACAAGAGAAAACGAGACGCAGCTGGGAAAGTACAGACTTTCAAAGCTCGACTTGTGGCAAAGGGTTATACCCAAAAGGAGGGGGTGGACTATGAGGAAACCTTCTCCCCAGTTGCCATGTTAAAGTCGATAAGGATTCTCTTGTCCATTGCCACATTTTATGATTATGAGATTTGGCAAATGGACGTCAAGACTGCCTTTCTTAATGGCAATCTTGATGAGAACATCTTTATGTCTCAACCAGAGGGGTTCATTGCTCAAGGTCAGGAGCAAAAAGTTTGCAAGCTTAGACGATCCATGTATGGGTTGAAGCAAGCTTCCAGATCTTGGAATATAAGGTTTGACACTGCTATCAAATCTTATGGCTTTGACCAGAACGTTGATGAGCCTTGTGTTTACAAAAGAATTATCAACAGTTCAGTAGCTTTTCTGGTGTTGTATGTAGATGATATTCTTCTCATTGGGAATGATGTAGAATATCTAGCTGACATTAAAAAATGGCTATCGACTGAGTTCCAAATGAAAGATTTGGGTGAAGCTCAGTATGTTCTAGGGATTCAAATTATCAGGAATCGTAAGAACAGAACGTTTGTCCTGTCTCAAGCATCATATGTAGACAAGATGTTGTCTAAAAATAAGATGCAGAATTTCAAGAGGGGTTTACTACCCTTCAGGCATGAAGTTCATTTGTCTAAGGAACAGTGTCCTAAGACACCTCAAGAAATTGAGGATATGAGACGGATCCCTTATGCTTCAGCTGTGGGCAGTCTTATGTATGCCATGTTGTGTACTAGGCCTGACATTTGCTATGCAGTTGGGATAGTCAGCAGGTACCAGTCCAATCGAGGGTTAGACCACTGAACTGCAGTTAAAAACATCCTCAAGTATCTTCGAAGAACGAGGGACTATCAGCTTGTGTATGGCTCTAAGGATTTGATCCTTACAGGATACACAGACTCTGACTTTCAAACTGATAAGGATTCTAGGAAATCCACATCAGGGTCAGTATTTACCCTCAACGGGGGAGTTGTAGTCTGGCGTAGCATCAAACAAGGATGCATTGCATACTCCACCATGGAGGCCGAATATGTCGCTGCTTGTGAAGCAGCTAAGGAGGTTGTATGGCTACGGAAGTTCTTGATGGATTTGGAAGTTGTTCCAAATATGAACTTGTCAATCACCCTTTACTATGATAATAGTGGTGCAGTGACAAATTCTAAAGAACCTCGCAGTCACAAAAGAGGTAAGCACATAGAGCGCAGATATCATCTAATCAGAGAGATCGTGCAACGAGGGGACGTGATCGTCACGAAGGTAGTCTCTGAGCACAATATTGTTGATCCATTTACGAAGGCTCTCACGGCTAGAGTGTTCGAGGGTCATCTAGAGGGTCTAGGTCTGCGAGATATGTACATAGAATAATCTAGGGCAAGTGGGAGAAGTGTAATGGGTATTGTCAATGCCCTAATTTATTGTATTTATCTGTATTTGTACTTTTCATGTATTATACAGTATTAATACAAACCACTTTTCCTACTTCAATGATTATTCATTCAATTTTGATTGTTGATGTACATTGCCCACTAGAGTTTTAGTTCAAGTGGGAGTTGTTGGGTTTTATGCCCTAAAACTCGTAGTAAATGAAACAAATTAATCGATCTCAATAAAGCGTTATTTGAGTGATTCAATAATTTGGTTATTGAATAATCGAGTTTGCATTAATAAACTCTAAATCCAATAAACTAAGATCCAAGGTTGTTTAAATAAAACTTGGACTAGTATGTGGGGACATACGGGGATCGGTGCCCAAGTAACAACCTAAAAGGTCTATAGTATAGGGATAAGGCTGGGTACCTTATCCTGGTGACACTATGTGATACGGCCCACCTTGTATTTGATACAGACACAATGATCCAAAGCATCCATGTAGGAGACATGCAGGTGGGGGTATCCTATGCAATGAGTTTGCATAAGACCGGACCGCGAAATAGTAACCACTAGATGTAATGTCGTTAACTAGTTTAGGTTTCTATTTCAATAGGATGACCTAGGTAACTCAATCTTAATCCTGAGTCTGTTATGAACTCCTTTCAGGAGGGATTGTCCTTAGATTTGTATGGGTGAGAGTGGCCAGTTCGCCGACTCAATAATCTACCATTTCAGGAGCAAGACCGAATGGGGGCTAGGAACATAACAGTATAAGATGGAATTCACTCCTTCCCCTATTGAGGTAAGTAGATGTGTGTGTCCCCTAAGGGTTGATTCTAGGACTTGAACAAAGGCGCGCCGTCCTCTCCTAGCCCAAGAGGAACTCCTGTTTAGTGGTTGGACCCTAAACAACTTTTTCATTAGAGGGATCAGTGGTACTTAAGGAACCAGAGGTAACCCAGGGGTAAAACGGTAATTTGACCCAGGTGGTGTTACGAACACATGTGAAGGATTGACTTACTGCATTGGTCGATATCCGTGGACACAGAAATATTCTACAATGAGAAGAGTGCAGCTGTGGGTCTTTAGTGGAGTGACCCACAGTAAGCGAATGTTGACTAACTTGGCTAATGAGTTTAGCCAATTAGTCTCGTATGGTTGGAGCTTCTGATCTGTAGGTCCATTAGGTCCCACTGGTAGCTCGTAAAGAGACTTGAGGCAATTGTAAATTGAATGTGTTCAATTTATTTAGGGGAATCATATAATGTATATTGATACATTATAATATAAAGTTTATGAAACTTTATAATATAATTTTGAATTAATTTCAAAATTAATTCTTGAGAGAAAATATTTGAAAGAGTTCAAATAATTAATATGAATTGGATTCATATTAATATAAATAATTTAATAAAATCCCTAAGATTAAATATGTGATATTTAATTGGGTAATTAATTAATTATTTATTAAAATTAGATATAAATAAGATAATAGATTTGATCTTATTCATGACTTTTTCCTATTAGGAAAAGGTCTTGGCATTTTTCCTATAAATAGAACCCTTGGGGTGGGGTGAAAGGCATCTCATTCATTCTCCTACTCTCAGAGAATTCCCCTGAAGGCTCCCTCTAGACTCCCACCAGTCTCCTGCCTCTAGAAGTCTCAAAGTCATACCGGTGTAGCCATTGTGGTGGTGTTCGCTGTAGTTCGTGATTATTTCACAAGCAATTGGTGAATTTAATCTGAGTCGTTAACGAGAGTAAGTAATTTATTACTATATAAATTAGATTTAGATCTAATATTTTTGTATGTTTGGCCTTAATATAAATTTAGAATAGTTCTAAGATTATTGCCAATGTATTGGTATTGTAGATTAAACAAAATTAATTATGAATCGGTGCCAATCATGCTTCCGCTTTACGGAATTACAAAATTTCAATCCTTCACATCAGACTCATAGTAGTCCTCATAACCTGCATAATCTAAAATGTTAGGGGAAAGAAGGGGAGGAGGTCAGTACAACCACCGTACTGGTAAGCAACCCCTACCTGAAAAGCCATCAACCACAACCAAGCAAACAACATACTTTTCATGCACAAACAACAAACTTTTCATGCACAAACAACATGCTTTCCAAAGTTATAACCACAACAACATGCTTAGAAGGCGAATAAAATAAATGACTCTTCGAAGCCATAGCTAGTGCATCTCTCTATGCAACTCACAGCCGCTCATGCTCCACGAGCTTACTCATCAAACTTATTTAGCCCTCATTTCGCTCTCCAAGACTGATCCTTCGAGTCACACTGTCCCCTGACCATTTGTACCCAGGGCCACAATGCTCTCTACGGAGCTCCGTGTTCGACCCTTGACCATTTGTACCCAAGGTCTCGAACTGTGCATCGCCCCTTGGCCATTTGTACCCAAGGTTCACCGATGACTTCCAACACTCATAGCCCTCACAAAGCTCTCCAAGACTAACCCTTCGAGCCGCACTGTCCCCTAACCATTTGTACCCAGGGCGACAATGCTCTCTACGGAGCTCGGCATTCGATCCTTGACCATTTGTACCCAAGGCCTCGAACTGTGCATTGCCCCTTGGCCATTTGTACCCAAGGTGCACCAATGACTTATCAACGTATTGGCCCTTTCCCATGTGCCCAATACTTGCTTTCTAGACTCATCAAACCGACCCTTGACCATTTGTACCCAAGGCCTCGATGCTCCTCTTAAACCAATGGTAACATGCCACCCCTCTACCATTTGTATCCGAGGTGCACTGACATTCACCCAACTTGTCTTTCTTTCACATTTAGGTCCCTGACCTCTTTCTCACAACTATCTAGAATGCATATGCCCTGCAACATGCTTCTTGACTCATGTATTATGCCCACCAAGCATATACGATAGACTCATGTACTATGCCCACCAAGCATATACATACCACACCAAACTACCTAGAATGCATATGCCCTACATCATGTTTCTAGATTCACGTACTATGCACACCAAGCATTAAATACAACAACAAGCTCCCATCTCATGCTTAGCTCATGAATTCACAACAAAAACGACATGTTTTCAACCAAACATTGCAACAACTCATACATTTCAGAATATACATATATATCCAAAGAGAAGCATGAAGCAAGAGAACAATTATAAATCAAGTAAACAAACAGCGTGTGTCATGCAATCAAACAGACTTAACAGATAGAAACTACTTACCAAAAGTGCTCCTAAAGCAACTTCAATAATCCCAGGCAATCCAAGAAAGCTCCTAAATAACAAGGACAACCTCTACTAAATTAGAACCAACCTACTGATACTTTAAACATGCTAGAAAGGCCTAAATCAACTGAGGAAAGTCTAGTTCTTTGCTGGACGGCCACTCAAGATTCCCCAAAATAAAAATCCAAAACCTATAGACCATGGGCAACCACGTCTAAGGCACAACGGGCAATGGGTATTTGCTGAATGACCATATTTAAGGCTTTTCAGCCGCTGGCCAACAAGTAAATAACACGTAATTAGTATTCTAAGGACTCCTAACGATTGGGCAACGCTACTCGAGTCTAGTCAATTGATAGATGATAATTTAGCACGCTTTTTAAACCACGACCAGCAAGCAGTAGCTCATTAATTTAATGATTTAAGAACCTACAAGGGGGACAACACTTTTAAAGATTAATTAACTCATTGGTATTGATTAACATGCTTTTAAGGTTTTAACCTCTAATGGGTATCAAACCCTTAAGCTAATAAACTAAAAACAGCAATGAATCTTACCCAACGGACTCGATTTCACACAAGACAGGTTATATTAACCTCGAACAACACACTAGAACAATCCTTGGGCAATGGGTATTCGAGCTTATAGTGATTCGAACCCAATCGATCACTTAGCCGGTGCTGCAGAATAGAAATTGCAATATTAACTTAAATTTCCAGCACCTAATGAAATGGGTATTTGATTCAAGCACCAACCAAGACTGGGTAAAGCTTAAACTTACCGAACGGAGCGATTCAAGACCAAATTACCCGCTGGACAGGGATGAAAACATGAGGAAATGAGGCTCGGGTTGCTAGACGTGCACTAATCTGATCGAAACGAGAGAGGGGGTTAGATCAGCCTTAGATCGACTAGGAACAAAAGAAATTGAGAGCTTACTCACGGATTCTTGGCCAAACAACGCTAAAGAGAGGGAGACGGGGCGACTTACAGCAAAACGAGAGAGAGAGCGACGCGAAGAGGGGCGGCACAAAAGACGGCGACGGCGACGGCGCAACTGAACGGCGTCGACACCCACAACGACGACGAGCGGCGGTGGCGGCTAGGCACGCACGGAGAGGGGCTGCCAGCGAAGACTGAAAATCAGGGGGGTCGCTACTTCACGAAGAAAAAGAAGAAAGGGAGAAGGGAGGGATTTTTGTTTTTCTTTTCTTTTCTTTAAAACAACAACTCTAAGAAAAGAAATTCCTAATTAAAATAGGAAGGTAAAACTCATCTAGGATTCTATTTTAAATCCTTAATTTGAGTTTTAAACCTAATCTTAACTCCTAGAATATTTGGGAAAGAAAATAACCCAATTGATTAAGGATTTGGGTCTTTTGAAATTTTAGATAAATATCAAATATTAAACCTCCAACCTTTAGGAAATTAAAGATTTAATTAAAAATCTTTTTTCCCTAAATTATAGAAATTTAATTTATCGACCCAAGGCTAAGCTTAATTCTAATTTTTCAAATTAGAATAAGAATGCTCGACAGATCGCAAAATAGGTCGATTCTGAAACGTGGGGCGTTACAACGCTTTTCTTCATGGTGACCTCAAAGAAGAAGTGTATATGAAGCAGCCCGACGGTTTTGAAAGCCCTACTCATCCTCATCATGTGCTTCGCCTCCATAAAGCCTTGTATGGTCTTAAGCAAAGTCCAAGGGCTTGGTTTTCTAAGCTTAGCTCGTGTCTGCTTGGTTGGGGATTCGTGGCCTCGAAAGCTGATTCCTCTATGTTTGTGTATAAGGAAGGCTTGCATATTATCATCTTGCTTATTTATGTGGATGATTGGTGCGGCAGAGGCTAAAATGTATAAGTTAGTAAAGATGATAGATAATGGAATGAGAATAATTCAGCCGACCTTAGTGCAAGTATACACTATCGCACGTAGTAATAAAAAAACCTTAGAAGTATTCCAAGGGTATCGATCCCATGAGGACTAAATTGGAAACTCATATTTGAAGAAGAAACTACTCAAATGATTGCTTAAAATAGGTAACCAAAGAAATACTTGATGATTTATTTTTGGAAGATAAATAACACAATTAAATAAAGAAATAACAATAATAAATAAAATGAGGTATTCAATATAGTTTCATCCCAATGGCAAATAACTCTAATCATAGATTATTCAACTTAAGCCTAATCAATGCATTAGGTCAGATTTAACTTCTATTTGGTCTTGCTCCCAAAAACTGTTAGAAGGCTAAGCGAGTACCGTTATGCACATTTTTGTGACTTGACTCCGGCATAGATAATTCACGAATGCAATCTATAACCCTATAGTTGTTATAGGGTGCCTTAGGCAGCTTGCCCTATAACACCGAACAATCTCTTTCGAGCTTTTTCTCCTATATCACCTTTATGAGAACCGATATCGTACGTCCCTTTCGAGATCAAACTCACATAGCATGCAAAGTCTAAGTGATCAATTTAAACTCAGCAAGATCAGAATGATAATCAACAAAGAATGACATGCATTGAATAGAAACTTAAGCGAATAAACACTTTCAAGCTATTAAACCATAAGGAAATTCACCATATTGAACCCCTCAACGGAATTTAGCTAAGCATGGTGGGATAAAGTGCAAATGAACAACTTTCCATTGAAAATAAAATGTAAAGAATACAATTGAATGAAAAGTGATAAGTGCTGGAAATAATGGCAGTAGCTAAATACTAGGGTTTTTTCTTTTATCCAATCCTTTTAGAGTTCGCTCGACACTCCACTCTCTCACTTTTACAAGTGGGAATGGGGTGAAAATCCCTACAAACTCTAAGGTTTGATGTCTAACTAAGGTTAGAATTCAGTCTTCTAAGAAGGGCCTCGGGCATCCCTACTCATGGGCATCTACTAGGGTTTTGTCACCACCCTCTTCTTTCCAGTGAGTTCTGCTTGAATTTCTCTTTGAATCACGAGCTTATATAGTGTGGGGAATGGTTGAGGAGCCACGAAATAGGTGCTGGTAGGTAGCCCAATCATTTTCGAGGTCAAAAATGCCGGTTAGGTGCTCAAAAGTCTCATTCAAAACGACCCGCGACAGACTCGGAACGGCCTCTGTTTTTCCAGAAATGCGGTCACATTTATGGGTAAATTCCAGCCTTCCTCTATTTTCCTGCACAACACCAAATTGGGTCAAATTCATATCGAATTGAGTCTTTTTAAGCACAAATAAGCATAATTTAACAAATGTGACTCTCAACTCCCTAATTCATCAACTTTAACATACTTTGAGCTCGGGAATAGTAAAATTGATCTAAACATGCAACTTTTGACAAGGAAATGAGCTAAATATAAGGGTAAAATAGGTATATTTTTTGCCCTTACTAATGATATATTGGTGACTGGCTCTAGTCTTTCTCTTATTCAGCATTACATTTATGCTCTTCATCTTCGGTTCTCTCTTAAAGATATGGATGATCTTTCTTATTTCCTTGGCATCCAAGTTGTTAGAAGCAGCAGTGGTTTACATTTGTCTCAACAAAAGTATATTGCAGATATCTTGTCTCAGGCAGATTTAGCTGATTGTAAACCTTTATCTTCTCCTATGGCTGTTGGCAGTCCTTTGTCTATTTTTGATGGCGTTTTGCTTGAGAATGCTTTGGTGTATAGAAGCCTAGTCGGTGCTCGTCAATACTGCACAATGATACGGTCTGACATCAGCTTTACAGTGAATCGTCTTTGCCAATTTCTCCATGCCCCTACCACTGTCCCTATGCAAGCTGTCAAGAGGCTCTTAAGGTATTTGAAAGGCACTGCAAACCTTGGTATTCTATTTGCTCCATCTCCTACCTCTTCCGTTACATGCTATATTGATGCCGATTGGGCAAGCTGTCCAGACGATAGGAGGAGTACCAGCAGTTTTTATGTTTTTCTCGGTTCAAACCTCATTTCCTAGCATTCTTCAAAGCAACAAGTGGTGTCACGGTCAAGCGTTGAGTCTGAGTACAGAGGCATGTCGAATGCTGCGGCTGAGTTAGCTTGGATCCAATCCATTCTCGTTGAGCTAGATGTACAACCTCTCCTCCCCTGCTGCTCTGTGATAACATCGGTGCAACTTACATTGCTGCAAATCCTGTCATGCACAATCGCATCAAGCACATCAAGGTTGATCACCATTTTATTAGAGAAAGGGTTGCTCGTAATCAGTTGATAGTTCATTTTGTTCCGTCTGAAGACCAACTTGCTGACATCTTCACCAAAAGTCTACACTCCCCCTGGTTCATTAGCTTACGAACAAGATTGACTGTGGTCTCTAAGACTTGTTTGATTGGGGGGGGGGGGGGATGTTAGCATAATTAAATAGGGTTATTACATTATCTTGTCATGGTTAATTTTCTGTTATTTCATTTGTATTTCATCCTCTTGTATTGAGCCACATGTCCATATTATTGCCTATATAATACAATGGTTGAGGCTCAGTCTATTAAGCTGGATTTTCTAATAATTTCCTTTCTTATCAATTCTGTTAAGCTTCAGTTATCCGTTTTTATTTTTATGTTTTTAAAATAAAAAAAGAAAAAAGAAAAAACAATAAAAATGCATTTCGTATACTTATCTCCAAAAACCATTTTAAAAAATAACTAAAAAAAAGTCTATTTTCAAAAACGATAAAATATTCTTTTTGTTGTTTTTAATTTGGTTTTCAAAATAATGGAAATATGGTATACAACTTTAAAAACACATAATACACCATTCTTTCATCAAACAATGCAACATTATCAACAAACAACATTTTCTATTTTCGATATCCAAATTATTTTCGACTCTAAAAAAACGAACAAAATGATCGATGGGTGTCTTCACCTTCAGGTGTTGAATGATTGTGCCGATGATAATATTTTATGAAAATATTGTTGTGTAAATAGTGTTTTGTGGTTGGAGTGATGCTTTGATATGTTATTTTTTCTTTATCTTGTCAGAAAAGATTTATTTTCTATTCTCTTACTAGAAAAGATTTATTCTTCCATTCTCTTATCAAAAAAAAAATCATTATTTCTCTTATAAATTGTAATACTTGTGTTTCAAAAAACCCAAAATTCATTTCTCCCGTCACTATCTCTACTATATTTATCTTTCTTACCTACAACAAGTTTTTTCTTCTTTTTATTTTTTATTTTATTTTTTCACTTTATAGTTGATTATTTTACGGAAAGTCAAATTATATACCTTAATTTCTAGCATGCTAAAAATCTATAGAGTGTAATATACTACAATTTTTTTGTATTGTACTAGTGTTTTCTTTCTTTTACTAAATACTAATAATATTCATATTCACACAGTTTCAATTTCACAAAATTATTTGATCATTTTAAATTAATTTTTTTTAGAAAAAGGAATTTTACCAAACATATTTTTTTTTTGTGTAGCAACCACTTTTTTTTAATTAATTAAAGAATGAAAACTATTATATATTAAAATAAAAAATAAAAAAATAAAAAAAAATAAAAATAAAAAAAAAAGTCAAAAGAGAGAGAGTGGGTTGGCACTATTCACACCAGCCCACCCCCCCACGAATTTGAGGTTTCAGTAAAAAAAAAAAAATGGTTTCAAGACCCCTCATCTTCTCGCCTCCCTCTCATCCCTCACGCTTTCACTCTCTCACTCGTTTCCCTCTCGTCTCTGTGTCTGCGCCACACGCCCCCTCGACCATCGTCGCTCACATTGTAGTCCGATCAATCTCTCTCTCCATCGCTTTCTCTCTCAATCGGATGCTCTTCCCTCCTCCAAACCAGCGTCGCCGTCTACCGGAGACCGTCGCTGCCGCCGAGCCTGGTCTGTCGTTGCCCAGACCACAGACGTCACCGCTGTCGTCGTTGTGTCTCCGCCCTGATTTTCATTGTATTTTGGAACAAAGTCCAGCCACATTTTGGGGTTGATCTAATACCTTTCACCACATTCCTAGCATTTGATTGGCATACTTGGTGATCTAATGGTGTTGTCTAGTGGGTGAAGGATCAAATTGATCTCCATTTGAGTCCCAGTTAGCAATTATTCTAATATCCGGTATTGACTCATAATGCCCCTGACTTGATGTAGACTATTCAATTTTCAGCGCAGTATTGATGAAAGTTTGTAAAATTTGGAGATTGTCCAGCAGCAAATTTGATCGATTTAGTGAGCTTTTGTGGGTATTGTGCTGTCGAGATGCTTTTCCAAATCAATTTAAACGTTATAATTGATGTTCTAACCCTTGGATTTTCCCTAAGTTAGGTTCGAATGGTTCAATTAAGGTCTAGAGCGGCTTTGAGTATCAATCACTTAGGTAACCTCCCCAATTACTTTAGGTACACGTAATTCAAATTGAGCCTTGAAAATTTTAGTATTGATTTTAGAACCGTTGTAGGTGTTGGCCAAGGTCTCTGTTAGGACAAAAGAAAGTGATTAATCGGTTAAAGACGTCCTAAAAAAAAGGTAATTAAGTGGTTGCCCTATCAGCATGTTGGAAATTTATTGCTTAAATGTGAAATTGTTAGTTGCCATCAAAAATTGTAAAATTGTTGGGTGTTGGTCTATTTTGACTGTGGTGCTTGTATTGGAATTGATTATGTGGAATTTACTATGATTTATATGTTTTGTATTTGGAGTACTGTTGAGCAAGTAAATTAGAAATTTGATATTTGTTATGAAAAAATTATTTGAATGAAATGTGAATTTCCATGTGTTACATTATCATAAAGTTAGTTAGGGGACCTCACATGCATATGTGTGACTCATGGTAATGAACGTTCTTGAAAATGTTAACACTCAAAAACTTGGCGGTATGGCGACCAAGAGTTTTATTTAAAAACTTGGTGATATGGTCAAGACATGATTTTTAATAATTTTCTTGAAACTTGGCGATATGGTCAAGAGAATGATTTTAGTACTTATTTTCAAATTTTGGCGAGATGGTCATGATGACAGGTGGTGATATGGTCACAATAAAGTTTTAGTGGCGATAGGGTCACAGTATAGTTTTCGTGGTGATAGGGTCACATTTGGTGTTATGGCCAAGAAATAAAGTTATTATAAAGCAAAGTTTAGGTTCCCCATAAATGTATGTGCTTGCATAACCAACCCTGGTAGAGGGGTTAGTTACTAGGTATTTTTAATATTCGTTCTTTGTTTATTTTAAATTTCTTTTAGGCAAGGGTAAGGATGTGATAGGCGATTGATCAAGAGTACTTGCTGGTGGTGCTATAGTGGACAATGTCAACATATTTTTTACTTCCGCATATTAGTTTTCTTTATTTGAGTTTTCTATGTAATTGTTCAAAGATTTGTTTATTTTGTTACATTTTGAGGCTTCCAGATATTTTTATATTTTACAAAGTTTTCTTGGGATCCCAAATAAATGTTCTAATGAAATTATTTATCTATTTTATGCATTTTAGACTTCTAGGAAAATTTAACTTCATAGTGCTTTGAATTATTTAAGACCTTAGCATGCATGTAGAAGTGTTCCTAGTCAGTCTATAGGTTTTAAAAAGTTGGGACGTTCATTTTTTCTTCCATGTTCACAACCATTCAAATTTAAAGTTTTCACATTAGAACCAAACGTGTTTTTAGATATAGTGAAAATTTAAAAAAAAAACATTTTTTTTGCTAAATTCTTTATTTTAGAAAACAATTTTTGAATCATGAATCAAAAACAATTTTTTTGCTAAAAAATTTGGTATGCAATCTGGACTCGTTTTATGTTTTCAGATTCACTAAATTCAGCGAATATGAGTTTGACAGTTTTTTAAAACTTCTTTCGGATAATGTTATCAAATATTGGAAATTCTGAAAATAACATTTTTATGTTTTTAGTGTATCCGAATTTTGAAATTTGAAATTTTAAAATGCGGAATTAAATTAAAAAAGATAAAAAAAAAAAAAAAAAAAAAAAAAAAAAAAAAAAAAAAAACTTTAATAAAGATAGGATTTCATGTTGTAAATTCAATTCATTTTTGTTCGATTAAAATATGTATAATATAATGTATTATAAATTATAAGGGAAAATACACTTTTGGCCCTTAAGGTTTGGGATAGGTAGCATTTTGTTCTCTAAGTTTTCAAACTCAACAAGTTTATGTTGGGTTTTATGCCCTAAAACTCGTAGATAGTGAATGTAAACAAATTGTATACTTGTTTCAATAAAGTGTTATTGAGTTTCTACAATAAAGTGTTATTGTTAAATATTGCACAATTTGACCCAAATCCAATAAACTAAGATCCAAGGTTGCTTACATGTGACTTGAACTAGTATGTGGGGACATACGGGGATCGGTGTTCAAGTAACAACCTAAAAGGTCTGTAGTATAGGGATAAGGATGGGTACCTTATCCTGATAACACTATGTGATACGGCCCGCTTTGTATTCGATACAGACGTATTGATCCAAGGCGTCCATGTAGGAGACATGCGAGCGGGGGTATCCTATGCAATGAGTTTGCATAAGACCGGACCACGAAATAGTCAACCATTAGTTATAACACCGTTAACTAGTTAGGTTACTGTTTCAATAGGATGACCTAGGTAACTCAGTCTTAATCCTGAGTGTGTCATGAACTCCTTTTCATGAGGGATTGTCCTTTGATTAGCATGGGTGAGAGTGGCCAATACGCCGACTCAATATGCCTTCCTTTTTGGGGACAAGATCGAGTGGGAGGCTGGGGACATGACAACACAAGAAGGAATTCACTCATTCCCACTTCTAAGAGAAGTAGATGAGTGTTCCCTTAAGTAGTGACTCCGGGACTTGAACAAAGGGATCCCGCCCTCTCACTGGCCCGAGAGGGACTTTCTGTTTAATGGTTGGACCATAAACAGGTTGTTCATTAGAGGAGCGCTGGTATTTAAGGAGACAGATGTAACACAGGGGTAAAACGGTAATTTGACCCAACCGTGATTACGAACACTCGTGAAGGATTGACTTACCGGTATAGGTCTATATCCGTGGACACAGAAATGTTCTACAGTGAGAAGAGTTCAGCTGTGGGTCTTTAGTGGAATGACCCACAGTTAATGAATATTGGTTAACCTGATTAATGAGTTTAATCGGTTAACCTCATATCATTGGAGCTTCTGATCTGTAGGTCCATTAGGTCCCCCTGCTAGCTCGTAAAGAGTAATTAGGAACAATTATATCTTGAGAGAATTTGAATAGTTCAAATTCATATTGAGAATTAAGTTAATTGTATGAGATACAAATTAATATAATGTATAATGATACATTAAAATATAAAGTCTAATTTGAAATTAAACTTTATTATTATGAGAGAAATAAATATTTGAAGAAGTTCAAATATCAATATGAATTTGATTCATATTAAATTTATAGGATATAAGAGAATTGGAAGGAGTTCCAATTTTAATATGAATTTGATTCATATTATAGAATTAATTAATTGAAGGCCTGAAATTATATATATGATATTTAATTGGGTAATTAATTAATTAACTAATAGAAGGTCTGAAATTAAATATATGATATTTAATTGGTGATTAATTAATTTAAAGAATTAATTAATTGGAAATTAATCAATTATGAAAATGATTAATTACTTATGGAAGTAATTAATCATTTATGGAAATGATTTAATCACTTATGGAATTGATCAATCATTTATGGAAAAGATTAATCAATTATGGAATTGATTAATTATGGAAAAGATTAAATCAATTATGGAAATAATTGATTTTAAATGAATATTTTATTCATGGCCTTTCTCCTATAAATAGAACACTAACCCTAGGGTTTAGGTGATACAACATATGGCCACCATAAGGCCCTCTCATATTCTCTCAACTCAAGAACTCTAGGGAGAATTTTCTCTCTAGAGTTTTTCCCATTCAAGATTAGGTAGTCCCACAACTACGTTCCTAATCTCAGAGTTATAGCGGGAAAGATCAAATGGTGGTGTTCTTCGTTGTTGCAGAGCAATCAATAATCATTCTTGAAGTATTCAGAATCGTCAACAGAGGTATGTTTTTCACCGCTTAACCTTATGTCAATGTATTGGTATTTTGTAGAACAAAATTAATTTACGAACGGTCCAATTGCTTCCGCTGTAACGGAATTGGGAATTCCAATCCTTCAGTTTACTCATGAGGTTTCGATTTTGTTACACTCTTAGTCCCTCCATCCAATATTTCGATAATTACTAACGGACTGATGACGTGGCATATACATTTTTTTATTTAAAAATATTTTTTGAATATTTTAAGAAAATAACATATTAAATATTTTTTATTACTTTTCTCTTTTCTTTTTTCTTCATCTTCTTCCTTCCTTTCTCTTCTTCCTCTCCATTCCTTCTGTTTCATCTTCTTCAACCTAATTCCAGCCTCCACCACTAGCAATCGTCTTCCGCCGTGCTGGTGGCCGATTTTTTTTTTTCCCTTTTTCCTTCTTTCTCCTTTTTTTCTTCTTCTTCTTCTTTTTTTTTTTTCTTAATTCCTTTTTTTTTTCAAAATCGAAGGGATTTCAGATCTTAAGTACCAGAGAAATAAAGCCCACGTCGTAATCACCTCACAAGCTAAAATAGCTATTAGAGAAACAAAACCCACACCTACTGAGTTCCAATCTCCTCAACCTCTGAATCGAGAGACCCACAGAAGTGCTGAATCGAGAACGACAACGGCGTTAAACAAATATCGACACCATCGCTAAACAGAGAGTACTCACGGCGACGAGGAACAGTCTCGTAATTGAGACCCAAAACCGACGACTAAATGACCTTTGAACTGAGACCGCGTTGTTGCCAAATCCGAGCCTTACACCAATGAAAACCGAGATCCAACAACACTAAACAGATCTCTGAATAGGAAGTTGCTAATTTTCGGTCCGCTTTTTTCGGTTCAAAAATGGGAGGAGGAAATGGAGGAGGGAGTTCCTCCTCCCTCCTCCTTTCGGTTTTTTGAGGAAAAAAAAAAGAAAATTAGGAGAAAGAAAAAATAAATAAAAGAAAAGAAGAAAAGAAGAGGAAGAAAAAGAAAGGAATTTTTTTTAAAAAAAATAGGTCATTGGCGAGCGGCGGTCGACGACGGCTAGTGGCAACGTCTGCAACAATTAAAGTTATGGAGAAGAAGAAGAAGAGATAGGTTTATGGGAGAGAAGGAGATTAAGAAGAAAAAGAAGAAGGGAGAAATTAAAAAATTAAAAAATAATAATAATATTTTTATTAATTTAATATTATGTTATATTTTAAAAAAAATTATAAAAAAATAGCAATCTGTTAGTAATCAACGGAAAATTAAACGGAGGGACCACGGGTGTAACGAAATCCAAACTTCAGAGGTAAAAATGTTGATTTAAAAAACTCAATGACTAAAATAAAAGCTAACTCAAACCTCAAAGACCAAGAGTGTATTTTTTCCTAAATTAAATGATATTGCAAGACAATAATAATACGAAATCTATAACATAAACCATGTTCATAAATTAGTTAATGATAGTTTATACCAGACCTAATATTTTGTTGGTAACTACAACTAATTTATATTTTAAAAAAATGGGAAAAATACACTTTTAGTCCCTGAGATTTGAGTTAAGTTACACTTTGGTCCCTGAGTTTTAAAACTCAACAAAACTACCCTTGAGGTTTGATATAAGGAGCAAGTTGGTCCCTCCATCCATTTTTCTGTTAAATGTTAACAGAATTCTGATGTGGCATTATTTTTGTTATTAAAAAAATGGTATTTTTAGTTTTTTAAAATAAAATAATGTTAAAATAATAAAAATATATTATTATATTTTTCTTTTTTCATTTCTAATTTTTTTTCCTTTTTTCTTTTATGTTTCTTCTCCTTTTTCTTCTTTTCTCCAGACTGACCACCGCCAGCTTCTTCTTCTTTAGACCACTGGCGACAACCTACGCCGTAGTTGTCGTTCGTCGGAGCCGCCGTTCGCCATCTCTGATCTTCTTCTCCGACGGGTTCTCCATCTCCGATCGTCTTCTCTGGTTCTCCATTTCAGTGGATTTAAATGTTTTTTTATTATTTTTCTTTTCTTTTTCTTTTTTCTTCATCTTCTTCATCCCCATCTTCTTCCTCCCATCTTCCTCCTCAACCTTAGGTCAAGCTCTGCTTTTGGTCGCCATCTCCACCGTCGGTCGTCGCCTCCGTCGCCGGCTGAAATTTTTTTTTCTCTTATTACCTTCTCCTTTCGGCGCCAAAAAGGGGCTCACGAACTCACGGCTCGACAGTGGGCGCGAGGGAGGAGCTACAACATCGAAAACGTTTCAGATCTGCCGTCGAAGCCCAGATCTCCACCGTCAGTCGTCAAAGCCCAGAGTCGTCGAAGCCCCGTCGTTTGAAGCCCAGATGCGTCTTGTTTCAGATCTGTTCGAAGCTCAGATGCATCGTGAACTGAAAGACGAAGTAGTTTCCCTTCATCCTCGTCGCCGTCCTGACAAAACCCTCGGTCGTCAATCAACTTCTCTGGTAACGATCGAACTCAGATCTGCAGGAAAGCAGATCTATCTTCGTACATCTTCGTAGATTTGTTGGTCGAAACCCAGATCTGTCTTGTTTGCAAAGGTTGAAGAGGGACTCGCGTGGGTTTGGTCGGAACCCAGATCTGCTTTCGCGTGGGTTGTCGTTCACCGTTCGCCGTTCGTGCCGTTCGTCGTTCGTGTCGTTCGTCGTTCGTGCAGTGGCTGGAAATGGAGGAGGAGGGAGGTCCCTCCTCCCTCTTACATTATTATAAAAAAAAAGGAAAGAAAAATGGGGTAAGAGAGAAGAAGAAAAGAGAAAGAGAAAAAAAAAAAAAAAAAGTTGTCGGCGGTGGCTGCCGGTCGCCGAAGATAGGAAGAGGAAGAAGATGAAGAGGAAGAAGAGGAAGAAGATGGAGAAGGAGAAGAAGAAGAGAGAGAGAAAGAAAGAATAAAAAATAAAAATAAAATAATAATATTTTATTATTTTAATATTTTTTATTTAAAAAATTTTTAAAAATAATTTTTTTTTATTAAAATAATAATGTCACGTCAGCAACCGTTAGAATTTAACAGAAAAATAAACGGCAGGGACCAAAGTGCTCCTTATCTCAAACCTTAGGGGTATTTTTGTTGAGTTTGAAAACTCAGGGACCAAAGTGTCACTTAACCCAAACCTCAGGGACCAAAAGTGTATTTTTCCCTTAATTATATTATCAATCACATTTTAAACAATTATTTAAATTGGGATCCAATTTTTAAATATGCTACCAAATACATATATGAGAACGTAAAGTACATATCTGAGAACATAAAATACAACTTTGTTTCCATTGAATTTCTTGTTTTCAGATCACCAACCAAACACATCCTAAAATATCCAGTACTATCATAACATGTACTCCTTTTGTAATGACCCGACTTCTTAATAAGCCTTTAAGGGGCCGTTACAACAATGCATGCTTTGGAGGCCTTTTAAATAAAAATATTTTAAAACATAAACTCCTAATTTAAGTAAAAACTTTAAAACAAAACTTTTATTCGGGATCCCTAACTTTAAAGGTTTTAAAACTTGTCAACTTCATTTTTTAAAACTTTCTAATTTATTTGTTTTTTTTCTTTCATTCTCCAATTTGCTTTAATCCAATCTTTAATTCTTCTTGGTCAATTTCAATTATTGTTATTATAATTGTTTTGAAATTAATTTTCTTTTGAAAGGGATTATGGGAACTGAGTAATGTGCCTTCGTGGAGTTCAACTCTCGTGCAGGCGTATGAAAATTCTCATTTTCCCTTTAAAAAGAATTTACTCATTGAATAATTTTCTTCTTTTACATCTATTTGTTTTTAAATTTTTTTTTTTAAAAAAAAATATTTTTAATAAACATAATCATGTATCGCCCATGTTTCCTTTAATTAAAAGGGAAATTAGGCATGATTTACATTAAATTGGATATCCAACTCATAATGTTTAATCCTTACTTTATTTCTAAAGTTAAGGTAAAAACGAATGAGACATCTTGTATTTATTATTGCATTTTGGGTTTTTATTTTCATATTTATCATTTTTTTAAAGGAAAATAAAAATGAATGACTGTTTTTATTTATTTAATTGGACAATTTAAGATAATGTGGTAATCGTTTTTTTAAACGGGTGTTGTAGGGTGCTGATATCTTCCCTACACTCAAACGACTCCCGAATCTAATTTCTGGTTTTCTAAGACTGGTTTTTATTTTATTTTAAAAGATGACCAATCACATCCTCAATGATTGGTGGCGACTCCAATTTTCTTCTTAAAAACTCAAGAAAGGATGTCGGCCGCTCCGCGTCGCGATAACATTGCGATAATGAATATATAAGTAAGGAAACAATATCTCCTCGATCGTTTATGCCCAAAATAAACAATATGATACCCTTATGGAGATATGTAGTTGTCCTTAATCGAGCATTACTCTTAAAAACAATTAAGAATAGAAGTAGAAAACTACCTAAAGATCATCTCTCAAAGCAAGCCTTAAAGTGCAGTTAGGTTTAAAAAAAATGCAAACAAAATTGCTCAATCAAAGGGGAATCTTCACCTAACTTCACTATATTAGTCAACAATTAATTGTTTAACGAGATTGAACATTATTAGGGTTGAATTTGTATGAAGCCCAAATCTTTGAAAATGAAGGCATCGAGAAATAATGATTAGAATTGAACAAAAGGCAATTTAATATTTTACCATCATAAAAGTATAACATTTTATTTTACAATTTTTTTATACTCAAAACATTTTATTCCATTGCAATTTTATATCTTTAGTCTACATATGCATATACCTTACAAAATTTTGAACTTTTAAATATTTAATATAATATGTAACTTAAAAATGCTAGCAAAGTCATCTATTTTTATGTCGTGATTTCTTTTATGCTGTTTTATTTGAATATCCAACGTGGTTCTACTAGTTAACTTTCTACCTATGTCCTTTATAAATATATAGAAATAGATTTTCTTGTAGATTGGATATAATATATATATATAAAAGTAATTATCAAAATGATAAAATAAAGTGAATTCTTGTTGAAATAAATTTAATTGTGATTATGGTTTGTTAGCATTTTCCGTGATTCTTTTGAGGCATTGTTTCTTAAGTTTAAAATATAATGGGACAATTGCAAAAATAGAAAAAATGAAAATGGAATTTGCAACCATGTCATCAGTTTCTTAATGTTGCGAATATAGAAAAAAAAAAAAAAAAAAAAAAAAAAAAAAAAAAAAGGTGGTCCCAACCTAAACATTAAAGTTGAAAAGTAAAAAAAAAACCCTAAAAAACACGCTGGAAGTGGGAAGTTTAAAAAGTATATAAATAGTGTTATTGATATACCGTATATCAGTTACATCATTTAGTTATTTAGTGTGACTGATATACTATATATTTGGTATATCAATAAACTAATATACTAAATATATGGTAGATTAGATGTATATTTCATGAACATAATATCTTGGGAAAAATACACTTTTGGTCCCTGAGGTTTGGATTAAGTTACACTTTGGTCCCTAAATTTTCAAACTCGACAATTTAGTCCCTGAGGTTTGGATTTCGTTACATTTTAGTCCCTCCATCCATTTTTCCGTTAGATTTTAACAGATCGCTGATGTGGCACCTAATTTTTTTTATTAAAAATTTACTTTTTTATTTTTAAAATAAAAATAATTAAAATATTATTATTAATTATAATATTATTATTTTCTTCTTCTTCTTCCACAACACTTTCTTCTTCCTCAAGACTTTCTTCTTCAAGTCTTTCCAGCAGCAATCCCGCCGGAAAATGCTTCCCGCCGGCCACAATCGTCCGCCGGCGGCGGCGGCAAAGTTTTTTTTTTCCTTCTCGTTTTACATCCCTCTCTTCTTCTCCCTCACCTCCCTCACATCCTTCTTCTTCTTCAGACCACAAACTCGCCAGAGCTGCCGCCTGCCTCGCCGGAAACGCAGCTACTGGAGATCGCTAACGTTGGAGAATCGGTGGTCGGAGGTGGCGTTAGTGGCGGCGTTTCCAGAAGCTCCGCCGCTGAAGACCAAATCGCCGCCGTACACAAATGAAACCTTCACCGGAACGAAGCTGAATCGAAGCGAAAAGATCAAAGGGGAAGGTCTGAAATGAAGGGGAAATCCCCTCCGCTTCAGATCTGGAACGAAACGGGTTTCGTTCCAGATCTGAAGCGGAGGGGATTTCCCCTTCGTTTCAAGACTAGATCGAAGGACAGAGAGAGGTGAATGAGGAAGAGGCGTAGCAGGGTTCGGTCTAAGGCAGCGATGGCATTCTCGTGCAGAAGGTTGAAGGTTCGACGGTGGCGTTTTTGTGTAGAAGGCTCGACGGAGCAACGAGGTTCTAGATGACAGCTCAATTTCCAGATCTGAAACGGCGGCTTCTCGTGTGGACAACCTCGACGGCAGCTCCGGGGAGGCGTTTGACAGCTCTGGCGAGGCGCTCGACATCTCCGGCGAGGCGTTCAACAGCTCCGGCGAGGCGGCAGCTCCAACGAGGCAGGCGGCAGCTCCGGCGAGTTTGTGATCTGAAGAAGAATAAGAGGATAGAGAAGAAGCTTAAGAAAGAAGATGAAAAAGAAAAAGAATAATAAAAAAAATATTTAAAATATCATGTTATTTAAAAAATTATTAAAAATATATTTTTTTTTATTAAAAACTAATGCCACGTCAGCAATCTGTTAGTTTTTAACAGAAAAATTAACGGAGGGACTAAAAATATAACAAAATTCAAACCTCAGGGACTAAATTGTCGAGTTTGAAAACTCAGGGACCAAAGTGTAACTTAACCCAAACCTCAGGGACCAAAAGTGTATTTTTCCCTAATATCTTTCATTCATGAATTATACACATAAGCCTTCATTAGTTTAGATGTCTTTGATATAAAGAATTAGATATATTAGCTTTATTTTGGACAATATATATGGTAAGAGATTTAAACCTCTAACCTCTTGATTGGATGTGTATGTCTTCTGCTAGTTGAACTGTGTTCGTGTTGGCAAATATATCATCGACATACTATATATCATTTTAATTATTATAATACTGATACACTAATGATATACTTGAAATTACATTTTTAGTGAGTATTGATATACTGCTATTACACCAATGATATATTTAAAATTGCATCTTATTGATATACTTATAACAAATCTTACATTCCACGACCTTCATAATACAACAACTATTAAAAATATATATCAATGATTTTTTTTTCAAAAAATAACAAGTCTATCATTGATGTATTTTACTACTCATAATCGGGTATATCAATCTTATTAATTATTTGAGTAATATAACAAATGAGGTATATCAAATCATAACAAGTATAGAAGACAAACATTTATGTTATAAAAGACAAACATTTCGTTTAAAATATGTAAATAACACAACACAATTCAATAAAGAAAAAATTAAACATAAGAAAAGTAATATATCAAGTATATCATTGGTATTGAATCGGTATATCATTAATATATCAATACTCATAATTAAGTATATCAAAGCAAATCCAGTATATATTCAATATATTAGGTATATCAAATTTAGTATATCAGTTAATTGATATACTTTATATTTCGTATATCAGTAAATATAAAGTATATCAGATATACTACTAATATATCATTTGATATACCAAAAAGAGTAAAACTGGAATAATAAAAAAATCGAAAATCAGAATTTAAAACTTTTGCTATATTTGCAAATCTAAAAAAACATAGCTAAATTTGCAAATATCCTAATGTTTTTTACTATTCATTGCAATTTCTCAAATATAATCTATCAACTCATTCATTTATGGAAATCCAAAATTGTCAACAAGAAAATACTTCAACTACCATAAAGATTACACTAATGACAAGAGGTTTGTGATTCGAATCCTCCACCCCACATGCTGTCAAAAAATAAATAAATAAAAATAAAAATAAATGAGAATACCTATTTTAAGTCTAATAGATAATATGCATAATAGAGGAAGACTTGAGATCTCAATAATTATTATTATTATTTTCTTTTGTGAGTAATGAAGATATTAACATTTGAATTTCATGATATATATGTGTAATAACACTTTAATAAGTTGAGCGAGGTTTAGATTGACTTACAAATAATTTTTTTGAGTTAAAAAATTTTATGGATAGATAACAAATTCATTAAACTTTTTTTTTTACAAATATAGGATGGTGGGGGGATTTGAACCTGTCTTAATAATATGATATGATCCACTTTTGACATAGCTTTTTTGATCCCATCCAAAACGCTCTGTACTAATACAGATAGTTGTTTTCTCTTATAAAGCAATGATCTTTCCTAGACAATGTTGAATTTGGGTCGTATTTCCAATATAGAAATTGAAGTTTAAAAATCAAATAGATATTTTCTCAAAAAAGGATTAAAAAAAAAGGAGTGGAATTAGGCGAAGCCCACTAGGATTCTTCGTGGCTATAGTGTCTCAAATGCTAAATGTTATATTTTTGTAATTTTCTTATAAAGGAATCTTCATTTGGTGAGACCATTGGTCAACATTATCAATACTTCGACAAATTCAATTTGGATTGTTTTTAATTCATATTATTCAATTGTCTTTTTATTGCCAAAAAAAAAAAGTTGCTTAACCCATAATCTTTCTTTTTTTTGAAAGGTGAAGGAAAAAAAAAAAGAGTTAATTAACTTCTTCACTAATTATAATTCTTCTTTTGAAAAATGGAGTATTGTGCTTTCTTGTCAATTGAGATTTATTTTAAATAACTACTAAATACGAACCAATTAGAGCAAACGTGGAAAATTAAGCATAAAACTTTCTAAAGCTGATCAGAACCAACAAACTTGAGATAAATTTTCATTTGATAAAAACTTGAATGGATTAATTTAATACTAGACAACATTTAGAGTCTGTTTGGTATGTAATATGATTCAACAAATATGTGTTTGATAGATTATTTTCTTTTTATTCAACAAATATGTGTTTGATAGATTATTTTCTTTTTTTAGTTTTGTGATCTAAGGTAATAAGAATTCTGAAAAAAAAAAAAAAACATTTTTATTTTTTCACTGTATTCAAATTTTGAATTTGAAATTTTAAAATCAACAATTACATCTAAAAGGCTAAACACAATGGGATAGATATAGTGTTTTATTCATTTTTGTGTTAAATTTAAAATATGTATAATATAATATATTATAAATTATATGATAGTGTAAAATAATAATTATATATAATTTATAAGATAAAACATGTTCATAAATTAATTAATAATATCAATCTGAGCATAACTCAATGAATAAAATTAAATATATTGAAGTTTTAATGTCCTCACTTTGCAATTGTTGCACTAAAAAAATTAATTAATAATAGTTGAGATTCAACTTAACATTTACTTGGTAACTAGAATTATTTTTATGGTTTATAAATATATTATCAAACACATTTTGAATAATTGTTAAATTAGATCTAGTTTTTAAAAATCTATTACCAAATACAAATCTCAAAACATTGAAAACACGAGTCCCTTGTTTTTAAATATATGCTTTCAGATCACCAACCAAACGTATCTTTAGTAACTATTTGCTAAATTGGTAGTGTGCTTTCAACGTTGTTAGTAAGAAAATAAATGAGTGACCATTTGAAAAGAGACTTGGTACTTTGTTCAAAAAGAAATATCGTTAAAGTTGTAGTAAAAATAAGCATCGTTTAGAAGTAAGAAAAACCCTTGGTGTTTACTGATATGACTTTGTTAGAAAATTTAAATCTAAAACTAAAAATCTATGTATTTTTCTTTGTAAAGGCCCATTTCTTCTACCATTACCAAGAAGTTTCAAGAGTTACAAATAAAACTTCGAGCTCATATTGGTCATGAAGAGGAGTTATAAGTTCGTAAGACTCACAGTTGAGTGTTGGAATAAGAGTTAATAAATTTGTGGATCCTACAATTGGGTGTTATATATCCTTGCACCAAACAAGGAGTTAACTCCACCCGACTCGATCCACTCCACCAAACCCTTCAATGTAAACATCCCCTAAAATATTATTAACACTAGTAAAGATTAAAACTTGGCTGCATACTATGTAGGGATATTCCATTAAAATCTTGATAACTAAGAAAGAGAAATGTAGAAAATGAGAAAAAAAAATTATCACTCATAGTTGTCAACATTTTAATGGTACATACTGGTATGCAGTTAAGTTTTTCCCATCGGTTAAATTCAAATTGTGACTTCACTATTTTAATTTTAATATTTAAAATATATATATATCATGAACAGTGGTATTAAAAAATGAATCGACCCCACCATTGCTCTTTTGTTGTTGTTTTTCTCTTAAATAATGTTTTTGAATTTAATCGTTGGGGACCCCAATAGTTAGCATATTTCCAAAAGAGTACACCTCGAATCGTTTTCTTCTTTACTGCATAATGTTTCAATGACGGGGAACATGAGCTCCAAAACTCATGTGTTTTCTATCTTCTCTTCCAATTACCTAAATGCCCTCTCCTTTTACACAATTGCTCACTCAATATGAGCCTCAAGTTTCAATTTCGTTTAGAGATGATATCGGGTAAGGATATTTAGAGATATCTTTCCTTCTCGTCTTCCTTCATCCTCGTCCTGATCACATGGGATTTCAATTCTTATTTTTGTTCTCATTTTCCAATCTTGGATCATCGAGGTAATTCAGAAATTTTTGTAAGATTCTCTTTTTAATTAGGGATGAAAAAAACACTAGAATTTGGAAAGAAGAAAGAAAAGCAACATTTTTTAAGTCAATAATAATTTTTAATGCTTAATTTTAATTTCACAACATTCATTAGTTTTTATACATGTAATTTAAAAGTAATTAAGTTTTTGGAGATGGGATGATGTTGAGGCGAAAAAGTAAGTCTTTTGTGTACTTGTATAGGTATTATTCGAAATGAAAGATCCTTCGTACAAAGACAAGGTAGGTCTTTTGATATATTTGTAAAGAGTATTGAAAGTTATTTTCTTAAAAAAAAAATTAATAAAGGTGTTTTTTTTTTTTTTTTGAGAAGTTAATAAAGGTGTTACAAATTGTTTAGGACAAACTATACTTTTGGTCCTTGAGTTCCAAATTGGTTAAATAAGAGAAAGATCATAGGATATATAAGTGGGGGACAATATCTCCGTGGTATGAAGCCTTTTGGTTGAAACCAAAAACAAAGTCATGATTGTTTATGTCTAAAGTGGTCAAATATCATAACCATCATAGAGTGTATTTAAATATCCAGAATCAATTCAACTTGATCTCCAAATAATAACCAAATCAAATTATATATTTGTCATTTAGTAAGAAATTTCCAATTAAGACAAGTTTATAATTTAGATTCAATTTCGGATCATTTAGATAACACAATATATTCTATCAATAAACATCTCAATTATTAGCATCCAAACTAACATGAATCGATGTGTTTCAGTCTACATGTTTATATGACTTGAATCTATTTTGGGTATTGGGTCTGGCGCATAGAGCATGACGAGCTAGCTCATGAGTGGGCTTGATGCTGTAGCAGCTTGGCTCCAAGTTTCTCCTCCTTTGGCTGTAGTAGCAGCAGGGATTATGGGTTTCGCTGCCTGTTTTTGGTCTATGGCAGATCAATATGCGGTCTCTGCTAAAGCAGCAGGGATTATGGGCGCCGCTGTCTGTTTTGGTTTGTGGCAGATCAAGATGCGGTCTCTGCTAAAGCAGCAGGGATTATGGACGTCGTTGTCTAGTAAGAAGAAGGCGGACGCTGATGAAGAAGTCTGCTTGTGAAGCAGAAGGAGAATCTGGTAACTTTCGAGTTGCATCCGTTATATGTGAGAGAGTTCAAGTCAAGGTGGAGATTTGTTGATATGCCTTGAAGCTGTTTTGGGTCTTGGGTCTAACGCATAGAGCATGACAAGCTAGCGCATGAGAAGCTTGATGTTGTAGCAGCTTGGCGCATGCTTTGAGTAGGGACCAAGTTTCTCCTCCTTTGGCTCCAAGTTTCTCCTCTCTTTGGCTCCAAGTTAGATATGTTTGTAAGGGTTAAGAGTGGTGCTATATAAACCCCTCTTAACCTAAGTTGTAATTGCGGCGGCGATGAGAAACATATTCTTTGTAACCCAAGAATACGTTTGACTCCTCAATAAGATCGTTCTCTCTCTCTGCCCGTGGACGTAGCTAACACACCGTTAGTGAACTGAAGGAATGAAAATCCTACGCAGCGGAAGCGTATATCAGATCATTTTGTTCTTAATTGAGTTAAAACGAAAACACCGATACATTGGCCAATAATTTCAGAACAATTCTCAAATTAATCCTAGATTAAGCATGCAATTCTAAACAATTTAGAGATTTGGAGACTTACTTGTTGAAGAACGAATTTCTTCACTGCACAATGCTCCACAACGAACAGTTCGTCAACAATCTCCCCAACGAACACAACCATTAACGAGCACCTACTATACTCTGAGTTCTTGAGGTAGAGATTGTGGGATCTCAACTTTGATCTTGGGAATCATTAACCGCAAAAAACTTTTGCTGTGTTTTTCCTTGAGAGGAAAAACTTTTGAGAGAGCAACTTGCAAGAGAGAGCCACTACAGAGCATGGAGAATCTCTGATGGTTGAAGGAGGGTGAGGGGGAGTTACACGATTAACTCCCCACACCTGGCAACTTCTTATTCCTCAGCATAACTGCTGGGGAATTTAATTTAACCGTTAAATTACCAAAACTATATAATATTAATTTAATCAAATTCTAAAATTCAATTAAATTAATTTTAAGATAAAGTTTTTATTTAATTAATTCAATTAAATCATATTTAACTGAATTAAATAAATTAAACCAATCAATTAATTAAATATCATATATCCAATTAATTTTATATTTGAATCATATTCAAACATGTCTCTCTCTTTTAATCTATAGTTTTAATGTGCATCTAATGTACATTAAATATGAACTATAGTATTAATTTAATTAAATCATATTTAATCAAATTAAATTAAACTAATTAATTAATTCTCCAATTAATTAATTCTTTAATTAAATATCAAATATTTAATTAATTTTCTATTTGAATCAAATTCAAATAATTCTCTCACTAATTAATTTTGAATCACATCCAAAATTAATTTTATAACATAAAGTTTAATCACCAATTAAACTTATACCATAATGTATCTACATACATTATCTTAATTGTATCATATACAATATAATTCCCTTAAACGAATTTGAACACACTTCAAATTCTATTCAAGACTATTTAACCTCAGAATCTTTTACGAGTTAGCAGGTGGACCTAATGGACCTACAGATCAGAAGCTCCAACGATACGAGACTAATTGGCTAAACTCATTAACCAAGTTAGTCAACATTCGTTAACTGTGAGTCACTCCACTAAAGACTCACAGCTGCACTCTTCTCACTGTAGAATATTTCTGTGTCCACGGATATTGACCAATAACAGTAAGTCAATCCTTCACGAGTGTTCGTAACGTCAGCTGGGTCAAATTACCGTTTTACCCCTGGGTTACCTCTGGATCCTTAAGTACCACTGATTCCTCTAATGAACAATCTGTTTATGATCCAATCAATAAACAGCAGTTCCTCTCGGGCCATGAGAAGATGAGCGCCCTTGTTCAAGACCCGGAATCAGACCTTAAGGGAACACACATCTACTTGCCCTAATAGGGGAAGGAGTGAATTCCATCTTGTACTGTTATGTTCCCAGCCCCCATTCGGTCTTGCCCCTGAAATGGTAGGCTTATTGAGTCGGTGAACTGGCCACTCTCACCCATACAGATCTAAGGACAATCCCTCCTGAAAAGGAGTTCATAACAGACTCAGGATTGAGATTGAGTTACCTAGGTCATCCTATTGAAATAGAAACCTAAACTAGTTAACGGTGTTACATCTAGTGGTTACTATTTCGCGGTCCGGTCTTATGCAAACTCATTGCACAGGATACCCCCACTCGCATGTCTCCTACATGGATGCTTTGGATCATTGCATCTGTATCGAATACAAAGTGGACCGTATCACATAGTGTCACTAGGATAAGGTACCCAGCCTTATCCCTATACTATAGACCATTTAGGTCGTTACTTGAACATTGATCCCCGTATGTCCCCACATACTAGTCCAAGTTTCATCTAAACAACCTAGGATCTTAGTTTATTGGATTTAGGTCAAATTGTGCAATTTTAATGACAATAACTCTTTATTGTACAAAACCTCAATAACGACGTATTGAGACAAGTGAACAATTTGTCATCATTCACTATCTATGAGTTTTAGGGCATAAAACCCAACATGAACCACGTAAATTCGTGTGTTGTTTCTTCTTCACGCCTTTCGTTCTTGTTCGTTGATTTAGATTTCTGTCGTAACACTACCTTTGAATGAATTTCTTCTTTGTTATATCCATTCTCTCTTCTTTACTATCTTTTCATGTCGAATACCCCTATGATCTCTTTAGTAAATCTTGAAATTAACAATCAAGTAAAGAATAATTAAATATGGTTGTTACTCTCTTAATCCATAAATGCATTGTCAACATATATCTTGTAATTTCTCTATTATGCATTCAACTGTTTAAAGTCAGTCATGTTTCAACAATCTTGAATTATTTATCCTATACACAACTTACTTTTGGATGAAATTTTTCTATTTTTTCTCCACTATTCAAGACTATAATCCATAATTCTTTATAAGGTAATATCATAATATGTATCAACTAATAGGATAGGATTCAATCTCAATTTAATTTCACACAAAATTAATTTTTCTAACCATCCAAAAGATCTCATATATGTTTTAATTGATAAATGATATTTTATGTGATATTCTCTACTTTTGATGGATTTAATATTTTGATTAGACCTTGAAATAAAAACAATAAACTTACAATGTGATGCACGTTGCACCATATATCTTTTATGTAGCTCTTTTAACTTTAATACTATTTTATCTCTCTCTTTCAATTGAAGAATCATAACCCTAGTGTTTTAGGTATTGGCTATCTAATAATGTTTGGTTTGGTTAGAGAAATCACTTTATTAGTATTTCTTTTTAGAAAAAAAAAACAAATAATAGAAAAAAAAAATCAATTTGCTCTCAAGTATCATTTTAGGAAATTACTTAGGCCCCGTTTGATAACCATTTGGTTTTTTGTTTTTGGTTTTTGAAAATTATGCTTGTTTCCTCCCACTTTTCTTACAATGGTTTTCATCTTTGTTAATGACACATTTGAATTCCTAGCCAAATTCTAAAAACAAAAACAAGTTTTTGAAAACTACTTTTTTTAGTTTTCAAAATTTGACTTGGTTTTTGAAAACAAGGGAAAGATGTAGATAACAAAACAAATAAACTTGTGAGTAAAAGTAGTGTTTGTAGGCTTAATTTTCAAAAACCAAAAACCAAAAACGAAATGGTTATCAAACGGGGCCTTAATAATTGAATATCCATGTTGACAAGTAAAATTTTATCTAGTTTAGCATGTGAGTCGAAAAATTTTGAACATCTAACCTTTTAGTCAATGACATATACTTTAATCAGTTGAGTTAAGTTCAAATTGACTATATTGGTAAGTACTTAAAAGCCACATATATAGGATAACTATCAAATTTTGGAACAAAGTCAAATAAATGAAAATTATTTGTTAGAAACCTAGCACTAAAATAGCTTTTTATTCCAAATTTAGAACTCAAGTGTGGTTCAATACCTTAAGACTAGTAGCTTTGGCTGTACTATAAGATTTGAATCTCCATCACACCTTACTATATATTTTTTATGTTTATTCTTAAAAAAGAGAGAACTAAATACTTGAAAGATTAAAATATAAAACAAATTATATATGTTTATTAAAACTACAGATGGAAACAAGGTTCAAATTAAAAACAAAGAGGCAATATATATATATAGTTGTTAGGTTATCAAATTTTATCATAACTTGTCAATTTCATTAAATTGTATCTTAAACTTTTAACTGATATTTTTTCTAAAAGAAATATTTTTATGTGTGTTCAATGAATTATTGGTGAGATGTTACATTAGAGTTTATTTTCTTTAAAAAATTATGAGTTTTGTTACAAAGTTACTCAATTATTGATTTTGTCTATGGTCAAATTTAATTTTGTGCAAAAATTGATTTTTAATAAAATTATTAAAGATATGTTTGGTTGGTAATCTGAAAACAAAGGATTCAATGAAAACAGAGTTGTATTTCATGTTTTCAGATATGTGTTTGGTAGCAAATTTAGAAATTAGATCCCAATTTAAACCAATTTTCAAAATGTGTTTGATAATATATTTATAAACCATAAACTATTGAAAAATTGTAATGGGTGGCTAAATTCTAATGGTTAATTGCAGATATAGCAAGTTTTATAAAAAAATTGCAAATATAGCAAAAATTTTAAATTTTTTTTTTTTTTAAATTTCCATTTTCCCATGTTTTGATTTCTATCAGTGATAGATTTCTATCACTCATAGAAATATATCGCTGATAGAATCACAGTGATAGAAATCCAGTTATAGATTTCTATCACTGATAAAAATTTATCACTAATAGAAATCAATAGTGTATTTGATAAAAGTCAATAGTGTATTCTATTACGCGATAATTTTGTACATATCTTTTGTTTTTTCCTTTTTTTTTTTTGTTTTGTTGAGGTTTCTCCTTCTTTAAATTTCAACTTCTGCTTTGTGTTTTTCTTTTCTTCCGGTTCAATTTCCATGTTGTTTTGCTTCGACATCTATAAAAACAAAATCAGAGACAGGTTTTAGAAACAAAAATATAATGATAATTTTCTATTAGTGATAGAAATCTAACTTTTTATCAGTGATAGAAAGATAGTTTTCTATCCCTGATAGCTATCAGTGATACATTTCTATCACTGATAGAAACCCATCACTTATAGATTTCTATCAATGATAGAAGATTTCTATCAATGATAGAAGATTTCTATCACTGAAAGAAATCTAACATTGATAAGTCTATCAGTGATAGAAATCTTCTATCACTGATAGACAGAAAATCTTCTATCACTGATAGAAAACAATAGCAACTTCCAAACAAAATGCAGAAATCTTCTATCAATTCTATCAGTGATAAAAAGGTAGAAATCTGTCAGTGATAGGTTTTTATCACTGATAGAATCTATCTTATCAGTGATAGATTCTATCACTATAGAAACCTATTGTGATACTTTGATATTTTTCAAATAATATTTTTATGTTTTTTTATTATGTTTTTTTTTCCAGGTTGATCCTATTAGAATGTATAATACAAAGTAATTGACGGATATAAGTATTTCTATCACTGATAGAAACCTTTAGATCTGTATTGTTGGTGCAGAGAATGCAAGAGAATCTGAAGGATGTAAACAGAAATCTCTAAAATTTAATTGATTATTATTAAAAGATAATTAGAATATAAGGTAGATTAGTGAGTTGAATCTATAAGTGATAGAAATCTAACATTCTATCATTGATAGAAATTTTTTATCACTCTATCACTAATAGAAATGTTTCTATCGGCGATAGAAACGTATCATTAGAAACATTTCTATTAGTGATAGAGTGATAAAAGTTTTTTATCACTGATATAATTCTATCATTGATAGATTCTATCAGTGATAGGAAGGGTAATTTAGTAATTTAGACCTTCTGAGTATAATATTTTGCCATTTTTACAATTCTTTTTGCAAGCTTCCATTTTTGCTAATATTTTGGTCAATTTTATTATATATGCAACTGCCCCTAAACTATTTGTAGTTATCAACTAATAAATATTAAGTTGAATATAAACTATAATTAATTAATGTATAAACATGTTATATGTTATAAATTTTGTATAATTATTATTTTACAATATCACATAATTTATTGTTTTTTAAGGCCATATCACATAATTTATAATGCATTATATTATACAAATTTTAATTTTAAAAAATTGAGTTTATAACATGAAATACTATATTTATTTAAATTTTTATCTTTTTAAATTTAACTTTTCATTTAGAAATTTCAAATTCAAAATCTAGATACACTAAAAAAAAAAAAAAAGTTTTCAAAATTTCCACCATTTGGATCCCAAGTTTTAAAAAACACATTTGCCAAAAGCATATTCATTGAATCTGAAAACATAAAACAAAATTTGGATTGCCTACTAAACAAGTTCTAAACCTTTGAGTTTTACAGTTTCTTTGTTAAAATTTGTTGACAAATTATCAGATCGATATTTTCACATTTTCATTGGTTTAATATCGACATAAGAAGTGAATCGACGTTTCCATTATATTGTATAAAATCATTTAAATATTAAAAAAATAGGGAAAAATACACTTTTGGTCCCTGAGGTTTGGGATAGGTTTCATTTTGGTCCCTGAGTTTTCAAACTCAACAAAATTTGTTGAGTTTGATATTTTCACATTTTCATTGGTTTAATATCGACATAAGAAGTGAATCGACGTTTCCATTATATTGTATAAAATCATTTAAATATTAAAAAAATAGGGAAAAATACACTTTTGGTCCCTGAGGTTTGGGATAGGTTTCATTTTGGTCCCTGAGTTTTCAAACTCAACAAAATTACCCCTGAGGTTTGAGTTAAGCAACAAATTGGTCCCTGCCGTTTAAGTTCCGTGAAATCACTAACGGGGGAGATGATCTGGCGCCCATTTAAATGACATGGCATTCTGATATGGAGGCTGACGTGGCTATTTTGACATCTCATTAACTGGGTCAATATACACCGTAGGATTAACTTTAATAAACTCATCTCCACCGTAGGATTTAAAGAAATTAATCCCATCTGATTTACTTAAAATACATTCATCTGCTAAATGAAATTTGAAAAACAAAAAAGAAAAGGAAGAAACCCAACGTTCGAAAGAAAATCGCTCGAGAGAAAGAACAGAAACGAACGAGGGGGAGAAGAAAACGAAGACAGTGCTTGCTTCGAAGGTCTCTTCCTTGCGTCGAACTCCTTCGTGTTTCCCATTTTCGTTCGTCTTCTTCATCCTTCGATTAGGGTTCTTGAAATTACTTCAAATTTGAAGTGGGATGTCACTAGAAATGCAAAAGAAACTTTCGACAATTGCAATGGACAAGTTCGATGGAAGTTCAGAGTCCGTAAGAGTTGATAATAGTGAAACTAAGAACCCAAGCTACTGTCACTGTGGGTTACGAGCTCGATTAATAACTTCATGGACAAAGAGGAACCCTGGAAGAAGATTCTATGGATGTCCTAGTTACAAGGTATGTAAACTAAGAACCCTAGCTACTGTCACTAGTTTATTCATTTTTCGAATGGTTGCAATTTGTTTTAGATACTCGGCTGCTCATCTTCTCTGTTGTGTAGGGGAATGGTTCGGGATGTGGGTTTTTTGATTGGTGTGATCCAGAAGTATCAAAACACAGCAAAGAAGTGATTAACAAACTAAGAGATGAAGTTGGTCGGTTGAAGAAGATTGCACATAACTTGCGTCGTTTGGAGTGGCTGTATCGTGTAATAATTGTAGTATTGCTGGGCATTTTAGTGATTGTATTTGGGTTTTGATTGGGAGGAACTATAAAAATTATGGATACATGAAAGTTGTGATGATTTGTTTTTGCGTTGTTGGAACGATTATCTATGTTGTAGCTATGTTGTTAATGGTACGAGATTGTGATGGAGTTTGCTTCAACATTTGTCCATCCTATCATCTCTGTTATTTACCTTCAATTGCTGACATAATTTTGGTCCCTGTTGAATCTTGCCCTTTTGTTCCATATTACAGGATTTTTCACGTTTGGTCCCTGATTAATGTTGACAAATTCTGAGCATGGTAGTAAAATGTATAAAAGTATGTTGTTGTAAGTTATTCACCTTCTGAGGTTTGGTACAAAAATTTAGGTTTCACAGTTTTGATCCCTATTCAATTTTGGATCCATGTTGACACGTTCTGGGCATAAAAGTATATTGTTGTACGCTATGCACTTTTGGTCCCTATTCAATTTTGGATCAATCTGAGCATAAAAGTATACTGTTGCACGTTATGTTATGCACTTTTGGTCCCTGCTTCAGAACCTTTGGTACCTGTTCACATTTGCAGCAAAAAAATTTGCAACATATCCCTTTTGAACTTTCAGCCAACAACATGGTAAATGAATAAGTACCTATGAAATGTTGGAACCCTGTTTTTTTACACACATTCAACATTAATATGCACAGAAAAACAGCTCCATTGAACCCTGTTTATCTCACACTTTTTCAACACAATATGCACAGAAAAACAGCTCCATTGAACCCTGTTTTTCTCACACTTTTTCAACACAAATATGCATAGAAAAATAGCTCCATTGAACCCTTTTTTCTCACACTTTTTCAACACAATATGCACAGAAAAATCATGTAATATGGAACAACCCTGTTTTGCTCACACTTTTTCAACATTAAGATGCATAGAAAAAAAGATCCATTCAGCCTCATTTTCAGAATAGAACCCTGTTTATTTTTTACACAAAATATCTCCATTCAGCATACACATTCAGCATAAACATTAACCCTGTTTACACAAAAAAGCTTCATTCACAATTTTGGTTCCTGCTTAAACAGTGCAAACATAAAAATATGTACACAGCTTCAACACCTTTGGTACCTGTTCACACATTTGCAGCAAAAAAAATTGCAACATATCCCTTTTGAACTTTCAGCCAACAACACAATAATATGCACACAACAAAAGCTCCTTTCAACCCTGTTTTTCTCACACATTTTCAGCACAATAATATGTACACAAAAAAGCTCCATTCAGCATACACATTCAGCCTCACTTTCAGAATAGAACCCTGTTTATTTTTTACACAATTGCATACACATTCAGCAGCTCCATTCAACCCTGTTTACATAAAAGGATCTACACAGTCATCCTCAATTTCAACAGAATACACAATCACACTATATCAATGACATTGTTACACAATCAAAATATACTCAAGGGTCCCTGTTAAACAAATCAGTACATCCAAAATACACTTGGTATTCATCCATCAGGGATAATATTCAAAAACATTTTCAACACCTCCAAGAGCATTGTCAAACAATCAATAAAATGTGGAGGATACCATTTTTAAGCACTAAACAAAAAATTGCAGAAAAGTAAGCATATTACCTCCCACCCTATACAGTTTTGGTCCCAAAAAATTCCTACTAATTTGCCACCCTGTACAGCTTCCCCAAAAAATAACAGAATGCATATTTCACCCCCTTTACAGTGTTTTTGCCCAAAAATTACTACAAATTTACCACCCTGTACAACATTCCAAAAAATTACAGAATGTCTAGTACATTCCCACTCCTATTACTTCTCCCCATCTCCAACCGGGTTGACGGCTTCATCATGAGATCTTGTGAAATATGTCCTTCTAGCTGGAGTACTAGATGTTTGAGTCGATGATCCAGGTTGAGACTAAAGAACTTCCACTTCTGTTGGCTCCTCCTCTTGTAATGGCTCTTCCTCCTGGAATGATTGAAACATATATTCAAACAGAGTTGGAAACACAAAAATAAACTACAAATTACACATTTGGTCCCTGTTCAGTAGAGGAATGTTACTTACAGCAGATGGAATGTAAAATCCCATGAAGGTTGTAGTTCTCCTCTTCTTTCTTTGTCTTGCCACTTCTCCTTTACACGACCGTGCATTATGGCCAACATTTTTACATTTTGAACATGTTACTGTAGATGCTTGTCTTCTCACAGGTTGTGAAGGTCTAGGTTCACTTGCATCTCTCCTCCGTTGCCTTCTTGGTCGTCCTGGTGGTCGTTTAAGTACAGGTGGTTGTAGCGGGTCCGCCGTAGTTTTTTCCCAAAGATTTGACCCATTCACAGGTTTGAGGAAGCTCGAGTATGTCTTCATCAATGTCTCCTTATGGTAAAACGTGTCCACATAATCTTCAGGCTTATGTTTCTTAAAATAAATACATTGGATTGCATGGACACATGGGATTCCAGTCAAGTTCCACTTTCGACAACTACATATTCTCTTCTCCAAATCTACTACGAATTGAGCAACCCCCACCTCAACCTCAAACAACAGGTTTCCAGACCATACAGGTGTTGCAGTGCCAGAACGTTTCTTTTCCTTTTCTAGCTTACTCTTAATCTTCGGCCCTAAATTTCCTTCTAGTCTACTGTAAATTTCAAACTTCTTTGTGATCCTAGTCGTTACAAGCTTGCGAATCATTTCTAACATTTGTATTATAGGCTTGTCTCGTGCTTGAGTGATAAAAGCATTAAATGACTCACTATTATTGTTTAGAAGGAGGTCAGACTTACAGCTAGTTAGGAAAGAGTGTCGTGCCCAATACTTGGAAGGTATGTTCTTAACATATTGAAAGGCATTGACATCAAGTTTCCCCAACTCGTCCATAGCTCCATCGAACTCAGATTTTGTTGTTGCTTGGGCAGCTTTCCAAAACCAATTCTTCAATGCCAATCCTTTGCATTGCTTCTGGAAATTGGCATACAAATGTCTTACACAAAATCGATGATCAACCCTTGGAAACACATCATTGAAGGTGGGTACCAATCCCTGCACCCCAAACATTATAGGTAAATTCATACACTTGCACAAGAAATGAGACATCCAAACCAGCCCAAGAAATGAGACATTCAAAGCAAACCAACAAAAAGGTAACCTTTCACAGCAAACCAACACAATAATTATCCTTGTACATAACTAACAAAATTTTAGAAGCTTTAAGAGCAAAACAACACAAAAAAACAGAACAGAACAAACCTTTTGTTGGTCAGACATGAATGTATATCCTTTGACAGAAAAGGATCCTATGTCACTCTCGAGCAGACGAAGAAATCAAGTCCAACTAGTCTTTGTTTCTGCTTCAACTATAGCCCATGCTATAGGGTAGATGCCGTCATTTCCATCCATTCCAACTGCAGACATAAGATGTCCTTGACATGGACCTTTCAAGTGACAAGCATCCAACGAAATAAATGGTCTACATCCGACTAGAAACCCATCCTTGCACCCCTTAAAGCAAATGTAGAGGCGTCTAAATATAGGATTACTGTCCTCATGCACCCGATCACACAAAATTTTCACAGATGAACCTTCATTTGACCTTCGATGTTCAGCACAATAATCCCACAACTGTTGGTATTGTGCAAGAATGGTCTCATTAATCTGTTTAACCGCTTTCTTTCTAGCCCTATACGCTTGGCTCTTCGAAAGTTGACAATTAAGATCGATCTTCACTGTCTCAATAATATCAACCAACCTCCAATCCGGTTATTGTCTAAACCTTGATAGGTATCTTCGAGCAATCCATGAAGATTTCAAGTTTCGGTTGGTGAACTCCCTGCTACAACTATGCTCGCTTTTGTAGGTCTTTACCTAAAAAGTGGCCTCCCCCTTAGCCACACTAGCATGTAGTCTCCAAGTACATCCTCCATCACAAGTAGCTGTGACTCGTTGCTTGTCATTCTTTATCAATCGAATATTGTACCCACCTCTGACTGCATACTCTTTTATAGCATCTTTCATTACGTTAGAAGTGCTAAACTTCATTCCGATAACAAATTCAATCTTTCCCATATCTGTGTCTTCTCTAAACTCAGGATCAACATTCACTCTTCTTCCACTTGAATTTACTAGAGAATTCAAATCACTCGATGATCGATAATCCGATTCCACATCTACGTCAATAGAAATGTGTGCATCGAATGGTTCATTCGCCTCCACAGAACCCTCATCGCTAGAATCTTCTCCTTCTTCATAATCATCTTCAGAGTCACATTCGACATTGCCAGATTGAACTTCATTCTCTTCACAAGTCTCATTTGTACTTGTACCCCCGACATCTTTGTCGTTATCATCGTGACCATCATCTTCTGACTCATCTCCATCCCATTCTTCATCACAATACTCAAATGGGTCTTCCTCTACAACTTCCAGATGGTTTTGGTCAGTGCCTTCCATAGATGTTATTTCTTCCTTATCACTTCCATCCACATGTTTTTCCATTTCCTTCTCAACCATATAATCCATTTCTTCCTTGTCTGTTCCTTCCACATTTTTTGTCATTTCCCTCTGAGAAATAGAATTTATTCCTTCCATGTCAGTTCCTTCCTTATTAAGGGACTCTACACTCGCTTCCTCAGGGTACCACTCCAAAAACAGTGGTTTAACCTCAGCGATAGGTACCGTAAAATCTATAATTTCTCTATTCGGGTTGTGCTCCACATACATATGGATCATCCTATCCTCTGGGAGCATCTCAACCATATCCAAAATATCGTCATCGGACAGAATCCCCTTATATCCTGTACTCAATGTTTTCCCTGGCACCACGTAACCAAACCAAGCAGCATTACATACACCTAGGTATGCTGTGAGGACAGATAAATCTAGGATCGTCAGACCACTGGGTTCTACGTCTTTCACCACAGATACCTTTCCCCCAAAATACTCAACCCTAGGACTATATTGTATTCTCCCATTGTAGTGAAATGTAATGGTGAAACGCCTAGACCTGCATGTTGAATGTTCGAGAAATCGAGCTCAATCTAAGGAAACACTAGAAACCGAAGAGAAAAAAAGTGAAAATTTTTTGAAACTTTTGGAACTTACATTTCACCAAAGAGCTTCACCTCCAAAAACAAATTTTGCCTTTAGCTTCGTTTTCGTCAACCTCCAGGTCTTACTTCCGCCCTTCTGTTCGCACAAAAAAAAAATCCTAAATGTAAAAAAAAATCGTGTCTTCGTCTTCAAATCGAACGACATTCAGAATCACCCAAGCAAGCAAGAGAGAACGAGTTTTCAGCTTTTAGTTACCTTCGACGCAAGGAAGAGACCTTCGAAGCAAGCACTGCCTTTGTTTTCTTCTCCCCCTCGTTCGTTTCTGTTCTTTCTCTCGAGCGATTTTCTTTCGAACGTTGGGTTTCTTCCTTTTCTTTTCTTTTTTTTTCAAATTTCATTTAGCAGATGGATTTATTTTAAGTAAATCGGATGGGATTAATTTCTTTAAATCCTACGGTGGAGATGGGTTTATTAAAGTTAATCCTACGGTGTATATTGACCCAGTTAATGAGATATCAAAATAGCCACGTCAGCCTCCATATCAGAATGCCATGTCATTTAAGTGGGCGCCAGATCATCTCCCCCGTTAGTGATTTCACGGAACTTAAATGGCAGGGACCAATTTGTTGCTTAACTCAAACCTCAGGGGTAATTTTGTTGAGTTTGAAAACTTAGGGACCAAAATGAAACCTATCCCAAACCTCAGGGACCAAAAGTGTATTTTTCCCTAAAAAAAATGCAACATAATATTAACTAACGTGAATACGATATTACAAATATTTTAATCCATTAAAAAAATATAAAAAATATTTATTTATTAATTTAATTATCTTGTTGAATTTCTTGTTTTTAACATTTTTTAAGAATAATCCTCATAACAATATTTTATTACATTTTTATCCATATTTTCATAAAATTAAGAAATCTACATTTCAAATCCGAGTTAGAACCGAATTTAAATGTGAGTTAGGACCGGAAATAAAGTAAAAATTGTAGCATATATTTAAATCTAGAATTCTGTACGAAATTGAAAAGCTTTATAGTGAGAATTAATACACTTTCCAAAATTTATGATTAAAGTTATCATATACTATTATTTTCCTAAGCAAAAATTGAAAGCACCGAATACCTTGGGAATTGAAAAATGTAAATAAATAATGTATTCCAAAAAGAAAATAGAAAAGAAAAAAAAAAGGAAAAAGAAAATAGGGAATAGGGATGGCATGGGGAACACCGAAAAGGAGCATTGGAGATGGAGTCCTTAGTGGGGACTGTCCCCTTTTTTCTTATTTATTTATTTATTCATTCATTTATTATGAATTATGCCTTCGCTTTAATCGAAGCACTCTCTTCCTTTTTCTTGGCCCCATCCCTTCCGACATGTCGCCATCATTTCTATTTTCTTTTTCACTTTTCTTTTTCTTCTCTCCAATTATAAAAAATACACGTCACCTCTTCTATTTTTTTTCCTTTTCATTTTTAATCTGACCCATCTTTCAAACTCACTGAATTTAAACCCCAGACTAGAACTACATTTAAATTTTATAATCCAAGCTAAGACATTCTCAACTTGAAACACTTCGAAACAGGAAGAAGAATTGCTAGAATTTCCTCAAATAGAATTACAATTTTTTTGAGCAAATTACTGATATGTTGCCTTTAAAGTAGCAATGAAGCAACTAATTAAAACAAATACAGTCCAACTAAGATTCTATATGATATATAAACATCCCAAATTCAAAAACTGCTATATATATATTGATTAATTTGTACATGCATAACATAAGATTCTATTTACAACTAACAACCAGAACCAGAATTAGAAGAAGAATAAGGTAGCTTAATTAGTTTATGAGATCACCTTTTCTCTTCTTCAATTCCCATATTTCTCCATAATTACTGGAACTAATTAATTAACAGAAAACCTCCAAATTCATCATCGATCAATCCACTAATTCCAACCTCCCCAGATTCTTTCCCCTATGAAACTCACTATCCTCCTCACCGACCCTTTCTCCGCCTCTTCCTCACCGCCGCCGCCGTCTCCCGCCGTCTCCATCTCCGTCGGCCTCGACTCTTCTTCATTCGAGCCCGGTTCGGACCCCTTTCCTTCACCTGACCCGAACCCTGACCCTGACCCGGTGTTTCTCTTCTTCCTCTCTTTCTTACTGTTCTTGCCGGTTTTGGTCTGAGCCAATTTTTCTTCATAAGCGTCGATGATTTCGTGTATGAGTTGCCGGTTCGGAGACGAGTCCCATCTGACCCAGTAGCTCGTGTAGCACCGGAAGCAGCCGCAGGAGAAAACCGGGGGGTGATCGGAACCACCCTTTGCGGCGGCGGTGGCGGCGGGTTTCTGATGGGTCGCCTTGCCGCTGTGGCCGGAGCAGTTGTTGACGGCGGAGGAGATGAGGTAGGCCAAGACCTCTCGGTCCTCCGGCGAGAGCGCCGCCGCGAGGGTGAGGATGGCGGCGGGGAGGAACGAGAGGTGGTCGGAGATGATCGGCGGCGATGGGTGGACCGTTCCTCTTTTTCGGTAGAGCTTCTTCATCGGGGAGAAAGAAAATCAAGTCGACGGCGCAGAATCTAATTAACACTGAGAAAGAGAGAGAAAGAGAGAGAGTGAACGAAAGGACTGAAGGGGCAAAAGTTGCAGAGATTTTATTGGGATGTCGACGCGTGAAAGCGAGTGGGAAAAGATGCGAGTGGGAATTTGAGAGGATGCTGCTGCAAATGTAATGTAAATTGTAATGCATGGCGATGGGAAATATTCACGTGAAACGCGGGAATTTGAGTACACATAGTACAGCCCTAATTGATGACTATCGTACGGCGGAGATTCTTGATTTGATCTGGATGGGGTCCACACCGATGAGTTTATTAATTAATTTCTCAGATTTATTATCTCACTGTTTTGAGTAGTACCACCAGTCAATGATGGGTGAAAGAGTTGAAATAGTCGTTTTTGGGGTGCGGTTTGTCACAATCGCACTCTTTTCGAACTCGCAAGCGATTGTGCGGCACTTACTCTCGCCTACGAGTAAGTCAGTCAACTCAATTCCGAATCGTCGGTGGCACAAAGGGCCTATCTCGCAACCTCCACCCCCGTTCTTGGAAAACGGTTTTAGGAAACGGGGTTAGAGAAAAAGCTTTGGAAAACAGTTGAAAACATTTTGTAAAAATATTTGTTGCACGGACGATCAAGTAAGCAAAGGGACAACAACAGCTTGATAGCGCACAACTCCGGGTATGAAGGTTTGGCAGCTAGTCGTACCCCCTATAGTATATTATTAAGCATTTTAGCCTTGGCAGGCTTAAACATGAAAATCACGATGAGTCATACACTTAAGAAATGCAAGGAAAAATAAACAAGCGATACAAAGGAAATACATATAATGAAAGCATGAGGGGAATGGGTTGTCATGAGCATGCGGCCATGGGCAACACGCCTTGGACAAACATGACCGTGACATTCTCCCCCACTTAAATGGTTGACGTCCCTGTCAACCGACGCTGCTCGAACTCTGCGATCTTGATGGCAGCCGACTTCAAGTCTTCAACCTGCTCCCAACTAATCTCAGCATCCGGGAGCCCTTTCCACTTCACCAGGAACTCTCGAACGTCTCGACGAGGTTTACCTGTGCGGCGAATCCTGTCTGCCAAAATCTCTTCTACTTCTTTGTCATTCAGGTTCTGCATTGTGATCGGGGGCCGCGTCACTTCGTTGCGCTCGGAGTCTTCTAGGTCAGGATGATAGGACTTCAAGTTACTAACGTGGATGACAGGGTGAATCTTCATCCACGAGGGTAACTGAACCCTATAAGATGTCTTACCGACCTTCTGGATCACTTCGACGGGGCCTTCGTATTTTCGGACAAGGCGTTGGTCTTTCTTCCCTCTGAACCGGATCTGTTCTGGTCTCAGCTTGATCAGAACTTTGTCTCCCGCTTGGAATTCCAGTGGCTGTCGTTTCTGATCGGCCCATTTTTTCATACGCTTCGATGCCTTCTCCAAGTACGCTCGGGCTATGTCTGATGTCTGCCTCCACTCCTTGGTGAAGTTGTAAGCTTGGGGACTCTTTCCCGCATAAGGATGGTCAATTACATGCGGCATCAACGGCTGTCTTCCGCATACTAACTCGAACGGAGTCTTTCCTGTTGCTGAACTCTTCTGGCAGTTGAAACTGAACTGAGCAACATCAAGCATCTCAGCCCAATTCCTCTGTCGGGCGTCAATAAAATGACGCAAGTACTCTTCGAGCATACTATTGAATCGCTCTGTTTGGCCATCTGTCTGCGGGTGGTAGCTGGAGGAAATATTTAGATGAGAACCCAGTAATCTAAATAATTCTGTCCAGAATGTTCCAGTGAATCGAGCATCTCGATCACTAATAATACTCTCGGGTACACCCCATAACTTGACAACATTCTTGAAGAACAACTGTGTCGTCATCTCAGCTGAGCACATCTTCAGAGTCGGAATAAACGTGGCGTACTTTGAAAATCGGTCAACAACCACGAGAATTGATTCGAATTCTCCAATCTTAAGGAGATGAGTGATGAAATTGAGAGATACACTCTCTCATGGTCTTGAGGGAACGAGCAGAGGTTCCAGCAACCCTACTATCTTGGCTCATTCCACCTTGTCTTGCTGGCACACGAGGCAGGTCTTGGTAAACAACATTACATCGTCTCGGAGGCTTGGCCAGAAGTACCCCTGCTTGACGAGCGCATACGTTCGTTGCCACCTAGAGTGGCCGGCCCACGGAGTATCGTGACATTCTTCGATTAAGAGCTTCCTAAGGTTCCCCGAACGGGGGACATATAGGCGGTTGCCCTTGGTTAGGAGTAAACCGTCTTCGACCCAAAACTGACGGGTCTTTCCTTCTTCAGCCAACTTCATTATTGCTTAGGCTGTGGTGTCGTTCTTCAGATGTTCCTTAATCGTCTCGCAGATGGTTCCACTCAGCCTACTCGCTTTCAAGTGGGCTAACATGCACAGGGCCGCATGTTCGCTCTTCTGACTCAAAGCGTCCGCCGCTTGGTTGGCCTTACCAGGCTTGTGTTCGAACTGGAAATCAAACTCTGCGAGAAGTTCTTGCCATCGCGCCTGTTTGGATGACAATCTTGGTTGGTTGAAGAAATGGCAGATGGAGCTATTGTCGGTCTTGACTACAAACTTGGCTCCCAAAAGGTACTGTCTCCAAGCCCTTAGACAGTGCACAACCGCTAGCATTTCTTTCTCGGAGGCGACATACCTCCGTTCAGCATCATTCAACTTTCGACTCTCGTAAGCAATGGGGTGGCCGTCTTGGAGGAGGACGCCACCCAGAGCAAAATCGGACACGTCCGTTTCAACTTCGAAGGGCTTGCTTACATCTGCAATCCCGAGCACGGGTCCTTCCGTCATCGCCTTCTTCAAGTCCTCAAAGGCGGTTTGACACGCTGAAGTCCAACTCCAGCCATTACTCTTTTTCAACAGGTCTGTCAGAGGTCCTGTTCTTCTTGAGAATCCTTCCACGAATCGCCTGTAGTAATTGGCTAATCCGAGAAAGGAACGCAACTCGGTCACTGATGATGGCACTTTCCAGTCTCGTATGGCTTCGACCTTCCCATCTTCCATACTGATCTTACCACACTCGATCACGTGTCCCAGAAAATTGATACGTTTCTGCGCGAAGAAGCATTTCTCTCTCTTTACAAACAACTGATTCAGTTTCAACTTTTCAAAGACAAGTTGCAGGTGAACCTGATGTTCCTCCAAGGTCGGGCTATACACAACGATGTCATCCAGATAGACAACCACAAACTTGTCGAGATATTCGTGAAAGACTTGATTCATCAGGGTGCAGAAGGTGGCCGGAGCGTTTGTAAGGCCAAATGGCATAACGAGGAACTCGAAAGCCCCATAGCGGGTGACACATGTTGTTTTCGGCTCGTCCCCTTCTACAATGCGGACTTGGTAGTATCCTGATCTCAGATCCAGCTCCGAGAAGTACTTCGCCCCATGGAGGCGGTCGAATAAATCTATTATGATTGGGAGAGGATACTTGTTTCGGACAGTCAGTTTATTCAACGCTCGATAATCAATACACAAACGTAAACTTCTGTCTTTCTTCTTCTGGAACAAGACTGGGGCCCCATAGGGAGCCGTTGCTGGGCGGATGAATCCCGCATTCAGTAACTCGTCAAGTTGCTTTCGAAGTTCTGCTAACTCGGGAGGTGCCATACGGTAGGCATTCTTGGCGGGCGGCTTTGCCCCAGGCAACAACTCAATTTCGTGATCAATCCCTCTCCTCGGAGGTAAGTTCTTCTGTAAACTGTCAGGCATGACACCGCAAAATTCTTCTAGGACCCATTGGATCTCTTCAGGGACTGTTTCTTTCTCACTCTCATCTGTCACTATGGGGATGGCCATAAAGGTGGGTTCTTCATGAGCAAGACCCTTCTTCAGCTGAAGGGCTGAGATCATCCTTATTCCTCTTGACTGCTTGATATTGGCCTGGACGACAGTGGGGCTGGATCCCGTGATCACTAAACACTTTGTCAAGGGCATCGGTATCACCTTGTGTTCGAGGAGGAACTCCATCCCCAACACAATGTCGAAGTCATCCATTTTGACGATCACGAAATTAGCTTGGCCACTCCAATCACCCAGCTTCACTGTGGCCCTCTTGGCTATCCCGATAATGGGTAGGGCTGCCGAATTGATAGCTTTCATTTTGCCTGTATCTCTGTCCCATCGCAAGTCCAGCCGACGCGCTTCCGTTTCTGTCATAAAGTTATGGGTGGCTCCCGAGTCGACCATCGTGCTGTTGGCCGACTTGTGATTCACCCATGCATCAATGTACATGAGTCCTCTTTCTAACGGCTCTTTGGACTCCCCCACTTTCTTCTGGAGGGCAGAGAGGAATTCTAGTGCCCCCATTCGAGGGTTGTTCTCAGCTTCAGCTTGTGGTCCCTCAGTCTCTGCGGCTTCCGCTTCAACTTCGGGGTCGGTGTCAAAAGTGGCTTGAAAAGCTTGGAGGGTTGCCCGCTTCGGGCAATTAGACACTCGATGGGCCCCTTTACATATGAAGCACGAAAGGGACCTCTGATAGTAGTTGTTTTGTTGGTGTGGCCCTCGCCACGAGTTTCCGCCTCTCTACTGGAAGGGTCTACGATCTCCCCCTCCCTGTCTGTCTCCTCCCCCACTTTTGGGGGAGCCTGGCCGAGTATTTATGTTTCCTCCATTAGAAGGGCCCGGATTCCGTCTCACGTCTTGGGACTGATCATTACTGAGGTCAAACAGTCGCTCTGCTACTGCATAGGCAGTAGAAAGATCTTGCACTCGCTGTTCGTAAAGTTTGGATTTTGCCCACGGCTTCAATCCTTCGACAAAACAAAAAACTTTGTCTTTCTCTGACATATCGCGAATGTCCAACATTAATCCAGAGAACTGTTTCACTCGGATGTTGCCTGTATGCTTGAGCTCTCTCAGCTTCCGCCTCGCCAAAATTTCCACATTCTCGGGGAAAAACTGAGAACGAAGTTCTTGATTCAATTTTTCCCAATTATCTATGGTGCAACGACCCTCTTGGATGTCCATGAATCGGGACCTCCACCACAACTTTGCATCGTCTGCAAGATGCATCGTAGCCAATGTTATCTTTGACTCCTCGGTCACAGTGTTCGTTGCTCGAAAGTATTGTTCAAGATCAAAAATGAAATTCTCAAGAGTCTTTGCATCTCGAACCCCACAGAAGGGTTTAGGCTCGGGTACTTTAACTTTGTTGAATTGGACCGCACCCCCTGCTGGGGCTTGGTTCCCCACTGCTCTCATCGTGAGGTTTAATCTGGCGCTCAGATCTGCCATTTCGACCCTGACCACGTCGAGGGCAGCTTTCACATCCTCTGATAGGTCCGTAACCATTTGGACTATCGCTTTCTGGGAGCTGTCTAAGCCCTCGACACGCTCCTCCATCAGGGCTGCAGAGCCCGACGAGCTATCACCACGCTCGTAGCTACCAGGTCGTGTAGCTTTACTTTCGAGGTTCTCAACCCTCATCATCAATTCCTGGATGGGCATCCCATCCACGCGGCCAGCTACCACATCAACTTTGTCGGCTTTAGTCGAAATCTCATCCAGCCGAGATTCCACGAACCGAATAGCATCAGGGACTTCCCTCAGGTAGAGTAACTGTTCTTCGATCTCTACCAAACGTTCCACGTGGGTCTTCGCCAACTGCTTGGTCGACGACATGTTTCCAACTTCAGGAGCCAACTAGGCTCTGATACCAACTGTCACAATCGCACTCTTTTCGAACTCACAAGCGATTGTGCGGCACTTACTCTCGCCCACGAGTAAGTCAGCCAACTCAATTCCGGATCGCCGGTGGCACAAAGGGCCTATCTCGCAACCTCCACCCTCGTTCTTGGAAAACGGTTTTAGAAAACGGGGTTAGAGAAAAAGCTTTGGAAAACAGTTGAAAACATTTTGTAAGAATATTTGTTGCACTGACTATCAAGTAAGCAAAGGGACAACAACAGCTTGATAGCGCACAACTCCGGGTAGGAAGGTTTGACAACTAGTCGTACCCCCTATAGTATATTATTAAGCATTTTAGCCTTGGCAGGCTTAAACATGAAAATCACGAGGAGTCATACACTTGAGCAATGCAAGGAAAAATAAACAAGCGATACAAAAGAAATACATATAATGAAAGCATGAGGGGAATGGGTTGTCATGGGCATGCGGCCATGGGCAACACGCCTTGGACAAGCATGACCGTGACACGGTTCAGGGTTCGGATCGGATCTGAACCAGATGAACTTGGACGCATTTAGCTTTCTGGTTTGCCCGGTCACCCTTGAGGGATTTCCTTCCTTTTATTCTTTTTCTTTTTCTATATATGGAGGAAAGAAATTTATTGTTATTACTATTATTATTTTTGTAGCCACCTTAATCTATTATAATCCAGAATAAAAACGTTGATGTGGACGAAAATGTCGAGGTCTCAATTTTATGGAAATATCAACAAAATGTCGATATCGATGGATATTTCTGGAAAAATATTTAAAATAAAAAATTCAAAAAATTATTTAAATTAACAAAGACATGTTTTACATTTTAAAAATAAGTTAAAATACTTATTATAAATATTAGTTTCACATTATTTTTTTTTTTTTTTTAGAATAAGAAACTTCAATAGAAACAATCAAGTCATAGGGATAACATCTATGGGACATGAACCCCCATCAGTGGTATCACAACCTCCAATGTCAGCTAATTTTAACTTCAGGAGCCAATTAGGAAAAGAATGGGCCCAACTAATTGAATCTCCACTCAAACAAGCTTTAAATGCGAGATAATGTGCCATGTGATTGTGCCTCTTCAAGACATGAAAAAAACCTTCCACCTTCCTTTCTGAAGAAAGGGATTGAGCTTCCCTGATGAAAATTTTTCAACTCAGTCTCGTCTTCCTCGTGCCCATTGAGAAGCCTAATCGTCTGGAGTGCATTGCTTTCCATATAACCGCAGGTGTAGACGGCGGCAAAGCTCGAAGCCCCTCACAGATCGACATAGTTTCCAGCCAAGCAATCCTCCACGATTTAGGAATACTTCGATAACCGGCGAACAGAGGGGTACCGTTCCAGCTGCGGACAATCCAACCCAAACCGCCCCGTTGATGATCTTCATTCCAAGCGGTGTCATAGTGGATTTTCCTCATTCCAGATGGTGGCGAAATCCACATCGCCGGAGAAGAAGCAATCTGACCCACACGCTCCGAAATCCGGTAATTTCCTGCACTAGCATCAAACTCCTCCATATACTTTTCGATTTGGGACTGAAGTGTTGATGCATCTGGTCTCTACTTAGAATGACTGACCAAGTTTCTGAATGACCATATCTGCCAGCATAATATTAAGCTCTCCTTCATCTTCCACTCGTCCATTTCACCCGTTTCTGTGTTCCTCCAAACGCTTTCTAGATAGCCCGCTGAAGTCCATTCTTTCCTGCCACCCAAACAGCTCAAGTCAGTAGGATAGAAGTAATTGTACCAAATATCTTTGATTGCTTTGCATTCCCAAAATAGGTGGCTGGTCGTTTCCTGTCTTTTCCTGCACAATGAACAAACTGAGTTAACATCTAGGCCCCTCTTATTTAGATTCGAAAGAGTGGGTAGGATATCCTTGTATATTTTCCAACCACAAAGCTTAATTTTAGAAGGGATATTCAATTTCCAGAAGGCTTTCCAGAGTCTTTCTTGCTAGTTTATCAACCCTGACGGAGAGGCACTTCTTAGAACTTCCATACCCATTCTATATGCGCTTTTTACAGAAAAGATTCCTTTAGAGTCATGATGCCAAATGATAACATCCTCTTGCTCGGTAGAGTTTAGAGGGATATTAAGAATGGACTTGGCATCATATTCGATAAATAACTCTTTGACCAACTCTTCGTTCCATTCTCCCATCCTATTTATGAGATTAGCCACCATCAGACTCTACGCATTCCTATGAGGAGCTATCGGCTTACAGGACCACTCCTTTGGAATCCAAGGGTCCTTGGCTGCATCAATGCTAATCCCACTGCCAACCCTCCATCAATAGCCCTTTTTGAAGAGTTCACGACCCCACACGATGCTCCTCCACACGTAGGATGGGTTGTTGCCAATAGGAGCTTTAAGAAAGTTCCCTATTTTATAATACCTCCCTTTAAGAACTTTAGCCAACAAACTATCTGGGTTATTAATCAACCTCCGGCTTTGTTTTGCTAACATGACTTGGTTGAAGATATGAAGATCTCTGAACCCCAATCCTCCTTGTACTTTGTGCTGACAGAGTTTCCTCCAATTGTGCCAGTGAATTTTATTCCCATCCTCAGCTCCTCCCCACCAGAACCTTGCACAAAAAGAGTTAAGAGTGTTACAAAGACTTATAGGAAATTTAAAGCATCCCATAGCATAATTTGGAATAGCTTGTGCCACCGATTTAATTAATACTTTCCTTCTTGCTGCTGAGAAGAATTTTCCTTTCCATCCTTGCAATGTTCTCTAAACTCGGTCTTTGATATTGTTGAAGATTTCCTGCTTATTCCGAGCATTCTGAGAAGGAAGCCCAAGATATTGACCCAGCGTTCTAGTGTGTTTCACCCTCAAGTTAGCCTTGATAGCTTGAATCATAGTCTCACTAGTATTTGGGCTAACCATGAACATTGATTTCTCAGAGTTCACAATTTATCCTGAAGCCTTCCTGTAAATGTCTAAGCTCCTCTGAACTATCCTGCAATCTTTGTTAGAGGCTTTGAAAAACAACAAACTATCGTCAGCATAAGATAAATGAGAAATAGAATGACAATGTTTGGTAACCCTCAAACCTGTTATTTCCTTATCCTTATTTGCTCGATGAAGAAGACTGGAGAGTCCTTCAGCACATAGCAATAAAAGGTATGGAGATAGAGGATCTCCTTGACGAAGGCCCCGAGCTGGTTTGAATACTGATCGAGGCATACCATTCAAAAGAACTTGAAAGTTAACGGACTCAACACACCCCATAATAAGAGAAATCCAACGGTTGTTGAATCCCATTATTTCCATGATCTTCTGAATGTACACTCATTCCACTTGGTCATAGGCCTTACTCATGTCCAGTTTTAGACCCACCAAACCGTCCCTACCATATTTTTTACTTTTGGTAGCATGAATACATTCGAAGCCCAAGATTGCATTATCTGTAATCAGCCTTCCCGAAACAAATGCTGCTTGATTTGGAGATATCGGCTTATCCAGAATAGTCTTCAACCTGTTTTCCAAAGTCTTGGCGATGATCTTATACAGAACCGAACACAAACTGATGGGACGAAAATCTCTCATTGTTTTGGGATCTTCTTAGGGATCAGAACAATATACGTATTGTTGACTTGCTTTAATTCCACCTCATCGTTAAGAACCTGTAAGCAAAAAGAACAAACATCCTTACCAACGATCTCCCAGTATTTTTGGTAGAAAATAGCCTGAATACCGTCCGGGCCAGGAGCTTTCATAAGAGCCATGTTTTTCACCACTGCAGTTATCTCGTCCCTTGTAAATCTTCTTACTAGATCTGCATTCTGAGCCTCTATAACCCTTGGAGAGATGGAATCCAAAACACAATCAATTGCTTCCCAATCAGGGCTAGAAGTCTGGAATATCTTGTAAAAGTATTGAGTCGCTATGGCTTCCATTTCTGCATCATCTTCTTTCCATTTGCCCCGTGTCATTAAACAAACCAGAGATTTTATTAACCTTCCTTCAGTGATTGGCCCTCATGTGAAACCATTTCGTGTTGTGATCACCCCGGCCCATTGCAGCCACTCTTCTCTAGATCTTTGTCTCCAGTAGACTTATTTTCACATTAGTTACATTTTGTTATTATTTTGTTTATATTTTATCAATTCCTTTACGATATAATGGAAATGTCGATTCATTCTACATGTTGATGTTGAACTCATGGACATGTGGAAATGTCAATGGAAAAGTCGACATATCGATGGAAATTTAATACATTGATTACAATTTCAAACATAATTGAAGTGGATTTGAAGACAAGTAATAGTTTAATTTCTCAACTTCATTATATGACAATTTGATTGATGCGCCAATCTCAACATAATTTAACTAATTAAGATATATATCTTTAACCAAAGGGTAAAGTTCACCAATAATGTAGTTAAAAAACAAAAGACAAATTCGGAGTAGTTTTGAAAAAATTAATTTTAATAATGTAAATAAAAAAAACAAATTGTAAATTTGAGGTAAGAGAGAAAAGTACACCGAACCCGTGTACCACGTACACGATTTAGGGTGGTGAGGTGGTGAAAATCGTGGCGGTGAGGTGGTAAAAATCATGTACGTTGTGCACGAGTTTGCATGGAAATCGCGTACGATGTACACGATTTCCATATTTGAAAATTCCTTTTTTAATAAAAATATATTTTTCCCTTGTATATCTATAATATGTTATATATACAAATTTATGTATAGCTTTGTAACCTTTGTCGTTGATTAAGTAAACAACCACTTTCTTAGTCCTTTTCCTATTTAAGAGTGGTAGAGTAAATGAATCAATGGTCAAAATTCCAATGGTTTTGCTAGAAAATTTTTTTATACAATTAATTTTTCTAAAATATATGTTTTTTTTTTATATTTATATTTTATATATTTGATTGCAAATTTTAAATAATATATAAAAAAATGACAAAGTAAAAAGAGCACAAAGCCAATTTTGATTCCTAGCACTCCAAAATCTTTATTAACAATTTAAACCACTAAACCAATAGAATATTTTAAAGCATAAGTTGAGAAAAGATTTACATAAGTGTTAACAAGTGAACTCGTGTACGGTGTACTTGAATTCTTCACCGAGTGTACATGGTACACGAGTTCAACGTTGAACTTGCGTACACCGTACACGAGTTTCGTGTTTCTCCACAGTGGCACCACTTGGAGACGTGTCATGTAAATCGTGTACCGCGTACACGATTTACACTTGAAAGCATGTACCTAGGTCGCAATTTAACTAAATCGTGACCCTTGTACACGATTTAGCTACTTCAGATTTGGAATTAGTTTCAAAACTACCCTAAATTTGTTTTTTGTTTTTTAAATTACATTATTTAAAAAAAAAATCCTTAACCAAAAAGGCAGAAGTTTGAAATTTTCTACTATTTATCCACATGCATAAAAAGATCTATTTTCATACCAAAATAAAATTTTATATAGTTGGCACTAAATCATTACAAAGAGTTATTAGGTGAAGATTGATGATGTAATTAAGATTCGAGTCAAAGAAATACACTATTTTGTTCTTGTCTATGAAATTAATTCAACAACAAAAAAATATCACAATCCTTCATCCCCAAATTCAATTGAAGAAGGCTTGTTGCATGCAAGTTGGATATCTATCCAAATGAGAAGATTCACATCTTTAATATTGACTAGAATTTTCACACCTGCGTTGCACGTGGTTTTTCATGTTTATCATTATAATTCAAATATGTAATTTGAATAGAGAAGGGAGAAGAAATGATGAACATTATTTGGTTCCTATCTAGAACTATCTATATATATATAATAATAAAGTAAGCAAATAAAAGATATACGTAATTAAAAATTTGATCGAGAAAATCTTATAATTATGAGGTTATTTATGTGAATGTATGGGTTTTAATGTATTTTAATTAGTGGTGTGATTTTTTTTTTAAAGATTAAATTTTTTTAAAAAAAATTATTCTCTCTCAAAATTCTCTTTTTTCTTGTGTTGAGCTATAGAGAGAAGGGAGAGATATTGAAGTTAGTTAGGTGAGTGTGTGAGTTAATATATCTTTTAAGTGGATTTTAATTAGTGGGTGTATGGATTTTAAAATGTTAAAAAATAAACAAAAATAAAACTCATGTGCAAGTTTCTTTTTTTTTTTTTTTTTTTTAAGAGTGGCTGCATGAATTAATTAGCAGTGGAGACGCCCAACATGAGCATAGTTCAACTGACATAAGACTTATACTAATGACCACGTGGTCTGTGGTTCGAATCCTTCATCCTCACATGTTGTAAAAATAAAAATAGCAATGGAGATATTTATGTTTGTTATTAAAGGGCGAGGAGAAAAAAAGTTTTCATTATATTTTTGTGTTTAAATGCTCACCATAACATATGTTTTTACTTTTTAAAATCTTCAAAAATAAATAAGATAGTACCCCATTTCAAAAAAAAAAAAAAAATACCCTTCCTTATTATTATGGTTAGAATTGAAGGAGAGAAAACAATAAATAATCATGTTGATTGATAAAAATTAGAAGTTTGTAAGAATAAAATTTAACAATTCTGAGAATGCTTACGCTTTTAGAAAACATTAAAATAATTTTTTTAAAAAAAATTAACCATATGTGGAGTAGGAGATTTAAACCTTTTAGTCATTAGCACAAATCTTATGTTAGTTGATAAACTATGCTCTTATTACAAATTAAAAAAAAAAAAAAACACTTTTAATACAAAAGCAATAATAGTATTGATTATATAATATAATTTTCAATTATAAATAAATTGAAAAAATATCCATAAGAGATATTGTAAAAAAAGAAAAAGAAAAAAATCCATAAGAGATGAGTACATATGTCTGAGATTATTTTCTTTAGAAAGAAAATTCTAATCTAAATAGGAATCCAGATAATGATAATAGTAGGATTTTTTATTATTGTGATTTTAAGGGAAAAATCAATTAATATAATCATGTACTACAAATTAAATTAAAAAATCCATAATATATATAGAAATTTTCATAATAATAGTATTTCTTTTTTAGTTCACATAATAATAATAATGAATTTAGTTGCATCACTTCCTCCTTATTCGTAGACAAAGCAAGTTTGAATTGTCTTTCATTCCAAGACATAACTTGTATTCATGCGCTTTATATTCGCCTCGAGTTCGTTCCTACAAATATAGTCATCGTCCCCACTCACATCTCTATCCCACAAGCCTCTTACCCATGTGTACTCAGTTCAATTAACCTATAACATCTTTAAGCTCTCTTATTTGCATTGTATTGAAAGAAAACTAATTATTGATTAATGTTAGGTTAAACAATCCAACAAACAAATTTAAGATAAATTAAGACAATGAATAAGAAAAAGAAAACCAAACCTAATAAGAAGAGAGAAGATCAAATATGTTTCTTTTAAAAAAAAATGAACATAGCTTTTTATATAGTTGCAGGAGATAAAAGAGTTACAAACTTTTGAAATTTCATTATTAACTATAACTAAAGACAAAATAAAACTCATAAATTTCTAGAAATAAAAATGGGTTTTTTTTTTTCATAATCTAACTCTTAATAAAATCAAAGAATGTGACTGAGGTTAAACAATCTTATTTTGTTTATTTTATAGTTTAATTAAATGGTAATAAATAAATAAACCTTTTAGAAAATAAATAAATCGAAGGTGGTATGTAGAAGTGGTTTTTTTTTTTCAAATAATCCATTTTTTAAAATTAAGTGTTTAAAACCTCTTGAAATTTTATAATTAATCATAATTAAAAGCAATGTCACAAGTTTTAGAAACTAAAAAAAAAATAAAATTTAGAGAAAAAAAATGGAATCATTAAATTAATAATGTAACTAACTTTAAAGGTTAAACCAATTTTACCTAGAAAAAACTATTACATTTAAAGTTATTAGCTATCTTAAAAAAATAAAAAATAAATAAAAAATAAATTAATTATGTGGTTAACGTGAAGAGTGGGTGGGTGACTGCTCATGTTATTAATGTATTTAAAAGATTCATAAGGGTTAGTTTAGGTATTATTTTAAAAGATAAGGTTAAAATTGTCCGAAAAAAGTTTCTTCCACATTCGTACTTTTTATATATTATAGATAGATAGATTATAGATTAGAACTTTAACTAATTTAGTTGTGTTATCACTTATCGCTGGGCCATAACTATCGATCTTTTTTAATAAAGTATTTCTTAGAATTGCTAATGTTTTATATCTAATGTATTAAATTTTTATCGACATGTTGACATTTTCATCGATATTCACACATATCCATGGATTTGACATCGACATTTTCATTATATCGTGAAGAAATCAATAAAATATAAACAAAATAACAACTAAATGTAACTAATGTGGAGATAATATTTATAATAAGTACTCTAACTTATTTTAAAATTTTAAAACATTTATTTATTAATTTAAATATTTTTTAAAAGTTTTTTTAGGAATATCCATTGACATCAACCTTTTGTCAATATTTTCATCAATATTTTTATAAAATTGGGACCTCGACATTTCCATTAACATCAACATTTTAATCCTTATTATATGGGATATACTTATTTTAAATATTTATTTTATTGTTAAAAAATATCCAGTAATTGGGGGAGAAAAAAGATTTTTTTTAGAGAGAAAAAAGATAATTAAGAGTTGGATGGTTGACATCTATTGTTAATGTCTAGTGCAAAATAATAGGATTGGTAAGGTGGAGTTCGTATATACTCCTAGAGATCATAATAGGATTGCTTATAGATTAGTCTGTCAGGGTCTTTTGTCTTCCCCAATGTTATGGTTGGATGCTTTCCGGGTATGGATTCAAAATTTGACTCTCAGTGAGAAGTCATTGTTTGTACCCCTTGTGGGACCCTCTATTGATTAATGATATCTTTTCCTTTTATGTTAAAAAAAAAATGTCTAGTGCAAAATAAAAGGGCAAAATAAAAAAAATAAAAATAAATAAATAAATAAAAAAAAACGCATTACACCTTGAAACATATGTTAATTGGTAAGGAAATGATGGTTGAATAAGAAATTTCTATTCCATCCTACATTGTCACGTTATTATTTTAAATTAATGAAAAAATTATTTACTTTACTTGGAATCGATTACAATTTACATGTGCCCTCCAATAAAAAGGGAGTGAAAGTGAAGAGATGAGACGAGTTAAATTTTGTAGAAGAGATTTGGGTGTCATGTTGGTTGAAAGATTTATGCTAAAAAAAATTGATGGAAGCTTGGTTCTTACTGGAGGGTGCAACAAACAACTGGACGACAGCGCCATGAAGATAAGAAATGACAAACAAAGTAATAAAATTAAACTCAAATTCCAATTCCAATTTTAAAATACACCAAATTTAATCTATACCTCTAATCTTGACACAAAAAACATATTTCTATCTAAATCCCAACACAAAATTCAAATCATAGAAACCTTATTCCAGAAATAGAATATTGATTTAAAAAAAAAAATAAAACAAGCAGTAATAAGAACAAATCAGAACAAATCTAAATATTTTGTAAAAAAAAAAAACAAATCTAAATAATTCTTTAAAAAAATAAAGTTAGAATAATTTTTCTTTTAAGAAAAAAAAGTTCCAAAAAAGTTGCAAAATATATATATAATTTTTTTTTAAAAAAATAAGGAATTCAATTCGGTTTTGGTTGAACCTAACCCAAGAAAACCCAACCCGAGAATCGATCCGAATTTTCGGTTTTGAAAAAAAACAACTCAACCCAAATCGAAAAAATTGCTAACCCAACCCAACCCTTACGATTTGGGTTGGGGTTGTCCAGATTGTTCGGGTCACCGGATTACTTGTACACCCCTATCAGATAGGTTCAATTCCATCTAAAGTCCTATAAATACACAAGGTCATTCCTCATTCTGCAAGTGATCCTATGAAGACTCTTCTAAGGCCTAAAACACTTGGACCAAAAAATCTCTTTAAAGAACTAAAGCCATCAATTGATTCTTCGACAAGCTAAAGCTGAAGCCAAAGTGAGTATAGCTCAATAATAAATGACCATGTACCTCGATCAAAAGGTTAGAGATTTGGATCCCCACCCCCAAATGTTGTTTACTCAAAACTAGTTAAAATTGAAGGTTCAACCTCGAGACAAGTTGTCCAACTCTCGAGATAATTTTACATTTGAGAGAGAATCAACCCTCAAAATAGTTTTACTCTTGAGAGAAAGAATCAAAATGATATATATTAGATATTGTACCACCAAATATAAATAAAATCAAATTCATTTTATACCAATTAAATTTCTTTTGAAATCAAAACCATAATAGAATGCTCATATTCCTTAAGAACACAAGTATAACAATGAGAATAGAAAGTGTGGGATATGAATTGGATTCGTTAAACTCGTTTCAATCCTTAATTGTTTGAGTGAAAAATGTTAGGCAAGTGAACAGACATAACTTGATAACTATCTTTTTTTTTTTTTTTTTTTTTTAAGAAAAACTTATAGCTGTTATATTATATCATACTATAAAATTTTGGTGAATTAAGCTCACACAAGGATATATGGATGGAGGATTAGCAATATAGTTGGTGTATCAGGAGGCTTAATTGAGTGGTTCAATTATTTTACATATTTTATGAAATACCCCTTTGAGATTCTATATCAAATGATTTAGAGTCAATATCACCATATTAACTAATCCATCCATATTTTCAATACAATCAATGCATCATTTTACACTTTCATTTCTCTTGTATTCATTTGCTTAAATATAAAAATACCATCTTAGTACCTGTACTTGGATTCAATTCAATTTTGGTTCATGTACTTTTCAATATCTTAAAATTAGTTCTTCTTGTTATATTCAAGTTTTTTTCTTTTTTTTTTTTTGGAAACAATTGTTATATTAATAATTTTCATTCAAGAAAAGACAAAATGTTAATATCTTTACCCATTTTTAAGCAAATGACTTATAGGACTAAATATTTCAAACAAAACTTAACCATAAATGAATTGTGAGGATTAATTTTGATATGTATTCAAAGTACAAGAACCAAAATCGAACATTTAGAAACACAAGAACTAAAATGGAACAAAAGCTAAAATACAAAAACCAAAATAGTATTTTAACCCTAGTGAATCACTAATTATTTAAGCTTTTTTTAAAAAAAAAAACACTAATTATTTAAGCTTTTATGAAAGAATATACTAATTAATTATTTCCTCTGAAGATACTATAACTTATAAGCAATAAATTGTACTATCACCATCTTTTTCTTACGCTTTTACACTTGTTAGGAATCTTTCGTTAATATTTGAAAAGTTACAAACTAATAAGATTTCTCCATTTTAGAAGAATACTGAAAACCTCAGCTTCAAAAGAAAGGATTACACTTAAACTTTCAGCCATATTTTTCAAGTTGAAGAGATATTTGAATGGCACATTATTGAAATAGACTCATCTAAAGGGCCTTCAAAAAACACATGAACCAGTACCATCTTTAGCAGATGACTCTTTGATACTCGGCATTAGGGGTGAGCATCGATCGGTCGGGGTCGATTTTGGCCCCAAACCGATGCTGAACCGACCATGTTAGTTTCCAGTTCTAGAAACCAACTTTTTTTTACCTAAATTTCACTGACCAGTTGGTCGGTTTGGTTAGTTTAAACCAATGGCTATGACTAAAAGGGAAAGGAGGAGCGACACGATTGAAGTGACAATGACGACACGACTGAAGCGACAATGACGACACGACTAAAGCGACGACACAACGAAGAGGAGGAGCAGTACGACGAATCAAAGCTTCAATGGAGGGGAGCAGCAACGTGGGTTTGGCTTCAACTATGAGGGAGAAGAGAGAAATCGAAGCTTCAACGGAGCTTCAACAGCACAACTTCAACGGCAAGATGAAGCTTCAACGGAGGGGAGCAACGACATGGTTGAACTTCGATTGTGTGAGGGAGAAAAGAAAAATGAAGGGTCCCAAGCTTGGGGAAGAAGATGAAATTGTGGGTTAGAAAGAGAGAATAAATTTAATTTTAAAAAGTAATGATTACCTATATAAGATAGGTAATCATTATCTATATGGTAATTCAAACAAAATTCTCCAATTCTGAAACTGAGCGAAGCTGAAATTTGATTAATACACTGGATTCTGGAAGGATGGAAATGACACTGCATTCGATAAAACTGTCATCGAAAAAAACTAAGAAAATTAAAGATGAATTGAATTCTGAACTCATGTATTTCTAAACATAACTATCTATTTTCTAAAAAAAAACCATAACTATCCAAAATACAGTACGGCCTTGATTGAAATAGACTTTCTCAAGTTCTTACTTTTTCTTTCCTACCCTTCTATACAGAATCTCAATCTCTGATATCAAAACAAAGCTTGGCCTCATCCCAGGGACCATTGATCTCAAACTTAAATTCCTGAATTCGTATGAGCCAACAAGGACAAACTACGGTTACAAAAATCAACAGACTCGCCAACAGAATGAAAAGCAACTGGTGTAAGAAATATACATACACCAAGGTAACCGTCATTAAACAGAAAGAAAATAAGAGATGCAGATGAAGAGAATACTTCTTAATAGAGTAAATAACCAGTGGAGCAAAAAGGAAAATTTGTAAGGAGAACAACATTATGGCGAACACATGCAACCGAGATGGAAGACGTGAAGCAATAAGAACAGAGGCCACAATAGAAGCATTTAAAGAAATGCAACTGGTTAAGCTTGGATTCTTAAGATCCCTAGGAGCCCTAACAGTGGAACCTGAGTAGTCATGTAGGAAGAGATGGAGAATAATGAGCGAAACAGTCAATGCCCAAATGGAATCTGAGCTAATGGATCTAGTGAGAGTTTGGTAGATGGGAGCCAAGACATACAACCCAGTTGTGAAAAAGGATATATTGAGAAAATAGTGCAAGAGAAGGCTCAATGAGAGAGTGTCTTCAGTGAAAAGAAGAATTAGAAATCCTGAACCAAGAAGACCAACGTCGAGACATAAGAGGGAATTCTCATTAAGAGTCGATCTAAGTGTGTATGTCCAAACCAGGCCAACAAGGGTGACAATGCACAGATATTCGGAGATAGAAATAGAGTCCAACATCACCTTTAGGATATCTCTCTTGACGACATTGGCATTCATGACAATATCTTCAAGAAAAGACTCATCGGTATGGTTGTCATCAAACCCAGGTTGCATCCCTCCATATGCCACTTTTCTCCACTTGGGTTGAGTGTGATAACTGCCTTCATTAGTGCTAAAATCCATTGCAAACCAAATGACCTGCTAATATAAGAAGTGTTGAGTTAGTATCTAAAAACAAATGAAAGTCAAGTTCCATATACTAATACGTTAGCTGCCATAAGATATTCAATTGTGCTTACTAGCTAGCCTGTTCCCACATACGTCTGTACTAGAAAACCAAACAATTCACGAGCAAGTAAAAGCTCACTCCATATATAATAACTCAAATTTAGATCCAGATCAAGTTTTCTTCCATCTCCAATTGGGGATGTTTTCTTCTTAACCTTTTTGGCTTTTGTTAGCTCCTTGCCTCATATTTCTTTAAATGAGACCTAATGAGTTACAAAAAAACTTTGTCCCCGACATCCAAAGAGAAATGTGGAACCTAATGAGGGACCACACATCACAGAGACCCCTCTCAACTCCCCTAATGCCTCATATATTTCATATGATTAATGGAATACGTTTCTTACCAAAAAATACATCAAGGTCACAAATAAACTCCCTGTCCAGGAATTAATTCCTACATTAACTATCATTTGTTCAACTAGTTTTAAAACACCTCATTATAGAAATTCAAATCTAAAAGGGTTCCTCCAGGGTGTGAAGCCAAAAGGACCACCTTTAAATTCTCTCCCTTGAGTTTCCTAAAGCCCAACTCCTTTCATGGCACCCTATGCAGATAAAGATATCCTCATTTAATTTCTTCTCCAGCCTTGCCAAGGAGGCGACAATGAGCTTGCTAGAGCTTGAATCAGTGGTTGTGGATGCATGTAACACGAGCACGTTGCTTGATGTATGAGTTGATGCATGTTACATGTGTTACTTGTTTTTTCATGTGAATTGAGCTTGTGTGGTTGAATGTTGAAAGTATGATATCTGCTTTGTATGTGTATGTGCTTGATGGCTCCTCAGGGGTGAGCCACTTGCTCAGTATCATGGCTTTCGTACTGACCCACCACTAGGTTTTGCAAGTGATGAGATCATATTCGCACTTGGTGATGCAAAGGAGACTTGATGAGAGAGAGCATAGATTACGGTTTTGCACCTTGTAGTAGTTTGGTTTGAGGTTTTATGTTGCAAGCTACTTCATTCTGTTAGTGTTGTGTTTAATAGTTACAGTTGCTAAGCTTGTTCTAGGAGTTGGAGTCAGTTTCTTTTAAGTTTTCTAGAAGATTTGACTTATATTATCAGAATTTTTATTATTTAGTTTATCAAGTATGTTTGTTTATTTGTGTGAGGCCTAACTCGTTCTGTTGTGGTGAGTTGGCGGATGTTAGGTAGTATTGAGGCGATATGAAGTTCGTTATTGGTTATTGATGATTTTAGAAGAGTGTTTATTATCTTTCAGATTTATAAAAAATTTGGGATAGTGGTAATTGTGTCGTTATGCTGCCAAAATTTTTGGAGCATTATGTTGGTATTAGTGTCAAGGTTTAGTAATGTCCCATTAATTAGGTAAAATTTTGGGGGCGTTACATAACCATAACAAAATAAAAGTATACTTATCACAGCAAGATCGCATCACAACAACTCAGCAAACATCCATATGACAATTCAATCCATCAGTTCAACATGCTCAAAACTCGTCATTAGCATAACAACATATACATAAATCCTACATATATCGAAACTAAACAAATAAAACACACAACATGCTAACACACAAGCAAACAGACCCAACAGGTAAAAATCCACTAACTGAACTTTAAAGCGCTCCTAAGCGAATCTACTAAAACCCTTTATAAACTAGCTCGAACACTCCAAATTAGCCTGAATCTACAACGAAGAGCTTCTAAGAGATAAAGAATGTTCTAAAGCACTAACAAGGAATTCGAAAGGGTCTTAGATGAAGTTTACTACCTAAAACTTACCCAAAATGATCGCATCACAACAACTCAACATACTGTATGACAATTCAATCCATCCGTTCAACATGCTCAAAACTCGTCATTAGCATAACAACATATACATAAATCCTACATATATCAAAGCTAAACAAATAAAACACACAACATGCTAACACACAAGCAAACAGACCCAACAGGTAGAAATCCACTAACTGAACTTTAAAGCGCTCCTAAGCGAATCTACTAAAACCCTTTATAAACTAGCTCGAACACTCCAAATTAGCCTGAATCTACAACGAAGAGCTTCTAAGAGATAAATAATGTTCTAAAGAACTAACAAGGAGTTCGAAAGGGTCTTAGATGAAGTTTACTACCTAAAACTTACCCAAAATGATTCAACAATTGATGTAAAATGCTCAAGTGAGTTTGAGTTGATTCGGATGTTACAAAATGAGACTTCCACGAATTCAAAGCTCTTCAACTGAGATCGAAAGCATTTAAACTATTTTAAACACCTTAAACAAGTTCGAATGGAACTAAAGTGTGGCATTACCTATTAAGCTTCAACAAAAAACTTGAATCCTTACTTAGAAGTGTTCGAAGGTGTTTTGAATTGAATCCAAACTACAAACAAAGTATACCCAAGGGTTAAAGACAACAAGGAACTTTCCTACCTCAAACTTGACTTGGATCTTGGCCAGAAGTAATTGAATGAGTCCGAACCTACAACAAGTATTCTCCCAAGGTTAAAGAATAACCTAAATTACTCTAAGCAGCATTGACAGGGTCTAAAGGGTGATGAAGCTTACCGAACTACTCCAAACGGGCTGAGAAGCTTGCTGGAAATTGATTCAAAGAGCCTAAGCCTGCAAATTTGGAGTCGTTAGAGAGTGGGTAATTCATATCAATACTATTAGAGATATGGGTAATCTGATTTAAAGTTGAACAGAATGTGGGTAAGAGTTTAATCTTACCGAAAAGAGGAGAATTGAGGCAGAATACTTGTTGATTGCACAAATCGCGCGTGGGGAAGACAGTCTCAATTCGTGGGTCATGGCTTACGCCTTCCTGAAATATGCTGGAAAGGAAAAGGCATCAGCACCACTCGATTACGTTGTCCCCTGCTTGCGCGAAGAACCCAGCTATCGATTTGGTCGTGGTTGTTCGCATTTCTTTTGTTGGACTCGAAGGAAGGAAGCCGCTCGCGTGGGTTCGAGCCGCCGTCGCCGATCGCCGGAGAAGCAAGAACCGAGGGGTGGAGCACGAGGAGGGAATGTCGGAGATGCAGAAAATTGCGCCGCCGTTCGTGGGTGTGATCACCATCGGCTGCTGGCTGAGGAGAGAGGGAGAGCAGCGTCGCCGCTCATGAAGCTTTTGGCCGCCGCGACTTCAGATTGCTCGCCGGAAAAAGAGGAAAAGCCGCGCGTCAAGCTTCTCGAACCGCCGTCGCACTGTCGCTTGCCAGAGAAGGAAAGAAAAATCGAGGGAGGGGCTGATGGCGTGCGACGTGAGAAGAGGGAGAGGGAGAGGGAAAGATCAATGGGGCCTTGGCCCCTTTGATATTTCATTGGTAAAAAGAGACCCTTTTTTAAAATCTCTTATTTGGGGACTTCTTGAGTTGCAAAAATACCATTTTGCCATTTTCTCACTTCCTCTCGTGCTCTCAAAGGTCTCTTTCTCTTCTTCTCCCTCTCACGCTCGACAGAATCCGATTGCCCAAGAATTTAATAAATCCCAATCGAATTTTGACAAATAATCATGCAATCATGGACTAAATTCGGCCAAAATTAATGAATCCCGATCGAATTTAGTAAATCCCGATCGAAAATGGTCGGAATTCATGCATTTTCGATCGAATTTTGGCCGGAAATCATGCAAATCCGGCCAAATTAATGAATCCCGACTGGAAATTCGGCCGGGAATGCAAGTGGCCAGGCTCCATCTTTTTTTTTTTTAATCTTAGAAAATCGTTTTTTAAAGAAGCGACAGATTCTGTTTTCTTTTTCTTTCTTTTTTTTTTATTTTAGAAAATCATATTTTTAAAGTAAGCCACCGATTCTGTTTTTTTTTTTTTTTTTTAATGTTTTGAATAATTAAAAGTTTCTTTATTATACTTAAAATTTATTTTTTTTAACAAATTTGAAAAAAAAAATAAATTAAGAATATGTTATATATGGATGAATTGGTGGAAAATTTAATGTGGTTTGGTGAGAAAACTAATTTTCCTATTTTGAAAATTGAAGAGAGGCTATAATGGACTTTTTACACATTTGCTAACATCATTAAAGTCAACAAGGGTCCCAAAATAAGAGATTTTAAAAACTGGGCCCATTTTTACAAATGAACAATGAAATTGGCCCATAAGTCCCAATTGCCCAGAGGGAACAACTCTAGGATATCATTTTCATTTTCATTTTTGTTTTTTTGTTTTTTTTTTTTTTTTTTTTTTTTTGTGAAATACAGGGTTTCCCAATTAGAGAATCCCTATTAAAAAAAAAATCCAATAATTAGAATGAGGGAAAAACTTAAAAGGCTCTCTAATTGGGAAACCCGGATTATGTTTTATGTTTTCAGATTCACTGAATTCAGTGAATATGCGTTTGGCAGAAGTGTCTCTGAAAACTGTTTCCGGATTCTGTGATCCAAATAGTGGAAATTCTGAAAACAACTTTTTTATGTTTTCGTCGTATCCAGATTTTGAATTTCAAAATTTTAAATGCATAATTAATTTTAAAAAGATAAAAACTTTAATAAATGTTATAAACTCAATTTATTTTTGCGAAATTAAAATTTGTACAATATAATGTATTATAAATTATATGATATTGTAAAATAATAATAATAATAAATTTATAAAACATAACATTTTTATAAATTAATTAATAATATTTTATATTCAAATTATTATTTAGTTGATAACTACAAATAATTTATTGTTTATAAATATATTATCAAACACATTTTGAACCATTATTTAAATTCAGATCCAATTTTTGAATTTGCTACCAAACACACATCTGAAAACATGAAATACAACTCTGTTTTCATTGAATCTCTTGTTTTCAAATTCTTGTTTTCAGATCACCAACCAAACGGACCCAAAATACTCACTTTTTTTTTAGGATAATTGTAATGGGTGGCAACATGAGGGTAAATAATGGCAAATATAGCAATTTTTAAAAATATTTGCAAATATGGCAAAATTTTTTAATTAATTTTTTATATTCCTAAATTGCCCCTGCCCCTGATTGGCGAGCGCATCTTCTTCTTCCTCGTCAGTTTTTTTTTTTTTTTTTTATTGATAGAAATCTTCTATCAGTGATAGAAAGACTTTTCTATCAGTGGTAGAAAAATTTTCTATCAGTGATAGAAAGTTTCTATCACTGATAGATTCTATCAGTGGTAGAAACATTTTCTATCAGTGATAGAAAGTGATAGAAAGTTTCTATCACTGATAGAATAAAGTTTCTATCACTGATAGAAAAGCTTTCTATCAGTGATAGAAGATTTCTATCACTGATAGAAATTTTTTCTATCACTGATAGAATCTATCAGTGATGGAAAAACTGATTGGCGCGCGCAACTTATTCTTCCTCGTCAATTTTATATATATATATATTGATAGAAATCTTCTATGATAGAAAGTCTTTCTATCTTCTATCAGTGGTAGAAAAATGATAGAAATCTTCTATGATAGAAAGTCTTTCTATCACTGATAGATTCTATCAGTGTAGAAACGATAGAAATTTTCTATCACTGATAGATTATATCAGTGGTAGAAACATTTTCTATCAGTGATAGAAAGTTTCTATCACTAATAGAATAAAGTTTCTATCAGTGATAGGAGATTTTCATCACTGATAGAAACTTTTTCTATCACTGATAGAATCTATCAGTGATAGAAAAACTGATTGGCGCGCGCATCTTCTTCTTCCTCGTCAATTTTTATATATATATTGATAGAAATCTTCTATGATAGAAAGTCTTTCTATCACTGATAGATTCTATCAATGGTAGAAAATTTTTCTATCAGTGATAGAAAGTTTCTATCACTGATAGAAAAGCTTTCTATCAGTGATAGAAAATATCAATGATAGAAACTTCTATCACTGATAGAAAGTTTTTCTATCACTGATAGAATCTATCAGTGATAGAAAATTTTCTATCAGTGATGGACATTTTAGTAATTTTACTTTTCTGATGGTGAAATTTTACCATTTTTGCAAATATTTCTACGGGCTGCTACTTTTGCAATTAGTTTGGACCATTTTGCTACTTTTGCAACCGGCCCATTACCCACTCTTTTTCTTTATATATAAATATAAAAATTAAAATTCCAATCAAGGAACTAAAATTTTGGGATAAAAAAAGGAAATTTTGGTTACTTTTTGAACTTTAGAGAATAAGATTTTAAATTAAATTCTGAATTAAAGATTTGACAAAATCTCTATTCCCTGAATTTTCAAGAAATTTAATTTATCAATCTAACGGCTAGCATTAAATTTTAGATTCAAACTTTAGGGAATAGACCTAAATGAGCTAGAATTAGCTTCATTTTTATAATGTAGAGTGTTAAACAAGCATAATTGAGTTGTTAGTTACAAGCCTATTCTTTCTCATTATTTTTTTCCTTTTCAATTACAATCTCTTCCTCACTGATAATCATAACTCTCCTGTAACGCCATTGAAGACTCATATGTCGTACTCCTTCGCATTTGCAACATTTAAAATCTTTATTTCTACTTGTTGTTGTTTTAGTTTTACATTTTTATTTGGATGAGGTCTCTCCCTTATTTTTAGGTTTGTCACACTTTCTACCTTGACCTTCAATTTAGAATATACAGATTTAGGTTAAAATACACATTTGGTCCCTGAACTTTCATAGTTGTGTCAAATAGGTCCCTGAACTTTAAAAATGGTCAAATAGGTCCCTAAACTTTCAATTTTGTGTCAAATTAGTCCCTACCTTTAACTTTGTCCAACTCTATTAGTTAAATGCTTATGTGGCATTGTTGACACTACAATATATCACTTATGTGGCAAATAAAAATTGCCACATTTGATAAATTTTGAGATTTTGTTGCAATACAGCCACAGATTCCTTAACTCGATAAAAAGAAAAAAAATATAAAACCCTAAAACCTGCCCAGTTTAGACCCGTCCCGAATTTATCCAATGTGGCCATTTTTATTTGCCACATAATCGGTACATTTGCTGTATTAGCAATGGCACATAAGCATTTAACTAACGAAATTGGACAAAGTTATCGGTAGGGACCAATTTGATACAAAATTGAAAGTTTAGGGACCTATTTGACACTTTTAAAAATTTAGGGACCTATTTGATACAACCATGAAAGTTCAGGGACTAAGGGCCCGTTTGGCCCGCCGAACAGCGTATTTTAATGTGGGTTATTATATCCCACTCCTCGTTTGGCCCGCTTATTAAGTTACACGATGGGAAGTTTTATTTTCACGCTTGGTTTTCTTATTCATTCACGCCTACTTTCCTTATTCAATTCACATAGTAATCTCTCTCTCTCATCCTCGCTTCGCTCCCCCTTTTGGATCTAGGGTTTCTGCCGTTGGTTCTCCATATTCCTCGACTTCTCCGTCTCCCTCTTCTTCCTGAAGTGGATCTCTTCGCCTCTCTTCTCTATCGGTTTCCAGATCGGTGTTTTTCACCAGATCTGAAAACCTTTTTTCACGATTCCCTACCGCTCTGAATAGGGTTCCCCCTATTGCCCGTTTTCCTTCGTCTCTTCGATGTTGCATGCTGGATTTGATGGGTTACAACTTCGGATTTGCGTGGTAGAGGGTGGTCGGAGTCGTTTTTTCACGATTCCCTCGCCGCTCTGAGTAGGGTTCCCCCTCTTGCCTGTTTTCCTTCGTCTCTTCGATGTTGCATGCTTGATTTGATGGGTTGGGACTTCGGATTTCCTTGGTAGGGGATGGTCGAAGTCCTTTCGAGCCTGGTGGGGGTGGTTTTTGAAGGTTTGTTTTCTATCCTTGGCCCGTCGATGATGAACGCCTATGTGCTCTCTCTCTGCTCTGTTTTTTTTCTTCCATTGTCGCTGTATTTGGCAAATAATCGATTCGAATGTTTAGGGTTTGTATAATCGTTGTTTTATAAATGTTTCCGTTTCCTTTTCTTTCTTTGCATAATCGTTCTCTGATTCGAATGTTTAGGGTTGGTCATCGATGATGAAGTTTTTTTTTCCTTTTGCATAATGGTTCTCTGATTCGTATGTTTATTTTTCCTATTTTTTTTTTCCAGTCGATGATCAGTATTTTTCTTCTTTTTCTTCTGCATAATGGTTCTTTGATTCCAAGTTTCCTTTTCCTCTTTTTTGCAGTCAGTGATGGAGTTTTTTTTTTCTCTTTTGCATAATTGTTCTCTGATTCGTATGTTTATTTTTCCTATTTTTTTTCCAGTCGATGATCAGTATTTTTCTTCTTTCTCTTCTGCATAATGGTTTTTTGATTCCAAGTTTCCTTTTCCCATTTTTTTTGCAGTTAGTGATGGAGTTTTTTTTTTCTTTTGCATAATTGTTCTCTGATTCATGAGTCATAACTTTAGATCTCTGTCTTGTTTGCGTATGTTTACCATAATTTTGTTTTGCCTGTCCTGTTTTGCATAATCGTTGTCTGTCCATGTATGTTCTCTGATTCATGGTCATATTTGAGATCTTTGTTTATGTTTTCCAACATTGTACATGAAATGTTGTTTACCATATTTGAGATCTCTGTCTTGTTTGTGTATGTTTACCATAATTTTGTTCCCTGATCGATGACAATATTTGAGATCTTTGTTTCTGTTTTCCAACATTGTACATGAAATTCAATATTCATGAATGAATTTCAAAGACCTGAGGCCGACCAATTTTTCCACTCTATGCATTAAAATATGATTTCCCCATCTGTCTTTAACAAATGCATATTTATAACTGCATTGGTCTGTTGACATCTGCTTTGTAATAGATGTATTTCCAAATGCACTGTTGAGTTGACATTTGCTTTTTAAAAAAAATGACATCTGCTTTGTAATAGATTATTTCCAAATGCACTGTTGAGTTTGTTGGGTTTTATGTCCTAAAACTCGTAGATAGTGAATGTAAACAAATTGTATACTTGTTTCAATAAAGTGTAATTGAGTTTCTACAATAAAGTGTTATTGTTAAATATTGCACAATTTGACCCAAATCCAATAAACTAAGATCCAAGGTTGTTTACATGTGACTTGAACTAGTATATGGGGACATATGGGGATTGGTGTTCAAGTAACAACCTAAAAGGTCTATAGTACAAGGATAAGGCTGGGTACCTTATCCTGGTAACACTATGTGATACGGCCCGCTTTGTATTCGATACAGACGTATTAATCCAAGGCGTCCATGTAGGAGACATGCGAGCGGGGGTATCCTATGCAATGAGTTTGCATAAGACCGGACCACGAAATAGTAAACCACTAGATGTAACACCGTTAACTAGTTAGGTTACTGTTTCAATACAATGACCTAGGTAACTCAGTCTTAATCCTGAGTGTGTCATGAACTCCTTCTCATGAGGGATTGTCCTTTGATTAGCATGGGTGAGAGTGGCCAATACGCCGACTCAATATGCCTTCCTTTTTGGGGACAAGACCGAGTGGGAGGCTGGGGACATGACAACACAAGAAGGAATTCACTCCTTCCCACATCTAGGAGAAGTAGATGAGTGTTCCCTTAAGTGGTGACTCCGGGACTTGAACAAAGGGATCCCGCCCTCTCACTGGCCCGAGAGGGACTTTCTATTTAATGGTTGGACCATAAACAGGTTGCTCATTAGAGGAGCGTTGGTACTTAAGGAGACAGATGTAACACAGGGGTAAAACGGTAATTTGACCCAGACGTGATTACGAACACTCGTGAAGGATTGACTTACCGGTATAGGTCTATATCCGTGGACACAGAAATGTTCTACAGTGAGAAGAGTTCAGCTGTGGGTCTTTAGTGGAATGACCCACAGTTAATGAATATTGGTTAACCTGATTAATGAGTTTAATCTATTAACCTCATATCATTGGAGCTTCTGATCTGTAGGTCCATTAGGTCCCCCTGCTAGCTCGTAAAGAGTAATTAGGAACAAATATATCTTGAGAGAATTTGAATAGTTCAAATTCATATTGGGAATTAAGTTAATTGTATGAGATACAAATTAATATAATGTATAGTGATGCATTAAAATATAAAGTCTAATTTGAGATTAAACTTTATTATATTGAGAGATTGATATATTTGAAAGAGTTCAAATATATGTCTAATTAAATATATGGTATTTAATTAGAAGATGAATTAATTAATTATTCAATTTAGTTTAAATTAAATGAGATTTAATTAAACTATAGTCTATGAGAGAAATAAATATTTGAAGAAGTTCAAATATTAATATGAATTTGATTCATATTAAATTTATAGGATATAAGAGAATTTGAAGGAGTTCAAATTTTAATATGAATTTGATTTATATTATAGAATTAATTAATTGAAGGTCTCAAATTAAATATATGATATTTAATTGGGTAATTAATTAATTAACTAATAGAAGGTCTGAAATTAAATATATGATATTTAATTGGTGATTAATTAATTAGAAATTAATCAATTATGAAAATGATTAATCACTTATGGAAGTAATTAATCATTTATGGAAATGATTTAATCACTTATGGAAGTGATCAATCATTTATGGAAAAGATTAATCAATTATGGAATTGATTGGTCATGGAATTGGTTGGTTATGGAATTGATTAATTATGGAAAAGATTAAATCAATTATGGAAATAATTGATTTTAAATGAATATTTTATTCATGGCCTTTCTCCTATAAATAGAACACTAAACCTAGGGTTTAGATACAACAACATATGGCCACCATAAGGCCCTCTCATATTCTCTCAACTCAAGAACTCTAGGGAGAATTTTCTCTCTAGAGTTTTTCCCATTCAAGATTAGGTAGTCCCACAACTACGTTCCTAATCTCAGAGTTATAGCGGGGAAGATCAAATGGTGGTGTTCTTCGTTGTTGCAGAGCAATCAAGAATCATGTCCGTTGAAGTATTCAGAGTCGTCAACGGAGGTATGTTTCTTATCGCTTAACCTTTTTGCCAATGTATTGGTATTTTGTAGAACAAAATTAATTTACGAACGGTCCAATTGCTTCCGCTGTAACGGAATTGGGAATTCCAATCTTTCAGAGTTGACATTTGCTTTTTTAAAAAAATGATGATTGCTCTTCATAAATGCTCTTGATAATGTCAATGGGATTTGACATTATTCAATACACCTTCATCTACCATTGGAATGTTGGTTGGGTGCAATAAGTGCACCAACCAACATTGAAACCTACCCTTTAATTTCATTCTTTATATACATGTATCATCTTGTGTTGGTTCTTCAGGCAGCTCCATCTCGTTCTTCTCTTCCTCTACATACAATTGGGTTAGTCTCTTCTCTCTACCTCCCTTCTTCTTAACTACTTCTTTGACATAATACTAATTCACAACTCTCTTGCAACAGGGGCGGACTCCTTCGCCAAGGAAACTAGTTCTTTCCTCATACTTTGCCTCCCCATCTCCTCCTAGTAAGGTTAGTCCCCTTGTTCTTTTTGTACTAAATAGTCGATAACTAGGTTTCTAATCTTCATCGTTTATTGTTTTCAGGGTTTGAAAACATACTTTCATCGACCTTACTTCGAGGTTCGTTTTTTTAAAGATCAAATGTTCCTTATGTAATTTATCTACATTCCACATTTTTTTTGGTTCATGTATATTGATTGAACACTGTTTTTTATTATGCTTGTATTTGAGTGTAGAATATTTTTTCATAATTTATGTAGGACATTGTATATTACACATGTTGAACATGCGTGAAACTTTTTATTATGCTTGTATTATATTTTCGTTGTCTTTTTAATATATGTTTGGTGGTTGAAATTTTTTATTCTAAAGGTTGCTTCAAAAATCATTCGTTCTGGATATCGGTTCAAAGGTAGCTAAATTTAATCACAAATTTTATCACCTTGAAACAATTAACACAAATTTCACCACATGTTTACTTATTCCGAATTTTTAACACAATTTGTAACACAAATTTATAATTTTTGAAACAGATTTTTTTAGTGAGTGCCAAAATTTTACCTACTAATTTAATTATGAAAATGTAGACGAAAGATTAGACAAAAAGTACAAAATTTAAAGCATTTTATCATGAAACTTGAGTTGATTAAAATGAAAAAGGTTTATTAATTGATTTTTTTATCCTAGAAATCAATTTTTTTAATAAAGTTTCACCATAAACCTTTTTCGATTTCATCAAACTGTTCGCAATTTTGAAATTAGAGCTGGACCAAACTTATTTTTGTGCAAAACTATTATATTAAATTTTTTTTACATTGTTTTTTTTTTTGGTTAAAATTTAATTTTGAAAAAAAAAGTTTCGAATAATAGATTTTCGCAGAAAAAAAGATTTTAGGAAACAAGTTGTACTAAAAAAAAACTTATTTTCGTAATGTTACAAGTTTCCCTTGCATAGTTATGTCAAAGTCAAACGATATCGTGCATAATAAAAAATTTGAAATCAATTACCCAATCGAACTAAAAAAAAAAAAGAGGTTTTTGAAAAGGCACATTACAAATAATAGTCAGTTGGACAAGTTTCTTAGAATTTTTCAAAACAAGAAGGTAAATCCAATTTGGGGTGGATTTTTTTTGTTCAAAATGCCTTATTGAAATTTTAAAACATAATGAGTTGTATTATATTTTTTAAAAATGTTTTGCTACACTGAAGAAGAAATATAATAATTGGAATGAGTTTTCCAGCTACTCAAGAGACGAGAGAGAGAGAGAGAATTAATGAGTTAAAAACAATCTCATTTTCTTGATCCAAGGGTAAAAGAAATTTCATTTCCTTAATCAAATCATATTGATTTTTTATTTTATTTTAACAAAGGTTATACTTTTTGGAATCTTCAAGTAAAAGTAATTTTTCCCAATTTGTTTTAACAAATGTTATACTTCTCAATTATGTTGTTTTCTTTTTTAACAAATTCTTCTCAATTTTTCTTAACAAATCCATAACCCTTTGCTGCCACTTGAATCTTGATTAATTTTTTTTTCCCTTTTCCTATTTGAGTTAAAAGATACCTTCGTCCATGATGAACTTTTTTTCCCTTTGTCTCTTAGTGTAATTATGGATCTCGATGAACTAGATCCCCATGAACTAGTGGCCATATTGACAGCCTTCACCACAGCTCAAGCTCAAATTCTCCTACTATTAGATCTATATATGAACGATCATAGAAGAATAGAACACCAATCACCCTACATCCGACACCGCATTAGGCAACTAGCATTCTTCAGACTTATACACGAGTCTGACTTACGTTGTCGAGAGAGTACAAGGATGGACAGAAGATGTTTTGCCATGCTTTGCACCTTATTAAAAACAGTTGCCGGCTTAACCGGTACATAGGTCGTAGATGTAGAAGAGATGGTTGCCATGTTCTTACACATCCTAGCCCACGACGTTAAGAACCGAGTAGTTCATACGCAGTTCGCTAGGTCTGGGGAGACAGTTTCTAGGCACTTCAACACCGTCCTTCATGGGGTGTTACGACTGCATGAAGTTCTTCTAAAAAAACCTGAGCCAGTCACGACCTCTTGTACGAATCCGAGGTGGAAATGGTTTCAGGTATAGATCATTATTCATCCAACTTTATCTAAGTTTGGCCTCACTTCTAGTGTTAGAAACGTGAACTATTGCCTATACTATGTCAACGCAGAATTGCCTTGGTGCGTTAGATGGAACATACATCAAGGTCAATGTTAGTGTCCTCGATCGTCCGAGGTATAGAACAAGGAAAGGTGAAATTGCAACGAACGTGCTTGCTGTTTGTGATACAAAAGGAGATTTCACATTCGTCCTACCAGGGTGGGAAGGGTATGCCACTGATTCTCGAGTTCTTAGCGATGCAATATCACGACCGAACGGACTCAAAGTTCCGAAGGGTAAATAATCAAACATTTTTTTCATTCACCATACAACCCTTAGGAAGATGTACTGAGCCAATATAACATTCCACAGGATATTATTATCTGTGCGATGCTGGGTACCCTAATGCAAAGGGTTTTCTGGCACCGTATAGAGGGGAACGTTACCACCTTTCTGAATGGCGTGGTGCGGGGAATGCACTGACTACTCCAAAAGAATTCTTCAATATGAAACATTCATCTGCAAGGAATGTGATTGAGAGGGCGTTCGGTTTGTTAAAAGGAAGGTGGGCTATCCTCCGAGCGAAATCGTACTATCCAGTTCGAATTCAAGGACGGACCATCGCAACGTGCTGCTTACTTCACAATCTTATCAATAGGGAGATGGGTGACCGTGAAATTCCTGATGAACTAGATGAGGTGGATTCTGCGTCGGCTACAACTGATGTTGAGAATATTAATTTCATTGAGACTTCCGACGAATGGAGCCGGTGGAGGGATGAGTTGGCAGAACAGATGTTTTCGGAATGGGAGTTACGTAATAGCTAATGGATTAACGTTGCTTTATAGATTTTATGAATCGTTTCTTCTAGTTCTAGTATTCAGAATCGCTAGTTGTATTGACTGTTTACATTCCAATCGTTAATGTAATTGTTTATCTTGGTTAATGCAATTTTCATTCATGAATCTATGTACATGATTTTTATTACGTTATAGTTTAACATTTCCACAATGTACGTATTCACATAGCAGAATGACCAGTTCGTCTAGAGCTCCTAGACACACGTGGACGAAGAATGAGGACACGAAGCTTGTGGAGTTCCTCGTGTCCTTAGTTCATGTGGGCGGTTGGAGGTCCGATAATGGGACGTTCAGATCTTGGCAACTGGAACACTTGATGAGGGAGAAACTGCCTGGACCTGCATTGAATCCAGGGTTCGCACCCGAAAGAAACAATATCAAGCAATCGCAGAGATGATGGGTCTTGGATGCAGTGGCTTTGGCTGGAACGATGAATTTAAGTGCATCGAGGCAGAGAAAGAAACATTTGACCTGTGGGTGAAGGTAAGAACGTGTGGGTCGTGTTAACTTCTCATATTTTATTGATTTCTAACATACACTTTTGGGTGAATGCAGACTCATCTTATCGCAAAGGGCTTGCTAAACAAGCCTTTCCCGCATTTCGAGGACTTGGCATATGTTTTTGGGAAGGATCGAGCCACAGGAGGGGTGTCGGAGGTGATGGCAAAGATGGGTTCCATCGTGCCAGATGATGCAGTAAACCTCAGTGGATCCCCAGACAACGACATCCCCATCCCGCCGTTCACCATGCCTACTGTGAACATGTCAGAGGATGAGCCTCGGGTGACGCCAGACAGTCAAACTTACCCAATCGGAAATTCGTCACGTGGGAGTAAGAGGAAGAGATCTGGGTCTAACATGCACATTGCAGAAGTTGTCAGAGAGGGAATGGCCTCGTATACTGATAACTCTCCAAAAGGGAGTTATTTAGACCTTATTTCTGTATTGATTTGTGTGTCTTTTGTGCTAAATAGGGTTGCTTTAAGATAAATATTATATGTTTTAACCCATTTGGAAGAATGGATGCTTTGGAAGTTATTTTGTGCAGAATATAGTGATGAGCGACTTGAGGGAGCAAAATTTGTGCTGCAGCAAAGTAGGGAGCAAAACTTCCACGTCACAGCTCGTTAGCCAATTTAATGAACTGAAATTAGTTAAGCTATTCTCGGATTTGAGGAGCAAGGAGAGCCATCCACATGTCTAGGTCAACCGAATTTAAGCTTGTCTTCACTCTATAAAAGGGGATAGCCACCCAAGTCAAAGACATTCCACTCTTGGGGAAGAGATCATTTCTCATTTCCATTCTTGGGAGCCGAATAGAGGAGAAAGATTGGAGACCTACAAGAAGACCATCAATTACGAAGTTGATCAAGGAAATTCGTATTTTCTTGTATTGTTTTGTAATTATGGATGCATTTACTCAGATTGTAACGCGTGTTGCTATGCACTTTATGAACTAAGTAACTTTAGGTGTTGGTTAGGAAATATGTAATTGTCTTGCTTAATCTCTATGCAATATACGTTGATTTGATGCATCTTGATTATTTGTTGTGCTCATTTACATTTTGTGTCAGCTTGGCCAGCCGGTATGAATATCACTTCCTAGTTTCAGGGATGATTTGGGGAGTGTGTGGCATTTAATCACACTAGATCATTGTGTATTGGTGAACTACAGTGACTGAGCTAGGGATAGCCAGTTGCCTAGTGCTTGATCGGTAGTGTGTCATTGGAGTTGAAACATATTCTAAAAAATCCAGAGTTCCGAGAGGATCCTGCTAATAAGACTGCAAGAGTTTTGCCTGATCAATAATATTTCTAGAGCATCTTTTAAAACAATTACTAAATCCTGACTAGCACTTGTTTCTAATCTGTCTACTTTATTTGTTTACTTTCTGTTCCGTCATTTCTTTTGCTTCGGCATCCTATAAAAATCAATCATTTTAACCACTTTTGAAACCATTGAAAATTTATACAAAATAGATAAAGTGAGAGCTAATTCAGACCTTGGATTCGATAAATACTTATTACTTGCTGCGGATTGTGTTTGCTTGGATAGAGTTCTAGAGTCAATTTACATCTTATTTTTACTCACTCTAGGAACCCAACATATACAGAACAACTAAAGTCCATTGCAGAGTGGCCGAAAGAAAAACGTGCCACAGAGGCCGACTTCCGAGATAAAATTGTCACCCACTTGATGGAGGTACCCTAACTGGAGAACCGAAAAAGGGTGAAGCTGATGGATATCCTTTTCAAGAACATGAAAGCGACAGAGAGCTTCTTCTCCACTCCCGCTCCTCTGAAGTTGGAGTATTGTGAATACCTTTTGGAAAAACACAGTTGACCCACCACTCCTCAACCAATGTGCTGCTTCACAATTATCTTTGCTTTCAAGAATTTTCTATCTTTGTACTCATATATTTCTAGGAAAAAATATTTTTGTGCCACCATGGTCGTGGCCCATAGAAGACAACATTACCTCCCAGATGTATTTTTTTGTGCAACTGTAGGGAGTTAAATACTAGGTTGTCTTTCTACATATACAAATATGGAGTTTTATTACATAATTTCTTTGTACATAAGCATTTACCATTTTTACGTTGAAAATACAGAAATGAAACAAATATGGTTTTCCAATATGAAATCATAAAATAACTTCTTTTGTGAAAAAATCATGACCCTAAAACAAAGAAAATCAACTCTTACCTTAGGTTATTTTTGTTTCCTTTTAAGTTAAACACATCATTTAACTCGTATACCCAATACTTTATTTTTTTTACAACTGAATCCAATCAATTTTTTTATTGATATTTGCAAAATATAATATTTGACATACAAAGTTGTATGAGGAAAATAAACAAAAAAAAAAGTCAGGAAAAAAACAGTCAACTTGAACCTTTGATTCATAATCTCATGTTAAACATATTAGCAATCCAAACACAGATTATTTTAGCCCAGACTAAAATAATTTGCATCCCAAACACAGATTATTTTATCCCAGACTAAAATAATTTGCACCTCAAACACAGATTATTTTATCCCAGACTATAATAATTTGCACCCCAAACACAAATTATTATAACCCCCAGACTATTATAACCACCAGATATTATAACCAATTCAGCACCCCAAACAACCCCTAAATGTGTATTTTAACCATAGATTTATCATCACATTACCAAGAAGAGGATGAGTTGGAATTTTTTTTACTAGAAGTATACCTTGATTTGCATCTTCGGAGTTGTTTTTCAATATTCATCACAAGGTACACCACATCAATGTTTAAGCCATTGAAAAAGTATGTCATGGTGTTCTCCTCATTCTCATTTATGCTTAATTTTTTGAACATTTTCATCTCCTTGCAATAATCATCAACACTCCTGCTCTCGTGACATAGAGCTTGAATTTTTTGTTGCATAATCTCTCAAGTAATGTTTCGATATGAACCACTTCCTCATGAGCTCTTTCAATTCTAGCCACATTTCCACTCGACCATCTTGATATCTTCTTTTCTTAAAACACACCTTATCTCACCAATTTTGTGCATAACTCTAAAAAATTTACCATAAAGATACCTGACTTTTTCTCTTAAATGAGGTTGTTGCTATAGAAAATGTTTTTAGCTTCACATGCTCCCATTTGATCTTAATGTTGTCAAAGCCTCGTTTTCCATGGTGGTTTTCTCTTCTACTTGGTGGCCTTCTATTGTAGAAACATCTTCTTCCCTTCAAGCCTTAACGTGTTCTCTTTTTTTAGGTACATCTATAATAGGGTCAATATCATCATCATCTTCTTGCTCTGAATCCTTTCCCTCTTCTAAGACCTCTTTGACTCACATCTTTGCTTGAGGTCTATCCCTAGTTTGAACTTTTTGTTTAACCTCTCTAACCTCTCTTTGATCATGGTTTTCACATGTTGCATGACTGATGCGGGTTGTGACTGAAGGTGGATGTAGGAATAAGATGGAAAATAATGATTAATGATGAATTCAATCAAGCTAAGTGTAAGTATACACTATCGCATATAGTAATAAAAAAACTCTTGAAGTATTCCAAAAGTATCGATCCCACAGGGACTAATTTAAACACATATTTGAAGAAGAAACTGCTCTTAAATTGCAAAGTAAGTAACCAAGTAAAAATAATTGATGATGGGTGATAACTCTCCAAAAGGGAGTTATTTAGACCTTATTTCTATAGTGATTTGTGTGTCTGTTGTGCTAAATAGGGTTGCTTTTAGATATATATTATATGTTTTAACCCATTTGGAAGAATGGATGCTTTGGAAGTTATTTTATGCAGAATATATTGTTGAGTGACTTGAGGGAGCAAAATCTGCGCTGCAGCAAAGCAGGGAGCAAAACTGCCACGTCACAGCTCGTTAGCCAATTTAATGAACTGAAATTAGTTAAGCTATTCTCAGATTTAAGGAGCAAGGAGAGTCATCCACGTGTCTAAGTCAACCTAATTTAAGCTTGTCTTCACTCTATAAAAGGGAAGAGCCGCCCAAGTCAAAGATATTCCACTCTTGGGGAAGAGATCATTTCTCATTTCCATCATTGGGAGCCGAATAGAGGAGAAAGATTGGAGACCTACAAGAAGACCATCAATTGCGAAGTTGATCAAGGGAATTAGTATTTTCTTGTATTATTTTGTAATTATGGATGCACTTACTCAAATTGTAAAGTGTGTTTCTATGCACTTTATGAACTAAGTAACTTTAGGTGTTGGTTAGGAAATATGTAATTGTCGTGCTTAATCTCTATGCAATATATGTTGATTTGATGCATCTTGATTATTTGTTGTGCTTATTTATATTTTGTGCCCGCTTGGCCAGCCGGTATGAATATCACTTCGTAGTTTCAGGGATGATTTGGCAATTAATCACACTAGATCATTGTGTATTGGTGAACGCCAGTGACTGAGCTAGGGATAACCAGTTGCCTAGTGCTTGATCGATAGTGCGTCATTGGAGTTGAAACATATTCTAAAAATTCCAGAGTTCCGAGAGGATCCTGCTAATAAGACTGCAAGAGTTTTGCCTGATCAATAATATTGCTTGAGCATCTTTTAAAACAATTACTAAATCTTGACCAGAGCCTGTTTCTAATCTGTCTGCTTTATTTGTTTACTTTCTGTTCCGTCATTTCTTTTGTTTCAGCATTCTATAAAAATCAATCATTTTAACCACCTTTGAAACCATTGAAAAGTTATACAAAATAGATAAAGTAAGAGCTAATTCAGACATTGGATTCGATAAATACTTATTACTTGCTGCGGATTGTGTATGCTTGCACAGAGTTCTAGAGTATATTTACACCTTATTTTTACTCACTCTAGGAACCCAACAATGGGGTTTTTAGAAAATAATAAAGCAAACAATCAAGAATAAACAAACAATAATAAAAACGAGGAATTCAGTCAAGCTTCAACCGTAAGGCAAATAACTCTAATAATAGCTTATTTAACCTAAGTCTAGATATGCATTGGGCCAGGTTTAACTCCTATTTGGCCTTGCTCCCAAGAACTGTTAGAAGACTAAGCAAGTACCGTTATGCACATTTCTGTGACTCGACTCCGACATAGATTATTCATGCATGCAACCTATAACCCTATAGTATTTATAAGTGATCATCCCCTATAACGGGGAATACACTCTTTCGAGCCCTTTCTCCTATATCACCTTTATGAGAACCGATATTGTTTGACCATTTCGGTACCAAACTCACATACCATGCTAAGTCTAAGTGATCAAGTTATACTCAACAAGATTGGAATGATAATCAATAAAGGATGACATGCATAAATAGAACTTAGGTAAATAAACAACTTTCAAGTTATTCAATCCATAAGGGAATTCACTAAACCGAACCCCTCAATTGAATTTAGCTACGCATGATGGATAAAAATGCAAACAAATAAATTTCCATTGAATAAATAAATGAGAAATACAAGAAATAATAGAAAGAAATAGGTGCTAGAAGATATGGTGCAGTAGCTAGAACTAGGGTTTTTTCAATTTATCCAATCCCTCTAGAGTTCTCACGACACTTTACTCTTCCTTTACAAGATGGAAATATGGTGAAATCTCTATAAACACAAAGGTTTGATGTCTAACTAAGGTTAGAATTTCGTCATCTAGCAAGGACCTCGGGCATCATGACTCATAGGTGTCTACTAGGGTTCTGTCACTACTCCCTTCTTCCCAGTGAGTTCTGTTTGCTTTTGCCTTCGAATCATGGCCTTTTATAGCGTGGGGAGTGGTTGAGGAGTGACGAAAATGGTGCTTGCAGGTAGCCCAGTCAGTTTTGGAGTCAAATCAGCCGATTAGATGCGTAGAAAGCTCGTTCAAAACGACCCGCGACAGACTCGAACTTTTTTGTTTCAGCCCAGAAATGCAGTCGCATTTCATTTTGCCTTGACAGAAATGCGGTCGCATTTGAATAGCATTTCTCTGTTTTCCTCTGTTTTTTGCAAAACACCAAAATTTGATCAAATTCATATAAAATAAGTTCTTTTAAGCACATATAAGCATGATTTGACAAAATATGACTCCCTAAGACTCATCTATATTGTAGATAGTAAATTGTAACTTTTGACCGAACATTAATAAAATGATGGATTGTTCATTTATATTGTTTGTATTCAGTAATCTTGTCTTATTAACCCTAATCCAATAAACTAAACATCCTAGGCTGATAGTATGAGGCTTGAACTAGTATGTAGGGACATACGTGGATCAATGTTCAAAATACAGCCTAAAGGGTCTATAGTATAGGGTTGGTTGGGTACCTTATCCTGGTGACACTATGGATACAGCCCGCTTTGTATTATGATACAAACGTAATGATCCAACACTTTCATGTAGTTGACATGCGAGTGGGGGTGTCCTATGCAATGAGTTTGCATAAGATCGGACCGCGAAATAGTTAACCACTAGCTTTAACACCGTTAGTTAGTTTGGTTTCTATTTCACTAGGATGACCTAGGCAACTTGGTCTCAATCCTGAGTGGATTATGGACTCCTGTCCGTGAGGGATTGTCCTTTGATTTGTATGGGTGAGAGTGGCTTGCACGCCGACTCAATAAGCCTACCATTTTGGGGACAAGACCGAGTGGGGAGCTGGGAACATAATCACACAAGATGGAATTCATTCCTTCCCGACTCTAGGGTAAGTAGAGGTTGTTCCCTTAAGTGGTGTCTCCGGGTCTTGAACAATGGGCCATGCCCTCTCTATGGCACGAGAGGGACTTCTGTTTATTGGTTGGACCTCAAACAGTTTGTTCATTAGAGGAGCATTGGAACTTAAGGATAAAGAGGTAGCCCAGGGGTAAAAGGGTAATTTGACCTAGCTGGGGTACGAACACACGTGAAGGGCTGACTTGCTGCTATTGGTCGATATCCGTGGACACAGAAATATATCTGCAGTGAGAAGAGTGCAATTGTGGTTCTATAGTGGAGTGAACCATAGTTAACGAACATTGATTAACTTGGTTAATGAGTTTAACCAATTAATCTCATATCGTTGGAGCTTCTGATCTGTAGGTCCATTAGGTCCCACTGATAGCTCAAATAAGGTGTTGAGGTTATTTTCTAAGGAAGATTTGTATATTCGAAGGTGTTCGAATATTAAGTTTAAATATGAATTTGGTTCATATTGAAACTATAGGTTATAATTAATGCACATTAGATGTACATTAATATTATAGTTTAGTTGAGAGAAATATAATTAAATATATGATATTTAATTATATTAATTAATTATTGAATTAATTAATCGTTAGTATTAATTTAATTTAATTTAATTGGGATTTAATTAAATTGCATTGAAACTATAGGTTATGTGAAGGATAATCATTTAAATGTATTTTAAATGAGTTGGTTAGTTAATTATGAATTAATTAACCTTTAATTTAATTAATTTTATTAATTAATTATATTATATTTTTTAAAATTCATAACTGATATTTGATCAGTTAGCAGGTCGTGAGTTTTGAACCGCTTTTCTCTCCTTCACGCCTAAAATAGTGGGAGTTCTCTGAGTTTTTGGCAGTTCGTTCATTTGTTGGTTGAGGCTTACGAAAAACTCGAGTGTGGTTCCCAGAAACTTTGTTCTCTCAAAAATTCCCTTAGAGAAATTTGTGCTCCCACAAGCCTACTCAACATAACCTTAGGAGTTTATTGGTGTAGCTTTGTGGTGGTGTTCGTGGAGACAAATCTAGCGAAGAAGATCAAACGTGGTTGCTGTAATTTTCTGTTTTCGGCAAAGAAATTGGCGAATCGATCAAGAATTTCAAGCAAAGTAAGGTCTTCTTAACTCTTGATCAATAGGATCATCTTTAGTATTTATCTAGGGTGATTCCTATTGAAAATTGCATGTTTTATAGTCGCTTTTCAGTAGTTATAATCTTGTTTTACTGCTGTGATTGTTTTTTTCGTCGTATTGGTTTTCCAATCGACGTTTAGATCGATAAGGTTCTCTGATCGTTTCCGCTGCGCTAGGGCTTTAATCCCTACAATTGGTATCAGAGCCATATCGATTTTTAAACATCGATTTGGGATTTGCAATTGGCTTTGAATGGTGGGATTTTGCATAATGTATGATTATGGGTTTGCGTATAAATGTTTATGATTAATTTGGCCATAGATTTACTGTTTTTGAATTGTTCAATTGTAAAGGCCCCTGCGTTTTGGGCAAGTTATGTAAATCAAATGTTTCTGTAAGTCCGGGTCTAGAATAGGATTTTTTATGATGAAAATCGATCAAAATCGCTGTTGTTCGAGGCCAAATTGCAGATGAATCAGTGCTGGAATTGCCCAGAATCTGCCTCCAGATATCGCGAAAACTTGCGGCCGGTTAGGGTTTCGTGAGGCGTAGCTGAAGGTTATTTGGCGGTCCGATTCGATCGACTGGGCTGGTCTGGGGCCGGTCTGGCCCGGTCCAGCGCGATTCAAGCTTGGTTTGGCATTTTGGGGTCCGGTTCGAAGTGGTTCGGGTTGGTTCGGGCGGACTAGGTTCTGAAGCTGCAGAAGCATATTTTTAGGATACAATAGCTTAAATTAATGTAAGTTATATGCTTTATTTTATCCTAGGGGCCAATTAATCGGTTTATACGCTATTTAAATGCTTTATGGATGTCATTTAGAATTAAATCCCACCTTAGGTTATAAAGCATGCCCATGCATTTATGTATGTTATAATTAGATTATAATATATGATTGAAATGCATGGTTTATTTTCATGGATGTTTAATATATAGTTGAGTTATATTAAAATCATGAAAATGGAAAAGCATGATGCATGCAATTACTTAGTTAAATATAAATTGTTATATTTAATAAAATTGTTTGCAGCATGCCACTTTGATTTACCATGGTTGACAATATTTTAATAGTTAATTTATTCATAATGGAAATCAAAGTAGCATTGAGCATGAAACATCCATAGGTTAATATAATTGTTATATTAAAATTCATGCAATGCAAAGTTATATAGTTTATTTTTAATTAACTTGAATATGATTGTTAATTGCTTTTAAACTATAGTATGCATGATTATAGGGCTAATCATTAAAATTTGAATAGTTTAAAATTAATGATTAGAAACCGTCAATCTATAATCAAGATATGCATGCTCACATAGGACCATAGGTTAAAATTAATTAATTTTAATGAGTTAAAATTAATTAGACCTAAGGTCACATTCTAATATGATTAGAATAATTCTTACTTAGTTTAAAATAGCTTTAATGAACTAAGTAGGACCAACATTCCTATGATTATAAGGGAACTCTACCAGTGATGTTCTATCTAAGGTTGGGGGTATTTAAGTTGACGGTATACGGAACACCTCCTACTTGGGAACTGATCTGGATCACCGAAGTTGAATTAATCATTGGTTAATGTTAGAATAATGTCACTAGGTTTATTAAGTTTGTTTAATTCACCTAGACGTTAGATCTTATTATAATAGTTATAATAGGACTAGATTTAGATAAATGACTTAGCCAGATTTATCTAGGTTTAATCAAACCCTAAAATATTCGATAGGTTACTTTAGTGGGAGGAAAATTACAAAAATTTATTTAAATCGAGTTTTGCCCCACGTCCCTATATTCACGACGTGAGATCCATGCTCGGCTTCGTGTCGTTTTAGCGTGGCCTCCCTTCGGAAAGTGTTTGCATGGATCAATAACAAGGTGAATGGGGAAAGTGACCATAGTAAGTGGGAGCGGGACACGTGTCAACGTATCCCTCGGTCTCCACCCCTAGGTCACAACGTGAGATTCCTATGATCCGCCTGCGTGTTGCCCTGAAGCAACCACCTCTTCAGAGGGCCTGATCATAGGATTCGGAACACCGTGAACTCCTGAAAATGATAGGATCACTTAGGCTAATTACCAACAGTTGTCTTTCCTAACGGTAGCCTGTTGGTGCGTGCCTTTGAGATCTGAAAGTGGGAGGGTTACACTTACGAGGATAAGTTAATTTGTTAACAAATCCTTGACCGAACAACGGTGGTTAACGTCTATAGGAATATGAGTTATTCTGGAATTAGAGTTGACTGAGAAGTGTCTCATTTTAGAGGAGGAGCAACTGATCACCCTTCGGTGACTGTTCCTCTAAACCTCTAAAACATCGTTGCCAAACACAATCAATAGTTTTATTAGGGTTCTTTGATTGATTGTTTGCAAAATTGAATGGATTTGTGCAATTGTTTGTATTGCTTGTGTGATGGGTTAAGGCAAAGATAACTAATACGGTCAATTGTTTGTTTTTCAGCAATGTCTTCCTCTATAATCGCATTACTCAAAAACGAAAAGTTAACTGGCGAAAATTTCCCTACGTGGAAATCAAACCTGAATACGATTTTGGTTGTCGAGGATCTCAGGTTCGTCTTGACGGAGGAGTGTCCTCCAGTTCCTCTTCGCACTGCCTCTCAGGCAGTTAAAGACGCTCGTGAAAGCTGGACAAAGGCCAACGAGAAGGCCCGAGCCTACATCCTGGTCAGCTTGAATAAAGTCTTGGCCAAGAGGTATGAGATCGTGGAGACAACAAGGGAAATTATGAATTCCCTGTAGGAGATGTTTGGACTTCCGTCCTATCAACTCCACCACAATGCTTTGAAGAATGTCTTCAACGCCCGTATGCAAGAGGGGCATCCTGTTCGGGAACATGTTATCGACATGATGAACCAGTTTAACATTGCAGAGGCGAACGACGGGGTCGTCTGCAAGCGGAGTCAGGTTGCTTTCATACTACATTCGCTTCCTCCTAGCTTCATGTAGTTTAGGACGAATGCTAGCATGAACAAAATACAATTCAACCTGACCACCCTCCTAAATGAGCTACAAATTTACGAGTCCATGCTGAAAAGCAAGGGCAAAAGTGTGGTGAAATGAGAGGCCAATGTGGCCCGTTCCATAAAGAAGTTCCTGAAGAGTTCATCCTCAGGAACTAAATTTGTACCTTAGGCTTCTTCATCGAAGCAAATTCAAAAGAGGAAGGGTGACAAGGGGAAGGCTCCTGCTCAGGCTGTTCAGGGTAAGGGAAAGGCCAAGGTCGTGGCTGACAAGGACAAGTGCTTCCACTGCAATGTGGATGGTTACTGGAAGAGGAACTGCCCTCGTTACCTTGCTGAGAAGAAGAGAGAAAAGGAAGGTAAATACGATTTACTTGTTTTAGAAACTTTCCTTGTGGAACATGATGAGTTTGCCTGGATATTAGATTCGAGAGCCACTAATCATGTTTGTTCTTCTTTTCAGGGAAATGATTTCCAGCAGCTGGAAGATGATGAGATGACTCTCAAGGTTGGAACGGGAGAAGTCATTTCAGCAAGAGCAGTGGGAGCTGCTAAGTTGTTTTTTAGGAATAAGTTTTTAATTTTGGAGGACTTGTATTTGGTTCCTAAAATTAAAAGGAATCTTATTTCTCTTTCTGCTTTATTGGAACAAAATTACTCTATTTCTTTTATGATTAATGAAGCGTTCATTTCAAGAAATGGTGTTCTTATATGTTCTGCTAAGTGTGAAAACAACTTATATGTGTTAAGACTTATCGATACTAAAGCTATTTTAAATCATGAGATGTTTAAAACGGCTGAAACTCAAAATAAAAGGCAAAAGATTTCTCCATTAAGTAACAATACATATCTTTGGCACTTACGTCTTGGTCATATTAACATCAATCGAATCGGTCGTTTGGTGAAGAATGGACTTCTAACCGATTTAGAAGATGATTCTTTACCACCCTGTGAATCGTGTCTCGAGGGTAAAATGACTAAGAGGCCTTTTACTGGAAAAGGTTATCGTGCCAAAGAACCTTTAGAACTGATACATTCGGATCTTTGTGGTCCAACGAATGTAAAAGCTCGTGGAGGTTATGAATATTTCATCTCTTTCATAGATGATTATTCTTGATATGGTTACTTATACCTAATGGGTCATGAGTCTGAAGCTCTTGAAAAGTTTAAAGAGTTTAAGACTGAAGTAGAAGGAAAAAAAGGGAGAGAGAAAGAAATAAAAAAATATTTAAATAATAATATTTTTATTATTTTAATATATTTTTATTTAAAAAAATTAAAAATAATTTTTTTATTAAAATAATAGTGTCACGTCAGGAAACCGTTATGATTTAACGGCAAAATGGATGACAGGGACCAAATTGCTCCTTATCTCAAACCTCAGGAGTATATTTGTTGAGTTTGAAACCTCAGGGACTAAAGTGTAACTTAACCCAAACCTCAGGGACCAAAAGTGTATTTTCTCCCTAAATTTAATTTTGGATATGATTCAAAATTATTTTATGAGAGAGTTAAATATTTGAAGGAGTTCAAATATTAATATGAATAGGATTCATATTAAACTATAGTTTAAAAATTAATGCGCATCAGATGTACATTAAACTATAGGTTATGTGAGAGATGAAAAGATTAATTAAATTGGATTTAATTAACCAATTATAAATTATTAACTAAATAAGATTTAATTAATATTAATATTTATTAATTTAATTAATTTATTAAATTAATATAATAATAATAATGGTTATTATTATTATTATTTGTAACTTCTTGTAACTCCAAGAATGGGGAGTTACATACATGTGAGTTACAGGAGTGGTGGGATTTTGTAACCACACCCACTCTCTCACACATATATATACATGTGGTGTTCTTGGTTTTCATCAATCTTCCAAGAATCTCTCTAAGACTTCTCTCAAAAAGAATTCTCACAAAAGTGTTTTGTGGATTCTTCTCCCAAGATCAAGAAGGATGTCACAATCCTTGGCCTCAAGCACTCAGAGAATAGGGAGGTTTCCAAGTGGTGGTGTCCCAAGAGTGTCTTGTGTTGATCGCTGAAAACTTGTGTTGGAGTTGGTGTTTTTTTCTGAGTCGTCAACGAAAGTAAGTTTCGCTAACGTCATCTTCGTAAATTCACCAAATTCTAATATGCATGCTTAACTTGTTAGAATTAATTCAGTCGAAAGAGTTTTATGAAATTATATTTCTATTTTTGCCAACGTATTAGTTCTTCATTTTGAAATTAAAATTCGAGTATGATCTTGTACATTTCCACTGCGTGGGGCTTTTATCCCTTCACAATCCAAGAAAACAACATTGGGAGGCAGTCAAGTGCATCATGAGATATTTGCAAGGTACCACCAGTTTGAAGCTCACTTTTGGAAGTGGAAAACCAGTGTTTGTCGGTTACGCTGATTCAAATATGGCAGGTGATCTAGTTAACCGAAAGTCCACTTCTGGCTATTTGATGATGTTTGCAAGTGGTGCAGTGTCTTGGCAGTCAAAACTACAGAAGTCACTTTCTACAACTGAAGTAGAATATATTGCAGCAGTTGAAGCTTGCAAAGAGATGTTGTGGATGAAACGGTTTATACAGGAGCTTGGCTTCAAGCAGCAACGGTATGTGATATTCTGCGATAACCAAAGTGTTATTCATCTTGGTAAGAACTCTACATCCAGAACTAAACATATAGATGTGAGGTATCACTGGATGAGAGATACATTGAATGATGGTTTGTTTGAGCTCGAGAAGATTGATAGGCGTGCACTATGACACTACTCGAGTGCAAGTATACACTATCAAGTAATAAAGTGGAAAGTATTCTGGATATCGTACCCAAGGGAGATGGTGACTAGTAAAAAAAACACAAGATTATTATGTAAAAACGGGAACCTCCTCTAAGTTTGCAACCAAGAATGGTAACTAGAAAAACAGATCGAATGGGGTTTGATTGAAGAGAAAAATAGAAATAAGCACATAAATGAAAACAATAAAAACTCTATGAGATAAACGGGGGAATTCAAATAGTATCAACTTTGAGCTTTAGATTGAGCCCACGTATGCGCTCGCAACTTACTCAGACACTACAAACGGCTGGAGAGTACTATCTATGTTGCCCACATAGACATGGTGCATATAGCATCCTACAGTTGCGCCCGCAATTACCCTGACAATTAGATTGTGAGTTGTGTCCTACTTCTATTCAGCTCCGCTATAGGTGCCTTTAGAAGACTAAGCCAACTAGACATCTATTTCTAGAGTTAGCTAAAACTTAGGTAAATAATGCTCACGACTCTTAAAATCCTAGTGGTTTCAGTCCTATTTCTAGGATGTAAGAAGACAAAGTCCTATCTCTAGGATCTTTTCCACTATTGTTTTGCGAACTCGCGCATTTAACTTCAACCTTTCGGCCATCAACTAAATACAATCTATGCTAACCTAAGTGATCAATTTAAGCTAACAATGAAAATTAAACTCAACAAAAACAAACAATGCTAAGAGGGAGCAATGTTGCTTTTGCATAGGCGAAACTTTCTTCTACTCAAGGAATCCACATAATTGAACCCCCGAGAAGAAGTTTAGCTCATGAATGACAGTAAAGTGCAAGACAATAAGTAAAAAGAACACCGAATGAAAAAATAAATTGAATTCATATTAAATGGAAGAATTGAGTACAAGAATTATAACTTACAACTGAAATAAAGAAAAACATAAACTTAAGAATGTTGGAACGAAAAGACTTAAACTGAAAATAAAGACAAGACTCAATTAAGGATCTCTCCCTCTCTATCTAGCTTGCTCTTGCCCTTTTTCAAGGAGAGACAAGCCTTTCTCTTATTCTTCTTTCGAATGGAAAAGCGACAGAGGCTGAAAGACCTGGAACTCGGAGTGGTTACAAGATGAGAAGAGAAAAACTTAAAATCTACCCTAAGGACGAAATTTCGAGCTCTCTTTTCTTCTTGATGCACGAATTGCTTACCGCAAGTGTACGGGTCAAGTTATAATATAATGAATGTGAAATTCGAATGTCATCCTCTGGATTGGGTTTCTAACCAATTTTAATTACCGAAAATACTCATATCCAATTTTATTTAGGGAACCAAACAAAGTGAGAATGAATGGAAATCTAACACAAAACAATAAAAAAGTGTGACAATCTAATGGTGGCAAATGTCCTAGGGAGTTGATTTCACCAATTGAGATTATGGATTAACTAATGGATTATTGACATGCTATGATTCATAAATCAAGGAAACTACAATCAAACATATCTCTCCCGAGCATACATAATCCTCTCACATACAATGAACCCGATATCCCTAACTAAATTCATTTAGCTTGCAAGTCATTAAGGCTAGTCCTTTTACCGATTTCTAGAATTAACTATTATCTCCTGATCTCTAGCTAAATCCTAGTTATGCATAACGATTTCTAAGCTAAATCCCCTCTCCCGAGTTAGATTTAAACACAAACAACATTCAATTCATGGCCGGTAAATTGAAAGCATTAAACACACATTATGCATAAAAGAACTCATAGCAAAAATCCAATAAATCAATCCATAAGTGCCCAATGGCTACATCAATCCCTAAGAATTCAACTTAGCTACTCATAATCCGCATTACGACATAAACTAAATACAATTCAGCCATTAAAACTACTAAAGTAAAGGAAAAAGAGAAGTAACGCTAAGTAGGCCGAGACCGCATGTCCCCGTTACGATCCCCACGAACAAAGCCTTGAATCCCGCTTTTCCACAGCAACTCTCTCATCGAGTTTTTGGCCAAAAAGTCACCAAAAGAAGTCCCCCAAACTGACCTAATCGCAATCTTTAAATAGGGAAAAATTTTCGGCACAGCGTCGCGACGCTGTCGTGATACCGCCAATCTGGAAAGGGCAATCTGCATGCGTCGAGACGCTAGGGTCACAGCGTCTCGAAGCTGTGACCTGTTGCCACCTATTCAAGAAGGAAAATAGCAGCGTCGAGACGCCCTTTAACAAGGGTCTCGACGCTAGTCTTCGGTCAGGCCTAAATTGAGCTCTCCCAACTTCGATTCTCTTCGTTCCTTTGCCTCTTTTCGCATCCCGAACATCCAATTAGCTCCAATTTTCCGATTTTCTCTCCAAAACATAATTCCTACAAATAAACACAAAAATGCATAATTTTGCACATTTAATTATAAAAGACTAGCTAAATTAATTAGGGAAAACTAGCTAGCTTTGCTCGCTATCAAACACCCCCAAACTTAAGCTTTTGCTAGTCCCCGAGCAAACTAAAAATCAAGCATACAATGGAAGAATGGATGCAACAAACATGACTCAATCCTCAAGGCTCATAAGTCAAAAATCAAGCAATCAAGAGACATGCATATAAGGCCAATTGAGGGAGACAAATAAAAAAAATTCCAAAATTAACTTGCACAAGCGAGATCTAACTTAACGAGATCAGACTCTACTAGCCCGGGATTGGATTACTAAACTCTCAACTCATCTTCCCTCTACACTGGCACTAAGGATTCACTAACGAGTCAATGGAACAAATTAGTTTGTTTTCATCCACACTTAGGTGCTTAAAATTAAAAATTACATCAAGCATTTATATGTGGCACTAGCTTCCGCACACCTATTGCAGGGACCCATAACCAGAGTTTTACCCTTTGGTTGGCCTAACTGATCACAACAGGGGTAGCTCTTTTTGCCTAAATCTTTATTAAACATTGCATTGCGCGCATAAGTCATGACTTTTTTTTCTTTTTTTCTTTTTTCAATTTGTAACAACAAGAATGATATTTCTTTATGAGCATGATGAGCATGATAAGCATATATTCTTTTCTTTTCTCCTAGGCAAGATTAAACATGCTAATTTGCAAAAAATTAACTCTTTAGCTCTTTCCTACACCTATCGAGGTGACAACAAGTATATGAACCTAATAATTCTCTCTTAAGCATTCAAATCCAAATCCAGCCAAGGAAAATACTCTACTTATGCAAGACATCTCCTAGAAAAAGTTTTAAAAGTCTCCATTTTTGGGCACTCATGCTTACAACTCATCGAAAGCTTGAAAATTGACAAGAAAGCCTATCCTAGGAAATCATAGTCATGCAAAAATAGCATCCAGAAAACAATCATATGCTCAATTCAAAGAAAGCTCAAAACTATAGCCCGAACTTAGATGCTCAAGAGCTCCACAAACATGATATTCCACCCCCAAACTTAAAACATGCATTGTCCTCAATGTATAAAGGAAAAAAGGCATAAAAAAATGAGACAATAAAAGAGTGGGAGGAGTGAACAATACTGCCCTGGAATGACGATGACCTCTATATGGAAGCTTGCAAGCAAAAAGAATCTGGAACCGAGACCTACAAAACAAAAACAAAAAACAAATCAAAATAAAAAAGAAAAACACAACTGAGCTTACTTGGGTTGCCTCCCATAAGCGCTTGTTTAACGTCATTAGCTCGACGTGTTAACCGAATAGGTGTCAAGGTGGTCTAATGTCAGGTGTTCCATCAACAGTGCTCTTCCTAGCACCTTTCCTGTATCCTACCAACATGGTCTCCGATGTGTTCTTAGGGTCCTCAATCGCTTTTAGGATCTCCTTCTCCTGTTGGACTCTAATGATTAGCTCCATGCGCACAATATCAATTACAACCCTCCCTGTAGCAAGGAATGGTCTCCCTAATATAATAGGCATGGCAAGATTCTCTTTAATATCTAAAACAAAGAAATCAACAGGAAGGAAAAATCTACCTACTTTGATCAGCACATTCTCAACAATCCTATATGGACTAACCACAGACTGGTCAGCCAACTGGAGTCTAACAGAAGTAGATTTTATTTCTCCTATGTTAAGCTTTTTGCACAATGATAGAGGAATTATGTTTATGCTAGCCCCTAGATCACATAGTGCTCTACAAGAATAAGTACCAAAATTACAAGGAATAGTAAAACTCCCTAGATCGGACAATTTCTCTGGCACTTTCTGCTGAACGCGAGCACTGCATGTCGATGCAAGGTATACAGTCTCCATCTGCTTTTCCTTCTTCTTTTTGTTGACCATTCCTTCATGAACTTCCTGTAGTGAGACATCTGCTCCAGTGCATCTGTAAAAGGAATATTAAAAGTAAAACCTGTAAAAGCATCAAGAAACTTATCAAACTGAGCCTTAGAATTTTTCTTTTTCCTATTCTTTGACTTAGGAACTAAAGCAGTAGGAAAATGGATAGAGGGCTCAGGAATAAGCTTTTCAGCTTCATTTGAGGTGGTGCCCTCCTTAGCTTCTCCAATGAGTTCCTCTGGTTCAGTCTCCTCCTCCTCAGCTATGTGCAATTCCTCCTCGTGATGCACAGTGACGGCCTTGCAGTACTCCAATTGAGATTTCTCTTGTTCAGCTGGGGCTTTACCTTTATTCATGGTGTTGATAACACTTACCAGTTGTCCCAGCTGAGTCTCTATGTTCTTGATGGCTGCAGAATGACAATTGACAGTGGTGTTTATGGCAATCACGGCCTCCTCGAGCTTATTTGACCTGTTACTTGATTCTGCAATAAAAGCTCCAACAAGATCCTCTAAAGATTCTTTACTTTCTTGACTTTGAGGAGTAAAGCTAGGGGGATTTAACACATTTTTATTATTAGCATAGGAAAAATTCTCATGATTTCTATTGCTATGGTGATAATGTGTAGGTGTAGAATTATTATTATACCCCCTAGAATTAAAATTAGGGACATACTGAACCTGCTCAAAATTTTCCTCCCGAGTCTGGGATGCAAGGGCAACTGCAGACTCGATCGATTGAGCATTCCCTGTACCTGAAAATTTCAGAAAAACATTAGCAAGGGAAAACATCTAGGCCTGAAGTGCACTTACGTTGTCAATCTCGAACACTCCAGCAGCAATCTTTTTCGGTCCTGACCGCTCAGATGGCCACTGATAGCTATTGGTGGCCATTTCCTCCAACAAAGTCCTAGCATTCTCAACGGTTTTGGACAACAGAGTCCCACCTGCAGCTGCATCAACAATAGTTTTTGTACTAGGAGTTAAGCCATTATAAAATAATTGAATCTGAAGCCAGTTGGGATAGCCATACTGAGGGCACTTCCTCAGCAGCTCTTTAAATCGCTCCCACGCCTCGAAGAGTTGCTCATCAAATTGTTGTTGGAATGTCCCAATTTCGATCCTCAGCTTGACCGTCTTGGCAGGGGGAAAGAATTTCTTAAAAAATGCCTGGACCAAAGCATCCCAAGTGGTAATGCTCCCAGGTGGAATCGATTGCAACCAATCCCCCGCTTTATCCTGCAAAGAAAAAGGAAATAAACGTAAGCGAATGGCATCTTCAGAAACTCCATTTAACTTTACCGTCCCACAGATGTCTAGAAAGGATTTCAGGTGGGAGTTTGGATCCTCCGTGGGTGATCCTCTGTAAGCGCAGTCTCGAGCCATCTGAATGAGACCAGTTTTCAACTCGAAATTATTAGCATTGATCGAGGCATAGACTATCCCCAACTATTGCTCCTGAAAGACCGGCTGAAAATAGTCCCTAATAGGCTTAGGCTCCTCGGGGTTAGGATTGGCCATTTGGATATGATTTTCTTGGTTCTCCCTTCGAAGTCTATTAAAAGTTCTTTCGATCTCTGGGTCAAAGGGAACTAAGGCCAACTCCCTAACCTTTCGCATACACCAACTAAACTAACCTAAAAAGGAAAATAAAAGAAAAGGGGATAAAATAGGAAAGAAACTAGAAAAGGAGAGAACTAAATCTAAAATAGGAAACTATAATCTATAAAAGGAAAAGATAAACAAATAAGGCAAAAACAAATTAGAAAACTACCAAATAAGGAAAAATTAATCTAAAAAGGATAAAACTAAAAAGGAAAATTCTATCTAAAGGAAATTCAAACAAATATGGAAAAATCTAAAGATGGAAAAGAAAAACAATAAAGGAAAAATGCAATCTACCTAAAAACAAAAATAACAAAAAAAATTAATACACCCTAAACTAAGACCAGACAATTTTTCTACGATATTAAATTGATTAAATATGCCATTCCCCGGCAACGGCGCCAAAAACTTAATGCACGAATTGCTTACCGCAAGTGTACGGGTCAAGTTATAATATAGTGAATGTGAAATTCGAATGTCGTCCTCTGGATTGGGTTTATAATCAATTTTAAGTATCGAAAATACTCATATCCAATTTTATTTAGGGAACCAAACAAAGTGAGAATGAATGGAAATCTAACACAAAACAATAAAAAAGTGTGACAATCTAATGGTGGCAAATGTCCTAGGGAGTTGATTTCACCAATTGAGATTATGGATTAACTAATGGATTATTGACATGCTATGATTCATAAATCAAGGAAACTACAATCAAACATATCTCTCCCGAGCATACATAATCCTCTCAGATACAATGAACCTGATATCCCTATCTAAATTCATTTAGCATGCAAGGCATTAAGGCTAGTCCTTTTACCGATTTCTAGAATTAACTATTATCTCCCGATCTCTAGCTAAATCCTAGTTATGCATAACGATTTCTAAGCTAAATCCCCTCTCCCGAGTTAGATTTAAACACAAACAACATTCAATTCATGCCCGGTAAATTGAAAACATTAAACACACATTATGCATAAATGAACTCATAGCAAAAATCCAATAAATCAATCCATAAGTGCCCAATGACTACATCAATCCCTAAGAATTCAACTTAGCTACTCATAATCCTTGTTTTTCAAACAATAACTTAGGTTTGTAAGGCTAAATAACGCACATAAATGAGTGTTATCAAATATACATATTGATTATAATGGATCTGATATGTTGACCAAGAATCTACCAAGAGAAAAGCTTGAGTTTGTCGTTCTGCTGCTGGAATGGCAAGTTCCTCCACACAGTGAAAATGGGGAGATTTGTTGGGTTTATTTCCACTTTTGTGGAGAAAAGCCAAGGCCCATTAGGGCCAAAATCTGTTTTCAATAAAATTTGCAGTCGCCTGTGGGTGATACACACGGTGAGTAGATAGAGAATCAGTAGTGAGAAATATAGAAAGAAAAAGGAGAAAAGAAAAACATCCGTACAGTGCCGTCTTTCAGCCTTTTGGAGGTCGATCCATGGTCCGATTGAGCTAAAATTTTGACAGCGTGTACAAGGGTCGTCAATCTAAAGGTGGAGATTTCTTTTGATGCTGCTTACAGTCAGATTGCAGTGGGTAGTTGGTTTCTACTTGGGTGAGATCTTTTTTATTTGTTCTCTTGTCGTTTGTTGCCAAGATTATTATATTGAGATATATTTTTATTGTATGCCTCTAGTTGTATCTAGAGAAAACTCATTGTAACCCATTATTGATTATAGTGGATTTTTTTTACTTCAGTCCTTGGTTTTTTACTCCTCGCCTTGGAGAGGTTTTTCCATGTTAAATTGTTGGTGTCCTGTGATTGTGCATGATTAATTTTTCCGCTTCTACTTTACTAATTTTCTATTAGGTTCACACAAGAGAGGATAATTGATCATTAGAATATAGTGTTTATCCCAACATCTTCCACTCTCTCACTAATGCCCATAAAATGACATAAATGGATTCCACAGCCCACATAAATATCCACATTATATCTCTCACTCTCCTCCTTACAATGTACTTGGTTTCTACTCTTTCACTCTCCCTTACCAATTATTTCTAAAAAAAACTTCCTATATTCCTCCATCTAACACTCCACAAATATCACCTCACTTAAAGCATTCCACATTCATAATAACTTATATTAAAACCTATTTATCTTCCTTAACCTTTTCATCTTCCTCAATCACTCAGCTACATGGACTTTTCATATTCTCAACTTATCACTATATATATGGATAATTTTAGGTCACAGTCATATAGCGTTCATCATTTTCCTCTACTCTCTATTGGCATTAGGTCCTTTGTTCTATTTTCAATTCAATTGTCATATCAAAATGTCTCTAGAAAATTATATCTTGCTAAAAAATTTGGAGCCATTTCAAAAGGAATGATGTGTAAAAGCCATGGTTATTCGAAAAGGGACAATGGAGACATACACTAACCATAGAGGTCCACTCCAAATATTGAAGCTAATTCTGATTGATGAAGAGGTCATTCTTTTTTCCATATAGAATGAACATGTATTTTCTTTTCTTCATAATAGTATTATTCAATAAAAACTTTTGAGTTTACAATTTTTCTTTTATAAAATATGTTACATTTTAATATTTTACTTGAACTCAAATCCAAAAAGTCATGTGTATAATGAAAATATTTTAAGATTGGAACACACTTTGAAGAAAAAACGAATCATATTTCATTACCAATGGAAATGTGAAACCGGTTGATAATAGATTTCTCAATGTCAACCAAGATATTGAATTATCTATATCAACTAATACAGAAGTTCGAGAATCCAGTGAAATAGTTTCACAAAAAATGTTGTCTACAATTTCATTGAATTTAAGCAAATTATCAATGCATTGGATAAAGAGAAGACAATAGGTATGTTTTTTTTTTAATAATAAATAACATTTAAAGTCTTTTTAGGGTTTTTATATTTAATATTCAATATTTTATGTTGTTACAAATGTCATTGGTATTGTGATTGTCGTGAAACCAATTATCAATATCAAGAGAGTAAAAAAGATGATGCTCAAGGCATACGAAAGAGGGATATTATTTTGGTCAATTCAAGGTATGAACAATTTTTTTTAACGTATGGGTTTTGAACCTATGTTCTACATTTTCATATATATGTTAGAAAAAAAAACAATCTATCTATATTAATAGGTGATGTCATCCTATTCATATACATGAAATCAAGTTGTTTAGAAATACTTATGTTTAAATTTCCAACCTTCAAAATGTTTAGACTGATGTACTATATTTGCTTCTTTTGTCTTGATTGATGTTACATGTACTACGTATTCATGAGTCAAAAGTTAGTTGCATGAAGTCTATTGACGTCCTTGGCCAGCTATTTGATTACAAATTTGTAATTTCTTCGTTCATTCTATCTATACATATATACTTTTAAATTTATTGTAACATTTCAATGTCCATCACTTTAAATAGAATTATTCATTTCAAACATGAAAAAGAATACTAATTTTCAAACGCTTATAATCCAAAATAAATTAAAAATAATATTACCAAAGTCACATGCAATGCACGTGTAGAGATCAGATCTCCATTTTGAAGGACCAGGATTTCGCGGTAGCAGGAGGAAGGTCCCGGATGGAAACACGGAGGCATGTGTCTGTTAAGTCAAGAGGAAGCAAAAAAGCATTTTAGAGGGAAGGAGATAAGAATTTCCCAATTTTAATTTTTCCCCCAAAACGGATCGGACGCCCCACCGAGACGCCCCTTATATCAGCGCCGCCGATCCGACAGATTGATTCATGGAGGGTGTTGGTGCCCGACTCGGGCGGTCTTCCACTCGCTACGGACCGGCCACGGTGTTCACTGGGCCGGTGAGGAAGTGGAAGAAGAAATGGGTCCACGTTGCGCCGTCTACCGCCGCTTCCAACAACCATTCCCACTCTCACCGCCACACTAACGCCAATAACGTCACCACCAATGGCACTGCCAACGCCAATAGTAACGCTTCGCACGTTTTACTTTACAAGTGGACGCCTATTACCCAGAGTCTCAATAATGGCAACAGCGATGAGAAGAGCGCCAGCAAAGAGGAGACCCCGACGGTGACAGAGGAGCCTCCTCGCCGAAAATTTAAATACATTCCGGTACCCGCCTCTTTTTCTGTTTGAATTATCTGGGTTTGCTTAATTTTATGTTTTGAATAAGGTAGCTCTGTTGGTCTAATTTACTGGGCTTTTGGTTATGTAGATTCACGGGAGTGTATGAGTATACTTGTGGGCAAATGTGTGAATTTGAATATGGACCTGTGTCTTGTTGTGAGAATTTTCAAGCTACACCTTAGCCACATACTAAGTTGCATATGTCCTCCTGTTGGGGCATAACCCTAGGGCTTGCTCCTGTTTGGACCCTGTGGTCGTGAAATGTCTAAAGTGACCTTCATCGTGGAAAAGGCATTTTTCTCCTAAGTGTGGTAGTTTAATATCATCCAATTGATCCTTTGAGCGATTCCTGATTATTTTCTATTAAGACAATATCGAAATTCCATGTTTACACAATGGTATGATATTGTCCCTTTAGATCTAAACTTCTTAGTGTTGCTTTTAGTTTTACTCAAAAGGTTTTTTTACCAAGGGAGATCTTACATACCATGAATTTTTTTGTACTTATAACCAATATAAGACCATGCTCGAATCCTCAACAAATTCTTCCCTCAAACAAAGAACTCCTGAAACTCCCTGTTCCTTTGTCCACTCTCTACCACATCAAGAGTTTAATCTTATCTAGTCAATTTATCTTCTTCGGAGCATGTTGTCTATCCGATAGGGCTAAACTACAAATCAAATTGTGGATAACTTACCTACTGCTCACTGTGGCACCTTAATAATTCTCCTTGTGCACAAAAATCCATGGGCTTCTCTCCAACAATCTTTCCATGTGATAAAGGAACTATCTCAATTACGTTTGAAAACTCCCCTTATTTCAGGTGAACCCCCACAACAATAATAAGAATAACCCCATTAACAAGATGATAAAACAACCCCAAGAAAGTTAAACAAATTTCAATTGGAAGAACGACCAAAGATCAAGAAGAAAGGAGAACTCGTTCCTAACTTCAAGATTTCGAACTCTTCACAATCTAATTGGTCAAACTAGACTGAAAGTTCTAAGCATGTATTTTTTTTTTTTTTTTGATAAGAAACGACAAAAGGATATCATTCCACCACAAAAAAGGGAAGACAGCCTAAGGGTCGGGTAGAGAACCCCCCCCCCCCCCCAACAAACTACGCAACAAGAGCTTGCCAATCCATACTAATAAAAAAAAGGCTGTAGTTACAAAAGAATTTCTTATGTAAAGATATCCACCAAGATGCCGTATTCTGTACATAATTACAAAATGAATCAAGCTTGAGGGCTTTGTTTTCGAAAGCCCAAGCATTTCTTTCCAACCAAATATGCCAAAGAGTAGCTCTAAAGGCACACCCACTGATGATTTTGGCTTTGCCCCCCAAGTTCCAAGCCGAGAGCCCTTCCATCAGCCAATCTTCAACTTTCTGGGGTAAACAGAATTGAAGGCCAACCTTCCTGGCAAACCAACCCCAAACCTGATACGCAAACTCGCAATGGATAAAAAGATGATCCACGTTTTCTTCCATCCTCAAACAGAGCCTACAACTGGACGGAGACATAGTCCATCTCCAAAACTTTTTTTGGAGTTTATCATCAGTATTCAAACTTCTATAAGCTAAGGACCATAGGAAGACCTTAACTTTCTTGGGGCTTTTACCTTTCCAAATCAAATTTGTCAGAGTCGAATTACCAGCTGGTTGTCTCTCGTGCAACTGGTAGAACATGGATTTGCTGGTATAGGAACCCGACCCTTCAAGAGACCATTGAATTCGGTCTAAGCCCTCCCCCCTTTGCACAGTGTTAATCTTCTCAGCCAAGGCAATCCACTCTTGAATTTCCCTATCACACAAACCTCTTCGAAGCCTCAAATTCCATGTTTGGTTCTCATCATTCCAGAATTGGAAAATAGAATTGTCCTTGCTTAAGGAAACATTGTAAATCCCAGGGAAGGATATCTTTAGAGGGGTTCTAAGCATGTATTCTAAACACAAGAACACAAAGAAAGCATAAAAGCTTGAGAGAGACTAAACTCAATCTATCTAAAATCTAAAATTTCATTCAAATTCAACTTGTGTTCAAATGACAAATTACATCTCTATTTATACTAATTGAAAAGACACCATGAAAGGACACAACCCTTCATCTATGTGGTCTAAATTCAGCCCCTAACCTTTCAAATCCATTCATGAACCTTCATAAATACAAATTCATGAATTCAAAAGATACATAATGCATTAAATATGTGAATGAATCTGGATTTTTAGATTCATTGTGTCTCTTGGTTGAATTGGTGCCTTTCCAAGCTTGAATGGATACAACTCTTGGTCATGGGTAGACACCTTAGCTTGGAAGTAACCATTCAATGCCTCTTGTAGTCTTTTAGCTCTAGCTCTTGTCATTGGAGCTTGTGGCATAATGATTGCCTCATGATTGGATTGAATTGGAATTGACACCCATGGAGCTTCATTCGAGCTTGATTGAGCTAGTGGAGCTTCGAATTCTTCTTCTTGAGTTGGTGGAGCTTGGAATTCTTCTTCTTGCTCTTCTTGATTGGTTATTTCCTTATCAGCATGTTGTCTATACTGGATCATGTTGCCAAGGCCCAAGATAACTAGGGCCCACTATTTTTTTTGTTTCGCCTAAGGATTTATCTACATTTCCACATAACTGTCTTCAAGGCTTAACACTTTTTTATTTGGCACTTGGAAGATTTTGTTCAAATGAGAAGGATGAGTTGTTGCCAGAGAAGGTTTTTATTGCATCTGTTTCTGTTTCCAAGGAAGCATTAATTGATGAGGTTTTGCATGTGTCCCAGGATTTATTGCCCACTCCTATTCACGATCAGATTTCTGTATTGGAGGAAAACAATGCAGTTGGTTTGGCCAATTTATCCCCAGTAAATGACTCAATTTCTCCTAAAAAGGTTTTGAAGAAATTAAATGAAACCTTTCCTCTTCATTATACTCGGAGGAAACATAAAAAGTCTGTTTTACTGGATTCAATTCCTACAAATTCCAATTATAACCCCGATTTAATTGAAGATTCTTGTTCTCGATTGTTGATTCCTGCCTTGACTCAGTCCAACTTGTGTCAATCTGATTTTAAAGAGATATCAAATTCAGCATCCTCTAATCAGTACACTCATTCAATGATTCACTCCAATCCTTCTTTAACAAAGGGAGTTTTTATTCCTTCATCCAAGTTCGAAAACAGAGTTGTTCACTCTTACTCCTCTCCCATTGATTCTGATGATGATTCAGTTGTTAGTATTAGTAGTGCCGAGATTGAAAATCCGCATTTGAATGTTGAAAATAATGAATTATTGGAGGAAGATTCTTTTGCTGTGGCTTTTGATCGGATTTTTCAGGATAATGAAGTTGTCTCTGAAGTTCAGTTGAATGATTGTGATGTTTTGGCAACACCTATAGTTTCTGTTCCAAGCAAATTTTCCTCACTTATCGAAGGTTGTGTGACATTCAGTTGAAGGAAATTCATCCTTTTTTGGCAACCAGTGCTTGATAAAATTTCAAAAGAAGATTGATAGATGGAAGAGATTCAAGTTATCACGAGTTAGCGTAAAGCTTGATAGAATTTTACGATCATTCTTTTGGGAAGGTAACGAGGGAAGCAAAATAAATCATTTGGTTAGATGGAGTCTTGTATCAAAGACTCAAAAAAAATGGTGGCCTAGGAATTGTTTATTAGATGGAGTCTTGTATCAAAGACTCAAAAAAATGGTGGCCTAGGAATTGGAGCTTTGAAGCAAAGGAATATGGCTTTATTAGCCAAATGGGCTGGCGATTTATGATGGAACCTCAATCTTTTTGGAGAAGAATTCTTGTCAGCATCTATGGTTCTAGTAATTCTGGTTGGAATTCAGATTGTAAAAAAGGTTTTAGCCTCCATAGTCCTTGGATGTCCATTGTTAAAATTTAGAAGCAGTTTGATTCACTTGCTCACTTCAATTTGGGTAATGATAGGAAAATTCGGTTTTGGGAAGTCCCTTGGTTGAGTGGTTTAGCATTATAGCTCAGTTTTCCTCGATTGTATGCTATTTCATCTTCTCGAAATGATATTGTTTCATCTCATTGGGATATCCAAACTGGCTCTTGGAATCTTTCTTATAGGAGGCTATTGAAAGATGAGGAGATTGGAGATTTTCAAACATTGTTACTTAATATTTCACATGTGATTCTTGCATTGGTGAAAGAGTTATATTCAGTTTTGTTGAAGTCCAAGAGTCCTAAGAGAATTATCATTCTTTAGTGGATTATGCTCAATGGAAATCTCAATACTTCAGACGTTCTACAGAAGAAGAATCCATCTCATTGCATATTGCCATCAGTTTGTGTTTTATGTCTTCAGGATGAAGATTCTCTCAACCATATTTTCTTTAATTGCTCCTATCCTATGCCAGACTTGGTTGGTTCAAGTTGTTTTTTATTTTCAATCTACATTGGGTTTTCTCTAATAACTTCCGTTGCAACATCTATCAACTCTTATATGGATCAGCACTTCTAAATTCTAAAGCTAAGTTGCTTTGGGTTAATGCGGTCAAAACTTATCTTTCGAAATTATGGTTGGAACGAAATCAAAGAATTTTTCAGAACAAGTATCTTCCTTGGATTGATCGATTCGAAGCTTCTCGCCTAAAGGCATCAACTTGGTGTTCTTTGTCCAAGTTGTTCATGGGATTCTCACTTCAAGATATTTGTCTAAATTGGAAGTATCTTTTTAATTGCTTTTTAGTCTTTGGTCTTGTATTGCTTTTGTTATTTTTGTTGCTTTTTCACTCCTTTGCGGAGTTTGTATCTTTGAGCATTAGTCTCTTTTCATTTCTTCAATGAAAAGTCTTGTTTCTTGTTCAAAAAAAAAAAAAAAGATTTTGTTGATAAGAGAGCCTAGGGCAAAACTCTAATAACATGTTTTAGGATAATAGGATTTCTTTTCCGTTTCTAATCAACTGCGAGACTACGTTTACATTTCCAACATTCTCTCCTTGTTTAGCCAAGCAAAACTTAGCTCAACTAGTTAAACCATCATGATCTTAACCAAAAAAGTCGAAGGTTTGAATCTCCCTCCCCACATATTGTTGAACTAAAAAAACTCCTTGTTTAGGATTATGTCTTTAGTTTGCTCTAAATTTCAGAGGTTATTGAGAAATTTTTTAATGGAGGAGAGGGAAGTGGGCCTCAACTAGTGAGATGAGAGGTCGTGTCGTGTCTAAGCTTTGTGACAAGGGTGGGCTAGGCTTTGGAAACCTGGTTAAAAGAATGTCACCTTCTCAGTGGAGTAGCTTTAGTGCTTCCTATCTAGAATTTGTTACTTTGTCATAAGATTATTGCGAATAGATTGAATACTTCTTTTGTGAATCAGGCACTTTTAGAAAAAAGATAGGGAAACCCCACGACACCAAAGGTGGATTACAAAAGAGACCTCCAACAAACGACTGGATTATCGGAGGCATTTACACCACTAAAGAACATAGCAAATCTTTAAAAGGGTAACATGATGCACTCTTAGGAGTCTTTGGAGTCTTTGGAGTCCAAAGACTCCTAAAGCGTAATTGGACTTTCCAAAGACTCCTAAAAGCGCATTATGTCACCCTCCATTTTTATTAATGAAATATCTCTGTTTCTCTTTTTTTTTTTTAAAATCTTTGGAGAGTCATTTCTCATTGTCTTCCACCTTTTAGAAATTTTATCAAGTCCTCCGGAGATGAGCCCGCTTTCAATTTTGGGACGATCATTGGAACTGTAGTGGAACTCTCTTTTTCCCTTTGCCTTTAAAGCCTTTCTTTGCAAAAAGATGCCTTCGTTTGTCGTGGAATGACAACTTTCCTACCCTTTCTCATAACTTCCATTTTGAACAATCTTTTTGACCTTAAGTTGTCATACTTATCTTCATTGCTCTTGTTGTTGCATGGTGCCCACCTTTCTCCAAATTTTGGCAACTTTCATACTTGAACTTCAAACCATGAGGGACTTCTTGTAAATCTTTTTGGGCTTGTTTGACTGCTCAACCCTCCTTTTCGTCTTCTTCTTTCTTCGCCAAACTCCTAAAATTCTTGAGAAGTAATTTTTTTCTCCTGGCTGTTTGCCTCGTGAAGCATCAAACCATGGTTTCATTTAGAGATTTTTGCCTTTTAGGCCTTAAGTGTCGTGTTTTATATTAGCGGACGTTAGAAGATCTTCATCATATTGTGTAGATGTAATTTTCCTTTGAAAATTTGTTATAGATTTCTTTGAGATCTTCGGTGTTAGTTTGGTTACTAGGAATGGTTGTTGGGGTATGATAGAGAGGGTGCTTCTTCACCCTCCATTTAATAATGGAGTGCATTTTATATGACAGTTGGTGTTCTTTGCTATGATCTAGAATATTTGGTTCGAGAGAAACAAGAGAATTCTTAAGAGTACAGAGGTATCTGGAGAAGAAGAGGGTTGGGGTGTGGCTCACTTCAATGTCTCTCTTTTCATATTGTCTTCCTTCCAATAGATTTTTGTAATTATACATTATTGTGGACAATTGTAGCCTTTTTACTGTAATTATTTTTGTTTCTGTTTTTTCTTTCGCTCCAGCTCGGCTCTAAACTAGAAGGCCATAAACAACGCATGTGATAACAACCCACTCAAACAACCAGTCATAATTGAAAGAAGTGGAAGTTGCGTCTTCTTGCCTAAGTGTACCCTTTGAAGCTTGAATTTTACCTCATGATCTTCTACTGAAAAAAAATGGTTGTCAATAAATTCAAAATTTTCCTCAAAGTTCAAGGCCTTTTTTAGTGAAATCTGCATTAAGAAAACCGCAATCCACCTTATGATAGGCAGTAGGCTGTCTCAAGGTCTAGCATAAAAAACACTCTATTTATTATTTTTCCTCCATTGTCTATAGGTTCATTGGCAACTAAAATAAGATCCAAGGTTTGTCAATCCTGGATGAAAATTGAATGAGGTTCATTTATTCTAGAGCACAACTTCGGTTGTTGTTCTTTTGCTCACTGTTGTTGGACTATTGTGTTGGAAGCTTTTGGTTGGAGTTTGGCCTTATTTTACAATGTGTTTGATCTTCTTGCTTTGATTTTTGTGGGTCATCCTTTTCATGGACCAAAGAAGACTATGGCTGGCTTTTAACAAAGTGTTCTTTTTTGGTGTGAGATAAATGGTGGAATTTTCAAAGATATGGTCTCCAATTTTGATAGTTTCATAGATTTGATTGTTTTTAATTCTCTTTATTGGTGTAAATGTAAACACCCTTTTTTCGGATTATAGTCTTTCGCCATTATTTACTAATTGGAAATCTTTCACCTAATTCATCATTTGGTGGTTGTAGTTCCTTTTATTTCATTTGTCAATGAATTTTTTTCTCCTTTCAACAAAAAAGAAAAATTATTGTAGAGTCAAGACATTTTTAACCTCTCGACATAAATTTTCTCAATGACCTTGGTATAGAGTTGTGTTGAGGCTTATCAAACTATACTATCCAATCTTGACAGTATTAGTTTTCTTAGGTACAAGACATATAACTATTTCAAAATGCAAGCACAAAAAGGATTTGAAAGAAGTCTTGGATTAGCTATCCCAACAAAGGGTCGTTTTTGTGGCATGTTGGTCTGCATTCTATTTTGTGGGGTCTTTGGAGAGAGAGATAATAAAATCTTTAGAGGGTTGGAGAGATCTTCGAGTGATATTTGGACTCTTGTTAGATTCCATATTTCTCTTTGGACTTCAGTAACAAAGTTATTTTGTAATTGTCCTCTTACTTGATTGGAGCCATTTTTTTTTTAGTTTGGCTCACTTTTGTGGGTTTTATTTTTGTAATGCCATTGTTTTCTTTAATTTTTTTTCTCAATGAAAGTTCAGTTTATCATTAAAAAAAAAAAGATATTCCAACTCTTGTAGAACTCTAAAACCATTGGAGCTTACATGGCTTGTTGTATCTCCTTTTCTTAATATGTTCTTGCAACTAGCCACTTTCCTCGGGAGACATGGTTCCACTGCATCCACCCAACAAAATCTAGTTGTTCTCTTGGGATTTAGGAAGACAACTTTGTGACAAAATTGATGATCTTATGTATAATGTCTTATTCTTGTTCTGTAATCATGAACTTCCCTTTAACTTGTCACTACTTTTTGAAAGAAGGTAGATCTTTGTCTCTTTCTTTTCCCTTCAAAATCTCTCCTTGATAGTGATATTGTGAAGTTTAGTTTTGATGGAATTTCTCATTCCTCAAGTTAGCATCAAGCCTGTCCTCATCTTTGAAGTCTAGCTTCTGAATTCTCAATTAGTTGTTATCTTTCTACATCTTCATTTACGCATACTTCTCTAGTTATGCTTTCAATTTCTCTTTCAAAATTTTCAACTTATACGTATGCTTGGCTCCTATATAGAACTTGTTGAGACTCACAAAGAATTGGGATAACTTCTAATAAGAAATAAAAGCTTGCTGAGACAAGTACAAGGAACCCATACATACTGGGTTTTATAGGTTTGAAAGTTGCCAGGGAATCTAATTAAGTGAATACAGTCATTTTCAACTAACAACTTAACCATAAGCTGTTTTCAATCAACTAATTTGATCCATTAACCCTTATCAGCTCTATATCAGTTGCGCCCTTTTAGAATAACTTTGTTCACAAGTTCTATTGTTCCCCCGAGGATAATATCCAAAGAAATTTTCCACATTGAATCTATTAGATGGTTTAGTAGGCAATAGGATAATTGATAGTTAGATTTATCTATGAAATTTGTTTATCTTCTAAAAAAAAAAAGATAGGCAATAGTTCCAAGCTTCGTAAGAATTCAAAATGGTCCAATTTTCTTCATTTTAAGCTTGTCATAAGTACCTAATAAAAATGATTGTTTCAAAAATACTAGAGGATTTACACCAAGAAATAGCATGATAAATGACAATATCAAAGAGCTTGTAAATAGGGAGCTCTTTATCCTTAAAAACCCTATGATTTATTTCCTTCCATAGTACCCAGAAAAAAGCTCTAACGATGTGCATCCACAAAACAACTTTGACATCTTTAAAAGGATGACCCAGCAAGATGGAGTTAAGAGTGCTCGTGATATCCCATGGAATGACCATATTCCATCCAAAGGTTGTAAGCATTTTGGTCCAGAACCTCCAAGCAGAGGGACAGTGGATAAATAGGTGGTCTAAAGTTTTATCATTTTGCTTGCACAAAGAACACCAACTAGGGGATAGGGCTAAAGTAGCCATGCATCTCTGTAAATTATCTTTGGTACTAATGGCTCTATGTTCCAATTTCCAAAGGATTAATTTGATCTTCTTTGGATATTTATCTCTCCAAATAGCCCGAATTAGAGGAGTCTCCAAAGAGGTGGTTGAGTTCCCCATATCAGCCATCAAAGATTTAGTCGAGAAGAGGTCGTTGGAGCTAGGAAGCCATTTCCACGAGTCTTTGGTTTGTGAGAGGACAATGGATTCAAGGATATAATTCATGTCAATCCATTTGAAAGCTTCGTCATCCTTCAAATGTCTACCAAACTGTAGGTCCCAAAAAGAGCAACTTTGATTCCAAACTTCTTTCACCATGGCATTTTTGCAGCGAGATAGCCTATGCTAAAGGGGAATGTGGGTGGCCAAAGGGGGGTTTGATACCCAAGGGTCAAACCAAAAGTGTGTTGATGCTCCATCCCCCACTTGGTGACAAATTCTATTGGTAATATGCTCTTGGTGCTTGACAATGGCTTTCCGTGGGCCTTTGGTTTTGGCAAGAGAAGCCCAATTCAAATAAGAGGGGGATCCATATTTATCATTGATCGCTTCCTCCATAACGCTCCCTTTGCATGGTTAAACCTCCAAATCCATTTAGCAAGGAGAGCCTTGTTCTTGTCTCTCATGGAATGCAATTCGAGGCCACCTTGCTTCATTGGGCATGTAATAGTGCTCCAACGAATAAGGTGCTGACCATATTTCCAAAGGAAATTCCTGAAAATTCTTTCCAACATATTGGCTACCTTGCTAGGCATATTGAATAATGACATCTAGTATGTATGGAGATTTGATAATGTGGCTTGGAGGAGAGTGTGCCTTCCCCTTTAGAAATATATGAAGAACCCCAGATAGAGAGCCTTTTTTCAATCTTTTCAACAATAGGGTTGCAAAAGGAGAGGCCTAGGAGACACATTTATTTTTATTTTTGATAAGAAACAATTTCATTGATGTATGAAATTTACAAAAAGGATGATAAATCCATGGAGATTACAAAAGGCTTTCCCAATTGGTTAAAAGGGAAGCATAAGAGTATGAAGCCAAAATACTAGAAGATTTACACCAAGAAATAACATTGAAAATGACAATATCAAAAAGCTCGATAAAGGGTAGTTCCTTGTCTGAAAAAACCCTATGATTTCTTTCTTTCCATAGAACCCAGAAAAAAGTATTAATGATGTGCATCCATATACTGCTTTGACATTTTTGAAAGGGTGGCCCAGCAAGGTGGAGTGGAGTGCTGATGATGTCCCCTGTGAGGGCCAAATTCCATCCAAAGGCAGAAAGAATTTTAGTCCAGATTCCCCGGGCATATGGACAATGGATGAAGAGGTGATCAAGAGTTTCATCGCTTTGCTTGCATAATGTACACCAACTTGGTGATAGAGTTAATGTGGGCATACGTTTCTGTAAATTATCTTTGGTGCTGATTGCTCTATGAGCCCATTCCCAAAAGGAAGAATTTGATCTTCTTGGGGTATATATCCTTCCAAATGGCTCGAACAAGATGATTCTCCAAGAAGATGGTGGTGTTACCCATATCGGCCATTTAGGACTTTGTGGAGAAGAGACCGTTGGCGTTAAGGGGCCATGTCCACGAGTCTGCTGTTTGAGCTAGAACAATGGGATCAAGGATAACATTTAAGTCCATCCATTCAGAAGCTTCGTCGTCCTTCAAATGTCTACCAAATTGGAGATCCCAAAATGAGCAATTAGAATTCCATGCTTCTCTCACCGTGGCGTTCTTGCTTCGGGTCAACCTATATAAAAGAGGAAAACGGTTGGCTAGCGGGGGGGTTGTTAGCCATGGGTCGTGCCAAAAACGGGTTGATTCTCCATTACCCACTTGGTGACAAATTCTACTGGTAACAAGTTCTTGATGCTTGACAATAGCTTTTCATGGTCCTTTTGCTTTAGCAAGAGAAACCCAATTCAAGTGTGTGGAGGATCCATATTTATCATTAATGAGTTTCCTCCATAGTGCTATCTTTTCATGGTTGAACCTCCAAACCCATTTTGCAAGGAGAGCCCTGTTCTTATTTGTCATTGAGTGCAATCCAAGGCCACCTTGTTTCATAGGGCAAATAATGGTGCTCCATCTGGGAGACACGTTTAAGGGAACCCCCAAATAAGAATTTGGCCAAACGCCTATTTTACAACCATATTTGATTGCAAGATCTTGGATGGTGTCATGCTCCACATTTGTACCAATGATTTTTTATTTTTGAAGATTGATATTCTCTTATTGAAAAAAAAAGAAAAGAAGATTGATATTCTGTCCAGACATTTTTTGAAATGCACCCACCACCGAAAGCAAACACCGAAGGAAAGAACCATCTTCAAAATTAGAAAATAAGATTGTGTCATCTGCAAACTGTATATGGTTGATATAAATATCACCACAACCCACATGAAAACCCTTTATTTTACCATTGTTTTCTGCTTTGGATAGCAATCGACTAAGACTGTCCATAATCATGAATCATGATGAAGAGAAAAGGTGAAAGAGGATCACCTGAAAACCCTTTATTTTACCATTGTTTTCTGCTTTGGACAGCAATCGACTAAGACTGTCCATAATCATGAATCATGATGAAGAGAAAAGGTGAAAGAGGATAACCTTGACGAAGCCCTCGAGTAGCAGTAATTTTACCTCAAGGCCGACCATTTATAATGATAGCATGTGATGTGAATAGCATGTGATAGCTTTTTAAGATTTTCTATTGCCTTGAAGTGTCTTTTGGATTTAAATGTCATGCTTCTGTTTCATCTTTCGAACTAACCTTAGCTGGACTAGGTGGTAGAATCAAATTAATTGTTGAAGGATTAGCATGAAGTCGTGAGGTATTTTCAAATGCTTTCAAGTATTGATAAATGGGCATAGAACAATGTTTTGTTAGTCTTATTCACCATTGGAAATTTGGCAAATAGGGCATCGTGAACATTATATTGTTTTCCAATTTTCTATTTTGCCACCGGAACTAAGAATGTATTATTTCATAAGTCTTGTTTCAGCCATGCCAAAATGCCCTAGACTGCCACTGAATACGGTGAAATAGGAAATAGTAAATTGGCATTCCTTGGGACTCATCTTGCAATGTCTTGGCCGTTAAAGTATGACGCTCTGGATATAAGGTCAATTCAGTGTTGGATATCCATGATAGCTTGTTACGAAGTAACCTGGGGTCAAGATCAGCCAATTTCTTAAGAAGAGTTTGTACATTTGAGCAATTTTTTAAAAGGCTATTTAGGCTTACGTCTTGAGGCTCGCCTCGAGGCAAAGCTCTAACTTTTAGCCTTGAAACTTACGCCTTCTTCGGACCATAAGAGGCTTACGCCTCTTGCAGGAGAGGCTTACGCCGTTATAAAAACGCACTGAGGCTTAAAGTCTCTATGCCTCATAATGATTAGAAGAATAATATTAATTTCCCCATTCTTTAAAAATATAAAGGTTTGAGTTGTAACAATTTGAAATATTACTACTTTTACCACTTAGGCTTTAAAAACATTGAAAATTAAAATTTATAGAATAAGTCAATCCTATAAGTGAAAATAATAGTGATGTTAAAGATATACTTAATTTTTGTTCAAGTAGCAAGGGGTGACTTTTTTATACTTTTATATAAGTATATTATGTTTCTCTCTCTTTTTTTCCTCCCTTTTACAATCTATATAAGTATTATGTTTAGCATTACTTGTTCACACAAATTTAGGATTTGTGTAATATTTTTAATTAAAATTGAGACTTACGTCTCCCACCTCCTCGAGGCTGCCTTTTGCCTTTTAAAACATTGCATTTGAGTCCTTTGTATTTGTAGACTGATGATTTCCTTTGGTTACTTATGCTAATACCTGTCTTAAACATTCATCGGGATATTCATTAGTGGACTTGGTTTGAAAACCAATTTCGTCCCAATCCAATCAAGAAGAGGACAAATAAAAATTCAGACTAAAAACTTTTCAAGAAAGATTCAATAAATCAAGAAAGAAAAGAAAAGAAAATCATCAAGAACAAAAGGGAAGAAAACTTACTGCTTTTTCTCTAGGAAGGAAAGTGCAAAACGACTTCTTTTCTCTCTTTTTTTGACTGAAAGCATAAAAAGAATTAGGGCTAAAGAAAAGATCTTTTAAAAAGAACCCTGATTAAAACCCTAAAAGATTATTTCCCTTTTTTAAAAAGAAAAGGATAAATCAGGATTTATCTCCTAATTTAAAAAGAAAATAAATTCAGATTCCAAAAATATTTTTTGGAAATCAATTAAAGAAATTAAAGAAATATTTTTGTTGATAAGAAACATCAAAGAGGGATATATTCCACAAAAAGAGAAAACAGCCTAGGGGTCAGGGTGGAGGTCACCCCTTCCAAAAACTATCTCAAAAGAGCCTGCCAATCATTAATAATCATGAGTAGACTGTAATTACAAAAGAACTTCCTATGTAAAGAAACCCACCAAGAGATCGTATTTTGTACAATATTACAAAAAATATCAAAAGAAGTAGATTTATCTTCGAAGGTCCTCACATTCCTTTCCTTCCACAAAAGCCACATAGTCACCCTAAAAGCACAACCAACAATAACTTTAGCCTTCTTCATATTCCAAGCTTTTAGGCCCTCGTAGATCCGATCTTCTACTCTTCTTGGCAATCAAAAGGATATACCCAACAATTTTGCAATGAAATCCCAAGCCTTTCTAGCAAAGCCACAATGAAGAAAGATATGGTCTATGTCCTCTCTCTCTTTTATACATAGTCTACAACTTGGAGGGGATAAGGTTCAGCCCTTAAACTTTCTTTGCAGCTAGTCATCCGTGTTCAAACTATGGTAAGCCACGGACCAGAGAAAAATCTTCACCTTTTTAGGATATTTGTACTTCAAAATCAAATCGGTAGTAGACATGTTAATCTTAGAAGATCTCCCAACATTTCATTGGAACATGGATTTGGTGGTATAACAGTCCGAGCCTTCTAAGATCCAAATAATTTTATCAACACCATTTCCCAAATGCACCTCACTCAATTTCTCAACTAAAGCCACCCAATTGCTTGTTTCACGATCAAAAAGGCCACTGCGTAATCCGAGGTCCCAAGTCTGAGAATTAGAGTCCCAACAATCTGAAATTGAAGCCTTCTTCTTCTGAGATATCATGTATAAATCATGTCTCACGATCAAAAAGGCCCCTACATAATCTGAGGTCCCAAGTCTGAGAATTAGAGTCCCAACAATCTGAAATTGAAGCCTTCTTCTGAGATATCATGTATTTTTTTTTAGATAAGAGACAAACGGCTGCATTCAACAAAAAAACAGAACAGCCTAAGGGCAGGGGATGAGAGAACCCCCCCAAAAAACTAAAGCTACTTCATGAGAGCTTTCCAATCATTTACAATCATGAGTAAACCATAGTTACAAAAGAATTTTTTGTGAAGGCTAATCCACCAAGAAGCTATGTTTTGTACAAAACTACAAAAGGAATCGCAATCTATAAGCTTATCTTCAAAAGTTCTGCTGTTTCTTTCTTTCCATAAAGCCCACACGAAGGCTCTAAAAGCACACGAGCTGATCACGTTGGCTTTGCCCCGCAAATTCCATCCATATAAGCCTTCCACCATCTAGTCTTCAATGTGCTTTGGAAGGCACCAAGACAAGCCCAACAGGTTTGCTAGGAAGTTCCACCCAGAGCAAGCAAAGCTGCATCTAAGGAACAAATGATCTACATCTTCAGCCTTGTTTAGGCACATTCTACACACCGAGGGGGAGAGAGCCCGGTTTCTAAACTTTCTTTGAATTAAATCATTCGTATTGATGCTTCTATAAGCCAAGGACCACAAAAAAATCTTGGACTTTTTAGGGCTTTTATGCTTCCAGATCAGCTTGACCAAGGGGGTATGAATTTTCGGCCTTTGCTTAGCAAGAAGCTCAAAAACAGATTTGGTGGTAAAGGCTCCAAACCTCTCTGCCGACCACACTAATTTATCATCCTCATCCCTTATACTGAAAGCATTCAGCTTATCCACCAGGGCCACCCAACTAGCAATCTCATGGTCAAACAGACCTCGACGAAGCCCCAAGTCCCAGGATTGATCTTCCATATTCCAGCAATCAGAAATAGATTTATTTTTCTTGTAGGATAAGCTGAAGATATTAGGGAATAAATTTTTCAGGGACTCACTGTCCACCCAAGCATCTTCCCAAAATCGGATCTTCTTGCCACAACCCGCTTTAAACTTAGAGAACCGGTCAAAGAAAGGGTAGTTCTTGGCGATGTCTTTCCAGGGTCTACACCCTTTTATTTCAGTTAACTTCTCAGTTTTCCACCCAAAAGGAAGAATGCCATAGATACTACTAATCACCTTCTTCCTCCATAGAGCCTCTTTTTCTTGAGTGAATCTCCACAGCCATTTGGACTAGAGGGCGTCATTACGAAAGGCTAGAGAACCAACACCCAAACCGCCAGAACACAAGGGTAGGCGAGATATCATGTATAAATCAGGGAAAACTATTTGAAGGGACCAAGAATCACACCAAGTGTCTTCCCAAAACCTAATTTTCTTCCCACAACTAACCTGAAATTTAGTAAATTTGTGAAATTGGGAATAGTTTCTGTCTATGTCAGGCCAAAACTTTTTGCCTCTTTTTTTGGTCGAAATCTCAGCCTTCCAACCTAAGGCCTCAACACCATAGATGCTCGCAATCACCCTCCTCCATAGGACATCATTTTCTTGGGTAAATCTCCATAGTTAGGAGGGTCGTATTACGCTGGGCTAAAGAACCCACCCCTAAGCCTCCATGATAGGTTGGCAAAGCTGTCCACTCCCATTTCACAAGGTTGTTGCCCGGTTTATAGGACCCCCACCACCAACAAAATCTCTAATGATTTTCTCCATCTTTTGAATAGTGCCTTTGGGGCTTTAAGCAAAGAAAAGTGATAAATGGGAAGGCTATTGAGAATGGATTGTGTCAAAGTAATTTTCCCTCCCTTAGATAAGAGGAAATGTCTCCACACATCCAATTTGACTCTGAATCTATCCAACAAAGGATCTCAGAGAGAAATCCTACGATGATTTCCTCCCAAGGGAAATCCAAGGTAATTAATTGGGAAATTCTCGACCTTACAGCCCATTTTGTCCTCCCTATCTTCGATTTTTTCCACATTCATGTTGATGCAAATGATCGAGGTTTTGGCACGGTCCGTGGACAATCTAGCCCCTTCTAAGAACAAATTCAAAATCTCCCACCATTTGTCCATAATCTCCTCCTCATTTGGGCAAAAAATCATGGTATCATTGGCAAATTGGAGCATGGCTACTTCAACTCTGTTCTTTAAAGAAATATATAATATAAATATATATTTATATATAAATATTTCCGGATCGTTACATCTGCTTTTTTTTTTTGAGTTCAACAACATTTGGGAGTGGGGGATTCGAACCTTTGACCTCTTGGCCAGAGGTATATGCAATTACCATTGAGCTATGCTTATGCTATTGTAAGTCCTATTGTTCATTTCCATCCAAAGGCTCCACAGGAAAGTTCTGACCATTTGGCATTTGCAACAAGAGGAAATCTTTGTCCGTGTAAGGCTGTGAGTGGGCTTTGTTTCTAGATCCAATGCTTTTACTAGTGCTCGAGAAATTGGCAATTTTGATGCTCCCATTGCCAGTAATTACATTACATATATTGTTGTTGATGGTAATGCTCCTTGTTTTGAACATGGTATGTTGTTGACCTCTGGTGATTTTGATTTTGAGTTCAATCAATGTTTTGAAAAACATACCACCAAAAGGGCTTCTCCTTTAAGATAGATCTTGTGAATAGGTAAAAAAGGATGGGGAAAGTTTTCCTAGCTCTACTGGTAGCGAAAAGATTTATTTGTTTTTTTGAACAAGACACGATCTTTTCATTGATGAAATGAAAAGAGACTAATGCTCAAAGGACACAAACTCCACAAGAGAGTGAAAATGAAAGAGGTTATAAAAAGCATAAAGTCCAAACAAAACAAATTACAAAGGATAAATAAAAGCATTCCAAATCAGAAGAAAGTCCTATGATGAGAAGACAACAAAAAGCTTTGAGAGAGAACATCAAGAAGAGGCCTTTAGATGAGCTGATTCAAATCGGACGAGCGATGAAAAAGACTTGGTTTGGAAGATCCATTGATTACGATCCAACCAAAATTCTGATAATGGAGCTAGAAGTTTCTAATATGAAGTATTGAAAAAGCCAAGAATTTATGCTTCAATTTCACTAAATGAAAGAAGAAAAGATTTATTTGTTCTTAACATAATAAACAACAATCTATTATATATATATGAAAGAACGACCTTCATTGAGAATGAGTGATATAATAACAATGTAATATTCTTAAAATAACTTTGAGGGGAATCTTCCAATGTAATAATCTATCCAGATTGTTCTATTCTGCTGGAATGGGAATACTTATTGTGGCATTGTTGTTAAAGTTTCATTGCTTCCGCCATGGAGTCTCTATTATTCCAACTATTAGTCCAAATCTTCTTCTATTAAATTACATGATTGGAGCTTTTATAACTTCAGGAAGGATATGTAGAATATACAAGAACATGACGAGTTCCATTAAGATAATGCACCAGAAAGAAGAACCAAATTTGAGGGAAAGGCTTAGATATAACCCATTAAAAAATTGTACCACTGTTTAGAGACTTTTGGGAAGATGAATATATCATATATGGATATTAGTAGTCATTTGGCCAATTGGAAGGTTGTATCTCTTCCTTGCTAGAAAACGAAGATTTGGAACTAAATCAAGAGGAGGATTTCCATATGGATACTTCATATTGGTAGTCATTTGGCCATTCTGGAGCTCTTCTTTCTAAGTGGTTATGAAGATTCATAAGTGATTATTTAGATTACCAAATGAAGTTGATAATCTTTTGAATAAAATTATCCTCAGTATCTATGGTATTGAAAATACGAGGATAGTTTACTCATTACTGGACCTGATGGTAGGTAGCTCTAGAAGACTAGAAGTCCTTGGCTTCTATTCTTAAACTTATCTATTTTAGATTGGTGATTAGTACTTCTATTTGGGAGGCCTATTGGGTGGGGAGTCTTCCCTTGGTATGTGGCATGTGCTCATTGTTTTCGAAACTTGAGATGGTGGCCTCTTGATAGATGGACAGCCTTTTTGATGAAATTCTTTTTCAGTAGACTTAGTAGTGGAGAGGGTGTTCTCAATGCTCATGTGTAAGGCAATTTGGGAAGGCTAGTTACTGAAGAATGCACGGTCTACATATGACCATTCTTGTGGACGTGCTAAAATTCAGAGCAATTAATAAGATGATTTTCCCCTTTATGGCTAAGACTGCCATATTGAGTTTCTCTTCTATTTTTTTCTCCTAATAATTTGCGATCTATCAAGGACTTTAAAGAGGGAAAAGTAGGTTGGAATGTGATAGGACTGCCTGATGAATACAAAATTTTAGAAAGTACGTGGGCTATTTACTAGCTTTATATTGCTCTAATGAACTATGTTGATGAATAGATACTTCGTTAACACTTGTAATGATTGTAGCTTTGTAATGCTGTAAACAAGTACGTCCTATTAAAAAAAAGTGTGCTTGTTTTAGCATAGTTATATTGCTTTGATGAACTCTATTAATAAACAGATACTTTGTTAACACTTGCAATGATTGTAGCAATAGCAAGTAGGGACCTTGTAGAGGGAAAAGTAGGTTGGAATGTGATAGGGCTACTGACGAATACAGAATTTTAGAAAGTGCGTTGGCTATTTATTAGCTTTATGTTGCTATAATTTACTCTGTTGATGAACAGATACTTTGTTAACACTGGTAATGATTGTAGCTTTGTAATGCCTTTAAAAAGGTATGTCCTATTAAAAAAAAAGTGTGCTTGTTTTAACGTAGTTGTATTGCTTTGGTGAACTTGGTTAATAGATACTTTGTTAACACTTACAATGATTGTTGCTTTGTAATGCTTTTATAAACTCTGCTGAAACAAGCACACCTCTTTTCAATAGGACATACCTTTCTAACGACATTGTTTATATGATTGGCAATGTCAGGGCATGTATGTTACAATGGTATAATATACTCCTTTTTTCCCCAAGACTTGACATTTCTCCTTGTCACAGTGTATGTGGCCTATTGATCCATTTGGTAACTTCACTTTTAAGTCTTTGTTTGGTTGGTTTCCTTCCCTCTTCCCTCAATTTCTCCTTTCTTCTCTGAACTTTAGAAGTTGAAGTCTCAAAGAAGATTCAGATCTTTTCTTGGCTTGTTGTCCTTGGGAGGATCAATTCTTTAGACTTTGTTGAAAGAGCCTTGCTGACCTGAATTAGTGTATCTAGTGCAAATGTGTTGCCAAAGATTTGCATTGCTTCGTTCTTTAGATTTTGTGGTAGTCAATTTGGAGTCTCTTTGGTTTAGAGAACGAGTCTTTGCAAGAAGGATTAAAGGAAGACGTTTTGGTTTCATTGTTTTGGGATAAAGACTGCTTACTGTAGCAAGCTAAGAAGCATGGACACGTTAGTTTGGCTAGCGTGTCCGTGTCCGACACTTGTTAGACACGTATTGGGCACTTGTTAGTATAATTGATATGTGGCAAACACTCGTACAAAGTCAATATAGGTCCCTATCAAATACTTGTTAAATATGCTAAATAGACACAATACTAAATGACAAAGAATAATAGATTTTAAGAGTGAAAAACAAACTCATTTTTTTAAGCATACAAAAGCATACAAATGAATAAACTTATTGATTTTAAATTTCCTTGTACAAAAATGATATATATTTTAAAAAATGTATATTTTACTAAACGTGTCCATGCCGTGTTCGTGTCCTAGATTTTAAAAAAATGACATGTCACCATGTCCGTGTCGTGTCTGTATCTGTGCTTCTTAAGTAGCAAGTCATCTATTTTGCTGTTTTGTGGTTTCTATAGTTAGAAAGAACATTTCTCGAGTTTATATAGGCCATGGGAGGTGTGGAGTTTTGCACATTTTATCATCTCTTTCACGTCATACTTCAATTCTTTTTTGTATTATCCTCTATATTAATCACTAACAGTTGGGGCTCTTTTCCGAGGGCTTTTTGTTTTTGGTGTGTACGTGTCCCTGTTGTATTCTCTCGGGAGGAAGTGTTATAAGAAGCTCCAAAATTATGATAGATACACACATCATTAGCTAATTACTATGTGTATCCCTGCTAAAATCTAACAAATAAGTGAAATGTTTGGGGGTTGGAAAGTGCATTTATTTGTCTGCTTCATGTGCAGATTGCTGTGTTAGAGGAACAGAAAAACGAAGCTGCAGAAAATGAAGCTGCTGATAAAGTTGAAGATGAGGCTAACAAATCAAATGATGTTGAACCAGGTAGTGCAGTGGCAAGTTCTAAGGGTGAGCTTCAAGACGAGAAACCAGATATTAATGATGTGCCAATGGAAGAAAGTCAGGTAATTTATTTTGTGTTCTCGAGAATTTTTTTTTCTTACCCTCTCTGCAATATAAATTGGTGAGCTATAGAACCCTACAATTATTTATCGGCATTAACATTGTAACCTGTAACCTTTGAGATCAAGGTGAATCTCTAACGTTGCATATGTATACTGGTTGGCGTTTTGATTTCATCAGTCTCAGGACAACGATCATGCAGTACGCCAAGATTTGAACGAAAGTACTTTGGATTTAAGTCTGAACTTGAATGCTCTCAACGATGATGGTGAAGCTGCCTCAAAAGCTGATCATATTAGAGATGGCAAGAGGAAGGGCTAACCTTAGAGTGTGTGGATTGCTTGGACCTGTCTTTCTACATTTTAGAAGCAGCTGCAGTTTCGTCCTTACAAATTCAATTCTCTTGTTGGAACTGAGTTACTTGACATCCCACATCTCTGCTAATCCTGGAAGTATATGGTTCTCTAATATTCGAGAATGATTGCTTATTTGAGCTAATTTTGATTTGTTCACAGAAAAATACAGTACCAATTCTTTTTTCCTTGAAATTCGATATCCATGTTAGAAGCTGTTTAACAAGAGCGGAAGGAATTGTGTACGATTATCCACATGTTGAGGTTGTAGCTTTATTTGATTTCACTGTCATGGTTATCTAATGGACTCAGAAATCCCTGCCATTTCAATCAATACATGACACTTTTTTACCCTTATCTTCAGAAATTCCTGCTATTTCAATCAATGTATGGTACTTTTTTTTCCCTTATCTTCTCCCTGCTCCTCTCATCCCACCATGTCTAATTTCTCTCCCAAATTTTGGCTAGCAATTGTTGCCTACTGTTATCACATCCATGTGAAGAAATGATTACATATGCCCTTGCTACAAAATAAAGGAAGCATCAACTTTTACAGTGCTAGGAAGTCGGATTTCACACACCTTTTGACTAATCAGATGAGATAACCATCTAATCTAAATATTTCATCAAGAAAATTCTGATGGTCATTGAAGTTTGAACCCGAATCTTCAACATGGATGTTATTAATGCACAATTTCATAACTCATCCATTCAGAAGCGTTTCATAGAGCCTAGAGGATGGTGTTGCCTAAATCAGGATCTTAATTTATTTTTCCGAACAGTTTCAAGCTTTAGTTGCATAGCTACAAAAGTAAAATAAAGGAGGTAAATTGATCCACAATAAAAGAAATGTCAAGGTGAAGGCATATGGAAGCAAGGGAAATTCAGCTCGTCACAGAGGCAAATAATGAATAGATCATATTTCGTCATCATTCTTTGGCAGCAGCTACTTCCTCCTTGGAGAAATAATCGTGCCTGGTACATTTGCAAATGATATTTTCAATTAGTCCAGCCGAAAATCTTTCTATGATGTTAAAATTTAGATTATAATTGGATTAATCACAATTGACCCTCCAAAATATCCAACAAAGAACTTGTATGGACGATCTTTGTAATAATCTTCGTATGATGTTTATCTTTTATAACATTATTTTGTTTGAATATTAGGTTCACATTCAAGGGAATGTATAATGCAATGTAATCTAATTTCCATCAAGCATGAAGTAAGCCTCAATGAAATTGAAATCGATTGGTTTTCATGAAACAAAAAAGTATACTTCCTGGATACCAACAAATCCTTTAGGAGGGTTTTTCCTTTTACCCCTTAATTTTAAAAAGTTTTGAGGACAAAACATATTTTAAAAATATATGCAAAGGTGTACATGATTGATGCAAAAATTAAATAAAGTTGAAAGATCAAAATAGCATATTTACTCGATAGCTAGGGTCCAAGTTGAAAATGCCAATAACTTAAACGTAAAGCTTGTATTTATCCTAGATTTTAGATCACAACAAAATCCCCAAATCCCACCAGGACCATGCTGAGAAATTTGTTTTCTTTATGAACCTAAAGAAGTGATGACTTACTGTATTTTTCTTGTCAATTGGTAGATGCCAGTCCCTGCCATTGCAACGTTGACACTAAAAAGGTTCCAGTTTTTCTGCATTTTCCAGAAACAAAAAGAATGTTCAGAGTTGAAAGTATAGCCATTAGCTAAGCTACAATTTAAGGTCCATTAATACGCTAATTTATCCAATCAGTCGATCAAGGTACTTGAAAGGAAGGTTTAAGAAAGGAGATATAAAGGGATAAAACATGTATCCCACATGAATCCACCTTTTATTGTTTATATATATATATTTTTAATTTTATTTTTGAAAGCTACTTTTAATTTATTATTTATATATATTTTTAGACTACTGTCAAACACATCCAAATGGAAATCTTAAAGACAGAGAAAAGGGAAAGAATAAACAATACGTCTGTCATTGTCTGCTGACATATGCCTCTTTTCTAGAGTTCATTTTGTCTTCAAACAATATAATGAGGTTATTTTAGCGCAGAGAGCGATACATGGGGATAGAAGCTCCGATTAAATAATTCCAGGGTTCTACTAAGGTATAGATCTTACAACATACCCATAATTACACTTCTGAATCATTCCTTCAATGAGCTCTCTCAATTATTATGATCAAAGCTTGAAAAAGTAGCGGAAATAAAAAAAGATAGGATAATCAACGAGAATTTAAGTTGGAATGTTAGGGGACTTGGGGCATGTAAGACAAGATGCTTGATCAAAACTTTCATTTGGGAGGGTAATCCAGACTTTGTATTACTGCAAGAAAGCAAAATTGTGGCTGTGGATAGATTTTCTTATTAAGACTAACTGGAATTCAAGACAGGAGATCGTCTGGACATTTCTAGGTTGGTTCTTTGAAAGGTATTTTAATTCGTTGGGATCATCCTTCTTTTCATATCAAATAGGTTGTTTTAGGGGCTTTTTCAATGTGTTAATTATGAACCTCCTTCAGAAAGGGAATTCTTTTGGCAAGAGTTGGAAGACATTGGCTGCCGATGTTACTTTTACTTGGTCATAGGTGGTGATTTCAATGTTTAAAGACAGTCCCGTGCAAAATCTTCAGGAAGAAGCAATATCAGAATTCAGAGGTATGAGAAAATTTAACTGGGTGATTAATTTTGATAGAAAACTATATTTCATTGTGATAAAATGAAAGAATATTTTTTTTTGATAAGAAACGATAATTAGGGATCTATTATCAACAAAAGGGCAACAACAGCCTAAGGGCCGAGGGAAGAGATAACCCTCGCCTGAGAACTAATTCAAAAGAGCTTGCCAATCACTAATAATCATGAGCAAGCTATAATTACAAAAAAAATTCTTATGAAGAGAAATCCACCAAGAGGCCGTATTTTGTACACTATCACAAAAAATATCAAAGCTAAAAGATTTATCCTCGAACGTTCGGTTGTTTCTCTCTTTCCATATATTCCAAAGGGTGGCCCTGAATGCGCAGCTCGCAACCACTTTAGCTTTCTTCTTAAGGTTCCAAGCATTAAGGCCTTCTATAAGCCAATCATCAACCCTTTTAGGAAGGCAAAAAGATATTCCCAGTAAACTAGCAATGTAGCCCCACACCTTCCAAGCAAAATCACAGTGAATGAATAAATGGTCTAGGCTTTCCTCATTCCTCAAACATAGCCTACAAGCTGAAGGGGACAGCGTCAAATTTTTGAATTTCATCTGAATTTCGTCATCAGTATTGAGGCTTCTATACATAACCGACCACAGAAAGACCTTGATTTTCTTCGGGCTTCTATGTTTCCATATCAAGGTACTGGTGGCAGAGTTCATCTTCGGAGAAGTTTTGGTTGATTTCTGAAATATCGATTTAACCGAATACACACCCGATCCTTCAAGGGACCACATAATTCTGTCTGGATCACAGCCCATCATCACACTGTTTAGAATTTCCACAAGGGCCACCCAGCAACTAATTTCTCTATCAAAGAGATTTCTCCTAAAATCCAAATTCCACACCTGCTGCCTAGTGTCCCAGCAATCAGCAACCATAGTATCTTTTTTCCTAGACAGCAGGTACAAATCTGGGAATTTCTCATGAAGGGGTTGATCAACACACCACTTGTCCTCCCAAAATCTAACGCTAGTCCCATTAGAAGCCGAGAACTTAAGGTATTTTTGAAAAGTAGGGTGATAAAATGAAAGAATATAAAAGAGCATTAAAAACCCCCAACAAGAGGAGACCCCATAACTACACTAACTACACAAGTAGGACTCAAATCCAAAAGGACAAGACCTAAAAGATAATTACAAAAATCCTTAGAAATAGATACCGAAAGAGACACGTTGACTCTAGCAAGGGACCTCACTTCTTCCCATGACCTCTCGAACTCTTAAAAAAAGTTTCCCACTTTTCTCAAACCAAATTCCCAAAATAACAGCAAATAAGTATAGCGCCAAAGGACCCATCTCTTATCACAAAACGAGGGATGGAAGAGCAGCTTCTTCATCATCAGAAAATTTAACTGGCTGATTAATGATCCACCCCTCGTTGATCTCTGCTCTAGAAATGGGATTTTCACATGGTCAGATGTCAGAATTGCAGCCATGCATTTGTTGACCAATTTCATCTCTAAGAAATGGATGGGGAAATAATGTGATGCCAGTGGACTGGCAATGGATTGCTTCCCTTCTCCTTCAATTTTGGAAACTGCCGATTGAAGCATCCTTCTGCTTTCAGCATGTTGGAGGATAGATGGAACTCTTTTCACAGACCTGGATAAGGGATATTCTTTCATGAGAAAGCTTAAAGCCTTAAGAACGAAACTTGAACCGTGGAAAAGGGAGGTTTTTGGTAATCCATAGACACAATTGAGAAACACCTTCCGAGAGAGGACAGAACTTAAAGGGGTTCACCACTTAGTTTGCTGGAAAGTGGTCATAAAACCTGTCAACCGGTAGCCTTGGCTGGCTCCGACAGTGCAAGAACAAATATTGGCATACTTTTAAATGGCCCTAGAGATTTCCTTGGAACCACCTCTAGCATAGAGTGGTGGTTGCTAATATCCATGGGAAAGAAGAATACACATGAACTAAAATTAACAAATGCTACAATGGTAGAGTCTCAGGAGGCAAGTATCCTGACTTTAAATATTCTGATCGAGAGGAGCATAGAGGTCAAAATAGGGTATGAAGTACTAGAGTTAGATATTGGTTGGATTCTTGGTTGATGGATCTTCCATCAGTTCAAAAATATCCAAACTTGTTCACCATTGCCAAGGCAAAGGAACTCAAGTACCTAAAAACTAGAATAGTTAATTAAACTTAAGACTTTAGAGACCTTGGGAGGACTCTCTTGGATTAGAGGGTGGAAGATTGCCCTCAAACTGATGGAGAAAATTTATGGTTTCCCCCTCACCACCTAAGAAACACGGACACGGACATGGGATACGGACACGATACAATGTAGACACGACGATATGTAAATTTCTAAAAAAGTAGGACACGGATTTTAGTGGCTATGACTATGTTTAGACATTAAAGATATCTTCTAATGATTTATAAATGATAAATATATATGATTTATTGGGAAAATTAGAATTTAGAGGTCTTCTATAACTTTGTCTTTTATGAAGTTCAGGAACAGAGAGGGAGGGAAAAAACCTTACAGTATGTAGTGGGTAGTGGCTAGTGTAGTTGGCAAACCAACAATCCCTTGAGATGATTTTCAATTTTTAAGATTTCCTATTTAAAAAGTAAAAATCAAATATATTTACAAAGTAAAAATCAAAGAAATCCACCCCAATTAGTAATTAATTATGAAGTGCATCCTTTGAAATAACAGAAGTGAAAGTGACGGCCATCTTTTTTCTAGCTGTCCTTTCTCTCTCCATCTATGGTGGAAAATCATTCGAAGTTTCAACATGAATTTATCCCTCCCGTACTTAGGGTGTGTTTGGTTTAACTTTTCAAGTGTTCAATTTTGAAAATAAATCATTTTGAAAAAATTTCTAGTGTTTGGCAACCACTAAAAATGACTTATTAGAAAATGAGATTGATAAGTAAATCATTTTGAGAGAAACACTTGAAACCAACTTTTTAAAAAATACTTCTTAAGTAAACAATAACTTGTGTATAAAAACATTTGTGAGGAAATGCAACCAAACATATGAGTGTTTAAATTTTAAACAATTTTTATACAAAATGTTTTTCAAAAAATGCATTCTTGAAAAACATTTAAATTAAAATGTATTCAAAACGGACCCTTAGTGCACCAAGGATTGCAACCTTTCTTATGTGGCTCGTTGTTAAAAGACACAGACAAGGTCTTATGGCTCAATGCTGCGAAAGCCACTTCTAAGAACATTTAGCTTAATCAGGGTAGAAGATGAAGAACTATTCAAGAGGATGCCATTGTTTGGGAATTGGGATGCTTCCCTAAGGAGTTCTTCATTGAGATAATTTTGTAATTATTATTATTATAGTTTTTATAAAGAGCCAACTTTCATTGAGAAAAAATGAAAGAATACACGGGCATACAAAAAACAAGCCCACAAAAAGGGGTCCAACTAGAGAAAGGGACCCCAATCAAGCAAAATAAGACCTAACGGATAATCACAGAACACTTTAGAAACCGACGCCCAAAGAGATACATGAAATCTAGCGAGGGACCACACATCATCTGGGTCCCTCTCCTGCCCCCTAAACACTCTATTATTTCTTTCTCCCCAAAGATTCCAAAACAAAGCACACATCCCCGCTTGCCACAGAAATCTCGCTTTCTCACGAATCGACAGATGGAGGAACTCCTCGATCATCTCCTTGTGATCTGCAAAACTCATCCCCTGCATCCTACAAGTATGACTAAAACGACCCCACACTGCACGAGCATAGTCACAACTCCAAAGAATGTGATTCAGGTCTTCCTCCGCCTTCCGAAAAAGAATGCAACGGAACAGACCAACCAAAGAGGGCATCCTTTTCAACAACCTATCACAGGTATTAACTCTACCATGGATATACCACATAAAGAACCTAATCTTCTTTGGGACTTTCACCTTCCACACGTGAAAAAATAGACTCACTTTGGGGAGAAGGGTGCAATAACCAGCGGAAAAGGGAACTACAAGAGAACCCGTCAGAAGGACTGAGGCTCCAACACCGGGTATCTCTCCTCCCCATTCTGAACTCAAACTTCTCAATCAAAGAAATAAGGGACATAACATCCGTTGTTTCCCTATCGGATAAAGGATGACGGAAACCGAACGAGAACAGAGGGGAGCTCCTTGAATGAAACAAGACATCTGGCACGGATCGGTTTTTCATGGAGGATAAATAAAACAGACCAGGAAACGATAGACAGAGGGGTCTATCCCCCAGCCATCTATCTTCCTAAAAATACGTATCTTTCCCGTCCCCCACCATACAATGAACAAGACTAGAAAAGGTTGGAATCTCAAGGGCTATATCTTTCCATGGGTTTCTGAAAGTGCCTTTAACCCCACCCAACAACCATTCACTAGGATGAGGACCGTATATACTCACAATAATCTTGTGCCACAGGGAAGAAGACTCTAGGGGGAAACGCCAGAGCCCTTTAGCTAACAGGGCTTTGTTACGGATTCTAGATTCTCCATTTCTAGACCCCAAGGCTAACCGACTTACCCACAACCTCCCTTCTCACAAGATGAGCCCCTTTACCTTCCCCACCTCCCTTACACAAGAAATCCCTCATCATCTTCTCCACTCTCTTACACACCTCCTGAGGAGCTCTAAACAAGGAAAAGAAATAAGTTGGGATCCCACTTAGCACTGAATGGATAAGAGTTAACCGCCCTCCTTTAGAGAAGAAACTTCTCCTCCAAGAGGCTAATCTTATTCTCACCTTATCCACCACTGGACTCCAAAAAGAAAGGCTTCTAGGGTTATGTTCAAGAGGAAGGCCTAAATAGGAAACCGGAAACTCGCCCACATCGCACCCCACCAAAGAAGCCAACCTCCCCACTTTAGCATGGTCATAATTCAAGCCTAACACCTGACATTTGCTTCTATTAATCTTTAACCCAGACATCATAAACCCAGACATCATATCAAAGAAAACAAGCATATGATTCAGAATCAAGAATGACTCCTCTTTTCCCAAGCAAAAGAATATAATTTTGTAATTATATCCTTCCATCATTTCTTCCAATTGGGATGGTTTTTATAATTCCTTGGAAGTTCTTTTTAAATTTCATTCAATAAAATCATAGTTTCTAATCCCAAAAATAATAATAATAATAATAATAATAAAAGAAATAAAAGAAATAAAAGAAGAAAAGATTGAACCAACATGAGATGAAAGGCCAACAGTCTTTGTAATAATTATATTGTACAAAATACGAATCACTCATATGGTTATATTATTATCACTTTATGTTTCCTCAATCATTTGTCAAATCATTTCTTTAACTTACCGGTGTGATCACAGTGCTGTAACGTGACCAGATAACTCCAGTGGCCGTAACAGCTGGATGCATATGATAAGAGTTAAAACAAATTCAATAACTAAATTGTTCTAACTCAAAATCAAACTATAATAGAAAGGAAAGGATATTAAACTATTAATCTTCCCTCAAAATTGCAATATGAGTGCACGTGAGAAATGATAGAGGTTAAAGAAAAACTGAAAAGGTGCAAACTTTACATGGCTTGAATGACTACATCCTTTTGTATTTCCAATGCCTCAGAGAACACGTACCTATTTGCTGGGGATAAGAAAGTTTTTCTGGTGGCTTAGAGAAGTCAGCAATATTGGCTATACTGATACCCCACTTAAAGGTTGGTGCCCAGAAGTGAACTGTATTACAAAGAGGATTTAGCTCATAGCAGTCTAGTACAGATGACATATTTAGTTTAAAACATAGACTGAAAAAATTGCTTATCCATAAAAGTCAAATAAAAAAAGTCTTAGAATGATCTCAATCATTACATGTCAAAATTCTAGAGGAGCTATAATAGCCAGTAATATGACAAGGCCACAAATTTTTTTTAGAAAAATAATGGACTATTATTCACAAAGAACAAAAAAAGGATACAAATTATGGTGTGGGAGAAGAAGCAACCCTTCTCAAAAGATTTATTACAAGAAAGCCTTCCAATCAAGATTAAAATAAAATATATCATAATTACAAATGAATTTCTAGTGGTGGAAGCCTCACTACAAGGGCGCAGAAGTTAATTGCATTTCCAAAACCTTACATCCCTACAAGAGATCATGCAATAAAAATTCCAGGTAGGTCACAATGATTTTTTGGATTATTGTAGGTATTGAGCCATATCCTACTATAAAGACAAAAGGAGATAATAGTCGAAGCAAGGAAGAAGTCTAATTTTTGTTATTTATTTATGTATAAGAAACAATGTTATTAACTGAAAAGAAGTACAGAATGTGTCGTTATACAGTGATGAGGAGAATAAAGTTTCTTTTGATCCAGATTATAAATGAAAATTTATTATTCAAACATCAGGTTAGGTTACCACTTGAAACATTTTAATATTATTCGATTGAAAAATGAAAAAGTAGAAGAACGTTAATATGAAGGCAGAGGCACGGGCAAGCAAGGTTAAAGCAAGTTCCATTCTCATTGGATAATTTCTAGGTAAATTTCTTTAAAATAATTTTCAAACTTGAGAATTAGGGCCTCTATGATGATGCCCTACAAGGAAAGAATTTTGTAGATTGATGGGCAATAACAGGAGTTCCATTTATCACTGCTACAACAAAGAGAAGTTAGGAACGGTACCCTCATCATTAAGCAGTGTTTCCCAACAGAAACACATCCTAACAGGCATCATTAGCAAGTAAGAGCCCAGATATTGGGAAAACTTGCCCACAAAACTATCTAATGAGATTCTCATATCTCCTGATTGGAGTATTCTCCTCTCGTTGGATGTCACTATGCTTTCAATTTGCGCAAAGTACAACCCCTATACCATATCGGCCCAGGAATACTGAATTGAGATCATTCACGTGAAACACGTGGGCTATGGGATCTAAATACAAAGGTATTACAACTATGTAGGGAATTCGAAGAATCCTATTCTTACATCCACAGTATAATTTCACGTTGACTGACTATTAGTCGCTAGATGCTCGTTTCAGATTTGCATTAATCATTCTATTACTCTATCTGGCTTCATCTGCATTTTGAACCATCTGAAAATCAACGATCATCGGCAATCCGACCAAAGAATACACGAGAAAAATGAACACGATCGAAAATGGATCTATCGCGATCCAAATTCTTCGCATAAAATGAGATGTTATGAGCGAAATCCAAGACGAAAAGAAAAACGAGATACCGTATACTTCAATTTGACCCCTAAAGAACAAAAATTACACCATGGAATGTGAAAGATCGAGCAAACTAACTGGTTTTAGGGCCAGCAGGATGGTTCCAGAATGCTTGGAGCTTCGAAGCCGCCATAAAAAAAACCCGCTGTTTTATCCTCGTGCTCAAAGGCCCTTGCCACCAGCTTGAATTTATGTCTGAGCTGAGTCTGTTCATTCGAAAGAATGGCCCCTTCAGTATTAAATATTAATCACTCGAGGCGGCTGGCTGGTCAATGTCGAGCGCTTTTTTTTTTTTTTTTTTTTAGTTAATGATTAATTTTATTTATTTATAGTTTTTTTTCCTTTTTTTAAATATATAATGGTGATTGAGTTTTTTTAATATATAATGGTGATTGAGTTAAGAATGAATGAAGTGGATCCAACGTAAAAAGAATATTTTACTCTACAAGTTATCCAAAATTTCATCACTACATTAATTTTGTACTTATCATTTTTTCTCTTCCAACGTTATAACTCTCTTTTATTATTCAACAATGAAATAAGATTAAATTATAAGTTTGATCCGAGAACTTCTAGAATTGTGTCTGTTTAGTACATCTACTTTACATGAATCTTTAAATTGTTATAATTTTATCCATTTAGTATTTTGTACTTTAAAAAGGTTTTAATAAGTCTCGAAGTTTTCTATTTTGCGTGCAATAAGTTCTAGTTATTAACTCTAATAGTTTAATCCTCATGATGGGTATAGATGTTGAATATCCAAGAGTTAAGACCTAAGATAAAAGTATGTGTTTAGATATGTAGGATAATTAATATCTAAGAGTCAAATGTGTGTTTGTTTTATAGGTTTTGCTTGTGAAAAAAATAATTTAAATTATTATCACTATAAGAAGAATAGTTTCTCCCGACGTGAAAACACGTCGGGGAAAGCTCCAAAAGTTGTTGGAATCCTCTCTTGACGCGAAAAATAGCGTCGACATGACCATCGACTGAACCTGGTTCGAGCTTCATCTTCCAACGTCAAAACTACGGTCGTCGGCAGTTACCCCAATTTGTGACGCACAACTGGTTTCCAGAACGCTCAACGTCAATTAAGAGGCGTCGAGAGATATGTTCTTTGCTGACGCGAGTTTTGCTAGCGTCGAGAAGAGATCCATGCCTATGACTGCAATATGTGTCGGGGATTATGTGATCTCCCGACGCCACTTTGGCTGTCTTGAGAAGTTGGATGAAATTACTGATGTCGACGACTTTGAAAACCACATCGGCAATTGGACTGACTTTTGACGCGTTCTCTATGCGTCGAGAGTTACCCTTTTTTTTTCATCTCACAGAATATTTATAGATGCATAATTTTTTTTTACCTAAAAATTGTTTACAAACATTAATGTTCCTATTTTCATTCAAATTTTCATATTTTCATTCAAAATATTACAAATATTTAATTCAAAATATTATAAAATTTGTTCTTACAATAAGTTAAGTTTGAGATAAACATAAACTTTACAAAAGAAACTTGTAATTGTAACAATTGTCCACAGCTTTTAGGATTGTTGCTCTTACATCGTCAACCAGAAAACAAAAGAGCTCGATCTTTCAAAACTCAAAAACATCCCCTAACCCTACCTTTGAAACAAGAACGATTTATCAAAACTTTGAACAAATAACTTAAACACTTACAAATTCATCAAAACTAAGTTAAACACAACTAATATAAACAAATAAAAACTAACACTTAACATGAAACTCGACAAGAAAACAATTGAATAAATAAATTAACAAAACTTAACAATCTCTTGTCCAATCGAAACAAAAACGATATAAGAAACTTTTGATCATCAACAACTACACTTTAACCAAATGAAATGAACACTTTAAACAAATGAAACGAACTTAGAAAAATATATGGAAATGAGAAATGAACAATAGTCACCACCCCTCACACCAATCTTGAACCAATTAGGAAATGCTAGTTGATGTCTTTTATATAAGTCAGTCAAGCTTTGTGCTTGAGGTCGAATTAGTCTCAAATGTTGTCTGATGACCACAAGAACAAGAGATATGTCAAAAAATTCAAGTTCAAATGTTTCCTCCTGACAAGTCAATATTAGAAAGTTGAAAACATACCCACGATAAGATTGTATCTCAGCACAATTGTTTAATATATACCGGTGTGCAATTTGCTTCCACCTGCTGATAATGTCCTTAAAGTTGAGCCCCCTAACGGTCGCGCACTTTATCTAAACATCTCAAATTCACCACATATCTCATTCTTAGGAATACTATCGTCATTTTGTTCATCTTTACTGAACCTTGTTTCAATTCCAGTAAGGTACAATGAACAGAACACCAAGCATTCATTCATTATAAAAGCTTCAACTATAGAACCCTCAAAACGTGCTTTGTTTCGTACGTATTGTTTCAATGTTCGCAAGCTTCTCTCGATAGGGTACATCCAACTATAAATAACAAGACCCATCACTTTGGTTTCATATGACAGATGAACTGCAAAGTGCACCATTACATCAAAAAAAATGTCGGTGGGAATATTTTTTCTAACTTACAAAGTATGATTATAATATCTGCTTATAATCGATCCAAGTCACTTATGCGTATTGTCTTAGCACACATGTAACGAAAAAAAATACACATAACTCAACAACGGTAGTGAACACGTCTTTTCGTAAAATCCTCGAACACCAATAGGAAGAAGTCTTTGAAGCAGGACATGAGAGTCGTGTGAGTTTTTAAACCCCATAGTATTTCATCATTCTCACTCACACATCGTGATATATTTGATACAAACCCATCAGGAAATTTCACTGACTTCAGGAACTTACAAAAGTCAACTCTTTCACTATGTGTCAATGTATATATGCAGCATTCGACATGACAACTTTACCCCTACCTCTTGCAAATGTAAATCTTTTCTTATCTTCAAATCTTTTAGATTTAACCTTGCATTTGTCTTGTCCTTAGTTTTTTCCTCAATATTCAACAATGTGCCGATCAAGTTGTCACAAAATGTTTTTCTCAATTATGTATTACAACTAGCTTATGTTGTAACAAAAGTCTTGACCAGTACGGAAGTTGGAAAAAAAAAATACTCTTCTTATTCCAATTTAGACTTCGTTTCCTCTTCTTATCTTTTTTCGTTGGATGCTTACTAAGAATGGAAAAGTTAAGCGAACTTACCTTTTGTAAAATTTCCTCGTCATACATTGTAACTGAAGGAGGTCTACGTTCCACCTTTATGTCGTGTTGTTTACTTCTACGCCAATTATGATCCTTCGAAAGATAACGTTTCCTCTTCTTCATCAGTCAAACTAAACTTCTCCTACTCTTCCAAGAGATCTTCATGTGCCATCTTTGAAAAGCAGAAGAACGAGCAATTGAAACTGAGATGCTCTCTACACTACAGTGGAGAGAAAAACTAAGACTAAAATTTACACGGTTTACTTATGTGATATTTGTATCTATAGAGTATTTAGGTGGCACCTTTTAAGAGAGAAATTGTAAATTAAATTTGCTCCAGTCACTTTGATATCCTCTTTTAGATCTAGAAGTCTTGTTTAGCTTGAATGAAATGCTTCTTAGAAATTATAAAGGAGATGAACATCAACCTAAATATGTTTTGTATTTTCAATATGTTGCTTTCTCACTTTACTCACCATTTATTTCATGCATGTAGTGTACGTGCATTCTTCTGATTGAGAGAGAATTGGTCAAAGAGTAATTCTCAAAAAGATTTTTAACACAAAGTTTAACGATAATAAATAACTCCGTTGTGGAATCTTAACTCAGATTGTGGAATCCGATTCCCTCGACATTGTAAAAGCGATCAATGGCGAGGAAGAAGATCTGACTGAAGTCGTGTTGATCGTGGATACGATTAAGCAGCTGGCTAAGGGAGAGTTCATCTCCTTTGTTAAGTGCATGAGGTCCAGCAGCAATTTGGCCCACAAAGTTGCTCGTGCAGCAGCTGATCACGAGAGTTTTTTTTGTATTTTTTGGCGTTTCTTCTTCCTCTATTATGGAAGAAGGCGTGAATGGCTGGGATGAGAGTATCTCTTAGTTTGTATCTGTTATTTCTTGTAGTGTGGAATTCTTTTTCTCAAAAAAAAAAAAAATTGATAATAAATAACTTTATTGTAGAGGAAATCAAATCAATTCCAACTGCATCGTCAATAAATCCTCTATTCAAACATGTTAGAATTTTCCTTTTTCTTTAGACCAGAAAATGCAAAATGGATGTTGAAATATTGATAATTAACAAAGGGATGCTCAGAAGGGAAGAGATTGAGATATTAACACATTCTCTTTTAAATCCTTAGAATTTGCATGGAATCACTTCTACAATAGATTTTACATATTCCCAAAATCACAAAAAGAGCTATTGTAGTGTGCTCACAAAAAGGTACACTTCATTATTTAATTTTAACATGAAATGGATGAAAAATCTTACAAATTTTGCTGTGGTTTGTTTTTATCTACATTGACCTCAGCAACTAAATAATAATCAAAGTCATCCCAATTTTTATCCCAAACAATTTGCCTCTCAAGCCTTGCACCAACCTCCCACCCCTTTCCAATCTCTTTGAACAAACCCTAAAATATCATACAAAATACCAAAAAATTTTCCCCTCTAACAACCAACCAATTGCTTGCAACCGGTTCGATATACACGGCCTTGTTTTGAAATGACCTTTCAAACATTTAAAAACATCTTTTTTTTTAAGCACTTGAAAAGTCGTTATTGTTCCAAACAAGTCATGCCTTGGCCATCAAAGGCAGCACTCAAATGGCCAACTTTGAGCCCATTTCTTTTACCAAACTCCCCTCTGCAATGGTAAGTTTTCAGAGGCAAAGCTTCAAACCCTACTGATTTATTTGCTGCCAAAGGCTTTTGAGCTTCCAATAATGGCCTTTTGGTGGGCATTTCATTTGTTGTTCTCTTGTATGAACCAAACCATTTGGGATGCATATACCCATTTCTCCTCCATGGTGGGATGTGCATGTCTTTGCTTTTCATTGACTCTCTCATGGCTGTGCACATCACTTTCACTATCTTCTTCAGCTCTTCTACTTTGCCAACATATATTTGAGGGAAAGCTTTTAGAAGCGATGTGTACTGGCTCGTCGGACGAGCGATGTCAAATTCTCCGACGAGAAAAACTTCGACAATGTAGCGATTTTCGTCAACTCTTACGTCTACGTATTCGTAGTCTCCAGCTGGGAATTGCCCAAGTTTTCCCCATTTGGATTTGCATAGGCCTGTATGTCACAGCAAGATTCTCAGATCTAAAGTTGATGGAGTTCAGATCAAGCATGAATTTAAGGCAAGTAGATTATGAAAATTCGATAATCTATCTTCAAATCTTTTATTTATATATTCATTTTGTCTTATTTTAGGTTTAGAAATTAATATACAATACCTCATAGGTGACTACTACTAATATTGATAGAGGAGAAAATTAGGAGTATAAGTAGGCCAATTTTCAACATTTTCCTACCTCAAATCCAACAAAATTGAAACACAAAGCAACTATTTTCAATTTTTTATACCTTAGAAAATCAAACCAATTGACAAATACACTACAAGTCGATCAAATCGACTAAGCTTGGTCAACTTTTCAAATTCTACTTACATCTCAATTAAAAAAAATGACATTATAAAGATTTGAATTCAAATCTATTCCAACGCTATATTGAACTAGCACAAATGATACAAATTCCACACGGGAGTGAAATCAAAACAAAAATAAAAAGTAGAAAATTTTCCTCTCTTATGTTTCTTGTTTATAAAAAAACATATATTAATCTAGCACTGAACCCAAAAAAAAAAAAGTTTGAGTTGGTATACCCAATCTTATTTTGCACAATAATTTAACAAAATTCAATTTGGCAGCTTTGAAACTTCCATTCCTTCTCGTTTCATTAAGGAAAAAAAGAAAAGCCAAAGGTATAAATTTACAACCATGGGTCATAATGAACAGAGAAAACTCACCGGAATCAATGCCACTTTCCCGGAAATGAGTCATCAATTTACGTTTGAATGCCGGAGAAGAAGGCTTCTCCCCAATCAGCCGGCAAGCCAGCTCAGCCTCAGCCTGAATTTTCCGCCGGATTCCCTCACTTTCTCGGCCGCCAAACAGCCTCTGCAGCGTCCCCACAGCCTCCGGCAACGACCACCCGCCGCCGTCTTTCTCTTTCTCCACTACATCATCACAATCATGTCCACCTTCAAAATAATTATAATCTCTCTCCATGAACGACTTCACAAGGTCCGACAAGTCAGTGGAACTCTCCGCCGCCGGCGAGTGCTCGCTGCCGCTGCTCTCCTCAAACGCCGCCGCCACCCTCTGAAATCTCGCCGGAATCTTCATCGTTTTTCCGATCTCCAAATACCCTTTTCGAATTTCCACTTTTCCGGCGAACCCTTTTGAGAGATGGCGATTTAAGTGAAGAGACTTTGTGGGAATTTTGATTTGATGAAAGAAGGAGATTTTGGAGAGTGGAGAAATTGAAGGGATTTATTTATATGTGATGTGGGAAATTGTGGGAGGTTTTGAGGAATGAATTTGGGCATCTTTGGGTGGGGAAGAAATGAATGTTGCTCATTTCATGGCTACATTCATTAATATAGAGTAGAAGAAAGACCAAAAAAAAAAAAAAAAAAAAAAAACATTATTTGGGAAGGTAGTGCCAATTTTGTAATAATCATGAAAGAGGGGACTGATTAATTTGGTTTTGTTTGGCCAAATGGTATTGGTTAAAATGTTGATGAAATTTGTAAAGTGGAGTTTGGTGATGGTAATTTGAATTGTTTATTATAACATATTTTCTTTGCTTTAGTCCTATAATGTTAGGATGTAAGGACATGGTTGGATCTAAACTTGAAAGGGTTAAAATCATTTTTATCATCATGTTTCTAATAATTCAAAATCAATTTTGATGGTATATGAAAATCACATTTAAAAGTGTAATAATTAAGTATGTGTCTCCATGTGTTCTTATAAAACTTCTTATGGCATGTTTGGAAATGATTCTTAAAATAGTGATTTTAGTACAATTGATTTGTTTGTAATTGATTTATTAAAAGTGATTTTCATATTATCATTTTTTTTTTTGAAAAAATTTTCATATTATCATTTTAAGATTTGGTTGTACACTTTTAATAGTAATTTTCAAGGGCTAAAGTCATATTTGGGAGATGATTTAAGAATAAATGTTTTTATAAGCTAAGTGATTTAATTATAATTAATTTTATAAAGTGTTTAGTTATAAATTATTTTAATATTTGGTTCCATGCTTGTAAAAGTGACTTAAATTTAATTTAAACTAATTTTCTAAATTATTAATGTTTGTTTCAAAGGTGATTTTATAATCATCAAATTACTAAAAAAGAGTATTACACTTTGATTTTTTTTTTTTTTTAAAAAAAAACTAGAAGGTGGTAGACAAAATTTATACAAAGAGAACTAAAAATTAAGAGAGAAAAAAAAAATATAAAGCTAGAGAAAAAAACGTTAGCGATATGGAGGGATAAAAATTTCAGAGAGAGGGACAAAAATTTAGGGAGAACAATTTAGGGGCAGTTGCAAGAATAGCAAAAAATAATATGGAATTTGCAACTATGTCATCACTTTTTTAATGTTGCAAATATAGCAAAAAAATGTGGGTCCGTCTAAACATTAAAGTTGAAAAGTAAAAAAAAACTCCTAAAACACGCTGGAAGTTTAAAAAGTATATCAATGGTGTTACTGATATACTGTATATCAGGTACATCATTTGTACTGATATACTAGATATTAGGTATATCAATCAAGTGATATACTAAATATATAGTATATCAGATGTATATTTTGTGAATATAATATACTTCATTTATGAAGTATACACATGAACTTTCATTAGTTTAGATATCTTTGATATACTTCATCAATAAAGAATTAGATATATTAGCTTTATTTTGGGACAATATGTGTGGTAGGAGATTTAAACTTCTCACCTTTTGGTTGAATGTGTATATCTTATCTTATGCTAGTTGAGCTATGCTCATGTTGGCAAATATGACATCAATATATTATACATCATCTTAATAATATACTACTGATACAATATTGATATACTTTAAATTACATTTTTAGTGAGTACTAATACACTAATGATATACTTAAAATTGCATCTTATTGATATACTTATAAAAAATTTTGCATTCCACGACCTTCATAATACACCAACAATTAAAAATATATATCAGTGATTTTTTTCAATAACAAGTCTATCATTGATGTATTTAGCTACTCATAATCAGGTATATCAATGTTATTAATTATTTGAGTAGTATAAAAATGAGATAAGTTCAAAAAGAAAAAAAAAAAGAGGTATATCAATGGTATATCAACATTCATAACAGGTATAGAAGACAAACATTTCATTTAAAAGATGTAAATAACACAACATAATTCAATAAAGAGAAAATAAAACATAACAAATATAAGTAAAGAAAGTAACATATCAAGTATATCATTGATATATCAACATTTAATCAGGTATATCAAATGTTATGCTTATCAAATCAAGTATATATTAGGTATATCATTGTATTCATTCGAGTATATCAAATTTGGTATATCAGTTAACTGATATACTTTATATTTCGTATATTAGTAAATATAAAGTATATCAGATATACTACATATATACCTGTTGATATACCAAGGGTAAAACTGGAATAATAAAAAAAACGGAAATCAGATTTTTAAAATTTTGCTATGTTTGCAAATCTAAAAAATCATAGCTAGATTTGCAAATATCCTAATATTTTTTGCTACCCATTACAATTTCCCAACAATTTAATACAGAGTGAAAATTCGAAGATAAAGAAATAAAGTAACAAGATATAGAAAAAATTTGGGAGAAATGATAAAAAAAATTGAAGGAGAAAAACTTCAATAACGAGAAAATAAAAGATTGAGTTGGGGACAAAAGAAAAAAAAAAAAATCAAGGGCAAAAAGTTAAAACAAGAGGTGAAAAAATAGAGAGAAAAAAGTTAAGATAAAAAAATTATACAGGGGAAAAATTTAGAGATAAATGAATAAAAATTTTAAAAAGAGAAAAAAAGTAAGTGATGGACATTATGAAAACTTTTTTGAGATAAAAATTAACATTTTGTAAACAATGATAGATGACCTCAATGGAAACAAATTTGAGAAAAACATGTCTTTTTTTTTTTTTTGGAAATTTATCATTTTTATAAAAGATGACGGACTTTGCCCATCATAAAAGGTTATATTTGTTTTATATACAAAATAAGTCATTTTTATAACAAAATCACTTTAGAAAAATCACTTGGGAATCTCCCTCTCAAGTGATTGGCCGGAAATTACTTAAAGTGATTTTGGATGCTTCCAAAATCAATTTCTCATCAATGCCAAACATCACAATTTTCAAAGAGAAGTAATTTTGGACATGTTAAAATTGCTTTTGGAACCAAGTTAGAAGGGTGTGTTTGGCACACCTTATAACGGTAGGACATGTTTTTAGCTAATTAAATATATTTTTACAAGTTTTCTTAATTATTTTTAGGGAAAAATACACTTTCAGTCCCTGAGGTTTGGGTTAGGTTTCATTTTGGTTCCTCCATCCATTTTTCCGTTAAATACTAACGGATTGCTGGCACCATTTTTTATTAAAAATTATTTTGTTGATTTTTAAATTAAAATAATAATAAATCAATTAAAAAATATTTTATTATTATTATTTCTTTTCTTCTTCTTCCTTCTTTTCTCCGTGACCCGGCAGCCGCCGGCCGGTGGCCAGTTTTTTTTTTTTTTTTTTTTCCTTCTTCTTTTCCTTTCTTCTTCCCCCAAAATTTCTATTTTTTTTAAACGAAAGAGGAGGGGAGGGAGGAGAAAAGAACCCAAAAAGTCCTAGCCCTTCCTCTTCCTTCCCGTCTCCTTCGTGCGCTGCCAGAAGAACACCACACAGGAATGTTGTTGTGCGTCAGATCGCCGTCGTGCTTCAGATCTGTAGATGTGTCGTCGAGCCGCCGTCAACCTTGCACTGAATCGCGTCATATCTGAATAGAAAAACCCATCAAGCTCTGAACAACCGCCGCCAAGCTTGCACCGAACAGATCAGAACAGTAAAACCCGTCAAGCTCTAAACAGATCTGAACAGTCACCTTCAAGCTCGTAGTGGAATCGTTGTCAAACTTGCACTGGAATCGCGTCAGATCGTCGCTTGGAGGTCTTCTTCTTCCTCGAACAACAAAACACATGGGTGGCTGGTTGCCGATGGAAAACGGGAGGGCCTACGAGTCTTCTTTTTCATCGAACAACAAACCCCCTTCATTTTTTTTTATAAAATTGAGAAACGAAGGGGGAAATGAAGGGGGTTTTCCCCCTTTGTTCCAGTGTTGTTGGCTATGTCTATGTTGGGGATGGTCGATTATGGCGCCATTGTTGTTGGTGGTGTTGTTGACGATGTTGGAGGCGGACATGGTGAAGAGAAAGGGAGATGGAGAATTATTGAAGGTCCGTTAATGGCGGATTGTGAATTTTGTTGGTGAAATTTGTAGAATTGGGGGTTGGGGATTTAAGGGTGTTTGGGAACAGAGGGCTCTAATCATTGAGAAGAAAAGAGTGGAAAGGAGAAGAAAGAAATGAAGAAGAAATGAAGAGGAAAAAAAAGAAAAAAAAAGTTGGAGAAGAAGGAGAAAAGAGACGAAGAAGAAAAAAAACAGTGGTCGCGGCCGATGGCGGCGGATGACTATCGACGACAAGGCTTAGGGTTATGTGGTGGTGAAGGTGAAGAAGAAGAAGAATGGTTGTGGTAAAGGTGAAAAAGAAAAATATATTTTTCTTATTTTAATAATATTTATATTATTTTAATATATTTATTTTGATTTTTTTTTAAAATAATTTTTTAATAAAAAAATGGTGCCACGTCAGCAAACTGGGATTTAACAGAAAATTAGACGGAGGGACCAAGAATGTAACGAAATCCAAACCTCAGGAGTAAGAATGTTGAGTTTGAAAACTCAGGGACTAAAATGAAACCTAACTCAAACTTCAGTGTCCAAAAGTATATTTTTCTCTTATTTTTATTGTGTTTGGTTATCATGGTCAAAATGATTTTAAAAATACTTATATTTGATGGACAAGAAACTTTGTTTTCCTTTGTCCTATCTTGGTGAATTCCATATCCTCATACCATGTGACATTATTTGTTATCCATTAGAATCAATTGAAAATTCAGACTTGAGAACAAACGTTATTTCAATCCTCAAGTAAAACACACACAAGAAAGAGAATAAAAGGATCATACATCAAAGATTGTACTATACCTACGAAATAGAAACAAGTTTATTCCGCGTGTAACATTTATTTGAAATAACGTGTGGACAACAATAAACTATACCTTGGGATGAGAGAAGGGTGCCACAGTTCTAAGCGAACAACAAAATTATTGGATGATGAAATAGCATCGTTGTTTAATGTAATTGTTCCTCAAACTTCGTCTCAACTTCTAATTGAGTCTTCCTTGAGAAAAGCAATTTATAAAAGTAGTTTGAGTGTCTTTTTAGTCTAGGTAAAAAAGTGCCTTTGGCCATTCCCGAAATCACTCTTCAAGCATATTAAATAATAATTATTTTTAAGTATTCACAGAAAAAGTATTTTACTTTAAATACTACCTTCAAAATATCATCACAAATTTACCTTAAGTATTTTTTAAAAAATACACCTATAATCAAATATTAGGTCGTTTGGAAGTCTTTTTTTAATCTAATTAGAAGCTTTTTTTTTTTTTTTTTTTTTATAAGGGCTAAAATTTACTTTTAGAAAATCCTTACAGAATTGAAATCCAAATGAAAAAAAAAAAAAAAACAAAACTTTCCTGCATACCGGTATGTAGGGATCTCCCTACATACCCCATTAAAATCTTGACAACTAAGAAAGAGGAAGGGAGAAAATGAGAAACAAAATTTATCTCTCCTAGTTGTCAACATTTTAATGGTGGTATGCAGGGAGATCCCTACATACCGGTATGCAGGGAAGTTTTTTCCAAAAAAAAAAAACTATTTAATAGAATGAAAATTTTTTTAATTAAAAATACAAACCATTATTGAAATTATAAATAAATAAATAAGTGAGAAAAACCGTATAGATTTTTTTTTTTTTGAGAAGATATAAGAGGTATGAAACAACCTCAGAGTAAGAAGCCAATTGAAATAGAGTTCTTTGGTTAAGGAGTATAATATTTTCAACTAAGAGATTAAAGGTTCGAATTTACTCTCCAATTTTATTTAGTTATTAAAGATTAAAAAAAAATCCATGAGAAATGATTCCATAATTTAAATTTTTACCTTAAAATATTAACAATGTTAAAATGGTTCCAAATGATTTGTTAAGGTATATGGATAAAAATTAACTTTAAGTATCTCAAAGCAAGTATAGTTCAACGGTAATTGACATGTATCCTCGATCAAGAGGTCAAAAGTTCGAATCCTCCCAAATGTTGATGTACTAAAAAAAAAATTATGTATAAACTTTCAAACTTAACCTTCATTAAACTTTAATTAGGAATAAAACTACTACATTATTTTAAACCATAAAAGACAAATAGAATAAGGTTTTTTTAAGGAAAAAAAAATGCTTAATGTGTTACTACTATTCTTGAACCGAATGGTATTAATGCTATTATTATATTTCGACTTCTCTAAATTACTATTTCTGCACTCATCAAATTAAATATTATTTATTCTCTGAATTCATGTTTTTTCTAATATGATTCAAATGTATATAGTTTTATCCTTTGACTTCTCATGATAATCAACTAAATATTATTTCAAAAATTTTCATTAATGTATTAAATATAACTTTAATTCAAATGAAGTTTTTTTTTTTTTTTGAAATTTTCAAATGAAGTTTATAAATTGCATTACATGAACTTTATTTAAATAATAATTTCACTCATTATTTTATATTCAAGATTTAATGAAAGTTATATTTAACACCATTCTTAGAGATTCGAAGGGATTCTTCGACAACCAAAAAAAAAAAAACAAAACAAAAAAAACAAGAAAAAAACTCAAACTCTAGTAGTGTTAATCCATTAATGAACAAATTCTAGTGATAGATACCGTACTAATTGAATGTATTTTTATTGTTGTCGTCGTGATTTATTCTCAACCTAATTTTTTATATACTATTTAATTTTTATAATCTTTTTTAAATAACGAAATAAAGTTTGTGGTTTGAAATTATAAATCACTTGATAAAAGAACTCACCGAGGACACATGAATCCTTTGATGTTCAAATCTTACTTCCTAATCTAATAATTTTTTTATATATAAATCACATTTTCATCGACGATTTTACATTTATTTCACTTCTTTTTTGAGAAGTTGTCTCACTTTACCATCTCTAAACTTTTAAATATGTTAATATATTACAATGTTCAAATATTTTGTTTTAATACACAAGTTTGCATGAAAAATGACATAAACTTCTTTTTTAATAATTATACGATATTGAACACAACCAAAATAAAGTCAACCTTGTCCAACCACAAAGTTACTTACTGCTAACTACAAATCTTAAAAAAAAAGGTTAAAAGAGTGAACTTTTCCCAAAAGGTTAACAAAAAATTGTATCCATTATTTTAAAACGTAAACACATCAGCGGTGTGATAAATACCTATTAACCTATACTTAACTACTCATGAGGCAAATAAACAAAAGACATGTGTATACCAAATTTTTGCTAAATAGTTTACAAAACATTTTTGTGCAATAAAGAGACGTGAGTTGAAAAGTGATTAATTCTAGTTGTAATATAAGTTACTCTATAACCATAAGATGCATGGTCAAAATGAATATTTTTTTCATATATAATATGTTGGGAGTGCGACCAGAGTCTTAATTGGCTAAATCAGGGGAAGATCATGGGTATATACTTGAAGGACAATATCTCCATTAGTATGAGACTTTTTGAATTGACAAAAAACAAAGCCATGAGAGTTGATGTCCAAAGTTAGACAATATCATGCCATTGTAGAGATAAGTCGAGGGGTTTGGTTGTCCCTAACATAATACATTTTTTTTTAGTTCTCCAACATTGTGTAAAACTGTTAGTTACATTATTCTAATTCTTTCAAACAATTCCTTTCTTGATAGATATGCTTTGAATCTGTCATTTGGCGCTTCGAATGACCAAGCACAGGCCCTTTTACTCTCATCTACCCTAATCTTTGTCTCTGCAATCTGCTTTACTCCTCACACAAATAATAAACTATCATTTTCCTTTGTCCGTAGAAGTAGCTAACACACTGTTAATGAACAACGTAAATCTATGTAGTCGATTCTCCTCACTTTTTATTCTTTTGCTTGTCGATTTTTTTTTTTGTCATAACATTTCTCGTAAGAGAAAACCGTTCAAAATTGCCTTTGGAGCATAGCCCTTACTTTGCCATGTGAGTTTCCAAAACCAAACCATATCAGCTGACAAGATGTGGAAAATGGACGCAGGTGTGTCCCGATGTTGTTTTATTACAACAAAATCAGTAGCCAATTTTCAGGTTCAATGAATCTATCTACAAACTGAGATTCAATGAATCTGGTCATTCCTTCTATTAAGCCCATGCATGCACGTGCTAATTGCATTTATGCACCTCATCGCCCATCAATTTTAGTAATGTGATTTTTTCTTTGAAAAGTTTTATCCCACACCTAAAATATTTTTAGATAATACAAAATTGCTGAAATATAATACTTGTTTTGTAGTTTAAGACGTTTATAATCACACTCTTTGTTATTCTATAAACAATGCATTCTTTTCTTTTTAACCAAAATTATTGGATTTGGAACTTAGATAGAATTTGAATAACTAAAATTAGATTTTTTTTTTCTTTTATAAAAAAAATAGAGACTAAATTAAAAATTATGGAGTAAATTTTAGTTTTTTTCCTTTGAACCACAATCGTTGTTAATAACGATTTCAATGTTAATGTTTTTGTTTTTGTTTTTTTTTTTTTTTAAGAACATGTACTTTTATGAAGCATTAGTTTTAAGTGTTTCTTGTTAGCACTACAAAGTGTTTTTTAAGTTCGTAAAGAAAAAGAAAATAAGTGTTTTTTAAAGTATTTTCAAAATTTTCATAAGTACTATGGATTATTATCGAACTCAAGAAAATTTTCAAATGTATTTCAAATTTATTAAAATTAAAGTATGTTTTATTATTGCGGAATACATTTCAAACTTTTGATCTCAATATCTATATATAAAAAATTGTACTTGTAAGTCAAAAGTCAAATCCAAATAATCCAACAATCCTTATCACCCATCCAAGATTTTCTTCTTTTGTAGGTTCTTTAGATAGATTTGATTGGAATCAAAATTAAAATGGATTATTATTTGATCTAATAGAAACCCATAGTGTGGGCATTTAACATAGAATTGATGGACCTTGGATATCTTGAAAAGTTTGGGAAGAAAGGTGACCCCTACTTCTAATCAATGTCTAAGCCATCACCAAATTATGTATCTAAACTTGTTTTTTGGACATGTACATTGATTTAATTTGGCCACACTTTTTGGTGATCTAAATTTCTTAAGATAACAATATACTTGGCTTTAAGACAATCTTTTCTCTTCCCTTCATATATTTTCACGAGAAGAGTGGAGAGAATAATGATCCATCTTATTCAATGAGGAAAAGCTCTCCTTTAAATATAAAATTATTCAACTAAGAATAGAACAGAAAATAACCAATCTGAAACTAAAATATAACAAATATACAATCTAAATTAAAATATAACAAATTTGAAACTAAATAAACAAATAATAAGTTGTAAAATATATTTGATACGCCCCCTTCAAGATGGACAATGAATATTAAGGGTTCCATCTTGACCAACAGTGGACGAAGAGTATTCCTGAGAGCTTTAGTAAACATGTCTGCGAGTTGTAATTGAGAATGAATGAGAAGAAGCTTCAAAATTCCTTTCTCAATTTTATCACAAAAAAGTGGCAGTCAATCTCTATATGTTTAGTACGCTCATGAAAGGTTGGGTTACTTGCAATAGCAATAACAGCACGATTGTCACAATATACAAGAGTAAGAGCTAGAGATTTAATATGGAGATTAGAAAGTAAATGAGGCAACCAAGTAAGCTCACTGGAAACCACAACCAGTGCTCTATATTCGACTTTAGCAGATGACTGAGAGACCGTCACTACTACAAAAAAAGGCTTTTAATGATGGACAAACGTTCGTCATCTATGAGAGTGTCATTGTAGGTTTTAATGACGGACACTTTTTAATGACGGACATTGCCAGTCATTAAAAGTCGTCAGTCATTAAAACCTACAATCATAGACACTTTTTATGTCGGTCTTTGCATGACATAAAAAGTCAATGCTCTTCATTAAATGTGCGTCATTAAATGGCTGTCATTAATTTTGTCGTCATTAAATGTGCCAACTTGTACATAAATCAAATATTTGTCAAATTTCATACCAATAAGTCAATGAACCAAATTTGTTCATACAAGTTTGATATAAAAATAAAATTACAAAGTACCTACATTTAAAAGCTTCCAAATCATAAAGCACCTATGATTAAAAGCCTACACCTACACTTAAGAAAAATAAAAATTCTCGTACATGTAGCTTCCATTCTTGTCGGCATAATCTTGCTCATACATCGAACTTGAAGAACCTAAGAAAAGCAAATTTTAATTAGGTTCAATACTAACTCAGTGAATTTTGAACTTAATATGAATAACTATAAACATCTCATTTGACTTTTGGCAAAAAACTGAAATAACAATATTTAGAAAGCAATAAACTTTATGAAATTGTAAAATTGAACTTACAAGGATGGTGAATAGTAGGAGAGCATAGGCTATTGAGATTGCATAAGGAGACACGATGAAGTTTTTGAAGATTACTCATTGAATTCTGTTATGTCTAAAACCCCATCACCATTTGCAGCTGTTGCATTGAAGTGCTTCTCATTCCACCAACCAATAACATAACCAAAAGGAAGAAAGTTGATGTTGAGAAAATGAAAGGTTTTCATTATTAAACTTTATTTGTGGCATTTAGTGTGACTTTTGGTTTTGTGACTTTTGGTTTTTGGTTTCTTGTAACCAATAGTGACTTTTGAGTTTTTGGGAGTTAGGTGAGTTATGAGCATTTTATGACATTTAAAGTTTTGAACCATTTGTATTCTATGGTTATGTTTGTAAGCCTATATAAAGGCATGCTTAGTTGAATGAAAAATTATCTTCATTCATATTTGTCCTCCACGTTTTTCTAACATAGTGGTATCAGAGCGAGTAGCAAAAAATTGAGAGAAATGGCCAACGATGGGATGAGTTCACTTCAACTACCGATGCTTTCCAAGCTCAACTATGACAATTGGAGCATCAAGATAAAAGCGTTACTAAGAGCACAAGACGTGTGGGAGATCGTGGAGAATGGTTTCCAAGAGGCGGAAGCTGGAGCCGATCAAGCACAAAGAGATGCTTTAAAGGAGACAAGAAAGAAGGACAAGAAGACCCTCTATATCTTGTACCAATTGGTGGACGAAGACACGTTTGAGACCATTGCCAATGACGAGACGTCAAAGGCGGCATGGGACAAGCTCCAATCAACTCATAGAGGAGTCGATCGTGTGAAAAAGGTACGGTTGCAAACTTTACGTGGTGAGTTTGAATCTTTACAAATGAAGGAGACGGAGGTGATAGCGGAATATCACACAAGAGTAATAATGACCATTGTCAACCAATTGAGACGGAACGGTGAAGAAATCGCCGATGTTCGTGTCATGGAAAAGGTTCTACGGAGCCTAAATACAAAGTTCGAGATTATTGCCACGACAATCGAGGACACACAGGATCTTGAGATTATGACGATTGAACAATTTATAGATTCATTGCAAGCCTATGAGGAGAAAAAGAAAAGGAGGATGGAGGAAACACAGACTGTTGAACAACTTCTTCAACTCAAACTCAATGAGGAGAATAGTCGTAGACGTGGAAGAGGTCGTGGTGGTCGAGGCCGTGGTGGAAGAGGTGAAACCAACACCGATGTTTCTCATAGTTCGTGTGATTCCTCAAGAGGAAGAGGAGGCCGAGGTCGTGGAAGACGTGGTGGAAGGTTTGGGAGAGATAAACCTTAGGTAAAATGTTATAATTGTAATAAATATGGACATTATGCGAATGAGTGACGTTACTCATCTAAATTAGAATCAAGTGATCAGAAGCATCAGGACCAGTCAATTGCCAACACATCCAAAGCCCATCAAGGGCAATCCAATTATGCAGAGAAGAATGGAACCTTATTTATGGTTTCAAAGGGAGAAGAAGAGAGTCAAGATAGTATGTGGTATCTTGACACTGGAGCCTCAAACCACATGTGTGGAAAACGCGAGATGTTTGCGGAGTTGAACGAGATGGAGAAAGGTAATATTGCCTTTGGAGACAATTCTTTGGCCGCCATCAAAGGAATAGGTAAAATTCTCATTCGGTTAAAAAATGGAGAAAATCAATATATTACAAATGTTTATTACATTCCCAATATAAAAAATAAATATTGAGTGTAGGACAATTGTTAGAGAAAGGTTTTGAAGTTCAAATGAAAAACAATTGTTTGTATTTGAGGGATAATCATGAGAGACTTATTGCTAAAGTTTCCATGACAAAAAACTGAATGTTTCCTTTGAATATATGTAATGATGTTCCAAAATGCTTGAAGACATGTTATGAGGATCACTCTTGGTTATGGCATGTACGGTTCGGGCACCTCAATTTTGGAAGTCTAGAAGACTTATCGAAGAAGAAGATGGTGCAAGGTTTACCGCACATTCACAAGTCGAACCAAGTATGTGAAGGGTGCCTACTTGGCAAACATCATCGAAGTAGTTTTCCAAAGGAGTCTATGACAAGAGCCAAGAAGCCTCTAGAACTTATCCATGCCGATGTGTGTGGAATGATCAAACCAGAGTCTCATGGTAAAAGTGAATACTTCCTTTTGTTTATTGATGATTTTTCTAGAAAAACATGGGTATACTTTTTGAAGGAAAAATCGGAAGTATTTGAAATCTTCAAGATATTTAATGCACGTGTGGCGAATGAAAACAATCTTACAATCAAGGCCATGAGAACTAATTGAGGTGGTGAATTCACATCAAATGAGTTCAAACAGTTTTGTGATGAAAAAGGCATCCGACGTCCGTTAACAGTGCCAAGGACACCACAACAAAATGGCATGGTGGAGAGGAAGAATCGGACAATCTTGAACATGGCAAGAAGCATGCTAAAGACAAAGAAGATGCCAAGGGAATTTTGGGCGGAGGCCGAAGCTTGTGCAGTCTATTTGACAAATCGAGCACCAACTAAAAGTGTGCTTAATAGAACGCCTCAAGAAGCATGGAGCAGAAGAAAGCTCGGAATTGGTCACTTCAAGGTATTTGGGAGTATTGCATATGCTCATGTGTCGAAGGAAAAAAGGGCCAAGCTCGATGATCGAAGCGAGAAACTCATATTCATTGGCTATGATGCAAGTTCAAAGGGTTATCACCTTTACAATCCTTTGAATGGGAAGGTAATTATTAGTCGTGATGTTGTTTTTGATGAAGAAGCATCTTGGGATTGGAATATATAGGAGGAGGAGTATGATTTTCTTCCATATTTTGAGGAAGACGATGAAAATGAGCCAACTAGGGATGAAATGGGTGAAGGTTTGCCCTGTCCAGTGCCACCCCATTCGACCGATTGATCATCATCTGAAGGTTTATCCAGCGATTTGAGAATGAAATTGGTCCAAAAGGAACCCGAAGTCTACGGGAACTTAACGAGGTAAATGAAAATCAAAATGACATAATTCTCTATTGTATTTTTGGTGATTGTGAGCTCATTAGTTTCCAAGAATCCATTGCAAGCAAGAAATGGAAGGATGCAATGGATGAAGAAATTCGAGCGATAGAGAAAAATGACACATGGGAGTTGACCAAGCTTCCAAAAGGACACAAACCGATCGGAGTGAAGTGGGTATATACAAGACAAAGAGAAAGGCCAATGGCAATGTTGAAAGGCACAAGGCGAGACTAGTGGTGAAAGGGTATAGTCAACGACATGGCATCGACTATGATGAGGTATTTGTTCCCGTTGTTTGCCTTGAAACTATTCGTTTGATTATTGCTTTGGTAGCCCATAATCATTGGAAAATACATCAAATGGATGTCAAATCGGCATTCTTGAATGAAATTCTTGAGGAAGAAGTCTATGTGGAGAAACCATTGGGTTATGAAGTCAAGGGTGAAGAAAACAAAGTGCTTCGATTGAAGAAGGCTCTTTACGGTTTGAAGCAAGCACCGAGAGCATGGAATTCGAAAATTGACAAGTACTTTCAAGAGAAGAAGTATATGAAGTATCCTTATGAGCACGCCCTTTACATCAAAATGCAAGGTGAAAACATACTAATCATTTGTTTATATGTTGATGATTTAGTATTTACCGGAAACAATCCTAGCATGTTTGATGAGTTCAAAAGAGAGATGACAAAGGAGTTTGAAATGACGGACATTGGTATCATGAGTTACTATCTTGGGATCGAGGTCAAGCAAGGTGAAAATGTGATTTTTATATCCCAAGAGGGCTATGCTAAAGAAATGCTCAAAAAGTTCAACATGGATGATGCTAATCCAGTTGGAACACCAATGGAATGTGGAGTCAAAATCACCAAGCAAGGAGGAGAGAAGGTAGATTCTACATATTTCAAAAGCTTGGTTGGAAGTTTGAGATACTTAACATGCACAAGACCGAATATTCTTTATTCAATTGGAATTATTAGTCGATTTATGGAGGAGCCAACAACTACACATTGCGAAATGGCAAAAAGAATACTTCGCTACATCAAAGGGACGATTGGGTATGGTCTTTCCTATGTCTCTTCTAGCAATTTTGATATTGTTGGATATTGTGATAGTGATTGGAGTAGTGACTTGGATGATCGAAAAAGTACTATAGGGTTTGTGTTTTTTATTGGTGAAACGACGTTCATATGCATGTCAAAAAAGCAACTCATAGTCACATTATCAACATGCGAGGCGGAGTACGTCGCGGCAACTTCATGTGTATGTCATGCAATTTGGCTAAGAAACTTAGTGAAGGAGTTGAAGTTTCGAATGGAAGGTCCAATGGAGATTTTTGTTTGACAACAAATCGACCATTGCCTTAGCCAAAAATCCAGTATTTCATGGGAGGAGCAAACACATTGATACCTGATTTCACTACATTCGGGATTGCATTGCGAAAAAAGAAGTAGAACTCAAATATATCAAGTCACAAGACCAAGCGATGGACATTTTCACAAAGCCCCTCAAGTTGGAGACTTTTATCAAAATGAGGAGTTTACTTGGTGTAACAAATCAAGTTTAAGGGGGGGTGTTGAGAAAATGAAAGGTTTTCATTATTAAACTTGATTTGTCGCATTTAGTGTGACTTTTGGTTTTTGTGACTTTTGGCTTTTGGTTTCTTGTAACCAATAGTGACTTTTGAGTTTTTGGGAGTTAGGTGAGTTATGAGCCTTTTATGACATTTAAAGTTTTGAACCATTGGTATTCTATGGTTATGTTTGTAAACCTATATAAAGACATGCTTAGTTGAATGAAAAATCATCTCCATTCATATTTGTCCTCCACGTTTTTCCAACAGTTGAGAGTACCTATTCAAGAGGAAGTATCCATTACAAGAAAGGTTGTCACAAATCAGCGTAAATAATAGTCAATCTAAAATAAAGATTCTCTGAGTATAAACTTTGTCTTAGATGGGAGGGTTGCATGAAAAAAAATTCCTCGAGAAACAGAGATACGAAATAGTCAAAGGTGTTAGAAAATCTTCACCTACTAGTTAATGAAATTTCTTAAACGTTAAAAAAGAAAAAAATGATACATAAACTAAGAGTGAGAGGACGAGCAAATGGAGCGATTGAGAGAGTGAGAGTGTGAGAGATGGACCGATTCGTAGTTAATTTTGTTTCTACCAAAATACCAATACATTGGCAAAAAACTTAGAACTATTCTATGATTTATTTATTAAGGCTAAGCATACAACCTTAGATCTAATATAAAGGGAAGAAGCATACATACCGTCGTTGTCGTCTCTGAAATATCAAGAACGCCTTTCTTGATTTGCGTCAACAACTGGGACACCGAAAATTTGATCTTCCCAACTATGACTCTGAGATTAGGAACGTAGTGGTGAGACTGCCCAATCTTGAATGGGAAAAGCACAAGAGGAAAAAGTTCCTCTTTGTGTTCTTGGTTGAGAGAATATGAGAGAGTGGCTAGGGAGGATGCAAGAGTGCATTCTTGTGACCTTATGTTGTGTCGCCTAAACCCTAGGTTTAGTGTTCTATTTATAGGAAAAAAGGTCATCAATAAAATATTCACAAATAATCAATTATTTTCATAAATGATTAATCTTTTCCATAATTAATCATTTCCATAATTGATTAATCATTTCCTTAATTGATTAATTACTTCCATAAGTGATTAATCATTTCCATAATTGATCAATTACCCAATTAATTAATTCTATAATTAATTAATTACCCAATTAAATATCATATATTTAATTTTCAGGCCTTCGATTAATTAATTCTATAATATAAATAAAATTCATATTAAAATTTGAACTCCTTCAAATTCTCTTATATCCTATAAATTTAATATGAATCAAATTCATATTAATATTTGAACTTCTTCAAATATTTATTTCTCTCATAATTTATAGTTTAATTAAATCACATTTAATTAGATTAAATTGAATAATTAATTAATTAATTTACTAATTAAATATCATATACTTAATTAGTCATATATTTGAACTCCTTCAAATATATAATTCTCTCAATTAATAAAGTTTAATCACAAATTAAACTTTATATTATAATGTATCACCATACATTATATTAATTATATCTCATACTATTAATTTGATTCCCATAAAGAATTTGAAGAATTCAAATTCTTTTCAAGATAAATTGTTCCTAATTACTCTTTACGAGCGAGCAGGGGGACCTAATGGACCTACAGATTAGAAGCTCCAATGATATGAAGATAACTGACTAAACTCATTAATCAGGTTAACCAATATTCATTAACTTTGGGTCATTCCACTAAAGACCCACAGCTGAACTCTTCTCACTGTAGAACATTTTTGTGTCCATGGATATAGACCTATACCGGTAAGTCAATTATTCACGAGTGTCTGTAACCACAGTTGGGTCAAATTACCGTTTTACCCCTGTGTTACATCTGTCTCCTTAAGTACCAGCGCTCCTCTAATGAACAACTGTTTATGGTCCAACCATTAAACAGAAAGTCCCTTTCGGGCCAGTGAGAGGGTGGGATCCCTTTGTTCAAGTCCCGGAGTCACTACTTAAGGGAACACTCATCTACTTCTCCTAGAAATGGGAATGAGTGAATTTCTTCTTGTGTTGTCATGTCCTCAGCCTCCCACTCGGTCTTGTCCTAAAAAAGGAAGGCTTATTGAGTCAGTGTATACGCCACTCTCACCCATACTAATCAAAGGACAATCCCTCGAGAAGGAGTTCATGACACACTCAGGATTAAGACTGAGTTACCTAGGTCATCCTATTGAAACAATAACCTAACTAGTTAACGGTGTTACAACTAGTGGTTGAATATTTCGTGGTCCGGTCTTATGCAAACTCATTGCATAGGATACTCTCGCTCACATGTCTACTACATGGACGCTTTGTATCAATACGTTTGTATCAAATACAAAGCGAGTCGTATTACATAGTGTTACCAAGATAAGGTACCCAACCTTATCCTTGTACTATAGATCTTTTAGGTTGTTATTTGAACATCGATCCCCGTATGTCCCCACATACTAGTTCAAGTTACATACAAACAATCTTGGATCTTTTTTTTTTTTTTTTTTTAAAGAACATTCGATCTTAGTTTATTGGATTTGGGTCATATTTTGCAATACTTAACAATAACACTTTATTGTAGAAACTCACTAACACTTTATTGAAACAAGTATACAATTTGTTTATATTCACTATCTACGAGTTTTAGGGCATAAAACCCAACAAACATATGGTTAGAATACCGCTCATAGATACTTATACCTTTACCATTATTGCCAAATTCAACTAATGGTCTAATCTTAGCAATTGATAAATTTCCACCACCTTTTATTCAATAAATGTTGGGATTGGTGTCCTAAAACTCGTAGATAGTGAATGTTAAACGAATTATATACTTATTCGATAAAGGCGTTATCGAGATTAATTCAGTAAAGTTATTACTGAATAAAGTAAATTGCACATATAATAACTCAAATCCAATAAACTAAGATCCATGGCTATAGGATGAACACTTGAGCTTTATGTAGAGACATAAAAGTGGATCAAGCTTGAGTAATAGCCAAAACGGTCTATAGTATAGGGATAGGGTTGGGTACCTTATTCTGGGGACACTATGAGACGCGGCCCACTTTATAGATGGTATAGACGATGTGATCCTAAATCGTCCATGTAGAGACATGCGAGTGGGGGCGTCCTATGCAATGAGTTTGCATAAGACCAGGACCAAGAAATAAGTCACTCTCGCTTTATAACATCGTTTACTGACGAGACTGACTATTTCATATGATGACCTAGGTAACTCGATCTTAATCCTGAGCTAACTATGAACTCCTGTTTATTCGGGCTTATCCTTAGATCTGCAAGAGTGAGAGTGGCTCAGTATCGCCGACTCAATAAGCCTCCTATTTCAGGGATAGGAATGGGTAGATAGCTGGGGACATAGTCGTGCGAGAAGGAATTCACTCCTACCCAAAATAGGGATAGTAGAGAGGTTGTTCCCTTAAGTGCTGACTCCGGGGCTTGAACAAAGGGATCCCACCCTCTCATTTGGCCTGAGAGGGACTCGGTTTATTGGTTAGACCATAAACCAATTGTTCATTAGAGGATCAGTGGGACTTAAGGAACTAGAAGTACTATAGGGGTAAAACGGGCTTTTGACCTAGCTATAGCTACGAACAACCTGTGAAGGATCGACTTACTAATCATGGTTAAATCAAGTGGACGGAAATATATCTATAGTGAGGGGAGTGCAACTATCGGGCTATAGTGGAGTGTCCCGGTAGTTAACGAATGTTGGCTAGCTTGGATAATGAGATTAGTCGGTTAGCCTCAAATCGTTGGAGCCCATGATCTATAGGTCCATTAGGTCCCCCTACTAGCTCATATCGGAATTAAGCCTAGAACAAAAGATAGGAAGCTTTGAATCGTTCAAAAATCGGGAAAAAGGATATTATCGTAAATTGTGTTTGACACAATAATTTAATTATGAATTAAATTAGAAAATGAGAGATGGAGTATTTAAAAGTGTTTTGAATACCATATATATGTATTAGGAATCATATATGATTTATTGCACAAGATTAGAATGATTAATTGGATTAATCATAAGAAATCATTTTGTAATGCCTCAAAATCAATTACCTAATGTTAAATTCAATTTGGAATTGAAATGAACATTAAATTGCAAGCTTGAAATTAGATTTCAATTTGTATTTGGTGGATTTAGTTGGAAATCCACTTATGCATGAACATTCAAAGTGGAAAGACAACTCACTCATGCATTGTTGCATGTCTTGTGAGATGTACACCTAGAATCCACTTGAACTTGCAAATACACCATGTGTCTTGTGTCTTGAGGCTTGGCTTTGCATGGAGAATGTCTTTAAAAGGAGCTTGAATCAAATTCAAAGGGATGAGAGCCATTTTTCCTTAATGTTATGCTGCTGGAATTTGGACTCAAAGTTCTCTCATCTCTCATTCTTCTCCATTGCTTGATGCTTCAAGCATTCCCTTCCCATTCCCTATCTTATATAGACTCCCACAAGTCGTTCTTGGCCCGGAGTATAGTAGGGAAGACTCTAGAGGTTGTCCAAGGAGCATAGGAGAGGCAAACACCACAAGGAGTTCAACATAAGTGAGCTACAAAGGTTGGTGTTTTCTATACTCTCTATTCTGTCTTTTCTAGAACATGCATGCTTTAGGAGTAAAATTGAATGTCTTAAGTGCTTTCGATCTTCAATTGCTTCTGCATGTGTAATATGTACACCTTCAATAAATTCAATCCAATCATGCATACATGGACGCACAACTAAAAACTAGTTTTGCTTGAATAAGAGAATGGTACAAGTGTAGGAGTAGAGGAGGGTTCCATCAATATTAACATAACTGAACAAAAAAAAAATGAACTAGCGTACTTTTCTAAGTAGTAGAATTTCTTCCTTCAGTGTTCTTCTGGTTGTAGTTTGAGGCCATATGAACCTCCTGGCCACATCGAAAACAAATGCGAGCTCCAAGCAAGCAATGCCCCCCCAGTGGCACTTCCCACAGTTATTACACATCGGCTTCTCGCGGATATCATTTTGTTGGCTAGCTTGCTGTCCCTGAGCTTGGGCCTGAGGTGGATTCACGACGGTGTCTTGGGATTGTTGCACATTATGGAATGTTTGGTCGAACTTCCTCTTTTGACCTGAAGAGGGTCCTGGTCCAGAGAGCGCTTGAGGTGTAGTTGCTGGACGACGGTCTATGAACTCAACCACTCTGACTGTCGTGGCGTAGTCCGGTGGTTGATGGGCGGCCACACTACCTTGTATGTCACCCCTTAAATCTGTGATAAACCGTTCCACTTTATCGGCCTTTGTAGCAATCATGGTAGAGGCAAACCGAGACAGTCTGACAAACTCCGTCTCATATTCTTCTACAGTTCGACTCCCCTAATTGAGAGCTATGAACTCCGCTTACTTCCTAAAACGTGCATTTGCAGGGTAATATTTCTTGAAGAACGCTTCCCTAAACTGAAGCCATTTCACATGTCCATTACTGACGTCTATGGTCCTTTCGGTCGACTGCCACCAAATCAAAGCATTTTCTTGCAACAGAAAAGCGACACAATAAACCTTCTGGTCTTCCGGACAATTCATGTGACGAAAGATGGTTTCAATGGAAGACAGCCATAGTTCCGCCACTATGGGGTCCTTTCATGCTTCATCGAATGGACGGGGGTCCCACTTCCTAAAGTCCCTTAAACACCTTGCCTCTCGCAACAGTGTTTCATTATTTTGAGGCGCTTGGGCCTGCTGCCCTGCAATCACACCTGCGACTGCCGCTTGCACTGCAAATTGTACTACCCCGACAACTGCTGACTGCACAATTGCCTGAATAACATCCACTGTGACAGGTTCTACTGCAGGTGCCAGTTGCTCTACTTGTGGGTCCTCTGTCAGATTGTTTTGTTGCCTCATTGGCGGTACAACTACCTCAGGGGCTGTGCGATCCCTTCCACAACCTCTTCCACGGCCCCTTCCACGACCTCTTCCACTAGGAGGCATGATCTAATATTCAACAAAACTCGACTAAGGCCCCGTTTGGGGTTGATTTTAAAGATGTAAAAAGTGATTGCAGATAAATTTTAACCGTTTTTTGTGTTTGGTTAAACTGATTCTTTCTTAATCTAGAGAAAATCAATTTTTGAATCACGTTAGTTTACAAAAGCTGTTAAGAGTAGCTTTAGGAAAATCTGGTGTAACTAACCAATATTTAAAATTCTCTTTTTTATCCTTCCATATTTTAGGTTTTCAAATATTATTATTCACAATTTATCTTATCTCATCTCATTCTTTTTATTTTAAAATTTAATTTGTTGCTTCTAATTTATTTTTCTTACTTTTTTTTTTTTGTATTTAAACTTAAATTAGATTTTGTTTGACACAATTTTTTCTATAATTGATATTTTTTTCAATTTAAAACAAAATATAATTTATAATATAAATGATATAAATTTACCTTTTTTTAATTAATTTACCTAATTATCTTAGGAAAGTTTTGAATGTAAATATTAATGCAATCTCATGCTAAATTGAAATATGTCTATTTTGGTCATTATACCTATTTCGCAACAATTTAATATTAATTTACCAAACACTGTAACTTGACTTTCCATGTTTAAATATGAAATTTACCAAACACTAATTTACTTCTTATGGTAGCTGATTTTCTTAAAAGCACAGCTGATAGCAATTATTTTAAAAGCTACAGCAACCATAAACTAAGCCTAAGTCTAATTTGTTGCTAGCCTAAACTTCAACCTTGTCTACTATTATTATTATTATTATTATTATTTAAAAGAAAATAGTAATAATAATAATAATAATAATAATAATATTAAATAACAATAATAATGATCATAATACTGACTTTCATACCAACTATGTGATCATGCTTTGTTGCCTTCTAGAGTGGGTTAAAAATATGATAAAAATGATCCCTAGAATACTATGCAAGTGCACATAGTCTGCAGCAAGTGATAAGTAATTTATCGTCTCCACGAGGTTTTGAATAGCTTTCACTCTACCTATCTTGTGTAACTTTTTAATGGTTTCAAGGTTGTTAAATTGATTGGATTTTGAAATAATGCTGAAGCAAAAGAAATAACAGAGCAGAATGTAAACGGATAAAGCAGACAGATTGGAAACAGGCGTTGGTTAAGATTTTTGTAATTGTTTAAAAAGATGCTCTAGCAATAATATTGATTAGGCAATTCTCTTGCAGTCTTATCAGCAGGATCCTCCTGGAACTCTGGATTTTTTGGAATGTGTTTCAACTCCAATGACGTTCTACCGATCAAGCACTAGGTGACTGGTTATCCTTAACTCAGTTACTGGCGTCCACCAACATATAATGGTCTAGTGTGATTAAATGCTACACACCTCTCAAATCATCCCTGAAACTAAGAGGTGATATTCATATCGGCTGACCAGGCGGGCACAAAATAGAAATAGACACAACAAATAATCAAGATGCTCAAATCAATATCAATTGCATAAAGTATGAAGCACGACAATTACATAGATCCTAACCAACACCTAAGTAAATTTAGTTAATGGAGTACAAGGTAACACACGCTACAATCTGAGTATGTGTATCCATAACTACAAGAATTTTACAAGAAAAGATTAATTCCCTTGAAGAAATCTGCAGCTAATGGTCTTCTTGAAGTCTCCAATCGTTCCTCCTTTATTCGGCTTCCAAGAATGGGAAGTGAGTCTCCAAAAATGGAATGAGATGACTTGAGACAGCTACCTCCTTTTATAGAGTGGAGTCAACCCTAATTAGGTCAAACTTTACACGTGGAAGGCTCTCCAAGCATCCTAGATCCGAGATTGATTCAGAAAATGCCACCTCATTAATGAATCACGTGCGGCTCACGTGGCAATTTTGCTCCTAGCTTTGCTGGATCATGGATTTTGCTCCCTCAAGTCGCTCAACATTATTTCCTCTACAAAATAACTTCTAAAGCATCCATTCTTCTAAATAGGTTAAAACACATAATATTCATCTAAAAGTAACCCTATTTGGCACAAAAGACACACAAATCACTATAGAAATAAGGCATAAATAACTCCCTTTTGGAGAGTTATCATGCTTCACTAAAATAAAATATAAACATCCAAATTAGGCAAATAAATAAATCATATTTCGATTAAGGCAGTTGTGTACCTGGCGATGACAAGGTGCTTGCTGGTAGACCATAAAGACACCTATGGTTTACGATGTAAACCAGTCTACAGAACCCTTAACCTAGAGCTCTGATACCAATTGTAACGCCCCGACTTTTTAAAACTTTTAGACTAAATAGGGACGTTACTACATGCATGCTATGGACTTGAATGACTCATAGAACTATGAGGTTAACATTTTATTGGCGACAAAAAATGAGCAAAATGGACAAATAATTTCAGTAAACGTTTATTTGGGATCCCAAGAAAACTTTGTAAAACTTAAAAATATTTGGAAACCTAGAAAACAACACATTAAATAAATCCTTGAATAATTACGTAGAAAAATCAAATAAAGGACACTAATATGTGGAAGTAAAAATATGCTGACATCGTCCACCATAGCGCCACCTGCCTAACACATTCTTACTCTTGCCTAAAAAAAATAAACAAAGAATGAGTATTAAAATACCTAGTAAGTAACCCATCTACCAGGGTTGGTTATGCAAGCACAAACGTTTATGAGGGAATCTAAACTTTTCTTTATAATAACTTTATTTCTTGGCCATAATGCCAAACGTGACATTGTCGCCACGAAAACTATATTGTGACTTTATCGCTGCTAAAACTTTATTGTGACCATAGTGCCACCTGTCATCATGACCATATCGACAAGTTTTGAAAATAAGTACTAAAATCATTCTCTTGACCATATCACCAAGTTTTAAGAAAATTATAAAAAAAAAAAAAAAAGAAGACATTTTGATCATATCGTCAAGTTTTAATAAAACTCTTGGCCATCCCGCCAAACTTTCCAATGACAAAACTTTTAAGAACGTACGTCACCGTGAATCATACATATGCACGAGAGGTCCCCTAACTAACTTTATGATAATGTAACACATGAAAATCCACATTTCATTCAAATAACCTTTTCATAACAAACATCAAATTTCTAGTTTTACATGCTCAACACTCCAGATACAAAACATATAAATCATAGTAAATTTCACATAATCAATTTCAATACAAGCACAACAATCAACACAGATCAGCACCCAACAATTTTACAATTATCATGACAACTGACAATTTTACATTTAAGCAATAAATTTCCAACATGCTGATAGGGGAGCCACTTACTCAGTACTGTTCATGAAGTTTACTCAAAATTCTTACTCCAATGATTCTCTAAATCCTTAGCCAAAAATGTCCACAACTACGCATAAAAGGGGTTTCCAAGATTAGAAATTTTTGTCCAATAATTCAATTAAACTCAAACATGCTTAAGGGAGGTCTTTACTCTTGAATACTCACCTGGAAAGGCCTAAACAACTGCTAGACAATACTTAAAATCATTGAATCTTGAAATCTCAACGATGGAAAAATAGTGGGTAACGTTGAAATGTGCTCAATTAACAATAGGTTAACTCCAAATATCAAAATAATTGCTAACAGAGACTTAAATGAAAAAATAAAACTCACCCAATCAAACAATTCCTTTCGCTGGACAGCAACTTGGGTGGTCGATACTCAACTTGAATGACAAAACACACAACAATCTAGAATCAATTTGGGAAAAATCTATGGGTTACTTTCTATTCTTAAGAAAATTGTTGAAGAAACTCAAATCAAACATGGAAACTCACTGAGACTTACCCCAAACGACACCCAATATGTGACTATGGTTGCTGCAACCAACACTCGATGTCAGCGGGGATTCGCGACGGATCTGGGCGACACAACCAGCGATGACGTGGAAGTGAGCGGAGAAGAGAGGGAGAGAAGATTGGCCAGCGAACAACTCTAGGCGGCGTGGGTGACTGGCGATGAGAGTGGCGGCGCGACGGATTCTTCACGCGCTGTGGTCATGGCGGCATGCGCCGTCGGTTGAGTTCAAGATGAGCAGATGGAGTAATTGAGAAAGTGAGAGCATAAGGGATGAGAGAGACGAGAAGATGGGGTTCTTGATTTTTTTTTTTTTTTTTAAACTGAAACTCCTAATTCGAGGGGGAGTGGGCTGGCGTTAATAGTGCCAGCCCACCCTCTCTCCTTTTGACTTTTCTTCTTCTTCTTGTTTTTTTTTTTAAATATATATATATCTAATTATTATTATTCTTTAATTAATTATAAGAAAGGGGTTGTTAAAATTTTGTGTACAAAAAAATAATTTGTAAATATGACTCTTTTTTTTAAAAAAAAATTGTGCACCCATTTAGAAATTTTCACGTAATTTTCTTTTTATTCCTGTATATCACTAATATGCTATTTTTATAATATATTATGGAGAAACATATATCTATAATCTATAATCTATATCTATCTATAATCTATCTATAATATATATAAAAGTACGAATGTGGAAAAAACTTTTTTTGGACGATAATATCCTTAATTTTTTTACTTAATACATACATTATTGCCCTTCATTTAAAATTTTAATTAAAAATTACAAATTAAATAAATCATGGTACATTCACCATTTCACCAAGATTGTGTTGAAAACCTATTTTTCATTTAGGGAAAAATACACTTTTAGTCCGTGAGGTTTGGGTTAGGTTTCATTTTGGTCTCTGAGTTTTCAAACTCAACAATTTAGTCCCTGAGGTTTGATTTTAGTTTCATTTTGGTCCCTCCATCCAATTTTCCGTTAATAATTAACGGAATGCTGACGTGGCACTAATTTTTTTATTAAAAATATTTATTTTTTGATTTTTTAAAATATAAATATATTAAAATAATAAAAATATTATAATTTTATTATTTCTTTTCACCTCTATCTCTCCTTCTTCTTCACCTTTCCCTTCTTCTCCAAGCTCCATCACCACCATCCTACTCCCACGGTTGCCGGCGGCCAGCGCCGGCAATCGCCACTCGCCACTCGCCGGCGACGGCAACTCTTTTTTTTTTCCCCTTCTTCCTCCTTTCCTCTTCTTTCTCTCCATTGCCTTCCTCCTCACCGAGCTTCTTCCCCACTCTCTCAACTGCAACTTCTTCTTCATCAACGTTTCTCATCGCCAGCGAAAGTGTACATCATATACCACCGTCGAAGCTCGACCCTCGACGATTCTAGCAGCACCTGTGCAGTCCAGGACGACGAAATCACAGAACGAAAAACCCACGCCAAACACAACAAAAACCCACAAAACGAAAACCCACAACCACACAACTAAAAACCCAGGCGAATAGATCGCTAACAGACCCACGAACAGACCTCGAACCATTCCAGATCCGTTCGATTTCAAACCCACGATGCGGTTGTTCAGATTTCGTTCCAGATCTAGCTTTGTTCCGACTGTTGGGTTGTTTGAATTTTGTTCCAGATTTGTTCGATTTTAAACCCACGAAACGACACTGTTTTCTGAGTTCGGATTTGCAGCTTTCAAACCCACAAGTTCGAATCTGCAGCTTCCAAAACCCACGATTTCAAACCTTTGCAGCTCCGTTCCGACTTTTTTTTTTTCATTTTTTCTTTTCTTTCTTCGTTCCGACGGTGGTTGCGTGCCGTTTCATGGGTTTGAAATCGTGGGGTTGCAGTTTCGTTTCGTGGAGAAGAAGCTTGGGGAGGAGGAAGGAAATGGAGAGAAAGAAGAGGAAAGGAGGAAGAAGAAAAAAAAAAGTTGCCGTCGCCGGCGAGTAGCGGTCGCTGACGCCGGCCGCCGGCAACCGTGGGAGTAGGATGGTGGTGATGGAGCTTGGAGAAGAAGGGAAAGGTGAAGAAGAAGGAGGGAGGGAGGTGAAAAGAAATAATAAAATTAATATAAAATTATAATATTTTTATTATTTTAATATATTTATATTTATATTTTAAAAAATCAAAAAATAAATATTTTTAATAAAAAAATTAGTGTCACGTCAGCATTCTGTTAATTATTAACGGAAAATTGGATGGAGGGACCAAAATGAAACTAAAATCAAACCTCAGGGACTAAATTGTTGAGTTTGAAAACTCAGGGACCAAAATGAAACCTAACTCAAACCTCAGGGACTAAAAGTGTATTTTTCCCTTTCATTTATTATATCATTTAAAAACCAAAATTTGGACAATTGATTGCTAAAAAATAAATTTAAAAGCATAAAAATGAACACAATACTTAATTAAAAGGAAAGAAACGTTCAAAAATTTTTTTTAAGTCTTTTCAAAAAAAAAAAAAAAAAAAAAATTTAAGTACAACGTTACACATAACCTTATAAAAACACTGATTCAAATTCATTTCTCTCAACTCCCAACCACCAGTTACCATGGGTCTAGTAGTCCACAAAACCTATTTATTCCCTATCATTTCTCTCTTATGGTTTTTGATTCTTTAATTCTTTGGTTACAAAACTTCCTTTTGCCTCTCCTTTATATTTCAAGAAAGAATCAACAATCCATCTCAATATTCATCTATGCATTTTGTTTTTTTTTTTTTTTTGAATAAAATAATTTCGCTAGAAGGAGGGCTTGAACCTCCGACCTTGTGGTTAACAGCCACACGCTCTAACCAACTGAGCTATTCCAGCTTTGTTCATGTTCATCTATGCATTTTGTTACTCAAGCAGCATCCACATCCATTTAGAAACATCATCTACTTAGTTCACAATTGCAACAAAGTTGGATTTAGAAGACACAAGTCCATAATCAGTTAGATAATTTGTTGAGAGGAAATGCTCGAAATAATGTAATTGCCTTCATTGGTGAATTTTTCTTCTTCCCTTATCTTTCTTGTATATGTGTTTCTTCCATACATTTTCTTAACTTCATAGCAATGTCTATTTTTTAGTATGATATAGTTGCACATCAACGATCCAAGGTGTCAAAAATTTGGATTGAAGAACACAGTGGCGGATCCAAGATTTTATACCAGGGGGGCACAAGTTATAAATGCAACTTTAGAAGCATTGATACAATATTTAAATACCTAATATCGATTAGGTCAAATTACAAGTTTAGTCTTTGAACTTTCGGATTTGTGTCTATGGTCCCTAAACTTAAAAATGTGTCAAAGAGAATCCTAAACTTTCAATTTTGTGTCCAATAAGTTCTTGAATTTTCAATTTTGTGTCTGATAGATGTTATTTGACATTTTTCAAAATTCACAGGCTTACCAAACACAAAATTGAAAGTTTATAGTTTCATTAAACATAAAATTCAATTATGAATGTTTAGGATTTAAATTGATACAATTATTAGTATGGAGTTTTAATTGACCCCAAAGTTTAGGGGTAGAATTGATTTTTTTTCCTAATTTTTTAAAAAGAAACTTATAAACTCATTTCATATTCTTTTTAGGTTAAAATATCATTTTGGTCATTGTACTTTGGAACTTATTTTATTTTATTGTCAATAATTCCAATGTCCAAATATAATCCTTGTACTTTTAATAATCTTAAAATTAGTCTATGGTTAACTTTTTCAAAACAAATTTAGTCTCTATTAGCTTTCGCTTTATAAATTTTGAAAAAATATTAACAATTGGTGTGTTTTCTTGAATGAAAATTATGATTATTACCATGTTTTAGAGTAACTTCAAATTAATAATGATTAATCTAAAGATTTATTGAAATTACATAGAACTATTATAAATAAACAAAGAAAAGAAAAAGGAAAAACTGAACTATTATAAATAAACAAAGAAAACTGAACTATTATAAATAAACAAAGAAAAGAAAAAGGAAAAACTGAAAATACCGATAAACAAAGAAAATTGAACCTATTATAAAAACAACGTGCAATGGGTTTGATCCCAAAACTGGTTGGAGGGCATTAACACACAGAAAGGGACGAAAACCAACATGTCAAAGGTAACTTTTAATATCTAATCTGCAAATTATATATATACAATAGAAAACGTTTTAAATTGAGGGGGGCACGTGCCCCCCTTGCCCCTTCTTAAATCCGCCCCTGGAAGAACACCCACCCTAAGTGAATGAAGCTGACTCTAGAGACTTACTCATGTTTTTATATTCTGTTTTGTGTTGTTTATCTATACTAAAAAAAAATTTCACATCCGACTTTTATATTAAATTAGCACAAATTCATATTTATACAATTTTAAAAGTTGCAATGGCAATCAAATGCAACATATTTGAAAATAATTTTATAAAAAATTGAAAATTTATTAAATCTCTTATATTATATCTTTGATGGAGAAGACAATCATCTATAGTTACCTAAAATAGTAATTAATGAAATTAATTAGTCTAAATTAACTATTTGACTAAATTTAATAACTATAGTGTTCATTAGAAATTAAAAAAAAAACATTTCACATGATAACCTTCCTTCTATTGTCAAAAAAATACTAATACTAATAATAATAATAATAAATGATAACCTTCCTTCTATTGTCAAAAAAATACTAATACATAATAATAATAAATAACATTCCTTCTCTTTCAATTCAATACACTATTTTCTTTTAATTAAAAAAATCATTTTCTTCAACAATCTAACTTGGACTACAATTTATCCAAGTCATTACATTTGTTAATAAAACAAAATATTTAATGACAAAACTGTAATTTTTTTAAACAAAAGGAAAAAAAATCTAATTCATAATTATATTTGTTAAGTTTTTTTTTTTTTTTTTTTTTTTTTTTAATTGAGAAAAGGTAATTTCATTAACAATAAAATGAGCCCCGAGGGGATACAAACATATTTTGCTCATGCAACGCTAAACATCCATTGTGGATAGTTTCCTAGCCACAAAAAGGGTGATGAAGAAAGTCCCCTTTAGCCATCTTATGAGAAAATATATTGTACTTGCGACTGACAAAATTAAACACCACCTTTTCAAAAGAGGCTGTAATTTCATTGATATCCCATAGCGTTGTAGCAATGCTAGAATCACCATTCGTCTCCCCCTTTATTGTCTTGATTAATGTCATGGAACTAGACCAATTCCACTATTGCCTGAAGCACCCATGAATGTCGCATCCGTATGTAAGACCAAATCTTCCCCGTTTGAAATAATATTAGAAATATCCTCCTCTGATTGCACATATGGTCCACCCTTTGGGTTAGCCTTCCAGAATTCCTCCAGATAGGCATTTATCCATTCACATCGCGATACCACAGAGGGGATTGGACGATTGTGAACTAGACTATTTCTATCATTCCAAATTGCCCAGGCACCCACACAAATGCGTTCTAAGTCTGGACCCTTGAATCTGTTCATACTCAACCATCTATCTTTAATCTCCATTGATTCCATCTCATTCCCATACACCGAGGGAAAAATGATGTCCCAAACCTCCCGAGGTCTCCCACACCTGAATAGAGCATGATCTATAGTCTCGTTCTCCTCTTTACACACTGGACAAATTCCATGGACCGGGACATGATGATTCCATAGGTTGACCATGGTTGGAATAGAATTGTGGAAAGATCTCAAAACAAACATTTTCACCTTACTAGGCACCCTCATTTTCCATAGATTGTTCCACCAACTAGACTCAACCCTTACTCCTGATAACGATTCCTCCCAACTACACCTTATACCGAGCTTATATCCACTCCTCACCGAATATTCTCCTCTCCTATCATAATGCCAAATCCATTTATCAGGGGCAGAACTACTTATCGGAAGACCTTTTATCACCTCAACATCCCCCCGATTAAGGTGTTGATAAAGTTTCCCCATATCCCATTGCAACGATGGCATGATAAAATCCGCCGCTACCGCATCTTCCATGGAAGGCCTAGGATATGATATCACCTTAAAAGTAGTAGGTCTCGGAATCCATGGGTCCCTGAACATTAATATTGAATGGCCATTACCCAAATTTTTTCTTATACCTTTTTTCAGAAGATCCATTCCCCATATAAAACCCTTCCAAAAGAAGGACGAGGAAGAACGAGCAGACAAATTTAAAACCGTAGAATTCGGGAAATATCTCCCACGAAGAACTCTGGAAATTTTAAGCTGTGGGTTACACAAAATCCTCCAGACCTGCTTAGCAATCATCGCTTGGTTGAACGAAACCAAATCACGAAAATTTAAACCTCCATCCTCCTTCGGTTTGCAAAGCTCTTCCCATCTTCGCCAATGCATCCTCCGCTTATCCCCTGAGATCCCCACCAAAATCTGGCACAAAGTGCCGAAATTTGCGATAGAATTCTGTTGGGAATCCTAAAGCACCCCATCTCATAGGTAGGAATTGCCTGAATAATGCTTTTAATCAACACCTCTTTTCCCCCTTGAGAGAAAAAGTGACTCTTCCAACTCTAAAGTAATGACCACACTTTATCCACAAGGAATTGGAAATCCCTCGATTTACCTCGATGAAATGATGACGGTAGACCGAGATATGCTCCCAATGAGTCAGACACCTTCATAGATAGGATATTGCTTAAAAAATCCTTAGAATCTGGAGGAACATTTTCTGAGAAGAAAATCGTCGATTTGCTTATGTTAACACACTGACCCGATGCTTTCTCATAGTCATACAATATGGATTTAAAAAACCCAAAATCACCTGTCGCAGCTTTAAGGAACACAAGACTATCATCTGCAAAGAATAAGTGAGAAATTTCAGCAAGATCTCGCGATTGAAATTCCTGCCAAATTCCTCCGTCTAGCCGAATCCAATAGAGCAGAAAGACCCTCCGTACATATTAGAAAAAGATAAGGGGATAGAGGATCTCCTTGCCTAATACCACGCGATGGTTTAATAAACCCAAAAGATTCACCATTCATAAGAATAGAAAAAGTTGGCGTCGTAATACACTTCATCACCAACTTGATCCAACTCTCATGAAAACCAAGTTTAAGCATAATTTGACTCAGGTACGACCATTCCACCCTATCGTACGCTTTACTCATATCGAGTTTTAAAGCTGCAAATCCAGCTTTTCCTTTTTTCTTGTGTCTTAAAAAATGAACCATTTCATGACCCAGAATCATGTTATCAGAAATCGATCGGCCAGGAATGAATGCCGATTGGCACTCATCTATGATATCATTCAGTACTAACTTAAGTCTGTTGGCAATAACCTTTCCTAGCGAGACTTTGGAATAAGCACCAAATTCGTATGATTCCACGCCTGTACCGACTCGTCAGAATTCAGAATAGACAGGCAGTTCGAGATTGTTGTAGGACCCACGATCTCCCAATATTTTTAGTAAAAGAGTGTAAGGAAGCTGTCTGCCCAAGAGCCTTAGTTGGAGGGAATCCTTTAATAGCTGCAATCACTTCCTCCTTAGTAAACGGGGATATAAGCATCTGATTCATCTCCTCGGTAATTCTTCTAGGAACATGGTCTATAACCTTACACGCATCTCCCAGATCCGGATGATTTGAAGTAAATATATTTTTGAAATACTTCACAAAAGTCAGCCTTCTCTGATCGCCAAATATCGTTATCATCCTCAATTCATCAAATCCAATTCTTTTGACATCGGATCGAAGCTTTCTGGTGAAACCATTTTACCCCATATCAGCCAATCTTCCCTAGATCGCTGCTTCCAGTAAATCTCATCTTCCAGAAGCAATGAGTCCAACTGGCACAATGGTGTACAACATCGAAATTGATATGCGGAGTCCCCTCATAAGCCTTTTTAATTTTGTCTCTCACCACGTTTATCTCAACCTTCAATCTTTTGTTTTGGCTAGCTCCCCATCCTCCCAATTCTGCTGCACACGTCTTCAAAGCAAGGTGAAAAGGCTCAGTCGAAGCTTTAGCACCCTCCCAAGCTCCTGAACGACGAATGATGTTACCACACTCGTCATAACGAGTCCACCATTCTTCAAATTTGAAAGGTCTACAGCGACGGGGTCGGTGAGACCTATACACCCTTCCCTCCAAACTAAGTTCAATTGGTCGATGATCAGACTTCGCCCAATTGAGATTAGTCACATGGATATCCTCAAACAGAGAACAGAAATTGGTATTGGCTAGAAAACGATCCAATCGCAGACTAACCTGAGCCCCCATGTTCCTTCTATTGCACCACGTAACCATATCCCCAGAGAATCCAAGGTCCCTTAAATTACAATTGTCCAATACTTCTCGAAAAGCTGATATTTGGCGATTGTCTCTATCTGGGCCTCCCAACTTTTCATGTTGCCACAAGATTTCATTTAAATCACCACCAATCACCCAGGCAGCATCATTGAGATCATGAAGCCTACGAATTAGATTCCAAGATTGAATTCTTAAATTTGGGTCTAGATTTCCATAGAGCCCAGTAAAACGCCAATGTTTGTTATCCCAATCCACATCTGCATCTATATGATGAATAGAGAAATTACGGATAGACACATCGATATCATCTTTCCACAGCAAACACAAGCCACCACTAAGACCAACACGATTGACCACAAAACACCCTGAATAATTCAAACGCACTTTCAATTTATTTAAAACGGAAGACGAACACTTTGTCTCTGAGCGAAAACATAAATGAGGATTTAAGCGATATAACTCATTGCTGACGTTTCGGAATGCCCATGGGCTCCCCAACCCACAGACATTCCAACATATTATTTTCATGGCTCTTGGCGGGACTGCTCAGCAGTCCCCGCCTTCTTACAATCAAAGTCATGAATTTTAGGACGTTTTATGTTAACCGAAGAAAACAATATTGGTCCATCCTTCCGCTTCTGAAACTCCTCCAACGCATCCACAGTCATGCCTGACGACACGTATTCTGCTCGAGCGCTCTTTTTCCAAGATATCCCACGACCTGCAAACAATTTAATCTGTTTTGGACGCCTTAGCCCAGTCGAACCACGTTCTACCATGTCTTCGGTACCAGCCCCATCATCATTAATCGAAAAATGGGTCACGTTCCAACATACCACTCTCAACTTTGCCGTCCTCCTCGGCCCGCTCATGATTGGGCTCATCTTGGTTGATCGGATCATCCTTCACAACAGGGGCAAAAACGAACTCCTCCACAGCCTTATCATCAAAGCCCGCTATCTCGTCATCCTCTATCATCTTTGGGTCACTCTCCAATACATCATCATTATCCTTATTCAAGTTTGGATCTTGAAGAAATCCCATTGGAGAAGAAGACGCAGATTTGAAAATCGAAACTAAGGACTCTGATAACCGCCTTTTACAAGCCTTCATGGACTCCTCATAATTACTATTCTTCTCAAATCCCAATTCAGGCCGTTGGAATAATTGGGCCCCATTACAACCATTTAAGGCCAACGGTTGAGATAAATCAGGACCATTAATGCCAATAAATCCCATCGATTTTGACGGTTTCGCTTCCTCCTTGATGGTAACGGCTGGTGAGCTGGACAAACGATCCATCTCGTCGACGGACTTCATCCCCTGAATACCATTCCGGCGAGAACATTCCGAACGCCACTGAGAATCTACCGCTGGAAAAATGCCTCTGTACTTTGCTATTGTCTCGGTGATTGGTGCGTCGTCAGCTGAATGGATGGAATGTGAGATAAGATGAAAAATAAGAATAAAGAATAATTCAGCTAACACTTAGTGCAAGTATACACTGCCGCACGTAGTAATAAAAAAAACTTAGAAGTACTCCAAGGGTATCGATCCCACGAGGACTAAACTGGAAATTCAGATTTGACGAAGAAACTGCTCAAATGATTGCTTTTGAAAAGGTAACCAAAGAAAATAAGTTGATTGATTGGGTTTTTGAAAAATAAGTAAAACAAGCAATAAAAGAATAAAGAATAACAATAAGAAATAAATTAGGTATTCAACATGGATTCATCCCTAAGGTAATAACCATAGTCATGCAATATCTAACTTAAGTGTATTCAATGCATTGGGTCAGATTTAACTCCTATTTGGCCCTTGTTTCCAAAAACCGTTAGAAGGCTAAGCGAGTACCGTTATGCACATTTCTGTGACTCGACTCCGACATAGATAATTCACGAATGCAACCTATAACCCTATAGTTGATATAGGGTGCCTTAGGCAGCTTGCCCTATATCGCCGAACAATCTCTTTCGAGCTTTTTCTCCTATATCACCTTTATGAGAACCAATATCGTTTATCCCTTTCGAGATCAAACTCACATAGCATGCAAAGTCTAAGTGATCAAATTAAACTCAGCAAGATTAGAGTGATAATCAATAAAGAATGACATGCATTGAACACGACTTAAGCAAATAAAGCACTTTCAAGCCATTAAACCCTAAGGGAATTCACCACATTGAACCCCTCAACGGGATTTAGCTACTCATGATGGGATAAAAAGTAAATGAACACATTTTCATTGAAATAAGAATGTAAATAATACAGAATAATGAAAAGATTCAAGAGTTGGAAATAAAGGAGATAGCTAAATATTATGGGTTTTTCTATTTACTTAATCCTTCTAGAGTTCGCTAAGACACTCCACTTTCTCACTTTTACAAGGTAGGAATGGGTGAAACTCTCTACAAACCACAAGGTTTGACGTCTAACTCAGGTTAGAATTTGGTCATCTAAGAAGGACCTCAGGCATCCCTACTCATTGGCGTCGAGCCAGGGTTCTGTCACCACCATTTTCTTCCAAGTGAGTTCTGCTTCAATTTGACTTTGAATCTCGAGCTTATATAGTTTAGAAAATGGTTGAGAAGCTGCTAAATAGGTGCTGGAAGGTTGCCCAGTCAGTTTCGGGGTCAAAATAGCCAGTTAGGTGCGAAGAAGACTCGTCAACAACGACCCACGGACGACTCGAAACGGTCTCGGTTTTTCCAGAAATGCGGTCGCATTTCACTTTTTCCTTCCCAAAAATGCAGTCGCATTTCTGGGGAATTCCAGCTTTTCCTCTGTTTTTCTACACAGCAACAAACTAAGTCAATTTCTCTTAAAATCAAGTCTTTTTAAGCACAAATAAGTTAAATTTGACAAAAGTGATCCTCAACACCCTAACTTATCAAAGTAAGCATATTTTGAGCTCGGGAACGGTAAATTGATCACAACATACAACATTTAACCAATAAATGAGCTAAATTTAAGGGCAAAATAGGTATATTTTTTACCCTTATCAGTGATCTTCTTCTTGCCTTTGCCTTTGCCATCCGCCAACCGACCGCCGACCAATGAATACAGAACCGGCATTAACGTTGCAGGAGAAGCTCTCGGATTGTCTTCTGATGGTTCCACAATCCGAATACCACGATTGATCTGACAAGGAAGTTCATCCACCGAAACGATAGGAACCGTTGTGGGGGACACCTCGATTGCCAATCTCTGACTCCGAGGATCTTCCCAACGAGCTTCACGGCCTAGATCACGATCCACACCATCGTTCACGATCATGCCTTTCCTTGAAAATTTTAACCATTCTCCATATTGCATTGGAGAATTCATCCCCTGCTCCAACCGGATGACCCGAACACAGTCACGGGAGGCATGTCCTATAATTCCACAGAAACCACATATCTCCGACAACTGCACATATCTGAAGGGAACCCACAAACTACTAAGCGGCCCGTCCAAATAGATTCGAATACCCCGGCGAAGGGGACAGGACAAGTCAATTCGGACTCTAATCCTCAAACTAGCGCCCCAGAAAAGAAAAGCACTCCTAGAATCCACATCTTCGAACACACCCACTGCATTCCCAATACGTGCCGCCATGGAATGGTTGTACCAGTCAAGGGGTAAGTAAAAAACGTGAATCCAGAAGGCCACAAAAGAAAAAGGATGATCAGATGGTTTCAATCCGCGAATAGGAAGCTCCAAAACAAGAAGATACTTCTCGAAAATCCACGGCCCCTGTCGGAGAACACGAACCCTATTCGCTTCATTGGCGATCCACCTGCAGGCTCCAATCTAATCTCCATGTCGCTGAGAAGTTCCTCCTCATCACCTCGGCTCCCAAAGGCCGATGACAGAACAACTTCCCCAACAGGCAGAACCCAAGCAACTGAGCTGAGCGACCAACAACCTCTCTATCCGCAACGACCGACTGATCTTTTTCCTCAGTCGTCAAACTCAAATGAGCCCACTCATTCGCCAAACCAGAGGGATCCATATGGCCACGAAAAAAATTGAAAAATCAAGAACAAAGACAGGAGAAAAGGATTTGAAATACCGTAGAAGACGATGACAATACCCAGCTCCCCCAATTCCCCTGATATATCAACACAATGACTGAAATTCCACTGGAAAGATCTCCCAGATATGATAACGGAAGGTGAAGGACATTAAAAATCCGCTCCATATCCGCTGAAAGGTCGAAAATCCGCCTGATTTGAAATCATCAGACCAAGATATCGCCAATTTCGCCGAAGATCACCAGCAATCGTCGCCGGAAATCGTCTCTTCATTGAGAGCTGCGTTTAAATTATTAGTTTCAATTTATTTTTAAATTATTAGTTTCAATGTCAATTATATTTGTTAAGTTAAACCATTTATGTATAGTTTCAAATTTTATATTATAAGATTAAATTTTAAAAGGGAAAAACCACGTGCAACGCACGTGTGAAAAATCTAGTCAATAGTAAACGTATAAAGTTGAGATACGTTGATGGACCCTTTCAACTTTTCAAATATTTTTTTATTTATTTAGATTTGACTTTAAATTGCATCATATTTTCAAATCTTTTTATATTGCGTTAAATTTGCTATTATTTTAGGCTATATTATTAAAATAACTTCCACCCTTATTTAAAAATAATTTTGATCAATTTTAAAATAATAATAATAATTTTGATCAATTTTAAAACAATAATAGTAATAGTTTTGATCATATGCGACTGCCTTCCAAATGAATGGCAATACATTAAAATAATTTTTAGGGAAAAAAATCATTTTTAACCCTAAACTTTGAGGGTTCTATCAATTTTAACCCTGAACTTTCAATATTTACCCTAAACTTAACAAGTCATATCAATTTTAACCCTAAACTTGCAATTTCATCAAATTGAACACCAAACTTATTAGATTGTATCAATTTTAACCCTAAAATTGCATAAGTATTACAATGTATACCTTTACTTAACTTTCTATTTGAACCACCGTACGTAATTGACTATTTTTTCCCTTTTTTTTTCTTAATTCACATTGCACATTGTTGAGGATCCCACATTGAAAAGATTAGTGGAGACCTCACAATATATAAGCTACAAGGGTCACCCCACTCATCGCCAATTGGTTTTGAGATGGAAGCCCATGTTATCTAATATGGTATCAGAGCCCATTAAACCCAAACGGGTATTCGGTCCAATAAAAAGAAATTGGGATCCGATCCAAGAATGGTGAACCCAAAGAGGCACCATCTTGAGGGGGCATGGGCACCATCTTGAGGGGGCATGTTGAGGATCCCACATTGAAAAGATTGGTGGAGACCTCACAATATATAAGCTACAAGGGTCACTCCACTTGGTTTTGAGATGGAACCCCATGTTATCTAATATGGTATCAGAGCCCATTAAACCCAAACGGGTATTCGGTCCAATAAAAAGAATAAAAAAAATTGGGATCCGATCCAAGATGGTGAACCCAAAAGAGGCACCATCTTGAGGGGGCATGTTGAGGATCCCACATTGAAAAGATTAGTGGAGACCTCACAATATATAAGCTACAAGGGTCACCCCACTCATCGCCAATTGGTTTTGAGATGGAAGCCCATGTTATCTAATACACATGAATTGGTTTCTTATAAAATATTGAAGAAACTTTATTTTAGATGACTTTTTCTTATTGTTGAGAACTTTGTGAGGACTTTTTTACTGTTATATAAGATTACGAAAGCAAAGCAACTTTGGAGGTTTTTTATCTTCAAATATTTGCTGGTTTTTTCTTGTTGTTAAGAACTTTGTGGGTTTTTTTCCTTCTTCTTTTACTTTTTTTTTTCTTGCTAATTAGAAAAATGTACAAATGTAGGAAACGAGAACAAAGAAATTTCGAGTTTTTTATTTCACATATCTGCTAGATTTTTCTTGTTGCCAATAACTTTGTGAATAACAATGAGAAGAATAATATAGGAAATTTGATTTCTTTTGATAAAGAGTTTCTCCAACAAATTTCTTACAAAACACCAACTCAGGTGCAATGTGAATTAAAAAAAAAAAAAAAAAGGAAATTTTCAATTACATGTTTTAATGGCAATTCAAATGAAAAGTTGACCAAAGGTCTACATTGCAACACTTATGTAAGTTTTAAGTTCAAATTGATACAATTTGTTAAGTTTGGGAGTTCAATTTGATGAAATTGAAAGTTTAGGGTTAAAATTGATACAACTTGCTAAGTTCAGGAGTCAAAATTGATTTTTTCCCTAATTTTTATATAAAATTTAGAGATTAAAACATAATATTGAAAGCAAAGAGACTATAATAGAATATAAGTACTTGAGTAGTCAAAAAAAAAAAAAAAAAAACATATGAAAGTCAAAGTCCTATAGTGTAAACTTTCTTCTTTTATGGGTCCTAGAGTTTTCTTTGAGGAAATATACCACAAATTTCTTTTACTTGAGAATCTCAAGTAAGTGAAGTTCCTACCAAGATTTTACTTTCTTTATTATGTGTGCTCGAGTATTTTGTAGGATTGAAGAGAATGAATGGTGCATTTGGAATACATTTTAATTTAAATGTTTTTCAAGAATGCATTTTTAAAAAACATTTTGTATAAAAATTGTTTAGAATTTAAACACTCATATGTTTGGTTACATTTCCTTATAAGTGTTTTTATACACAAGTTATTGTATACTTAAAAACTCTTTTTAAAAAAGTTGGTCTCAAGTGTTTCTCTCAAAATGGTTTATTTCCCAATCTTATTCTCTAATAAGTCATTTTTAGTGGTTGCCAAACACTATAACTTTTTTCAAAATTAAACACTTAAAGTTAAACCAAACACACCCGAAATGGCACAGATGGCTATTATAATCGTTTTCTTCTAGTAACACTACTCATTGCCTAATTCATATTTTTGAGTTGATAGCACACAAAACGTGATATCCTTATACATTAGTTATTGTCTAGTTTTGAAGCTTTGTCGATTACTTTCATGTCTATATTTGCATATTTTGTTGTAATTGAGCATTTAGAGCAAAACTAGAGTTTTTGAGTGATTTTGGGGAAAATAGAGCTAATTTGCAAAGATTTGAAGAAAATGCATCAAACAGGCCAAAAGGCCCGGCTGAGAGCATTGAGTCGCTGCACATCTCAAGCCTTTTGGACCGGCTGCATAGCATCTCAACTACAGAAATTTACACTTTTCCCGACGTACACTAACGTCGGCAGAAATCAGAAAATGTGTCGACAAAGGATCTTCTGACGCGATTCTACGCATCGACCTGAACGTCGAAATAGAGCAATTAGCACAGAACTTCTCCAGATGTAGTTTTCTACAATGTCGAAAGAAACCATTTTTCTCAACACACTTGACGTCGCGTATGCAGAAAAATGGTTTCAAGGCCAACAATTTTATGCATTGGCAGAAAAAGGTTTTGCCGACGCATATGTTCTGGCGTTGGCAGATATCGAAGTATCCCTTACTGCCAACGCCAGCCACCTTGCGTTAGCAGATGTGGGTTCTGTCGACGCGTTATACTACACGCGTCGACATATATATTTTTTTTATTTCTGTTTTTCTATTTTAATTCTTCCCAATTTGTTTTTTTCCTAGATGAAAACATAACATTATAAATTGTAATTAACATTATATCATTAAATAATGTTTTTTGAGTTAGGAGTGTCTAGGAACCTTGATTTAATTTGTTAGTATATATTCAAAATCAATCCTATCGTCGTATATAAAGTATCATAAATACATTATAGGTAATTTTAGACCACTCCCAAGCGTAAGGAATTGGCGAGGACAACATAGCACGAACCCGAAGGCCTGATCAAGAAACAGACCCCATAGGGAAAACGAGCCAGGAGGTTGGGCCAAGGCTGAGAGGATTGGGCCAGGCCCAACCCCGTGCTCGGCCTCGGCCAATCCTCGGCCCGCTCGTGCGGGCCGAGTCCTTTCCCCCCTCCCTCGGTCCCTGATGTCGTGGGTCAGCCTAGTTTGACTTGGTTCAGCCTGGATCGCCTCCGAACACCTAGAAACCCTAAGCCAGGAACATGTATATAAATCATTCTTCGTCATGGAAGAAGGTATCCCGAAACTATTCACCGAACTCTACTTCTTTTCTTGCTCTCTTGCTCTCTTCCTTCAGCTTTCTGACTTAAGCATCGGAGGCGATGTGGCAAGCACCACACCGGTGTTGCAGGTTAACTTTGTCTTGCAGGCCACGTCTTCCCCTCCTCAAACAAATTTACCGTTGGTGGCGCGTAAAGGTTAGGTGAGTTCCTCCTGACCAAATTTGACCATCAACAGTTGGCGTCGTCTGTGGGAAAGAAAGCTTGCTAGTTAAATCTGCGCATCAGTCATTCAATGAGTAAGAGGATGGAGAAGAAAAACCAAAATCAAAATACAAAACCTTCCGAAAATAACCGTCACTCGCAGAAATCACGAGAGGAGAATTACACGTAGAGGTCACCAAGAGGAACAACGATTACAAGACAAATAGTGCGGAGTCGAGGGCCGAGGTCGAGGCCGACCAGAGATGGTCGAGGCCAAGGTCAGGAGGAAACCCCATGGGAGATCAAAACCATCTTTGGAGCACAAATAAAAAACGAACACAAGCATTAACAAGATCGAAGACACTAGGAAAAGAAGTTCATTGAAGAGTTGGAAGCCATTCCATTGACACGAAGACAAAGTCAACGAATACTAGAACAAGAGTGGGGGCTAAGAGGAAGAAGTTACCAGGCTGAAGCCAACCCTAAACTGAGGTCATCCTTTAGTCAAGACCAAGGCCGACCCTGGGCCGAAGCCGAGGCCGACCTTACAAGGCCTCAAAAGTGTTACCAAGATCGCATGATCAATACAAATTTGATTGCCAACGGAGTTGAACACAAGACAAGATCAAGATTGAAGCAAAGAAGCTAGACACAAAAGACGACAGACTGTTCGAGGCTGAGGTCGAGGCTGAGGCCGACCCCAGATATGGTCGAGGCCGAACCGAGCCATACCCGAGGCCGAGGTCGACCATAGCCATGGTTGTGACCAAGGCCAATCCTATTATTACAAGCGAGATTAAACACCTGTGAGCCTAAGTCTTTGAGCTTAGCTCCCACGCTTACATGCGAGCCTAAGCTTTTGAGCTTAGTGCCCACGCCTATCATGCGAGCCTAAGCTGACCCCACGCCTACATGTGAGCCTAAGCTTTTCAGCTTAGTGCCCACGCCTACATGCGAGCCTAAGCTTTTCAGCTTAGTGCCCACGCCTATCATGCGAGCCTAAGCTTTCCAGCTTAGTGCCCACGCCTACATGCGAGCCTAAGCCTTTGAGCTTAGTGTCCACGCCTACCTCACCTCATTTGGCTTGAGCCCATCACTTTTCGCGAGCCTGGGCCCCCGGGTCTACCTCACCTCATCCAAATTTGAGATTATGCGAGCCTGGACCATCGGGTCTACCGCGCCTCATCTGGTTTGAGCCCATCACATTACGTGAGCTTGGACTACTGAGTCTACAACGCCTCATCCAGATATGAGATTGTGTGAGCCTGGATCACTGAGTCTACCTCACCTCATCTGGCTTGAGCCCATGCACTTCATCTGAGCCAAGCTCACCTGGCCGAGGCCGAGGCCGAGCACATCTTGTCGAGGCCGGCCCTAAACATTAAAGGGACTTCAGACCGAGGTCGACCCTATGGTCTTACCACGTGTGCAACATAAATGGCTAAGCCAGAGAAGCACTTACATAAGGGGCTTCAAAATAGAGAAATGGATTGAACAACATCCAAAATGAAGGAAAAAAAGCACAGAAGTTTGGACTAGCTCCAGACGCTAGCCTCAGCCTCATCCCGAGGCCGAGGCCGGGTTTCTTCAACCCTTCACTTCTCTTATTTTCTCTCACCTAACCCCTATTCAGGGAGTTTCTGCTTTGTATAGTTTTATCCTATCTTGTAGGATAACAAAAATTCGCACATAATTCACCACAAAGGGAAGATCTTTACTCTTAAATCGGGCTTAAGGAGCTTGACCTATAGCAATAAGTCACACCAGAATCCCAATTCAAGAGTGGGAGCTTAATGTTATAGGTAATTTTGGACCACTCTGAAGCGTAAGGAATTGGCGAGAACAGCACAGAACGAACCCGAAGGCCTGACCAAGAAACAAACCCTAGAGGGAAAACGGGCCAGGAGGTTGGGCCAGGCCTAACCCCGTGCTTGGCCTCGGCCCAAGGTCGAGGCCGAGGCCCATGGTTGGCCCGCTCGCGCGGGCCAAGTCCTTTCCCCCCCTCGCTCAATCCTTGATGCCGTGGGTCAGCTCAATTTGACTTGGTTCAGCCCTGGATCGCCTCTGAACGCCTAGAAACCCTAAGTCAGGAACAGGTATATAAACCCTTCTTCGCCATGGAAGAATGGATCCCGAAACTATTCATTGAACTCTACTTCTCTTCTTGCTCTCTTGCTCTCTTCCTTCGGCTTTCTGACTTAAGCATCAGAGGTGGTGTGGCAAGCACCACACCGGTGTGCAGGTTTACCTTATCTTGCAAGCCACGTCTTCCCCTCCTCAAACAAATTTACCGTTGGTGGCGCGTGAAGGTCAGGTGAGTTCCCCCTGAGTGCGGCGTATCGATCCACGTTTCCGTTGCGATCTCCACGATCTTGAACTTCAAAATCTCTTTCCCTTCTTCCCTTCAATTTTGTAGTTTTGTTATGGGATTGTTCAGGAGTTTAGATTTTGTAATAGTGAGCATGAGTGGCTAAACTCTTTGTCAAACTCTTTGTCTTAGGAATTGATGTAGCTATTAGACTTAATGTTTTGATCAATTGAATTTCATGATTGAATGTCTTTACTTCCATTCATGCTTATATGTGCTTAATGTAGGGATTGAATCCCAAGTAGAAGTAGTTTTCACCGTTCGTGTTTTAATTTTGATTATTCCGAATACCGGTACGTTGGGCAACAAACACAGAAAACTATTTTCTACACTAGATTAAGCATGCAATTAAGATCTAAAACTATTTTAGATATTGAAACCTTACTTGAATTTGGAGGCAAACTGCACTATGCTCCAATTCACGTTCTTCTTCCTCCCAATGAACACAACCACTTGAATTCACCTGTTATCCTCTTGGATTGCTGAGAATCGGTTTGTGGGAACCCAAAGATCGTCTTGGAAAGGGAATTTTCAGCAAGAAACCTTGCTGTATTTTTTAGAGAGTTCTAGAGAGAAAATCTGAGAGATTTTTTTTTCTGTCTTTTGCGTGAGTATGGAGAGAATAGGAGTCCAATTGGGTAACCCCTCTCCACTTCACGATAAGTGGGGAGGGAGTTAAAATCCTACAAGATCTCAACCATTGGATCTAATCCAAATGATCTGGACCGTTTAATTATTCTCAAATAATAATTAATAATTATTTAAATAATAATTAATTATCTAATAAATTATAATTAGTTATAATTAATTATAATTAATTTAATTAAATCAATTATAACATATAGTTTTAATTCAATTAAATTATATTCAATTGAATTAAATAGGTCATTCAATTAATTTAAATTAATCGATCCCACATTAATTAAATATCAAATATTTAATTAATTTTATAATTGAATCATATTCAATTTAATCTCTCTCATTTAACCTATAGTTTTAATGTGCATCAAAATGTACATTAATATAAAGTATAGTATTAATTTGATTAAATCATATTTAACCAAATTAAATTAATTAATTCCCAATTAATTAATTCATGAATTAATCAAATATCACATATTTAATTAAATTCATAATTCTCTCATTAATTAATTTTGAATCATATCCAAAATTAATTTTATTATAAAGTTTAATTCATTAATTAAACTTATACTATAATGTATCTTCATACATTATATTAATTGCATCAAAATACAATTAACTTAAATTCCCTTTAATAATCAAGACTATATTATCTCAGAACCTGTTATGAGCTAGCAGGTGGACCTAATGGACCTACAGATCAGAAGCTCAAACGATACGAGATTGATCAGCTAAACTCATTAACCGAGTCAATCAACATTCGTTAATTGTGGGTCACTCCACTAAAGACCCACAGTTGCACTTTTCTCACTGTAGAATATTTCTGTGTCCACGGATATCGACCAATGCAGTAAGTCAATCCTTCACGTGAGTTCGTAACACCAGCTGGGTCAAATTACCGTTTTACCCGTGGGTTACCTCTGGTTCCTTAAGTACCACTGATCCCTCTAATGAACAAGTTGTTTAGGGCCCAACCTCTAAATAGGAGTTTCTCTCGGGCCAGGAAAGGACGACGCGCCTTTGTTCAAGCCCCGGAATCAGCCATTAAGGGAACACACTTCTACTGCCCCAATAGGGGAAGGAGTGAATTCCATCTTGTATTGTCATGTCCCCAGTCCCCCACTCGGTCTTGTCCCCAAGAAGGTAGGCTTATTGAGTCGGCGTGCAGGCCACTCTCACCCGTACTAATCAAAGGACAATCCCTCGTGAGAAGGAGTTCATGACACACTCAGGATTAAGACTGAGTTACCTAGGTCATCCTATTGAAACAGTAACCTAACTAGTTAACGGTGTTACATCTAGTGGTTTACTATTTCGTGGTCCGGTCTTATGCAAACTCATTGCATAGGATACCCCCGCTCGCATGTCTCCTACATGGACGCCTTGGATCAATACATTTGTATCGAATACAAAACGCGTCGTATCACATAGTGTTACTAGGATAAGGTACCCAGCCTTATCCCTGTACTATAGACCTTTTAGGTTGTTACTTGAACACTGATCCCCGTATGTCCCCACATACTAGTTCAAGTTACATGTAAACAACCTTAAATCTTAGTTTATTGGATTTAGGTCATATTGTGCAATTCTAGACTTAATATGACAATAACACTTTATTCATATTGGCGACAGCAGACGGACGACGGCGACGGCAGATGAAACATCGGTGACAGGGGCGATTTCGAAAGAGAGACAGATCGACGAGGGTATGAAGAAGGCAGACATCTTGATGCCGCCAAATATGGCATCGAGAGAGATTCTCTCTGCCAACGTCGTTAGTGATGGCGTCGACAGACATCTAATTTCTCTCGACGTTGTTTATGACGGCTCGAGAGAGAGCTTTTCTGCGACGCCGTTTAGAAAGTTTTTTTAAAAAATTCTCCCTATGTTGTTTTGTATGCATCGGGAGAGAAGAGTTCTCTTGACCATTTTTGGGCATCAGGAGAAAGCCCGTCAGTACATTTTTTTTTTTTTGTAGTGACGATGTCTCTAGCATCTCGACGCTACGAATTTTTTCAGCACAAATATTTTTTGTCATTCAAAAAGCCGCGTGGGGACTTTTCTAAATTAAAAGAACGGTGTCTCAACGTTTTGACAATGTCTTTGTATACATTTTTTTCTCTCAATGTTTGGAAGCTAACTTTCGAGAATTTACCCCTAGTTTCAATTCTTACACACTTTGGGGAGCTAGAGGAGACCATTGGAGCTAGAGAAAGAGATTTTGAAGCTCAAGATCGTGGAGATCGCAACGGAAATGTGGATCGACACGCCACACCAATTTTTCTCTTCTTCCCTTCAATTTTGTAGTTTTGTTATGGGATTGTTCATGAGTTTAGATTTTGTAATAGTGAGCATGAGTGACTAAACTCTTTGTCAAACTCTTTGTCTAAGGAATTGAGGTAGCTATTAGACTTTAATGTTTTGATCAATTGAATTTCATGATTGAATGTCTTTACTTCCATTCATGCTTATATGTGCTTAATGCTTGTAGCCAGTTCATAAATTAAGACTTATTGGCTCAAATTATACCCGACAAAAAATGTTTATGCTATAATTTAATTGTATGACTAAGAGTAGTTTTAACACAAGAATGATTAAAGCTCCCTTAGAGATTGTTAAACGAAGGTCTTCATGTCTTTCGTATTATTAAATGCTAAACAGGAATGTCGGTTTTATAATATTACAAGAGAATTACTTGTCCTCGAAAGTGTCATTTATGATCGAAGACTTCTAGACTTATGTAATAATTGCATATAGTCAATCGTGATTGTTCGGGTTATTGAACCATTAGTTTAATCGATGAAATTGAACTCTCTAGGGCCTAGGATATCTCTCAATCTTTATTTTCCGTCTTTGTCTCAATTATAATAATTTTTTTAGGACCATTTTATCTTGTTGTCGAGCCGTGTAGTTGGATCTTTCGTTTTGATAAACTTCAGACCATTTGTTGACTTTTAGCCACATTAGGCAAGACTAAAGTTAGGAGGTTCCTTCTACCTTGTTCTCTCCCAACTTATCAAATGGTTTGACGTAATTTTTAAATACTTTTAGTTAGTTAATATATATATATATATATATATATATATATATATATTATGATAGTTAGTTGAGGTACAAATAGTTTTAGAAACACCTAACAAAACAATTTTAAATAAAACACAAACAATAAATTTCTCATATCTACTTCTAGAAAAATAACAATAAATAATCATCCTATAGTTTTAGTCTGAGTTTAGTAAATTTTTGAAGTAGAGATATTTTTAGCTAATTAAAAGTACCTCTCAAAGTTTTCCTTGTTGTGGCTAGATTGCTAATCAATTGAAAAGTGTTTGAATACTTTAGAATTACTGGTTCAAAAGTGCAAATCATTTTAAAATAACATTTTCAAAAGTCATTCCAAATTCAATGTTAACATCAATACCTAAAACGGATAATAAAATACAATGGCTCCGTTCTTCCTCGTGAACGTTAATCTCATCTTACTATTAAAAATTGTTGCTCTATATCAAGGACTTGCTAGCTGGAATTGGCAGTTCAACCTCTCCTCAATCTTAGTAGTCATTCACTCATAGTAAAAATCGGCCAATGATTTGCAAGGATAAATTGATGGGTACTATACCACATTCGCTCCATTTCTGAATGAAAATTAAACCCAAGAGACTTGGAATTAAGCATCTTGAAGTGGTATAATAAGTTAGACGTTGGTTGGTTAACTATGAGATGCATGCTCTATCTAATAAATACAAGAATACATCAGTGACAAGAACAAAGAATCTTTGGAACAGAGGTATACGGTGTAAAGTTTGAAGGAGAACAACTTGAAATTTTTAAGGATAGCTAACAATTTAGCCATAATAGGAGAACGAATATTAGACAACTGCCTTATTGAGTACCTTCTTGGGTCAAGTATGTACTAAATTTGCCTTCTTGCTCTAAATGCAATAGGAGATCTCCCATTCATTTGAGGACATTCAAAGCATGCTCTTCATATCTTTGAATAATGATTGGTCAAACAGAACTTTGCATATCCCATGGGTTTTCTTTCACTCCCTCAACTCTCTCAACTACCTGCTTTTATAGGTGAATGAACCATTAAGCATTGCCTGGACGACATATTACAAGCGAGTAATTGTACCTCCATTTGCTACCATTTAATTTCTTGGTCCTGATAGAAAAAAGAGGTTGTATCGAGGTTTAGTACTGAATCTGAATACCGAAAACTGGCAAATACACAGCCGAGCGACCTCGTGAACTTGGTTTTTCTCAATCTTCTGCTCCCATTCTGCTATATAACACCAATGTAAATGGAACTTGCATAGTCGTCCATCTAAGTGTATTAAGATTCATCATCATTTTATTTGTGAGAGGGTTGTCAATAAGAAGCTCAAGATCAATATCATGTCTATTATGAAGATCAATTCATAGATATCATAAACCAAGGACTTCCAACTCAAATATGAAATCTACAAATCAAGCTCATTGTTTCGTAGGCTAAAGTTGAGTTCATTAGCTTTTCCTAAACATGTAAAGAGATTGTTATCCTTCCTTTCCTATTTAATCAAATAGGCTCATTGAGCCTTTAGGGTGCTGAGCTCACATTTCCTCTCATGTGAGTCTCCTAACCTATTCTACTTCTATGCGAAAGTTCAAAATCCTCATGTCATGAAAGAATTTGGGAAGAAACCCTGGTTATTAAAAAAAAAAAACATGACTCATATACCAAAAAAGTTCTAAAAATTTCACACTTTAAATACCTTAGAAAAATCCTTAATTGGCATCATCTCCCCCCCCCCCCCCCCCAAAAAAAAAGATAAAAAACCACAAGAAAAAAGAACAATAAAAAAACTCGAGTCTACGACATTCTTGAATACATCATAAAACTAATACCATAGTAAAAAATGCTACTAAACAGGTCTGCAAAGCAGCTGAAATTATTCAACACAGAATTCGAGTGTACTTTCAATGGTATTTACATTCATGCTCTAAAATCAGAAAGAGAGGCCGTGGTTTCCCCCCTCCAATTTTGCTTGCGCTCTTTCTTTTTCCCTTGGGAGGGGTCAGCATATGAAGGAGTTCATGTACAAATCAAGATGCACACAAACTATACAAAGTGCAAGTGGAGAAAAAATCATCTAAATTCCGACACTTGTCGCAGATAAAATTATAGAATGTAAACGAATTACAACACAATACCCATGTACAGGTCAGTATTAAATCTTTAATCCTAGATCACCATATACAAAAGAACCACAGATCTTACTATTGCGGAATCAGCCTGTCTTGCAGCATTTGCCCAATTTTCGTGAAAAGAAGTTGTTGCTCCTCAAACGTAAGGTTCATCAGTATCTAAAATACATGAATACCATCAGCAGTCAGATCACATATCCTTGACCAAAAGGTTCTTTTTCTAATAAGATAAGGGTGAATGAATGAGACATTCATCAAACCTGGTCAATAATTGATTCAACAGTAATGCTCTGAGACACGACAAATGATTGATGATAGATGTATGAAAACACGGCCATCACCATCTGCAATAGAAAAACCAAATATTTTAACTGTGGGGAATACAAGAGTAATTGACTATGAAAAAGTATTAGGGGTGTCTAGTTTTTTATTTTTTTTATTTTTTTTATTTTTTATATCCGTGAGTGTCCGGGTCAGCTTACGTGCACCTTGACTAATCTAACGGGACAACCGCCTGACCCTACTACATTTGGTTGCCAAGGAAACTCGTAGGATATTAAATCCTAGGTAGGTGGCCACCATGGATTGAACCCATTCCCTCTAAGCCCTTTATTTTTTCTATGGTCCATATTGACCATTAGGGCCAACCCATGATGGTTATATTAGGGGTGTCTAGTGATACTTTGTGTGACGTATTAACATACAAAAGAGCACATGACAAGACAACCACCATTCGAGAGTGTAGGTCTCTCGTTACTTTTTTTTTAGAAAAACAAGAAACAAGAAACAAGGGGCCCGTTTGGTAACGTTCTCGTTTCTTGTTTCTTGTTTCCAATTTTATTAAGAAATCTAAGCATTTAATAACTATGTATGTTTCTTGTTTCTCATTTTTCAGAAACGACCAAAATTTGTATAGAACTTTTGGGAACAACTAAAACTAGTTTCTCCTTTTTTGTTCTTGTTTCCAATTTTTTCCAAACATAAATAAGAATATAGGTTTATTATTATTGAATGTATAGGTGTTAGGGTCATGAAATTCTATTTTTCTTTATTAAAAATAAAGAAACGGAATCAAGAAACGAGAACGTTACCAAACAGGCCCAAGACTTCTATGAGACTTCTCATTGAAGAAATGAAAGGAGACTAATACTCAAGGATACAAACTCATGTGAGTGAACAGAAAACCCCTTGTTACTATCACCCGTCTTAAAGCATAAAACATTCCAAAAGACACCAGTCTGATAGTACTAACTTAAACACAAAAACATGAAACATTCCAAAAGGCAACACAAATAAATACTAACCGACACTACAAAATGGTGTATTTCCATTTCTACCCCTCCTATCATAAGTATTTATAACGGGAGGTCTCACATCACCCCTGAGGTGAAAGCCACCTTGTCCTTAAGGTAGAATGTCGGAAATTGGTTGCAAAAGTCATCGAGCGTCTCTCATGTTCCTTCATGTTCGGGTAAGCCTTGCCACTAAATCAGTAGTTCACTGCATTGTCTCATTCATTCGGTAGGCCTTGTCCTCCGATACCGCTACCCACTCAAAGTCATCCATGAGCATGGGTGGTAAAGGCTCAACTCTGGTAGTACTACCGATGGCTTAAGGCTTGCTTTAACTAAGATACATAGGATATTGAACGAATAGTCCGCATTTGTCGAGCGCTCAAGTCTATAGGCAACTTTGCCAATCTTCTTTGTAATGTGGCAAAATATTTTTGGCCTAATTTCTCATTATGTCGCTTCGCCACCGTGGATTGGTGATATGGTCTCAATTTTAGAAAAACTCATTCATCAACCTGAAACTGCTTCTCCCTTCTTTTTCTATCTGCAGATTTCTTCAAACGTTCCTGCGCCAAATAAAGTTGAGATCATAAATTATCTAGAACTCGATCGCAATCCATTAACGATTGGTCTAGAATTGCATTGGACGTCTACTGAGATCAATAAAACATCAAAGGAGGCAATGGTCAACCATACATGACATGAAACAGTGTGCTGATGAGAGATGCGTGGTAGGTGGTATTATACCAGTATTTTGCCCATGAAAGCCATTGGGTCCACTGTTTTGGGCACTCCCCACAAAAGCATCTCAAGTAGGTCTTTGAGGCACTTATTCACAATCTCGGTCTGTTGTTCGTCTGGGGATGATATGTTGTACTTCGATGAAGTTGGGTCCCCTATAATCGAAACGAATTCAACCCAAAAGTGGCAAATAAAAATCTTTCCCTATCCGAGACGATGGAACACGAGAAACTGTTAAGCCTAACAATTTCTTTAATAAATAAGGGTGCAACCGTCTTAGCCATGTAAGGATGACTCAAAGGAAAAGCTAAGAAATGCACATACTTGTTTAAACGGTCCACAACTACCAATATGAGTCATGCCCGCTAGATCAAGGTAATCCATCCACAAAATCCACCCAAACATCTTTTCACACACGTTCAAGAATTGGCAATGGTGTAAGCTAAAAAGCACAGACACGGACACGATGATACGTCAATTTCTAAAAACCTAGGAGACGGACACGTTTTTTTTTTTTTTTTAGTATATATATAAATTTTTCTTGAGAGTAGTTTAATTTCATCATTCCTTTTTTTTTTTAATTTAAAAATAGTTTTTTTATTGGGTTGGGCCTATTTAGTTTATAGGGTTTGTCTAGGTTAACTTTAAAAGGAGGTTTAAAAAAATAAAAGAAACGAAACTCTTAAACTTACAATACGAAGAAAAAAAGGTGGGTGACTTCTAGAGCTTTTGCAGGCAACTTCCGACGACGGCTTCTGGAGCGTACGGTGGCGGCGGCGAGTGGTGCAATGAGGGAGATCGACGAGGTGGGTGGGTAGGAGTTTAAGTTTCACGATTTTGTGGGTATTATGGTTTTCTTTTCTTCTTTTTTTTTAAATGTTTTTTTAGCCGGTAGTAGATTTGGGCCCAGACATGTCCAATTCTGTGTCCAAGTGTGTCCGTTTGAAATATATATATATATATATATATATATATATATATATATAGGACACGCAAAATTGCGTGTCCAACGCGTGTCCGGATGTGTCCGTGTTCGACACAGATTCTTCACCATATATGACGTGTATGTGCTTCCTAGGCTGTAAGAGTCCCTCTGAGTTATAGTCAGAGTTTTGCTCTTTTGACATATCAAGCATTCCTCCATATATCGTTTGACGACCCCTTTCATACCTGACCAATACAATTTCAATCGTCATGCGCTTGTAGGTCCTTCAAAATCCAGAATATTCACCTAGCACTAAATCATGATAGGTGTGCAATATCGTAGGAAATAATTGGGAATTGGCTTATAGGACCAATCACCTCTTTATAAAGCAACATTCCCTAATGCAATGAAAATTTTGGATGGTTGGTCGGATCTGATATCAACTCCCTATTGATCTAACAGAGTTTGGAATCGTCATTAACTTCCTTCTTCTCTACTTCCACATCGAGTGTGGTTGGCGTTGTTAGAGTGGCTAGGTGAACCATGGGTGGCTTTTGTGAAAGGGTGTCAATGGCTTTATTCTCGAGTCCAAGGCAAATCTGGACCCCAAAATTATAGGCCAATAACTTGGATACCCACTTCTGGTATTCGAGTTGAATCATGGTCTGATTGACTAAGAATCTCAAGGCTTGCAGATCAATACAAATTATGAATCTCTAGCCCAAGAGATAGGGACTTCGTCACTAAACTACCTTGATAATGGCCATCAGTTCACACTTGTAAACCGGCTTGGCCTGAACTCAAGCTGAGGTATGGCTATAGTAGGCTATAGGGCTCTATTTCTGAGTTAGTATGACTCCTCACTCGATTCCAAAAGCATTTGTCTCTCCCATTAAATCAAAGAGGGCCAACATCGGTAAGGTTACCATCGCCCTCTTCAACGTTTCAAAGACCTTGGAACCTGAAAAGAAAAGCTAAATTTATAGCTAGTTGTGCCTTCATTGTGGAAGGAACGAAACGCAAGGATATTCGAAGATAAGTCCTCTTGTCTAGATTTTTTGTGTAATTATGTACAAAATACAACCTTTTGGTGGATAGTTTTACATAAGAAGTTCTTTTGTAATCATAGTCTCTTGATGATCATCAATGATTGGCGGACACTTATGAGATAACTTGTTGTTAGTTTTTTTTTTGGGAGGGGTTATCTCCACCCCTGACCCTTAGGCTATATTCCATATCTTTTTGTGAAGAATATATCCTTTTGATGTTTCTTATAAAAAAAACGTTTCAAAGACCTTCTACGCGGGCTCATTCCATTAGAAAACATCTTTTTCCATCAACTAAGTAAGAGGAAAGGCCTTGGCCCCACAATTCTCTACAAATCTCCAATTATATCCCGTCAGGCCCAAAAACCCTCGTTCTCCCACAATTCCCTCATGTTTGTCGGTACTGGCCATTCCATCATTGCTCCAACCTTTTCTGGATCTACCTCCACTCTAATTGCAGATACTGAATGGCCCAAATACTTGATTTGGCTACGAGCAAACTAGCACTTCTTGATATTCGCAATCAAAGAGTTTTCTCATAACACATTCAGCTCAACACCTAGATTGCCAAGTATCTTTTTTCGAACTATAAATTAGAATATCATCAAAGAAAAAAGAACAAACTGTGTAAGAAATGACAAAATACCAAGTTCATGAGTGCCTAAAATGTTGAGGGCGTGTTTATAAGGTTAAATGACATTACCATGAATTCATAATGGCCCTTGAGGCATTTGGAAAGCGATTTTAGGAATGTCGTCTTGGTACACCTTGATTTTACTCAGAGTGGAGGTATAGCTTGGAGAACATTGGGCTCCATGTGTTCATTTAGGAGTTCCTCCATGAGTGGAATCAGAAATTTATTTATGATCGTCGCTTCTTTGAGGGATATAGTCAACACAGAATCGCCAACTTCCGTCCTTTCTGACTAACAAAACCAAACTAGAGTATGGTTTGGTACTTGGCTAGTTGATGCCTGCCGTTAACATTTCATTAATCAACCTTTCGATCTCACCCTTTTGAACGAATGGATGGTAAGGGTGGACATTAATCGACTCTTGTCCTTCCAAATAGATGCGATGATCTACCTCGTGATGTGGTGGAAGTTGGGAAGGCAAATTAAATACACCACTATAATCTGTGAGGAGTTTATCAACAATTTTTGGTAACGACAATGGTGGCATAGCATCGATAACCGTCGCTTAATCTATTTGCGTCGTGAGTGCCCTTAGTTCAAGTTCAACTAAGAAACCTTGGTCTTGATTACTCTAGGTCCATTTCAACCGCTTGAGGGACATTTTAGATTTCGTCAAGGTTGGGTTTCCCTTCATAACCACTTTCAAGTTACCACTCACTATCATCAATGTTAGGGACTTCCAGTCAACTTCTGTCACTTCCGTTATGAGTGCCCTTAGTTCAACTAAGAAACCTTGACCTTGCATACTCGAGTTCATTTCAATCACTTGAGGGACATCTTAGATTTCGTCAAGGATGGGTCTTCCTTGATTACCACTCTCGAGTTACCACTCCCTACCTATCATCAACGTTAGGGACTTCCGTCACTCCCTACCTATCATCGCATGTCTAGGATAAGATCAATACTCCCCAATTCTAAAGGCAAGAAATCCTCGACGAAGGTTAGGTCAACCACAAAAACAATTACACCCTTGCAAACACCCTTTCCTCGAACCATTGTTCTGATTCCCATTATGATACCACAATTCATAGTCTCCCACACTGGCAGCTTCAGTCATTCAATGATGCGGTGAGATATTAAATTGTGGGTTGCTCCACAATCTACTAAAATCGCTTCCTTATCTTACTCAATTCTACCTTTTACTTTGATCGTTCCCGTTGATGAGAAATCCACTACTATGTTCAATGAGAGTTCTGCCATCCCCAGTTTCATGATGCCTTCCACCTCTTCCTCTGTTCTTCGATCCTCGTTTACACCCATATTTCCATATATTCATCGTCGGCCACTTTGTCGTTCACCACCAACAACCTCAACTCTTTGCTTTTACACTTGTGCCCCACCTAATATTTTTCATCGAAGCAGTAGCATAGGCCTTTCTCTTTTCAAGATTGGAGTTTGATGTCAATTAGGCATTTGGAGGGTAGCTCCCTACACTAAGGTGATGGATTGCTTGACAGAGTGTTGGTCCTTATGGGGTTTCCCTCTAATAATTTTGTGGTGTTTCATGAGGCCACGTTGTTGAGGAGGTTAGGTTTTGATATCTTCCTTGGGCCCAGGCTTATTTTTGCCGTTAATGCAAGATTTATGTCTTCAATTCTTTGGGCCACCTTCATGATTGCGTCTAGGTCCATAGGTTCAAAACAAAGTACCCCTGTGCAAACGTCAACATAATCCATTTAGGAATGTACTCTCGAGTACCTCTTCTAATAGACGAGGAAGGGATGCCGCCAAAACTTTAAATCTTTCTCTAAACTCTGCCAAGAAACGTGCACAAAGAAAGCCTTCTTGAGACAATTTGAACCATTCCAAAATCCAGTTCTTCAAGTCCCTCCACCCTTCATCAAATAGTTTCGCCCTCAACCCAACGAAACCAATGCAGCGTTGCCCCAATGAAGATGATTGTCATGACCGTCACCTTCTCAATTTCTAATAGGTGCATAGTCCTCAATAGTCATGCTTTGAATTGGTCACCGTCGAATACCACCATTTCCATTTTTTTTTTAATTTATGCTTGTCAAAAGGGTTCTTGTCGGCCCTCAACCCTCTAGTTGTGTCTCCCCTATTATCCTTTTTGTTCGCCGCTCCTCTGTCTGGTTCCGGGATTTCTCTTCTGCGTCATATCCTTATCCCTTCACAGGTGACTCCACGACATTTTGAACAGCAGAGTGGCTAATGCCTTCTAGTTGTCTTTGGTGGCCTGTCATTGGTCTTCCATGCTACAAAATAGCGTTTTGATGTTCTTGTTCATATCCACTGCCATTTTCTCTAACTCCAGAATCCTCTCCCTTATTGCTTCCATGCCTTTCTTTGATTCCACCATTTTTTGTCAAGTTGTCTCTACGTCGTACTCTGTCTTCCCCAAGATGACTACTCTGATACGACTTTGTAAGGATACTTCGTGATGATTTGTATTAACACATAAAAGAGTACATTACAAGCCAACCACCATTCAAGAGGGTAGGTCTCTCTTTACCATCAACAATCTGATAGTACAAACTTAAACACAAAAACATAAAACATTCCAAAAGGCAACAACACAAATAAATACTAACTGAAACTATGGGGATGGTGTATTTCCATTTCTACCCGTCCTAACATAAGTATTTAGGACTGGAGTCTCATAAGGTGCAAATAGGTGGGGTGCAAATAGGTTGGTTTAGTGTCCGACTGAAATGAAACAAAGCAAGAAATAGGACCAAAATAAGTTGAACTTGTTTGGTTTCGTGAAGGTTAATAGAGTCGCTAATTCTCACTAGAGAATCGGATACAAAAATAAGAGGGAAAAGATAGACGAATAAAGAGTCAAAATGATGACCAAAAGAAGGTGAGCAAGTGGCAATGAGATTGAGCAACGACGGAGACATGAAAGGGTGAGAGGTGGCAAAAGTCTATAATGTAGAAGGCAACCTCCGGGTCATGGAAAGAGGATTAAACAACCTAATTTTCTTAATGGAAGGCAAGTTTGAAGCTACTAGGAGACTTTGTTGAGGTAGACCTCTCTCACCTTTTCTCCCTCATAATAGGAGACCTTAATAAAATATTGAAAAATGGTTGTTCTAGATGTTGGCTAGAAGGATTTCATATAATCTACCTTAATCACTAGCAATTTGCAAATGATATTCTATTGTTTAGTGTGACCAAGACTACGAAAATTCTTTCTACTCAAGTGTTTGAGAATACTTCATGTTAAAATGTTGGCCTTCCAAATTTAAAAAAGTGGCTTAGATCAATTGTTATAGGCATATTGATTGACTCAAAGAGGCAGCACATTCTCTCTCTCAGAGTTCTGTTTAGGTCTTTGACCTACTTAACGCCTCTAATGAAAACCCTACCTCAAAATGCTTATGAGATCCTATTGTTAGAACTTGGAGGAAAACAACAAAATGGAAAACCTCCTCTTTAGAGGAGGAGGATTCTTCCTTGCCCAATATTTTCTCTCTACAACTCCTTGGTACTAAGAATTTCTTTGTACTATTTTTATGGCTCCAAACCTTAGCTTACTTTGGATAAATACGGTTAAAGCTTTGTTATTGGAATTCTGTTGAAAAGGAATCAAATAATTTTTTAGAATAAGCTCCCTAGAACTGATTGTTTTGAATCTGCAAGATTCAAGACTTCATGATGGTGCTCTCCCTCTTTTGCTGTTTTTTCTTTTCAAGATATGTGTTAATTGGGATGCTCTTATTTTTCCTTTGTAATTGTCTTTTATTTCTTGTTTTCTTCTCTCACTCCCATGTGGAGTTTGTTTCTTTTGAGTAATAGTCTCTTTTCATCACTTCAATGAAAGTTTCGTTTCTTGTTTTAAAAAATAATAGAGCATGATTATTTTAGGAGGGCAACAATAGTAAAAAGAGCAGTCACTTTGCTGTCTTTAGTGTTTCTCAAACATGAGTGTGATGAGTGGCATTGGTCTCTAGATACCTCTGGAAGGTTTACTTTTACAGCCAAATCTTTAATGGCTGACTTGGTTAATGGCAATGGAGAAGAAAGAAGGCTGCTGTTTGAGGTTGTTTGGAAGTTTCCTTTTCCAGTAAAGACCAAGATTTTCCTTTGGGAACTTGCTCAAGAATTAATATGGGTGATAGGCTTCAGAGACGACTGCCTTATCTTTCTCTTTCACCCAACTGGTGTGTCATGCGTGAATCAGCTGCTGAATCTCCTTTTCATCTGTTTATTGGTTGTTCCTTTGCTCAAAGTTTTTGGAATTTGCTATGGGCTGCTTTTGGTTTATTTCTGGTGCTGACAAATAATGTTTAGGATTTCCTTACATTCGATTTTGGTGGGCCAGCCTTTCAAGAAGTCCAAGAAGCTGCTTTGGAATGAATGCTATTAATCGAGCCTTTTTGTGGATCATTAGGCAGGAAAGGAATAATTGAATTTTCAATGATTTGGAAACTCCTTTACGTAGGGTTTTTGATAGCATCCTCTACTATTTCCTATTGGTGCTAATGTTGTGCTTCCCTTTCTTAATAATTTCATTTATCAATTATTTCTGTTCCCAAAAAGAAAAAAGAGCAGCCACTTTGTGAATTGGAAGATCGTTTGTCTGCCTTCAAATCGTGGAGAGAGATAGAAAATCTTAAGAAAGGAACCACCCTTCTCATGGGTGGGTGGATTTGGAAATTATCTAAGGAGAAGGATGCTCTTTGGCACAAAATTGTTTCTAGTAAATATGGTTAACACAACCAGGGTAGGAACACAAAAGGTACAAAGAAGCCAATTGTCGAAGCCCTTAGGTAAGCATCTCAAGAATTAAGGACCTTTCTTCTCTCCACTTTCTACTTTTTTTTTTTTTTTACATCTGTGAGTGTTCGGGCCAGCTTACACGCATCTCGACTAATCTCACGGGACAACCGCCTAAGACCCTACTACATTTGGTTGCCAAGGAAACTCGTAGGATATTAAATCCTAGGTAAGGTGGCCATAATGGATTGAACCTATTCCCTCTAAGCCCTTTATTTTTTCTATGGCTCTTATTGACCACTAGGGCTAGTGGTTCTCTCCACTCATTTTACAAAGTTAGCAAAGGTAGAAATGTCCTTTTAAGGGTATCCTCTCAGCAAAGAACATGTATAGCTCAAGGAGGTTCTTATACTTGTAATTTGAGTTTCCCCCTTAATTTAGGTACAACTTTGACTTGGGTGACTACAATGGCTATGTATGATGAGCCCAACAAGCCATTTACTATCCAAGTCACCCAAGTTCACAATTATATCTAAATTAAGAGGGAAAACTCAAAGGCCTGCATGTCATAACAGGGATAAAATATTCTTCACCATCCAATCTAATTCAGCATACCTGGCAATCCATTCTATCTGTGATTCCACCATGTCCAGGAATGCTATCGCCAAAATCCTTCAAAGGGGTACAACAGTGTCAGATTTATTGAAGTTACAAAATCAATAAGTTTGACATAAGAAAAATGGTGAACCTTGATTTTAAAAGCTCTCTTAAAGCCACTAGCAAAGAAACCGCCAAATGGAGCTATTATTGATGCAAACAGACCAAGACATATAGCGTGCCACTGAACTCGCAAAATCGTTACATCTTTCCATGGGAACTGCAAAATAATGATCTGAGTTAGAAAGATGAATACAGATCGGCACATCAGAACTAATTGTAATATTAAGAACTCTAAACAGTAAGCTCCAAGATCACAGAATGCAGACTAATCCAAAGACAAAAAAAAAAAAAAAAAAAACGTGTTTATTGGCCACCACAAACAAATCCATCTGCTAGAGCTTTCATGCTTCCAACAAAGATGTGAGACCGAGGCTAAATTATTCTTACCCAATCCAACAAGGTCAAAATGAAAAAGAACATGGCCTAATGCATACACAAAATTTGTATGCTATAGGAACAAAACCCAACAAGGACGAAGCTAGGCAGACCATAAGAGATTATATATTAAATCCTCAAAAGGTCCACATAATAAAAATGTTGCAGACTTGAATATCAAAAAATGTGTACTTAAATAAGATGAACATATGATCTAAAAAAGAAATACTCGCAGAAAGAAGACATTATCAACCTCAACAAATATAAATAAATATATATATATATATATTAAAAGCACATTTTTTCACACGGATGAATTTTTAATTAAGTGATGAATTTTGTCTTTCAGGAACTTCCGCATAAATTTAGGAATTACAGCAGCTTTTTGATCAAGTTGGATTGGGGGATAGCAGGGATACGGCTTAGAAGGCCAGAGGGAAGAAATAGGGTTAAGTAAAGAATTTTTTTTTTTTATAAGAAACATGAGTATATTGCTACGAAGAAGAATAGGCAACCTAAGGACGGGGGAAGAGATTGTCCCCTCCCAAAGAAGCTAATTACAAAAGCTTTTCCAATCATGCAAAAATCATAGAAATTGGATTTTTAAATCAGGTAAAAAAAAGGTTAAATAATGAAAATTGGGCAGTGGCTTGCAATGATTGAAATTAGTTAAAATACAAATCCTGTTGAAAGAATGGAGTAAGCGCTCAAATCATTTTCAATAGGGCAGTTGCATATATAATAAAATGGGCCAAAATATTGGCAAATATAGCAACCCGCAAAAAAAAATTGCAAAAATGGCAAAATATTTTCTTCAGACCGTTTTCTATCACTGATAGAATCTATCTTCTATCACTGATAGATCTATCAGTGATAGGATAGAAACCTTTTACCAATAGATTATTAGTGATAGAAATCTAGTAGACTTCATCAATGATAGAATCTATCAGTGATAGAAGATTTTTATCATAGTGAGAAGATTTTCTATCACTGATAGATTCTATCAAGTGATAGAAGATTTCTATCAGACTGATACGGTGAAGAAGATTTTCTATCAATCTATCAATGATAGATAGATTTTCTATCACAGTGATAGAAATATAATTTCTATCATTGATAGATATATTTCTATCAATGATAGAAAGATTTTCTATCACTATAGAATCTATCAGTGATAGAAATCTTCTATCACTGATAGTTTCTATCAAGTGATAGAAAGTTTTTTGATCACTGATAGATTCTATCAAGTGATAGAAGATTTCTATCAAGTGATTTATATAAGTGATAGAAATCTTCTATAACTGTTACGGTGATTTCTATAACTGATACGGTGATAGAAGATTTTATATCAATCTATCAATGATAGAAATATTTTCTATCACTGATAGAATTCTATCAGTGATAGAATCAAAACCAACTTTTTTTTTTCTACCATTTTTCCTCTACATCCTGGAATTAATCTCAAAATCAATACACTAAGCAATTCATAATAGAATCAGTAAATTAGAATCAATAAAATTTGTCTCCAACATGACTGATAGAATCTATCACTGTTACTGATAGATTCTATCGGTGATAGAATCAAAACCAAAACAGGGGCAAAATGGGGATTTAAAAAAACGATTTAAAAACTTTTCCATATTTGCAATATTTTATAAAAGTTGCTATATTTGTCATTAACCACTCAACTTTTGCCACCCATTACAATTATCCTTTTCAATAAATAGAAATCCAGAAAGATAGATCTTAAAAATTAAACGAGGTTGTTAAAAATTGGAAACATCCTTTAGGCCAAAAAATTGGTCAGCTGAAGGTAGACAAATGTGTAAATAAAGGTTCTTAGATTGCCTAATAGTAACAAAATTGAGAAGGATAAAGGAAATGTTTTTTTCTCAGATCAGCACATGTGGGTATGGTAGGTTTTAAATTTCAAAAACATACAGATCAATCAAATTGAATATCAAGTACATTAATGGCCTAAACGATAAAAAAAATTATAAAAAATAATTAGATTCAACTAATATCACTATACTCACCCATGTAGGAATCCATCCTGGTAAAGTAAAATATTCTGGTGTGAACATGGGACCTGGATCACAGTGAAGCCAACCAGTTGATAGATCCTGCATTTTGTATCTAGATAAATAGACGTTTATCTTTAAAACAAAATTAGAACAAGGACACTAAAAGAGAATCACCTTTCTTGGACAAGTGAGCCAATTGAACCGACCCATGATGTTCGCAAGCTGCACCAGCACCAGCAAGTTAATAGCATCGCTATTATAATTACTATTTTATAGTTATCATCATGTTTCCGACACTTAAAGCATATTCACAGACAAGGATTTTGTAGGAAACTGCACAATCTCATCAAATATATATATATATATATATACATATATATATAAAGGACTAGATTAAAAAATTCAACCATCAAGAAACATGTACGAAACAAAACCATAAACCAAAAAGGGGAGGAATAAAAGTTAAGAAATACATTGTTGTGGTCTATTGCTGTCGCAAAAGCAGCTCCAGTTCTAGAAAATAATCATTTAAAGCCCACATAGTAAGATTAACATAAAAATACACTGACTCGCCTCTGTATTAAGGAAGCATCTGATGTGATAGGCTACTTTGGAACTTGAGAGATTGCTAAGGAAACCCCAAAAGAATTTTTAATTCCCAAAAAGAACGCCAGCAAAAGTGATGAAACAATGCAAGTGATGTACCTAACTAACTTTTGTTGTTTGGTTAATTAGGCTTTTTAACAGCTTTTATCCTTAACCAATTACGTTAGTTGGTAAGTTGGTTTCAACCCCGTCAGGTATAAATATGGGGCCTCTCTTGTAAGCTGGACACCTTTTTTGATCCTTTACAGAATTCTTTGATTTGGTTTACACCAAATTGGTAAGCTTTGGGTCTAATGGCGGGAAAAGAAACCTGCCAACTCAGCAGGGGATTCATCCCAGAGAAATCTTGAGAGTTAAGGGTTTGGAGACAAATGGATAACCTGGATTATGGGTGCATTTCATCAGCAAATTTTTCAATCATTATCAATGGAAAACTAAAGGGAAAAATTCAGGCATCTCAAAGCCTAAGGCAAGGTGGCCTTTTTAACTTTTCTTTTTATTTTAGTAGCTGATTGCCTTAATAGGTTGTTCCATGCGGCCATGCCTCTTTGAGAAATTTGATTAGGGGCTTCACAATTGGCAATCTTCAGATTTATCATCTACATTTCGTGGACAGCACCATTCTTTTCTCCACTCCTTAGAAAAGAAATTAATAAACTTTATCCGCTTTGTTAAGCTTTTTAGCAATCAGGCCTTAATATCAACAGACAAAAGTTTGAATTTATTGGGTATTTATTGTGATGCATCTTTCTTGGATTGAGCACTTGGCAAATTGGTTTGGTTGTAAGATTGGAGCATGGCCAAACACTTATTTAGGTCTTCCCCTTCACAGTAATCCAAAATCAGCATCCTTTTGGTAACCTACATTGACAAAGTAGAAAGAAGACTTCTTTAATTGCAGCCAAACTTTCATTTAAAACAGAGGTAGACTTTCTCTCATTAATTCAAATTTGATCAATCTGCCTATGTCACTTTTCTCTTTGCCTAGCAAGGATGCCCTAGCTATAGAAAAGATCTTCGGAAATTTTCTATGATCGGGTAACAAGGAAAAAGGGTCTATCATCTTCTAAAGTGGGAAAAGGTGAAATTACGTCTACTGAATGAGGACTCTAGATGGCTCGATATTCTTGATCTTAAGTGTTAATAAAGCTTTAGCCAAGTGGCATTAGAGATTCCACATTGAAAATATGGAGGAAGTTGATTGTGGCAAAATTTTAGGCCTTCTCTTTTCAATTTAAAGTCGGGATTGTCAAAAACTTCTTCTTACATCCCTTCAAAGCACATTCTTCAACAAAAGGATATTATTCAATTGAATATTTGGCCCACCAGAAATCCGCAGAAAACCCCGTTAGGATATACCCTTTTTTTTTTATAGAAAAATCTGCTTTCAATGAGAAAAAAAAATGAAAGAATACTAGGGCATACAAAAGCCAAGCCCACAAAAGAGAGCCCAATTAAAGAAAGGGACTTCAATCCAATAAGATGAGACCTAAAGGAAAATTACAAAATAATTTAGTAATCGACGCCCAAAGGGATGCATGGCATCTCGAGAAGGACCATACATCACCTGGGCTTCTAACTATCCCCCTAAACACCCTGTTATTTCTCTCCCCCATAAATTCCATACTAGCGCACACATGCTGGCTTGCCATAAAAATCTTCCTTTGTCATGGAAAGTCAGATTAAGGAGGAACTCTTCAATCAACACTCTCAGGTCCGGGTAGTTATTCCTTTGTCGTCCAAATGAAGGAAAGAAAAGGTCCCAACTAGAGCAGGAAAAATCACAGCTCCAAAGAATATGATCCAAATCTTCCTCTGCCTTCTGACAAAGGATGTAACAAAAAGGGCCAAACAAAGTTTTTCAAGACATAAGACATGTTGAAGTTTCCCATTTGAGGCTGATGGTTCTCGTTTTGGAGGCTCCTAATCTGTGGTGGCAATATTCTGTTCAAGCAGGCCTGCAGCAGAAGAAAATGTGTTTCCGATTTTCTTGGGAGCGAATATGACAACTTTGTCAACTTCGTAGACGCTATATTCAGTTATATGCTGGTTTATTGCAACGATTGTCAAATACTAGTAATGCAGAGATTAGAGAAATTGAGGACCTTGATTCCAAAGTGATTATTTTATGGAGTAATTTGGATGGAAAGAAATCAAAGTTTTTGAAGATAAAGCGTGGCATTCTTTAGCTCGTTGGGAATCAGCTTGCTTAAAGGCTTCTTCCTAGTGCTCTCTTTCTAAATTTTTTGTTGCTTTCTCTTCCCAGGATATTTGTTTTAGTTTTAATTGGCATACTTTTATTTTTCCTCCGTAATCTTTGTTGTTATTTTTAGTTTTCTCTTTAGTTTCGCTTTCTATTCACTCCTTTGGGAGTTTGTATCCTGAGCAATAGTCTCTTTTCATTTCATCAATGAAAAGTTTCGTATCTTGTTCAAAAAAAAAAGGGCCAAACAAAGGGACATTCCTTTTCAGGAGCCTGTCAAAGGTATTAACCCTACCATGGAGAACTTGGCAAACAAAAAAACGGTTAGGATATACCTTGTTAGAATACCCATCCAAATATTTGGTCCAAAGTTGGCATGATTTATGGTCACGACAAAATCCTCTCTGTGAAGCTTTTCCTCCTTTATTTGCATTGATAGAACCAAAAGATGCTTTCGTGGCAGACATTTGGGACCAGCAAAGCACCTCATGTGCTAACTTCGACAAAACTCCAGAGGATGAGGAAATATTCGAATGGGCATCTCTGTTGGCCTCTCTTTTTGTCTTATCAACATATTGACAAGAAAGAGTCACAGGTATTGATTCTAGACAAAGAAGGCTATTACACTACCAAATCTATGGTCACCAAATCTATGGTCAGCAAACTCTCAATGGGAGCATCATTAAACTATCATGAATTATACGAAGTCATTCGAAAGGATTTCTATCCAAAAAAAGATCAAGTTCCTCCTTTGGTCTAATACTATCATGGCAACAATAGTGGAAGTTGTAGCTTGAGAGGAACTAGAGTGTCTTCAAAAAGGAGACGATCAACCTTGATGAGATATAGGACTCTATTAAACTCTTTGCATCCATATGATATTCGTCTTTTTGTAAATATGATCTTGTTCATATTTCGACTAATTGAGAGTTGACTTTGTAAACCTTTGGCCTTGTGGGATATCCCATCTCTCCTTTTGCATGATCTTTCTACATCAAAAGATTCTTGTCTCTTATCGGATTCAAAAAAAAAATACTTGCGTAAACACCCTAGACTCGTTACAAAGTCGCTAGTTGGCTCTTTCTCCACTATCGAATAACATTTACAAAAAAACACCTCCATTTGCTCCAAGAAATAGCTAAAAGAGGAGTGGATTCGATAAAGTAGTTAATGTCACGACTTCTTACTTGAGAAGATGCAGGCATTGCGTTCCAACCGAAAGCTCGTGGTTTGGTTGGCTCTTTCTCCACAATGGTGCAGTTTGTATAAATCAAATAGTGAATCTTAGAAACATATCTTCATTCATTACCCTTTTGCTTCGAAGATTTGGTCCCATTTTCTCACTGACTTTGGCTGGACAATGAATGACCCTATTGAGGTGCAAGATTGGTTGTCTAATTCTAATTGATCATCTTTTCAACTTGAAAAACTATTTTGCTACAGATCAATGGAGCTTTCAAATCGATTTTTTTTGGAATGATAGAAATGCAAGAATTGTCAGCGACAATGAGAGATCCATCAAAGTTATAGTCAAACACGGCACTTTTTCGGCTTTATACTAGAGTCAACATGTTTCACCTTTTGTAACTATAGTTTAAACTCTCTTATAACCAATTGGAGAAGTTTTTTGCAACTTCATTTGGATGGAATTTCTTTCCCTTCTACTTTTTTGTAACACTTCATGCCATCAATAAAATTGTTTCCTATCACAAAGAAAAAATATTAGAAATAATCCAACCAATGCCATCATCGTCTAGGTCTACCCAAGTTTGATGGGCACAATACACTTCAAGATGTTAATTTTTCCATCTTAACATCCTCATCCTACGAAGAAGAAAAATCCCACTCTCCAAACATTAAATAAATGGAAAAAGTTTGCTTCACATCACCTAATGCATTTCAAAAGATGGAAGCTAGATTTATGAATATCAATTGGTTCTTTTTTATGAGAAACCGAGCTTTCATTGAGAACAAATGAAAGAATACAAGGACATCCAAAAAAACCAAACCCAAAAAAGGAACTCAACAACAGGAAGGGACTCCAATCAAGCAACATGAGACCTAACGAAAAATTACACAAAAAAAAAAAAAAAAAACCTTTGACACTGATGCCCAAAGTAAAACATAGAATCTAACATTGGACCAAACATCACAAGGAAATCTCTTGGTCCCTCTGAAAATTCTATTATTTCACTTACCCTACAAACCACAAAAACCTCCCTTTCTCCCAAAAAGGAGGATGGAGAAAGAACTTCTTGATCATCATCCTGCAACCTCTATGTCTATGTCTAGCAAACTAAAAGCCAAACACATGAAAGAAGAGACTCCAAACTGAATATCAATTGGTTATCAAGAATTGTTGAGAGACAATGATGGGAAGTAAGAAAGGTTGCTAACCTAGAAAACTAAAATTTATTACCCATAATACGTCCAAGTTGTGCTCAATATAAACTAGAAGATTATCATACCTACTATTTCCTTGAGACTGTTGTACAGTAAGTAGAGAACTAAATTCATTTTAGAACTCAAGGACACAGTTGCAAAACCTATAGAATAGATCCTGTTCAAGTTAGTAGAGAACTAAATTAGATTTTAGAACTCAAGGACACAGTTGTAAAACCTATAGAATAGATCCTGTTCAAGTAAGGTCATAGTAGAGAACTAAATTAGATTTAAGTGCATTAAACTTACCATAGAGATTAAGAGTCAAGATCAACAGTTTTTTACTTGAATAAGAATATTTCAAATTAATACGAGCACCTGAAGCACATTGAAAAGCAGTGTATAATAGATGGGACAAGACAAGGTACAATTTTCGCCCAAAGTTGGTCATATTGACAGGTTAACTAAGAAGAAACAGTCATTTGTTATACATATCTACAAGACGCACATAATGAGAAATAGACATGAAAAAAAAAAGGAGAGATTCTAAATTAGCAACAGTATTCATTCTTCAGTGGAAAAATCACCATAAATGCCGAAATAATAGTTGTCACAGAAGCTCCTATGAATCCCTCCCATGTTTTCTTTGGAGATATTTTGATCAACGGGGTTCTTCCAAAGAAAAATCCAAAGAAGTATGCAGCAATATCATTTATTACAATGAGTGTTGCTGGAAGAAGAAACCTGCGCATACATTGGGCAACCTGTCAAAAAACATATCTAAACATTTTTTTTCCAACATTAAATATTAACTATTAAGATAAATGGACCTTAATGCCATAAAATCCTATTCACAAATTCTTACAGTGTTTCACACATTGATTGGACATTAGACAGTTGGTGGGTAATTTTGTAACCACCACTAAGCTTGGGGTTCTCCCTATTGTGTACTTTCCATTTTCCAAATTAAAAAGAGAATCACAATACAAATTAAACTCTGAAAAAAAAACGCTTCAAGCTGACCATACGAGACATGAAAAATTTATAATAAGAAAGAGGTCATCCCATTTTAAAATAAAAATAAATAAATAAACATGTCCACCAGTCTTGAGTCAAAGTGGTTAGGCAGAAACCAAATCTAACATTTGCTTACAAACAACAGCCTGTTTCCTCAAAGATCTTACACTTTCATTCCTAGGGGGGCATTGAGCACAAAATCCAATTCCTTGCATCATAGATTTTCAAAACCATCTTCCCTCTTCAAAGCATTTCTAAAATTCAGATAAAAATGTTGGCACAAACCTAGAAAGGGATGTTCCATTTTTAGTCTCAAAATTACTAATTAGAGAGAACTATGTAAGGTTTCTCCTTACTTTTATATTACTTCACGTTCCAAAAGATGCAATACACAGAAACTACCACCAATTCCAAGGATGGTGAGCTCTCCTTACAACTGTAGCACCTAGGCTATCGATACAAAACATAACATAATCCCCTAAACACACAGCACAAAACATACTTATACTTCCATACACAACAACTAACTAAGGGGTTTGTCAAAAGAAAAAAAAAAAAAAAAAAAGAACTAAGGGGAGTATGAATTTCCTTCTTTGCCCCTTCTGACATAAGTATTTATTCTTGGGGTCTCACAAACCTAAGAACCATGGACACTATAGTTTGGCACTTTAGCTAGCCCGTGTCCGACACTTGTTGGACACGTATTAGACACTTGTTAGCACAATTGATATGTGGCAAACACTAGTTGTTCAAAGTCAATATATGTCCATATTGAACCCTTGTTGAGTATACTAAATAGAAACAATACTAAATAACTAAAATAATAAATTTTAGGAGTGAAAATACATTATTCATTTTTTTAAGCATACAAATGCATAAGCTTATTGATTTTGAATTTACTTCTTGAATAAAAATGATGTATGTTTCAGAAAATGTATATTTTAATAAGCGTGTTTGTATCGTGTTCGTGTCGTGTGGTATCCGTGCTTCATAGTCACAAACTAATATCAAGTCGAGAATTTGCTTATTTTGGACTTTCCTATTATTTGATATTATATTTGAGGTTAGTTACAAGGTAATTTAATTAATCTGATGCAGCAAAATGGTAGTCTTGGGACTATTTGCTGGCTCCTGTCTAATATATCATTTGCATCTCATATTTGAAACCCACAAGCCCCCTAACAGTTAGCTGTATATGTTCTCTTACGTTTTTTTTTTCTTTTTGTGTGTGTCTATGTTCTTTTACTAATCATCAGGATTTCCTCCTATAACTCTCCTGATTAGTCTCTTGCATCAACAAATCAAAGAAAAATATGCAGAAGAATGCATCCACAATAATTAAAACCTCAAGTCTACCTTTAAGAGAGTTAATAATAGGTGCTACTGGCAATTGGTTGGCTAACAAGATTAAGTCTCGTGGATCGAATAAATGGGCCTCTATCTTTTGCATGAATTGGTTCCATATACATCCATAAAAAGCATATCCACAGTGATTTCATTCTAAAGGCTCATACCTCCCCTTAAGAGTCATTAAATTAGCTTTTACCCATTCACATTCTTACTTCATAGTAGACGTCCATCTAGTCATGATCCTACTTTTACAAGAAATCTGGAATCATTTGAACCCTTTTTTTGGAAATCCACAAGTGTCGGAGTTGGCTTACATGCACCTTGACTATTCTCATGAGACAATTGTCTGACCCTACTACATTTTGTTGCAAAAGTAACTCATAGGATATTAAATCCTGGGTAGGTTGCCATCATAGCTTGAACTCATTTCTTCTAAGTCTTTTATATTTATACAGTTCTTTCTTACCACTAGGTCAACCCAGGGTGGTCATGTGGACTAATTCTTTTATTGTCATTTTTTGAGAGACTTGGTCAATCAAAACAACTCAGTTTTGAGGATAGAGGAGAAGCTTGGGGTGGGTGCTTCTTAAACCATCTTCTTGGACCTCCATCAAAGATTTTAATCATTCCCGCAAGTATTTTTCACTAGGACTAATTAGACTCAGTTTATATTATCAATGTATCATATTTCTAAAATTCTTACAGATTTTGTTCACCTTAACTCGGGATTGTGTCCTGTTTTGCATCTTGCATAGGCTCCCAAAGAGTTCTTGCATCTTAGTTGACATATCACTTCTATAAAGTGTTAATAAAGTACAATTACGTTATGAGAAGATGCTTATGTTGATGAATAATGTGATCTAATGAGCTGATGATTCTACACTTCTTTCTTGGAAGCAAGTAATTCAATGATAAAAACCAAAGCCAATAAAACTAATGCTTGAGATCATTTCCACGCTGGGTAAATTGTTTTGCATAAGTCATAGATGAAATAATTTTCGTTCAAATATTTTTCTAAGCTCATACCCTAGTATCCCGAGATCTTTACTATAAAAAAACGTATTGATATAACTAACATAATATAGAGAAGATTATTCTATCAAAAAACTAATATAGAGAAGATTATAAAAATATAGTTGCATAAGAAACCAAGTGAAAGATCCCCCATGCTACTCATACCCTGATGTTAACAATTGAGATGCTATCAAGCAACAATTAGCTAAGCATCAATGATTGGAAAGCTGTATTGGTGTAGTTTCTGGGAGGGGGTTTCCAACTACCAGCCTCTTTCTTCATTTTTGTCTATAAAATCTTTTTGAGGTTTCTTATCAAAAAATAAAAATAATAACAATAATAAAAATCAAAAAATATATATATAATAACAATAAAAATAATAATAATAATAATAAATAAAAAGATGCTATCACACAACAATTAGCTAAGCAAAAGGCACAAAATTAATCAAAACAAGGACAATTTTATCATAGGGAGAAAAGGGAGAACTGAATGAAATAGAACAATGGACACTCTAAAAGCAAAATGAATTACCAGAAGATTCCTTCGAAGATGTTAGCAACAGTGAAAGAAGACTGTGTAAACACAACTATCAAGATCATGTGTGTCCATGCATACTGGCCAAACTGATATTTGTACATCTTCTTTTTTAAAGTAAGAATGAACCACATAAAACCTGATCACCAAGGCAATAAAAGGTTACTTCAACAGCCAAATAACCTTTTAGGAAGGGGGGAAAACACGGTAGAAATACTATCCAGAATTCCAGATAACATGGGTACCAATCATGCAATCGTGAAAGAACAACTTAACTTTATTATCAACGATCAAAATAGAAGAACTGAGCACACATTAAATGCCAATTGAACATGATCCGGGTTATAATGAGGGAGATATCATTAATTCTCATAGCGGAAGTTAAGTCACTACGCATAATGCTAGGACCTACCTGCAATATACAAGAAATAGCAAAGGGCCATATGATACTTGACAAGGTTGCTAACAAGCTGATACAGAACTTTATCTGTTGTTACAGTATTGACAAGCCGTTGACTGAGAAGGCGGCCATAAACAAAAAACATTGCCGTGAAGAAGAAGTACCTACAGAGAGATTGGGAAACATAAAACACCTTTAACGATTCATTAATAGCAACGGAATTTGATGGTAGAACCGTAGAATATTAGCTGTGGCATTTAATTGAAAACCATTAACTATCATTGGTAAAATAAATCCTTCTTAATAAAAAGTGGATACATATAGTACCAGTTTAATGACCGGAATCCCGGGAGCTGCCTGTCTTCATGGGTCCTCCTAAGTAGATTGAAGAGTTCTCGTGCCATAAAGATTTGGATTACAACCACCATAGCCATAATATAGAGATGTCCAAGGTATATTACCAATGCAAACCCTCCAATCATCCAGACAGACGAATAGGCACGAATCAACATAGACTTGTATTTATTTCTGTCATCAACAAGTAAATGGCTTCCATTTGGCTTCAAATCCTCCGCAATCCCCTGAAAATTTTGGGGAGAAAAAGCTCAATCACTCATTAATTTTACAAAACCAATACATAGTTCAGAGCATTTTTGAGTCAACAAAGCAAGCAAATGATAAAGTTACCAAAACTGAATAGTTTTCCCCTGCAATCTCTTTTAAAAGGGAAGTAAATGAAGTGTCCAAAAACAAACAAAAAAGGAAACCGTATCATTTATTATTTGAAAAATGTAGATAAACACTAATCGAAAAGCACCAAATTACCCAAGAAAATAAAAATATAAATAACATCATTAGTAACTTCATTAACAAGTTGTAGAAAAGTACATCATTTGTGCATAAATCACTTCCCTGAGGCAACACAAAAGCATATGAAAAGAAAAGCTGAGGATGTCAGGCGAAAAACAATAAAACGCAAATCAAGGTGGAGAAACCGAAACCGAAACCGAAACCGAAACCTCATTTGATCGCCTACGGTGTCGAAGCCGAGCACTAGGGCTCGAGGGATAGTTGATACTATTTTCTCTCTGCATGTCTCTTCAAACCAGATCTCACATCAATGCGTGCACACCCTGGTAGGAGAATCAGACAAAACAGCAGCAGATAGGTCATGTGATGGCGAACCAACAACCCGAACAAGTCAAGAAAAACAGAATCCAAGAACGAAAGAGCGAGTGAAACCTGGCGAGGCTCTGCGCAGCAGAGAAGAGGTGGAAAACGGCGACAGATCAAAATGATCGAAGTGAGAATGAGGATGAAAATGAGGTGAGAGTGAGAGAAAGAGAGAAGCGAAGGCAGAATCTCAACGTGTTGAGTTGCGAAGGGATTAGATAAGAATAGTAACATACATTGCAGGAAGGTGTTGTCTGTGAATTTGGTGAGCGCCGAAGGGAGAGGACGTGAACTCCAATGGAATATTTCAATACAATCGGTTTCCTTTTGAGGAGCGATTCACAACTGTCACTTCTTCTTTCAAACACATGACATTTGGTGATGCTGATCATCTCGCACCTAAACCTACATACAACTACAGCCCAAAAGAATAGGTTATTAATTTAGGGCCCGTTTGGTACTACCGTAGAATGGTGTAAGAAATATTTCATTAAGTAATATAATATTTTTCAAAGCTCACAAATTCTTTGTTCGGCACCCGAGGAATTTACGAAATGGCTACGTCAGGGGCATGGCTCTGATACCACTTGTAAGGGACGAGGACACGACATAGATCTCCACAATGGTATGATATTGTCCACTTTGGGCATAAAGCCCTCATGGCTTTGCTTTTGGTTCACCCCAAAAGGCCTCGTACCAATGGAGATACTTGTCCTCCCTTATAAACCCATGATCATCCCCTTATCTAGCCAATGTGGGACTTTGGTTGCACTCTCTAATTCCCAACATATATATATATATATATATATATATATATATATATATATATATATATATATATATATATATATACTATCTATACTGTATACTATACTTATACTTACTATATATAAAAGTAGTTATAAAGGAAAATTTTTCCTTCTCATTTTGCCCCTCTCTTTTCATCTTTCATTTATTAGTAAATATTTGCTAATAATTAATTAGAGGTAGTTAATTATTCCAATAACAATAATTCATGAATTTGGATAGTTTGGTTCATGAGACAATAAACTTTATTTTCCAGAGAAAAAACTCATCGTCTTCTTCTTTATTCCATTAAAGAGACATTAAATTGAATTTCGACATTGACAATATAAAAAGAGGAAATGAGAAGGTGATGGGTTGAATTATTGGAAGCAAAAAAGATGAAGAGATGTATTGGGAGAGAGAGAGTTATGATCAATGGCCAATAGTCATCCATTCTCATGACTTTATTGGAACAACACATATGGTGGGGAAGGCAAGTGAGTGTATACAAGGTCGAGTATTTCAGTTCACCTCTTTCTTCTTGATGCGCACCACTAGAGGTGGACTTGAAAACTTTTGGCAACGACATCGACATGGACCTAACGACTCAAAATTCCTCACTAGAGAAGTTGATGATGATGTAACATTGTCTATGCTTGCAGATGTGGTTGTTCAAACTGTTGGCACCTTTGCATAAACACTTAAGGAAACACGAAAAACAAAATCAATCTAAACCCAACGATAGCGTTGTTTCTTTAAGACAATTTTGTTCCTTCTATGGTGCTCAAGGTATCACAAACAATTATCTCCCAGGATAGGACGGATTACCCACTTATGAATGTAGCACTCCAATCACAGGACTCTCGAACACTGGTGCTTAAGTAATCGTACAGAGAAATAGGAGAAGAGTTTTTTAGGGAAGTGTTTTCTGTATCCAAAACTCAAAATGAATCACATATTTATAGACTATTTGTGATCATTCAAATAGTCACATTTTTTCGTGTAAGGGTTGTGTCTTTTGTTAAATGGACACATTCATTCACACAGGATTGTGTCCTTTACAAAAAAACATGCCCTTTCACATAGGGTTGTGTCCTTTACAAAAGACATGCTCTTTCACATAGGGTTGTGTCCTTTACAAAAGACATGTCCTTTCACATAGGGTTGTGTCCCTTACAAAAGACATGTTCTTTCACACATAGGGTTGTGTGATCTTTTACAAAAGACATGCCATTTTCACAAAATGTTGTGATTCTTCATTTTATTAAAATAATTTTATTCATAAATCCAACAATCTCCACACATGAATAAAATTTATTTTTAAAAAACGTGTACGATTACTCATGAAGGATAACTACATCAGGATAAGTAGTCTTAGACTTTGAACTTTCCTTAGTAAAAACTATGGAGTTTACATAGTTGATCAGTAGTTAAAGAATTTTGAATTGTCAACTTTAGGAGTAAATCAAATCCATAATAATTACATAGATATTCTTCGAAATACGCTTGGTTCTCATGTTTGTATTCATTTTGGTCCTGAATATCGCCTGGTTTCATGAGTGTTTTTAGAGAATTCAGCCTTAAAAATTCTCATAGAAGCGGTGATAGCGTGCATAGCGAGCTATTTTTCCTGGTTTATTTTAGTTAGTCTTTGAGTATTATTTGGTCGTTTTTATGCATTTTAATGTTTATTTTGTAGGAAATGAATTCTTGGAGGAAATGTTGAATTAGGAAGTTGATCGGGTGCTCGGGATCAAAAGAAGAGCAAAAGAAGCAAAAAGAATCAAAGTTGAAGGCTTAAGTTTGAGGCAAACTCGAGAGTTGGCGTCGAGACGCTTCTTTCTAAGCGTCTCGACGTTGGTTTTCCTTTTCTATTTTTGGCGGTAGCAGGGACAGCGTCGCGACGCTACCGACAATTTTCCTATATATACAATCTTTTGTGCTACGGATTAGGGGAGTCCATTATTTAGTTAGATTTTAGCCCTAATTTCGACTAGAGACCTTCTGTGGGAGCTTAAGCAAGGCCTAGGAGTGGGAACCAAGCTTGAAGACGTGGAGATCGTGACGAGGACGTGTCGGTTTCAACGAATTCAAGAGTTTTCCTTTTCTTTCCCTTACCTCTTATTGTTTTTATGGCTTTTCTTTCAAGTTTTATTTGTAGTTCTTTGACTATGAGTAGCTAGCTTGATTGTCTTAGGAATTGATGTAGCCCTTTGGGCGTTGATGGATTATTTCTTGGTTATGTATTGCTTTGAATTCATTTATGCATGTTCTACTCTTAATGCTTTTGATTCATTGGCCATGAATTGAATGATGTTTTCTCTAAGTCTTGCTCGGGAGAAGGGATTTAGTTTAGATTGTGTTGTGCATAACTAAGATAATCTTGAGATCTGGAGATGAGAGATAGTCTTAGAAATCGTCAAATGATTAGACTTAAGGCCTTGCATGTTAATGAGCTTAGATAGGGATATTGGGTTTATTACATGTATGATAATTAGTTATGCTCGGGAGAGATAACTATGACAATAGTTTGTCCTAGATTTATGAATCTTTGCATGTTCACATATTCTAGCGATTAATCCACAACTCCAATAGGTGAAATCAATTCCCTAAGAGTCTTTCCATTTGAGTCTCCACCTTTATTTTATTCTTTTTGTCTTTCAATTTATCTTTATCATTAAGTTTTGCTCCCTAAATAAAATTGGACAAGATTATTCACAGTACTTAATTTGCTAGAAAACCAATCCAGAGGACGACACTCGTTTAATCACGAAAATACTATATTATTACTTGACTCGTACACTTTCGATAAGCAAATTGCGCATCAAGCGGCCCCTTCATACCCACATAGGTGACTTCTTTAAAGAGTATTCTGGTAATACCCCACTCTTATAAAAAAGCTAAAGAGTCATTAAAAGCATATCTTAACCTCATCCATTTCCAGGTTAGCACTATTATAATAGGAACGGTTAGGAATTCATGGTTATTCCTTCCTAGTGCTTGTTAGCATGCAAAAATGCTAACATTTCATGCTTAAATTTAAGTAGTTTTGCAAGGATTTATTGATGTTTTAATGGCTTATCATGTTGATTTCAGAATTTTAGTCTCTTGGAGCTTTTTGAAGAAATTTTGCAGAAAGAAGAGAAGAATTGGCCCAAATTATGAAGAATTGATCATGAGGGTTTAAAGTTGGGTCAAGGCTAGAAGTCAAAGGCCTTGAAAGAAAGGAAAGAGGGCAAAAAATCCAGAGAAATGTAGCCCAATCCAGCCCAATTCTGAGCCTTGCAGTTTCCCAGCTAAGGGTCAACGTCTCGACACTGCAACAACTTGGGGATAAAGCCACTAACGTCACAAGGTCGAGACGCTGGCGCGGCTGGAGCACTATAAAATGAGCGTTTTGGCTAATTTGTCTGTATATATAAAGTTGATATATAATGATATTGATTTATATATTTTAATATTAGTTTGTTCAATAGAAGTATGACTAATTTGTCTGTATATATAAAGTTAGACCCAAGTTGAAATAATTACTACTTTTTTCAACGTTTAAGAATTATAGTTTCTTTTTTAAAATAATTTACTAAAATTTTAAAATATTTTTATTAATTTTCATTTATATTGAATAAAAAATTAAATTTATATAAAAAAACAAATTTTAAAAATAAATTAGAACAAAAATTATAACATTATATGTCAATCCGAGTATAGTTCAACTAGTTAAAACATATAATTGATCAAGCGATCAGAGGTCCAATTCCCTCTCCCACATGTGCTCGAAACTAAAAAAAAGAACAAAAAATTATAGCATTATATATATATAGTTTATCTAAATTTTAGATTAAAAAATGATTTTAATGAATAAACCAATATATAATTTGTTTTTTTTTATAAACAATATAATAATTTTGTTGATATATATATATGATATATAATATATAATATAATATTAAAAATTACGATATATATAAAAGTAACAGCAGCCGGGCTCAAACACAGGACACGTGCAATCATGGAGAGGGGGCTTGAGCATACAACCAATTTTATGACTTTAGTCAATTTTTTATATATGTAATATTTTATTTATAAAGGTCGAGCCCCCCCTGGGCCTATGGTAAATCCGCCTCTGATAATACTTAGTAATCAAATATCTATTAGACTGTGTTTTGGACTTCAAGACCCGAACTCTCATTTTTGTTATCACTCGATGTGTTAAAATTCTGCTTGATCAACAATTGCCTTATTGTTTTGTTTATTTTTAACTCTGTCTTTCTGTGCACTGAAATTCCTAGATAATGACCATCTTTAGTAGTTTTAGTGTTTAGATAATTGCCTTGCTTAAGTTTACGTTATTTCCCATGGATTCGATACTCGGTAATACCTACCGTTTTATATATTACTTGGCCCATGCGCTTTGTGGTCATCAGTGCTCTACTGAGTTGTATACATAATTTTGTTTTCCTTTTTGAACCTAGATCTTGGGATCTCCAGTCAGCTAGGTTGGGTTACCATTATGTCCACTCTTATTTTATAGGCTTCAAACTCATTCCTATTGAAGACAATTTCACTTGATCTCTTGCCAAAGCTTTCGTAAGCGGATCCGCAATATTATCTTTCGATTTCACGTAATCAATAGATATAATTCCATTTGAGAGCAATTGTCTTATGGTATTATGTCTTCGACGTATATGTCGAGACTTACCATTATACACCAAGTTTTGCGCTTTTCCAATAGCAGCTTGACTATCACAATGTATACATATTGGAGGTACAGGTTTAGTCCAATTAGGAATATCTTCCAAAAAGTTACGTAGCCATTCGACTTCTTCCCCTGCTTTGTCCAAAGCTATGAATTTGACTTCCATAGTGGACATTGCCATACAAGTTTGTTTGGAAGATTTCCAGGATATAGTTCCACTTCCAAGTGTAAAAATATATTCACTTGTTGACTTTGAATCTTTCATGCTAGTTATCCAACTTGTATCATTATACCCTTCAAGAACAACTGGATATCTAGTATAATGTAAACCATAATTTTGAGTATATTTCAAATATCCTGAAACTCTTAAAAGTGCTTTCCAGTGATCTGAACTTGGATTATTTGTGTATCGACTCAAGATACTTATTGCATATGCTATATTAGGTCTTGTACAATTCATAGCATACATTAAACTTCCAATTATATGAGAGTACTCCAATTGAGACGTACCATCACTCGTATTTGAAGAAAATTGATGACTCGCATCCAAAGGTGTCTTTACTAGTTTTATATCAAATTTCTTGAACTTTCTATAATGTGACTGGGAAAGTGCTAAACCATCAGATGTTCTATGAATCTTGATTCCCAAGATAACATCTGCGACACTCATATCTTTCATTTCAAACTTTCTAGTTAATATTTGTTTTGTAGCTAATATAATTTCTTCATTGCTACCAATTCTTAACATATCATCCACATACAAGCATACAATTACGAACTCCATTTGATTTCCTTTAATGTAGACACATTTGTCACATTCATTGATTTTGAATCCATTTGTTATCATGACATGATCAAATTTTTCTTGTCATTGCTTAGGCACCTGTTTCAAACCGTAAAGAGATTTGACCAATTTGCATACTTTCTTCTCTTGCCCAGGAACAACAAAACCATCTGGTTGTTCCATATATATTTCTTCCTCCAATTCACCATTTAAGAAAGCGTTTTTACATCCATTTGATGTATTTCAAGGTTGTATAAAGCTGCTAAGACTATTAACACACGAATAGATGTAATTTGAGTAACAGGTGAATATGTATCAAAATAATCCAACCCTTCTTTTTGTTTATAGTCTTTTGCTACAAGACGAGCTTTATACTTATCAATTGTTCCACCTACTCTTATTTTCCTCTTAAAAATCCATTTGCAACCTATTGGTTTAGTACCAGGAGGAAGATCAACCAATTCCCATGTATGGTTTTGCATAATGGAATCAATTTCGCTTTTTATAGCAAACGTTTGAGGTTCATTTTCTAATAAATATGTTAGAAAATTTGGCCCAAAATTTTTTTCAACTCTTGTTCATTTACTACGTCTCGACTCTTGGATCTCATCCGAATTTCCTTGATTGGATGATGATTCATGTGTCCTTTTCCTTATATGTGGCTCATTTTTCATAGGGAAAAATACACTTTTGGTCCCTGAGGTTTGGGTTAAGTTACACTTTGGTCCCTGAGTTTTCAAACTCAACAATTTAGCCCCTGAGGTTTGGTTTTAGTTTCATTTTAGTCCCTCCATCCATTTTTCCATTAATACTTAACGGTTTGCTTATGTGCCACTATTTTTTTAATAAAAAAATTATTTTTTTAATTTTTTTAAAATATAAATATATTTTAAAAAATAAAAATATTATTATTTTATATTATTTTAATTATTTTTAATTATTTCTCACCATCTCTCTCTTTTTTCTTCTTATTCTTCTTCTTCAACAACGCACTGCCGGTCATCTTCTTCTTCTTAACCCACCGATGGCTGGCCGCCTCCGGCGACTGTATTTTTTTTCTTTTTTTTTCCTCTTCTTTTCTTCTCTCTTCTCCAACTTTTCTTCTCTCATCTTCAACCACCGGCGTTCACGTTTCAAATCTGGAAAATCGGCCCCCGACGAACTTTTCTTCTCTCGTCTTCAACTTTTATTCGCTTGTTCGCGGTGCTCACCAGTTCGTGGGTAGTTCGGTTGTGTTCACAGATCTCATCGGGAAGAAGGAAACTCGCAGATCTCATCGTCCGACGTCATGGGTCTCAACCGATTCGTGGGTCTCGAAAGTTCCAGATCTGAGATGGTGAAGTTCGTCAGACGTTGTGGGTCTCGAAACTTCCAGATCTGGGTTTTTGTCGAGAGAAAACCCAGATCTAGCTTCCTCTCTACAGCCAGATGGTGGATACGCCGCTCGCTACTGCTACGCGCGGCTGAAAGGAAAGAGGGAGAGAAGCGCCGCCGAAGAAGAGAACAAACAACGCCGGAGGAGGAGAGTCTCGTGTCGCCGCCACTGGTACGCTTGTCGAAAAACAGAAACAGAGAGGTGGTTGGGTGCAGCTACAACAGTTTTGGCCGAGAACGAAGAAGAATCATGTGTCGGCTACTTGAAATCAGCATCTCGCTGCCGCTGGTACTCTCGTCGGACAAGGAGAACGCCAAATGGGAGGTCGTCGGTGGCTGCTAAATCACGAGAAGTAGATGGGTTTTTTGCTTCTCTGTGTTTTTTTTTTTTAAAAAAAAAGAAAATAGAGTTGAGAAGAGAAGAGAAGAGAAGAAAGAAAGAGAAAGGAAAAAAAAAATCGTCGGCGACGGCCGGTCGCCGGTGATCGCCGGCAGCCGCCAGCAGGTGTTGACAGCCGCCGGAGAAAGGTTGAAGAAGAAAGAGTTGGTGGGAGAAAGAAGAAGAAGGGCTTGGGTGGAAGGAAGAAGAAGGAGAAGAAAGAGAGAGAATTAAAAAATAATAATAAAATAATAAAATTTTTATTTTTTTAAATTTATTTTTATTTAAAAAATTAAAAATTAATTTTTTAATTAAAATAATAGTGCCACGTCAGCAGTCCGTTAGTATTTAACGGCAAACTGGACGGCAGGGACCAAAGTGCTCCTTATCTCAAACCTCAGGGGTATTTTTGTTGAGTTTGAAAACTCAGGGACCAAAGTGTAGCTTAACCCAAACCTCAGGGACTAAAAGTGTATTTTTTCCCTTTTTCATATTATAAGGAAACACATTTTCAAAGAATGATGCACTCCTTGACTCAATAATTGTATTTGCATGTATGTCAAGATTTTCTGACTTATGTACAAGAAACCGATATGCACTGCTATTAATTGCATATCCAAGAAATACACAATCAATCGTTTTTTGCCCTATTTTAACCATTTTCAATTTAGGAATAAAGACTTTTGCCAAACTGATGCGAATGTTATGACTGAAGGTGGATGTTGGAAAAGATGGAAAACAGTAATTAAAGATGAATTCAGTCAAGCTAAGTGCAAGTATACACTATCACATGTAGTAATAAAAACTTCTGAAGTATTCCAAAAGTATCGATCCCACAGGGACTAATTTAAACACAGATTTGAAGAAGAAATTGCTTTTAAATTGCTTAAGAAGGTAACTAAGTAAATAATTGATGATGGGGTGTTTAGCAAAATAATAAAACAAGTAAAGAGTAAACAAACAATAACAAAAGTGAGGTCTTCAGTAAAGCTTCAACCCTAAGGAAAATAACACTAGTAATAGCTTATTTAACCTAAGTCTAGATAGGCATTGGGTCAGGTTTAACTCCTATTTGGCCTTGCTCCCAAGAACCGTTAGAAGACTAAGTGAGTACTGTTATGCACATTTATGGGACTCGACTCCGACATAGATTGTTCATGCATGCAACCTATAACCCTATAGTTGTTATAAGCGATCATCCCCTATAACAGCGAATACATTCTTTCGAGCCTTTTCTCCTATATCACCTTTATGAGAACTGATATTGTTTGACCCTTTCAGTACCAAACTCACATAACATGCTAAGTCTAAGTGATCAAGTTAAACTCAACAAGATTGGAATGATAATCAATAAAGGATGACATGCATAAAATAGAACTTAGGTAAATAAACAACTTTCAAGCCATTTAATCCATAAAAGAATTCACTATACCGAACCCCTCAATGGAATTTAGCTACGCATGGTGGATAAAAATGCAAACAAATAACTTTCCATTGAATAAATGAATAAGAAGTACAAGAAATAATAGAAAGAAATAGGTGCTGAAAAAGTATGGTGCAATAGCTAAAACTAGGGTTTTTTCAATTTATCCAATCCCTCTAGAGTTCTCACGACACTCTACTCTCCCTTACAAGGTAGGAATATGGTGAAATCTCTACAAACACAAAGGTTTGATATCTAACTAAGGTTAGAATTTTGTCTTCTAGCAGGGACCTCGGGCATCACGACTCATGGGCGTCTACTAGGGTTCTGTCACTACCCTCTTCTTCCCAGTGAGTTCTGCTTGCATTTTCCTTCGAATCATGGCCTTTTATAGCGTGGGGAGTGGTTGAGGAGTCATGAAGATGATGCTTGCAGGTACCCCAGCTAGTTTCGAAGTCAAATCAGCTGGTTAGGTGAGTGGAAAACTCCTTCAAACTGACCCGCGACGGACTTGGACTTGTCTGTTTCTGCCTAGAAATGCGGTCGCATCCCATTTGGCCTTGGCAGAAATGCGATTGCATTGATTTGCCCTGTTTCCTCTGTTTTCCTGCAGCACATAAAACTAAGTCAAATTCTTACCAAAATGAGTCCAATTGAGCACAAATACATATAATTTGACACACATGACTCTCAAAGACCTAACTCATCAACTTTCACACTTTTTAAGCTCAGGAATAGTGATTTTTGATCTAAAACACACAAGTTTTACAAGGAATAAGCTAAGAATGAGGGGAAAAATGGGTATATTTTTGGCACTTATCACAAACACCCTCACACTTTCATAAATTTATAAGTCAATTTTCGACCTTTCCATAATTCATATGGAATTTTTTGTGTTTGCTTATATGGAATTCTATACAGGATATAATTTGCTGTAAGCAACGCTTCCCCCCACAAATTTTGTGGTAATCCTGAACTAATCAACATAGAATTCATCATTCCTTTCAATGTTCGATTTTTTTCATTCTGCTATGCCCTTTGATTGAGGAGAATAAAGGGCAATAGTTTGATGTATAATTCCATTTTTTGAACAAAAACCTTCAAAAGGTCATTCATATTCTCTCCCTTGATCACTTCGAATCATTTTTATCTTTTTGCCTAGTTGATTTTCCACTTCAGCTTTGTAGTGTTTAAACACTTCAATAGCTTCATCTTTACTTTTTAACAAATATATATAACAGTAATGTGTACTATCATCAATAAGTGTTATAAAGTATTTTTTACATCTCCTTGGTGGCAAAAATTTCAAATCACATATACCACTATGAATTAATTCAAGAGGTTCAATTTCTCTTTCTACTGAATGAAATGGAGGTTTTTTCATCTTTGATTCAACACATATTTCACATTTTTTTATCATGATCAAATGTGAAATTAGGTATTAATTCCATATTACACAACTTCTTTAAAGTTTTGTAATTAACATGGCCTAATCTTTCATCCCAAATATTAGAAGAGTCAATCAAGTAAGCAGAAGAGACATTCTTATTATTAATAGTAGGGGACTTGGGTACAACAATCATTACATTCATCTTGAACAGACCATCACTTAAATAACTTCCCCCCACATACAGATCATGCTTACTAAGTACAAACTTATCTGATAAAAAGACAAGTTTAAACTCATTTTTGCTAAGTAGAGAGCCAGACACTAGGTTATTGTGAATGTCTAGAACATGAAGTACATCATTAAGTGTCAGTTCTTTGCCAGAAGTCATTTTCAGTACCACTTTTTCTCGTCCCTCGACTTTAGAACTTGAAGAATTACCCATGTAGAGCTGTTCTCCATTTCCTACTGGTGTATAAGTAGAGAACATCCACTTATTGGCACAAATATGACGAGTGGCTCCAGTGTCTACCCACCATTCCTTGGTATTTCCTACCAAATTGCATTCAGACACTACAACAGATAAATCAATGTCAGCAACTCCATCAAAAAGAGTATCCATTTCTGTTACATGTGATTGAGCACTTGATTTCATCTTTTGAGAAGACTTTGGCTTCCGACAATCTTTGGATTGATGTCCAAGCTTTCCACAATTATAACAATTGCCATTAAACTTCATGCCCTTGTTGTGTGGCTGACTTGGACCAGCCCCAGAAAACTTCCTCTTCTTATTATTGGCCTTGGAAGATCCTTCTACAACATTGGCTTTTGAGGTCATATGATCATTGCCTCCATTTTTCATTTCTGGTTTACGGTTGTCTTCCTCAATTCTCAACCGAACAATTAGTTCTTCAAATTTAATCTCTTTGCTCTTATGCTTGAGATATTTTTTGAAGTCCCTCCATGATGGCGCTAACTTCTCAATTATCGAAGCAACCTAGAAAGATTCACTGACAGACATTTTTTCAGCATGAATCTCATGTAAAAGAACTTGAAGTTCTTGAACCTGGCTTATGACGGTTTTGGAATCAACCATTTTATAGTCTAGATATTTTTCGACTATAAATTTCTTTGTTCCAGCATCCTCCGTCTTATATTTCTTTTCTAGTGATTCCCAAAGACCTTTTGCCAAATCAACTCCACTATAAACATTGTATAGTGTGTTGTCTAGCCCGTTCAAAATATAGTTCCTACACAAATCTTCTGCATGTTTCCATGACTCAAGTGCAAGCAACTTTTTTTTTTTGTTGGTTTCTCCTTCATCCAAATTAGGAGTATCTTCTTTGAGAAATCTTGTCAGACTCAATGTTGTGAGATAGAACAACATCTTTTGTTGCCAACGTTTGATGTCACTGTCATTGAACTTCTCAGGCCTTTCCCCATGATTTCCACCACCATGTGGTATGGGACTTGATGTCTTCGATATTATTGAAGACATTTCTAAATCAAAATTATTGACACGAAATTAAAGGTATAAAAACAAGGATGGAAGCAAATAGCATCACTCGACATAAACAAAATAAACTTACAAAATTGTCTTAAGATTGTTGGCACCCTTTGCATAAACACTTGGAAACACGAAAAACAAATTCAATCTGAACCCAACGATATCGTTGTTTCCTTAAGACAATTTTGTTCCCTCTATGGTGCTCAAGGTATCACGAACAATGGTCTCCCAGGATAGGACGGATTACATACCTATGAATGTAGCACTTCAATCACAGGACTCACGAACACTGGTATTTAAGTAATCGTACAGAGAAATAGGAGAAGAGTTTTTGAGGGAAGTGTTTTCTGTATCCAAAACTCAAAATGAATCGCATATTTATAGACTATTTGTGGCCATTCAAATAGTCACATCTTTTCGTGTAAGGGTTGTGTCTTTTGATAAATGGACACATTCATTCACTTAGGGTTGTGTCCTTTACAAAAGACATTCCCTTTCAGAAAAAGTTGTGATTCTTCATTTCATTAAAATAATTTTATTCATAAATCCAACACAAACTAAGACGAGTTCTCTCCTTTTTCAAAATTCAATTCGTGCCACCGCCATTTATAAGTATAGAGAGAGGCAACATTATATAAAATGTTCAGACTTTCCGGTCAAAAGAAAAATGGTGAGTGTGAAGTGACATAATTATATATATATATTTTTCACATTCTTGCGAAGAGTATGCATTACCTTTGTAAAAATCATTTAAATATTTTTCCTTCTCCGTACTCATGTTCCAAAATCTTTATGCAAATTGTTTTCATGACTCATTCAAAAAAGAAAGTCCTATCATTCATATGCTAAAGTTATATTTTCAACTTTTGTAATTAAGTTATATTAAAAACTTTATAAAACACGTGCAACGTACGTCTATTAAATCTCTATATATATATATATGTCTATATGCGTGTGTATATATACACACAATCTAAAAAGGGCTTAAGCAAAAGAACTTTTGATTTTCACTTTTACCCCTCCTTAATTTAAAGATTTTATTTTTGGCTTTTTAATTTAAATATTTATTTATTTGTTTATTATATTAAACAACATTTGAATAAAAGTTCTAAAATCTATACACATATCTACAATCTTATGGATTATGATTGACAAAATAAAATGATAACATCTATCAAATATTTGAATAAATATGATATTAAACAATATTTTAATAAAAGTTCTAAAATATCTACCCAAATCTCAATAATAAATTAATGCATACATATTATGATTTATTAAAAAATAATAATAAATCAATACATATTTGAAAATCTTATAGTGATTTATTAAAAAAATAATAATAATAAATTAATGCATACATATCACGATTTATTTTTAAAAATTAATTAATGCATATTTAAAATTAATATACTAATTATTAAAAATAAATAAATAAATAAATTGATTCATATATTTTTTACGTTTTTGGAGATATTATATTACTTTTCATTAACATTAACAACAACATAAAATTGGTTCTATATATTTGAAAAGTCATATTTTTACTATATCATATTTATATATTAATCTATACTATATATAAAATACTATATATAAAAGGGACTAAGAGGAAAGAATCTTTACATACGAATTTTGTCCTTACAATTTTAATAAATTCCTATTTTGACCTTCACTCTTTGTTGATGGGGTGCGACTCTTCGGGTCAAGGTATCTATTGAAAAAAATTTGTACAATGAAGGTAGTCTTTCAAACATGACTTTTCAAGTTATTGCATATATGACAAGTGAATTTTTAAGTAATATTATATTATTAGATCAAATAGTTGCAGTTTACAAGCTGATAGGATGCGACTATTCGAGTGGAGGTTGTTACACATTGAATCGGTTTATGCACCACGATCATATGAGAATTTAAGTCTTCAATCATTTGAATGTTTTAATTTCTTGGGAAAAATACACTTTTAGTTCCTGAGTTTTGGGTTAGGTTTCATTTTGGTCCCTGAGTTTTCAAACTCAACAATTTAGTCCCTGAGGTTTGGTTTTAGTTTCATTTTGGTCCCTCCATCCAATTTTCTGTTAATAATTAATGGAATGCTGACGTGGTAAAATTTTTTTATTAAACAAATTATTTTTTAAGTTTTTTAAAATATAAATATAATAAAATAATAAAAAATATTATTATTTTTTATATATATATATTTTTATTTCTTTCTCCTCTCTCCCTCATCTTTTTCTTTTTTTCTTCTTCTTCACCACCACCTTCCTCTTCTTCACCATCACCACCACTCCGTTGTCGCCCGTCACCGACTTCCGACGGGCACCGCTCGCCGGTGGCCGGCTATTTTTTTTCTCTCCTATTTCTTTCTTCTTTTCTCCCTCTTTCTTTTCACTTTTTTTTAAAAAAAAAAAAACAGAAAAGAGGGGAGGGAGGAGGGACCTCCTTCCTCCTCCATCGCCGGCGCTAGAAACGAGAGACCCAGTTTCTCAAGCAAGGGATTTCATCGTCATCCGAAGGTAGAATCTAGGGATCGCAAGTTCCAATTCCAATGGAAGAAGGAACCAACCCAGAACAGTACTGATGGGAATTTTGAATCAAAATCTATTGGTGTTCTTGATTTTGTCTAATGGGTCGGTGAAGAAGGTCCAACGAATGTTACCTGTAGGGTTCGGATTTAGCATTTTGATTGAAAAAGCGTCGACCAGCCATTGTTGCACCATTGCTAAGAAAGTCCTCAAGCTTTGGTGACGAACTCGGCACCATCCCTTAAAAAAACCCACAAATTTCAGAATCCCAAATAAAAAAAAACAAAAAGAAGAAAAAAGAAAAACCTTCGGTTTGGGATCTTGAGAGGGCTGCCATGATACAGAGAGCCGTCGGATTTGAGGGGCATTATAGGGAGGGAAGCAGCAACAGAGTGATGGAGAGGGGCATTTTTGGCAATCCCATAGAAAATTTCAGAGTTGTTGTAATGAGGAGACAAGTAGAAAGAATTGGGAGCAGTGTGAGAATAGGGGTGGTTGTTGTACGGATGAGTATGGTGGAGAAGAAGTAACCTCCATTTTCATTTGGGGAGAAAGGGAGAATCCCAACCAACCATTATTATTGTTACTCTCATTTTCATTCATTGGCTTCATCTTCTCTTCTTCTTCTAGCTGCAACAAGCGAAATCAATCATTGGGGATTTTTAAATAACAAAACAGAACAACTATTTTAATTCTTTCTTCCCTCCCTCTTTGAAATAATAAGAAATTACCCCAAATAAGTTTGTCATTGGCGTTTGGAAATTGGAAAATAGCTTGCTCCTCCTCTGTTTCGCCCCAGATTTGAACGGGGAGGGATCCCTCCTCCTCCGTTTCTGACGCCGACGACAGAGGAGGAGGGATGTCTTTTTTTTTTTTTTTTTTAAAGAAAGTGAAGAGAAAGAAAAAGAAAAGAAGAAAGAAAAAGAAGGAAAAAAAAAGTTCGCCGACCACCGGCCGTCGGCGGTCGATGCCGGGCGGCGGCAAGGTGGTGGTGATGGTGGTGAAGAAGAAGAAGGTGGTGAAGAAGAAGAAAATAAGAAAAAGAGGAGAGAGGGGGAAAGAAATAGAATAATAATATTTTTATTATTTAATTATATTTATATTTTAAAAAACTTAAAAAATATTTTTTTTTAATAAAAAAATTTTACCACGTCAGCATTCCGTTAACTATTAACGGAAAATTGGATGGAGGACCAAAATGAAACTAAAACCAAACCTCAAGGGCTAAATTGTTGAGTTTGAAAACTCAGGGACCAAAATGAAACCTAACCCAAACCTCAGGGACTAAAAGTGTATTTTTCCCTAATTTATTTTCGAAAATTTTGTAATTTATCTTCTAAACCCCTTTTTTTCTTCAATTTCATTCTATAGAATCTTCATGTTTATCATTCAATTTCGACAAAAACCTTTACATTAAATATACAAACAAAATGTTTAAACAAAAGAAAATCATTTTGCTCATTTATTATACTTAAAATATTTTCTATTATGGTAAAAAATAAAAGCTTTAGTTTCTTATCAACAATCTTTTTAAAAAATAATAATAAATGAACATATAACATAACTCTTTTATAAAGTTTCAAACTCTAATTCCGTTTGTAAAATTATGAGCATACAAAGAGTATATGGGTAGGGGAGAAACTTTATTACCCTTTACTTTGTGGTGAGATGGAAGAGAAGAAATCAATGAAGTTGTGAAGAGAACCTTTTTAAACTTGTGAATTAGAATTAGAATATAGAAGATAAATAAATCGTAAAATAGATGGAAGAAACGTTAAAAAAGATATTGTTCACACGAGATTTCGACAGGGAAATTTAATTCGTGGAAATGAACTTGATTTTATTGAATTTGTATGTAGAAGTGTTACAATCTCTAATATTTATCCTCTGATGCTTTCTCTCAAAATGTAGAGTCTGATCTGAGGGCTGGCGAGTTTGATCTCAGACAAAGGGAGGTTGAATCTTCAACTTGTATCTTGATGAAGAGATGGTTGATTCTTTGGAGTCTTCTAGTCGTTGGATCTTCTAAGTCTCGAGTTGGCCGAATTCTGAATCTTGGATCTTCTGAATTCTCTAGACTCTCTGACTTCTGATGATTCTGGACTTTGGGAGAATGCTTTGGACTCTGCATTCTCCGACTCTGTCTGAATGCCCAAAATGAATGGTGACCTCCTCTATTTATAGAGTTTGATGGACCTCATATGGGCTTGGGCTTGGGCCCAACCTTTGGGCTTTAATCCATCCCATTTTTAATAAAATTGGATTATTTTAATTTAGCCCAATTTCTTCAATGATCTCGGGTTACATTAGTCTCGGGTCCAATTGCCACGTGGCATAATTTGATTGGACTCGACTTATGTCATCTAATGGATCACTAATAGACAAGGGGCATTGTTTGATTTGCCGAATTTTAATGTCTATTAATTTAATTTAGGGACACATGTAAATTTGTAATTGGTCCCAAATTTATTTTATCATTAATTCAAATTAATGATGTGGTAATTTGTGATTGGCCGAAATTTCTTACTCAACAAATGTCCCCTTTTCGAAATTTATGCACCTATATGCGTGCATGAATTTTGAAAAGCATGATTTGTGAAAAAAAAAATATATGACGTTTAGTCATAATTTTAATTTGTGTCGATAGGAGAAATTAATCAGAACATTAACTTATAATTCCGAATAATTTCTTCTATGCTACCAATATTAACTTTAGCCAAATTAATTTGTTTTTTTTTAGTGCCAACGAATTAAAATATTGAACCAAGATTTTGATTTCCAATACTTTTTTTTTTTTGAAATTGGAAAATTAATTTTAGCCAAAATTGTGACAATTTTTTTTTTCTCTACCTTGGACATGAATTTGGAGGTAGATAGGTGCTTGAACAAAAATTGGAGGTCTCTTGACTTGTCAATTTTATTAGGCCAAAATTTCTCTCTTGATTCATGTAATTTGGAGGCAAATTTTTTTTACCTAAATAACAATTGTAGGAAATTCATTGCCATATTTGATTAGGCCAAAATTTCCTTGGCCAAAAATCAAAATTTCCTTATGTGTTTGACCTAATTTCTCCTTATATAAATTGAGGAGATTGCATAGGCCAAGACACAAAGCCATTCAAGCAAGAAACCTAGGTATTGAGACAAATTCTCCTCTTCAACTTCTCTTCTCTTTCTTTCATTTGACTTCAAATGCTCATATATTTTCTTCTTTGTGTAGGTCTTGAATTCGAGCAATAATCCTCCTTTGTGCTTCTTTGTCGTGCCATCGGTAAGTCAAGATCAATCTTCAAGTTTCTTCTTTTTTTTTTTTTTAAAAAAATATAACCATAAACTACGGCTGTAGGTTAATTTTTTATTGTTGTCGCTTTTTTTTTTCTTCTTCTTCTTCTTGTGGAGTATAGTAATCACATGTTGCTTCAAAACACATAAATGTGTATACAACTTATGCATGTTGTTTACATATTTGTTGAATAAGAAACAGAACAGTTTTTTTATTATTTTTTTTCTTTCCGCATGTATCCCACACATACACAACATTAGGTTAAGTTCAGCTGACCTCTTTTTTTTTTTTTTAATTTTTTTTAATCACATATGATATGCACTGTCGCAAACCATATAAGATTTTTTTTCCCTAAACCCATGGCCACAAATGCCTTGCATCTCACATGCACACATATATGTGTGTTTTGGCCGTAAGTTTTTTTTTTTTTTTTTTTTTTTTTTTTCATTCAATATTCTGCGGCAAAACCGACTCCCCCCCTTTTTTTTTTACTTTGTCATAAACCGATCATTCTTTCCGTTCTTCTTCTCTTTTTTTTTTCGCTGTATGATGCCTTTTTTTTTCTGAACCAATTTTTTTTTTTGATTTTAAATTTTGTCGCTAGAACATCTTTTTTTTTCTTCTTATTTTTTTTTCTTGCTTTGCAACTATGTTTTTTTTACTCGTTTTGCCGGCGATTTTTTTTTTTTAATTACCTTTCTTTCTTTATAGGATTTGGAATTGACAAGTTTGTTTGACAATCTCCTTGGATCAATCTTTATCCACCATTTGAAAGGTATATACATATTCAAACTTTTTTTTTTTGAATATGCATATATTCCATTGGCATCTTTATTGAATGTGCACATATGAACTACTTTGATTGTGCCATAGATTTTTTTTCTCCTTTTTTTTTGCACATATATTATTGCAATTTGTTTCTTTCTTACTTGAATGTGTAAGCATCGTGCCACAGTTGTCACCAAATTCAGTGATTTCACTTCTGCTTGACTAGTCCCCATTTTATTGGGTGATCTGAGTAGCCTGCAGGGGGGTCACCAGATTCATCCACAGTGATGCACTACTGCTAGACTAGTCCCCATTTTATTGGGTGATTTGAGTAGCCTGTAGGGGTAGTCACCAGACTTGCTTTCAGTGGCTCACTCCTACTAGACCGATCCCCATTTGATTGGGTGATCTGAGTAGCCTGCAGGGGTAGTCACCAGACTTGCCTACAGTGATGCACTCCTGCTAGACCAGTCCCCATTTTATTGGGTGATTTGAGTAGCTTGCAGGGGCAGTCACCAGACTTGCCTTCAGTGATGCACTCTTGCTAGACCAGTCCCCATTTTATTGGGTGATCTGAGTAGCTTGCAAGGGTAGTCACGCTTTCAGTGGTTCACTCCTGCTAGACCGGTCTCCATTTTATTGGATGATCTGAGTAGCCTGCAGGGGTAGTCACTAGACTTGCCTTTGGTGGTTCACTCCTGCTAGACCGGTCCCCATTTGATTGGGTGATCTGAGTAGCCTACAGGGGTAGTCACTAGACTTGCCTACAGTGATGCACTCCTGCTAGACCAGTACCCATTTTATTGGGTGATCTGAGTAGCTTGCAGGGGTAGTCACCAAACTTGCCTTCAGTGATGCACTTCTGCTAGACCGGTCTCCATTTTATTGGATGATCTGAGTAGCCTGCAGGGCTGGTCACCAGACTCGCCTACAATGGTCGTCATCAACTTCATTTGTAGTGACTTCACCTCTTGTCTAGACCAGTCACTTTGATGACTGTAGTATCCTGCAGGGGTGGTCACCAAACTTGCCTTCAACGATCGTCATCAAAGTCACTTGCAATGACTTCACCTCCTGTCTAGACCAGTCACTTTGATGACTGTAGTATCCTACAGGGGTGGTCACCAGATTTGCCTACAAATGGTCGTCATCAAATTCACTTGCAGTGATTTCACCACCTGTCTAGGCTAGTCACTTTGATGACTGTAGTTTCCTACAAGGGTTGATCACCGACTTTTTTTTTTTTTGCACTCCATTTTCTTGCTCGCATAGTTTCTTAGAGAAGACTAACATCAATCTTTTTTTTGTAGAGAAATCTATCTCCATCATGGTGTATTTTATCGAGTATCCTGATCTTGAGAAAAACTACTTGGTCATCTTGAAGGATAGAGATCAATCTATTGAAAATGACGTTATTCTTCCTGTAGGAGAGACAATATGTGGTAATTTTAGGGGATCACAACCTTGTCTAGATAATTCAACCTTTTTGTCTAGATGGTCGGAAGAAAGAATTTTGAGTCACGACTCTTCATTGAAGTCGTGGTTTTTAGAGTCTCCAATGCATAACAAGACGCCGGGTGAAAATCCAGAATCAATTTTAGGTCGTCGAATTATTAGAGATGAACAGGTTCGCTGGGGTAGCTCATTAAAAATTCATGGAGAATTCTTTCATATCCCTGATTATTGGAAATGGTTAGAGATCGTAATTTCTCTAAATACGCCGATACTGAAGAAGGATCGTTTGTTTGATGTTGTAATTGTAGGGAATAAAAGTCCCCACGCAGCGGAAGCGCATCGAAAGGACCTTACGCCGTATATTAATTAACATTAAAATACTATTACGAAAAGGCAAAATAAACTTTAAACATGCTTTAAAGTTGCTGGAAAATAGCTATAAACATGCTGAAAAATAAATCTAAATTTATTTTCATGCTTTTCTAGAGAAACGAGAAAGAACCGTTACAAACCTTCGTTGTAGACTTGACCGTTCTTCGCCAACGATGCTCCAACGACCGAAAACGCAGCAACTCCCTCTTGATTTCTTTGCTGGAAATTTCTTCTTCAAAGACACAATAACCACAGAGGTTACACCGATATGTCTCTAAGTCTAGGAGGCAAAAGACTTGTGGGAGTCTTTCTCTAAGAGGGAGGCTAGAGAGAATTCTATGGTCTTGTCTTGTGAGTCTAAGAGCAAGAGAAGAGTACTGAACCAATTAGGTCTAGTGTTCTATTTATAGAAGAGAGGCCATGAATAAAATATTCAATTAAATCAATCTTTTCCAAAATTGATTCAATCTTTATTCCTTTTTAATCAATCCAAGATCAATCAATTCCATAATTGATTAATCTTTTCCACAAATGACTAATTACTTCCATAAGTGATTAGATCATTTCCATAAATGATTAATCACTTCCTTAAGTGATTAATTATTTCCATAATTGATTAATTCCCGACCAATGAATTCTTTAATTAATTAACCACCAATTAAATATCACATATTTAATTTTCGGCCTTGAATTAATTAATTTTGCCCAAATAGATTTTAGGCCTTAAAATTAATTAATTCATATTTGAACTCTTTCAAACTTCCATAAATTTATTGTGACTCAAATTTATATTAATATTTGAATTTATTCAAATATTAATTTCTCTCATAATAATATATCAATATATATTATATTGTTTCCCTTAGTAAATTGAACACTTTCAATTTACATTTATTACTTAGTTGCCTCAAATTACTTTATGAGCTACCAGTGGGACATAATGGACCTGCAGATCAGAAGCTCCAACGATGTGAAATTAATTGGTCAAACTCATTAACCAAATTAATCAATATTCGTTAACTGTGTGTATATTCCACTATAGACTCACAGTTGCACTCTTCTCACTGCAGACATATTTTCTATGTCCATGGATATAGACCAATATCGACTAGTTAGTCCTTCACGAGTGTCCGTAACACCAGCTGGGTCAAATTATCGTTTTACCCCTGGGTTACTTCTATTTCCTTAAGTACCAATTCTCCTCTAATGAACAACCTGTTTGTGGTCCAACCATCAAACAGAAAACCCTCTCATGCCATTGAGAGGGTAGGGCCCTTTGTTCAAGACTCGGAGTGACCACTTAAGGGAACACTCATCTGCTTCCCTAAAGTCGGGAAGGAGTGAATTCCATCTTGTACGATTATGTTCCCAGCTCCCCACTCGGTCTTGTCCCCAAAATGGTAGGCTTATTGAGTCGGCGTATTGGCCACTCTCACCCATACAAATCAAAGGACAATCCCTCATGAGCAGGAGTCCATAATCAACTCAGGATTAAGACCAAGTTGTCTAGGTCGTCCTAGTGAAATAGAAAACCAACTAGTTAACGGTATTATAACAAGTGGTTACTATTTCGCGGTCCGGTCTTATGCAAACTCATTGCATAGGATACCTCCACTCGCATGTCTCCTACATGAACACGTTGGATCATAGCGTTTGTATCAAATACAAAGTGGGTCGTATCCATAGTGTCACCAGGATAAGGCACCCAGTCTTATCCCTATACTATAGACCCTTTAGGCTGTTTCTTGAACAATGATCCCCATATGTCACTACATATAGTTCAAGACTCATATTACAGCCTAGGATGTCTAGTTTATTGGATTAGGGTTATTTTAGGCAAAGACAAATATAAAATAACTAATAACATTTAATGGAAAAATATATCAATATTATTTCATTAATATCCGGTCAACGATTATATTCACTATCTACGAGTTTTAGGGCATAAAACCCAACAGTAATGGCTTCCCTGTATACTTATGATCGCAATAATGATATAGTTCGAGCTTTTTGTGAAGCATGGTGTCCTTCCACAAATACACTTCATACATCATCAGGAGAATTGTATATCTCTCTATGGGACATGTGGAGATTAGGAGGTCTTTCCATCAAAGGAAGGTTTTATGATGAAGTCGTTCCTTGCTGTAAGGAATTATTAGGTTCGCCTAATCGAGAGGATGAAGACTGTCCAAAAAGTTGTGAGTATCTTTTTACTGCATACTATCACATTGCATCTCAACAGCGTGATCGACTTCAAATCCCTATCAAATCATGGATTTCTTTCTGGTTTAAAGAAGATTCGAAATATGAAAAACCTCCTCCCCGAAAGTCGAAGAAGACTTCTCGTCCACGTCAGACCCATAATCCGGATGGAGCTCCTATCAAGCGTCACGACTGGTCTGAAAAAGAAATGGATATATCTTGCATGTTGGGCGTAGAAGATGAATTGAAGGATAAAACATACTTGGCTGCCCTTCTTTCATGTTGGCTGTGTGTATTTGTATTTCCCGACCAACGTGCTTCCCTTCGTCCAGGAGTTTTTAAAGTCGCTAGTCTTATGGCTGAAGGTTACATTTTTAGTCTTGTTGTTCTTATTTTGGCCAATATCTACCATGGACTAGGCCAGATTCACAGTGCATCTCCTTCTGCTGGATTTTCAAAGGCTTGCTTCCCTCTGCACTATGTCCATGCTTGGCTGGCTTATTATTTTAACATGCATTATAAAGTTCCAGCACCTGTCACTGGCCCGATGATGGTTGAGTTTTCTGGCGAGGGTGGGGCTAAGTACTTTGACAATTTTGAAGCCCGTGTACATATTCACAAAGGTAAATATGTGTCATGGTATGCGAGTCTTCAAGCCAGAAATACAGGCGAGTTTCTAAAAGATGACAAGAAATTGTCGTTTTGGCTTTCTTCATTCTTCATAAGCATTCGATCGAGGTTTTTATCTTCACGTTGTGGATCATTGATGGTTATCGAGGCTTATAGTCCTTGTTGATTTAGTCGTCAATTTGGATTCTATCAAGACATACCGAATGACTTGGGTAAAGAGATTCTTGAGGCAAATTTAGCCAATGTGTTACGCCTTTGGAGGATATGCACTCAAAGAGAAACATCATCCCAAGTGTACCTTCCTACTCGTGCAATGAAACCACACACTCAAGTTACTCAACGTTACAGAAGTTGGTGGTTAGCCAAGCATGGGAATTATCTTGAAGAAGGCATACAAAAGTTGGTGGCTAGTGCCTCTCCTCTTCCTTCTAAGCCCAAGTTACCTAAAAAGGTTGTAATAATAATGGAGGTAAAAGGATTTGCTTGTTTGAACCTGATGAATTTCGTTCTAATGATAACGATGGTAGTCAGAGCAGTAGAGGCGATTATCATTGGAAAAGGCCTAAAAAGTCCAATCAACCATCAGTATGCGAAGATGAATTTTTTGATGGAGTTCCTAGCGCATCACAATTTCCTGAACTCCCTGCACCACTGGTAAGTGTTTTTTTTTAATTCCTTCTTCATTATAATATTTTACTATTATTATTATCATTATTACTTACTTTTTTTTCAGTCACCTTTAAATGATCCCCTTATAGAAGCCCAGGGGCATCATAGTCCCCCTTCTTTTGTGAGTCCAGACGTTTTTGATTCTATAGTTGAGCGTGTGGGCAATTTCATTGCGCCAATGGATAGAGTTGTGACTCAATCTTGTCATCTGTAACTGATGAAATTCCCGGACAAATGAAGACAACAACCCATGCAGCTGCATCTGAGATCTCTTATTATTGTGCTGACGATGTGATTTCCAACTATAGAAAACAGGCTGCCCTTACCCTGTGGGAGAGCATACACCAGAAGATCATACGCACTCCCTTCGACAAAATACCTCGTCTTGAACAAGAGACAGTCAAAATACTTCATGCAATTTCTGAGACTCATGCACCCGGCTTGGATCCTCTTAAAGAAATTGTAAGTGTGTATTTTAAAAAGGTTGAGAAGTATAACCAGCTGCAGTCGTCGTTTTCTTCTCAATTAACTTCAGAGAGTAAGAATCGCCAATTGGAAGAGACAAAGTTTAGTTTGGAGAAGATATTATACAGTGAAAGTGAATTACTCACAACGAAATGTTCACTTCAGCAACAACATCTGCAAGCATTGCGAGAAGAAGAAGAATTGTAGCACTTTTTTTTGTGTCATTTTTTTTATCGAAGATATCTCCATTTTTTCTGTAATAGGCAAGATCTTTGTTATTCAAATTCAGACTTGTTTCGCATAATGAATTGATTTTTTTTTATTATTATTCAAGAATGAATTTCCTTTTACCAACATGGAATAACGATTTTTTTTTTTATGGACTGAGCTTAAAGTTTCCTTTAAGTTGCCTACGTACCCATTAATATTAATAAATGGGATCAAGTCATAACGTAGTTCAGGGTACAAATTTGATTTTTTTTTGCCGTTCACCTTTTTAACTCATTCGGGCCAGGAGTATCATGTAGTTTATACTCTTACGACAAGGAGTATTACATTTTAAGCATAATATTTCTTGAGAAACTTGCCGTTGATTGGACCAATTTTGAGCCCGTCTTTGTCAACTATCTTGTATGCTCCATTTGTGTAGACTTCTTTCACAATGTAGGGTCCGTCCCATTTAGGTGTAAACTTGTGTCTTGTATGCCGAGTTGTGATGATAGGTCTTCGAACTGCGAGTACGAGCTCACCAACTTGAAATGAACGAGGTCGTACCTTTTTGTTGAAAGCTTTAGACTTGCACGCTTGATAGCATTCCAAATTGTTGAGCATCCAATCTTTTCTCATCTAATGCTTCTAACTCTTGAAGACGTAACTTAGCATTGTCTTCCACAATCAAACCTTCTTGCACCGCCATTCGCAACGATGGGATCTCTCTTTCTAGAAGGAGAACAACTTCTACTCCATAGACAAGAGAGTAGGGTGTGGCTCCTGTTGGAGTACGATAAGTGGTCCGGTATGCCCATAACGCTTCACCAATTCTTTCCTGCCAGTCTCTCTTCGTCTTGGAGACTACCTTCTTCAACAAGTTGCATAATGTCTTGTTGAATGCTTCAGCCAAACCATTTGCAGCAGCATTGTACATAGATGAATTATATTGTTTGAAGCCAAACTTTTCACATAACTCGTCCATCAAACTGTTAGAGAACTGTCTTCCATTATCTGTCACGATGCGATGAGGAATGTCATATCGATAAATGAGATGATTACGAACAAAATCTGCTACATTTTCTTTCTTTACTTCTTTTAATGCAACAACTTCAGCCCATCTTGAGAAATAATCAGTCCCTGCAAGGATATAAAAGTGTCCTGCCGATGATTTGGGTGTTATAGGACCAACAAGGTCAAGTCCCCAGGCTTCAAATGGCCATGAAGCTACAGTCGGGTGAAGTGGCTCTGGCGACTGATGTATGAAGTTGGCATGAAATTGACAAGCTTCACATTTCTTTGCATATTGCATCGAATCCTGAACCATCGTAGGCCAGTAGTAGCCCATTCTCTTTAGTTGAAAATGAAGCTTTGACCCGAATTGATGAGCTCCACAAATACCCGAATGTGCTTCCTCTAATGCTTGCTCTGATTCCTCTTTTGCCAAACATCGAAGATAAAGGCCTTCATATGAGCGGCGATATAGGGTATCTTTGTAGAAGATAAATCGAGATGCTCTTCTTTGTATCTCAGTCTTATGACGCGTCTCGACAGAAAGCTTTCCATGCTGTAGGTAATCTTTAATCGACTGTCGCCAATCTTCTTCTTCAATCACATAGACAGATATTGCATTCGTTTCTTGACTTTCTTTTTTAATTGGTGGCATAACCCATCTTTGGCAGAGTGGAATGTTTAGAACTTCATTTTCTGAGATCGTCAGAGCGGTGGCTAAATTTGCCAATGCATCAGCCTTTATATTTTAAGATCTTGGAATATGTTCTATTTTCACACTCTCGAAGTTTTCCAATAATTGTCTGGCATAATTGAAGTAAGGTATCAAATCTTCATGTTTTGCCTCATATTGGAGCAACAATTGATTAACTATCAATTTTGAATCTAAAAAAATTTCAATGTACGTCACTCCAATTTCTATGGCTATTTGAAGACCAATGATGAGTGCTTGATATTCAGCGACATTGTTCGAGCACACTTCTCCAAATGTGAAGCTATATGTCAACATGTGTTTTTCAGGCGAAATGAATACTACTCCTACCCCTGCACCATTGCTTCGAGCTGCTCCGTCAAAATACATAGTCCAAGGCTCAGCCAATTCAATGTAGAATATCTCTTCGTCAGGCAAGACTTCAGACAATTTCCAATCCGACGGTACCGGATGGTCGGCTAAGAAGTCTGCCAAGACTTGCCCCTTCACCACCTTTTGCGGAACGTAAACAATGTCATATTGCTGAAGTAAGATTGCCCATTTAGCCAACCTCCCTGAGATAATTAGTCTAGACAAGACATACTTGATTGGATCAGCCCTTGCCACCAAGTGCACCGTGAAGGCTTGCATGTAATATCTCAGTTTGTCAATGGCAAAGAAAAGTGAAAGGCACATCTTCTCGATGGGTGAATAATTTAGCTCTGCCCCATTCAAAGTTCTACTTAGATAATACAGAGCACATTCTTTTCCTTTCCCTCCCTTTTGAGCGAGTAATGCCCCAAGTGATCTTTCTTGTGCAGCAATGTACAATATCAACGGTTTTCCTGCAATTGGAGCGCTTAAGACGGGAGGATTAAGTAAATACTTTTTAATGCTATCAAAAGCATTTTGACAAGCTTTATCCCATTCAAAGGTTGTGTTTGCTATCCATGTTGGATATTTCACTTCTCGAATGAACCCATTCAAAGGTTGTGTTTGCTATACCATTCATGTCCTGTAGTGGCATCAACCATAAGTTCAGTGATGGGCAATGGAAAATCATCTTTGGGACATTCATTATTCAAGTCACGGAAGTCCACACATACACGCAGTTGTCCGTTCTTCTTTTTGACTGGCACAATGTTTGCTATCCATGTTGGATATTTCACTTCTCGAATGAACCCCGCCTATATCAACTTGTTGACTTCAATTTCAATTTGAGGAACGAGCTCCGATCGGAAACGCCTTTAGGCCTGCTTAATAGGTCAATATCCTTGTTTAATCGCAAGATGGTGGACTGCTATCTTTGGATCGAGTCCTGGCATCTCTTTGTACGACCAAGCGAAGACATCTTTATATGCAACGAGCAAGTTCAAGTATTCATGTTCCTCTTCAGCACTAAGTGACGCACTGATGAATGTCGGGCATGGTTCTTCTGTTGTACCCAAATTTACTTCTTTGAGCTCATCAATTGTTGGTTGACTTCCATCCTCTAAAGATGTCAGTGCTTCTTCAGCATCTTCTTCAGAAATTCCAGTATCTGGCATTTCTTCGAAAGAAATATGGCAACAATCGACCTGTTCTTCTTTAAGCTCTTGGTTAACCTTTGAAGGGTTAGTTAGAATGACTAACTGTCGCTTTACTTTTAAAGCACCTTCTGTATTTATGAGAACGAAAGGTTTTCTCTTCATCCGCGAAGGAACAATATTGGAAAAACCGTTGTTGTCATTCATTTCATCGGATTCCTTTGTTTCGAGAATTTTCAACTTTCCCTTGCCTTGACCATTTGTTGCTTGAAGGTAGTTGAACACGGATCTCAAAGGTTCATCTACTTTCTTCGATGTAGACACACTCAAACGATGAAACATTGAACGTCAAGTAGGAGCAGAAAGAAGAATATTTCAGCCGCTGATGAACTGAAAGACGAGTAGTCGGTGCTTTAATGCGATCAAAGACAGAGATTTTCTGGCTATCATCGTTCTTTTTATCTTCTGGATCGTTCATCTCTTCTATCGTTATGTGATGTGCAACTACAACTTTCCATTTTCTGGTTATATGAACTGGCTCTGGGGGATTGTACCCTAGTTCGGCTCTCGAGGATGGTATGACATAACCTTCTTTTTGGAGCTTCTTCTGTGTCGGAGAAAGCTCAGATCTCCCATCGAAGATTTTTAGACTTTTAAACTCAGTATGAGTTGTAAAGTTGTATCCTACCTTTTCTAGGAGTTTGTATGCATTTGGGTCAAATCCAGCCTTCGTTCGTCTTTCCGAAAAAGTCACTTTGGTACGATCAGTCTTTGATTCCTGAATCTCTTGCTTGGTAATTGTTGTCAGAGGTGTGATAAAATTTTCCTTTAGAATCTCCACATCACCAACCTTCAAAATTCCCGAACATTCTGTGAATGATGACTCCTCTTTCTTGCGTCGAGATAAAGGAACGTAGCGCAATATAGGGACGTTTGACGACGCTTCTTCTTTTGGAGCATTTGATTTCGCAGGATGGGTAGGTGCTTCCTTTGTCTAAACTTCACAAGCATCTACCTTTTCAATTGACTCCTTCTTCGCATTCTTTGGATGCTCTATTTTGTGATTTTCAATCAGAGGAATCTCGGTCAGTACAATCTCTCTTGCTTTATCATTCTGCATATAAAATTTCGCATCTGCAAAGTGGGATTCTGCCTCTGAGAATGGATTGGTATTAGCTTCAACTTTCTTCACGCCGTCTTGATAGAACTTGAAACATTGATGAAGTGTAGAAGATATTACTCCATTTCCATGAATCCAAGGACGACCTAACAACAACTTGTAAGTGGTTTTGGAGTCTATGATATGGAATAAAGTGTTGGCCTTCAAATCTCCAATAACAAGCTCCAAACGGATCATGTCGATTGCTCGTTGGCCGCCTTGGTTGAAACCTTGAATAACCAACCTACTGTTTGATAGTTCATCCATTGAAATTCCTATCTGTGTCATGGTTGACTTAGGCATTATATTCACCGCAGATCCATCGTCGATAAGAATTCGACCAACTTTATGCTCTCGAATATATCCTGAGACAAATAAGGGCCTATTGTGAGGCTTCGATCCCAACATCAAATCTTCGTCTGTGAAGCTAATGGACATACAACATGAGGCACATTTGTGTTGTCGCAAGTCTGGAGCGCCTGCAACGTTAGAACTTTTCAATGTTTCAACAATAGCATCTTTGGTTGCTTGAGGGAGTGACATCAAATCATCTATTGTGAATGAAGGCGAATCTTCTGGCCTTGTCATTACCTGAGATGGACTTGAAGAAGAATCGCCTTCTTCAAACGCATTGACAACATGAGATGCGACTATCTCAGGGATATCCTCATGATCGTCATTAAGAAAGTTCTTTGGGAAGAAATCTTTAAGGGTTATTGGGTGTCGAGACAGTACAAAATCTTGATTCTCTTCAACAACTAGTTTAGGTTTTCTTGAACCTTTTATCTTTCTCTTCTGCTTTTGTGACATGTTCTTTCTTCTGTAGTTTCGGAACATGTGAGGCTATCTTTGAACGAAATGTTTCTTTTGCTTTTTTCGACGAGTTACCAAAGTCCATCCTTCGTCTTCATTTTCAATAGACTCAAGTTGGTCTTGGAAGATGTCACTTGAAGATTCTTGCTGAAGCCAAATAACAATCGGCTCTAATGTACCAAACTGAATCAGACTTGCTATTGAATTATGAACCGGGCTTGGAGCTACTCGGTTGTTGAGATTTGTTGCTATCATCGCATGATTTGATTGAGCTACCTCATCAAGATCTAACTCAATCTTATTTTCTTTAGTTAACTTCAAAATTAGCTCCTTCAGAACGAAACACTTTTCCACCGGGTGGCTGATGACTCGGTGATACTTGCAGTAGTTGGGATCATTAACTCTCCCCATCTCTTCTGGTCGCTTACATTCTGGTAGTTCAATAAGTTGTTTTTCTAGGAGTTGTTCTAACATATCTAGAATGTCAAAATTTGGAAAAGGGTAAACCTTTCTCTTGTCTTTTCTTCAGGGTCAAACGACGTCTCTCGCCTCTCTCTTGTTGTTTCTCCATCTTCTTTTCTTTTCCTTTCGAAGAAAACTTGAAAGGAGCTGCATTGACTACCACTGACTCTTTGGTAGTGCTCTTGGTAGTTTTCTCAGCATTCTTAACTTCGTTCTTTTCTTTCCTGCCATCAGGGACAAAAGAATCTTTGTTCCCTCTAGTAGCAATGCTCAATTCCATCTCATGAGCGCGGGTTGCCAACTCCTCGAAAGTGCGGGGTTTTATTCCTTGTAGGATATAAAGGAGTCCCCAATGCATGCCTTGGATGCACATCTCGACTGCAGATACTTCGGTGAGTCGGTCTTTGCAATCTAGGCTCAAAGCTCTCCAATGGTTGATGTAGACAACCGACTCACCTTTCCGTTGTTTAGCACTGGAGAGCTCCATCATACTGAAGGTTCGTCTTGTGCTGTAGAAGCGGTTGAGGAACTCCTTCTCGAGTTGTTCCCAACTATCAACAGTCTCAGGCTCAAGGTCGGTATACCAGTCGAAAGCATTTCCCTTCAGTGTTCGTACGAACTGCTTGACCAGTAGGTCTCCTCTAGTACCAGCATTTTCACATGTCTAGATGAAATGAGCAACGTGCTGCTTGGGATTACCCTTCCCGTCGAATTGTTGAAACTTCGGTGGCTGGTATCCATTAGGCATTCTCAGATTATCGATTCTCTTGGTATACGACTTTGGAATACAAGAGAGGATTCTAAGTCGGTCCACCGTATTGAGCTCTGATGGAGTTCATGATCATATCTTGGAGTTGCTGAATGGATAGTGAAGCAATGGAAGTAGAATGTTGTGACTGATCTTGTATAGTGGTCTTTCCCTTGTCTTTGATGGCAGGGGTCTGACTTGATTCAGCGGCATCCCGACTCTCCATCTGGCTTTTAAGAGAGGCAATTTTGTTGTCTTTCTCTTCTACCATCTTCAATAGCATGCTGATTTTCTTCTCAACTTCAGCCATCCGTTCTTCACTAGTTCCTGCATCAGTTATCATAACAGACATCACGTCAGGACTTGATGTTTCATTTGGTTGTTGAGAAGAAGATATGAATTTGCCGAGCATCAGATTTTCTGCATTGGCGATTTCAAGTTGAGCAGATTCTGTCATGCGTCTCAGCATCTTGTTTGCAATGACAAGAGTTTGGCAGTCTTCGTGTTGGGTTTCCTTGGAGCGACTGTGAGTAAGTGGCCCCACATAGGAGTTGCTTGAAGCAGCGATCTTTGAAGAAGCTTCTTCTGAAGTCATGATTTCTTTTGCGAGAAAAAGAGATGAGAGGTAGAGACTGTCCCACTGGGCGTGCCAATTTGTTCACACGAGATTTCGACAGGGAAATTTAATTCGTGGAAATGAACTTGATTTTATTGAATTTGTATGTAGAAGTGTTACAATCTCTAATATTTATCCTCTGATGCTTTCTCTCAAAATGTAAAGTCTGATCTGAGGGCTGGTGAGTTTGATCTCAGACAGAGGGAGGTTGAATCTTCAACTTGTATCTTGATGAAGAGACGGTTGATTCTTTGGAGTCTTCTAGTCGTTGGATCTTCTAAGTCTCGAGTTGGCCGAATTCTGAATCTTGGATCTTGTGAATTCTCTGAACTTTTTGACTTTTGATGTTTCTGGACTTTGGGAGAATGCTCTGGACTCTGCATTCTGTGACTCTGTCTAAATGCCCAAAATAAATGGTGACCTCCTTTATTTATAGAGTTTGATGGACCTCATATGGGCTTGGGCTTGGGCTATATTTGGGCTTTAATCCAACCCATTTTTAATAAAGTTGGATTATTTTAATTTAGCCCAATTTCTTCAATGATCTCGGGTTACATTAGTCTTGGGTCCAATTGCCACGTGGCATAATTTGATTGGACTCGACTTATGTCATCTGGTGGATCACTAATAGACAAGGGGCATTGTTTGATTTGCCGAATTTTAATGTCTATTAATTTAATTTAGGGACACATGTAAATTTGTAATTGGTCCCAAATTTATTTTATCATTAATTCAAATTAATGACGTGGCAATTTGTGATTGGCCGAAATTTCTTACTCAACAGATATATAAATAATAATGCATATTTAAAAAATAAAATATTTTACATTATTTAAAAATAGATCTAAAGAATAATTATATAAAGGATCCTGATAACTTGAAAATATCAAGTTATTAGGCGTCTAATTTAAGCTTATTGTGAGCCTCAAGAGAGTGAAAATACCCAAGTTTTAACTAATTTATATGCTAGATGCAGTAATATTGATGTATTTGTATTAATGTGCTCATATTGATTATTATCTTTGAAATTCGTATAAAACTGCACTAATTCTAATTTATTGTTGCATCAGGAAAAGCTTGGCCATTGATGCGCTTGGAGCATGACACGCTAGAGCAGCTGAAGCATGGAAAGCTCGATGCTGTAGCAGCTGACACATGGAAAGCTTGTTGCTGTAGCAGCTGAAGCATGGAAAGCTTTTTGCTATAGCAGCTGAAGCATGGAAAGCTTGTTACTGTAGCAGCTGGTGCATGGAAAGCTTGATGCTGTAGCAGGTGGAGCATGGAAAGCTTGTTGTTGTAGCAGCTGGTGCATGGAAAGCTTGATGCTGTAGCAGTCTGACGCATGGGATGCATGATGATGCTACAGCAAGTTTCTATCCATGAGATGATACTTTGGCTCCAAGCAACATACCCTTGGGCTCCAAGCAATACATGCTTTGGCTCCAAGCAAATACATGCTTTTGCTCCAAGTAAGATAAGATTATAAATAGAGGGGAGATGAAGAATCCAATCATCCAATCCAGGGATCCAAGGATCCAAGTCTTTCTTAGAGTTTTATGTTTTATTGTATGTTGTAGCATGAACTAATTTAGAGTTTTATGTTTTATTGTATGCTGTAGCATGAACTAATTTCTTTTTATCAAGGCTTAGCCTAGGCGCTCATGAGGCATTAAGATTATTTTTTGTATGCAATGCAATGAATCAATGATATTGATGCTTTCTACTTAGATGTGATAATTCTTTCATTACTAATATCCGTCTGATCAACCGATAGAGGTAGTAGCATGATAAATCCCGGAAGGGTTATGCATGTGGAAATATCTAAGTAGATCAAGATAATACATTACATGTAGTCTGGTTGTGTTAGGAATAGCTCAGCCGCTTAGGATATTTCATGAATGTGTTTGGGTTGCTTTAGGGATAATTCAACCACTTGCAAGCATATAGAGAACTGATTAAACGCATGAATTAAGCAATAGGAATATTCTTAGTTCATCGCATGTGTAATACCAGAAGGGAATCACATGTTTATTTCTCGCTTAGGCATCAATATTCTGTCGATTCATTGTTATGCGCTACATTAATATCTTATCTGTCGCATGTGGTTGCTGCGGCAAAAGTCTTGATAGCTCATCATCCATCGTATCTTTCTATCGCATTATTATTGCTTTTCTTTATCGCATGTTCAACCTGTCGCATCCATATTTTATTCTTATTATCCCAGCACAACATCATTATAATGGGATTTAATTTGAGATATTTTTACTACTTGCTCCTTCCCTGTAGATTCGACCTTGGAATACGCCAGGTATTACTTGGTAGTGCATAATTTATACTTGGATTAATGCACAACAACGACATATTCTTTAGTTAATTCAAGATAATTAGAAGCGATTAATATTTCCCATCAGAACCTGATTAAAATTCTATTATATTTAATAAATATTTCATAGATATCCAAACCTGAAAAAAAAAAAGAACGTTTTGAGGTGAATTTTTTGAAAAAAGTTTTAAGTATATTACAAACTCATTTTTAAAAAATAAGAAAAAAATTTATTAAAAATAATATTAAGGGAAAAACACACTTTTAGTCCCTCAGGTTTGGGTTAGTTTTCATTCTGGTGCCTGAGTTTTCAAACTCGACAATTTAGCCTCTGAGTTTTGGATTTCGTTCCATTTTGATCCCTCCATCCAATTTTTCATTAATAACTAACGGATTGTTGACGTGACACTAATTTTTTTTATCTTTTAAAATAAAAATATATTAAAATAATAAAATATTATTATTTTTTAATTTGTTTTCTTCTTCTTCATCACCAAACCAGTCCAACACCATCAAACCAACCGCAACAATTTTTTTCTCTTCTTCTCATTTCTTTCATCTTTTCTTCTCTTTCCCTTCCTTTTCATTTTTTTTAAAATGGAAAAGAGGGGGAGGAAGGAGAAGCTCCCTCCTCCTTTTTCTGACGCTGGAAACGGGAGGAGTGATGAGCATAGCATAATTGACATATACATTTTCAAAATTTCACTGTACATCATTATTCATATTCTTTAGATACAATTTTCAAGAAGGAAAAGGAAAGAAAAACCAAAATCAGATCATCAGCTCGTTTGATAACGTTCTCGTTTTCTGTTTCTTGTTCCCGTTTCTCATTTTTTAAGAAACAAACTGATATGTTTAATTTGTTACACATTTATAATCTCTCAATTTGCTTATCTTAGTTGAATTCCTTGCGAAAAATGCTTTAAAATGAGTATAATATGTGTATAGGTCCCTGACGAAGGTTTGGAGTCAATTCGTTTGAGCTTCTGATCTGTAGGTCCATTAGATCCCCTTCCTAGCTCGTAAAGGGTATTGAGGTAATTTAGTCTTGAATGAAATTTGATGTTCAAATTCATTGAGGGAATTAATATAATGTATGGTGATACATTATAATATAAAATTTATATTTTAATTAAACTTTATAATATAAATTTAATTTTGGATATGATTCAAAATTAATTCATGAGAGAATTAAATATTTAAAGGAGTTCAAATCTTAATTTAACATAAATAGGATTTATACTAAAATTATAGGTTAAAATTAATGCACATTAAATGCACTTTAAAACTATAGGTTATGAGAGAAATATATAGTTGAATATGATTCAAATGTAAGCTTAAATTAAATATTAGATATTTAATTTGGTGATTAACTAATTGGTGAATTAATTAATTATTTAATTTAATTTAATTTGATTTAATTGAATTAATTAAATTAAAACTATAGGTTATGTGAGAGATATTCATTTAAATATGATTTGAATGAAAGAATTAAGGGAAAAATACACTTTTGGTCCCTGAGGTTTGGGTTAGGTTTCATTTTAGTCCCTGAGTTTTTAAACTCAACAATTTAGTCCATAAGGTTTGGATTTTGTTACATTCTTAGTCCCTCCATCAATTTTTCTGTTAAATACTAATAGATTGCTGACGTGACATTAGTTTTTATTAAAAATATATACATTTTTTTTATTAATTTTTAAAATAAAATAATATATTAAATATTAAATATTTTTTATTATTTTTCTTTTCTTTTTTCTTTTTCTTCATCCATCCTCTTTCGATCTTCTTCTTCTCCACCATTCAAAACTTAATCCCAATGTGCAGCCATCACCGTCACCGGCCGTCGTTGACCGCCGCTCGTCGGTGACAACCATTTTTTTTCTTCTCCTTTTTTTCTCTCTGTTTTCCCTTTTTTTCTTCCTTTTCCCTCTTCTCCCTTTTTTTTCTTTCTCCTTCAGTCGCAGATCGAAGAAGAAAAACCATTCTTTTTGTCGCAGATCACAGATTTGCGCCCCTTAGCCGTCCAGATCGAAGAAGAAAAACCCGCCCAGATCTGTGCTCCCTCAGCCGTAGATCGTCGTCGTCGTCGCCCAGGCCATCGTCGAGAAGGTTCCAGATCGTCGTCATCATTCGCTCGCCCAGATTTGCGTCGTAGCTCGCGCCCAGATCCGTTTATTTAAACAAAGAAGAAGAAGAAGAAGAAGAAGAAGAGAACAGTGAAAGAATAGGAAAGAGAGGAAGAAGGAAGGAAAAAAGAGGGGAAAAAGGAGTTAATCGACGTCGACGGTGGACGGCGACGGCGACTGCAACTCCAAGAGGTGTAGTGGTTTGAAGAATAAGAGGTTGGAGAAGAAGAAGATTGAAGAAGAAAGAAGAGAAAAGAAAAAAGAAAAATGAAAAAAAGTATTTAATATATTACTTTATTTTAATAAATTAATAAAAACATATTTTTTTTATTAAAAACTAATGCCACGTCGGCAATCTGTTTGTATTTAACAGAAAAATTAACGGAGGGACTAAGAGTGTAACGAAATCCAAACCCCAGGGACTAAATTGTCGAGTTTGAAAACTCGGGGACCAAAATGAAACCCAACTCAAACCTCAGGGACTAAAAGTGTATTTTTCCCAAGAATTAATTTAATTAACTTATATATTTATATATATTTAATTAAATTAATTTAGTAATAATAATAATAATATATTATTATTAAATTAAAAACCATAACTCCCAGTAGTTGTTGGGAGTTAGGAATATCGTGGAGGATTCCCACGATTTGGACTCCCTCTCTCATGCAAACCTGCAAAAAGGGAAAAAGAAAAATAACAGAGGAGTATTCTGCTTCACAATACTTCCCTTCCAAGAATTCTCTCTCAATTCTCTTTATAGAAATTCACACAACTCTTGTGATTTCTTCCAAAAAAAAATTCAAGAAGGAATTGGTCCCACAACCAATATCTCAATCACTTAGGGGCCGTTTGGTGCAGGTTTTTTGAGATGAGAATGGGCAAGGGTTTCTGATACCCTTGTTTGTTTCAAGGTTTCTGTGGTGAGCCCCTGGGAATAAAGCATTCTCAGGCATCATTTATGCCCATAGGCAAAAGTTTTTTATGCCCATTCTCAGGCAGCATGAGTTTTCTCTTTACTCATATCTTCTTTTTATTTTTATATGCAATTTTATTTTGAATATAGTTAATTAATTAACTAATTGATTCTAAATTAAAAAATAATATAATAAATTATTTAATTAGATTAAATAAATAACAATTTGTCAAGAATTTCAAGTTTTTTTTAAACAAATACTTAGTCCCAGTTTATTAAATGGATGCAATTACATATTTACTAAAATTATAATTAATTAGTTAACATTATCGAAAAATATATTTAATTATTGAATTAAAATTATTTAAATGAATTTAGTATAAAAATTCATTTTTAAATAATTATAATTAATTACTTATTGATTATTTATAATCAATTAATTAATTTTTTGGATTTCTTTATAATAAATAAATAATCATATTATTAAAATATTTATCTAATTAATTTTTATGGATACAAATATATTAAATTATTGTAGTTAAGAATATTTATTAATTTTAATTAGTTAAATTAACATAGTTTATCCAATAAAAATTATTTCATGATTATTAATTCATTAATTTTTATTAATACTTTGAATTAATTTTGATTATTTTATTGATTAATTTATTATAATTACATAAAGTTTACATGATTAATTCTAAAAAATAAATACAGACATAATTCGTTCTCATAAAATCCTAATGACATTCCCATGCACAATCAAACACAGTTATCTTTGCTTCTCAGCAATTTTATTTTCAGGCATCCTTTATTGCCAGTTGATTGATTCTCAGAGAGTTGATTAATTTGATACAGAAATATCGCTGATATGCATTAATCCAAGTATAAATTAAACATAATCAAGTAGTACCTAGAGTATCATAGGGTCGAGTCCACAGGGAAGGGAAGGAAAGAGCTTTTAATAAACTAACTAATGAACACTCAAACGCATGGCACTTAATATTAGAATTAAATACGGATGGCTGCAATAGAACAAATGAGTACTGCAAGACAAGCTATGCAATGGAGATAAGGGAAAAATCAGATGATAAAGGCTATTAAGGCTTTTGCTGCAGCGACCACATGCGTTAATAAGTCATCTGGTAGCACATATTTTGTTTGAATTTTCATTAATGTTTAAGTGAGAAATAATCATGTGGTTCCCTTCAGGTACCACTCATGCGTTTGACGTAGAACTAACAACGTTCTGTTCAATTAGCTCATGCGTTGGTACTGTTCTCTAATAACTTGCAAGTGATTGTGTTATTCCTAAAGCAATCTAAACATATTCATGAAATATCTTTTGCGGCAGTATTAATTCTAACACAACTTAGACTACATGTAATGCGCTAGCTTGCTCTACTTAGATATTTCCACATGCATTACCTGTCAGGGATTTATCATGCTGCTACCGCATCCGGCTGGCCAGGCGGGAGTTAGTAATGAAAATATTATCGCATCTAAGCAGAAAGCATTAATTTTTCATTCATTCAAAATATGACGCATATAGAAAAATCTTATCACCGCATGGGTGCCTAGGCTAGGCCTTGATAAAAAATGATTTAGCTCATGCTAAGAAAGAAGGATATAGCGCAATACATCACATCGCAATGAATTCGCTACGCTGGGATAATCTTTCTCCTTCTCTGGTCTCCTTTCTCGCTCTTTGTTTTTCCTGTTCTCCCCCTCTCTTCTCTTTGGCAGCTGGGCGCTTTTTATAGGCTGAGGACACTAACTTCTCCAAGAAATTGGCTTGCGTGCCCCAATCTTCTCTTGCCAGCTTGCAAATCAATCACACGTCAGGGCAACCATCTTTCCAACTATCATTGTACGAATTCTGCTCTGGGATCTGCGCCTGCGCTAAAGGAAACTTGGGCAAGGAAACAACTACAATTCATGCGTTAGCGGGTAAAAGTACATAATTTCCTACCTTAAAAATACTCCTTTAACGGATTTGCTATCGCAATTCTCTTACTATAATGCGCTAGACCAGCGCAACTTTGATCTTTTTAGCCTTATTTAGCTTAAATTTAGGAGAGAAATAACTTGCATTTCGCAAGTTATCACCAGTCATCTATAAAACCTTAAACCAAACGACCCTTAGAGATATAGGAAAGGTTCCCAAATGGTGGTGTCACTTTTGGTCCCTGTGATATTGTAGAGAGTTGTGATCATGATTTGTGACTAAGGAGTTTTCTATAGTCTTCTAGAGCTGTCATCAAGAGTAAGGTTCTAATCTCTTGTACAGTAGAATTAAAAATACAACATGCTTAACCATAGATTTAATTTTAGAAGGGTTCTGTAAATTTTATTCTTTCCCAATGTACTGGTATTTCAATTACTAAATTAAATTGTGAGATCGACCTAATTTCTTCAGCTCGGGATTTCAACCCTTTCAGCAACGACATAAATGACTTCTCTACCGACACAACCTTGATTGCATTGGCAGAAGTCCCATCTGCTACTTTTCCTGACACTAACTATCAAAGTCCATTCTATTATTTTCTGTTGACGCTAGTGAAGTAGCATTGGCAAGTATTTTTTGACGATGTTGACCTATTTTGGCATCGGCAGAAGTTCTACCGACGAGATTGTTTTGACTTCTTTGTTGACACTTATATATGCGTCGGAAGAACTTTTTTCGACGCATTTTTGGCGTCAACAAAACCTCAAATTCTTGTGGTGTTCTACTGTCATTTTCTTCTCATTTGTGTACAATATTCTTGTTTTTTTTTAAAAAAAAAATTATGGGAAAATAAACTTTTGGTCTCTGAGGTTTGGGTTAAGTTGCACTTTGGTCCCTGAGTTTTAAAACTCAACAAAATTACCCCTGAGGTTTGAGATAAGGAGCAATTTGGTCCCTGCCATCAATTTTGCCGTTAAATGCTAACAGACTGCTGACGTGGCCACATTTTTTTAATTAATTTTTTTTAATTTTTAAATAAAAACAATAAAATATTATTATTTTTTATTATTTTAATTATTATTCCATCTCTTTCTCTTCCCCTCTTCCCCCAACCTTCCTCCTTCTTCTTCAAGTCTCCGTCGGCCGATGGCGACTTTTTTTTTCCTTCTTCTTCTTCTTCTTCTTTCCACCCACGAACCCAGCAAGCAACGTCGTCCACAGGCTAAAATCCACGAGCAGCGGCGTTTTTATACCGAAACGAGGCCAGATCTAGAACGAAATTCGAGCAGCGACATCGTGGGTTTGAAATCGAATGACTTGCGGCGGACTAGCAGCTCTACGGCGAACAAACCTGCAACTTCGACGCTTGAAATCGAACCTAGAGTTTCTGACGAGCAACCACGAGTGACGGCGATGAGCTTCCAGATCTGCGATTCCAGCGAGTTACGGACGAGGATCCACGAGCGGTAGCTACGAGCATCCAGATCTGCGATTCCAGCGAGTTCCGGACGAGCATCCACGAGCGACAGCGACGAGCATCCAAATCTGCGATTCCAACGAGTTCCGGACGAGCATCCACGAGCGGCAGTGATTCCAGCGAGTTTCGGACCTTCAGTTTCGGCGATTCCAGCGAGTTTCGCTTGAAATCAAACCTCGAACCGTTCAGCGACCCACGCTCCGTTCAACTTTTGGTTTTTGAGGAAAAAAAAAAACAAAACAAGGAGAGAGAGAGAAAAAAAATGTCGTCGCCGGCGAGCAGCAGCCGCCGGCGATAGGGTTGCAAGAACCATTAGGGTTTGAGAAGAATTGGTGAAGAAGAAGAAGGAGAAGTAAAGAGAATGGAAGAAATAAAAAAGTAATAATATTTTTATTAATTTAATATTATTTTATTTTAAAAAAATTAAAAAATAATTTTTTAATAAAAAAAAATAGTGTCACGTCAGCAATCCATTAGTAATTAACGGCAAAATGGACGACAGAGACCAAATTGCTCCTTATCTCAAACCTCAGAGGTATTGTTGTTGAGTTTGAAAACTCAAGAACCAAAGTATAACTTAACCCAAACCTCAGGGACCAAAAGTGTATTTTTCCCAAAAATTATATATAGCTGATGGATGAGTACTCTTCTATCCTTTTTCCACATATATTTGAATTTTTCTTCTCTCATGCTTCTATTTCAAAGGTAGATAATTTGTTGTTAATGGATGACAAGATGTAGTGCCAAATGTAATTCAATTAACAAAATAAATCAGAGATCTTGTTGAGATAGATAATAAACTTCAAAAGACTAATTTTAATAAACTTCAAAAACCACAAGATGTACTACATCGTTTTTCAGTTAATTGAACTTAACAGATTTTTAGTATCAAGGTTTGGATTTGAAGAAGCGAGTGGATTTCTCTCTGAGATGCATTTTTCATTGGTAATTGACGTTATTGGTTCTTTATCTATTTATATATTTTAACATTAAATGGTGGATTGATTAATGAAACAAACATATACTTGGATAATTATCTTGTCCATTTCTATACATTGAATTTTATTTCACTGCATGATTGTCCAAAAAACTATTGTGATAAGTGTGTGATAAGTGTGTGGTAATGAAACACATCGCTTCATCACCCAAATGGAAAATCGTGATGTTGTTTCAATATGAGTTGAATATCTCCTTGAAAGAATCCACAATATCAGAATTTGAAATCTTTCTGTTTTGTATTTGGTTATTCTCTAGTTAAATACTTGAGTGACATGTGGCATTCTGGTGGGATGGTTTACTTCCATCATCCCTTGCAAATCCTATATAAATATTTGTATTTATTCACTAATTCATTCATTGAAGATAATAAAATATTCTTCTACCGATTGGATCATTTCTTGTCATTTGTTTAAAATCTCTCTTATTGAAATTATATATTTATTGTGGGATGAAAGTGTAGTTTCTTAATCTTGAATACCCATCTTAAATTGTATTTCACTGCGTATTTTCATTTTTAAAATAGTGAAATTCTTCACTTAGCAACTTTACAGGATCATAGCTAACAAGATGTACCAATGGACATTTAAATGTTGAGAAAATGTATATTGGATCTATTCTCAAATTTCAAAAGGTTTATTATGTGTTCATTTAAATGTATATTCGATCTATTCCTTTGGCCTCATTTCAATGCTGAACGGGTGGACAGAAGTAGATACTGAAGTCCATGCACTACTATGGGATATTAGGGCAATGGTAAGGACGTTCCAAATTGTGAAGTTCATATATATTCCTTGGGATCGAAATAGAATCGCTCATGAATTAGCTCGTGTGGGCTTTGGTCAAATTCGAACCTTTGGTTTCAGGATTACCCAGATTGGCTGCCGACTTTGGTTCATTGTGAAAAACCTTTGTTTGTATCCTTGAAGGATCTAGTTTTTGATTAATGAAAGAGGTCTTATTTCAAAAAATTAAAAAAAAAAATTATGTGAGGTAGTTGAAAAAAATAGAAGCCTTCATATATATTGAAAGGAATGGATAGTTTCTTGCAAGCTATTTTATAACCTCTAAGTATCAGCATTTAGAACATCACTGCCAATATTTAGAACAAGAAGATATTTCATATTATATAAAAATTATCCACCGAATACAAGGGAGAAGAATTAGCTATAGCAGTTAATGAGTGGAATTATTCAATATAGTTCACATTTCAATAGCAACTCCCAATTTTACAAGCCCACTACACTCCATCAAAGTCACAATTTGCAAAATAATTGTCAATATATCATCTCATTTTCCTTTGTCTACTAGAATTTACACAAAAATGTACACACAAAAAAAAAGTGAATGAGTACAACTCCCACATATAGCAAGTACATGTGTGTATTGAGATCCACTATGTATTGCTTCTTCCCATCCTCTATCTCAAATATCTCACCACTTGAAAATCTAGGGGACCAATTTTTAGAAAGTTGTTTAGCCCCTTTCTAACTTTTCGTGAATTTTTGGAGTAAGCTCCCCCCCCCCTCCCCCCAAATTTGCTATGAGCTCTCGTTTTGTGTGGACTCTAGACATAAGACTTTTTCTAATAACTTAAACATCGTAAGAATCGACTTACTTCTAGCCTCTAATATGTAGGAATTAAATGATTTGCTTATGTTATTAAGCAACATGTCACACCTTGAATGTGATCTAAATGCATGTTTTGTCCAATATTTAGTAGGCACTACATTAATCCAATCAAAACCTGACTTATCCAACTGGACAAGCCTTTTCATTTCATTGTCAAACATTGACCTTGTTGTTGCCTTTGATGTACTCCATAACACATCTTTGTACACCTTACCTATGAATGAAAATAACATTGACAAATTGAAAATTAATCTTTCTAAGTAACATTTATAATTACAAGAGAACAAATATAGTCCAATTATAATCTATTAAACATTTACAAACAAACTAAACCTTTCAATTACACATATAAATAGTATCAACAAATGACTTATACAACTTACCTTTGAATTATTTTTTGAAATTTAGCGCATACAAATAGAGTAAACAAATCCTATATTCCACAGTAGGCGCCACCTTTTCAATTGCAGGAATTAACCCCTAAAGTACCAAAAGGATAAAATAGTTATCATAAAATAAAAAAAAAATCAACTAAAAGAAAAAAAACTCATATTACCATAAACATTAACTTACCTTTTGTTGATCCGTCATAAATACCCATCCTTTTTGTTTCACTGATCCTATGTCATCAAGTAGATACTCTAAGAACTAAGTCCAAGATTGCTTGGATTCCACATCCACTACAACTAAAGCTAATGGAAAAATCCCATCATTTGCATCTATTCCCACATCAGTCAATAATTTTCCATGAGATGCACCCTTTAAATGACACCCATCAAGTCCAATTATTCATCTACAACCTTGCAAAAAGCCACCGTTACATGCTTTGAGACAAACATACCTACTTTTAAAAATAGGTTGCATATGAATTGAGGTTTATCAACACTTGGTAAGAAAGTACTCCCTAGATTAGATCTCCAAAATTCCTCACACTAATCCCATAGCTCGACATATTGCATCTTAGTTGTGCCTTCATGCTTATTCATTGCCATCTTCCTTGCTCTATATGCTTGTTGCCATGAGATGTTAATAGTAAAATCATTCCTCACTTGATCTATAATGGCTTTCCAATCCATGTTTGGTCGAGCTCTGAATCTGTCTAAGTAATTATTAGCAAGCCAACTAGCAGTTACATGCTCATTGGTTGTCTTTTTAGCACAAGAGTGTGTACTATGTAGCAACTTAATTTGATAAGTACTATCATCTTACCTATTTGAGGCATGTAACCTCCAACTACACCATTTTTTCCATCACACAGTAATCCTTCTTGATTCATTTTTCTGGTAAATCAACTCATATCCACATCACACTGAGTTGCATCCCTCAATTTGGTCAATGTTCCAAATTTCATCCCCAAGGTAAACTCTATCTTTTTCTTTAACATAAAAGGGTGAAACTCAACATAATGTTACAGTCTCTCAACAATATCATCGTCAGATCGAATTGGTGAGTTTAGATGACTGAAAGACTCACATTCAGAATTACATAATTTTTCATCCTAAGTTCAAACTCACACCATCATTCTCGAAGTTCAAACTTGCACCACTATCCTCATGTGCATCATGGTTCTCATTATGCTCTCCATCATAATCAATATTAGTAATTCTTCAATGTGCATGTTGTTGTCACTAATATCACAAATGTCAACTAATTCTAAGCTCTTAGGACGTGCCTCTTCTATGGCTAGAGGTGTCTCCTCAATTACTTCAATATCCACAATATTTTCTCCATTATTTAATACATTCTCATAGTGCTCTACATATATATGTAGTATTTCCAAAGAAGTAAGGCAAGTTAACATGTTTAAGATATCCTTATCAGACCATAAAAGTCTTAATCATCGATCAAAATCCATGCTTTGAACTAAAAGGTGTATCTTATTCCACTCTAATGCATTTACTTCCCTTAACATGTTTTCAATCAAGGATGGATATCATATCAGAGCTACAATTCTCAATTTTATGTACTGCCCCTCCTATGTACAATGTTCTATCATTATTAACAAATCAACCTCCCTGATGTAAAAACATTGTGAATATACACTTTTTCATTTGCACATGTTACATATTGTCAATACAACAACCATAAAACTAAAACTATTAAGCTATTTAAATAGAAATAAATATAAAACAAAGAGCCAAAGTGAGCTTAGCTCAGCGGTAATTGGCATGTACCCTCGACCAAGAGTGTAAAGGCAGCCCATTGATAAAGAAGTCTTGTGCTATGCACGTGTGATTATTTTCAAGATTGTTTGTATTATTCTGTTTTTCTGTTGTAACTGATGTACTATTATTCTTCAGGAGTTTTTCTCCCTCCCAGTGTATATATTTGAGTATTATTCTGATGTGGACTTTTCCTACCGCAAGCGCACGGGTCAAGTAATAAAATAGTGATTGTGAAATCGAGTGTCGTCCTCTAGATTGGATTTTAAAGCTAAATTTACTACCATGAATATTCTTGCTCAATTTTATTTAGGGACCGAAAAGTAGTGATTTTTAGAAAATTAAAGCGATGCAAATAAACGATGGAGATTCAATTGAAAGAACACTTAGGGAATTGATTTCGTCAATTTAGTCTAGGATTGATTTTAGGGAACGAATTATAATGCACAATGGTTTTTTGAGTCTAAGAACCTTTAATCACAACTACCTCCCCCGAGTATAATTGATTCTCATGCATATTAACTAACTTGATATCCCTATCTAAGTTCATTAACATGCAAGGCATTTAGTCCTTTTTTACCAATTCTAAAGTTACTCTAAATTCCGTTACGAGTTTAGAATTTCTATTTTAGTCATGCAATCTTAATTAAGTCTACGCTAAATCCCCTCTCCCGAGCAAGACTCAACACTTAGATCATTCAACTAGTGGCCAATTAATTGAAAGCATTAAATTAAGATTGCAAACATAATACAATTGCACAAATCATCCCATAAATCAATCCATAAACTTAAAAGACTACATCAATCCCTAGGTAACAAGCTTAGCTACTCATACATGGCGTTACAAGATAAACTAAGCATGATAAAGCCATTAAATCTAACTAAAGATAAGGGAAAGGAAGGAAAATACTAAAAGTCGTTGAAACCGGCACGTCCCCGTCACGATCTCCACGCCTCCAAGCTAGGTTCCCCGCTCCTTGGCCTTGCTTCAGCTCCCATAGAAAGTCTATAGTAGAAATTAGGGCTAAATTCTCTCTAATTGGACTCCCCCAATCCGTAGCTCAAAAAGAAGTTTAAATAGGAAAATTGTCTGTAGCGTCGCGACGCTGGCCCTGCTACCGCAAAAAACAGAAAAGGAAGATAAGCGTCGAGACGCCTAGAAAGCAGCGTCTCGACGCTAGCTCTCGGTTAAGCCCACTTTGAGAAGCCTCCAACTTGATCCTTTTCGATTCTTTGGCATCTTTTTGCGTCCCGAACACCCGATTAACTCCAAATTCTCATTTTAGCTCAAAATAACAATTTCCTACAAAATAAACATTAAAGTGCAATAAAATGGCTACGAATTACTCAAAGACTAACTAAAATAAATAGGGAAAAATAGCTAGCTACGCTCGCTATCAAACACCCCCAAACTTAAGCTTTTGCTAGTCCTCGAGCAAACTAAAAATCAAGCATAGGTTGAAGAGTAGATGCAACAAACAAGACTCAAACCTCAAGGCTCACAAGTCAACAATCAAGCAATCAAGAGACATGCACATAAGGCCCAATGAAGGAGACAAATCAAAAGTTTTCCAAAATTAACTTGCACAAGCGAGATCTAACTTAGCTAGATTAGACTCTAATAGCCTGAGATTGGATTACTAAACTCTCAACTCATCTTCCCTCTACACTGGCACTAAGGATTTACTAATGAGTCAATGGAACAAATTAGTTTGTTTTCATCCATACCTAAGTGCTTTAAATTTAAAATTGAATCAAACATTTATAAGTGGCACTAGCTTTCACACACCTATTGCAGGGACCATAACCCGAGTTTTACTCTTGGTTGGCCTAACTGATCACAACAGGGGTAGCTTTTTTTTGCCTAAAACATTATTACACATTGCATATTGTGTACATATTCTTTCAAAAGTAGATACAAGAATGATTTTTCTTTCATGATCATGGTAAGCATATGTTATTTTCTTTCTTCCTAGGCAAGATTAAACATGCTAATTTGCAAAAAATTAACTCTTTAGCTCTTCCCTACACCTATCGAGGTGACAACAAGCATATGAACCTAATAATTCGCTCCTAAGCATTCAAGTCATATTCTAACCAAGGAAAATACTCTACTCATGCAAGACATCTCCTAGAAAAAGTTTAAAAAGTCTCCCTTTTTGGGCACTCATGCTTACAACTCATCAAAAGCTTGAAAATTGACAAGAAAGTCTATCCTAGGAAATCATAGTCATGCAAAAATAACATCCACAAAACAACCATATGCTCAATTCATAGAAAGCTAAAAAAAATATAGCTTGAACTCAGATGCTCAAGGGCTCAACAAACAAAGTATTCCAACCCCAAACTTAAAACATGCATTGTCCTCAATGTATACAAAAATAAAGCATAATCAAACAAGAGAACAAGAAAAGAATGAAAGGGGTGAACAATACTGCCCTAGAATGATGATGTTTTTCTTATGGAAGCTTGCAAGCCAAGAGATCAAGAATACCTACAAAACAAAAACATCAAACAAATCAACAGCAAAAGAAAAAACAAAATCAAACTTACTTGGGTTGCCTCCCAAAAGCGCTTGTTTAACGTCTTTAGCTCGACGTGTTTAACGTGCATGCATCAAGGAGGCTTCTTTTCTGCGAATCCACCAGAGGTGCTCTTGCTTGCACCTTTCGTGTAGCCTATCACGAGCGCTTCAGAACGATCTTTAGAGTCTTCAACAGCTTTAAATATCTCCTTTCCATTCTGGACTCTAACAGTGAGCTCCCTGTGCTCAATATCAATGATAACTCGGCCAGTAGCGAGGAATGGTCTCCCTAGTATGACAGGTACTGAAGGATTTTCCATCATATCCATAACATATAAATCGATAGGGAGGAAAAATCTACATACTCTAATTAAAACATTCTCTATAATGCCAACTGGTCTAACTACAGATTGATCAGCCAATTGGAACCTAACAGGAGTAGATTTAATCTCACCTATGTCTAATTTCTTGCACAAAGATAGAGGAATAATATTAATGCTAGCTCCTAAGTCACATAAAGCTCTAAAAGAATAATTACCGAAACTACAAGGAACAGAAAAACTCTCTAGATCTACTAGTTTCTCAGGTACCTTCTGTTGTACTCTGGCACTGTATGTTGAAGCTAGATAAACTGTGTCAACCTTCTTTTCCTTCCTCTTCTTTGCTAACCATTCCTTCATGAACCTGTTGTACTGAGGCATCTCTAGTGCTTCTGCAAAAGGAATATTAATATTCAGATTCATAAAAGCATTCATAAATTTATCAAACTGAACCTGATTGTTCTTCTTTTTCTTTTTCCTCTTCTTTTCTTTGAGGACCATCATCGTGGGTGAGGGAATAGGAAGCTCAGGTTCAGGCTTTTCAGCTTCATCTGATGATGTGTCCTCCTCAGCTTCTCCAGTAGGCGTGTCATACTCTTCAGACTCAGGCTCCTCTTCAACCTCCGCCTAGTGCACAGTAATAGCCTTACAGTACTCCATCTGGGTTTTCTCCTGCTCAGTCGGGGCCTTACCTTTGTTCATGGTGTTTACAACATTTACCAATTTTCCCAACTAAGTCTCAATGTTTTTTATGGCTGCACTGTGGCCATTCACCGTGGTGTTTATGGCAATCACGGCCTCCTCCAGCTTGTTCGTCCTGTTACTAGACTCTGCAATGAAAGCTCCAACAAGATCCTCTAACAATTTTTTATTTTCTTGACTTTGAGGGGCAAAACCAGGAGGATTAAGAACATTCTTATTATTCCCATAAGAGAAATTTCCATGGTTCCTATTGTTAGGGAATGTGTAGGTGTAGAATTATTACTATATCCCCTAAAATTAGAATTAGATACGTACTGAATCTGTTCAATGGTCTCCTCCTGAGACTGAGATGCTAAAGCAGCTGCTGATTCAATTGACTGTGCACTCCCGTACCTGAAAATTTCAGAAAAGCATTAGCAAGGGAAGACATCTGGGCCTGAAGTGCACTTATGTTATCAATCTCGAATACTCCAGCAACAATCTTTTTCGGTGCAGACCGCACAGATGGCCACTGATAGCTGTTGGTGGCCATCTCCTCTAGTAGTGTTCGTGCATTTTCTACGGTCTTGGACAACAGAGTCCCACCTGCAGCTGCATCAACAATAGTCTTAGTACTTGGATTTAAACCATTATAAAATAATTGAATTTGCAACCAATTAGGATATCCATGCTGGGGGCACTTCCTCAACAGCTCTTTGTAACGCTCCCATGCCTCGAACGGCTGCTTGTCAAATTGTTGCTGGAACGTCCCAATCTCGGTCTTCAGCTTGACCGTCTTTGCAGGAGGGACAAATTTCTTCAGAAAGGCCTGGACCAAAGCATCCCAGGTGGTGATGCTTCTAGGGGGAATAAACTGCAACCAATCATGTGCTTTATCCTGCAAAGAAAAAGGAAACAAGCTTAAGCGGATGGCATCCTCAGAAACTCCATTTATTTGTACTGTCCCACAAATGTCTAAAAAGGATTTTAGATGAGAGTTTGGGTCCTCGGTGGGTGATCCTCTATAAGCACAATCTCGAGCCATCTGAATGAGACCGGTCTTTAGCTCAAAGTTGTTGGCATTGATCGGGGCATAGGCAATCCCCGATTGTTGCCCTTGAAAAACGGGCTGAAAGTAGTCTCTAATAGGCTTACGCTCCTCAAGTGGATTTGGGTCGGCCATTTGAATATTTTCTCTATTCTCCCTTCGAAGCCTATGAATTGTTCTCTCGATCTTGGGATCCAAAGGTACTAAAGTCAAATTTCTACTCCTTTTCATACACAATCTAAACTAACCTAAAAAAGAAAGTAATAAAAAAAAGAAACAATTAAGGAAAGAACTAGAAAAGGAAACAACTAAACTAAATATGGAAAATATAATCTAAAAAAGGAAAATACTAACTAATTATGGAAAACAAAAGCAAATAAGGAAAATTACAATAAGGCAAATTACCAACAAGGAAAATATCAAACTAAAGAGGAAAGAAAAATCAAAGACAAATAAGGAAACTCACAAATAAGAAAAAAAAACACGATAAAAACACTAAACTAGCAAAACTTCTTAATGTGGAAGGTACAGATCGAGTTTCCCTAGAAGGCCATGAGTTAGAAAGTCTTATTCTGGAAGATGTTGAACCTTCACCGAAGATAATTCCTGTGGGAACTGATCCAAACGTCACCAAATCGAATCCCGCATATGTGAAATGGAAGAAACAATATCGTCTAATTTCGTCTTGGCTCCTCGGATCAATGTCTGACGACATTCTTGAATAGGTAATTCACTGCAAAACCTCCAGAGCTATCTGGAAATGTCTTTTACAAATCTTCAACTCGCGAAATAGGGCACAAATCATGCGGTTGAAGTCCAAACTCCAAACCATTCAGAAAGGCAGTATGTCTCTCAATGAGTACTTCTCCCAAATCAAACATTGTGTTGATGCACTAGCTGCAATCGGTAAACAAGTTGATGTTTGTTGGGTTTTATGCCCTAAAACTCGTAGATAGTAAATGTACATTTGACCGAACATTAATAAAAGTGATGTATTATTCAATGTTTGTATTATATCTTGTCTTATTAACCCTAATCCAATAAACTAAACATCCAAGGCTAATAGAATGAGGCTTGAACTAGTATGTAGGGACATACGGGGATCAATGTTCAAGTTTTAGCCTAAAGGGTCTGTAGTATAGGGATAAGGCTGGGTACCTTATCCTGGTGATACTATGGATACGACCCGCTTTGTATATTGATACAAACGTATTGATCCAACGCGTTCGTGTAGTTGACATGCGAGTGGGGGTATCCTGTGCAATGAGTTTGCACAAAGACCGGACCGCGAAATAGTTAACCACTAACTGTAACACCGTTAGTTAGCTCGGTTTCTATTTCACTAGGACGACCTAGGCAACTTGGCCTTAATCCTGAGTGGATTATGGACTCCTGTCCATGAGGGATTGTCCTTTGATTTGTACGGGTGAGAGTGGCCTGTTCGCAGACTCAATAAGCCTACCATTTTGGGGACAAGACCGAGTGGGGAGCTGGGAACGTAGTCTTACGAGATGGAATTCACTCCTTCCCGATATTAGGGTAAGTAGAGGTGTGTTCCCTTAAGTGGTGTCTCCGGGTCTTGAACAATGGGCCCTACCCTCTTTATGGCACGAGAGGGACTTCTGTTTGTTGGTTGGACCTCAAACAGGTTGTTCATTAGAGGAACACTGGTACTTAAGGATCAAGAGGTACCCTAGGGGTAAAACGGTAATTTGACCTAGCTGGGATACGAACACACGTGAAGGGCTAACTTGCTGTTGACGGTCGATATCCGTGGACACAGAAATATATCTGCAGTGAGAAGAGTGCAGCTGTGGTTCTTTAGTGGAGTGAACCACAGTTAACGAATATTGATTAACTTGGTTAATGAGTTTAGCCAACTAATCTCATATCGTTGGAGCTTCTGATCTGTAGGTCCATCAGGTCCCATCGGTAGCTCTATAAGGGCGTTGAGGTAAATTTCTAAGGAAGGATTGAATATTCGAAGGTGTTCGAATATTAAGCTAAAATATGAATTTGATTCATATTCAAACTATAGGTTATAATTAATGTGCATTGGATGTACATTAATACTATAGTTTTATGAGAGAGAATAATAATTGAATATATGATATTCAATTTTATTAATTTTTAATTAATTAATTTTTGAATTAATTAATTAATTTAGTTTAGTGATAACTGCCCAAAAGGTAGTTATTTAGGCCTCATTTCTATATTGATTTGTGTGTCTTTTGTGCTTAACGAGGTTGGTTTTAGATGTATATTATATGTTTTAACCCATTTGGAAGAATGGAAGCTTTGGAAATCATTTTGTGCAGAATCTGTTGCTGGGCGACTTGAAGGAGCAAATTCTGTGCTGCAACAAAACTGGGAACAGAACTGCCACGTCACAGCTCGTTAGCCAACTTCATGAACCGACTTCTGTTGCGTTATTTTCGGGATAAAGGAGCAAGGAGAGCCATACCCGTGTCTAGGTTGACCTAATTCAAGCCTCCTACCACCTCTATAAAAGGAGATAGCCGCCCAAGTCAAAGGCATTCCACTTTTGGGAGAAAACATTCCATTCTTGGGAAGTTCCTTCCACCTTTGGGAGTCGAATAGAGGAGAGAGATTGGAGACCACCTAGAAGACCATCATTGCAAGCTGATCGAGGAGATTAGTATTTCCTTTTATTATCTTGTAATTATGGACATGCCTACTCAGATTGTAGCGTGCGTCTCCATGCATATTATGAACTAAGTAGCTTAGGCGTTGGTTAGGACACAATGTGATTGTCGTGCTTAAATCTAGTAATAAATATTGATTCTATGCATCTTGATTAATTGTTGTGTTCATTTCTATTTTATGCCCGCTTGGCCAGCCGGTATGAATACCTCTCTCTAGTTTCAGGGATGATTTAGAGAGTGTGTGGCGATTAATCACACTACGATCATTGTGTATTGGTGAACGCCAATGACTGAGCTAGGGATAGCCAGTTGCCTAGCGCTTGATCGGTCGTACTTCATTGGGGTTGAAACACATTCCAAAAGATCCGGAGTTCCGGGAGGAATCCGCTAATAATACTGCGAGAGTTTGCATGATCAATAATATTGCTAGAGCATCCTTTAAAACAATTACTAAATCCTGACCAGCGCCTGTTTCTAATCTGTCTGCCTATCCGTTTATTTTCTGTTCTGTCATTTCTTTTGCTTCAGCATTATTCTTATAAAAACCAATCATTTTTACCATCTTTTGAAACCATTAAGGAGTTATACAAAATAGATAAAGTGGAAGCTAGTTCAGGCCTTGGATTGATAATACTTATTACTTGCTGCAGACTGTGTATACTTGCACTGTGTATACTTGCACAGAGTTCTACATTTAGTTAAATTTGATTTAATTAAACTATAGGTTAAAGAGGGATATTAATTTAAATAGGATTTAAATTAATGTTGATTTAATTAATATTGATTAATTAAATATAATTAATTATAATTAGAATTTTGGATTTTAATTTATAATTAATTAAAATATCAGGTAACTGATTTGATTAGTTACCTGATGATTTGCGTGAAGTGGCCCTGGTTTTCCTCTCCTCATCGATAGGTAAAAGTTATAAGGGGACACTTTCAGTTTTGTTTTTTTTTTTTGGAGTCTCACGCAATCTCTCCCTCTCTCTCGCCCTCTCTCGTTTTTGCTCTCTCTCTGTGAACACAGAAAATTTTTCCAGAGAAATCTTAGAGATTGTGCTCCCACAAGCCCCTTACGTGTAACCTTCAAGAGAATACCGGTGAATCCTTGGTGGTGGTGTTCGTGAGGCTTTTACAGCGAAATCAAAGTCCTTTCGCTGCTGTTTTTCTGAGCATTCCGGGGAAAATCTTGGCGAAACGATCAAAGAACTCTTCAAGGGTAAGTGTTTCTTGATCTAGGATCGATAGGATCCATTTTAGATGAGATCTAGTTTATTTTTTCGGTTTATAGCATGTTTTATATCAGTAATACAGCATGTTATATTTACTTTCTGCTGTAAATTTGTTTTGTCGTCGTATTGGTATCCCAATCGGCGGTTTTATTCGAAAAAGTCTCTGACGTCTTCCGCTGCCTAGGGTTGTTTATCCCTACAGATGAAGAAGATCATATTACTTACATCTTGACTGGCCTTGGCTCAAAATATGAATCAATGATTTCCGTCATTACGGCTCAAACAGAGGACATTGGAGTGCAAGAAGTGATGGCGTTACTCTTAACTCATGAAAACCAGATTGAAAACAAAGCTAAGACAGTCAATACTGATGGATCAGTTCCCTCTGCCAACCTCATGACGCAAAGTAATCACACTCCAGATTCAGATGTTCCAAAACAGAACAATCAGTACATCTCGTCGAACTATAATAACCGAGGGCGCGGAGGTGGCATATCTAATCGCGGTGGCCGATCTTGGAACAACAATCGAAATAAGCCGCAGTGCCAATTTTGTTTCAAATTTGGGCACACTGCCATCAAGTGTTATTCCCTCGCTGGCCACCTTCCTCAACAACAATATGGAAACTCTACCTTTCATCCTCAGTTTGGTGCTGGAGCATTTTCGCCTAGTTCACAGTTGCAAGCAATGCTCACAGCGTCTGATATGAACCAAGACAATGGCTGGTACCCGGATTCAAGTGCAACCAATAACTTGACCAACAACTTCAACAATCTTGCTGTCAGTTCAGATTACAATGGTGCTAATCAGATGCAAGTTGGTAATGGTGCAGGTCTGTGTATTTCTCACTCCAGTTACTCTTCCTTTAATTCTTCCAATCGCCTCTTTCATCTTAAAAACCTACTTCATGTCCCTCAAATAACCAAGAACCTTATCTCTGTTAGCCAATTTGCTAAAGACAACTCGGTTTTCTTTGAATTTCACCCTGAATTTTGCTATGTGAAGGACCGTCTTACTGGCCAAACTCTACTCCAAGGACCACTCCATGAAGGGCTGTACAGGTTCAATCTTTCCATTCTACCATCTACTTCTATTAGTAATATACCTGATGTAAATAAATGCTTGTCTTCTCAAGCTACGCAGTCTGTCCTCACTGTTAATACCATAGAAAAGCCATCTGTTTTAGATATCTGGCATAAGAGACTTGGCCATCCGGCTTTTTCTGTTGTTCACTCTATTACAAAATACTGTAATGCTGTTAAGTCTCCATATATAAAACCTTCCTTTTGTAATGTCTGTGCTGTTGGGAAGTCACATGCCCTTCCTTTTCAGCTTTCTACTACTATCTACAATGCCCCTTTACAATTAGTTGTGGCCGATGTATGGGGTCCATCTCACACTACTTCAAGAAATGACTTTAAGTATTACATCAACTTCATTGATGTATACTCACGATACACTTGGGTTTATTTCCTTAATGCCAAATCTGATGCTTTATCCACATTCATATCATTCAAAACCTCGTTGAAAAACTCCTAGGACATCCCATTTTACGGTTCCAATCCAACCGGGGGGGGGGGGGGGGAGAAGTCAAATCCTTTACATCTTGTCTTCAATCCCATGGCATCACCCATAAAGTAACTTGCCCATACACCTCTCAGCAAAATGGCATTGCTGAATGGAAACACAGACAAATTGTTGACATAGGGCTCACTTTACTCTCCCAGGCTTCTCTCCCTCTCACCTTTTGGGATGATGCATTTGCTACAACTGTATATTTTAGCAACTGATTGCCCTCTACAGCCCTGAATGGTTCCTGTCCGCTAAAGAGGCTCTTTCACATAGATCCTAACTATACCTTCCTCAAGACATTTGGGTGTCGTTGCTATCCGTGCTTAAGACCTTATAACTCCCACAAACTCAATTTTCGTTCCATCCCTTATACCTTTCTTGGCTATAGCAATCAGTATAAGGGGTACAAATGCTTGTCTCCTGATGGTCGTTTGTTTGTCTCCCGTAATGTCACATTTGATGAACTTACCTTTCCCTATCAATCACACCTAATACCCTTATCCTCAACATCATCTTTTGTTACACAGAATGTCCCCATCTTGTCTTCTATACCTTCCAACATCCAAGAGTCCCCACATGAGTCATCTACTAATGTGCCTCCAAGTCCTGCACCTGCTCCAACTATTGCACCACTTGCTGATCAACCCCAATCTGCTGCCTCGGTTGACAGTCATTTGCCAGACACTAGATCTGAGACTTCTCAGACTACAGCTCCAGCTGTAGTAAACAATCATCCTATGGTAACTAGAGGTAAACATGGGATTTTTAAACCCAAAGTTCTTACGTTCACTTATGACAATGTTGAACCTTAAAATGCTAAAGAGGCACTTAAGCATCCAGCTTGGAAAAAGGCCATGGAATCCGAATATGATGCACTAATGGCTAATCAAACTTGGACTCTTGTTCCTATGCCCGCAAATCAAAAAGTAGTAGGATGTAAGTGGGTGTTCAAAATCAAACGAAACTTTGACTGATCTATAGCCCGCTATAAGGCTTGTTTAGTTGTCAAGGGGTTTCATCAAACACCCGACATAGACTATTCTGAGACATACAACCCAGTAGTAAAACCTGTCACTATTCGAGTCCTACTTACCCTTGCCTTGGCAAATAAATGGTCTATACGACAGGTTGACATCAATAACGCGTTTCTTCATGGTCTCCTATCTGAAAATGTATAAATGGAACAACCCGTGGGATTTGAATATATCTCAGGTCCTTTGCCACTTGTTTGTAAACTTCGCAAGGCCTTATATGGTCTCAAACAAGCCCCTCGTGCTTGGTTTGAGCGAATTAGTTCCTTCTTACACTCCATTGGTTTTCAGAAATCAAAGGCTGATCCTTCCCTACTTTTCAAGCATTCTCAAACTGGGGTCTGTTATATACTTTTGTATGTAGATGACATAGTCATCACTGGAAGTTCCTCGGTTGCCATATAGTCTCTCATCTCTGAATTGCATACGAAATTTGCCTTAAAGGACCTTGGTTGCTTGAGTTACTTTCTGGGCGTGGAGGTATCTTATCCCCCATCTAGTGGCATGTTCCTATCGTAGTCACGGTACATTCTTGATCTTCTGAACAAGACCCACATGTCTGGGGCTAAAGGCATAGCTACACCCATGGTTAGTGGTCCATTACTGTCCAGTTGACAGGGTGAAAATTTTGTTGATGTTAAATTGTATCGTAGTGTTGTTGGGGCTCTCCAATACGCCACAATTACTAGACCTGAGATATCATTCAGTGTAAATAAGGCATGTCAGTTCATGCACTCCCCCACGATAGCTCATTGGCAACTAGTTAAAAGGATCCTCCGTTACTTAAAGGGCACAGTCACTCATGGAATTTTACTATCTGTTCCATCTTCTCTATCTTTACATGGATATGCAGACGCTGACTGGGCCTCCGACCCTGATGACCGCAAGTCCACTTCGGGCTTTTGCATATTTTTTGGAGGTAACTTGATATCCTGGGGCTCTAAGAAGCAAGAAATCATCTCAAGATCGAGTACTGAGGTCGAATATAGGTCTCTTGATGCGGCAGCTGCTGAGTTAATATGGCTACACACTCTGTTCTGTGAGTTGGGAATTTCATTACCACAGAAACCGATCATTTGGTGTGATAATCTGAGCATGGTTCATCTTAGTGCGAACCCCATTCTTCATGCTAAAACTAAGCACATGGAGATTGATATATACTTCGTGCGCGATCTTGTCCTACAAAAGAGGATCCTTATTCAACACTTACCTGTTGCAGACCAAATCGCTGATATCCTAACCAAACCACTGTCTGCCTCTTCTTTTGATCGACTGAGATTCAAGCTAAATGTTCGAGATTCTCTCTCCATCAGCTTGTGGGGGTGTGTAAAGGCAGCCCATTGATAAAGAAGTCTTGTGCTATGCACGTGTGACTATTTTCAAGATTGTTTGTATTATTCTGTTTTTCTGTTGTAACTGATGTACTGTTATTCTTCAGGAGTTTTTCTCCCTCCCAGTGTATATATTTGAGTATTATTCATCTTTGTAATCATATTGAGAAATGAATAAGATGAGAAGGGTTTCTCCTGAGATAATTGTGAATTGAACAAAGAGGTCCACATTGAAGAAGAAGCACCCACTGCATCCGAAGAAGACGAACATCAGAGAAGAACCAGAGAGGACACCAAAAAAAAACCAAAGAAAATACACTGCAAAAATATCAAAGATAATACACCGAAAAACCCAACTTCTTCCTCCAATTGATTTTTCAAAGGCTCATTTCTTCTCACTTTCCATTTTCTTTCATCTTCCCTTCCCACTATATCTTTCCCACCACCGCGTGCCAAACGCAAGTCAAGTCATGATCCTTTTTTTTCCCCTTTTTTAAAGGCCAAATAAGTAATGGAAGTTAGAGGATTTAATGTGGGGGCTAATTTTTAGCATTATGAAAGTTTAGGGGTTTGATTTTTACCATTCAAAATTTAGAGGTGAAATTGCAACAATTGCATACTTTAGGGATAATTTTTGCAATTTTCCCAAAAAAAAAAAAAAAAAAAAAAAAAAAAAAAAAAAAAAAAAAAAAAAAAAAAAAAACTTCTTGTAGTGTTAAAGGCTATTCATGAGGTTTGACCAACTTGAAACTTTAAAAACTATAGAGATCAAAATGGAGTCTTAGTTAAAACCATGTTAATCAAATTGAAAATTTTAAAACCATATGAATCAATTTGAACCAACTGTTGGTCAACATATACATTTTGGATATTTATTTGAAAAATATATAACTCTATTTTATTTTATTTTTTTTTGTTCAACAACATTTAGGGATGAGGGATTAGAACTCATGGCTCTTTGATCATAAGCACATACTTCCAGTTGAGCTATGCTTTTGTTGTTTTTTTTTTTTTTTTTTTTGTTCAACAACATATGGGAGCGAGAAGATTCGAATTTCAACCTCTTGATCAAGAATTTATGTCATAACCAATTGAATCATGCTCAGGTTGACATGTAATTCTTTTTAGTCCCACTTTCATAATGAATGATCAATTTTTTTTAGTTAAATTTAAAAGTTTAATTTGGAAAACAACTTGTAAATGAAATAAGGAAAAATAAATGAAACCAACTAGAAATACAAAAGTTGTCGGTGCAAAGAGACTCTATTATTACATTTTTTTTTAACCAAAGACTAAATAAAAGAGTATAAGACAGCGGCGGATTCACCATGGCCCAGGGGGGCTCGAGCCCCCTCTGAACTGGTAGCTATTATATATTTGTATATATAATTCCAACCGTGTTATCCAAAGAAAAAGCTGGCCTTGTTGGTGTAAACGTCTTAAGCCCCTCCTCCCGCGTGTGCGTCCTTTGATCGAGTATGAGGTCATGCAATTCTTTTTATTCTTTTTCTCTCTTACAATATATTCACGCCCTGCGGTCCCTGGATCAAATCCTAGTTCATGCAATTCCTTTAATTTTTGTTTCTTTTTCTCTCTCACAATATATTCAACAAAGTTAAAACAAAAAATATATACTAGACTCATTTTTTAAAATGGACTTTTATAATTAAACAAAAAAACTTTTATTTATCATAAATTTAAATTATAGGCTATATTTTGTTTAAAAAAATTACTTACAAATGTGAAATAATAACAAATTAGTTAAATTATAAATTTGGTCCATAAACTTAGGATATGTTTGGCTTCACTTTTCAAGTTTTTAATTTTATAAAAAAAAAACATTTTGAAAAAAATTTTAGTGTTTGACAACCACTAAAAATTGAAAGTTCAAGAATCCATTAGACACAAATGTAAAAATTTCAAGATTAAACTTGTAATGTAACCAAACAAATAAATAATATTACAATATTTATTTTAATTTCTCCTTTAAATATTATTTTTATATCAAAATAAACGGAAATGGATAAAAATATTTTAAATTTTTGTTGTTTTCTTAAAATTAATCTTATGATATAAAATGTATAGAGAGGAATTGCGATGAATTAAATTAATAGTTCAGTTTCATTTATGAAAATTTTAGAATTGAAATTTTGGAATTATTTACTTGTAAATTACTTTTACGAAATTTCAAATGAAGCCCCCCCTGAACAAAATTTCTGGATCCGCCACTGGTATAAGAAATATAATGTTACAAAGAGAAAAAGGTATGACAAGTGCTAAATAAAATGTTCTTAAGCTTTGTAATTTTGTATTTGATGAAAGGAAAACATAAACTACGAGGTTATTCCAATCATATCCATAAACTTTCAACCTGAACATACACCCAAATTTCTGAAAATGTTGCACTCAAACTTTATCATTATAAATCCCTCTCTCTCCAAAAAAAAGAAGAAAAAAACAAAAATCAAAACTAGGATGGTCAAACTTAAATTACATAATTTACAAGATTTTGGAAAAAAAACTTTTCTTTTATAAGAAAAAGTATTTAATAAATTAATATGGTGGGCACAATGTGACTATCACTACTTTTCTTTTTTTTCTTTCTTTTCATGAGTTCAACAACATTTGAAGTAGGGATTGGAACATCTGATTCCTTGGTCGATAATACATGTCAATTACCGTTGAGATATACTCACTTTGACATGCGACTATCACTTTTACGTCCTTAAATATATCAGAAAAACTAAAATATATTTACTCTCCAATGTGGTTATTAGAAACCATATCAACCAAGTCACTCACTATGAGTCTCCGACTCATTCTGCAATAGGCACACTGTTAGAGTCCGAATCGCCTCCTTATGCTTGAATGAAATAGTCATAGTACTATAGAAAAATATATTATATAATAACTATATAATTCGTTAAATCTATATATAAATTGCATAAAAATAGTCATAGTGCTAGCATACTTGACCAAAGTATTAATATTTTAGATGAGTAAGATTGGTCAACCTTAACATAACTAAACTGATAAAAACATTATTTTTTTTACCAAAATGTATCCAAAATCTTAATTAAAAAAAAATAGTTGGATTAAATTCTCATCCAAATTTGTGATAGGGCCAATAGTTATCAAAAAACCAAAAAACTACAAAAAAGTAAAATAAAATAACTACATAGTTTTTGATGAAGTGAATCCCTAAGAAATCTCTCTAACTTATAGGCAAGAAAAGCAAAAAAGAAGACGAAAGTAATTGTAAATTAATTCCCCACTAAATTACAACCAAAAGAATTAAGATACAAACTAAGTGATTCTCCGTCCAAAATTCCCTTACTTATCTCCTTTCTCCCTCTCTCTGTTTCTCTTCAAACCATTTTCAATCCTTCCGATTGGATCTCCCATGGGAGCCAATCTCTGCAGCAATAGGCGCTCGTGCGTCGGAGGACCGACCACGGCGGCCGCCTCTGGTGACGGTAAGCCAAAAGGCCCTATCGGATTTTGAAAATTTTGTCCACTGCGATTCTCTCTGGTTTTTGAAAAATTAGGGCTCGAATTTGCAGGATATGCAATCTGCGATTGGAGAAGGCTGCAATGGTGGAGGAGAGAGAAGAGAGAAGTGGAGAGAGAGAAAGAGGCGTCGATTGAGAAGAAGGAAATGAAGAATGAGTACCTGTCTCTGGAGGAGTTGCTGTTGGCTTCTCCGGGAGCGCCGTCGGAGCGAGGTTTTGGCAATGGCGGGGAGTTTAATGTTTCGAGACATGGCGGGTTCAAGAGAAGAGTGCATCCGACGAGGATTTCGAACTGTTCTTCGTTTTGTGAGAGATCGGCTGCGGTTGGTGAATCGGTTGCAGAGGATGAGTATTCTCGTGACGGGTTTTCGATTTGCAGAAGCAAAAGTGGGAAGTTGAAGAAGAAAGTGAGCTTTAGGCTGCCGGAGGTGTCGGACATTATTGTAATTCACTCGCCAGAGGATAACGCGACGGCCGACGACGGGAATGTCGCTTTGTAGTTTCTGTTTTTCTACTTGCGAAAACTGCCAACTTTTTTTTTTTTTTGGAACAACCCAATTAAATTAAAGTTTAATTACTTGATGAACTCTTATAATTGTATCTATTTTATCTTAAATTTTAAAAAATGTCGAATAGGTAGTTAAAAAAAAAAAAAATCGAACAAGTTTTCAAACTCTTGGGGCTATTTGGGGCGCTGAATTGGTTATAATATCTGGTGGTTATAATAATCTGGGGATTATAATAGTTTGAAGTTATAATAATCTGTGTTTGGGGTGCAGATTATTATAGTCTGTGTTTGGAGTGCTGATCTGTTTTAACATGGGGTTCTGAATCAAATGTTCAAACTGACTGTTTTCTTTTTCTAGTTGTTTTTTTTATGACATACGATTCACTTTGATTTAGGATTATGTTTTTTTTTTTACAAAACAAACAAGTTTAGGATTTGGTATAGAAAAATCATATTAGTTAACTTTTAGTATTGCCAAAATAAAAATTGTAAATGTCTAGTTCAAAAATCATATTGGTTTTTTTTTAATCAATAAAATCATTTGAAATAAACTTGAGTGTGGTAAATACAATTTCGTTTGAATGTTCTTTTTTTTTTTAAGTTGGTTAACCTTCGATGTTGTCAACAATTTTTCCGGCAACCTTTGATGTTTTTTTTTCTTTATTTTCATTTTTTATATTTTTCAAAATGAAAATGAGAAGAAATATGAAAAAAAGGGAAAAAAATCGGTGGCCAGAAAAGTTGTCGGCGATCGCCGGAAAAGTCGTCGGCGACCGTTGGAAAAGTCGCCGGAAACTTCGCTGGCCGACGGCGGCCGGCGGTCGTCGGAAAAGTCAAGGAGTCGCATGGAAGAAGAGAGGAGAGAGTTGCTGTAGAAAATGGATAAAATAATCGGGTGGGTTGAATGATGGTTACGGTAGAAAATGGATAAAATAATCGAGGGTAAAAATAACACACCTCACCATTTATTTTTGTTGATGCCCCAAACACTGAATAGGTTATAATAAAGAGGGTTATTATAACCTATTCAGTGCCCCAAACACCCCCTTAATTTTGTGTCAGATAGGTATCTATAAACTTTAAAAAATATCTAGTAAATTTTTAAACTTACACTTTTATATTCAATAGGTTCATCAACTTTCAATTTGCTTAACCTATTCGATATTTTTAAAATTCACAAGTTAGACACAAAATTGAAACTTTATGGTTTCATTAGACTTAAAATTTGATTTTATATCTAATAGATTGTTTGTTTTAAAGAATCTCGAATATGTTTGGGACCTATTAGACACAAAATTGAAAGTTTATGGACCTATTAGATATTTTTAAAGTTTAGAGACCTATTCCACACAAAATTGGAAGTTCAAAGACCTATTAGACATTTTCTAAAATTTGGAGACAAAATAGACACAAGCCTCAAAAATTTAGGAACTAAACTTGTAATTTAATCAAATCCTTTTATATCCCAAACTTTAGTAGTTGTATCACTTAAACCTTAAACTAATAATTGTAGCATTTTAAATACTAAATTTTCCCTAATTAATCAATTTAGACTCGTTAGTGATTTTATTTAAATTGGTGTAATAATTAGTTTGATGTTTTAATTGATCCAACCCTAAAATTTTAGGGTACTAAATTGATTTTTGCTTTTTTTTTTTTTTTTTTTTTTTTTTTTTTTTGTTGTTGTTGTTGTTACGAAATGATTCGTGTTGGTCTATAATTTAGAAATACCACAAGAAGAAAAGAAAATATTGGTTAGTTGAACTTACATAAAAAAAGAAAAAAAAATTACCCTAAGCATGTCAAGTTGAATCCAATTTTATGCTAAACTTCCAATTTCAAATTGCACCTTAAACTTAGATAGGTATTGTAATCTTAACCTTAAACTTTAAAAAATGTTGCAATTTAAAACCTTTAATAAATCTTCGTTTGAACCATCCTTAAAAAGAAATATTCTCATATGTAATTAATGAATCATAAGACATATATATGTAACAAAATTGATAAGATCTTAGAGAGAAATGACATTTGAGATAAACTTTTGTTAAAATTTAGGAATTTCAACAAACTATTCAAACTATTTTATGTAAAACTTGATTTATTGAAATTATTGAATTTACGAAGGTTCTTATATTGCTTTTTGTTAAAATTAGTAGGTGAATTAGCCGAAATTGACTAGAGGGTAAAAATTGCGACACTTATCGTCTAACTTTGAACCTTTGAGGTCGGATTTGATGAAAATGAATGTTTAAGTTGAAAATTGATACAACACTTTAGTCAATTAACTAAAATTGACTAGAATGTAAAAATTGCGACATTTATCTAAATTTAAAGTCTAATTTTATAAAATTAAAAGTTTATGGTTAAACTTCACATAACACTCCAAATTTTAGGGATAAATTTTGATATTTTTTCAAAAAGAGAGAAAAAAAAAGACAAAATACAAATCGACAAGGCATATTTATCTTTCTAGTGGATGGTAAATTTGAATCTAGTGTTTAGAATTTTCTTTTTTTCAATTTTGTACGGTTGTACTTATGCTATACTACTTTGTTCACACGTAACTTTAAAGGAATGAGACACATGGAATAAACATTGATTTGTATTGAATTTATATGCGTGTGAGTATACAATCTCTAACTTTGATCCTCTGATTCTCACTCTTGTGTGTGAGTGTGTTTCACTAGATGGCTGGAACACTTGTTCTCGAGTCTGAAGATTCAATTGATTCTTGGAGTTCTTGAAGTCTTGAAGAGTCTGGTCTTCAAAGAGTGTTCAGGTCCTGAAGAGTCTTTGATCTTCAAGGAGTGTTGAAGTCTTGAAGAGTGTTTGGTCTTCAAGGAGTGTTCACCACTTAGTTACTTATGGATTTCAGAGAGTCTTTAGTTTTTAGTCTTGGTGGAGTCTCTCTGAATTCTCTGGTTCTAGTTGAGAGCTTCAAATTTCTGAACCCTTCAAATGAAGGTGAGTCTCTCTATTTATAGAGTTCTCCATGGAAGTAAAATAATTGAAGGAGATGAAAATAACAGTTTACAAGAAGAATGATCTTGTGCATTGATGAATTTTGGAAGGGAGCTAATGTCCTTAATATACAAATAGGTCAAGGAGCTTTACAAGGAAAGAAATAATCTTTGCATGGAAAATTATTTTACAAGGAAAGGTGAGTTAATACATAATTGACATTCCAAAATTAAGAAGATTTAATCTGCACAATTTTGGAGAGCAGTGAGATTGCACAATCATTGCAAACAGCTGAAGATTATGAATCTGCTCTAGATGTGGTGGCTGATAGTTGTGACAGATGGTTGGGTGTTGTGTCATTGCAATCCTTAACATCCCCCCTCAAACGAGAGGGTGAAAATACACCGAGTTTGGAGTGAAAACTTGAAAGACAACAGAAGACAGTGGCTTTGTGGGGAAGTCGGCTAGCTGATCATTAGATGGCACATAACGAACCTCAAGCGTTTTTCCAAGAACTTTGTCACAAATGAAGTGTACGTCAAGTTCAATATGTTTTGTGCGTGAGTGAAAAACAAGATTAGAGGCTAAGGAAATAGCACTCATATTGTCACTCCACAGTACAGTAGGAGTTGACGACAACAAGCAAAGTTCATGAAGAAGATTTTGGAGCCATGTGAGTTCAGCTATAGCTTGAGCCATGGCACGATATTCACTCTCAGCATTGGAACGACCAACAACAGTTTGCTTCTTAGAGGACCATGAAACAAGGGAAGTGCCATAAAAGATGCAATAAACACCAATGGACCGTCGATCATCTGGGCAACAAGCCCAATCAACATCTGAGTATCCAATGAGAGTGAGGTTAGAGCAAGGGGAGATATGTAGTCCGTAATCGACAGTCCCTTGGAGATAGTGAAGTACACGTTTCACAACTTGCCAATGGTCAGTTGTAGGGGCTTGAAGAAACTGATTGAGTTTATTGAAAATAAAGGCAATATCAGATCGTGTATGAGAGAGATATTGAAGAGCACCAACAGTACTGCAATATTGTGTGGGACTGACAAGAGGAGTGCCTTGCATAGCTGAGAGATGGCTGCCCACAACGAAAGGTGTTGGGCAAGGTTTAATGTGCTCAGGTCCAACTCTATGCAAAAGATCATGAATATAACGTCGTTGTGTAAGAACCATACCACTAGAGTTACGAGTAACCTCGATGCCAAGGAAGTAATAATGAAGATGGCCAAGATCCTTTAAAGTGAAAAGATTACCCAATTTTGTGATGAAGTCGTCAATCAAAGCAGGATTTTTTTCTGTAATTAATATGTCATCAACATAGACAAGAAAAAATATTTGGTGATCGTAAGCAGAGTAATAAAAAAGAGAACTATCAACCTTGGAGTTCTAAAATTTCCAGCGGAGTAAACATTGTTTCAACCGATCATACCAAGCTCGTAAGCTTGTTTGAGACCATATAGTGCCTTATGGAGTTTGCACACATAGGTAGGTTTAGTTGGGTCAACAAAGCTTTCTGGTTTGACCATATATACAACCTCAGCAAAATGTCCATTAAGGAAGGCGTTGTTAATGTCAAGTTGACGAACAATCCAATTCTTCGAGACTGCCAATGTGAGAATGAGTTTGACTGTAGGAGTCTTAATAACATGGTTGAAGGTCTCATGAAAGTTAATGGCGAGTGTTTGATGAAATCCCTTGGCAACCAATCTAGCTTTGTAGCGTTGGATGCTACCATCGGGTTGAAACTTAAGACGAAACACCCACTTGTTGCCAACAACATTATAATGAGGAGAGGGAGGAACAAGAGACCAAGTACCATTGCCAAGGAGGGCCTAATATTCACTATCCATTGTTGATTTCCACTCATGAGAGAGAAGAGCTTACTTTACTGATGTAGGCTCACGAAGGTCAGTAGGAGGGCTGATTTGGGCTTGAAATATTTTTTGTTTAAAAATGCCAGATTTGGCTCGGGTTTGTAAGGGGTGTGGAGAGAGGTGAGAAGTAATATATGGTGGTTGTGGATGAGGGGAAAGAGAGGCGACAACATCAGATAAATTTGGTACAACAGGGGAAGAAAGATATTGACATGAGCATATGAGTTGGTGATGATGTAGGGATAAAAGCCCTAAACAGCGGAAGTTTTCGAGAAACCACACTGTATTTTTATCATAATTGAAATACCAATACGGATTGCAAAAACAATTTTACAGCATCTTAAAGTAATAAACTAAGCTGTAAACAGATTATAAAACATGCATATTGAGGATCAAAAACCTAGGTCTAATCTAAAGTTGATCCTATTGATCAAGGGATGAAGAAATCTTACTATTCTTGAAGATCTTGATCGTTTCACCAATTCCCTTGATTGATCCTCCAAAAGACAGCAGCAAGAACTCTTTTCTTTTGCTGGAAATTTACCCACGAACACCACCACGTAGCAACACCAATAATCTCCTAAGGTTACGTTGAGAATGCTTGTGGGAGCACAATTTTCTCCAAGGAATTTTTTAGAGAACTGATGGCTTGTCAGTATGTTCAATAAGTTAATAAAAAATAGTCGTAGATAATAATCAATCCAAGTATAAATTGACAAAATCAAGTAATATCTGGTGAGTCCAGGGTCGAATCCACAGGGAAAGGTTATTTGCAAGGTTTTAACAATATTTACTGATCTAAACTCGAAAACGTGTGATATTATATAAAAGAATAAATAAGAGAGTTGGTAAACTTAAAAAATAAAACTTGCAGAAAGCAAAACATGCGACAAGAGTGAAAGGAAAAGTATTAAGGAGAATAGTATCAAGGCTGTTGCGGTAGCAACCTCATGCGTTTATAAGAACCTTGTAGCGCAGACTTTGGTTAATTGATCCATTAATGCCTAAGTGAGAAAAAAAAATCATAAGTTTCCCTTCAGGTACTCCTTCTGCGTTTGGCATAAAACTATCAATTGGTTATTTGGCTAGTTCATGCGTGGGGCTTAGTTCTCTAAAACTTACAAGGGATTGTGTTAGTCTTAACGCAACCAAAGCTCATGCATGTACTATCTTTTAGTGGTAGTATTTTCATGCTACCAAGACTACATGTCATGCGCTAACTTGTTCCACTTAGAGATGTCCGCATGCATTACCTGTCAGGGATTTAGCATACTGCTACCGCATCCGGCTGGCCAAGCGGGAGTTAGCAATGAAAATAGTATCGCAACTAAGTAGAAGGCAATTAATGTTTCATTAAATCAAAATGTGCGCTTACAAAATATACTTATCACCGCATGAGGTGCTTGCGCTAAGCCTTGAAGAAGAAAATTAGCTCATGCGAGCAAAACAATACATCATGCAATAATACATTGCCAACGCAAGTCTACTCTTAATCACAGCTCTCTGTGATTTCTCTTTCTCCTTGATCTTCATCCTCTCCTCTCGTCCCTCAATTCTTGTGAATTATGAGTTATATATCTCCTTGAGCAGGTGACTTCTATTTATAGGCGAAGGAAGCTAACTTCTCCAATTAATTTACTTCAATTATCAACGACCAACTTGTAACTTTTCAGCCCCTTTTTAGCCCACTTGCACTTTTTCAGCCTACTTGCGTCAGTTGTGTCAGCATTGTCCTTTCATCCATCTTGTCTGTCTCTTGATCGTCTTGGGATGTGTGCCTGCGCTGAGAAGAAACTTGGAAAACAACTGAATTAGCTGCGTTAGCGCCCTATATTTTTATAATTTTTCACTGCATACATGAATATAGCCTACCGCATAAAATTATCACATTTTCCTTTCTTATTGCGCTGAAGCAACGCATCATTGTTTCTTTTGGCCTTGTTTTAGCTTAAGTTTAAAGGACAAATAACTTGCTTTTTGCAAGTTATCAAGAACAAAAGTTCTGGGAACCCTACTGGAGTTTTTCGTGAATCCCAAACTGAATGAACGAACGGCTAAAACTCAAGGTCTCCCTCTCTTTTAGGCGTGAAGGAGAGATAAACGGATCCTACAACCCACTTCCTGCTAACTGATCAAATCAGTTATGCATTTAAAAAATATATATAATTTAATTAATTAAATTACATTAATGGTTAATTAAATCAAAATTAATTAACCAACTCATTTAAAATACATTTAAATGATTATCCTTCACATAACCTAAAGTTTCAATGCAATATAATTAAATTAGATTAAAAAAATGATTAATTAATTCAATAATTAATTAATATTATAATTAAATATCATATATTTAATTATATTTCTCTCAAATAAACTATAGTATTAATGTGCATATAATGCGCATTAATTATAACCTATAGTTTCAATATGAATCAAATTCATATTTTATACTCAATATTCGAACACCTTCGAATATACAATTCTCCCTTAGAAATAACCTCAACACCTTATATGAGCTATCGGTGGGACCTAATGGACCTACAGATCAGAAGCTCCAACGATATGAGATTAATTGGCTAATCTCATTAACCAAGTTAATCAATGTTCGACCACAACTGCACTCTTCTCACTGCAGATATATTTTTGTGTCCACGGATATTGACCAATAACAGCAAGTCAGTCTTTCACGTGTGTTCGTATCCCAACTAGGTCAAATTACCATTTTACCCTTGGGTTACCTCTTGATCCTTAAGTCCCAGTGCTCCTCTAATGAACAACCTGTTTGAGGTCCAACCAACAAACAGAAGTCCCTCTCGTGCCATAGAGAGGGTAGAGCCCATTGTTCAAGACTCGGAGACACCACTTAAGGGAACACACCTCTACTTACCCTAGAATCGGGAAGGAGTGAATTTCATCTTGTGTGATTATGTTCCCATATCCCCACTCGGTCTTGTCCCCAAAATGGTAGACATATTGAGTCGGCGTGAAGGCCACTCTCACCCATACAAATCAAAGGACAATCCCTCGTGAACAGGAGTTCATAACCCACTCAAGATTGAGACCAAGTTGTCTAGGTCATCTTAGTGAAATAGAAACCAAACTAATAACTAACGGTGTTACAGCTAGTGGTTAACTATTTCACGGTCCGGTCTTATGCAAACTCATTGCATAGGATACCCCCACTCGCATGTGCACTACATGAACGCATTGGATCATTGCGTTTGTATCATAATACAAAGCGGGTTGTATCCATATAGTATCACCAGGATAAGGTACCCAGCCTTATCCCTATACTATAGACTCTTTAGGTTGTATCTTGAACATTGATCCCCGTATGTCCCAACATACTAGTTCAAGCCTCATACTAACAGCCTAGGGTGTTTAGTTTATTGAATTAGGGTTAATAAGACAATATTACTTAATACAAACAAGATAAATGAACAATACATCATTTTATTAATGTTTGGTCAAATGTTACATTTACTATCTACGAGTTTTAGGGCATAAAACCCAACACTAGGCCCCAAATAAACACATTTCTCCGTGTGAAACTGGAACTTATGAGACTGATACTTCCGTAGGCACGGATAACAGGCACACCCGAACGTTCGTAGGGCCTCAAAGTCAATGATCTTGCCATACATAAGTTCCATTGGAGATTTTCCACCTAACACCTGCGAAGGAAGACCATTTATAAGAACAATAGCTAACATAAATGAATCCCACCAAAACCTGAGTGGCATGAATGCCTGAGCAAGCAAAGTCAGGCCGATTTCAACTAAGTGACGGTGTTTCCTTTCTGCCCTTCCGTTCTGTTGAGAGGTGTGAGGACACGACAATCGAATTTGAACTCCCATTGTTTCACACAGTCGATGGATAGGAGTATATTCCCCTCCATTATCTGATTGTAAAGCTTTAATAGACTTATTAAACTGATTCTTCACCAAGACAGTAAAGTGATTAAAGGCAATTATAGCATCATTCTTGCGTTTCAAAGGATAAATCCAAGAGAACCTACTGTAATCATCAAGAAACAGCACATAAAACCTAAATCCCTGATTAGACTCAACTGGAGCAGGCCCCCAGAGATCAGTGTGCACCAATTCAAACTTTGAAGAAGCTCTAGAAATAGAATTAGAAAAGGGTAGGGCATGAGATTTTCCAAACTGACAGGCTTCACAGAACTTAAACTCTTCATTAGTTTTAGTAGGCAAATTACATCTCTTTACTAAAGACTCAAGAACTTTTAACGAAGGGTGACCAAGATGTCTATGACACACATTCTTGGAAACCACAAGATTTACAGTATTTGATAAAACAAAAGCAGACTCAACGTTATTATTGACTTTAGACTGAACTTTCTAGCATGCTGGACTCGACACTGTTGCCAGACGACTATTCGCCGTTTTACGACTTTCACACCGCAAGCGCACGGGTCGTCACAAGTAATATAAAACGGTAGGTATACCGAGTATCGAATCCACAGGGAGGCGAAGCGAAATTTAAGCAAGCAAAGATTCCTTGAGCACTAAAAATACTTGGGCGAAATAATATTTAGGGACCAGATCATGCAATCAAAGAAAATTAAAAATCAAAACAATTAAAGAGAAAATTTGATCAATCGATAAAAATAAAATACGGAGAAAGAGTTTTCTAATGGGAAGAGGGATTTTGAAAATCAATTATTAGCTAAACAATTGCTACAATTGTCCTATCTCATCACCTAACTAATTATACACCTAGAATCTTCGTTAATAACATAGGTTCTCCTGTCGGTCTCCCCTAATTGTAATTAATTCATTTTAATAACCTAAGTGTCCTTAGCGCCATTCAAAATCATTAATTATTACGCTCAGATTCATTTTAGGAATCTAAGTTTAATCAACTAATCCCGTTGTCACGACGAGCAATTAAACTAGCTGCATGGATTATGATCTATCCTAACTTCTCTCCGTCGAGTTTCTATTAAGAATCAGATCAGTACACAATTGGCCAGATTGCATAAAGCATTAAGCACATCCATACAAATAATTAGGACAAAAGGGCTAGAGATAGGCAATTATAACAACATTTAAACTATAATTTCATTTCAAGACCCCAAATTGGGGTTTAGCTATACATAGCTAAAATATTCACAATAATTACAATGCAAAGCATAATGAAGAACATAATAAAAGGGAAGGAATTGACCGTTGAAGACCCCTTCGCTGACGTTTGGAGTCCCTCCAAACACTCCTTGAGCCTCCTAGAATGCTCTCCAAAATTCCCCAAAAGTTTCCCACTAAAGAAACTCTCAAAAAGGCTTGGAAGCCTTGAGAGAGGCTCCCAAAGGAGCCAAGAAAGCAAGAAAGGAATGGAAGAATATGATGATTGATGGTAAAATGAGGCACCAAGGGGCGCCTTATATAGGCTCGGAAAGGGGGTAGCGTCGCGACGCTATACGGCACAGCGTCGCGACGCTGTGACGTCATCGACTTGCCGGCCAAGAAATGGACAGTGTCGCGACGTTGTCCTTACAGTGTCTCGATGCTAGGCCTTTTCCAAATATTTCAGCTACGGATTTGGGCTTCAATTTGGGCCTCTCCACATTTCTTTTTGGACCTTTTTCTTCATAGTTGACCTCTTTTGATTCCCCTTGACCCAAGCATGGAAATTGGGCTTGAATGGCTTCATTTTGAGCACTTTTATCACCAAAATCCATAGTTTTCTCCTGAAGACCAATTAACAAAATACATCAAATATTTTCAATAAAAACACAATTAAAGCACAAAAAAGCCTAATAAATTGGGACTAAAATAGCGACATTTCTGCTCGCTATCACACCCCCAAACTTAAGCTTTTGCTAGTCCTGAGCAAAATAAATTCTAAAGATGCATGAAATAGAATCGCTCAAGCCTCAATGATTTTGGAATTCTTAAGATAGAATGGAAAACATGCAAGTGGAATAAGCAAGCACCACATACTCATGAAGAAATCTTAAACTAGTTTGAACTTAAGATTAATGAATAGCATGCTCAAGACTTATCTATTGATTCTTTTACTAACCTAGATTAGTCTTATGGCTTTCTCCATTTGTTTTCCCCTTACACTGGCTAAGAGCCCCTAATAGGTCGGAGTTCTTCTATCATGCAAAAAAAAAAAACTAGGGTGCCTGATATCTTTTCTTTTTCATGGGGGAGCAAAACTCTCAATTGATTTTTCACTTTCTTTTTCTTTTTCTTTTGCTACTCCCCCAAACTTGCATTTTGATATCTAATGGTACTAGCTTTCACACTACGGTGCAGGGACCCTTAACCCGAATTTTATTCTTTGGTTGGCCTAACTGATCACACCGCAGGTAGCTCTTTTTACCCCTAGGCTTTTTCTTTTGTGCAAGCAAAAATTTTCTTTTTCAACAGATTTTTCTTTTCTCTCATTTTCTTGTGTTGCTTTTGCTTTTCTTTCAGCAGGCATAGCATTTTTTTTTTCTACCTAGCTCTTTAGAACAATCAAGCATGAACTTCCTAGTATTAGAAACTAAGCCTATCGGGGTGACAACAAACTTTAAAAATCATAATAAGAATCTAGATTTTCAAAGACGTCATTAGATAAGACTATTGCATGCTTTAGACATCAAAACTAAGTATCAAAAAAATTTTAAAATTTCACAATTTCTGCCGTGCTCTCAGATTCCACAACATATAAACCATTTTCTCCCAAAACTTCTAAAATCACATCCTTGGCTATCATGGCTATCTATTCATGCATCCAACAGAATTCAAATATGCTCAACACAGCGAAAGCCTCCCCCCCAAACTTAAGCTAAACATTGTCCCCAATGTTTTAAAAACAATATAGCAAATAGAGGGATACTGAGACTTACCTGAGCTAGGAGCGCTTCATCCTCTTCCTTTTGGATTCAAAAAATGGGATTTTTGGAGCTTTTGGGATTTGCTAAGGTGATCCTGTAAAACAAAATTAGATCACGAAGCAAAGAAAATTATTTACCGCAAAAACAACTACTTAAACTTTAATCCTTGGGTTGCCTCCCAAGCAGCGCTTTCTTTAACGTCTTTAGCTAGACGAGGCTCGGCACGCTTACGGAGGCTCGAAATAAAAGTTTTCATCATCCTCCAGGACCTGCAAAAAATCGCGCACCGAATTGCACACCGCAAACAGGGGAGAAAAAAAACTTTCCCTTGGCCCATCTTCGCTAAAGAGATTATCATAATAACATTTCAGAAAATATGCAACAGCATCAAATCTCTTTTCTAGATCTCTATTCACAAAACAATTGTTAACAGAGTCATCAAGCGTTATGATATCAACTGGTCTGGGATCTAAAGGTGGCCTATCAATCATGCCAGTCCATTCATCAGATTCAATACCTACTTGCTCAGAAGATTCATCGGACTCAGAATTAAAAAATGATTCGACTAGGCTATCATATGACTCACTATCAGAATTAAAGAATTCAAGCTCTTTAGGGTCAGATTCTATACTATGCACAGATTCGAGTTCCTCTGGGTCAGATTCTATGCTATGCACATCATCAGGACACGAATCAAAGTTATTAACATTGTCAGGATTCATGCACTCAGGGATATCAAGATCAGACTCAATAGATTCAACATTATCATGATCAAACTCAAAATTATCTATCAAGTAATCCTTTTTATGCAAATCATGCTCATTCTCAATGTCAGGCAAATCAATATCATCATCAAAATCATCAATCTCAGGCAAATCCAACTCATTTTCAAAAGAAGGTAAATCATCAACTGTAGATATTTCATGCTCATAAGCAGGCAAGTCTAATTCATTTTCAAAGTCAGGCAATTCTAAATCATTCAGCTCATTCTCAAACAGAGGGTCATCTAATAAAGCATTATGATTGAAATCCCCATCATTCATAAGCACTTCTCCTAAGCCTAGGCCAAGATTATACTGTACCTCCTCATCATCGTCAGTCAAGTATTCAGGACCAATAGAAAAACAAGTATGCAGACTACATACAGACTCATCCTGGCCAAAAATACTAAACACGACTTTTTCATCATCAATGTTCAAAGTAAGCTTACCTGTATGCACACTAATTTCGGCCTTACCAGTTGCTAAGAAAGGTCTGCCTAGAATAATGGGTACTTCTCTGTCCTCCTGCATGTCGAGTACCACAAAGTCTACAGGGAAGATAAATTTATTGACCTTCACCAGCACGTCCTCCACAACACCCATCGGGTGGGTAATTGATCTATCAGCAAGCTGGAGAGTGACGTCGGTGTCCTTCATTCCTGTTAAACCAATCTTCCTGTATACAGAATAGGGCATTAAATTTATACTAGCACCTAGATCACACAAGACCCTATTGAAAGATACTTCTCCTATGGTGTAGGGAATGGTAAAACTCCCTGGATCTTTTTGTTTAGAATGCATCTTTCCATAAACTATGGTACTACTACTTTCAGACAATTTAAAAACTTCTCTTTTCAAACTTTTCTTCCTAGAAAGCATTTCTTTCATGAATTTCCCATAATTAGGCATGTTATACAAAGCATCTACCAAAGGAATATTCACAGACAATTTTTTAAACATTTCAAGGAATTTCTGAAACTGCTAATCTAATTTAACATTTTTAAAGCGTTGAGGAAAAGGTAACTCCCTGTAGTCAAAGGTTGGACATTCGCCCCTCCGCTTGGGCGGGTTGATGTGCGAACCTTTGTCATGGTGGTTGCATGGAACCACTTCTTCCTCGTTCAGTTTCTTCTCTTGCCTTTCTTCTTTTTCTTTTCCTGCAAAAGAGTTAGAAAAACCACAATTCAAATTAACAGAGTTAGGAGGATGTTGGGACCTTTCAGAGGAGGCTTTTTGTGCCTCAGCCCTTCCATCTTCATCCTTGCTCTTTTCTTCTTCCTTCTTTTTTTCTGAACTGATCTCCAGCTTCCTACCACTTCTTAGTGTCACCATCTTGCACTGTTCTCTTGGGTTAGGTTCAGTGTCGCTTGGAAATTTCCCCTTCTGAAGGTCATTCACTGCTGAAGCTATCTGACCTATTTGAACTTCCATATTTTTCAAAGCAGTGTCGTGGTTATTGACTGCCGTCTGGAGATTGACATTCAGCACTTTTTGTTCTTTGGTAAACATAGCCACCATCTCCTCCAGGTTATTCTTCTTTTCAGGCGCACTGGATGATGCAAAACCTGGCGGTGGCTGCAAAACATTCTTCGTGTTTGAGTACGAGAAGTTCTCGTGATTGCGCAGACTAGGGTGGTAGAAGTTAGGTATTTGAGTAAATGGTTTGTTCCCTACGTATTGAACTTCTTCCACACCTTGACCTTCCTTCTTCGAATACCGTTAAGCTAAGGTGGAAATGGATTTAACCACCTCAGATGAAGTCAGCTTGTTCAGGGCATTGGTCAGAGATGCCATCTACTTTCAATGAACTCGACTCATCTAATTCATAAATTCCAGCCTTCTTAGAAATTGTCCCCCTCTCGGTCGGCCACTGATAACTGGTTGCTGCCATTTCCTCTAACAGATCTTTGGCTTTCGTTACTGTTTTGGAAAGAAAACTTCCTCCTGCTGATATGTCTAAAACTGTCTTAGTGGAGGGATTCAATCCATTGTAAAATAACTGCACCTGGAGCCAATCCGGATATCCATGCAGGGGGCACCGCCTGAGCATCTCCTTATATCTCTCCCATGCCTCGTACAACTGCTCCTCGTCAAGTTGCCTAAACGTTCCAATCTCAGTCCGGAGCTTCGTAGTTTTGGTAGGCGGGAAAAATTTAGTTAGGAAAGCCTGGGCAAGCTCATCCCATGTACTAATACTGCCTGTCTCGACTGATTCGAGCCAATCCTTAGCTTTGTCTTGCAGAGAAAATGGAAATAACCTCAATCTTATAGCGTCTGCCGGAACTCCGTTCATCTTCACTGTCCCGCATATTTCCAAGAATGATCGCAGATGTGAGTGTGGATCTGAAGGATTTTGGAATTCCCAATTCCGTTACAGCGGAAGCAATTGGACCATTCGTAGTTAATTTTGTTTCTACTAAAATACCAATACATTGGCAAAAGGTTAAGCGGTGAAAAACATACCTCCGTTGACGACTCTGAATACTTCAACGAATGATTCTTGATTGCTCTGCAACAACGAAGAACACCACCATTTGATCTTCCCCGCTATAACTCTGAGATTAGGAACGTAGTTGTGGGACTACCTAATCTTGAATGGGAAAAACTCTAGAGAGAAAATTCTCCCTAAAGTTCTTGAGTTGAGAGAATATGAGAAGGCCTTATGGTGGCCATATGTTGTATCACATAAACCCTAGGGTTAGTGTTCTATTTATAGGAGAAAGGCCATGAATAAAATATTCATTTAAAATCAATTATTTCCATAATTGATTTAATCTTTTCCATAATTAATCAATTCCATAACCAATCAATTCCTTAATTGATTAATCTTTTCCATAAATGATTGATCACTTCCATAAGTGATTAAATCATTTCCATAAATGATTAATTACTTCCATAAGTAATTAATCATTTTCATAATTGATTAATTTCCAATTAATTAATTCTTTAAATTAATTAATCACCAATTAAATATCATATATTTAATTTCAGACCTTCTATTAGTTAATTAATTAATTACCCAATTAAATATCATATATTTAATTTCAGGCCTTCAATTAATTAATTCTATAATATGAATCAAATTCATATTAAAATTGGAACTCCTTCCAATTCTCTTATATCCTATAAATTTAATATGAATCAAATTCATATTGATACTTGAACTTCTTCAAATATTTATTTCTCTCATAATAATAAAGTTTAATTTCAAATTATACTTTATATTTTAATGTATCATTATACATTATATTAATTTGTATCTCATACAATTAACTTAATTCCCAATATGAATTTGAACTATTCAAATTCTCTCAAGATATAATTGTTCCTAATTACTCTTTACGAGCTAGCAGGGGGACCTAATGGACCTACAGATCAGAAGCTCCAATGATATGAGGTTAACCGATTAAACTCATTAATCAGGTTAACCAATATTCATTAACTGTGGGTCATTCCACTAAAGACCCACAACTGAACTCTTCTCACTGTAGAACATTTATGTGTCCACGGATATAGACCTATACCGGTAAGTCAATCCTTCACAAGTGTTCGTAACTACAGTTGGGTCAAATTACCGTTTTACCCCTGTGTTACATCTGTCTCCTTAAGTACCAGCGCTCCTCTAATGAACAACCTGTTTATGGTCCAACCATTAAACAGAAAGTTCCTCTCGGGCCAGTGAGAGGACGGGATCCCTTTGTTCAAGTCCCGGAGTCACCACTTAAGGGAACACTCATCTACTTCTCCTAGAAGTGGGAAGGAGTGAATTTCTTCTTGTGTTGTCATGTCCCCAGCCTCCCACTCGGTCTTGTCCCCAAAAAGGAAGGCATATTGAGTCGGCGTATTGGCCACTCTCACCCATGCTAATCAAAGGACAATCTCTCATGAGAAGGAGTTCATGACACACTCAGGATTAAGACTGAGTTACCTAGGTCATCCTATTGAAACAATAACCTAACTAGTTAACGGTGTTATAACTAATGGTTGACTATTTCGTGGTCCGGTCTTATGCAAACTCATTGCATAGGATACCCCCGCTCGCATGTCTCCTACATGGACGCCTTGGATCAATACGTCTGTATCGAATACAAAGCGGGCCGTATCACATAGTGTTATCAGGATAAGGTACCCATCCTTATCCCTATACTATAGACCTTTTAGGTTGTTACTTGAACACCGATCCCCGTATGTCCCCACATACTAGTTCAAGTCACATGTAAGCAACCTTGGATCTTAGTTTATTGGATTTGGGTCAAATTGTGCAATATTTAACAATAACACTTTATTGTAGAAATTCAATAACACTTTATTGAAACAAGTATACAATTTGTTTACATTCACTATCTACGAGTTTTAGGGCATAAAACCCAACAAACTCCCACTTGAACTAAAACTCTAGTTTAGTGGGATGTACAATAATCTAAACAGTAGCAGGTGTATAAATACATGTATAAAACATATACAATGTACAAATACAATAAACTAGGGCATCACTATACCCATTACATAATGGTATCACTATACCAATTACATTTCTCCCACTTGCCCTAGATTTCATCTTTGTACATAACTCGTAGACCTAGACCTTCTAGATGACCCTCAAACACTTTAGCCGAGAGAGCCTTCGTGAATTAATCAGCAAAATCCCATTCAATTCAATGTGTCTGTTTGTCTTGGGCTGCGAGGTTCTTTTGAATTTGTCATAACACCACTGTATCACTATAAAGTGTGATGGGCAAGTTCACATTTGGAACACATTCCAAATCAGTCAAGAACTTCTTAAGCCATACAGTCTCTATCGCTGCTTCACAAGTAGCTATATTTTCGGCCTATATGGTCAAGACTGTAACTATGTCATACTATAGCTCATTTGTAAAGATTGACCATAGATGCTGATGTAGATTTCCTTAAATCCTTATCAGTCTTAAAATCCATGTCAGTGTATCCTGTAAGGATCAAATCCTTAGTCCCATACACGAGCATATAGTTCCTCGTTCTCCTAAGATGCTTGAGGATATTTTTAACGGTTTTCCAGTGATCAAATCTTGGATTAGATTGATACTTACTGACAATCCCTATTGCATAGGGCATTCGTCTCATGTGCTCAACCTCTTGAGGTGTCTTAGGAAACATTTTCTTAGACAAAAGAATTCCATGTCTAAAAGGTAGTGAACCCTTATTGGAATTCTGCATCTTATATCTAACTAACATTTTGTAGATATAAGATACTTGAGACAAGGCTAGCTTTTTGTTCTTACGGTTCCTAAACAATTTGAATCCCAAGAACAAACTCAGCTTCTCCCAAATTTTCATTTGGAATTGAGTTGCTAGCTCATTTTACTAGTCAGTAAGATAACCTACATCATTCCCAATGATTAGGATATCAATCATATACAACACTAAGTAAGCTACTGAACTATTGATGATTACTTGTAAACACAAGACTTATCAATGTTCCGATTTAAAGCCAAAAGATTTGGTCACTATATCAAATCTTATTATTTCAAGATCGAAATGCTTAGGTCAATCCATGAATGGATCACTTAAGCTTGCAAACCCTTTTGCTTTTGATCTTGTTGTATGAACCCTTCTGGTTAAGACATGAATGTCTCGTTTCCTCTCGTAAATCCACTTGTAACTAATAGGTGTTACCCATCAAGCAGATCTACAAGATCCCAGATGGAAGTGAAATACAAAAGACTTCATTTCTAGGTTCATGGCTTTAATCCTCTGATCGTTGTCAACATCATTCATTTTCTTTCTAAAAGATAATGAATCCTCTAATGCCATCATCAAGTATGATGACCTAGGCTTCAATCAAGCCCATGTAACGTTCAGGTTATAATATAACCCTCCCACTACATCGAGGCACTCTCAACTATTGAGATGGATGTGTCTGACTAGATGCATTGATCCATCAACAACTCTTGTTGAACAGCCAACCTCATCAACAACTCTTGTGGATGTTACTGTAGCTTCATTAGTTAACTTACTTAAACCGACTTTACTCTTGTGGTTTATGATTTTTGATGTGGACTTCTTCTGAGAATTTAGCATTTGTCGATACAAATTCTTTATTCTCTTGTGAATTGAAGAAGTATCCACTTCTCGTTTTCTTTGGGGTTGCCTATTGCAGTATGCAATGCAGTCAACACTGCATGACCCCAAAACGAGTCAGACAATTGAGCATAGCTCAACATGGAATGAACCATATCCAATAGGGTTCCATTTCTCCTAAATGAGATTTAGGGTGTGATCCCATGTACTATCAAATAGTCCTGGAATCTCAAATCCCTATACTCAACACTTTGATCAGATCGAAGTGTTTTTATCATCTCACCTAACAAGTTTTCAACTTCAGTCCTAAGCCCCTTCGAATATCTCAAGAGCTTCAGACTTAAGTTGCATTAGGTAAAGATACTCATACCTTTGAATAATCATCAAAAAAAAAGATGAATTATTCATGCCCTCCCACTGCTTTAACATATTGAACCACAAGGATCCAAATGTACAAGCTCCAAGGGCTCTTTAGCTCTTAGATCTTTTCCAGTAAAAGACCTATCAGTCATATTGCCCATAAGGCATGACTTACAAGGTAGTAGAGAGTCATCTTCTAACTCGCTTAGAAGTTCACTCTTGACCAATCTCCCATTCAAATTGAGATTAATATGGTCTACCTTAAAACCAAAGAAAGGTATTTTCCTTTAGGAGAAATCCTTTGCCTCTTTTCACATTGAGTAGTAGCAGTCTTAAACAACCCAGTGTTCATGACTGCTTTACTCTTGATTAATCTTAAAACATTTAGGTTACTTTCCAGTAAAGCTAAACAAATGTCAACTCCCTTTCTTGAAACAAAAACTGCGTTAGCAGAGAAAGGTAAAGAGTAACATTGTTCCAGCAAATAAGACACAGAAATCAAATTTCTTTTGATCTTAGGAATTAAATACACATTATCTAATAATATGTATTTTCTCCCACTGAGAAAAATAACTTAATGTTCCCCACTGATATAGCCAAAATAACCTCTCTAATTCTAACTTTGAGAGTTATTACACAAGCAGCAAGCTCTTGCTAGGAACTTATTCCTTTAAAAGAAGAATACATGTGATTTGTGGCCCCTGAATCAAGTATTCAGGGAGAATCACTATTCTTCACTAATCACGTTTTCAAGACAGGTAAATGAAAATTACGATCTTGAACAAGTTCTCTTTTTGCTAAGCAAGGTTATATGTCATATTCACCAAGAACAATTCTTAATGAATTAAACATATGGGGCATGAGGACATTCCTCAGTTAAGAATAATCCTAGACTCATTTACCACAATTTGTCGTTTAAGCTTGTTGTATTACCGTTATTTATAAAATGACGTAAGACAATACATATAAAATTATTATATAATTGCTGAAGTAACAAATTATTTGTATTATAAATTGCACTAACCCATTACAAATAATCCAATCAAATTCTGCAAAAACAAATAAGCAATCAAAGAAACCCTATAAAACTATTGATTTAGTTTTTGCAACGATACTTCAAAGGTTTAGAACAACAGCCACCGAAGGGTGGTCAGCTACTCCTCCTCTGAATTGAGACAATCTCAACCAAACTCTAACACCAGAATAACTCATATTCCGTTAGCGTTTAGTTACCGTTGTTCGGTCAAGGGTTAGTTAACACATTTAACTCATCCCGGTAAGTGTAACCCTCCCACTTTCAGATCTCAGAGGCACACACCAACAGGCTACCGAAGGGAAAGACAACTGTTGGTGATTAGTCTAAGTGACCCTATCCTATTCAGGAGTTCACGGTGTTCCGAATCCTATGATCAGGCCCTCCGAAGGGATGGTTGCGCCAGGACAACCTGCAGGCGGATCATAGGACTCTCACGGTGTGAACTAGGGGCGGAGACCGAGGGATACGTTGACACATGTCCCGCTCCCACTTACTCTAGACATTTTTCCCATTCACCTTGTTATTGATTCATGCAAACACTTTCCGAAGGGAGGCCGCTCCTAGGGCGACTCGAAGCCGAGCATGAACCTCACGTTGTGAATATAGGGACGTAGGAGCAAAACTTGATTTAAATCTCGTTTTGTAATTTTCCTCCCACTGAAAATGTCCTAAGGTTAATTTAGGGTTGTTTAACTTAGATAAAATTCGGCTAAGTCAATCTATCTAAGTCTGATCCTATTATAATAATTATGGAAAGGATTCAACCACAATGTTTTAGGTGAATTAAACTTCTTTTAATAAACCCAACATTGCAAGTCAACATTACTATGGTTAATTCAACTCAAGGTTCGGGTCAGTTCCCAGGTAGGAGGTGTTCCGTAAACCGTCAACTTAAGTACCCCCAGCCTTAGACAGAACTTCACCGAGAGAGTTCCCTTATAACCATAATAATGTAAGGTCTTTACTCTAAAGATCTAGGTGCATTAAACACTTTTAACAAACCTAGTGACATTGCATGCTAACATTCAGCTATGATTAATTCAACTCCGGTATTCCGGGTGAGTTCCCAGGTAGGAGGTGTTCCGTAAACCGTCAGCTTAAATACCCCCAGCCTTAGACAGAACTTTACCGGTGGAGTTCCCTTATAATCATAGCAATGTTTTTCCTACTTAGTCAATTAAAACTAATTTTAATTCTAAGTAAGAATAATTCTAATTCTATTAGAAATGTGATCTTAGATCTAATTAATTTTAAACATTTTAAAATTAATTCATTTATCCTAAGATCCTATGTTTGCATGCAATTCTTTGTTATAGGTTAACGGTTTCTATTCATTAATATTATAACTATTATAAATTTTAATGAATTAACCCTATAACATGCTACTATGGTGAATAAATTAACAATCAAATTCTAATTAATTTATAAAACCATACATTAGCAATCATGACATTAAAATAATATAACAATTATATTAATCTAAGGTAATGTCATGCTCAATGCAATTTAATTTCCTTTTAATTAACCTAACTCTTAAATTAATTATACAAGAAAATTAAAATTAAGCATTACCATTTTCATACATTAATATAACATTTATATTAATATATTATGAAAATTAATTAAGCATGTTAATTACTTATATAAATATAACTCTTATATTTTCAAACTAAAATAATTTCATGCTCAATGCAAAATAATTTTCTTCAATTAATCTAACTCTTAAAATAATTACCCAAGAAAATTAAAATAAGCATTCACATTTTCATACATTAATATAACACTTTATATTAATAGCTCATGAAAATAAATAAGCATATAAATTACTTTCATAAATATAACTTTTTATATTTTTACTAAAGTAATTTCATGCTCAATGCTTCTCAATTTTCATCCATTTAATCATAACAAATTATATTAAATACCCATGAAAATTAAATTCATGAATATGCTTAACCTATGGTGGGATTTTAAGCTATATGACATTCATAAAGAAAAATAAATAGCTAAGTAGACGGGTTTTGGCATCCTAGGACAAAATACAATAGAAAAATTACATTAATTAATCTAAAAATGCCCTATCTAGCCGAGAACCAGCCCAAAATAGTCTCGAACCGCATCCAAACCCTTTGAACCGGCAAGAAAACTGGATGAACCAAGCTGAACTGTGCGAAACCAGCTTCAAAAGTGCTTGAACCGACCCAAATCTCGCTAAACCAGCCTTAAAAACACCCAGACCATGCTGACCAAATCACCAAACGCTTGAACCACGTAGAACCGGTCAACCTCGGTCAAATTCTTAATGAACCGGGTTGAACCACTCGCGATTTACTCCAGCCGGACCGAAATTGACGAACCAAACCGCACGGAAAAAGTTTGTAAAAAATACGCAAACAATCAGAATCGAACACATGACTTCGAGAATAATAGCCGCTCAGCCCAACCACCAGGCCGCGTCCTGGTTTTGATTCATATCTGAAGCAATTGTTATTAGTTCTTACTCCAGCCGTCCACGCACAAGCTCGAACCGACGCCCTTGAAGTCTCTGATGCGCGCGCTCGTAGCCACGGACGCTGCACGCGTTCGAACCCAGACGAACGCGTTTCGTCCATTTTTTTTTTTCTCGCGATTTTCCAGTTTTTTTTTTTTTTTTTTTTTTTCGATTGTTCTTCGATTTCCAGCACTGTCTTCATTCGTTTTGGCCCCAAATTGAGTTGAAATTCATCAAAATTGATACATTATCAAAGACATGGACTTACAACCATAAATTTGCAACAAATCACCCAAAACAATGGGCCCTTACATGATCAAATCAAGGAAAAATTGCAAATTCTAATGCCAAAAACCCTAACCATCTACTAGCAAACTATTATACATCAAATGCACAATTAAATCCACCATCAACCAATGCAAAATTTGTAAAATAAAATTAAGATTACGATCGGCTCTGATACCAATTGAAGGATTTTGGAATTCCCAATTCCGTTACAGCGGAAGCAATTGGACCGTTCGTAGTTAATTTTGTTTCTACTAAAATACCAATACATTGGCAAAAGGTTAAGCGGTGAAAAACATACCTCCGTTGACGACTCTGAATACTTCAACGAATGATTCTTGATTGCTCTGCAACAACGAAGAACACCACCATTTGATCTTCCCCGCTATAACTCTGAGATTAGGAACGTAGTTGTGGGACTACCTAATCTTGAATGGGAAAAACTCTAGAGAGAAAATTCTCCCTAAAGTTCTTGAGTTGAGAGAATATGAGAAGGCCTTATGGTGGCCATATGTTGTATCACATAAACCCTAGGGTTAGTGTTCTATTTATAGGAGAAAGGCCATGAATAAAATATTCATTTAAAATCAATTATTTCCATAATTGATTTAATCTTTTCCATAATTAATCAATTCCATAACCAATCAATTCCTTAATTGATTAATCTTTTCCATAAATGATTGATCACTTCCATAAGTGATTAAATCATTTCCATAAATGATTAATTACTTCCATAAGTAATTAATCATTTTCATAATTGATTAATTTCCAATTAATTAATTCTTTAAATTAATTAATCACCAATTAAATATCATATATTTAATTTCAGACCTTCTATTAGTTAATTAATTAATTACCCAATTAAATATCATATATTTAATTTCAGGCCTTCAATTAATTAATTCTATAATATGAATCAAATTCATATTAAAATTGGAACTCCTTCCAATTCTCTTATATCCTATAAATTTAATATGAATCAAATTCATATTGATACTTGAACTTCTTCAAATATTTATTTCTCTCATAATAATAAAGTTTAATTTCAAATTATACTTTATATTTTAATGTATCATTATACATTATATTAATTTGTATCTCATACAATTAACTTAATTCCCAATATGAATTTGAACTATTCAAATTCTCTCAAGATATAATTGTTCCTAATTACTCTTTACGAGCTAGCAGGGGGACCTAATGGACCTACAGATCAGAAGCTCCAATGATATGAGGTTAACCGATTAAACTCATTAATCAGGTTAACCAATATTCATTAACTGTGGGTCATTCCACTAAAGACCCACAACTGAACTCTTCTCACTGTAGAACATTTATGTGTCCACGGATATAGACCTATACCGGTAAGTCAATCCTTCACAAGTGTTCGTAACTACAGTTGGGTCAAATTACCGTTTTACCCCTGTGTTACATCTGTCTCCTTAAGTACCAGCGCTCCTCTAATGAACAACCTGTTTATGGTCCAACCATTAAACAGAAAGTTCCTCTCGGGCCAGTGAGAGGACGGGATCCCTTTGTTCAAGTCCCGGAGTCACCACTTAAGGGAACACTCATCTACTTCTCTTAGAAGTGGGAAGGAGTGAATTCCTTCTTGTGTTGTCATGTCCTCAGCCTCCCACTCGGTCTTGTCCCCAAAAAGGAAGGCATATTGAGTCGGCGTATTGGCCACTCTCACCCATGCTAATCAAAGGACAATCCCTCATGAGAAGGAGTTCATGACACACTCAGGATTAAGACTGAGTTACCTAGGTCATCCTATTGAAACAGTAACCTAACTAGTTAACGGTGTTATAACTAATGGTTGACTATTTCGTGGTCCGGTCTTATGCAAACTCATTGTATAGGATACCCCCGCTCGCATGTCTCCTACATGGACGCCTTGGATCAATACGTCTGTATCGAATACAAAGCGGGCCGTATCACATAGTGTTATCAGGATAAGGTACCCATCCTTATCCCTATACTATAGACCTTTTAGGTTGTTACTTGAACACCGATCCCCGTATGTCCCCACATACTAGTTCAAGTCACATGTAAGCAACCTTGGATCTTAGTTTATTGGATTTGGGTCAAATTGTGCAATATTTAACAATAACACTTTATTGTAGAAATTCAATAACACTTTATTGAAACAAGTATACAATTTGTTTACATTCACTATCTACGAGTTTTAGGGCATAAAACCCAACAGGATCCTCATAAGGATGTCCCTTAAAAGAATTATCGAGTGCCATCTGAATCAATCCCGTCTTTAACTCAAAATTTGTAGCTTGTATTGGGGCGTAAACGATTCCTGAATTTTCGGTCGGGAGAACTGGCTGTAAAAAGTCTCTGATCGCCTTGGGAGCTTCTTGTTGGGCCATTGCTTCTGCTAATCTTTTTTCTCTACGAATGGTTCTAAGAGTCCTGTCAATTTCGAGATCTAGCGGAAACAAATTAACCACCTTGTTGCTTCGCATACAATACTCCCAGTCAATCAAAAGAACCAAACAAAAATAAAACAAAATGATATGATATTCACAAGACAATAAAAGAAAAATATTTACACCTAAATTACTATTTATCCCTTTCTTTTTGATGTCAAGAAAAATTGGTTTGCTTAAAAATCAAGCCTCCCCGGCAACGGCGCCAAAAACTTGTTGCCAGACGACTATTCACCGTTTTACGACTTTCACACCGCAAGCGCACGGGTCGTCACAAGTAATATAAAACGGTAGGTATACCAAGTATCGAATCCACAGGGAGGCGAAGCGAAATTTAAGCAAGCGAAGATTCCTTGAGCACTAAAAATACTTGGGCGAAATAATATTTAGGGACCAGATCATGCAATCAAAGAAAATTAAAAATCAAAACAATTAAAGAGAAAATTTGATCAATCGATAAAAATAAAATACGGAAAAAGAGTTTTCTAATGGGAAGAGGGGTCTTGAAAATCAATTATTAGCTAAACAATTGCTACAATTGTCCTATCTCATCGCCCAACTAATTAAACTCCTAAAATCTTCGTTAATAACATAGGTTCTCCTGTCGGTCTCCCCTAATTGTAATTAATTCATTTTAACAACCTAAATGTCCTTAGCGCCATTAAAAATCATTAATTATTACGCTCTGATTCATTTTAGGAATCTAAGTTTAATCAACTAATCACGTTGTCACGACGGGCAATTAAACTAGCTGCATGGATTATGATCTATCCTAACTTCTCTCCGTCGAGTTTCCATTAAGAATCAGATCAGTACACAATTGGCCAGATTGCATAAAGCATTAAGCACATCCATACAAATAATTAGGACAAAAGGGCTAGAGATAGGCAATTATAACAACATTTAAACTATAATTTCATTTTAAGACCCCAAATTGGGGTTTAACTATACATAGCTAAAATATTCACAATAATTACAATGGAAAGCATAATTAAGAACATAATAAAAGGGAAGGAATTGACCGTTGAAGACCCCTTCGCTGACGCTTGGAGTCCCTCTGAACACTCCTTGAGCCTCCTAGAATGCTCTCCAAAATTCCCCAAAAGTTTCCCACTAAAGAAACTCTCAAAAAGGCTTGGAAGCCTTGAGAGAGGCTCCCAAAGGAGCCAAGAAAGCAAGAAAGGAATGGAAGAATATGATGATTGATGGTAAAATGAGGCACCAAGGGGCGCCTTATATAGGCTCGGAAAGGGGGTAGCGTCGCGACGCTATACAGCACAGCGTCGCGACGCTGTGACGTCATCGACTTGTCGGCCAAGAAATGGACAGCGTCGCGACGTTGTCCTTACAGCGTCTCGATGCTAGGCCTTTTCCAAATATTTCAGCTACGGATTTGGGCTTCAATTTGGGCCTCTCCACGTTTCTTTTTTGACCTTTTTCTTCATAGTTGACCTCTTTTGATTCCCCTTGACCCAAGCATGGAAATTGGGCTTGAATGGCTTCATTTTGGATACTTTTATCACCAAAATCCATAGTTTGCTCATAAAGACCAATTAACAAAATACATCAAATATTTTCAATAAAAACACAATTAAAGCACAAAAAAGCCTAATAAATTGGGACTAAAATAGCGACATTTCTGCTCGCTATCAAACACATCCACCGTATCAGCACGAACTCCATCAAAACGATATAGACCACCACTGAGCGTTCCTTTCAGCAACACCATGCCCGTATCCTTGTCCTTAACAAGACAAAAATGATCATGAAATTCTACAAATATATGATTATCTTGAGCAAGCTTAGATACACTCACAAGATTTTTAGCTATGTTTGGAACACACATAATATTTTCAAGACTTAGAGTTTTAATACCATCAATCAAGCAAGAATTTCCAACAGATTTAATTTTCAAGCTACTACCATCTCCCACCGTAACACACTCATTACCTTCATACTCCACTAGATTAGAAATAACATTGTAATCAGCAGTCACATGGCTGGATGCCCCACTATCTACATACCAGCTTGGGTCAATTACGGTTTCAGGAGAAGCAACAAAGGAACTCATATTCTGATTTGCAACAAAGGCCAGGTTGCACAACGGTTGATAACTGTCCATTTTGTCTAGACCCTCCCCTGTTCTGAGCTTGAATTGGTCCAGAAAACTCTTTATTAAACCGCTGATAACACATTAACGTTGTATGTCCTATTTTGCCACATACCTGACACACGGGTTTGTTGTTGAATGAACCATAGCCTCTGCCTCTTCCTCGTCCTCGTCCACCACCTCTCTAAAAGCCTCTTCCAAAATTGTTCTGCCTGTTGTTCCTAGATGGATTCTGATTTCTTTGTCCAACCGAGTCCTTATTGCTAACCATGTTGACAGAGGTTCCCTGACTGATTGTCAAGGATGTTTTCAGACTGTTTTGTAGCTCCAATCGTTTTTCAAATACCAACATCTCAGTCTACATCTCTGACCAAGTGATTTCAAATATCCCTTGAATCATGGCAACCACTGGGTTGTATTCTTCATCCAATCCCAAAAGAACTTGGGAAATTAGGGAACTAGTGGTGACAAGACTTCCAACTTGTCCCAGGTTGTCAGCGTGGCTCTTCATAACCCGTAAGTAGTCATTCATCTTTAGACTTCCTTTCCTACATTTTTTAAAGACTTGTCGAAGGTAATCTTCCTCGGCCCGAGACTGAACTCCAAAGAGTTCCTGAACTGCTGCCCGTAGACTTTGAGAATTTTCAAATCCCATTACCTGAACTGCTACCTCAGGAGTCATCGAGTTATATAACCAACCTAACAATAGTTGGTCAATCGCTACCCAAGCTTCAAACGCTGGGTTAATTTCTTCAGCTGCAACTGTTGTGGAACCTCCACTTGCCACTGCCTAAGAAGGATCTGTTCTAGAAGATGATGAAGGACCTGTCCTATCTACAGAGACTTGAATAAATTTCGGAGGGCAGGGTTTCGTCCCAATCAAGTGCCCTTCCAATCGGTAGCTACGAAGAATCGGTAATGCCAGATTTTTCCAGAGAAGAAAGTTACCTCTGTCGAGCTTCACTGAGGTAATTTGGTTCAACAATTGATTTAATGGTGGGCTGCTGAAATTGTTGTCGGAGGACAAGGCTGAAATACCGGAGGAATTGACGCTAGTCATATTGGCTCTGATACCAAATCACGATTTGAATCTCAGTGAGAATAGGCAGAGATAATACTCAATTTCCTTATCATCAATGGATATGGAGGATACATTTATACAGTTAGGGAAATTAGGAATTCCCAATAATTAAAGAATAAAGAATAGAGGAAAATAAACAGAGAGGACACCTATACACATCTAATATGAAAAAGCATAACAGAAAGAATGGGAAAAACATATATCATTGAGCCAGAGAATAACTATGGAAGCTTCTGGACCAACGTTCCTCTCCTTCTGGTTATGGGCTTATCCGAGTGGCCCAAATCTTTTGTATCCTCCTCTTTATGGCTCATGGGCCTGATATCCTCAATAATAAGGTCACATGAAGATCTAGAATAAGTTGTCGTAGCCAATAAAGATTTGTTGTTGTAGTCGCAAGAGAGCGGTATTCAGCTTCGATGGAAGAACAAGAGAGCATAGGTTTCTTTTTGGCTAACCAGGATATAGGATTGGAGCCAAGGAAGACAATGAAACTTGATGTGGATCGTTGATCAAAAGTGTCACCAGCCTAATCAGAGTCACGAACGACGGTGAGAGACAAATTTGTACGTCGAAATATAATGTCAAGTTGCTTAGATCTAGAGAGATAGCGCAAGATACTTTTGACAACAGAAAAATGAACAACTGAAGGTCTATGCATGAACTGACTTACACGATTCACGACAAAGGAAATGAAATTTATATTATGATTGATTTAAGTTTGACATTAAATTAAATTGTAAATCCTAGATTCTCTCCTTAATTTATGTTGTATTTGAATTTTATTATTCACTGAACTTAGATTTCGATTAGAGTCATTTTCGTCTGATTCGTTGTTAAAAAATCATACTAAAAGTAGCAATTGACCATTTTTCAAAACGCTCAATTAAAAATGACCGTTTATCTAGTTGCTCGACTAAATGTACCGGGTAAGATCGAGTCCATCCTTCTTGAGCAGGCCATGAGGCTAACCTCATCTTGTTTTTTTTAACATTAATAAATATTTAATCAAGGAGGATCCTCTTATACAAGTGGTGGCCTTAAGAGTTACACGTGTCAAAACAAAAAAAATTACAAAGAAACTAAAAATAAACAATCCACAAACAGTTTTGAAACATATAACTGTTAACTAATTACAAAAGCTAGTTAATACACTCACAAAAAACAACACATTCTGATGTGACCAGAAATTGGAACTTCCCCTTTTCTAAAGTAAAGCAGCCAACGATTCTCTCAAAAAAAAACCAAACTCTGTCGCTTTTCCAAATTCCCATCTCTATCTCTCGCTTTCTCTGTAAATTTTATTTAAACTCAGAGGAGATCAACGAGGACGCCATTGGAGCGAGGAATTTTCTTCTTTGATTTATCTTCAGCCGGTAGCCATGGCGGCAGCAATGAAGAGACTAGTGGCGGTTTTGACGGCGGCGTTCGTCGTCAACACGGCAGCGCCGGTTTCCGGAGCGGAGACGCAGCATGTCGTCGGCGGGGACAGGGGATGGGACGTGGATTCGGACATCGGTTCTTGGTCGGCCGGCAGAATCTTCAGAGTCGGAGACAAAATCTGTAAGCTCTCTTTGCCGATCCATATTCGTTTTGGTAATTAGAAATTTCTGTTTGGATTCCCGGAAAATGGAAATCGGAACCGGCGATTTTTTTTCCCACTTGCTCGGAATACAAGGGCAAAATGACAAATGGAATTATTGTGTCGCATTTTTTCCTGTTTACGTGCATTATTGATCTCTCCTTTTTTCCAAATTTAAAGAATTATAAGTTTACGCATTCAAATAATAATAATAATTATTATTATAAATTTACTTTTTTTTATTTTCAAAATAAATATGATTTTTTTTTAATATTTAAAGAGTAGTATATGTGTTTTCAATCATAACATTTTATTTCATAAGTTTTTTTTTTAAAAAAAATAAAATCTTATATCTTATGAAAATATAACATTATGGAACATATTAAAATTAAAAATATATTGTTTTATCATATAAAAGTTTAAAAAGTTTGTTTCTGTCTAAAAAAGAAAGTTTTATATATATATATGAAGTTTCCAATTAAATTTCATCTAGCTTTGACCAAAATCAGACCTTTAAAAGTTGGTGGACCAAATGTACCTTTAATTCAAATTTTATTATAAAATGGGTAAATTTGTTTTTGTAAAGTTACAAATGTTTTTTTTTTTTAATTTAATTGTTTTAAACTTCCATATTTATTTCATTCGAAACTTTGTATTAGTTATTGATTTCACACACACGTGTGTGGTCAATTTTTTGACATAATAAATTTAAAATTTTTAAATTTAAACATAATTAATATATATATGGAATAAAGTTGGGGTGGCTATTTGGGGCAGGGTTCGCATACTCCGTGGCACACGGCAACGTAGTAGAGTTGCAAAGTAAAGAGGAATACGAAGCGTGCGATGTAAGTAACTTCATCAGGATGTACACGAGCGGCATAGATATCGTGCCCTTAAACGGAGAGGGAATCCGCTACTTCGCGAGTACTAATGCGGAGAGTTGCAAAAAGGGCCTGAAGCTGCACGTGCAAGTGCAAGCCCAAGCCCAAGCCCAACAGAAGGCCCAAACGACGGGGGTTGAAACAACGAATGACGTGGCAGACGCTGATTCAGCGGCAGTTCCCCCAACCCCTTCCACCTCTTCTCCACCCTTCACTCCCATTTCTTATCTCACCCTCACCCTCTTGCTCATTGGCCTTGCCTTCACTTATTGGATCAGCTGAAGCTTTTGTTGCTTCTTTTTTTATTCCTTCTTTAAATCTAGTGTTGTACTTGTAGGTTTATATGTGTTTCCATGTTATTCATGGTTTTCTTTAATCTTATAACTTATAATAACAATGTTAAGTAGATTAATTATGATTCATGAAGCATATTCGTTAAACATGATGAATATGTGTCTACCTAATTTGTAGAAGGTAGTGAGCAATATATATTGGTGGGAAAGACAAACAACACATATATTGTTGTGATAGCAATTGAGAATAAACCTAAACGACTCAACAAGTATCGAGAATCTCCTTCCTGCTCAACTTTGCTTCACAATAGTTCTTATACTATCTATCATCCCGAAAAGCAAAATTACTTTCTAGACTTTTAAGATTATTCTACTTTAATATACAAAATGTCAAAAGGTTTATTCTAGTTCTTAAAAGTCTTGTTTAATAACCATTTGGTATTTCGTTTCTAATTTTTTAAAATTATGATTAATTCCTCACAAATTTCTTACAATTGTTTTCACAAGGAAATATTTGAATTCTTAGCTAGACACATTTCAAAAACAGAAAAAAGTTTTTTTAAAAGTTTTTTTTTTTGTTTAGTTTTCGGAACTTGACTTGGTTTTTGGAAACATGAGAATAATGTAGATAACAAAATAAAGAAACTTAAAAATAAAAGTTGTGTTTATAAACTTAATTTTCAAAAACAAAAAATTTGAAATCAAATGGTTATCAAACATGACATAGTTTTTTTGTATTTATACTATTTTAGTATATGAACTTAAGGTTTCTATAATTTAAAAAGGTACTAATTCGTTTCATCATTTTATTTTAACAAATGAATAATATGATTTTGAATATCAATACATAAGTTTTTTTTTTTTTTTTTTTTTTTTTTTTTTTTTTTTTGAGTTAAACAACATTTTGGGTAAGAGATTCGAACCTCTGACTTGGTGGTCGAAGGTATATGTCAATTACCGCTGAGCTATGCTCACTTTGGTAATACATAAGTGAGAGTTAGAACCAACATCAACATACATAAAATATGTACATACCATTGACTAAGAGGTCAGTTCAAATCTCTCCTCCTATATATTGCCAAAAAAAACATGGAAAATGTTAGGGAAAAAATCAATTTTGACCCCCGAACTTAGTAGGTTGTATTAATTTTAACCCTAAACTTTCAATTTTATCAAATTGAACCATAAACTTAACAAGTTGTATCAATTTGAACCTCAAACTTGCATATAAATATTGCAATGTAGACCCTTTAGTCAACTTTTCATTTGAATTGCTATTAAAACATGTAATTGACAATTTCCTTTTCATTTTTTAAATTCACATTGCTCTTGAGTTAGTGTTTTGTAAGAATTTTTTTGAAAAAACTAGAAGAAATCAAATATCTCATACTATTCTTCTTATTATTATCTAGAAAAGAATCACAAAGTTATTGGCAACAAGAAAAATTCAACAAATATGAGAAATAAAAAAATCGAAATTTATTTATTTTTGTTTCCTAAATTTTTACATTCTTCTAATTAGCAAGAAAAAAAAAACCGTAAAAGAAGGAAAAAAAATCCCACGAAGTTCTTAGCATCAATAAAAAAAACCAGCAAATATTTGAAGAAAAAGTCATCACAATTAAAATAATCAACAACAAGAAAAAGTCATCTAAAATAAAGTTTCTTCAATATTTTATTTATAAGATACCAATTTTAGGTGCAATGTGAATTAAAAAAAAAAAGAAGAAGAAGAAACAATCAATTATGTATGGTGGTTCAAATGGAAAGTTAACCAAAGGTATACATTGTAACATTTACGCAAGTTTAAGGTTAAAATAAAATCGATACGATCTAATAAGTTTGAGGTTTAATTTGATGAAATTGAAAGTTCAGGGTTAAAATTGATACAACTGTTGGAATTAATTTTAATAATTAATTCATATGTGGGTAACAAATTATATAACAATTATATTTGGACTATTCAATGGGCATATTATGTGGTCTTGATTATGGGCCCATGACTTCCCATGAAGAGGTGTGGCCTGCTGAGCAGAAACCAGCCCGTTGATCCTAGGGGATTATGGGAAACCCTAGAATCAACATATAAATACAAGGTTATGGTCCCCAATACACTATGCCTCTTTAGTCTCCTATTCCTCATCTGATAGAGAGAATTGCCCATTCAAGGTCTAAGTTGCATAGTTGAGGATGACCTAAACCACGCATGTTCTACAATGGAGTATTTCATGGATCCAGGTATTTATACATCTCTAATTAAGTTTATTTTGGCTTGCTTCCATGCGTAGATCCTATTATAACTCTTTTATGATTGTTCTTGTTGAATATAATTATTTATTCTTGAATAATCATGAATGGATGAATTTAGTGAATAAATTCCAACAAGTGGTATCAGAGCAAGTTTATGCATGGTTGCTTGTTAAATTCATTAGTTTTCTTGGCATTTTATTAGTAAATTTATGGATTGTTTTGCCAATAATACATGCTATGAAAATTACTTGGATCAATTAGAAGTCAATCAAATTTTGCATGATCTAGAATTCTTTGTTACAGAAAATCTTTCGAATTCTATAATTTTGCATAATTGATTTGATCAAGTTTGATGTTGTTTCGGTTTTTCTTTTCTTTCGTTGATTTGATTCTTTTCATTTAAAATTTTGCTATGGAGAGAAAAGCATAGAAGAGAAAGAAACAAAAGAAAAGAAGAAAAAAAAAAAGTAAAGCAGGCGGCGACACTATGCTGCCGCCGCATGATAAAGTTGGTGCTAGGGCAAATGCCCTAGCACCGTAAGGAGAAGAATTGCAGTGGGCCTAGCCCACTGCATAAGGATATATAAGTTTAGATTATATATATATTATATATATATTAATTTGTTTATTATTTGTATATATATAATTTTGTTATTATTTCAATAATAATATTATTATATATATCTCCAGTGTTTTATTTTGGGCATAATAAAGTACGGAGGACTCTTTAAATTTTCTCTTTGTAGTGCTAATTTAAAGAATAATTGTCATGATTAGTTAATTGACAAATTATTAAAGTATATGGCACAATTTGTCTAATTTCTTTAAATGCTTTGATAAATAAAATACGCTACCAAAGTAGCATCTATTTTATAAATTGGAACATTTAAAGTTATTAGATGTACTGTATTTGTTGCTTATGCGAATTGTGATCGGCCCAAAGGAAGGTTACAATTTGGCCAAACAACAAATACACATGCAATAATAAATATGATAATATTTGACTATTGCACCGAGAGTATCGTTTGTAAATTAACTTTTTTTGTCCAAAGACTGTTAATGTTGCATTAGATATCTCACTTTGTCCTCGTAAAGTTTATTTCCAATGTCATGAATGTTTGTATATTGTTTGTGACATTACTTATGACCAAACAACAATAATAAATATGAATAACATAAAGATGTGCTCTTGAAGTTGTTAGTCGATCCCAAAGGAAGACTATCATCTAAAAGAGATAAGTTATTAGTATTTAATTATTGGATTTCAAATTGGTGTCCCAATGTTTATGTTAGGTTGTCAAGTGGGTTAAAACCCAATAAAGTTTCTTTTGGGACACGCTCGCTTTTATTTTAGAGGACGTTTTCCCATTACTAAACTATGCAGGTAAAGATATTATTATTGATTTTGAAAATGATTTTAGTAATTTCATTTTCATAAAGATAAAATTAATAATAATTAAGAATAACTGTTTTTTGCATGATAATCTAATTTTCTTTGATGGTGTTGGTTTGATGGATCATGCTGCCAAAGTAGCCTCTGATTTCTGATATTGACATCTTCATAATTAATTAGATGTTTATGGACTTGTTGTTTATGCATTCTGTTATCGGCCCAAAGGAAGATTTCAGTTTGGCCAAATAACAAGTTCACCTATGGTTAACTAGTGATGAACATGGATAATATAAAGTTATGCCATGTAAGTGATTGTTGGCCCAAAGGAAGGCTTTCACTCGACAGGATTGGTTATCAATGTTTCATCACCATGTTGAGAGTACCGTTTACAAGTTGATAGTCGGCCCAAAGGAAGGCTGTCAATGTTGTGTTTGGTATCTTGTTGTCCTCATTAAGTTCATATAATGTATTTTTTATAAATACTAATGTCATTTCTGAGCATGTTTTGTTATCGGTTGTGTTGTATTATTGCATTGCCTAGTTTTAAATTTTTAGAATATTTTTGTTTAAATTGCTTTTTTCTTAGAACCTGTGATAAGGAAAGAAACACTTATATTTTTCATTTAGTCATCCCTTTAAGATCAAATGGGACTTTGAAAATTAGAATAATCTTAATTGCATAAGTTTTATGGTGATAAATTGCAACATTCAAGGGAATCATGTTTGATGAGGAAAGAATTAAGAAGTTCCTTTAGAAGGATAAAGATTGTTCTAAAATGAACCTAAAGGAAGAGACATTTAAACTTTTGATTGAATGTTTCTTAATGAAGAACAAAGGAACATAAGGGAGTACACTAAAGGATTAAATGCACCAAATTTAATTAAAATATTTGAGGTTTGACTTGTGCATTTGGTGCTCATTTTAGAAATATATAGTTCATATGTGGTTGTTTATGACACTCGAAAGAGTATATGAACTCTTAATGAGCATTTTTAATAGTATGTTCATGAGTTAAGTATTAAAAAAAAAAAAAAAGGAGGTACTCAATCAGTTATTTCCTTATATGAAGAAATTATAGTTGACATAAAGCTGCGCATTTGGAACATGTTAGTCCAAATCACTAAGAATTAGGATCCAGGCTTTCCCTAATACTATTCGGAAATTTTGGGCGTGAAGAAAAATATGTTCCTATGACATCATTACATGATGTATAAAGAAAATATATAACTTCTCACTTTGAATTCAAACAAAGTTAGTTTGGCTCTTATATGTCTAACCTTACTATGGTACTTCTACTAATGGATAATTAGCTCCTTTGATTTAATAGATCTTCGAGTCTATATTAGGTATAATCAAAGAGATAATAATGAAATAGTCAAATTAGGTGCCTTTGAGAGCTTCAACATCTTGGAAACTATCTGTACTTTCACACAACCTATTCCCTATGGCTTCTTGAAATGCTTAACAGCATTATATGGTATTCTAAGAAATAGACTCTCATTGAAGGCAACCATATTTGATATAAGAGAAGTATTTAGTTCTGGATATCTTAAAAGCCATTGGTTTGTAGTGGTGAAACACTATGACAATATGATGGATTAGGAAGAAAAGGTCCAGGGCATTTTGCTAACTCGTTTGAGAATATATAGAGTCATTAAGTTAATACAATTTTTTTTTAAAAAAAAAAAACTTGAGAAGTGTATTGCTTATAGAGTGATTCAAAGCTCATAAAGATTAGGTGAGTGCAAATTATCATTCTTCTTTGCACTTAATGCCTATTGGGAAAAGCACTCAAGATTGCAGCATAAGGCTTAAGTGGTGTACCATATAGAGCAACAACTAAATCTCTTGCAATTCAAGGTTAAGCAAATGCTTAACATTAGGTCTGCATTTAGGAATGTTCAAGTAATATTTGGTTTTGAAGGCCAATAAGAAAAACTTGGACTTACAGATTATTAGTTGCTACTTTAGGTGCACTGGTCATTTTCATGTTTTCTAAAATTTTTTCCCACTTTAAATTTAATGAGATCTTAAAGTTTCTTAAGGATGTTGAGTTTGAGGGGGAAGATAAAATGAGGAATGTTGTCTTTGAGAAAAGAAATTTGAGTTCCTTTTTTGTAATAACATTAGTAAAGGTTCTCCTATTTAAGTAAAACAAACTCAACATTATTAAAAGTGTTATTGAAGCAATCAAAAGGAGTAGGAGAAATACAAGTATAAGGTTTTAAGTTTGACTTAAAAGTAAAAGGAAGATGTTTCGATTACCTTTCCTAAAGTCAAACAAAGACTTGTTTCTTAAATTATTAATAATAATAATATTGTCATAAAGAATTAGGTGAAATGATAAACAACAATTTTATTATTATTATTTTGGGTAACTTGTCATATTGTCTTTAATAGATAATGTTTGAGACACATATAGTTTGTCTGATTATTATGAGTGTCATTACTTATTAAGAGACGTTCCTTTAAATAAATGACAAGTTTTGAAGCTATGTTGAATGGTTATAAAGATTGATTTTTCAATTGCATGATTTATAAAATCATAAAGCTTGTAAAGTTTAGAAATTTTTGATCCAGTATCACAAAAGTTTCAAGGATTTAAATTCATTTGTGATGATCTCAATAAGGAACTTATTTATAATTTCACAAGTTCTATTCATAATTATCACATTTAGGGTCTTGAGGTAAATAAGAGTGATAATTATGAATTACAGGTTTAGTGGGAGTAAATCCAATTTCCTAGTGTAATATGTCTATGACATAGTAGTAAGGCTATGATATAAGTTGAAAACTTATATGGACATCTCTTTTATATTGTGAAATGATATTGTGAGATCAATCTCAAGTAACATTGAGATTTCACAAAAGAGTTATGTCAGAAAGTTTTTCCAAGTTTTCTAGCATAAAGATTTATGCACTAGGAAGATCATTAAAGAAAACGAACTTAGTTTCAAAACAGTCCCTTGAATAAAGAAATGAAGAATTTCATGCTTAAAGTTTAGATGCTTCCGCTTCATTATCCATATCAAGAATAAAAGGCAATAATTTTGATAACTCTTAATTGGATCTAAGAGTTTTAAGGTTCTTAACAAAAAAGATACATGCTCACTTATCAAAATCAAATAAAGTAGAGATCATAAGTCAAATTGATTTTGATAATATGAGTTGCCAACAAGATCCACTTTCGAGACTGTTCACTAGTTTGTGTTCATAGCATTTTTCGTTTGGCAATAAACTCATAAAATTTTGAATCTTGTCATTAGGTTGTCTTGACAAGAATTTGTTATTCATATAGCAACTAAAGCTTGCAACAAAAGCTTTTATAGAAGAATTATAAGCTTTAGTTGATGAAGAAAATTCAGAGTTTTTCCTCGTGTCTAATGGAATACAACTCCATCATTGCGGATCCGCTCATTGAGAACTTTCACACAATAATTTTGGAGCATAATGCTCATACAAGTGTGAAAATTATGGTATATCAGTTGAGTGGGAGTTTGTGCTTTCTTAAAGTAGACACAAAATTTTGTTTTCTGCAGAATAAGGAAGATGAATTATCTTTTGTTACTCTGAATTACTTTCTTTCTAACTGTAGTTTAACCTAAGGATAGAAAGAGTAAAGTTTGATCTCTCTAAAGAATAAAGTTGGACCAGTTGGGAATAGACATGTTTAGATCACATTACATGTAATTTCCATGCTGCTCTTCCACACTTGATCCATGTCATTCAGTATATTTGGTGAGGTGATCATTGAAGGTTGAGTTACGACTTTACATGTGACAAAAGCCGCTTTGGTTCCTCATTGGTATATAAAATGGACCGGATTGCGATTAAAGGAAAGTTTATTTTAGAATAGCATAAAGTTGTGCACTAAAGAATAAATCGATAATTGTTAATAAGGAAATTGTTACCCAAGTGGGAGATTTTTGGAATTAATTTTAATAATTAATTCATATGTGGGTAACAAATTATATAACAATTATATTTGGGCTATTCAATGGGCATATTATGTGGTCTTGATTATGGGCCCATGACTTCCCATGAAGAGGTGTGGCCTGCTGAGCAGAAACCAGCCCGTTGATCCTAGGGGATTATGGGAAACCCTAGAATCAACATATAAATACAAGGTTATGGTCCCCAATACACTATGCCTCTTTAGTCTCCTATTCCTCATCTGATAGAGAGAATTGCCCATTCAAGGTCTAAGTTGCATAGTTGAGGATGACCTAAACCACGCATGTTCTACAATGGAGTATTTCATGGATCCAGGTATTTATACATCTCTAATTAAGTTTATTTTGGCTTGCTTCCATGCGTAGATCCTATTATAACTCTTTTATGATTGTTCTTGTTGAATATAATTATTTATTCTTGAATAATCATGAATGGATGAATTTAGTGAATAAATTCCAACAACAACTTGTTAAGTTTAGAGTTCAATTTGATGAAATTAAAAGTTTAAGGTTAAAATTGATATAACTTGTTAAGTTTAAAGTTCAATTTGATGAAATTAAAAGTTCAGGATTAAAATTGATACAACTTGTTAAGTTTAGAGTTCAATTTGATGAAATTGAAAGTTTAGAGTTAAAATTGATACAACCTCCAAAGTTTAGGGTTAAAAATGATTTTTTTCCAAAATGATATTAATTTAGAATATAATAACAATGGCTTAAAAAAAGTAATTTAATGTTTCAAAAAAAAAAAGTAATTTAAAAAATTTCATGACTTAAAATGGGATAAATTTAAACCCAAAAGAAAAATGAAAAGAGAAGTAAAGTGGGTACTCGATGAGGCATCGATCATTGTGGTCCACTTGTAAAAAACATAGATCTCATCGGGATGTACGTAAAACGGTCGGCATTCTTCTCCTCCAACTCCTAACTCCGAACATTTTTCCGTTTTTCAATTCATTTTCTTTTTATTTATTAATATCACATCGTTCTTCTCCGTCGCCGTTCACCGTCCATCGCCCTCCTCCATGAATACGACGTCCTCCTCTTTCTCCTACTCTTTTCACAATGACCATTCTGCCCCTCCCAATTCCACCGCAGTCCTCATCGAACCTCCTCCTCTCCAATCCACCGCCGCCGCCAAGATCCAGGCCGCCTACCGATCTCACCAGATCCGCCATCTCTACAAAACAATCGCAGCCGTCGACAGAGAAGCCGATCAGATCCAGGCTCTAATCCAGCGGCAGGAGACGGTCGACGCCGTCCGAAGCAACGATCTCGAGAAGGTGCGGATGAACGAGGCCTTGATGAGCCTCCTTCTGAGGCTGGACTCGGTGCCAGGGATCGACCCGGCGGTGAGGGAGGCGAGGAGGAAAGTAAGCCGTCGGATCGTGGGCCTGCAGGAGATCTTGGACGCCGTGGTGGAGGCGAAGGTGGATTTCAACGGATGGGATTACGACGGAATTGTGAGGAATTGGGATGAGACTGTGGCGGAGATGGAGGCGGAGATTTGCCGGGAGAGAGGCGGCGATGAAATGGAGAGGTTCTGTGCTCAGTACTTAGGATTCCGTTGCTTCCAGAGATTTCTCAGTGGGTCCTGATCTGCTGTGGTGTGGCCTATAGTTGTTTTGAACGTGTCTGATACGATTTAGCCACGTGTTGTCTAGGTCGTTTCTTTTTTTCCCCTTTGATGGTAGTGTTGTAAAATGTATGTATAAAGTTAGAGATTAGAGGAAGGAAATTGCTAAGAAATAAACCAGTCGAACTTGATGTTAGAAAAAAAGGAAAAGAAAAGTGTAACAATTGTAAGTGTTATTAATTAAATGTTTGAAAATTATGGTATATTTTAATGGTTAAGTTATAGAGCTTATGGTGAGTTTGTGTTTTTTTTTTTTTTTGAGTACATCAAAATCAACATTTGGAAGTAGGGAGATTTGGTCGAAAGTACATATCAATTACCGCTGAGCTAAGCTCGCTTTAATGAGTTTGTGTTTGTGTTTGTACTGCGTAGTTAGTTTGGAGTGCAAAATAAAAATACAATGCAATGAATTATATATACAAAAAAAAAAAAAAAAAAAAAAAAAAAAAAAAAACTATGATACTTTCTGACTTCTAAAATGGAAAACATCTAACTTTTATAACTTTAGAAAAAACCATAATTTTGTTTTAAACTCTCACCATAACTTTAAATATGTGATATATTAAAAAAGATTTAAATCCTAACCGTCGTGGATTTGCCTAGTATCCTTAATTTTATTTTTTAAAAATAAATTAATGATATAGTTGTGAGTATGTATACTAGCATGTTAATATGAGCGTGATTTCAAAACCACATAGGATAAAGATGAGCATTTGACAAATGAAAATGAGATGGAAAAAAAATATTATAGAAACTAAGACTAGACTCTATTTGATGATCATTTGGTTTTTGGTTTTTTAAGATTATGTGTGTTTTCTCTCCATTTCTTTATAATGATTTTCACTTTTGTGTAATGAAGCATTTGAATTCTTAACCAAATTCCAAAAAACAAAAATAAGTTTTTTGAATACTACAGTCCCGTTTGATAAACAAAAACAAGTGTTTATAGGTTTAATTTTCAAAAACAAAAAACCAAATGGTTATTAAATGATACCTTTTTAGTTTTCAAAACTTGACTTTTAATTTTTAGGAAAAACATAGATAACAAAACAAATAAACTTATAAATGGAAGTAGTGTTTATAAAATTAATTAATTTTCAAAATCCAAATGGTTATCAAATAGGCCCTAAAATTTTTGTTTTTTTTTTTTTTTAAATTCAAAGATTGAAATAGACATTATGAAAGTAGTTTAGAAACAGAAATAGAACAAACATGAAAGTCCAAGAATCAAGATGAACATTTTGGAAGTTTAAAACTTAAAAAGAAACCAGCTTGCAAGTTTAGAGACCAAAATAAGATTTAAACGATTAAAAATTTAGGGTTTAAATCCTATTTTAGTCCCTAAACTTTCAAGTTTATTCTATTTTGGTTCTTGAACTTTTAAATTATCTATTTTAGTCCGTAAACTTTCAAGGTTGTTCTATTTTGGTTCCTAAACTTTTAAAATGTCTATTTTAGTCCTTAAACTTTTAAACAAAAAACAACTATTTTGGTCCCTCACTTTTATTTCAATTTTAACAAATGAAAGACGTAGCTTTGAGTATATGTATTACCATGCTAATATGAACATGATTTCAAGTCAAATAAGTTAGAGATTAAAGGTGTGTTTGGTTTAACTTTTTAAGTGTTTAATTTTGAAAATAAGTCATTTTGAAAAACTTTCTAGTGTTTGGCAACTACTAAAAATGACTTATTAGAGAATGAGATTGATAAATAAACCATTTTGAGAGAAACATTTGAAACCAACTTTTTAAAAAGGACTTTTTAAGTACACAACAACTTGTGTATAAAAACACTTATGAGGAAATGCAACCAAACATATGAGTCTTTAAATTCTAAACAATTTTTATACAAAATGTTATTTAAAAAATACATTCTTGAAAAACATTTAAATTAAAATGTATTCCAAACGGACCATAACTTGGACAAAGCGGACTCAAGGTAAAAAAGGAACATGACAAGGACCAAAATGACTATTTTTAAAAAGTTTAGAGACTAAAATAGACATTTTGAAAGTTCAAAGGCTGAAATAGAACAAACTTGGAAGTTTAAGGACCAAAATAGACATTTTAAAAGTTTAGAGACCAAAATAGAACAAACTTGAAAGTTTGGGAACTAAAATGAGATTTAAACTACAATTTACCTATCGAGACAAGCTAATAGATTAAAAAAATTTAATTAAAATGTCTAAATAATAAATACTTACAAGTAGGGATGTCCATGGGACAGGGCGGGAATGGGGATGGCTTCCCCGTCCCCGTCCCCGCCTCCAATTTCAATCCTCATCTCCGTGAAATTCCCCGTTAAATTTCACAAGAAATGGGGCGGGGATTCCCCGCGGGGAATTATTCTCCATTTGGTTTTTTCTTTTTTCTTTTTATATTAGTTGAATCAACTAATTTCTTTGATAAATTTTCAAATAATTAATATTTCATGGGAAATGTCCATTAACTTTTAATTAGATATAGTTCATTATTGACATGAAATCTTCAAATACTTGATTTTTTAAAAAAAGAATACTTATTTAAAGATAGAACTTTTAAATCTCATAATATAAACAAAATAACATTTCATATCAAATTATCTATTAAAATGATTAAACCATAAGATTCAAACATATTCAATTTTCTAAATCATTAACAATAAAACTTTAAATAATGTATAAAGAGAAATAATAATAATAATAATAATAATAATAATAATAATAATAAAATTAAACGGGACGGGGAACGGGGAACGGGGATGGGGAATGCATTCCCCGTCCCATTAGGGGGAAGTCCCCACGGGGCCCCGGGATCAAATATAGTAGCTTGTTTAGATTCTCTAATTTGTTGTAACCTATTTGGTTGTTGTAACCTTTTCTTGTTATTTTCTGTTTTCTATTATTAGCATTATTTCATGTATTTAAGAGGGCTCCTTCCCTTTGATTCAATGAGAAGTGTAGATCATATTTCCTCTCAACTCTTGTTATGGTATCAGAGCAAGATTGTCTCTAATTTTTTTTTTCCTTCGCGCCCTTATTCAACCATTCTCGCTCGAAGTTCTTGAAGCTTCTTTTCCATGGCAAACAAGAACACTGTTGGCGATGATTCCCTGGATATTGATGCGCAACTGAATCCATTCCTTCTCCATCATTCTTTCACTTCGACGACAACACTCGTTAATCAACCTCTTATCGGTGCTGATAACTACGTTTCGTGGAGCATAGCAATGATGATGGCTCTCTCAGGGAAAAATAAAGAAGGTTTTTGATAGCGAGCATAACTAGCTAGTTTTCCCTAATTAATTTAGCTAGTCTTTTATAATTTATTGGCCAAAATTATGCATTTATGTGTTGTATTTGTAGGAAATATAGTTTTGAGCCAATTGGATGTTCGGGATGTGAAAAGAAGCTGAAGAATGAAAAAAAAAAGAATCAAAGTTGGAAGATTGAAGATAGGCCCATCCGCAGACCAGCGTCGAGACGTTGCTCTTTGGGCGTTTCGACGCTGACATTCTATATTTGGAGTTTCCATTCTTAAAAAAAAAAAAAAAAAGTGTCGCGACGCTGTCGGCAGATTTTCTATAAATTCATCATTTTGTGCTATGGATTGGGGGAGTCCAATTGGTTAGATTTTAGCCCTAATTTCGACTAGAGACCTTTGGTGGGAGTTGAAGCAAGGCCAAGGAGTGGGAATCAAGCGAGAAGACGTGGAGATCGTGACGGGGACGTGTCGGTTTCGACGGATTCGAGTTTTCCTTTCTCTTTCCCTTAACTCTTGTAGTTTTTATGGCTTTTCTTACAATTAGTGTTTGTAGTTTAAAGACTATGAATTGCTAGTTGTTTGTCTTAGGGATTGATGTAGTTGTCTTAGGTTGTTGGATTGATTTGTGGTATGAATATGCATATATTTTACCTATGCAATTATGGTTAAATGCTTTCAATTACTTGATCACTAGTTGAATGATTTGAGTGTTGAATCTTGCTCGGGAGAGGGGATTTGGCCTAAGACTTACTTTATTTAATTGCATGACTAAAGTAGAAATTCTAAGTTTGTGACGGGATTTGGAATAACTTTAGAAGTTGCTTGAAGAACTAAACTCAAAGCCTTGCATGTTAATTAACTTAGATAGGGATATCAAGTTGGTTGCATGCATGAGAATCAATTATGCTCGGGAGAGATAGTTGTGATAAAAGGTTCCTAGACTTGGTAGAATAATTGCATGCTAAATTCATCCCATTAATTTATCCTCAATCTCAACAATGAAATCAATTTCCTAAGAGTCTTTCCATTTGAGTCTCCACCTTTATTTTATGCTTTTTGTCTTTACTTTTATCTTTATCTTTGAGTTTTGCTCCCTAAATAAAATTGAACAAAAGTATCCACGGTACTTAATTTGCTAGAAATCCAATCCAGAGGACGACACTCGTTTTACACGAAAACACTATATTATTACTTGACCCGTACACTTGCGGTTAGCAAATTGCGCATCAGTTTTATCAATGGATCCATTGAGAAACCTACTTCTTCAAAATTGGCAAAGGCTTGGAAGTGCAACAATGACATCATAGCTTCTTGGATTATAAATTCTGTTTCCAAGGAGATTGCCGCAAGTATTGTCTACTCTGGTTGTGTCAAAGATGTTTGGGACGAATTGGCAGATCGATTTAAGGAAAGCAATGGACCGAAAATTTATCAATTGCGCAAAGAGTTGATAACTACTACTCAAGGTATGCTGTCTGTCGAAGCCTATTTCACAAAATTGAAGACGATATGGCAAAATCTCAATGATTTTCGCCCTCACATTGAATGCACTTGTGATAAACTTAAGCCTTTTCCTGAACACCTGGAATCAGAGTATATTATGATATTTTTTATGGGATTAAATGATCGGTATGCTCCTATTAGAACTCAAATTTTACTGATGAATCCGATCTCATCCATTAGCAAGGTTTTTTCTTTAGTTATTCAAGAGGAACGACAAAGAAATGCAGGAATCAGTAATAATTAGTCTGTTCCAGTTGCTCTACTTGCTGCAAGTACTCCTAAGAAAGATTTTTCTGCTGATTCCTCAAATCAATCTCGAAAGAGGAATAATTTTCGTGACAACCAGCGCCCTATTTGCTCGCATTGTGGTATTCGTGGACATATTGTTGATAAATGTTACAAGATCCACGGCTATCCACCTGGTTATAGATCGCAGAATCAAAGTTCAAATCAGAGTTCTAGCTTAACGGGTTATAGTTCCAACTATTCTCCTAAATCTGTTGGCACTAACTCTGTTGTTCAAGCCCCGCAACCTACTTCAACTGGAACAAATTTTTTCTCAAGTCTAAATGGAAATCAGTGCTCTCAACTAATGGAGCTTTTGTCTGCTCAACTTCAAGCGACCAAATCTGAAACTATTACAGTAGCTACTTCTACTGTTCATGCCACAGGTACTTGTGATCTTAATTCACCGATTGATTCAAATACATGGATTCTTGACTCAGGCGCATGTAGACACATATCTCATTGCCAACATTTATTTCATAACTGGCGCTCAGTTAATTATGTGTCTGTCATATTGCCTACTTCTTATCAAGTCCATGTTAGTCGCATAGGTGATATACGGATTTCTCCAGATTTGGTGTTATATGATGTTCTATATGTTCCTCAGTTCACTTTCAATCTTATTTCAGTCAGCTGCCTATTTATGTCTAAAGATATTGAGCTAAAATTCTATGGTGACCATTGTATAATACAGGACAGACTCCTATCGAAGATGATTGGCAAGGCTAACTGTCAAAATGGTTTATATCTGCTGTCTTCGTGCGATGTCATTTCTGCTTGTTCTGTTTCAGCTACCACCTGGCACCATCGTTTGGGTCATTTATCTCCCAAACGGTTGCTTCTAATGAAAGACATGCTTCCTTTTTCGGACTCTCACTCTGAAACTTGTCATATATGTCCATTAGCCAAGCAAAGAAGGTTGTCTTTTCCTTTTAATAATAATGTAGCTGCTGAAGTTTTGATTTAGTCCATTGTGACGTTTGGGGTCCTTTTAAGACTTCCACTTATAATGGACATAGATATTTTTTTACCATTGTTGATGATTGTTCTCGGTATACTTGGGTTTTCCTTATGCGTGCAAAGTCTGAAGCTATTACTATTATTCCTCGTTTTTTCAAGCTTGTTGAAACTCAGTTTTCTAAAGTTACTAAGGTGTTTCGGTCTGACAACGCTCCTGAGCTTCGTTTTGAGGATTTTTTTGCTTCTACTGGTACTTTGCATCAGTTTTCTTGTATGGAACGGCCTCAACAAAATTCAGTTGTTGAACGAAAACATCAACATCTTTTAAATGTTGCTAGGGCCTTACTGTTTTAGTGTCATGTCCCTCTTCGATTTTGGGGTGACTGTGTTTTAACTGCTACATTTCTCATTAATAGGATACCTATGCCTTTATTATCGAATGCCACTCCTTTTTCTATTTTGCATAAAAAGGATGTTGGTTACTCTTATTTGCGGACTTTTGGTTGCCTGTGTTATGATGCTCAACGTTCTAAATTTGGACCACGAGCCACTTCTTGTGTTTTTCTTGGGTATCATGCCGGTATAAAAGGTTACAAATTATATGATGTTGCAAAAAGACAAGTGTTTGTCTCTCGGGATGTTATTTTCATGGAAGATCATTTCCCCTTCCACACTATTCCTGATGTACCTAATGTGGATGATCTATTTTCAGATATTGTTTTACCTTGCCTTGCTTCAGGTTTTATTCCTACTTCTAATGAAGCCACTGTGATAGAAACTCCAGATGACAATTCTCTTGAAGCAGTTAATGTCGAGGCCCCCGTAGATATTGTTCAAACTTCTCTGTTTCCTTCGACTGAAGTTCCTGGAGTTTCTATTCATGATGAAATTCCAGCTAACACAGAATCTGCTGCTACTTCTGTTGATACTGATTCTGTTCATGACGAGGTTCCTGAGGTTTCTTTGCCTGTTCCATCTGTTCAGCCGCTCAGACGTTCTTCTCGGACTCATCATCCACCTGGGTTTCTACAGGATTACCATTGCAACCTGATTCAACATCGAGCATTTTGTCCTACTGATAAGTTTCCATATTCTCTTCAACGATACTTATCATACGACAAATTTGCTCCTTCTCACAGGTTTTTTATTTGTAACATCTCCACCTCATTTGAACCGTCTTATTTCCATCAAGCCGTTAAGTTTCCACATTGGAAGACAGCTATGGATGAAGAAATAGCCGCTATGGAACGCACCAAGACTTGGAGTGTCGTTCCTTTGCCTCCCGGCCACCAACCTGTTGGTTGCAAGTGGGTATATCGCGTCAAACATAAAGCTGATGGTTTCGTGGATCGTTACAAAGCTCGTCTTGTGGCCAAAAGGATATAGTCAGCAAGAAGGTATAGACTATTTTGATACTTTTTCCCCTGTTGCGAAAAATAGTTACTGTCAAATTACTATTATCTCTTGCTGCTTCTTTTCAATGGGGTCTTGCTCAAATGGACGTTAACAATGCTTTCTTGAATGGCGATTTGTTTGAAGAAGTTTATATGTCTCTGCCCTTGGGTTATTATGATCAAACATCTTCCTCTAGTCCTCCGTTGGTATGCAAATTACACAAGTCCATATATGGCCTCAAACAAGCTTCAAGACAGTGGTTTTTAAAATTTTCTCAAGTACTAACTTCTCATGGATTTATTCAGTCTAAGGTTGATTACTCTTTGTTCACCAAGGGAAAGAATTCTACTTTTGTGGCTCTCTTGGTATATGTTGATGACATTTTAATCACCAGTCCATCACCTTGTGAAATTGACGAGGTAAAAACTCTCATCCGTTCTAAATTTTTACTTAAAGATTTGGGGACTGCTAAATATTTCCTTGGTTTAGAACTCTCTCGTTCTTCCCAAGGAATATACATTTCTCACCGGAAGTATTGTCTTCAAATTTTAGAAGACTGTGGATTACTTGGGGCTAAACCGGTTGCTCATTCTATGATTCCTAGCCTTCGTCTTTCAGCTAGTTCGGGTGTTTTACTTGTTTCTGCTGCTGCCACTGATTATAGACGTTTAATTGGCCGGCTGTTATATCTTCAGATTTCACGCCCCGACATTTGTTTCTCTGTGCATAAACTTAGTCAATTTCTTTCAAAACCGTGTATTGAACACTTAAAAGTTGCTCACCATTTGCTCCGTTATTTGAAAGGCACTGTTGGCCAGGGTATTCTCCTTAAGGCAACAAATAATTTTCAGTTGAAGGCGTTTGTTGATTCTGACTGGGGTTCTTGTCCTGACCTCGGAAATCTGTCACCGGGTTTTGTATATTTCTTGGCGAGTCTATTGTTTCTTGGAAGACAAAGAAACAAGCGACGGTTTCTCGCTCTTCAGCTGAGGCAAAATATAGAGCTCTTTCTACTGTCTCCAGTGAATTAACTTGGTTGTCCCATTTATTGCTCGATTTACAGGTTACTTCTCCGCTGCCAGCTTTGGTGTATTGTGATAATCAAGCTACAAAATCAATTGCTTCAAATCCGACCTTTCACGTGCGTATTAAACACATCGAAATCGATTGTCATTTTGTTCGTGATCGGATTGAACGTGGTCTTCTCAAACTACTGCCTATTCGGACAACTTCACAATTGGCTGACATGTTTACCAAGCCATTACCTGCCTCTGTTCTTCAAGAATTTATGCTCAAGATGGGTGTTTTTAATCTTCACCGTCCATCTTGAGGGGGGAGTATCAAATATAGTAGCTTGTTTAGATTCTCTAATTTGTTGTAACCTATTTGGTTGTTGTAACCTTTTCTTGTTATTTTCTGTTTTCTATTATTAGCATTATTTCATGTATTTAAGAGGGCTCCTTCCCTTTGATTCAATGAGAAGTGTAGATCATATTTCCTCTCAAATCTTGTTATGAACATCCCTACTTACAAGTTACAATCAAGCCACACTGCTGCAAAATGTCTTAAATCAAACTATCAAAATACTTCGGGTGAATTTATTCCCTTTCAGTTTGAGCATGTTTTCTAAAATATTTTTAATTCTTACATTTTTTTTTTTCAAATAAATGCTTTTGATCACAAATATTTTTATTGTCATTCAACAGAACCAACAAAATAATTTTTATCAGCCACAAATTTTATTAATTATTTTAGTTGAACAACAAAATGAGGATCAAATATTCAAATTTAAGAAAGATGATAAATTCAAGCTTGGTGTCACGGTTATGCTTGTCTAGGGTGTGTTGCTTAAGGCGCGCCAATGACAACCCATCCTCCTCATGTTTTCATTTTATATGTATTTCCTTTTATCGTTTATTTATTTTTCTTGCATTTTTCAAGTGTATGACTTCTCATGTATTTTGATGTTCAAGTCTGCCAAAGGCAAAATGCTTTATAATATACTATAGGGAGTACGACTAGTTGTCAATCCTTCTTATCCGGAGTTGGTTTTCTATCAAGCTTGTGGTTGTCTCTTTGTTTAATTACTTGATAGTCTGCAACAAATATTCTTTCAAAATGTTTTCAACTGTTTTCTAAAGCTTTTTCTCTAACCTCATTTTTTAACACTGTTTTCCAAGAACGGGGGTGGAGGTTGCAAAATAGACACGTTGTGCCACCGACGATCTGAATTCTCGAGTTGGCTAAATTACTCGTGGGCGAGAGTATGCCGCACATCGCTTACGAGTCTCGACAAGACGCGATTGTGACTCTTGGCGCCCAAAAGAAGACCCAAGACCATTGAACATATTAATTTCATCATCCACTTTTTTTCTTTTCAAGGCTTGGATAAAGATAAAAATAACCTGAACTTGGTATTATTTTTTTTTGAAAAGGAGTAAGAAAATATTATTACGCCACTCGGGCAAACAATGAAAGGTCATTCTCGACCAACTTACAAATCCAACTTGGATAATAACCGATCCAAGTCTCATTACAGTTTGACATTCTCGCATATCTAGCAATACCATGCGAAACTTTATTATTCTGTCTAGGGCAAAATCTAAAATTAATATCAGTGAAAAAGGGCAGTATACTCCATATGACTCAACCAAAGCTTCCACATCTTTCCAAACAATTGTTCTCTTGTTGATAAAATCAATGGACAGCTTGCTATTGATTCCACCAACAATTTTGTACAACCCAATGACATGACTTGCCTTAGCCCAACTTGAATAGCCCATAATTCAACCATATGAGCCTCCATATGAAAGCCCAAACTCTTAGCTGAAGCCATCATCGACTCACCGTTGGAATTTCTGCAGATAATGCCAACACCCGTCGACAGGGGATCAGTCAAGCAAGCAGCGTCCGAGTTCATCTTCCAAAAATTCAATTGATGAGGTGTCCAGCCTGCATGTGTACTCGGAGCTGGATTTTCGACTCTCTGGAGATTTCTTCCATCATCTACCTCTTTGGAATTCATTCTTCAAAATGCTTCCAGGTAATCCAATATCCACTTGCTTTGGAAATTTATTGATGGAACATCTTCCCCGTGAATGACTTTATTCTTGTCGTTCCAGATCGACCAGCAGGTGACCGCTACAAGCTCAAGTTCCTCCCGCGATGACGTCGAATTGATCCCGATCCACCTATCCACGAAGCTTCCTCGAAATTCCTCTTCCAAGCAAACACAGTTAAAGGTTAGATTCCAGATATCTTTTGCTCTTTTACAATCAAATAAACAATGGTCAGTGTTTTCATATTGATAATTGCACATAGTGTTGGGTTTTATGTCCTAAAACTCGTGGATAGTAAATGTAACAAAATTAATCGATAAAGAGTTATTGAGTTTATTCAATAAGTAGTTATTGAACAGTTGTAATTATGCATTAATTGACCTAAATCCAATAAACTAGAACCCATGGCTATATAATGAACACTTGAACTTTATGTGTAGACATAAAAGCGGATCAAGTTCAAGTCATAGCCAAAACGGTCTATAGTATAGGGATAGAGGTTGGGTGCCTTATCTTGGGGACACTATGTGACGCGTCCCGCTTTGTATTTATTACAAACGATGTGATCCTGAATCGTTCATGTAACGACATGTGAGTGGGGGCGTCTTGTGCAAAGAGTTTGCATAAGACTAGGACCGAGAAATAAGTCACTTTCACCTTATAACACCGTTTACTGTGAAACTGACTATTTCATGCGATGACCTAGGTAACTCGATCTTAATCCTGAGCTAACTATGAACTCCTGTTTATTCAGGATTATCCTTTGATTTGCATGGGTGAGAGTGACCCAACATCGCCGTCTCAATAAGCCTACTATTTTGGGGATAAGACCGGGTAGATAGCTGGGGACATAGTCTTGCAAGATGGATTTCACTCCTACCCGCCTGTAGGGATAGTAGAGGTTGTTCCCTTAAGTGCTGACTTCAGGTCTTGAACAAAGGCGCGCCGATTCTCTCCTGGCACGAGAGGATTTTATGTTTAATGGTTGGACCATAGACAAATTGTTCATTATAGGATCAGTGGTACTTAAGGAACAAGATGTGTAACTTCAGGGGTAAAACGGACTTTTGACCTGCTGCAGTTACAAACAACCTGTGAAGGGTCGATTTACTAATTATTTAACGCTAAAGTTTAATTAATACACATTTCGATTTAAATATGAATAGAGATTCATATCGGTTTAAAAGAGAGATTGAAATTGGGGAAATTATATAATTTAGTATTGGATATTAAATTAAATAATTATCATTAATTAAAAAGTTTAATTAATGATATTAAAATTAGGGGTGCAAGAACCAACCGAAAAACCGAAAAAAACATCCCAAACCGACCGAAACAGCCACCGATTCGGTTTCGGTTCGGTCCAGTCGGTCGGCGGCGGTTTGAAGAATGGAGAAACCGACGATAAGCGGTTCGGCTCGGTTCATATTTAATGTAATCAGAAATATAATCGAGCCGACCGATTATAGATTCTGTACCGCTGCCGCATGCGTGAGTCCGTGACTTTCGTGCGTTCCATCCTCCTCCCTTTACGTGCGGCGTGAATATTGGAATATTGGAACAGATTTTTTTTTTAACTAAAATATTGGAATAGATTATTCTATATTTGATATTTCTATTGGAATAGTGGACTGGGCTTGATTATTCTATATTTGATATTTCTATTTTTTTTTTCAAGTTCAAGATTTCAATTTTAAGTCTTTCCTTTTGACCGATTTTGTTAATTTGAATATTTGAGTTTCATTTTCAATATTTCATTTTCCTCTTTTAGTTCCAAATTAAAATTTTCAATTAATTTTATTTTCTAAATTTTGTCTAGCCTTCTGCTGCAAGTTTCTTCCAAATTTTAAATTTTATAGTTTCCATTTTCTTATTCCAAATCTTAAAAGATAAATATATTCCTTATTTATTCAAAATGTTGAGATCTATAAAAAGAAAACACAAAATATATGAATAAGAATTACAAGAACATTGAAAATGAACACAAACATAAATTTGAAAATAATAATCAATCGGTTATCGGACTGGAGGGATTTGAGGAGAGGTTGAGATTTAGGTTGAGGCATTGAGCCGTCAAGGGAGAGAGAACAAATTCCCAAAGACACAACAAACTGCTTCTGCTACTGCACTGATCGACTACTCGTGTTGCTGTCTGTTTTTGTGAGTAATAGTATTGTTTGTATACTTTGAGTAATAGTATTTATTGCTTCTTCTGCTTGTGAATTAAATTGTAATTTTTTTTGATACATGAATTAAATTGTAAATTACTATTGCTTAATTGCTTTTCTTTTTGCTATTTAGTATTTACTTTGCTAAATGCTAATTAATAGTTAATATTTATATTTAGTAATTAGTAAACCATTATGCAATTGCAATTGCATAATATTGGCTACTGCACACTGTAGTAGTATTTCTATTTTATGTTTCTTAAAAGAAAAAGCATAGTATTTTATGTGTTTGAGAACAATTCTTAAAACCAATTTTTTTGCTAATTAAAGTTAAACAAACTAATCAATAAATTAGTAATGCTTTCCTTTAGCTTTACTTTAGTAATTAGTTTTTTTTTTTTTTTTTTTTTTTTTTTTTTTTTTTTTTTTTCTTCAGTTTTAGTGTTAGACTCTTAGTTTAGCTTTATTTTTAGCTTTAAATAGAAGGATATATTAGATTAATAAGTTTGCTTTCCTTTTAATTATTAATAACTTAAAATTTAATAATATTATTATTAATTGACACTGATATCAATTATCAAATCAAATCATGACAAGCTCAAAAAGAAATGAGGTTGAAATTGATTGTGAGGAGAACAACGATTTGGATGAACTTGCTGAGATGCCACCACCGCCACTTAAGAATGAGAGAAAGAGGAAAAGAACTTCTATGGTATGAGATCACTTCACTAAATTACCTGATTGTAGTGAAGATAAACCTCAAGCCAAATGTAATTATTGTGACACTGTATATGCATGTCATACAAAAAGGAACGGAACAGGGACAATGAGATTACATATTGAGAGCTATTGCAAAAAAAGTCATTTTGCAAAAAAAAAAAAAGATGCATCTCAACAGAAATTGGTATTTAAAAATAATGATGGTGTAGAAGATGATAAAGCAAATACATCACTTAAGTGTGCAACTTTCACTGTAGAAAATGCTAGGAAACTTCTCGCTGAAATGATCATAATTGATGAGTTATCCTTTACATTTGTGGAGAGTGAAGGATTTAGGAAGTTTGTAGAGGGGACGATCACTTTATTGGAACCTAAATTTGTTCTTCCTTCTCGAACTACAATTGCCAAGGATATTTTAGTTATATATGCCACCAAAAAGCAAGCTTTGAAAGAACTTTTTGTAGATCAAGGGTTTAGAATTTCACTCACAACAGATACCTGGACATCTTGTCAAAACATTAACTATATGGTATTGACAACACATTTTATTGATAGTAACTGGAAATTGCATAAGAGGATCATTAATTTCTCTCAAATAGATAATCATAAAGGGGAGACCATAGGAAGAGAAGTTGAACGATGTTTGAAACATTGGGGAATTGAAAAGGTGTTGACGTTGACTGTTGATAATGCTTCATCCAATGATACTGCTATTGCTTATCTAGTTAAGCATTTTAAACATGGATTGGTGTTGGATGGTGAGTTTTTGCATGTTAGATGTTGTGCACATATCCTTAATTTGATTGTGAATGATGGCTTGAAAGATGTTCATGAATCAGTGTCTCGAATTCGAAATGCTGTTAGATTTGTTAGATCTTCTCCTGCTCGATTTGAAAAATTTAAGAAATGTATTGAAGAGGAGAATATATCTAGCAATAGTCTTCTATGTCTTGATGTTCCAACAAGGTGGAACTCTACATATTTGATGCTTGAGGCTGCTGAAAAATTTGAGAAGGCATTTGATAGATTAGATTATCACGACCTAGCATACTTGAAAATGAAAGAGGAGAATCAAAATCCTAACAGTACAGATTGGGAGGTTGCTCGCATATTTACTAAGTTCTTATCCGTATTTTATGAGGTAACTCTTAGAATTTCTGGTTCACTTTATATTACTTCAAACATGGTCTTCGAAGAAATTTCAACTATCAAGAATTGTATACGGAAATATTCTTCAGGTAGTGGTGATAGTCCAATTATTATTGATGTTGCAACTAAAATGCAATTCAAATATGACAAGTATTGGGGGAGTAGTGACAAGGCAAATTACTTATTATATGTTGCATTTGTTCTCGATCCTCGTCACAAGATGAAGTTCCTTATATATTGTTTCAATCAGTTATTTGAGGATAATGTGGCAAAGGAAATTGGAAAAAAAGTGGAAGATGTGTTGAGACGATTGTTCAACGAGTATAATTCGTTAGAGTCTAAGAATGCTTCATCTTGTTCAAAAAGTCGAATGAGTCAACAATCCACTTCTACTGATTCTACTGCTAGAACAAGTAATCATTTTCGCTTTCAACATGCTGATATGGAAGATGATGATGATGATTTTGATGTGGACACAGAGGTGGATGTTTACTTATTGGAACGTCGTGCAAAAGGGGATGATAATTTTGACATCTTAGAATGGTGGAAAGTGAACTCTTCTAGGTACAGGGTTCTTAGTAAGGTTGCATGAGATGTTTTGGCAAATCCAGTGTCTACAGTTGCTTCTGAGTCTGCATTCAGTACTGGTGGAAGAGTGATAGATCTTTTTCGCTCCACACTGGCTCCATCCACAGTTGAGGCACTTATTTGTGCACAAAATTGGCTACGTTCTAATGCTATCAGTATTGATCTTCAATCACATTTGGAGGAAATCTCTCGCTTTGAAGAAGGTTTGATACTTTTTAATCTTTAAATATTAATTTCAAAATTCATTAATTTTTTAAATTATTATTATTATTTTGTATTTGTAGATCTCAAATCATGCATAGAGGAAGCAGCTAAAGGACAAGGAGCAAAGGAAAATGTTTAATTGTTTATGCTTGATGGAAGAAGATAAAAGAAATAACTCGAAGTGAAAACTGAAGTTTGAAGCTGAATTCAAAATTGTTTGCTTAATTGCTTTTGCCTTTTACAATTGGTTGTTTTTTTAGAATTTAATTTAGTTCGTAATTTTTTTGTTTAATTTTACAGTGAACTAGTGAAGTAAAAGCTTTTGTGATTCTTATTCATCTAAGTTATCTTTAATTGTATTATTTATTAGATATTAAAGTAAAATAACTCTAACTATTGTTTTATTTTACTTTTTACTTTTAATTCAAGAAATTGAAAATATTGACCAAAAAAATTTACAAAATACAAAACAAAACTGGAAGAAAGAATTAAGAAAGAAAGTATTATCTATTAAGGGAAAAGAGAAATAAATAAAAAAAAGTAAACAAAAGAAATAGAAATAAATAAATAAATAAATAAATAAAGTAAACAAAAGAAAGAAAAATAAAGGAAATAAAAAAAGGAAAAGGACAAATCTCACACTCCCATTCACATCCAGCCATTCCCTATCCTTCCCACTCCCAGCTCCCAATTCCCACCCCATCCCAGTTCCCACATCGGTTAGATTTTAGTTTTGGAGCAATCCCAAAGCAATAAATTGAAAGGATATCAGCCCGTGCTTCTACAAAATATGAAAGAAAAGAATAATAAAAAGGCATGAGTCACTGAGTCGTGCACAAGCGTGCGTGACTCAACTCGACCCGCGACCCAATCCAAGGCGCGCGGTTCGCCGATTGTATAACCAAACCAAACCGTCGGTTAAGCGGTCGGTTCGGTGCGATTTTACATAGTAGGCGGTTCGGTGGCGGTTTTTAGTATTTTTTATCTAAATAAGCTGTTCGGCTTCGGTTTTGCATAGTAACCGAGCCGAACCGAGCCGCTTGCACCCCTAATTAAAATGATATATCAATTTCATTTAAAATTAATTGTCTAATTAATTATAAAAGTTGAAATTGATTAAATTGAAATTAAGAATTTCAATTTCTTGGTGGAAATTTTTGAGCATGTAAATTACATGCAATTGATGACAATTAGACAACAAAACTTGATGACTAATCAAGTTCTACCAAGCCTTGCCTTCGCATATATAAAGATCATCTTCTTCTTTTGAAGATGATGGATTTTTATAGAATAGCACATGCAAAAGATTGAAAGGACACTCTCTCTAAAAGCCATGGTCTTCAAGCTCTCAAACCCATATCTTTCTCCCTCAATTTCATCATGCTCGGGTTCCCACAAGCCCGTTCTAAGGCTGGAGAATAGCGGGGAAGATCTTGATGGTCGTCTACAACTTGTTCGTGATGAGTAACAACCAACGGATTGCAAGAAATCGAGCTTCAAAGATAAATTTAATCTTCCTCTGTTTTTTCGATTTATTTACATGCTTTTAATTAGAGAAATTAATGAAATTAAATGTCCAAGATCGTCAATTGCTTCCACACGAGTTATGTAAACTCCTTCACATAGGGCATTGTGTAGGAGTATCAATTCCTCTGTGGTGAAGATTAATTCTATTAGGGATGGAATTATTTAAAGCTTTCCAACAAAAAATTTTGATTTTAGTCAGAATTTTTAGCTTCCAAAGATTATCCCAGACTTGTTTCATAGGGTTTGTACTAGAAGAAATACCATCTATTTTTCTTTAATGTAAAGTTTGTAACCACTTTTAACCGAGTACACACCCGTTCTATCATAGTGCCAAATTAGTTTATCTTTGAGATTTTTATTTGTAGGGATACTTCTTATAGCATCATAGTTTAAACTGAGAACAAAAGCTTTAATTTTATCTAAATCCCAAGACCCCGATGGGAGAATGAAATCAACCACTTTCTTATTTGCCATCTCTCCATCTATACAAGTAGGTTTAAAAGTAATTTCTTTTGGGATCCAAGGATCATGAAACATTGATGTGTCCTCCCCATTTCCTATTTTGAATCTAAGGCCTTTCATAAGCAGTTCCCGGCCCCATATCAAAATCTTCCAAAGGTAAGACAAATTCCTACCTAAATTTGCTTCTAAAATACTTGAATCCCTGAAATATACACTTTTTAGAAATCTAGCAACTAAGGACTCAGGGTTATTTAATATTCTCCAAACTTGTTTGGCAACTAAAGCCTTATTAAAACCCTCTATGTCCCTAAAATTTAGGCCACCCAAACTTTTAGGCAAACATAGTTTATCCCATCTAATCCAATGCATTTTCTTTTTATTATTATTCTAACCCCACCAGAATCTTGCAAAGACTTTAGAAATTTCATTACATAACGTTTTAGGGAATCTAAAAACACTCATGGCATGTGAGGGGATAGCTTGGCCTATGCTTTTGATAAGAATTTCTTTGCCCGCAATAGACAAAAGGGAATCCTTCCAACCTTGGACTGTTTTCCAAACCTTATCCAGGATATAACTGAAATCTTTAGACTTGCTTTTAGATAGTATAGAGGGTACTCCTAAGTATTTACCAAAGTTGCTAACACTCTTTACTCCTAGTATGTTACTTAGATAGGTCTTTCTGTCATTTTCTAGTTTAGGAGAAAAGAAAATGGCTAATTTAGAATAGTGTTATTGATTCACCTGATTCAACTTCATAAGTCTTTAAAATACTTTTTAGGGAAACTAGTTCACATTCCTCAGCCTTACAAAAAATTAAACTATCATCAGCAAATAAGAGGTGAGATATATTTGGACCATTTGAACAAGAAAAACTCGATAGACATCTATTAGTGTTAGTAGTATTTATTAAATGGGATAGCCCTTCTGTTACTAGTAAAAACAAATATGGGGAGAGCAGATCGCCTTGACGTAAACCTCTATTAGATCTAAACTTACCCTTTTTCTCTCCATTAATAAGAACAGAAAATTCAGTCGAGGAAATACAACTCATAACCAAATCCACCCATCTTTGATTGAAACCCAGTTTTTGCATTATTCTTTTTAGATAAGGCCACTCAACACGGTCATAAGCCTCTTAAATCTATTTTAAAGGATGCCATTTTCTTGCTATTAAATCTATTTTTCTTTATAGCGTTAAGCATTCATGACCAATGATAATATTGTCCGATATGAGTTTGCCTTTTATGAAAGCTGACTGGTTTTCTGAAATGATGTTTTTAAGGATACAATTCATTCTATTAGCCATAGTTTTTGTTATGATTTTGTAGTTAACATTACAAAGGCTAATAGGCCTATAATCTCCTACTTCTTTTGGATTAGGGATTTTAGGAATTAGGGCAATATTAGTGTTATTCCAGCTTTCAATATTTTTTTGGCCATTAAGAAAATCAAGGCATTCCTTAGCAATCTTATCTTCTACTATGTTCCAATATTTTTTATAGAATAGAGCTGGGAATCCGTCAGGCTCGGGGGCTTTTGTAGGGAACATTTGACTAATGGCTTCCTCCACTTCTTTCCTAGTAACAGACTTCATAATAATATTATTCATCTGTTGATCCACTTTAGGCTGTAAACCTAGCAGAGCATTATCTATTTGATCTATATTGGGGTTGGAAGAGCTAAAAAGGGATTCAAAATAGTCTGTGAAGGTTTCTTCAATAGTAGAAATATCCTCTATCCAGTTACCATTTAAGTCCATTATTCCAGAAATTTCATTTTTCTTTTTCCTTAAAGAAGCCTTTTTGTGAAACCATTTAGAGTTTTTGTCCCCCCATTTGAGCCAATCTTCCCTAGACCTTTGTTTCCAATATATTTCTTTTTCTTCTAGAAGGTTATTCAGCTCAAATTCTATACCATGGATAATATCGAAATCAACATTAGGAATATTATTATAGGCATCTTTCAAGGCTTTTTTACATTCCTTTATTCTGTTTTTTCTATAAGAGTTAACTTCTTTCCCCCATTTAGCTAGAGCAGAAGAACAACTTTTAAGATTATTCGATAAAGAATAGTGAGTGTCGATATTACCCTTCCAGTCACCATTGGTTGAAATTAGGTCTTTGCATTCTTCATATTTGGTCCATAGCTCTTCGAACTTGAATTGGTTTTCCCTTCTACCGAAATTCCTTGATCTTCTGTTACCGATTCGAATTTCTATCGGTTTATGATCTGAAAAGAACCAGTCTAGGTTCTCAGTACCTGCAAAATTAAAAAGAGAATCAAAGTTAGTATTACATAAAAACCGGTCAATCCTTTCCCATATGAGGTTGCCCCTTCTGTTTCCATGCCAGGTAAAAAGGTCACCAAACGGATTCAAGTCTCTGAGGCCACAATCATCAAAACATTTTCTAAAGTCTTCTAAAAAATTCCTTTCTCTTTGTGGACCTCCTAATTTTTCTTCATTCTTAAGGATTTCATTGAAATCCTCCCCTAACAGCCATGGTGTATTCCCTTGTGAGTGTAAACTTTTAATCAAATTCCAAGTATGTTTCTTTTGTCTTGCTTCAGGAAAACCATATACCCCAGTAAACCTCCAAGTAGATCCTTTCCAAGTAATGTCAGAGTCAATGTGGTTGTTTGAAAAAGAACGAATAGACACTGAGTTTTGGTCCATCCATAGCATGCATAATCCTCCTTTTGAGCCTACACTCCTAACTGTAAAACACCCATCAAACCTACATTTGTCTTTAATCTTGCTTGTTGTGTTCTCATCGCATTTAGTTTCACAAAGAAAAAGAATCTGGGGGCGCCTTTGATGGGTTGAAATCCCTTTTGGCAGCGGAAGCAAACAAGACCGATCTCGAATTAAGTTTCAATTTTAGAAAAAACCGGTACATTGACAAATCAAAATTAGAAACAATTTCTAAATTAAACTAGATCAAGCATGCTGTAAAAGAAGATCTAAAATATTTTAGATCGGAAACTTACATGGATTTGAAGAACGATCAACACAATTCTCCAATTCACGTTCTTCTTCCTCCCAATGAACACCACCACGTTGGATCACCCGCTATGACTCTTGGGACTTGAGATCGGCTTGTGGGAACCAATCTAGATGCCTTGGATGGGAATTTTCAGCAAGGTAATTGTTGTGATTATGGTAGAGAGAATGTGAAAAAATCAGAGAGAAAACTTCTCTGTAAACCGGCGTGAGGGAGAGAATGATCGTGATTCTTAGGTAACCCCTCTCCACTTAACGATAAGTGGGGAGGGAGTTAAAACCCTACTCAATCTAGATCGTTGGATGAAATCCAAACGATCTTGGCCGTCTACTAATTAAATAATAATAATCATTTAATTAATTAATTATAATTAATTTAATTAAAACAATATTAATTAAATCAATTATAACATAAGGTATTTAATTCAATTTGGATCATATTCAATTGAATTAAAATGACCATTCAATTTTTTGAACAGATTTATGTTATTGCTTGGACTGTTTGGAGTGATCGAAACAATATTATGCATAATAAGCCGATTTCTCCTATGGAAATCAAGTGTGAATGGATCAATGGATACTTGTCCGAGTTCAAAAGTGCAAACCAACGGAAACGAAGTAAGGAGCAATCTGAACAGGACGTCTGTCAGATGATTTCCCAAGGACAGAATTTGATTATGCATGTTGATGCAGCATGTGATTTTGAGAATCGTCGTTGTGGTATTGGTATAGTGCTCCGTAATCGGAATGGTCATTTGAAGTGTGCGAAGCAACAAGGTTTGATTACTTTTACTTCTTCGTTATGTGCTGAAGCGATGGCCATACTTGAAGGTATGAAGATAGCAATCCAAAATGGAGTGCAGCGTTTGACCATCTTTTCAGATTCTTTAGCTTTGATCTCTATTATTATGCGGAAGGAACGGTGTACACTGGAATGTGCTACAATCTTTTGGGACATTGAGAATCTTCGAGGTTCGTTTCAAGAGATCTTTCATGCAAATCGCGAGTTTAATTATTTGGCGGATGCTCTAGCCCGTACAGGGCTGTATGATTCACCACAAATGTGGTTCTCAGACTATCCCGATTGGGTAATACGTTTCGCTCATTGTGAGCAACGTTTATTTGTAACCCCTTGGGGATCTTTATCTTCTTAATATAATCCTTTTTGGTTAAAAAAAAATGACAATTCAATTAATTCTATTAATTGAATCCACATTAATTAAATATCAAATATTTAATTAAATTTACAATTGAATCATATTCAATTTTATCTCCCTCATTTAACATATAGTTTTAATGTGCATCAAAATGTACATTAATATAAACTATAGTATTAATTTGATTAAATCACATTTAACCAAATTAAATTAAATTAATTAATTCCCCAATTAATTAATTCATGAATTAATCAAATATCACATATTTAATTAAATTCATAATTCTCTTTTTAATTAATTTTGAATTGTATCCAAAATTAACTATAAAGTTTAATTCTTTAATTAAACTTTATACTATAATGTATCTCCATACATTATATTAATTTCATTTAATATCAAGACTAAATTATCTCAGAACCCGTTATGAGCTAGCAGGTGGACCTAATGAACCTATAGATCAGAAGCTCCAACGATACGAGATTGATAAGCTAAACTCATTAACCGAGTCAATCAACATTCGTTAACTGTGGGTCACTCCACTAAAGACCCTCTTCTCACTGTAGAATATTTCTGTGTCCATGGATATCGACCAATGCAGTAAGTCAATCCTTCACGTGTGTTCGTAACACCAGCTGGGTCAAATTACCGTTTTACCCCTGGGTTACCTCTAGATCCTTAAGTACCACTGATCCCTCTAATGAACAACCTGTTTAGGGCCCAACCACTAAACAGAAATTCCTCTCAGGCCAGGAGAGGACAACGTGCTTTTATTCAAGCCCCGGAATCAGCCCTTAAGGGAACACACATCTACTTGCTCCAATAGGGGAAGGAGTGAATTCCATCTTGTACTGTTATGTTTCTAGCCCCCATTCGGTCTTGCCCCTGAAATGGTAGGAATGTTGAGTCGGCGAACTGGCCACTCTCACCCATACAAATCTAAGGACAATCCCTCTTGAAAAGGAGTTCATATCAGACTCAGGATTGGGATTGAGTTACCTAGGTCATCCGATTGAAATAGAAACCTAAACTAGTCAACGACGTTACATCTAGTGGTTACTATTTTGCAGTCCGGTCTTATGCAAACTCATTGCATAGAATACCCCCACCCGCATGTCTCCTACATGGATGCTTTGGATCATTGCATCTGTATTGGATACAAGGTAGACCGTATCACATAGTGTTACCAGGATAAGGTACCCAACCTTATCCCTATACTATAGACCATTTAGGTTGTTACTTGGACACCGATCCCCGTATGTCACTACATATCAGTCCAAGTTTCATTTAAACAACCTTGGATCTTAGTTTATTGGATTTAGGGTTTATTAATGCAAACTCAATTATTCAATAACCAAATTACTGAATCACTCAAATAACGCTTTATTGAGATCGATTAATTTGTTTCATTTACTATCTACGAGTTTTAGGGCATAAAACCCAACAACTCCTACTTGAACTAAAACTCTAGTTTAATGGGATGTACAATAATCTATTCAGCAGTGGGTGTATAAATACATGTATAAAACATATACAATGTACAAATACAATAAACTAGGGCATCACTATACCCATTACATAATGGTATCACTATATCCATTACATTTCTCCCACTTGCCCTAGATTCCATCTTTGTACATAACTCGTAGACCTAGACCTTCTAAATGACTCTCATACCCTTTAGCTGAGAGAGCCTTCATGAATTAATCAACAACATTCCATTTAATTAATCAGCAATACAGTGGTGCTGTGGAAAATTCAAAAGAACCTTGCAGCCAAAGACAATTCACATTAATTAAATGGAATATTGTTGATTAATTCACGAAGGCTCTCTCAGCTAAAGGGTATGAGGGTCATCTAGAAGGTCTAGGTCTACGAGTTATGTACAAAGATGGAATCTAGGGCAAGTGGGAGAAATGAAATGGGTATAGTGATACCATTATGTAATGGGTATAGTGATGCCCTAGTTTATTGTATTTGTACATTGTATATGTTTTATACATGTATTTATACACCCACTGCTGAATAGATTATTGTACATCCCACTAAACTAGAGTTTTAATTCAAGTGGGAGTTTGTTGGGTTTTATGCCCTAAAACTCGTAGATAGTGAATGTAAACAAATTATATACTTGTTTTAATAAAGTGTTATTAAGTTTCTGCAATAAAATGTTATTGTTAAATATTGCACAATTTAACCCAAATCCAATAAACTAAGATCCAAGGTTGTTTGTATGTAACTTGAACTAGTATGTGGGGACATACGGGGATCGATGTTCAAGTAACAACCTAAAAGGTCTATAGTACAAGGATAAGACTGGGTACCTTATCTTGGTAACACTATGTGATACGACCCGCTTTGTATTTGATACAGACGTATTGATCAAAAGCGTCCATGTAGTAGACATGCGAGTGGGGGTATCCTATGCGATGAGTTTGCATACGACCGAACCGCGAAATAGTAACCACTAGCCGTAACACCGTTAACTAGTTAGGTTTCTATTTCACAAGGATGACCTAGGCAACTTAGTCTGAATCCTTAGTGGATTATGGACTCGTTCACGAGAGATTGTCCTTTGATTTGTATGGGTGATAGTGGCCAGCACACCGACTCAATAAGCCTACCATTTTGGGGACAAGACCGAGTGGGGAGCTGGGAACATAATCACACAAGATGAAATTCACTCCTTTCCGACTTTTGTGGAAGTAGATGAGTGTTCCCTTAAGTGGTGTCTCCGGGTCTTGAACAAAGGGCCCTACCCTCTCACTGGCCCAAGAGGGGTTTCTGTTTGATGGTTGGACCACAAACAGGTTGTTCATTAGAGGAGCACTGGTACTTAAGAAGGTAAAGGTAACTCATGGGTAAAACGGTAATTTGACCCAGCTGGAGTTACGAACACTCGTGAAGGACTGACTTGCCGTTATTGGTCGATATCCATGGACACAGAAATATTCTACAGTGAGAAGAGTTCAGCTGTGGGTCTTCCTTATTTCCTCCAAGTTGAAGGTAATGGAACTTTCTTTTTCATCATCCTTCCATCTGAAATTTCTCCATTCATTAATCAATTCATCTAATTCCATTGCAGGGTGGTGCTCTTCTTTCGTTGTTCTCTTCTCCAAGGTTGCTGATTTCTTCCGTTGATTCTAGTTCCAAAGTGGCTTTCTTCTTCTGCTGCTTTTCCTTCTTCCAGCACTCCAGTTGATGCAGGCCCCAACTTTTCAGGGGAAATCTCCAAGAATCGAAGACCGGTCTTGATTATCTAAAACTTTATCTTATTTTTTTATCCTAAACTTTTAACAACATTGGCAAAATGTACCCACTTTTACAGGTTAAAAAAAGTATTCAAATATTTGTATGAATTGTAGAATTAACAAAAATACAAATCAGTAGGCTTTTCCTTTTTTTTTTTTTTTCATTTTTTTTTATTGAAATCTGTATTTTTAGTGGAATAATTTAATAGTCAATTTTGTACCTTAATAGAATTTAATTTCACATAAAGCTTGATTTTTAATAAATTTGTGAGTTCGTAGAGTTTCTGACATTATTGTTTGTTTGAGTCGGTAAAATTTGAATAGAGAGTAACAATTAAAAACAAAATTGATACAACTTGTGAACTTTAGGGTAGAAATTTGACTTTTTTTGAGCGAAGTCAAGTTTTTGTTTACTGAAGTAAACCAGAATGTAAAAGGCTTGTTTGATAGATAATCCGAATTCTTTTTTATGTTTTCGAATTCACTGAATTCAGTGAATTTGCACGTTTGACAGATGCATTTTTTAAAACTGTTTTTGGATTTTGTGATCCAAATAGTGTAAATTCTAAAAAACAACTTTTTCATGTTTTCAGTGTATGCAAATTTTGAATTTGAAATTTTCAAATGAAGGATTAAATTAAAAAAGATAAAAACTTTAATCAATATAGTATTTCATGTTATAAACTCAATTCAATGAAAACATGATTAAAGTTTATAACATGATATTGAGTTTATAACATGAAATACTATATTGATTATTATAATAATTAAATGATATTGTAAAATAATAATTATACAAAATTTAACTAAATAGTTTATATTGAACCTAATATATTTTATTGATAACTACAAATAATTTATGGTTTATAAATATATTATCAAACACATTTTGAACAATTGTTTAAATTGAGATCCAATTTCTGACTACCAAATACATATCTAAAAACATGAAATACAACTCTGTTTTTATTGAATCACTTGTTTTCCAATTTTTGGACCTTCAAAGAAAGATGATAAGTCCGAGCTTAGGCCCAAAAGAAGATCCTAGGACATTGAAGATATTAATTTCACCATCCACTTGTTTTCTTTTTAAGTTTTAGATAGAAGATTCTTCAAAAAAAAAAAAAGTTTTAGATAGAAGATCAAAATTAACCCAAACTTAGTATATTTTTTACCCTCGAACTTTTTAATGATATTGGCAAAGTGTATTAATTTTTATCCTAAATTTTTAATTTCATCAAATCGCATCAAATTGCACCTTAAGGTTGAATAAGTGTTTGCAATTTTGATTTTAAACTTTAAAAAGAGGTTCCCGTTCCAGAAATTGTTAGAAAAAAAGTATTTACAAGAATGTTGAATAAATATTTGGTATGAATTGTAGGATTTACACAAATACAATTAGTTTTTTTTCCCTTTTTATTGAAACTAGTTTTTTAACACGTGCCTTGCACGTGGTATTCCCGATTATTTTATCATGTTGATAGAATTTTATTTTCATTTCATCATACATATATAATATATAGTAATAATTTATATATAAAAAAGGTTGTGTATATATCTGACACTCTCATTTACACTTACAATAGAATAAATGAATTATAAATTAATACATAATTTTCAAACAACATTTTTTTAGAACATAGATAAGACAACAAATTTTATGCAAAAGAATAGAGGAATTTTTTTATATGGTTGTAGAAGTTCAAAATTATTCAAATTTTCACTTTTAAATATATATAGATATATAGATATAATATATACATTATATGATTAAAGATAAACTCATAATTTTATAATTCATTTTTTGGTATAAATTGATAAAACTCTTAATAAATTAACCTAAATCAATTTTATGTATTTAATGAGATATAATATATATTAAAAAATTTGTATCAAATGGTTAGTTTTAGAAATTATACTAAATAGAAATCTTATTTAATTTAAGAAAATATTTTAAAATTTTTAATTTTTAGTTATTTTTTATTTAATACTAAAAAAAACTAACAGTTATTACAAAATAAATAAAGATAATAAAATCATTTTTTAATATTGTGATTTTATGGAGAAAATCAACGAATATAATCATGTACCACGAATTAAGTTTAAAAATCATAACACAATTATTATTATTATTTGAAAGAAGATAAATACATTTACAAAAGAGACAATACTTGTGCACTTCAAGAGAATACTCGTACGCTTAACTTAAAAACGTTGTTAGGTTTGACTTCAATGGACTATATCATGTTCAAGCTTCCCTATTTGCATATCTTGAAGGTTTTTCTCTTGAATTATAAAATATTAGATTTAAGCATTGCAACACCCAAAAAAAAAAATGTTAGATATTAAGCAATCTAATAAAAGTTATAAGGCAAGGAAAAGCAAAACAATGAATAAAAGAAGAAAACAAACCTAAGTAGAAGTGAATGTCCAAATGTTTGGAAAAAAAAAAGTCGAAGAGAGTTCTTTATATAGTTGTAAAAGATAAAAGTTACAAAACCTTTGAAATCTTATCATTAAATATACTTAAAGATAAAATCATAAATTTTAGAAATAAACACATATGACTTTTTACATAATAACATTTTCTTAAAGATAAAATCATAAATTTTAGAAATTAAAATTATATAAATTGAGAGATATGACTTTTCATATTCTAACATCTTCTCTTAAATACATCTTCTCTTAAATACGGTCAAGTATGGAAGTGATAATATGAAAAGAAAATTAAACATTTGATGTTAATATATATATATTTTTTTTGTATAAAGAGTGCCTTCCGATATTTTTTGTTGTAAACAAATTATTTTTTATTTTAATTAAATAATAAAACAAAATATATATAATAAATATTAAAAAAAAACTATTAGTATGGGTGGTGAGTCAATTTTTTTGTGCTAAATAAATTTAATAAGAAAAATTTAGGTATTATCTTAAAAACAAAAGATAATATTGTCCAAAAAACATTTTTTCACCTTCACACTTTTATGAAATCATAAATTTTAGAAATAAAAAGATATATCTTTTCACATTCTAACATCTTCTTCAAGATAAAATCATAAATTTTAAAAATTGAGAGGTAGAACTCTTCATCTTCATACATCTTCTCTTAAAAACTTATAGGTTATGTATGGAGGTAAGAATATGCAAAGAAAATTAAATAATTAATATTAATATTAATATTAATATTATTATTATTTTAGAAATAGAGAGGTAGAACTTTTCATCTTCTAACATCTTCTTCTCTTAAATACTTATAGGTTATGTATGGAGATAAGAATATGCAAAGAAGATTAAATAGTTAATATTAATAATATTATTATTATTATTTTATAAAGAGTGGCTTTCGATGCTTTTTGTAGTAAAAAATGATTTTTTTTATTTTAATTAAATAATAAAACAATTGTTAAAATATGTTATAAAAAAAAAACTATTAGTATTGTTGGCGGATAGATTTGTTTTAATTATAATTTTCTTTTTTGTGCTAAATCAATTTAATAAGGAAAATCTAGGTATTATCTTAAAAACAAAAAATAATATTGTCCAAAAAAGTTTTTTTTTTCCACCTTCATACTTTTATGATTAATAATGGCATATTTTGTAAATTTAAAATTTGGCAAAGGGACAAAATGGTCCAAAAATGATTCTCCTTCTTAGCCACTTTTTAAGGTAGTATTTTAAAGGTAGTATAAGATATAAGATATAAGATATAAGATTAGATAAGATAAGATTATAGATTTAATTCATTCACGATAATTAATTTAATTTATTATTGATAGTTAATTAAGTAATTAATTTTTATTTATAATCAATTGAAAACTTTGTGAGACATTAAGTTACACATTATATTTTTTTCTCAACAAAATAAACATAAGCTTGTAATTGATGCAACACAATTCCATTTTTCAACCAATATTATTAATAAAAAAAAATACACTAATTATAAGAGAACGAAACAAAAATCAAATAGTAATTAAAAAAAATCAAGATCCAAGATTCACACCCTTTTCTAGATTTGCTCACTTGACAAACATTAATATACAAATACAATCATTCAACTTCATCAAAGTTGAGTTGTAACATCAAAAGTCTAGGATTCGAAATAGATTTGACACATGCATCCCTAATACAATTATTCAACTTCATCGAAAGTGGAGTTGTAACATCAAAAGTCTTGGATCCGAGATAGATTCGACGCATGCATCCCTTAAAACGACTTGAATATACCATTACCAACACTTTGAGATGTTTTGAAAATTGAAGAGGCTTTGAGAGCAAAGAAAACAAAGAGAAAAAAGATGAAGAAATAATGAAACTCAAGTGTTGGGGAAGGAAATGGTGAAAAAAATCCCATTTTATAGTAGTGGAATATGATAGTTACAAAACCTATTGAATTCTATAACTTATATAATTCCATTATGAGTTATAATTAAAGAAAATTGTAGGAAAAGCTTTTTATATTCCCATCTTTTAATAGTTCATATGTATTTATTATTGTTAATTAAGTATTAATTAATTAATTTACTATTTATATTTAATTGTCAATGGCACAACTTGTAAATTAGTAAATCAAAGTAAGGACAAAAGTGTCCAAAAAAGTTTTTTAAACATCCTCACCTTTTAATATATTATAGATTATAGATTTGTAAGTTTTGATGGAGGTCGATTCTGTAGTTCAGTCATGTTTAATTTCATATAAAACTTAATTAATTAAATTAGTGAGTTTTTGAAGTTTCTTACCTTATGCGGAATTTGAATAGAGGGTAGAAATTGCCCTACTTTATCTAGTAAAGTAAACCAGAATGGTAAACTTCTAGCTAGCTGAGGATCAAACACTAAAAAAACGAACTTTATTTACAATATGAAACCTGCTTCCTCATCATGCGGAAAAGTTTTTAAAGACTATTCTTCAGAAAGCTCCACCTAAACTAAAACATAGAGGACAAACGTGGGCTCACAAAACATGAAAAGAAACTTCTTATACGCTGGAAGAAGGGGTGCAGCTGCACTTGCAACCCGACATGCAACGCCTGCAGCTCGAAAGGCTCGGCGACGCGCCGCCCCAATCGCACCGCTCAACACATGCGGACCTGGAACCGCCGCCCCACAGGCACTGCGCCATGCAGCGCAGAGGCGGAGCGCAGGCCGGGCAGTCCACGTCCATCCTGCCCCTGATGCAGTCGCCGCACCCCTTGGCGTCCGCCGGGCAAGCGGCTGCCAGGCAGACGGCGGCCATCAGAATGATAACGGGCGTGATTAGTGAGTGAGATCGTGATGAAGTGTCCATGTGTGGAAGGAAGTAGTTTGGTGCGGTGGATTGAGAGGAAATTAATAGAGATGGGAATTGAAGAGGAAGGTGGAAGTTGAGGTGTGTATTAAATTGAAGGGTGTTATTCAATGTGGTCAGCCATGCATTTCTTGGTTTCCTCAATTCTTTCTGATGCGTAATTGCGAAATTTTTCCAAAGTATTTAAAAATATATCCCATAACTTTATTTGAAAATAATGCTACTCAAATGATAATTAAAATGGAATAAATCAATATGCTTGCTTATTTCATTTTTAAGATGTGTAAAATAATTTGAAATAAAAGTAAAAAATAGAGAAGATGACAAGAAGAAGATGAAATGTTGAATAGATTTTAAAAGATTAGTGAGTAAGAAAAAAAATGATTGTAGAAGATAAACAATCAATATTGAAAAAAATATGTTCATAATAAATAGGATATATAAAATTTTCTATATCTCAAAAAAGAAGGATGAAATGAAAAAAGAGAAATAAATATAGGAGGAAGAAACTTTTTTCCCTTTATCAAAAAAAAAAAAAAAAAACTTTTTTCCCATCCTATAATTATAACGTTGGATCCAATTATAATTTGTAGGGTGTTGGTTGAGAATCCAATTCAAATAAAATATCTATAGATATCCAATAATCAATCACCAATGACAAAATTACATCAACTCAAAAATATGCATGACTTTATTTGTTAATAAAATGTTATTAAATTATATAATAACTAATAAGTACACATCTTAAAAAGGGATTTAAGATTTTATTTAGTTAATTCAATGCAATGGCGGATCCAGAATCTTATGACAGGGCACAAATTCACATACGGTTATAAAAGTTTATGTATATGAATTTTTTGGTTTGTGTCTATATAGTATTTGAACTTTAAAAAGTGTCGAATAGATACCAGAATTTTTGTACTAAAGAAAAAGATATCTAAATTTTCAATTTTCGGTCTAGTAGATCCATAAAGTTTCAATTTTACCTCTAATAGTTCTCTTACATTTTCAAAAATTTGAAAAATTAAATGTTATATAAAATTTAATTTTGTACCTGTTGAATATATATATATTTTTAATACATCTATTAAGTATAACATTAAAAGTATAAGGTTCAACTAGAAGTACAATTCAATTTTATGTCTAATAGCTCAACCAACAAAAAATACTTACTAATACTATGACCAAGAGGTTTGTGGTTCAAATCCCTCACCCCATATATTGTAAAAAAAAAAAAAAAAAATCAAAATTACAAATTCATAGAGCTATTAGATGTTTTTAATTTATTATTAAACACAAAATTGAAAGTTGAAAGATCTATCAAACACAATTTTGAAAATTTAAGGACCAAAATTTCTAATTTAATCTTCATATAAATACATTAAAATTTAAATAGCAAATGAAATTTCTAAAATAACTCATTATGGAATTATAATAACAAATGAAATTTGAAATAATTATCAAAATTATTTAAAATTGAAATAAGTTGCAGAATTTTCTAAAATAATTTATGTAAAATACGCAAGTTGGTTAAAGCTCAAAACAGGGCCCAAGAACGTAGAAGCACTCAATTGTGCCCCTTTGGACCAACAAACCAAAGGAAATTTTGGTTATAATAATGGAAAACTTAATACATATATGTAAAAACAACAATGTGAGGGGGCACGTGCCCCATCTGTCCCTGATTGAATGACCGTGTGAAAGTCATTAGGAAAAATTTCCCTCTGGAGTCCAGACCAAGTACTCATTCTTAAACCACTCTTTTCTATAGAGAGCAAAATTTTACATTTTAATTATGTATATATATATATTGAAAGTTTAGAGGGATGGGGCAACTTAGTGAGAAAACATGAAAAATCTTACCACCTTATCCATGTGTATTACCCTATATAATGCCATATATTATAAACATTCATGAATGAATACTACTATTTACTATAGTTGACTACATTAGGATCATTTAAGAATGATATAGTTCCAACACATTGAAGAATTATTTATGAAGAAAAATTTACATACTAAACCAAATAAGTATGTACAAAAGCACTAGAAGATTCTCTCTGTTGGATTTTACGTCCTAAAACTCGTGGTTTGTAAACTCTAAACATATTTCTTATTTACAATAAAGTTGTTATTGAGGTTATTCAGTGAAACATGTGTTATTTAACCTAAATTCAATAAACTGAGATCCTTGGCTATAACATGAATACTCGAACTATATGTAGAAACAAAAGAATGGATGAAATTCAAGTATATAGCCAAAACGGTCTATAGTATATGGATAAGGTTGAGTACCTTATCCTGGGGACACTATGGATGCGACCTACTTTGTGAATAATGCAAACGATGTGATCCTGAATCGTTTATGTGGAGATAATGTGAGTAGGGACATCCTGTGCAATGAGTTTGCATAAGACCAGAGCGAGAAATGAGTCACTCTCACTTTATAACGCCATTTACTGATGAGACTGACTATTTCATACGATGACCTAGGTAACTCGATCTTAATCTTGAGCTAACTATGAACTCCTGTTTATTCGGGATTATCCTTTGATTTGCATGGGTGAGAGTGGCCCAACTTCACCGACTCAATAAGCCTACCATTTTGGGGATAAGACCGGGTAGATAGTTGGGGACATAGTCTTACAAGACGACATTCACTCCTACCCGTTTTAGGGATAGTAGAAAGGTCATTCCCTTAAGTACTGACTCTGGGACTTGAACAAGGGGCCTCACCCTCTCATTTGCCTGAGAGGGACTCAGTTTGTTGGTTAAATCACAAACCAATTGTTCATTAGAGGATCAGTGGGACTTAAGGGACAAGAAGTGCTATAGGGGTAAAACAGACATTTGACCTAGCTATAGTTACGAACAACTTGTGAAGGGTCGACTTACTTATCATGGTTATATCGAGTGGACTGAAATATATCTACAGTGAGGGGAGTGCAGCTACTAGGCTATAGTGGAGTGACCCGGTAGTTAACGAATGTTGGTTAACTAGGTTAATGAGTTTAACCGACTAAACCTCGAATCGTTGGAGCCCATGATCTGTAGGTTCATTAGGTTCCCTTGCTAGCTCATATAGGAACAAACCTTGGAATAATATGATGAGAGAGTTCGAATCGCTCGAATTCAATTTAGGAAATAAATGTCGGTCATATTCGATGTTATCGACATATTGGTTTAATTTCGAATTAAACTAAAATTTGAAAATTGGAAATATTTAAATATGATTTAAATATTGAGCACGTGAAAAGGGATTCATGTTCGAGAAATTTTGTTTCGAGAATAATCAGAAATGGTTGCAAAATATTAATTTAATATTTGATATTAAATTAATATAATATAATTAATTATTATTTTAAAAATAATTGTGAATTATTTTAAATTAAAAATTCATTTTTAAAATTAGAATTTCATAATATTAATTAAATAAAAATTAATTTCATTTTTGAATTTATGAAATTCAAAAAGAAATTAATTTTAGGAGGTGGAGTGCATGGTGACTAACCCATGCACTCCCCCTTCTTAAGCCACCAATTTTCCCACTAATTAGTCCATGTCTTGGTGTCTAATTTTGGAGAAATCAAACTTTTATGAACTACTCTATATATATATAGAGGGTTGAGTGCTGAAGAATTAAGGTTTTTAAGTTAATGTTATGCTGCCAAATTGTTTACCCAAACATCAAAACAAACATCAAAAGCTCTAAACTTCTCAAAGCTTGAAATTCAAACATTTCCCCTCGAATTTCCATCACTAGAAGATCCCACAATCCGTTCCAAATGTCTGAGAATAGCAAGGAATATCTTGTGGTGGTTCGTGATCGGTTGGTGAGGAAAAACAACACAAGAATCGGTCCAATTTTGAGCTACAAAAGGTTGGTACTCAAAACTCTGTTTTTTATCTTATGGACAGCATGCTTTGTATGATCAAATTGATATAATTATTTGTCTAAGATCCAAAATTGTTTCTGCATGTTTAACATTAACTCCTACATTTTGAATATTTACAATGTTTATTATTACATGCGATAGTGTGCACTTGCACTTTGCCTAAAATCTTTTCCATTTATTTTACTAAGTCATTGAAGCATTGCCGATTTTAGTTGCATCACTACCCCACCCCTCGGAGCAAACCAAGTGGCTAATAAGTGTCCAAAAAGGGTAAAAAAAAAGTGGAGAAGTGTTCTTTGGAGGCCAAAACTAAGTTGAATGTGTCACCTAACTGATGACATGCAAAAATGTCATCATTTTCCTATTATTTTTAGCTAGTTTTGTGCATGAATTGTGTACTTTAATGCTATTTTATGTTTAAATTTCAGAAAACCGAGCCAAGGAAGCAAAATCGGATTTTTGAGAGAATTTGGATGATTTTGGAGACTTTTTGAACAATTTGGAGAAGTTCATTGTAGATCCAAATCCAAAAAGCCAAGAAGAATGAGTTAGAAGCCCAAACTCATGAATTCCAAGCTTTAAATTATCAAGTTGGGTCAAGAAAAGAGCCCAAAATTCATTTCATGGAGCAATTGGGCCAAAGGAAATGTTGGAGGCCCAAAAATTGAGTCAAAATTGGGCCATTCTAGAAGATCCAGGGCCTAGCGTCGCGACGCTAGGCAACTATGCGGAAAGATCCAGAAATGGGGTAGCGTCGCGACGCTATCCATGTAACATCGCGACGCTGCGACGACTTGGAGCCCAAGAAAAAATGACGTCAGAGCGTCGCGACGCTACGCCTGCTGGGAGCTTATAAAAGGGGCCATTTGCATCCAAGTTTTGTGTGCCAATTTGTGGGTTTTCACCCCATTCTAGAATCCACACTAAAATTAGGGGTTTTTGGGAGAGTTTTGGAGCTTTGTTGAAAATCTTTGGAGCTCGGGATCGATGGAGGTCGGCGCGGGATCGAGGAGATTGACACTTTTATGAGCATTTCTCTTCCCTTTTCCTTTATGTTTTAGTTTCTAGAATTGTTGTGATTAGGAATTATTGGATTTTAGTGATTATGAGTAGTTAATTCCTAAATTCTATGAGATTGATTTAGATGTTGAACCTTTGCTGATTAATGAATTGATTTGGTTTAATTATCATTATTGTTCATTTGTGCATTTTGTCCGTAATGCTTTTAATCAACTGATCACTGATTAAATGAATCGTTACTAAGTGGAAACTCGACGGAGAGAAGCTTAGACTAGAACTGAATGCATGACTAACGTTTATTTACCCGAGTGACACGGGATAGAATAAATAACGTTAGAGGTTGTATTGAAGGGTCGTAATGTCATACTAAGTAAATAAAGAAGAGACCGAAAGGAGATTCTTTATTGAAAGGTATGAGATAGGAGGAGACCTGCAGGAGAGTCCTTGTCATTAGGCTTCTAGACTTATGAATCAAATGATTAGTTAATCCATATTAGTTAATTGATTAAGCATTAAAGGTCCAATTGATTAAATCAACCACTCTAGAATTATCCCACCAAATTGTGTCTCCATTTATCTTTTGCTTTCTAGATTAGCTTTTTGTATTCTTGTTCGCATTAGATTTTGTTCTCTAAATAAAGCTAAGCAAGATTATTTATGGTAATTAATTGAATAAATCCAATCCCTGTGGAGACGATACTCTATACTCAAAATCACTATATTACTTGTGACGACCCGTACGCTTGTGGTAAAAAAAAATCGTGTCGAACACTAACACCACCCTCTGATAGGTCGAATTTGTTATACATTTAGAATCTCCAATTTTTTTTTTTTTTTTTTTATCTTAGTTGACTTCCTTGTGAAAAATGCTTTAAAATGAGTATAATATGTGTATAGGTCATTGACGGAGGTTTGGAGCCATTTCGGGGTTAAAACGAGCAAAGTCAAAACATAAATGACCAAATTGCCCTTAGAGCCGAAGCCCAATGTCGAAACCCTCCAAAACAACGTCTCAACGCCATGTTTGTAGCAAATCCAAGCCAAAAACCCGAGAGGATAGCATCTCGACGCCAGAAAAGAGCGTCTCAACGTTGTGGCAAAAATCTGACTAGCGTCTCGACACTGTGAATGAATGAAAATCCTTGCAGTGGAAGCGTGTATCAGATCAAAACGTTCTTAATTGGGTTTCTAGGAAAACACCGATACATTGGTCATACAATTTCAAAACAATTCTAAAATTTAAATCCTAGATTAAGCATGTTGTTGTTAACTCTAAACTATTCCGAGATTTAAAGGACTTCCGTGTTGAAAAACAATTTTCAACACTATGCTCCTCGTCAACTACGAACAAGATCATGTACAGAGTACCTCCAAGACACCACCACTGTGCTCACCCGTTATACGCTGAGTTCTTGAGATTTGGGTTGTGTGAGAACCCTTTTTCTTGTAAGGGAAGACTGAATTACAGATTCAATATCTCTGTAAGTTTTAGAAAGAGTGAGAGAGTTGGAAGATGAGAGGATGCTAGGTATCTTGGATAGAGAGAAACTGTCATCTGCAAAGGAAAAACAAATCCCTTGGACTTCATGATTGGGAGGAGGTTACAAATTTTGTAACCTCGATCTGACACATTTTTCCTTTTCTTTTCATTAATTTAATTAGTTACTATTAATCATACTAATTAAATTAATAATAATAAAACTATAAATAAATCCCATTAATTCAATTAGATAAAGATTTAATTAAATTAACCTTATCATATAGTTTTAATTTTACAATTCAATTAAATCACATTTAATTGGATATATTAATCTATGTCAACCAATTAATTCAATAATTAATTGTTCCCAATATTAATTAAATATCATATACTTAATTAATTCTACATTTGAATATTATCTCTTTAAATCTACAGTCTTAATGTGTATCAAATGTTCATTAATACTAAACTATAGTATTAATTCAATCAAATCATATTTAATCAAATTAAATTAATTAATTCCTTAATTAAATATCTCATATTTAATCAATTTTACATTCGAATCATATTCAAATGTACATTTCTCTCATAACCTATAGTTTTAGTATGAATCTCATTCACATTAAATTTAACCTATAGTATTAATATGAATCTAATTGTCATATTTAATATTTGAACCCCTTCAAATATTTAATTCTCTCATCAATTAATTTTTGAATCACATCCAAAATTAATTTTATATTAAAAAGTTTAATTCAATAATTAAACTTATAATATAATGTATCTTTATACATTATATTAATTGCATCACATACAATTAACTAAAATTCCCTGATTGAATTTGAACACTTCAAATTCTATTCAATACTAGTTAACCTCAGAACCCTTTACGAGCTAGCAGGTGGACCTAATGGACCTACAGATAGAAGCTCCAATGATACGAGATTAATTGACTAAATTCATTAACCATGTTAATCAACATTCATTAACTGTGGGTCACTCCACTAAAGACCCACAATTGCACTCTTCTCACTGTAGAATATTTCTGTGTCCACGGATATCGACCAATACTGGTAAGTCAATCCTTCACGAGTGTTTGTAACGCCAGCTGGGTCAAATTACCATTTTACCCCTAGGTTACCTCTAGATCCTTAAGTACCACTGATTCATCTAATGGACAAGCTGTTTATAGTCCAACCAATAAATAGAAGTTCCTCTCGGACCAGGAGAGGACGACGCGCCTTTGTTCAAGACCCAGAATCAACACTTAAGGGAACACTCATCTACTTGCCCCAATAAGGGAAAGAGTAAATTTCATCTTGTAATGTTATGTTCCCAGCCCCCACTCGGTCTTGCCCTTGAAATGGTAGGCTTATTGAGTCGGCGAACTGACCACTTTCACCCATACAGATCTAAGGACAATTCCTCATGAAAAGGAGTTCATAACACACTCAGGATTCAGATTGAGTTACTTAGGTCATCCTATTGAAATAATAACCTATCTAGTCAACGATGTTATATCTAGTGGTTACTACTTCGCGGTCCGATCTTATGCAAACGGATTGCATAGGATACCCCCACTCGCAGCTTGGATCAATGCGTCTGTATCAAATACAAAGTAGACCGTATCACATAGTGTGACCAGGATAAGATACCCAACCTCATCCCTATATTATAGACCTTTTAGGTTGTTACTTGAACATTAATCCCCGTATGTCCCTACATACTTGTTCAAGTTTCATTTAATCAACCTTGGATCTTAGTTTATTGGATTTAGGGTTAATTAATGAAAAACTCAAATAACATATTCAATAACAAATTATTGAATAATACCAATAACACTTTATTGAATACTAATTAATTTGTTACATTTACTATCCACGAGTTTTAGGGCATGAAACCCAACACGCTGTATTAGCTCATACGGACTAAACCTTAGAACAGAGTGATAAGAGAATTTGAAACGTTCAAATTCGATTTAGGGAATTATCGTTAATTATATTCGATATATTTAACGAAATAGTTTAATTATGAATTAAACTACATTTAGAGAGAGAGTTGGAAATGTTTAAATGTGATTTAAATATTGCACACATGAATAGGGATTCATATCAGATTGAGAGAAATCGGGAATGATGCAAGTAATTTAATATTTGATATTAAATTAACATAATTGATTAAATAGTTTAATTAATTATTTAAAATTAATTATTTGATTTAATTTTAATTATAAAATTAATTAAATAAATTTCATTTAATTATTTGAAATTAAATGAAAATTGCAAGAGGCAATTTCCCTAATTTGGACACCTAAGACCATTACTATGGTCATGCATGGAAGGTGATTTTGACACCTAAAATTGGTGTCAAATTCCATTAAATTGGAATTTGCCTCGATATATGTATAGGATGACATCATGTTCCTTAAGAAGCTAATGCTTGTTGCTGAATTATCAGGGCAAAGGGTTGCTTAAATTTCTCTCTAAAATGAAGTTTACTTCTCTCTCAATCACAGTTTGTGTTCTATAGCTTTTACTCTAAAATTCCATCACCATAGGCTCCCACAAGCCGTTCTAAGGCCGGAGGATAGCGAGGAAGACACTCGTGGTAGTCCAAAACGAGTTTGTGACAAGAAATTCCCCACGGATCAGCTCAATTCGACATCAAAGGTTAGTAATTTGAGTTGCTCTCTGTTTTTTTCGTTCTTTTTCAAGCATGCTTTTGTTTGCAAAATTAAAGAAATTGAGTTGCTTTCGATCCAAATTACTTTCGCTAAAGTGTTCTACACTCCGTCAATTGGTATCAATTGTTGCAAAAATTGAGTTTTAGGGCACCAAAAAACAGAGTGCTGTTAAGTTTTAGGGCACCGAAAAATAGAGCGCTATTGAGTTTTAGTGGGAGTTTGTTGGGTTTTATGTCCTAAAACTCCTGGATAGTAAATGTAACAATTTAATTATAATCATTAAAGCGATATTGAGGTTATTTAATAAGATATTATTGAATGGTGATTTAGTTCTGCATAAATTAACCCAAAACGCTATTGAGGTTATTCAATAAGATATTATTGAATGATTACTTAGTTCTCCATTAATTAACCCAAATCCAATAAACTAGAACCCCTGGCTATAATATGTGTTGGGTTTTATGTCCTAAAACTCGTAGATAGTGAATGATTAACGAATTATACACTTGTATCAATAAAGTGTTATTGAGGTTTATGCAATAAAGTGTTATTGTCATATTAAGTATAGAATTGCACAATATGACCCAAATCCAATAAACTAAGATCCAAGGTTGTTTACATGAAACTTGAACTAGTATGTGGGGACATACGGGGATCAGTGTTCAAGTAACAACCTAAAAGGTCTATAGTACAGGGATAAGGCTGGGTACCTTATCCTGGTAACACTATGTGATACGGCCCGCTTTGTATTCGATACAGACGTATTGATCCAAGGCGTCCATGTAGGAGACATGCGAGCGGGGGTATCCTATGCAATGAGTTTGCATAAGACCGGACCACGAAATAGTAAACCACTAGATGTAACACCGTTAACTAGTTAGGTTACTGTTTCAATAGGATGACCTAGGTAACTCAATCTTAATCCTGAGTGTGTCATGAACTCCTTCTCACGAGGGATTGTCCTTTGATTAGTACGGGTGAGAGTGGCCAGCACGCCGACTCAATAAGCCTACCTTCTTGGGGACAAGACCGAGTGGGGGGCTGGGGACATGACAATACAATATGGAATTCACTCCTTCCCCTATTGGGGCAAGTAGATGTGTGTTCCCTTAAGGGCTGATTCCGGGGCTTGAACAAAGGCGCGCCGTCCTCTCCTGGCCCGAGAGGAACTCTTGTTTAGAGGTTGGACCCTAAACAAATTGTTCATTAGAGGGATCAGTGGTACTTAAGGAACCAGAGGTAACCCAGGGGTAAAACGGTAATTTGACCCAGCTGGTGTTACGAACACTCGTGAAGGATTGACTTACTGCATTGGTCGATATCCGTGGACACAGAAATATTCTACAGTGAGAAGAGTGCAGCTGTGGGTCTTTAGTGGAGTGACCCACAGTTAACGAATGTTGATTGACTTGGTTAATGAGTTTAGCTGATCAATCTCGTATCGTTGGAGCTTCTGATCTGTAGGTCCATTAGGTCCACCTGCTAGCTCATAACGGGTTCTGAGATAATATAGTCTTGACTACTAAAGGGAATTTAAGTTAATTGTATTTTGATGCAATTAATATAATGTATGGAGATACATTATAGTATAAGTTTAATTAATGAATTAAACTTTATAATAAAATTAATTTTGGATATGATTCAAAATTAATTAATGAGAGAATTATGAATTTAATTAAATATATGATATTTAATTAATTCATGAATTAATTAATTAGGAATTAATTAATTTAATTCGGTTAAATATTATTTAATCAAATTAATATTATAGTTAATGTACATTTTGATGCACATTAAAACTATAGGTTAAATGAGAGAGATTAAATTGAATATGATTCAATTATAAAATTAATTAAATATTTGATATTTAATTAATGTGGGATCAATTAATTTAAATTAATTGAATGGCCTATTTAATTCAATTGAATATGATTTAATTAAATTAAAACTATATGTTATAATTGATTTAATTAAAATTGGTTTAATTAAATTAATTATAATTAATTAGATAATTAATTATTATTTAAATAATTATTAATTATTATTTGATAATAATTAAGCGATCCAGATCTAATTGGTTTAGATCAATGGACAGGATTGGTTAGGGAGTTAAAGATAACTTCCTAACCTAATCCTACGTAGTGGCATGAGGGGTTGGGCCATTCTCTGATTCACTCTCTCATTCTCACTCAAAACAGAGAGAATTTTCTCTAGTTTTTCTCTAAAAAACACAGCAAGCACCTTGCTGAAAATTCCCTTCGAAGACCGAATTTTGGGTTCCCACAAGCCATATCTCAGCGATCCTAGAGGATAGTGGGTGATCCGTGGTGGTGGTGTCCATTGGGAGGAAAAAGAACGCGAATTGGAGCATAGTGCAATTTGCTCCAAATTCAAGTAAGTTTCCGGTGTCTAAAAGGGTTTTAGATTTAATTTCTAGCATGCTTAATCTGTAAATTAATTTAGAAATTGTTTCTAATTTTGATTTGCCAACGTACCGGTTTTTCTATAATTGAAATTTAATTCGAGAAAGGTCTTGATTGTTTCCGCTGCCAAAGGGATTTTAACCCTTTCAATTGGTATCAGAGTCATCTCGTTAATTGATTTCAATTTTATGAAAATTGCGTTGGTTCTTGGTGGGATTTATTCTGCATTATGAATATTGGTTGGCTGAAAAATTGTTTTGGTATATTTGGCCATAGATTTACTGTGTTTTGATTTGATCAAAATTGTAAGGCCCCTGCGTTTTTGGGCATTTAATTCAGTAAATCGAGTCTTGTATAGTCCGTGTCTAGATTAGGATTCATTTGATGAAGATCGGGATGAATTTGGACGGAAAATCGATTGGAATCGGCGCTGAAACGAAGGTCAGTACGCTGTCCAGAGGCGTAGCGTCGCGACCCTGCTCAACGGAGTCGCGACGCTGATGAACAGGTGCTGGAAAAATCGGGATAGCGTCGGGACGCTTTGCCTACAGCGTCTCGACGCTGAAGGAAGTTTTCGGATTTGCGGAGAGTGGAACGCGTCGTGCGGAATGTGCCTTCAAGCGGTTACGAAATAAGAATTAATTTCTGCGTAAACCAAGTTTCATTCGCGGGTGGCTGGAGTGTTGGCAGGCGCGCGTGATTAACATGCATGAGGTCGTGGGTTCGAGCCTGCGTGTCGTAATTTTTATTTTCCATGCGGTCCAGAAGTCAGCAGACCGCGGTTTGGTCAACGGTTCAGCACAGCGCACGGTTCACCTTGGTTTTGACCGGGTCGTTGACTGGCTGAAGGAATTTGACTGGTTCGAGTGGTTTTTGGTCCGGTTTGAAGCGGTTCAAGCTGGTTCGGGCCGGTTCTGGAGCGGTTCAAGACTCACAAGGATAATTAAATTGAAATTATTGTAATTTTTGTTTATTATCCTAGTGGCCAATATACCGATTTTTCAGCTATTTATTCCTTTATGAATGTCATTTAGCTAGATCCCACCATAGGTTAAGCATGTTTCATGCATTTTTATGTTATAAATGTTATAATATATGATAATTATGCATGAATTTAAATTTCATGAGTAATTTAGTATAATTGTTATATTAAATATATGAAATTGGAAAAGCATGTTGCATGACATTAATTAGATAAATATAAAATGTTATATTTTATTAATGTAGCATGCATGCTTAGATTTATTTTCATGAGTATTAATATAATAGTTATATTATGAATGGAAATATTTTTCAATGCTTGTTTTCATGTATGATTTAATATAAAATGTTATATTAATTAAATGAAAATGGAATAGCATTGAGCATGACATTAATTAATTAATATAAGAGTTATATTATATTAATGTCTAACTTCATGTGATTTAATTTCGTTGATGATTAATTAATATAATCGATATTAATTAAATGAAATTGAAATTGCATGAAACATGACACCACCTTAGATATATATAATCGTTATATTATCGTTATCGGCGTCATGAGCGTTATGGTGTTTAATAACTGGAATTTGATTGTTATTTTTTCCAACACCATAGAATCATGTTATAGGGCTAATTATTAAAATTTTATAATAGTTATAAAATTGATTAGAAACCGTCAACCTATAACAAAGAGTTGCATGCAAACATAGGACCTTAGGTTTAAATTGAATTAATTTTAAAATGTTTAAAATTAATTAGACCTAAGCTCATTTTAATTCTAATAGGATTAGAATTATTTTCTTACTTAGGATTAAAATAGTTTTAATGAACTAAGTAGGAAAAACATTACTATGGTTATAAGGGAACTCTCCCGGTGAAGTTCTGTCTAGGCTGGGGGTACTTAAGTTGACGGTTACGGAACACCTCCTACCTGGGAACTGACCCGAAACCTGAGTTGAATTAATCATAGTCTAATGTTAGCATGCAATGTCACTAGGTAATTAAAAGGGTTTAATTCACCTAGACATTAGAGTAAAGCCCTATTTATAAGAGTTATAATAGGCATAGACTTAGATAGATTGACTTAGCTGGGTTTATCTAAGTTTAATAACCCTAAAATACAGTAGGACATTTCAGTGGGAGGAAAAATATAAAAACAAGATTTTCATATCGAGTTTTTACTCTCACGTCCCCCTGTGTTCACATCGTGAGATCCATGCTCGGCTTCGTGTCGTTTTAGCGCGGCCTCCCTTCGGAAAGTGTTTGCATGGGTCAATACCAAGGTGAATGGGGAGAATGTCTATAGTAAGTGGGAGCGGGACGCGTGTCAACGTATCCTTCGGTCTCCACCCCTAGGTCACAACGTGAGATTTCTATGATCCGCCTGCGTGTTGTCTCGACGCAACCATCCCTTCGGAGGGCCTGATCATGGGATTCGGAACACCGTGAACTCCTGAATAGGATAGGATCGCTTAGGCTAATTACCAACAGTTGTCTTTCCTAACGGTAGCCTGTTGGTCCGTGCCTCTGAGATCTGAAAGTGGGAGGGTTACACTTACGGGGATGAGTTAAATGTGTTAACTAATCCTTGACCGAACAACGGTAACTAAATGCTAACGGAATATGAGTTATTCTGGTGTTAGGGTTTGGTTGAGATTGTCTCAATTCAGAGGAGGAGTAGCTGACCACCCTTCGGTGGCTGTTATTCTAAACCTCTGAAGTATCGTTGCAAAAACTAAATCAATAGTTTTATAGGGTTTCTTTGATTGCTTGTTTGTTTTTGCAGAATTTGATTGGATTATTTGTAATGGGTTAGTGCGATTAATAATACAAGTAATTTGTTACTTCGGCAATTATATAAATTTTATGTGCATTGTCTTACATCTTTTTATTAATAACGGTTTAAGATACAACTAGCTTAAACGAAACTTGTGGTAAGTGATTTAAGATTAGTCTTTTGTGAGGAATGTCCTCAGGCCCAAATGTCTAGTTCATCTTGAATCGTTCATGATGATTATAACATTAACTGCCTAGCCAATATCAATGACAATAAATATGATTTATTGTTCATTGAAACGTGCATAGTGGAAAATGAGGATACAGCCTGAATCCTTAATTCAGGTGGCACTTGTCACGTTTGCTTTTCCTTTTAAGGAATAAGCTCATGACAACAGTTGCAATTAGGTGAGATGACTCTCAGATTTTGATCTGGAGAATATGTCTCGGCTTTGGCAGAGGGAACATTAAGTTATTTTATCCAGTGGGAGAAAATACACATTATTAGATAATGTATATGAATTTCCTAAAGATTAACAGAAATTTGATTTCTGTATCGTTAATCTTGGAACAATGTTACTCAATACCTTTCCCTGCTAACGCAGTTTTATTTAAAGAAAGGGAGTTGACATTTGTTCAGCATTACTGAAAACAACTTATGTGTTTTAAGACTAATCGAGAGTAAAGCAAGTCATGAGCACTGAGTTGTTTAAGATTGCTCATACTCAGAGAAATAAAGGCAAAGGATATCTCCTAAAGGAAATACCTTTCTTTGGTTCTTAAGGTTAGGCTATTTTTACTGGAAAAGAGCCAAAGAGCCCTTGGAGCTTGTACATTTGGATCCTTGTGGTCCAGTATGTTAAAGCAGTGGAAGGGCATGAATAAATCATCTCATTTATGGATGATTATTTAAAGGTATGAGTATCTCTATCTAATGCAATTTCAGTCTGAAGCTCTTGAGATATTCGAAGGGGCTTAAGACTGAAGTTGAAAACTTGTTAGGTGAGATAATAAAAACACTTTGATCTGATCAATGTGTTGAGTATAGGGACTTGAGATTCTAGGACTATTTGATAGTTCATGGAATCACATCCTAAATCTCAGTTAGAAGCAATAGAACCCTATTGGATATGGTTCAATCCCGGTTGAGCTATGTTCAATTGCCTGACTCGTTTTGGGGTCATGCAGTGTGACTGCAGCGTGTATTTTGAACAACGTTCCATCAAAAGTGTTTCTGAAACACCTTCTATGTTGTGGATTGGACGTAAAGATTGTTTACGTTCCTTTAAATTTTGGGGTGTCCAGCCCTTGTGCTTGTGACTAACCCAAAATAAATTGGAATACCGTTCAAAATTATGCCTAATTGTAGGCAATCCCAAAGGAAACGAGGATAAGATACTTCTTCAATCCATAAGAGAATAAAGAATTTGTGTCGACAAATGCTTCATTCTCAGAAGAAGAACATATGAGAAATCATAAGCCATAAAGTAAGGTCGATTTAAGTGAATTAACTAATAGAGCTACGGAAACATTAACAAGAGTTGTTGATGAATCAACAAAAGTTGTTGATAAGACTGGTTATTCAACAAGAGTTGTTGATAAGGCCAGTGCTTTTGGTCAGTCACATCCATCTCAAGAGTTGAGAATGCCTTGATGTAGTGGGAGGGTTGTTTTATAACCTGACCGTTACATGGGCTTATTTGAAGCTCAAGTCGTCATTCTTAATGATGACATAGAGGATTCATTGTCTTTTACAAAAGAAATGAATGATGTTGATAACGATAGAGGATTAAAGCCATTCACTTGGAAATGAAATCTTTGCATTTCAATTCCATCTGGGATCTTGTACGTCTGCTTGATGGGTAACACCTATAGGTTACAAGTGGATTTACAAGAGGAAACGAGACATTTAAGGTCTCAACTAGAAGGGTCTATTGAGCAAGATCTAAAGCAAAAAGGTTTGTAAGCTTAAGTGGTCCATTCATGGATTGACCTAAGCATTTCGGTCTTGGCATGTAAGATTTGATGCGGTGATCAAATCTTTTGGCTTTAATCAGAACATTGATGAGTCTTGTGTTTACAAGTAATCACCAATAATTCAGTAGCTCACTTAGTGTTGTATATGATTGATATCCTAATCATTGGGAATGATGTAGGTTATCTTACTGACATTAAAAGAGGCTAGCAGCTCATTTCTAAATGAAAATATGGGATAAGCTGAGCTAGCCTTGTCTCAAGTGTCTTATGTCTACAAGATGTTAGTTAGATATAAGATGCAGAATTCCAATAAGGGTTTACTACCTTTTCAGGAATGAAATTCTTTTGTTTAAGGAACTGTGTCCTCAAACACCTCAAGAAGTTGAGGACATGAGACATATGCCCTATGCAGTAAGGTTGTTAGTGAGTATCAATCAATTCCAGGATTTGATCTCTGGAGTGTCGTTACGTACATCCTCCAGTATCTTAGGAGAACGAGGTTTTATATGCTCGTGTATGGCGCTAAGGATTTGATCCTTACAGGATACATTGACACAGATGTTTTAACTGATAAGGATTTGATGAAATCTACATCAGTGTCTGTCTTCACTCTTAATGGAGGAGCTATAGTACGACTTATCTGCAGTCTCGACCATATAGGCCGACAAGTAGTTGCTTATGAAGCACAAATAGAGACTGTATGACTTAGGAAGTTCAAGCCCAATTTGGAAGGTGTTCCAAATATGAACTAGCCTATTGCAAGACAAGCATGCACATTGAATCTAAAGGATATATTGCTGATTCATTCACGAAGGCTCTCTCGGCTAAAGTGTACGAGGGTCATCTAGATGGTCTAGGTCTACGAGTTATGTACAAAGATGTAATCTAGGGCAAGTGGGAGAAGTGTAATGGGTATAGTGATACCATTATGTAATGGGTATGGGTATAGTGATACCATTATGTAATGGGTATAGTGATGCCCTAGTTTATTGTATTTGTACATTGTAAATACGTTTTATGTATTATACATGTATTTATACACCCACTGCTGGGATAGATTATTGTACATTCCCACTAAACTAGATTTTTAGTCCAAGTGGGAGTTTGTTGGGTTTTATGTCCTAAAACTCGTAGATAGTGAATGATTAACGAATTATACACTTGTATCAATAAAGTGTTATTGAGGTTTATGCAATAAAGTGTTATTGTCATATTAAGTATAGAATTGCACAATATGACCCAAATCCAATAAACTAAGATCCAAGGTTGTTTACATGAAACTTGAACTAGTATGTGGGGACATACGGGGATCAATGTTCAAGTAACAACCTAAAAGGTCTATAGTACAGAGATAAGGCTGGGTACCTTATCCTGGTAACACTATGTGATACGACCCGCTTTGTATTCGATACAGACGTATTGATCCAAGGCGTCCATGTAGGAGACATGCGAGCGGGGGTATCCTATGCAATGAGTTTGCATAAGACCGAACCACGAAATAGTAAACCACTAGATGTAACACCGTTAACTAGTTAGGTTATTGTTTCAATAGGATGACCTAGGTAACTCAATCTTAATCCTGAGTGTGTCATGAACTCCTTCTCACGAGGGATTGTCCTTTGATTAGTACGGGTGAGAGTGGCCAGCACGCCGACTCAATAAGCCTACCTTCTTGGGGACAAGACCGAGTGGGGGGCTGGGGACATGACAATACAATATGGAATTCACTTCTTCCCCTATTGGGGCAAGTAGATGTGTGTTCCCTTAAGGGCTGATTCCGGGGCTTGAACAAAGGCGCGCCGTCCTCTCCTGGCCCGAGAGGAACTCTTGTTTAGAGGTTGGACCCTAAACAAATTGTTCATTAGAGGGATCAGTGGTACTTAAGGAACCAGAGGTAACCCAGGGGTAAAACGGTAATTTGACCTAGCTGGTGTTACGAACACACGTGAAGGATTGACTTACTGCATTGGTCGATATCCGTGGACACAGAAATATTCTACAGTGAGAAGAGTGCAGTTGTGGGTCTTTAGTGGAGTGACCCACAGTTAACGAATGTTGATTGACTTGATTAATGAGTTTAGCTGATCAATCTCGTATCGTTGGAGCTTCTGATCTGTAGGTCCATTAGGTCCACCTGCTAGCTCATAACGGGTTCTGAGATAATATAGTCTTGACTATTAAAGGAAATTTAAGTTAATTGTATTTTGATGCAATTAATATAATGTATGGAGATACATTATAGTATAAGTTTAATTAATGAATTAAACTTTATAATAAAATTAATTTTGGATATGATTCAAAATTAATTAATGAGAGAATTATGAATTTAATTAAATATATGATATTTAATTAATTAGGAATTAATTAATTTAATTTGGTTAAATATTATTTAATCAAATTAATATTATAGTTAATGTACATTTTGATGCACATTAAAACTATAGGTTAAATGAGAGAGATTAAATTGAATATGATTCAATTATAAAATTAATTAAATATTTGATATTTAATTAATGTGGGATCAATTAATTTAAATTAATTGAATGGCCTATTTAATTCAATTGAATATGATTTAATTGAATTAAAACTATATGTTATAATTGATTTAATTAAAATTGGTTTAATTAAATTAATTATAATTAATTAGATAATTAATTATTATTTAAATAATTATTAATTATTTAATTTATTAATTATTATTTGATAATAATTAAGCGGTCCAGATCTAATTGGTTTAGATCAATGGACAGGATTGGTTAGGGAGTTAAAGATAACTTCCTAACCTAATCCTACGTAGTGGCATGAGGGGTTGGGCCATTCTCTGATTCACTCTCTCATTCTCACTCAAAACAGAGAGAATTTTCTCTAGTTTTTCTCTCAAAAACACAGCAAGCACCTTGCTGAAAATTCCCTTCGAAGACCGAATTTTGGGTTCCCACAAGCCATATCTCAGCGATCCTAGAGGATAGTGGGTGATCCGTGGTGGTGGTGTCCATTGGGAGGAAAAAGAACGCGAATTGGAGCATAGTGCAGTTTGCTCCAAATTCAAGTAAGTTTCCGGTGTCGAAAAGGGTTTTAGATTTAATTTCTAGCATGCTTAATCTGTAAATTAATTTAGAAATTGTTTCTAATTTTGATTTGCCAACGTACTGGTTTTTCTATAATTGAAATTTAATTCGAGAAAGGTCTTGATTGTTTTCGCTGCCAAAGGGATTTTAACCCTTTCAATATGAATACTTGAACTTTATGTAGAGACATAAAAGTGGATCAAGTTCAAGTAATAGCCAAAACGGTCTATAGTATAGGGATAAGGCTGGATACCATATCTTGGGGACAATATGAAATGTGGCCCACTTTGTATTTAGTACAAACGTGGTGATCTTAAATTGTTCATGTGGAGACATGTGAGTGGGGGCATGGTGCATGTGTGAACTGAATGGATGGAATGTGAGATAAGATGGATAATAGTAAGAAAGAAATATTTAGCCAACACTTAAGTGCAAGTATACATTGTCGCACGTAGTAATAAAAAAAACCTTAGAAAGTATTCCAAGGGTATCGATCCCACGAGGACTAAATTGGAAATTCATATTTGATGAAGAAACTGCTCAAATGATTGCTTTTGAAAAAGGTAACCAAAGAAAATAAGTTGATTGATTGGGTTTTTGAAAAGATAAATAAAACAAGCAAATAAAATAGTAAAGAATAACAATAAGGCAAAACGAGGTATTCAACATGGATTCATCCCTAAGGTAACAACCATACTTATGTAATATCTAACTTAAGTGTATTTAATGCATTGGGTCAGATTTAACTTCCTTTTGGCCCTTGTTTCCAAAAATCGTAAGAAGGCTAAGCGAGTACCGTTATGCCCATTTCTGGGACTCGACTCCGACATAGATAATTCACGAATGCAACCTATAACCCTATAGTCGATATAGGGTGCTTTAGGCAGCTTGCCCTATACCGCCGAACAATCTCTTTCGAGCTTTTTCTCCTATATCACCTTTATGAGAACCGATATCGTTTGTCCCTTTCGAGATCAAACTCACATAGCATGCAAAGTCTAAGTGATCAAATTAAACTCAGCAAGATTAGAGTGATAATCAATAAAGAATGACATGCATTAAACACAACTTAAGCAAATAAAACACTTTCAAGCCATTAAACCCTAAGGGAATTCACCACATTTAACTCCTCAATGGGATTTAGCTACTCATGATGGGATAAAAAGCAAATGAACACATTTTCATTGGAATAATAAAGTAAATAATACAGAGTAACGAAAAGATTCAAGAGTTGGAAATAAAGGAGATAGCTAAATATTATGGGTTTTTTGTTTACACAATCCTTCTAGAGTTCGCTAAGACACTCCACTCTCTCACTTTTACAAGATAGGAATGGGTGAAACTCTCTACAAACCACAAGGTTTGATGTCTAACTCTCTCTCGGGTTAGAATTTTGTCATCTAAGAAGGACCTCGGGCATCCCTACTCATTGGCGTCGAGCTAGGGTTCTGTCACCACCCTCTTCTTCCAAGTGAGTTCTGCTTGGATTTGACTTCGAATCTCGAGCTTATATAGTGTAGAAAGTGGTTGAGGAGCTGCGAAATAGGTGTTGGAAGGTTGCCCAGTCAGTTTTGGGGTCAAAACAACCGGTTAGGTGCGAAGAAGACTCGTCAACAACGACCCGCGTGCGACTCGGAACGGCCTCTGTTTTTCCAGAAATGCGGTCGCATTTCATTTTTGCCTTCCCAGAAATGCGGTCGCATTTCTGGGGAATTCCAGCTTTTCCTCTATTTTCTGCACCACAGCAAACTAAGTCAAATTTTCCTCAAATCAAGTCTTTTTAAGCACAAATAAGCATAATTCAACAAAAGTGACTCTCAACACCCTAACTTATCAAACTAAGCATATTTTGAGCTCGGGAATAGTAAATTGACCTAAACACTCAATATTTGACCAAGAAATGAGCTAAATATAAGGGTAAAATAGGTACATTTTTTACCCTTATCATACCCCCAAACTTAACTCATTGCTTGTCCTCAAGCAATTGCCAATCAAAATGTTAGAGATCAACTCTTTAATTGCCAATCAAAATGTAAGAGCTCAATATTAATTGCAAATCAAAACGTTAGAGTTCATGCATAGTAATGAATTAGGGTGCTAGTATCAACTTTCAATTTCAAATCAAGTGACATGGAATCAAGTAAACATGTATTTCAAGATCGTTTTCTCAAAAGTTTGCCTTTCAGGAGAGGGTTCTACTCTAGTGCCAGTCACAATGTCTGAGTTTCCTAGGCATGAAGATTTCTATTGTTCTTTTTCAAAGCAAAACTCTCTCATCTATCCTAACCAACATGCTTAAACTACCTAACTTCTACTCATCGAGCCTAGTGTAGTCCTTTTAGTCTAAGAAAACAATCTTTAGGAAAAACAAAAGCATATATGAACTACTAGATCTTTTCCATCTCCCCCAAACTTATTTGACTGCTGGTGCTCCTTTTATTCAACTTCTTTTTCTCCCAAGAGCATCCTTGCTGTCATCTTTACCTTCGTTCTAGCTTATAAACACTTTGTGGTGAAAATATCTAGCTACGAGCAAAGTTCACAAACTCGGAATGATACTCACTTCTCTAGGTAAACCTTTCATGCAGTGGCAAACCATGGGTGTCATGAATGCCCCTGGTTACTCAGTAAACCCTAGGAAGGAGGAGTAACTCTCGGTTTTTCTCTTTTTTTTTTTCATCATGCTGAGCATATCTCTTTTCCAGCAGTACAAATTTACAACAAATATTTACAAAGTAAAGCATAGAGCACCCCCCCCCCCCCCAAACTTAAATGTAGACAATGTCCTCATTGGCTTGTTTTTGAGGTATGGGCATAACATGGGGCTTTTTGTTTCCAAAAACATCAAGGCTAAACTCTCCTAGAGTGTTAGAAAGGTTAAACACGAGGAAGTTTAGACTCTAAGAGCATTTTTTAAAGAAAAAGAAAAATGGAAAGCCTATGACTAGAAAACAACTCAGTTGAGACGGTGGCACTGTTGAGATAGAACAAAGCTCTAGTTTTCATCATTAAGGGCTTAAAAGAAAACTCCTTTGAAACATGCTTTCTCTTCCAAAAACATTTTAAAGCACTTATTCTTTAAAAGTTGATTTTTTCAAAAAGCTCATAGGTAAAGCTAAAAAAAACAGCAAGCAGATTTTTTTCAAGAAAAAGATTTAAAACCCAAGTTTATTTACTCTAAACTATCCACAAGCTATTTAAACTACCCTATGATCAAAACTATTAACAACTAAACATTTAAAACAATCAAAACAGTAACTAAACAACTAAAAACAGAATTTAAACATGCTAAAACTAAAAAAAAGGCAAGCAATAAAACAGTAAACCATATTATTTACAAAAAAATTTCAGTCAAAGGGGATTAGAAAACTCCCCTATTCCTCGTCCGAGGAACTCTCTTTCTCTTCATTCTCTTCATTTTCCTCTTCATCAGAATCTTCTTCTTCTTGGGGCAGCAGCGACTGAGGGAAATTTGGAAAGACCGGTGCAATGCTAGGGGTGATAGAGAGATAGAACTCTCTAATAGCCTCATCCCTCTCCTTGGCATACGTCCAATATGTCTTCAAGTTCTCCCTGATTTGATCAAGCTGGTGGTGGACCATACCTAGGGCTTCCGATGCTGGTGAAGTCCCTATAAAAGGAGTGTGCTGGGATGGAGAGGCTACATTTGGCCCTGATTGAGGAGTGGCCTGCGATGTGGAGGCTTTATCCTTCCTCTGGATGTTGTTCTGCTGAAGTTTTCCTATCAAGGACAAATCAATGGTTGGTTTAAAGAAGTGGCGCTCCTCGTCCTTGCCTGGCACAATCTTCACCCTTTGACAGAGCTGGGTGATGAGTGAGCCAAAGAAAAACTTGCCTGCCCTTTTCCGTCCACAGGCTAAGATTTCATCCCTAATTATGCTCCCTACGTTGATCTCCAACCCCTTCATAAGGCAATAGAGTAGCATCACTCTATCCACTGAAATTGTGCTGTCGTGGGTGGTTGGCATCAGACGGTTCTTGATGAAGTGAAGCCAAACTGCCGATTCTGGCTTTAGGTCGCTTGGCACTAGAGACTTCACTTTCGTATGCGATTCTTTCCATTGGACCCCTTTGTTGGCCACGAGCTTAAGAGCTTCCTTCATTTGTTTGGCCGAAGGGTTTCTGATAACGTCGTTCCCTCTCGGATTCAGGGGTGCCTTGATCCTGTACACCCTATTGATGTCGACTGAGGAGAAACTGACCATCTTCCCTCTCACTATCGCCATGCTAATACTCTCCTCCCTCAGGCCGATGTAGAATTCACGAACTAAAGGCACAACAACCTCCTGAGGGTGAGCACAGAAGTCCTGCCACTTGTACTGGAAGATAACTCTTGTTACGAAATCAGGCAGTGCTCCAGCTCTGTCAGAGAATCCCTTCTCGTTGAGGAAATCTCTCTTCTTCATGATCTCCATTCGTTCCTAAAAATTAACATCTTTAAATACCTCAGAGAATGGATTTCTGGGAGATGCAGCCTTAGGTGATTTGTCCTTTTGGCTTGGCAGGTGAGATGGTCGGAGGAACTGCAGGAGAGGCGTCCATGGACCTTGTCCTCGGCCTCTTGGCAAATATCGGGTCATTCTTGTTCTTTGTCCTCCTCTCAGCCTTAATCTCTCTCTTTCTTTTTCTTCTCAACGCTGTAGAGATAGGGACTTGGTCACTATCTAGCTCCCTAATCTCTGAATCAGATTCTGTATCAGAGTCGGAATCACTGGAGGTCTCGACCTCCTCGTCTTCTTTTTCCTCTTCAACCCCCTTCTCTCTCGAAGAGGTGCTATCAGTAGTTGGTGGGTCATGTGTGAATAGAGGCTCAAAAACCTCTTCAGCTGGCTGATCAATGTGGCCTCAGCTAGGCCTTCCTCAGAATGCGGCCCAAATGCTGTCGCATTCTGGCCTTCTTCTTCTTTTTCTAAATTTTCTTCTCTTGGCCCCTGTTGGGCCTCTTCTTCTACCCTTCCTTGCAGCACTTCAGCCTCACTTTGAGCCTTGTGGAGTGGCTCAAAGGTTGCAAGGAAGTCTTCAGCTTCCTTCCTTCTCTTTTCATCTTCTTTTATTTCTTCTCTTCTCTTTTTCTCTTACTCAAGGAGCTGCAAATCCATAGCTGCCCTCCTGAGGTTTTCTTCATATTTTCTTTCTTCTTCAGCCTCTAAGGCGCTCTCGGCCTCTTGCTCTTCTTCTCTTTTTCTTTTCTCCTCCCTCTCATCTCTTTCCTTTGCAAACTCATCTTCCTTAGTCATTTTCTGATTTTCCATCTCTCTCTTTGCTTCAACTTCTTTTAATGCATCCTGTTCAGCCTTGTATCCCTCAGCAATCTCAAGGGCCTTTGCCACTGCTTGGCGGATTATTCCTTCGAATACATCGGGAGGCATCCTTGCGGTTTTGAGGGGCTGAATTTCAAGCGGCTTTTCAGACACATTTTTCTTTGGACTCTTCTTTCTTGTAGTGTAAGTTACAAACGGTTTGGACCTGCAAGACAAAGAAGGGTTAGTTGAAGGTTCAGAAACCTTACCCAGTGAAGCTTCTCCTTGTCGAGAGCTTTCAGCTGCCTTGGCGACTTTTTCTTCGTCTTGCCGGTTCTCTTCTTCGTCAAGGACAGCACGTCTCTTGGAACCCATCTCACGGATCATCTCAAACCACTCCCGCGAGCGTTTTCTGAACTGTTGAGTGGCGGGTTTTTGGGTTTGACAGACGGCGGTGGCGCGCGTGAACCGTCTCGGTGTAGACAAACTCGGCATCTCCCTCGACATGGTCGGCATTGCCGAAGAGGATGGAGCTTGAGCGTTAGGCGTTTGGTTCACGGCCACCGGCAAGAATCCCGTGGGTCTCGTCCTTCGCGTGCCTTGCATGGGCGTAACGGGGCTCTCTTCTTGCCGTCGGTTGCTTGCTTCGGCTTCGTGGGTGTTCGGGTTACTCTGAGAACGAGTAACCTTGCGTGAGGATGATGATCCTTTGGTGTTCTTCATCTTCTTTATCGTGGGTCTTGCGGTTTCAAGGTGTAGACAATATGGAGAGTTTTGGGTTTGACTTGAATGCAAAGGTTTGGTGTTTGGTGAAAAGGAAAAGAGCTTAAGTCAAGCTATTTATACTTTTCTAATTAGGTCACGTGCACGTCAAACGATTTTCGTGACTCCCTCTTTATTCGGGTAAATGCGATCGCATTCCCAAATACATTGGGGAGAAATGCGATCGCATTTCACCCAGATTTTCTGCCTTCACTTTTTTTTCTGCCTTTCCTCTTTCCTTTTGCTTTCTCCTTTTCTCTGAAACACTTATAAACAAGTTAGAAAGCTCATATGCTTAATCATGATTTATTTCTATTTTTTTCATTTTTCATCTAAAAAAAGAATTAAGGAAATGTTTTGATCAATTCAACTTCCAGGTAAGTCCCCAGGTAGATGTGTTCCCTACAGTCAACTTAAATACCTCAGCCTAGTCAGGACTTGCCTTAGACAAAGTTCCCTCTTGATCAAAAATTATTTATTAAGAACAAACTTGCTTTTTCTTTTTAACACTAGACAGGGTACAAAATAACATGGACTTTTCTAAACTCTCAGGTAAATCCCCAGGAAAAGGTGTTCCCAATGGTCATCTTAAATACCCTTTCCTAGACAGAGTTTTTACTCTTGCCCCTATTTTGGAACTCTAGTCTAGATTATTATTTATAAACCCAGATAATATTCAAAATTACTTCAAGGTAGTAGAAGTCATACCAAATCAATCACGGAGACATGGGCTTCCTCATCCTCGAAGCATCTTCCCCAATATGGCTTTATCCTTTGTCCATTTACCTTGAAGTGCATGCCCTGGTTATCTGTCAGTATTACAGTCCCATAGTCGAAGATTTTCACTATTTTGAATGGTCCTGACCATCTCGACTTAAGTTTCCCTGGAAATAATTTGAGTCTGGAATTGAAGAGTAACACTTTCTGGCCTTTGTAGCACGCCTTTGGGTGAATTCTCTTATCATGCCATCGTTTGACTTTCTCCTTGTAGAGCTTTGCATTTTCGTACGAGAAAAGCCGGAGTTCTTCCAACTCATTAAGTTGTAATTTCCTTTTGATCCCTGCTTTTTCCATGTTGAAGTTAAACTTTTTCAATGCCCAATAAGCCTTGTGTTCTAATTCGAGTGGCAAATGGCAGGCTTTCCCGAATATAATGCGGTACGGAGACATCCCTAACGGTGCTTTATATGCAGTTCGGTGGGCCCATAGTGCTTCATCAAGCCTTAACGACCAATCCTTACGAGAAGGATCCACTGTTTTCTCCAGGATAGCCTTGATTGCCCTGTTAGAGAGCTCTACTTGCCCATTAGTTTGAGGGTGGTAAGCAGTAGCTACCCTGTGTCTGATGTTATATTTGGAAAACAAATTAGCTATCATTCTGTTCAGGAAGTGAGAGCCTTCGTCACTTATGATGAAGCGAGGGGTTCCATATCTGGTGAAGATATTTTTCAGAAAGAATTTCTTTACCACCTTGGCATCATTTGTTGCAGTAGCTATTGCCTCAATCCATTTTGATACATAATCCACTGCGAGCAAGATGTAGATATTCCCAAGGGATGGTGGGAATGGCCTCATAAAGTGGGAATGGCCTCATAAAGTCTATCCCCCATACGTCGAAGATTTCCACCTCGAGTATGAAGTGTAGAGGCATTTCGCTTTTAGCTGTCAGATTCCCTGTCCTTTGGCATTGATCACAGTTCTTCGTGAAGAGGTGTGCATCTTTGAAGAGACTGGGCCAAAAATAGCCGGATTGGAGGACTTTGGCTGCTGTCTTAAGTCCTGCAAAATGTCCTCCGTATGGAGCTGCATGACAGGCTCCCAATATCGAAGGTATCTCCTCTTCTGGTACACACCGTCTTAGTATTTGATCAGGCCCTAACTTATACAAATACGGATCATCCCAATAGTAGTCTTTGACGTCTCTTAAGAACTTCTTGAGTTGTTGAGCGGTTGCTTCTGGTGGTTTTAGTCCACTGACTAAGTAGTTTACATAGTCTGCAAACCATGGAAGTTCAATAGTTCTGACCGCCAGAATTTGCTCATCCACAAACGATTCTTGAATGTCCAGCCCTTTTTCTATCCGTGCTTCTTCTCCAAGTCTTGATAAATGGTCTGCTACTTGATTTTCTGTTCCTTTTCTGTCTTGGATCTCTATGTCAAACTCCTTTTCTGTGACTGTATAGTTTAACTGAGCCTCATTGAGTGTTTTGCTTGCGAAGTAAATCGGTTGCACGATCTTTCCTCTTTTCTGACATAGGACTGCACCGACTGCAAAGTCGCTGGCGTCACACATCAACTCAAATGGTTGGGTCCAATCTGGTTCAATTATGATCGGCGACGAGCTTAGTGCCTTCTTCAAAGTCTCAAACACTTGTTTGCAATCTTCGTCGAAGTCGAACGGTCTATCTACCTCCAGCAACCTGCACAAGGGTTTGGAAATTTTAGAAAAGTCTTTAATAAATCTTCTATAGAAACCTACATGTCCTAGGAAGCTTCTGATATCTCGCACTGTTTTTGGCAAAGGCAACTTGGATATGATCTCGATCTTTGCCTTGTCCACCTCAATTCCTTTCTTGGAAATACGATGTCCAAGGACTATGCCTTCTCGTACCATAAAATGGCACTTCTCCCAGTTCAATACCAAATTGGTTCCCTCACATCTTTCTAGTACTTGGTCTAAATTTCGTAGACATGCTAAAAATGATTCGCCAAAGACCGAGAAGTCATCCATGAATACTTCCACAGTTCGTTCTACTATATCAGAGAATATAACCATCATACACCTTTGGAAAGTGGCTGGTGCATTGCATAAACCGAATGGCATCCTTCGGAAGGTGAACGTTTCGTATGGACATGTGAACGTTGTCTTCTCTTGGTCTTCTGGGGCTATGGTTATCTGATTGTAACCGAAGTAACCGTCTAAAAAGCAATAATAGTCTTTCCCTGCTAGCCTGTCCAACATCTGATTTATGAATGGCAACGGGAAATGGTCTTTCCTGGTTACTTTATTAAGGCGGCGGTAATCTACGCAGACTCACCATCTTGTAACCGTCCGTGTTGGGATCAACTCATTTTTCTCGTTCTCCACTACGGTCATTCCACCCTTCTTTGGAACGCATTGAACTGGGCTGACCCAGCTGCTGTCTACAATTGGGTAGATGACTCCTGCGTCCAGCCACTTTAAGATTTCCTTTCTAACAACTTCCTTCATGATGGGGTTTAACCTCCTCTGACTTTCAATGGAATTCTTAGCTCCTTCCTCGAGGTTTATCCTGTGCATGCAAAATGAGGGGCTGATTCCTTGGATGTTTGCAATGGTCCATCCTATTGCTTTTTTATGTTTAGAGAGGACCTGCAACAAAGAAATTTCATCTTGTTCAGTAAGGTAAGCTGAGATAATGACTGGCAATGTCCTGTTTTCACCAAGAAAGCTATATTTAAGATGCTCTGGCAGAGGTTTAAGTTCTAGTTCAGGAGGATTGATTAGAGATGGTTGCAATGGCCTGATTTCTTCTTGGTTTGATGAATCCCTTAATGCCTCTATCCTTGCTGCTGTAGAATCATTTGTGACTTGTATTTCTTCCACCGTTTTTAGTGGTTCTCCCTTTAATGCTTCCTGCAAAACAGATATAGAGAGTTCGTCAACTTCTTCAATCATAGAACATCTCTCAAGGAATCCTGGATACTGCATTGCCTTCATCACGTTAAACGTGACTTGCTGATCATTGACCCTCATGGTTAATTGTCCCTTCTGGACATCTATTAATGTTCTGCCTGTGGCTAGGAACGGTCGTCCTAAGATGATCGGAACGTCTTGGTCGACTTCGCAGTCTAAGATGATGAAGTCTGCAGGGAAAACAAACTTATCAACTTTAACCAATATATCTTCAATCTTTCCAATGGGATGTGTAAGTGATCGGTCTGCCAACTGCAAGGTCACAGTTGTTGACCGTGCATCCCCTATTCCTAACTGTTTAAAAACCGAATTTGGCATTAAGTTGATGCTTGCTCCCAAATCGTACAGAGCTCTACCTACATCCCTGCCTCCTATAGAGCATGGAATTGTAAAGCTTCCTGGATCTTTAAGCTTGGGAGGGATCTCGTTCTTTACTAGTGCACTGGAACATTCTGTGAGTGCAACCGTTTCGTACTCCCCCAACCTTCTCTTTTTCGACAGAATATCTTTTAGGAACTTTACATATGTAGGCATTTGTTCAAGTGCCTCCACTAATGGTATGTTGATGTGCAACTGCTTCAATACATCTAAGAACTTCTTGAACTATACATCTTGTGAGGCATGTTTGAATCTCTGTGGGTACGGAGGAGGTGGTCTGTAATCTGGGTCTATCACAAATTTTTGAGGTTTTGCGGTCGCATTCCCCTTTTTCTCCAACTTTGATTTGTCTTCTTTTTCTACCAAGGCTTCAGGCTCCTTGGTCTTTTCTACTAGTTCTTCTTTATTCTTTGAAACATCTGTAACAATGTCTAACTTCTTTTCACAAATCTTTTCTCGAGCGTCAACTGAGATTTCTGCTTCTGAACTTTCTGGATACTTTGGTCCATCGTATTCTACTCCGCTTCTTAGGGTCACGACCTTGCATTGTTCCTTGCCTTCTCTGTGTGGGGTCTCGGTTTTGCTAGGCAACGTCCCTTGAGGTCTATTCTTAATCTCCTGAGCAATTTGTCCAAGCTGAACTTCCAAATTCCTGACTGCAGCATCATTCCTTGCTATGTACCCCTTCATAAGAGTCTCTAGATTTGACTCTTGGCTCTGCACTGGAACTTGTTGGAAGTTTTTCTGCGGCTGTTGTTGTGTAGGTTGCTTTCCAAACTGATGATTATTGGAATTACTTGATCCGGCTTATCCTCCCCAAGAAAAATTTGGATGTTGTCTCCATCCTGGGTTGAATGTAGCTGAATAAGGATTCCATCTATTTTGGTTCTGATTTCCTTGTGGACCTACATAAAAAACAGAAGCAGGGTTTAGTGGACAACTATCAGCGATGTGCTTCTCACCACATATCTCACAATAGAGGGAAAAAACAGCATTGGCAGGGGCTATATTGGCTTGATTGTTCATGGACATGCCCATCATCATGCTATGAATGGCCTTGATCTGGGCTTGCATCGTCGAGTTAGCCTCTGTTTCCACTGCTTTCACTGGATTTTTCAAAATGGTTGTTGGTTCATTTTCTCCCCAATGTCGATTATTGGTGGCTATGGTATCTAAAATAGCATGCGCCTCATTAGCAGACTTCTTCAGAAAAGATCCGTTTGCAGATGCATTTACTAGTGCCTTTGAAGCTTGATCTAACCCGCTATAAAAATGCTCCAAAATAATGCAAGCAGGCAGTCCATGGTGTGGACACTTTCGAACCAGCCTTTGGAATCTTTCCCAAGCTGCATCCAAAGGTTCATTGTATGACTGTCTGAAAGCAATGATTTCTGCTCTGTACTTGGCATTTTTATTGGAGGGAAAGAACTTTTCCAAAAATTTCTCCGCTAAATCAGTCCACGAAGTGATGGAGTTAGGAGGAAATGAATCCAACCAGGCTTCAGCATCTCCCTGTAAAGAAAACGGAAAAAGTTTTAGCTTTAAAGTATCTTCTGGCACTCCTGTTACTTTAAAAGAATTGCAAACTCTTAAGAATAATTTAATATGCTTGTGTGGATCCTCATTTGGAAGTCCTGAGAATTGGCCCATTGTATTTAACATCTGGAACATCACTGGTTTGAGTTCAAATTGTGGAGCATCAATCGGTGGCTCCAAGATTCCTAGATTCAATGTTTGAAAAACTGGTAAAGCGTAGTCCCTTATTGCTCGGTTTCGATCTTCAGCAATGTAGATTGGGTTTTCTTGTTGTGGTACCGTTGGAACTGGAGGAATAGGAGGAATTTTCCCGCCATTCTGCTCCCTTCCACGAACTTGTGGATCAACTTGAGGATCGACTCCAGGAGGATCCATTGGAAACTCTTGAATGTAAGATGCTTCCTCTAGAAATTCCCGTGCGCTCAACTCTTATTGCTCCCTCTTCTTTCGTCTTTGTTCCTTCCTTCGACGACGAAAGGTTCTTTCTATCTCCGGATCAATGTCAAGGAGTGGATACCCCTTGCTCACGCACTAACTCCAACCTGCAAAAGAAAAACAAATGCAAACCGAAGTCAAATTCCCTTTTGAGACAGAAATGCGGTCGCAATCTGATCGCAATTTCAAGAACAACTCTGGTTTCACTTTTGGTCCCCAGCAACGGCGCCAAAAACTTGGTGCGTGTGTGAACTGAATGGATGAAATGTGAGATAAGATGGATAATAGTAAGAAAGAAATATTCAGCCAACACTTAAGTGCAAGTATACACTGTCGCACGTAGTAATAAAAAAACCTCAGAAAGTATTCCAAGGGTATCGATCCCACGAGGACTAAATTGGAAATTCAGATTTGATGAAGAAACTGCTCAAATGATTGCTTTTGAAAAAGGTAACCAAAGAAAATAAGTTGATTGATTGGGTTTTTGAAAAGATAAATAAAACAAGCAAATAAAATAATAAAGAATAACAATAAGGCAAAACGAGGTATTCAACATGGGTTCATCCCTAAGGTAACAACCATACTTATGCAATATCTAACTTAAGTGTATTTAATGCATTGGGTCAGATTTAACTTCCTTTTGGCCCTTGTTTCCAAAAATCGTAAGAAGGCTAAGCGAGTATCGTTATGCCCATTTCTGGGACTCGACTCCGACATAGATAATTCACGAATGCAACCTATAACCCTATAGTCGATATAGGGTGCCTTAGGCAGCTTACCCTATACCGCCGAACAATCTCTTTCGAGCTTTTTCTCCTATATCACCTTTATGAGAACCGATATCGTTTGTCCCTTTCGAGATCAAACTCACATAGCATGCAAAGTCTAAGTGATCAAATTAAACTCAGAAAGATTAGAGTGATAATCAATAAAGAATGACATGCATTAAACACAACTTAAGCAAATAAAACACTTTCAAGCCATTAAACCCTACGGGAATTCACCACATTGAACCCCTCAACGGGATTTAGCTACTCATGATGGGATAAATAGCAAATGAACACATTTTCATTGGAATAATAATGTAAATAATACAGAGTAACGAAATGATTCAAGAGCTGGAAATAAAGGAGATAGCTAAATATTATGGGTTTTTTGTTTACACAATCCTTCTAGAGTTCGCTAAGACACTCCACTCTCTCACTTTTACAAGATGGGAATGGGTGAAACTCTCTACAAACCACAAGATTTGATGGCTAACTCTCTCTCGGGTTAGAATTTGGTCATCTAAGAAGGACCTCGGGCATCCCTACTCATTGGCGTCGAGCTAGGGTTCTGTCACCTCCCTTTTCTTCCAAGTGAGTTCTGTCACCACCCTTTTCTTCCAAGTGAGTTCTGCTTGGATTTGATTTCGAATCTCGAGCTTATATAGTGTAGAAAGTGGTTGAGGAGCTGCGAAATAGGTGCTGGAAGGTTGCCCAGTCAGTTTTGGGGTCAAAACAACCGGTTAGGTGCGAAGAAGACTCGTCAACAACGACCCGCGTGCGACTCAAAACGACCTCTGTTTTTCTAGAAATGCGGTCGCATTTCATTTTTGACTTCCCAGAAATGCGGTTGCATTTATGGGGAATTCCAGCTTTTCCTCTGTTTTCTGCACCACAGCAAACTAAGTCAAATTTTCCTCAAATCAAGTCTTTTTACGCACAAATAAGCATAATTCAACAAAAGTGACTCTCAACACCCTAACTTATCAAACTAAGCATATTTTGAGCTCGGGAACAGTAAATTGACCTAAACACCCAATAAATGAGCTAAATATAAGGGTAAAATAGGTACATTTTTTACCCTTATCAGGGCGTCCTATGCAATGAGTTTGCATAAGACCAGAACGCGAAACGAGTCACTTTCACCTTATAACGTCGTTTACTGTTGAAACTGACTGATTTCATACGATGAGCTAGGTAACTCGATCTTAATCTCGAGCTAACTATGAACTCCTATTTGTTCGAGATTATCCTTTGATTTGCATGGGTGAGAGTGGCCTATCATTATCACCGACTCAACAAGTGGGAGATTGTTGGGGTTGGTGCCCTAAAACTCTTAGATAGTGAATGTAAACAAATAATATACTTGTTCGATAAAGTCGTTATCGAGGTTTTGTTCACTTAAGTTATTAAGTGAATTGCATGTTAAATTATCCAAATCCAATAAACTAAGATCCCTGGCTATATAATGAATACTTGAGCTTTATGTGGAGACATAAAAGTGGATCAGGCTCGAGTAATAACTAAAACGGTTTATAGTATAGGGATAAGGTTGGGTACCTTATCCTAGGGACACTATGTGACGCGACCCTTTTGTATTTACTACAGACGATGTGATCCTAAATCGTTCATGTGGAGACATGCGAGTGGGGGCATCCTATGCAATGAGTTTGCATAAGACCAGGACTGAGAAATAAGTCACTTTCACTTGCTAACACCGTTTACTGTTGAGACTGACTATTTCATGCGATGACCTAGGTAACTCGATCTTAATCCTGAGCCTAACTATGAACTCCTGTTTATTTGGGATTATCCTTTGATTTGCATGGGTAAGAGTGGCTCATCATTGCCGACTCAATAAGCCTAGCATTTTGGAGATAAGATCGAGAAGATAGCTGGGGATGTAGTCTTGTAAGAAACGGAATTCACTCCTACCCGTATTAGGGATAGTAAAGAGGTTGTTCCCTTAAGTGCTGATTTCGGGACTTTAACAAAGGGATCCCGCCCTCTCATTGGCTCGAGAGGGATTAAGTTTGATGGTTGGACCACAAACCAATTGTTCATTAGAGGATCAGTGGGACTTAAAGAACTAAAGGTAACTTCAGGGGTAAAACGAACATTTGATCTAGTTGAAGTTACGAACAACCTATGAAGGGTCGACTTACTAATCATGGTTATATCGGGTGGACAGAAATATATCTACAGTGAGGGGAGTGCAACTATTGGGCTATAGTGGAGTGTCTCGGTAGTTAACGAATGTTGATCAATTAGGTAAATGAGTTTAGCTGGTTAATCTCGGATCGTTGGAGCCCATGATTTGTAGGTCCATTAGGTCCCCTTGCTAGCTCATACAGAATAAACCTTAGAACAACGTGATGAAAGAGTTTGAATCGTTCAAATTCAGTTTAGGGAGATTACGTCAATTATATACGATATATCCGACATAATAGTTTAATTATAAATTAAACTATAGTTTGAGAGAGTTGGAAATATTTAAATATGATTTAAATATGGTATGTGTGAATATGGATTCATGTTCAAGAGATCGGTGTAAAGAAAGGTCGGGATGGGTGTAATTAATTAATTTAATATTTGATATTAAATTGATATAATTAATTATTTTAAAATTAATTTAGAAATTAATTTTGAATATTTGAATTAATTATTGAAATTAATTTAAATGTTAATTAATTTCAATTTTTGTTTAAAATAAATCAAGAGGTTAATTACCTCTTGATGACACTGATAGAACCAAACTAGTGCTAATTATTTCCATAAATCTTGCTTATCCTAATGCTATTATTTGTGATAATTGACTAATTTTGAGTCTTATTGATGTATAGGTCATTTTGGTGTTCTCGGGATCAAGAAGGGCATTTTGGTAATTAAAAAGTCATCTGGAACAAAGAATTCACCCATTTTCTCGAGAGGTACCGCCGAGACGCTACCTCACGGCGTCTCGACACTACGGATATCTGAAGCGGGCTAATTTAGCTTCAGCGTCGAGATGCTATCGCGCTATATAAAAGGATCTTTTTCACGTTTTAGGTCGATTCATGCTCGTTTTTCCTCCAATTTCCACCACAGCTCTCCGATTCTCTCTATCTTTTTCCAGTTTCCAGTGTATTTGCATTAGAATAGATTAGTTTTTTTTAGATACAGGGATGGCAAATCGAGCCCCGACGCTTAGTTGGAGTGTTGCAATGTCCGACTAAGTGTAGATCCACGTAATTGGGGACTCTGAATGTAAGTTTGGCATTCCTTTGAGACCTCGTATCTAAGATTTCAGTGAATTATTGTTTAATTATGTTCTTAATTCTAGTTTGTATTACAATTGGCTTGAATCTTTGGATTGACAACCTATTGTGTTTGAATCAATTGCTTTGCTAGAATTGATAGCGAGTAAATCTATTGTTAATCTTGATTAAAAGGCATTTTATCCCAATTGGTCAAAATTTCATGATAGATTTAGGAGTTAAGGCTTAGAATCGTATGAATTTAGGCTTTTCCTAATTTATGCATTCTATCTAACAATCCACCGTTCTTAATACAATTAAAATCTAATTAGTGAGACGTCATTAGTTAAATTTTTAATTAGGTTCTGGCCTCGATGCATTGGTCGGGTTAGAAATAATTGGGATCATTAGTCCCGCTGGCTTTTCCAGTGGGTAGTTAGACAATTAACCACTAATTTGATAAATAAGAGAGTCTATGATTTGGAATTGCCAAACTGAATTCGGACAACCAATTGCTCGATCCCGAGGTAAGATTAGCCAGTCCATTCTTCTATTTTCTAGTTGTAATTAAATTTTGTAATTTAATTTCTAGCAATTTTAATTTTTCATCCTCAAATTTTCTTCCATGCCAAACCCCCCCTCTGGTTATTAATCGAAAAATTTTATGTTAATTCAATTAATTCGATTGCTCCATGCGTTCAACCCCGACCACTATTTCTACAAAAGTAGTTGCAATGCCGTGGAATTATAAATTTATTTGATACGACCCTCGACAAGTTGTCTATCAGACACCACATCCATGGAAATTCTCTATGAAAAGGACACCTCTTTTACACCTACTTCGCTGATGAGATGTCTTCATGAGATGAAGACTTGTACTTTAGTTTCTTCTATAATTAGAGAAGAAATAAGTTGGGCAAAGGGTTGGTGATTACTGATGTAATTCACTCAAAAAGCCTCGACCTTTTCTCTCTCAAAAACTTGAAGGATTCAACTTTTTCCTCCCAAATTCTATCACGTTAAGGCTCCCACAAGCCGTTCTAAGGCTGAAGGATAATGGAGAAGACTTCGGTGGTTGTCCATGAGGTGTTTGTGTTGAAGATTTATCCACGGAGTTGTTGATTTTTGGTACCAAAGGTTGGTAATATTATCCCTCTCTTTTCGGTTATGAAAAAGGCATGCTTTTCATTTGTAAAATTAAAGAAATTTGAGTGCTTTCGATCCAAATCGCTTCCGCTAGAGTGTCGTATACTCCTTCAGTTGGTATCAGAGCATGATTTGGGCACTCGATTTTTGTTAATTTTAGCTTGGTGGGTTGTTTAGTGCATGTGATGTGAGAATGGTTGCTAAAGTGGGCTCATTATGGTTTTGACATTAATTTCCCCTTCAATTTTTGTTGATGAAATTGTAATTGCCCGGTTGTATATGAGCTTTAATGTGTGAAGAAAGGGTATGGTAGCTAGAAGTGAGATCTGGTAACTAGAAGCGAGAGAGTTGGGAGCTAGAAGCGAGATCTGGGAGCTAGAATTTCCAGAATTTAGCAAGAATGAGCTTCAATCAACAATCATCTGCACTAGGAATTTTTGTTAGCATTTTTTATTGTAAAATTGGCTTTGTTTCAATTCCTAGGATGCCAAAACCGGTCCACTTTAGTGTGTATGTTTAAATTAAATAGGAATTATATATTCATAATATATGTCATATAGATTTAAAATCCCACCATAGGAAAGCATGTTTCATGCATTAGTAATATATTATAAGGGTTATAATAAAAGAAATGCATGTGTTAGGGTTTCATGTTAGATGCATGTTGAATGTTTAATATAAGCGTTATATTAATAATCGATAACAAACAAGCATGCAGCATGAAACCACCTTATAAGTTGTCTACGTTATAAGTGTTATAATATGAGATAGACGTTAAAATCTATAACAAGATAAATGCATGCTCACTTAGGGTGAACGAACCTCAAACTCGATCAATTTGCATAGAATAGGTCGATGTCTTGTAAAGTTAGGGTTACAAAAGAACTCACCTGGTACGATGTTGTCTAAGGCTGAAGGTAAGTTGACGGTTTACGGAACACCTCCTACCTGGGTATCGAGCCGGTACTTGAGTTAGGTTAGCCCGAGTTTTATGAGCATGCGTGAGCGATATGAGATTTTAAAGAGTTATCACCTAGACATCGTAGTATAATTGTTATACACACCTTGATAGCTATAAGTAATTTCTAAATGGTGCTTTATATATAACTTGAATGTTTGATTGTTAGATGCTTTAATCACCATTAGAATCATGTTACAGGGTTAATTCATTAAAAGTTATAATAGTTATAAGAGTTAATGAATAGAAACCCTAAACCTATAACAAAGAGTTACATGCTAACATAGGATCTTAGGAAAAATGAGTTAATTTTAAACGGTTTAAAATTAAATAGACCTAAGATCACCGTTTCTAATAGGATTAGAAAGTCTTACTTGTACTTTAATAGATTTAAAATACGGTTAAGTAGGACATAAGGCTCTAGTTATAAGGGAACTCTCCCGGCGACTGGTCCAGTACCTGAGTTGAATTAACCACAGTCTTATTTGCATGCAATGTCACTAGGTAATTAAAGGGGTTTAATTCACCTATAAATTTAGAGTAAAGACCTTATTTAATAAGGCATAGACTTAGATAGATTCATTTTGCCGAAATTTACCTAAGTAATAGACTTTAATCGTTAAAATACTTAGTGGGAGAATACGTATAAAAATGAGATGTTCATATCAAGTTTTTATTCCAACGTTCTCTGGAAAGTTCACACCATGAGAATCATGCTTGGCCTCGTGTCACCCTGGAAGTGGAATCCCTTCGGAAGGTGTTTGTATGATTCAATACCAAGGTGAATGGAGAGAATATTTATAGTAAGTGGGAGCGGAAAATGTGTCAACACATCCTACGGTCTTCTCCATTGGTTTTCTTCTGAGATTTCATGCTCCGCCTGCGTGTTGCCATAATGTGACCATCCCTTCGAAGGGTTTGAGCATGGGGTATCAGGGCGAACTATGTAATGGATAGGGTTTCTTAGGTTTTGCCACAACATTGTCTATCTTGATCGTGTTGGATTTTATGTCCTAAAACTTGTAGATAGTGAATGTTAACGATTATATACTTGTGTCAATAAAATGTTATTGAGGTTTATACAATAAAATTTTATTGTTATATTTAGTTAAGTATTGCACAATATGACCCAAATCCAATAAACTAAGATCCAAGGTTGTTTGTATGTAACTTGAACTAGTATGTGGAGACATACGGGGATCAATGTTTAAGTAACAACCTAAAAGGTCTATAGTATAGGGATAAGGCTAGGTACCTTATCTTGGCAACACTATGAGATATGGCCCGCTTTGTATTCGATACAAACGTATTGATCCAAGGCGTCCATGTAGTAGACATGCGAGCGGTGGTATCCTATGCAATGAGTTTGCATAAGATCGGACCATGAAATAGTAAACCACTAGATGTAACACCGTTAACTAGTTAGGTTACTGTTTCAATAGGATGACCTAGTCTCAATCCTGAGTGTGTCATGAACTCCTTCTCATGAGGGATTGTCCTTTGATTAGTATGGGTGAGAGTGGCCTATACACCGACTCAATATGCCTACCTTTTTGGGGATGAGACGAAGTGGGGGGCTGGAGACATGACAACACAAGATGGAATTCACTCATTCCTGCTTCTAGGAGAAGTAGATGAGTGTTCCCTTAAGTGGTGACTCCGGGTCTTGAACAAACGGATCTCATCCTCTCATTGGCCTGGGAGGGACTTTCTGTTTATTGGTTGGACCATAAACAGGTTGTTCATTAGAGGAGCACTGGTACTTAAGGCGACAGAGGTAACACGGGGGTAAAATGGTAATTTGACCCAACTGTAGTTACGAACACTTATAAAGGATTGACTTACCGGTATAGATCTATATCCGTGGACACAGACTCTGTTTTCGGTTCACAGTGAGAAGAGTTCAGCTGTGGGTCTTTAGTGGAGTGACCCACAGTTAATGAATATTGGTTAACCTGATTAATGAGTTTAGTCAGTTAACCTCATATCATTGAAGCTTCTGATATGTAGATCCATTAGGTCCTCCTACTAGCTCGTAAAGATTAATTAGGAACAATTAATCTTGAAAAGAATTTGAATAGTTCAAATTCACATTGGGAATCAATTTAATTGTATGAGATACAATTAATATAATGTATAGTGATACATTATAATATAAAGTCTAATTTCAGATTAAACTTTATTATATTGAGAGAATAATATATTTGAAAGAGTTCAAATATATGGCTTATTAAATATAGATATTTAATTAGAAGATGAATTAATTAATTATTGAATTTAGTTTAAATTAAATGTGATTTAATTAAACTATAGTATATGAGAGAATTATTAGAATATGATTCTAATGTGTAATTAATTAAATATGGGTGATATTTAATTAATTATAGGGAAAAATACACTTTTGGCCCCTGAGGTTTGGGTTAGGTTTCATTTTGGTCCCTGAGTTTTAAAATTCAACAATTTAGTCCCTGAGGTTTGGTTTTAGTTTCATTTTGGTCCCTCCATCCATTTTTCCGTTAAATACTAATGGATTGATGATGTGGCATTATTTGTTTTATTAAAAAAAATTATTTTTTAATTTTTTAAAATAAAAATAATAAAGATAAAAATAATATTATTATTTTTTAAATATCTTTCTTCTTTCTTTCTTCCTTCTTTCTTCTTCTCTTCAAACCCTAAACCATCACACATCACCATAGCTGCTGGCAACCGCCGCCGCCGCCGTCGGAGATCTTCTTTCTTTCTCTCTCCCTCTCTTCATCTCATCTCTCTCATCTAAGCTGCTCGATTTTCTTTTTTTTTTCCTCTTCTTCTTCGTTTCAGTCAAAGAAGTGCTTCGGAAGGCGACCCACACGAGCTAAAAAGAGAGGAGAACAAAAAAGAAAGAAGAAAGCTCAGAGAGGAGAACGACGCGAGCTGTGAGCAACGGGCGTTCCAGATCTGGGCGAGCAAGGTTTTCAGATCTGAGTGAAGACGAGTTTGCAGCTGCGACGGGCATTCCAGATCTGGTTTTCGAGCTTCGACAAGTGGTGTTCGATGATGGGTTCGCGTGCGACCTGCGAGCGAAGACGGGTGTGCGGATCTGAAGTCGTCTGCTTAATCGCCTTCTCGTCCTGCAACACCTTCATCCTCGCAAAAGCCAGTTGAAAAACCAGAATCGAACTCACCGGGTTAAAGTTCTTCCCCTCCGCTTCAATCAATTGATCGATCGAAGCTTTCCCTAACTGATCCAGTCCGTACAGTCCTTTATTCCCCTTCTCCACGTGCTTCTCGCAAATGTAGTGGCAAATCGCTCTTTTTTTTTTGCGCGAAATAACACAATCGGAAAAGAAGCCCTAGATTTCGTACTCGATGAACAATTTATAGTTCAGAAGATGAAATTGGAAGTTCGAAAGAGCGAATCGAAGGTCAATTACCGAAGAGGGAGATGCTTTCGTCTTGGAACGCAGAGACTTGGCCAAATGGCTGTTGAATCGGACATGAATGAGTAAAACGAGAGTTACACAGAGAGATTGAGAAGAAGAAGAAGAAAGAAAAGAAAGAAGGGAAAGGAGAAAAAAGGAAGAAAAAAAATTCGACGAGATGGTAGCGGGCGGTCGGCCGCCGGCGGTGACGGTGGTGGCCGGCGATAGGCGGTCACCGGCGACTGGAAGAAAGAGAGGAAGAAGAAGAAGAAAGTGGAGGAGAAGAAGGAGGAAGATAATATAGAAAGAAATAAAAATAAAATATTTTATTATTTTTATTTATTTTTTAATTTAAAAAATTTTAAAAATTATTTTTTAATAAAAAATATTATGCCACGTCAGCAGTCCGTTAAGTATTAACGGAAAAATGGATGGAGGGACCAAAATGAAACTAAAACCAAACCTTAGGGACTAAATTGTTGAGTTTGAAAACTCATGGACCAAAATAAAACCTAACCCAAACCTCAGGGACCAAAAGTGTATTTTTCCCTTAATTATAATATTAATTAATTATTGAAATTAATTAATTTATTTAATTAAATGTGATTTAATTAAAACTATATATCATGTGAGGGCGCTGCATTTAAATATGATTTACATGTACATGAGGCTAATTAATTCAATTAATTCTATATTATTTAATTAATTAATTTTGATCAGACGGTCAAAATCTATCCTATCCCTCACATTAGGGTTAACGCAAGAAGGGGTCTTATAGACTCACACTAATGCTGCATTGATGGTACTCTCTCACGCTTAAACTCTCTCATTCTCTCTTTAAGAAGAAGAACACAGAGAACCTCTTTTTTGGTGATTTTGTTCTTTCCTTCAAGATCAAGAATTCAATCCCACAATTGAGTTCCCAATCTCAGAGGATAGCAGTGGAAGGCTTTTGTGGTGGTGTCCCAAGGGGTGTTTCACGTTTGGTCCCTGCGAAATCAAGAAAGAAGTTTTTCATCCATTAGAGTCGTCAGATGATGATATGTTCTTCTCATCCCTTTAGATTTAGATCTAATAATTTTTTGTATGCTTAGCCTTAGGATTTTATAGAATATGTTCTGTAAATTTTGCCAATGTTAGTACAAGAATTTATCATACGCCGACGTTATCAACGCTGACGCAACGACTTACGTCGGCATATAAAGTTCTACGCCGACGCAACCGCGTCGGCGTATATGGTTAAAACATCGATTGTTGAATGGAGGATACGCCGACGCGTATATAGGGTCTACGCCAACGCAGTTGCATCGACATATATAATGTTAAAAACACACGTTTGAATCATTTACGCCGACGCAGGATGCGTCAGCATAGACCTTGGATTTAAAACCCTATTCTTCCCTTCGTAGATCAGTTCTTCGCATCGCAAAACGATCTCCCCTGCTGTTCTCGCCTCTGACACTGATCTAGGGTTCGATTTTCTTGTGGGGCTTTCGATTTTAGGTATGTTTTTACGTTTTCTTTTGCTTAGATTTGTTTTTTATGCTTCATTTTTCATTTTTAAAATTTGGCATAGAGCATTTGGGTCGGATGAGGAGATTTTCGATTTGAGATGGGGATTGCAGATGGGTTTTAATTTGAGCATTTGGAGTTTGAGCATTTTAGTATGTACTAATTTCGTTTCTGCTTTTTTTAGGGTTCTCAGTTATGTAGTGTAAATAACATCAAATTTAACTCAATTTCATTGAAATAGCCATGTGTTTTAAAGAGAAAGAAAAAGAACATAGGAGAGTGGTGTTTTAAAGATGAAAAAAATATTAAAGAGAGGAGAGCAGAGGATGAATTTGATTGACGTATAAAATCAAAGGCATTAAAATTTTGTTTAGAATAAAAAGACAAAAGAAGCGGAAGGCATCAATTGTTGCAGAGAAGTAAAAAGCTGAGCCTGCAAATTTCTCCCAATCGATGCATGCTTTGCCACAAATGCTCAGAGATCACCTCTTAATTTATCCACTGGTTTTAATTTCCTCACAAGGATCTTGAGAAAAGTAGAACAAATTGATTGAAGAGATTCCTTCTCTTGTTTCAAATCTTTTCACAAATTATCATCTCTTTTTCTAAAAAAAAAAAGGATATATGCATCGGATAGATACCAAAAAGAAAAAGGATTTTGAGGGAAAGCGTAAGAGAATTATTAAAAATGCATGTTTTTCTTTTAGTTTCTTCTTGACATTATAATGGCATTTCAACTCATCTAGGCATAAGTTTCCTTCTTTTCGATGCCTCTATTTATATCTCATTTTCTTCTTTGTCACCACATATTGCTTTCTACCTCACTTTCTTCTGCCCTTTCAAATATTGTTTTCTAGCTCATTTCATTTCTTCACTTAACTTTCTTTGCATACAATGCCTCAACGTCCAACAATGATTCGCCCTTATGTCCTTGACCCATGCCCGATGAGGATATTGACTATTGTTGCATTCATTCGCCCTTATTGTTGCATTTATTGGCATTCATTAAGAAGAAATGGGATAAATGCTATCACCTATGACTATTTCATTATGGATTTGAACAAATCCAGAACAGAGGAAACTATAGCAACCTGTGGCTTGATATGCATCAGTTTGTTAAAAACAGTCTCAATTGTATTGGTATTTTAGATAACAATACATGTATTGGTATTTTATATTAATAAAATTAACTACGAATGGTCCCAATTGTGCTTCCGCTGTGGAATTAGGGAATTCCAATCCTACAGATCGTAGCTGAAGGGGATGAAAACCCCGGCGCAGCGGAAGCGCGTGAGAGGACCTCACGTCGTATATTAATTAACATTAAAATACCAATATGAAAAGGCAAAATGCTACTTTAATCATGCTTTAAAGTCACTGTAAAATCGATATAAACATGCTGAAAATACAGAAAAATAAAGCTACTTTATTTTTCATACTTTTCTAAAGGAAAGAGTAACCGTTACAAACCTTCGTTGTAGACTTGACCGATTCTCGCCAACGACGTTCTAACGTTGAAGACGCAGCAGCCCTTTTAGATCTTCGCTGGAGTTTTTCTTCTTGAAGAACACAATAACCACAAAGGTTACACCGGTATATCTCTAAGTCTAGGAGGCAATTGACCGGTGGGAGTCTTTCTCTAAGAGGGAGGCTAGAGAGAATGCAAGAGTCTTGTCTTGTGATTCTAAGAGCAAGAGGACACCTAAACTATTAGGTCTAGTGTTCTATTTATAGGAGATAGGCCATGAATAAATTATTCACATTAAATCAATTATTTCCATAACTGATTTAATTTATTCCATATTTAATCAATCCATGATCAATCAATTCCATAATTGATTAATCTTTTCCATAAATGACTAATTACTTCCATAAGTGATTAGATCATTTCCATATATGATTAATCACTTCCATAAGTGATTAATTTTCAATTAATTAATTCTTTAATTAATTAATCACCATTTAAATATCACATATTTAATTTCCGGTCTTGAATTAATTAATTTTGCCAAATTTAATTTTAGGCCTTAAATTAATTTAATTCATATTTGAACTCTTTCAAATTCCTATAAATTTAATATGAATCAAATTCATATTAATATTTGAAATTTCTTCAAATATTTATTTCTCTCATAATAATATATCAATATATATTATATTGTTTCCCTTAGTAAATTGAACACTTCCAATTTACATATCTTACTTAGTTGCCTCAAATTACTTTATGAGCTACCAGTGGGACCTAATGGACCTGCAGATCAAAAGCTCCAACGATGTGAGATTAATTGGTTAAACTCATTAACCAAATTAATCAATATTCGTTAACTGTGTGTACATTCCACTATAGACTCACAGTTGCACTCTTCTCACTGCAGACATATTTTCTGTGTCCATGGATATAGACCAATAACGACTAGTTAGTCCTTCACGAGTGTCCGTAACACTAGTTTGGTCAAATTACCGTTTTACCACTGGGTTACTTCTATTTCCTTAAGTACCAGTTCTCCTCTAATGAACAACTTGTTTGTGGTCCAACCATCAAATAGAAAACCCGCTCGTGCCATTGAGAGGGTAGGGCCCTTTGTTCAAGACGCAGAGTCACCACTTAAGGGAACACTCATCTGCTTCCCTACAGTCGGGAAGGAGTGAATTTCATCTTGTATGATTATGTTCCCAGCTCCCCACTCGGTCTTGTCCCCAAAATGGTAGGCTTATTGAGTTGGCGTATTGGCCACTCTCACCCATACAAATTAAAGGACAATCCCTTATGAGCAGGAGTCCATAATCAACTCAGGATTAAGACTAAGTTGTCTAGGTCGTCCTAGTGAAATAGAAACCTAACTAGTTAACGGTGTTATAACCAGTGGTTACTATTTCGCGATCTGGTCTTATGCAAACTCATTGCATAGGATACCCTCACTTGCATGTCTCCTACACGAACGCGTTGGATCATAGCGTTTGTATCAAATACAAAGTTGGTCGTATCCATAGTGTCACCATGATAAGGCACCCAGTCTTATCCCTATACTATAGACCTTTTAGGTTGTTTCTTGAACAGTGATCCCCATATATCTCTACATACTGTTCAAGATTCATACTATAGCCTAGGATGTCTAGTTTATTGGATTAGGGTTATTTTAGGCAAAGACAAACATAATATAACCAACAATACTTAATGGAAAAATACATCAATATTATTTCATTAATATTCGGTAAACCGTTACATTCACTATCTACGAGTTTTAGGGCATAAAACCCAACAGTAGCATGTTGGGGCAGACCTTTGGAATCTAAAAGATGACGGGTCACACTTACGGGAAATTATTAAGATGTTAATAATTTCTTGACCAAACAACAGTAGCTAAGAACTATTGGAATAAGAGTTATTCTGGTAATAGTAATTGGTTGAGATTGTCTTGATTCAGGGGAGGAGTAGCTGATCACCCCTCGGTGGCTGTTGCTCTAAACCTCTAAAGTTTCGTTGCAAAAGAGTTATGAATTATAGGGTGCTTAATTACTTTTGCTAAATTGATTGGATATGTATAATGGGTTTAGTACAATATTTAATACAAGTTATTTGTTTATTTCAGCAATATGTCGAATTATGTATGCTCTTTGTCTGACGCTAAATTAAACGGTTTAGAACATACTAAGAGTGCTAACACTAAACGAGTGGCAAACGATTTAATGGTCATAGAGGAGGAACGTCCTCAAGTAAACTACTTAGCTTACGAGAACGTGACCAAAGACTTACTTGTCTTGGAAACGTGTTTAGTGGAGAACGATAGTTCTGCCTGGATACTTGATTCAGGGGCCACGAATCACGTTTGTTCTTCGTTTAAAGGAATGAGTTCCTAGGAGCAGCTTAGAGCTAGTGAGATGACTCTTAGAGTAGGAACACGAGAGGTCGTCTCAGCTACAGTAGTAGGGAACATGAAATTATTTTTCCAAGAAAACAAGTACATATTATTAGATAATGTGTACGTAGTTCCGAAGATTAAAACAAATTTGATTTATGTATCTTGTTTGCTCGAACAAACTTATTCCGTATCTTTCTCATTAAATGAAGCTTTCATTTCCAGAAAGGGAATTGTTGGGTTTATGTCCTAAAACTCGTAGATAGTGAATGTTAACGAATTGTATACTTGTGTCAATAAAATGTTATTGAGGTTTATGCAATAAAGTGTTATTATCATATTAAGTCTAGAATTGCACAATATGACCCAAATTCAATAAACTAAGATCCAAGGTTGTTTACATGTAACTTCAACTAGTATGTGGGGACATACGGGGATCAGTATTCAAGTAACAACCTAAAAGGTCTATAGTACATGATAAGGTTGGGTACCTTATCCTGGTTACACTATGTGATATGGCTCGCTTTGTATTTGATACAGACGTATTGATCCAAAGCGTCCATGTAGCAGACATGCGAGCGGGGGTATTTGATAAGGGTAAAAAATGTACCTATTTTACCCTTATATTTAGCTCATTTCTTGGTCAAATATCGAGTGTTTAGGTCAATTTACTGTTCCCGAGCTCAAAATATGCTTAGTTTGATAAGTTAGGGTATTGAGAGTCACTTTTGTTGAATTATGCTTATTTGTGCTTAAAAAGACTTGATTTGAGGCAAATTTGACTTAGTTTGCTGTGGTGCAGAAAAACAGAGGAAAAGCTAGAATTCCCCAGAAATGCGACTGCATTTTTGGGAAGGCAAAAATGAAATGCGACCGCATTTCTGGAAAAACATAGGTCGTTCCGAGTCGCACGCAGGTCGTTGTTGACGAGTCTTCTTCACACCTAACCGGTTGTTTTGACATCGAAACTGGCTGGGCAACCTTCCAGTACCTATTTCGCAGCTCCTCAACCACTTTCTACACTATATAAGCTCGAGATTCAAAGTCAAATCCAAGCAGAACTCACTTGGAAGAAAAGGGTGGTGACAGAACCCTGGCTCGACGCCAATGAGTATGGATGCCCGAGGTCCTTCTTAGATGACCAAATTCTAACCCGAGAGAGAGTTAGACATCAAACCTTGTGGTTTGTAGAGAGTTTCACCCATTCCCATCTTGTAAAAGTGAGAGAGTGGAGTGTCTTAGCGAACTCTAGAAGGATTGTGTAAACAAAAAAACCCATAATATTTAGCTATCTCCTTTATTCCCAGCTTGTGATTACTTTTCATTATTCTGTATTCTTTACATTATTATTTCAATGAAAATGTGTTCATTTGCTTTTTATCCCATCATGAGTAGCTAAATCCCGTTGAGGGGTTCAATGTGGTGAATTCCCTTAGGGTTTAATGGCTTGAAAGTACTCTATTTGCTTAAGTTGTGTTTAATGCATGTCATTCTTTATTGATTATCACTCTAATCTTGCTGAGTTTAATTTGATCACTTAGACTTTGCATGCTATGTGAGTTTGATCTCGAAAGGGACAAACAATATCGGTTCTCATAAAGGTGATATAGGAGAAAAAGCTCGAAAGAGATTGTTCGGCAGTATAGGGCAAGCTGCCTAAGGCACCCTATATCGACTATAGGGTTATAGGTTGCATTCGTGAATTATCTATGTCGGAGTCGAGTCTCAGAAATGGGCATAACGGTACTCGCTTAACCTTCTTACGGTTTTTGGAAACAAGGGCCAAAAGGAAGTTAAATCTGACCCAATGCATTAAATACACTTAAGTTAGATATTACATAAGTATGGTTGTTACCTTAGGGATGAATCCATGTTGAATACCACGTTTTATCTTATTGTTATTCTTTATTATTTTATTGCATGTTTTGTTTATCTTTTCAAAAACCCAATCAATCAACTTATTTTCTTTGGTTACCTTTTTCAAAAGCAATCATTTGAGCAGTTTCTTCATCAAATCTGAATTTCCAGTTTAGTCCTCGTGGGATCGATACCTTTAGAATACTTTCTGAGGTTTTTTTATTACTACGTGTGACAGTGTATACTTGCACTTAAGTGTTGGCTGAATATTTCTTTCTTATTATTATCCATCTTATCTCACATTCCATCCATTCAGTTCACACACGCACCAGTATTCTATGCAATGAGTTTGCATAAGACTGGACCTCAAAATAGTAAACCACTAGATGTAACATCGTTAACTAGTTAGGTTACTATTTCAATAGAATGACCTAGGTAACTCAGTCTTAATCCTGAGTGTGTCATGAACTCCTTCTCATGAGGGATTATCCTTTGATTAGTATGGGTGAGAGTGACCATTATGCCGACTCAATAAGCCTACCTTTTTGGAGACGAGACCGAGTGGGGGCCTGGAGACATGACAACACAAGATGGAACTCACTCCTTCCCGCTTCTAGGAGAAGTAGATGAATGTTCCCTTAAGTGGTGACTCTGGGTCTTGAAGAAAGGGATCTCGCCCTCTCACCAGCCCAAGAGGAACTTTCTGTTTACTGGTTAGACCATAAACAAGTTCTTTACTAGAGGAGCAATGGTACTTAAGGAGACAGAGGTAACACAGGGTAAAACGGTAATTTGACCCAACTGTAGTTACGAACACTCGTGAAGGATTGACTTACCGGTATTGGTCTATATCCGTGGACACATAAATATTCTACAGTGAGAAGAGTGCAGTTGTGGGTCTTTAATGGAGTGACCCACAGTTAATGAATATTAGTTAACTCGATTAATGAGTTTAGTTAGTTAACCTCATATCATTGGAGCTTTTGATCTGTAGGTCCATTAGGTCCCCTGCTAGCTCGTAAAGAGTAATTAGGAACAATTATATCTTGAGAGAATTTGAATAGTTCAAATTCAATATTGGAACCAAGTTAATTGTATGAAATGCAATTAATATAATGTATAGTGATAGATTATAATATAAAGTTTAATATGTGATTAAAATTTATTATATTGAGAGAATAATATATATGAAGGAGTTCAAATATATGACTAGTTAAATATATGATATTTAATTAGTAAATTAATTAATTAATTATTCAATTTAGTTTAATTTAAATGTGATTTAATTAAACTATATATTATATGAGAGATATATTAGAATATGATTCTAATGTGTAATTAATTAAATATGTGTGGTATTTAATTAATTGTAAAATTAATTAATTTAATTAAATGTGGTTTAATTAAATTAAATCTATAGATTAATTTTAACGTGAATTAGATTCATATTAAAACTCTAGGTTATGAGAGAGATGCACATTTGGATATGATTCAAATGTTTGATTAATTAAATATGTTTAATTAATCAAAGAATTAATTAATTGTGTAGTTTAATTAATTTGATTAAATGTGATTTATTCAATATTAGTTAAAACTATAGACTATGTGAGGGAAATGCATCTAAATATGATTTAAATGTATACCAATTAAATATGAGTTATTTAATTGTAATTAATTAATATGATTAATTAATTCATTTAATTAAATAAATTTTAATTATAATTTGTATTTATTTATTTAAATGTAAAAATAAAAATAATATACCAGTTGGTTATTTTTTCAACCCTCACATTGAATTTCACGCCAGAGGGTCTTGGAAGATCTATGATTCTACGTTCTCTCTATCTCTCTAACGCTTTCACACTCTCAACATAAAGGTACAGTGGAGTTCTTCTCTCTCTGTTTTCTCTCCCAAGTAATTCAAGATAATGAACTGAGAGATCCCACACAATCTCGTTCTTAATCTCAGAGTCATAGCAGGGCAACCAAGTGGTGGTGTGTCTTCATAGTCTTGTTGCACTTTTGGTCCCTGCGCGATCAAGAACATGTTCTTTATCTTCAGAATCATCCACGTAGGTACGTGTAATTGCTTCTCCTATTTTAGATTAGATCTAAATAACAGTATGCTTAGCCTAGTAATTTCTATAGAATCGTTCTCTGAAATTACCAATGTATTGGTATTTTGGGTAAAAAAAATTAACTACGAATGGTCCAATTGCGCTTCCGCTTAACGGAATTCAGAATTCCAATCCTTTAGAATTAACGTTTGTTCAACGTCACTGGAAAATAATTTATATGTTTTAAGACCAATCGAGAGTATAACAGTTAATAATACTGAAATGTTCGAAACTGCTACTAGTCAAAGTAATAAAAGGCAAAGGATTTCTCCTAAAGAGAATACCTATCTTTGGCACTTGAGGTTAGGCCATATGAATCTCAGTAGGATTGTGAGACTGGTCAAGAGTGGGATTCTAAACGAGTTAGAAGATGACTCATTACCTCCGTGTGAGTCATGCCTTGAGGGCAAGATGACAAAACGACCTTTTATCGGAAAAGGTTATTGGTAGGGGTGCAAGAACCAATCGAAAAAACCAAAAAACACCGCCCGAAACCACCACTGGTTCGGTTTCAGTTCGGTCCAAATGGTCAGAGGCAGTCTGGAGATTGGAGAATCGAAGGTAAACGGTTCGACGTCGGTTCATTATTCATGCGGTCATATAAATAACCGAGCTAACCGAGTTCCTGAGATAAGAGATGTTTATTTTGAATTTTGAACTGTTTTGATTTTCGTGCAGTGTGCGTGTGGCGTGAATCCGTATCTCGGCCGTGTCGTGAAATTAAAAAATATTAGTGCTGTGAGTGTGAGTGTGAGATACTGATAATATTAATAATATAATATATTGTGATTTTTTAATTAGATTTTCATGATTTTATTTTCCTTTTCAATTCCAAATTACAATTCCCATCCAAAGTTATTTTCCAAAAATTGGTAGCTGTAGCCTTCTGCTTTTCAGTTTTTTCCAGATTTCAATTACAGTCTTTTAAGTTTCAATTTCCAAATTTAAAATTTTGAAGTTTCCATTTTTTTATTTTAATTTCTAAATATAAAAAAGGTAAATATATTCCTTATTTAATATCTAATATCTATATTGGATATTCTATAAAAAGAAAATTCATCACCCTCTCAAACCTACAACTACAACAATATATGAACAAGAATATTGAGCACATTGACACAAACACAAAATTTGAAAATAATCGCCAATCGGAGATTCGGAGGAACTTGAGGAGGTTGAGGTCGAGGGAGAGGCGAGAAGGACTCTCGTGAGCATGTCTACTATTTTTGTATTTAGTCTTGCACCCCTAACAACCGGAATCGGTTAGTCTTTTCTTTTATTTTTTTTAGTTTAACGATTAAATATTAAATAAATTTATATAAATCAAGTGTTGCGCTCATTGGAGAAGTGCGATTTTTTTAAAAATATTTTTAAAATTATTATAATAATAATAATTATTATTATTATTATCATCATCAAACTAAGCTAATTTTATTTAATGATTATGTTTTTTTTATTTTATTTTTTATAAATATTAGTTTTTATTTCTTTGTCTAAGTGATAGACCTAATGATTATATTTTTTTAATGATTGCTTTTTTTTTTAAATTTTAAAGTTTGCATTTTTTTAATATATATCTATTAACTTACATTGTTTGAAGTTTGCATTTTTTTTCTATATCATTTTATTAATACAAAACATCACATATTAAATTCAACTAATGCTCTAAATAGACTTTTCAAAAAGTATTATACATTTGTTTCAAGAATTTTCCAATAATTGTAAAGAAAAAAAAAATCAATCATTAGATTTATCACTTAGAAAAAGAAGAAAAAACTAATATTTATATAAAAAAAACATAATCATTAAACAAAATTAACTTAATTCGATGATAATAATAATAATAATAATAATAATAATTAAAATTAAATAAAATTAAATAAATTAATTTTAAAAAACTGGGAGGGGCCTGGAAATGCAGTGTGTCGACACTTGATTTATGTAAATAATTTTGAAAGTACCTTTATTTTCTAATTTTTTCCGATTGTTTTTATTACTTTTCTTAAAAACACCGATTCTTGTTTACTACTTTTTTTTTTTTTTTTTTTTTTGAAACAATTCTTGTTTACTACTTGGCATAGGATAAATAATTTCCTTCTTTAAAACAAAAAAGGAATACAAATTATTTATTAATGATTCCCAATCCTTTTACGATTATTAATCCTCAGATTTTAACCCTACATATACCATCTTCCACATTCACAATCACAATCACTCACCGCGTTTGCTCTTCTCCGATCTTCTCCCAATTCCCGCTCAAACATTCTCTACGCTTCTACTTCACGTTGATCGGCAATGGCGAACGCTATCACTCTCCAAGAGATTCGAAACGAGTCCGTCGACCTGGTATTTTCAGCTTCCTTCTCTTCATCTTCTCGTTTTTTCCATTTTTCATTAATGATCAGAGAGAAGTTTAATTTGCATCGCTATCGCTAGGTTTTTTTTGTTTTATGGCGGGAACATGGTTGAATCTTTGTATCGTAAATGTGTTGTGTATGTTTTGCATGGCGTTTTCGATTCTGCTCGTAACTTATTCTGATTGTTTTCTTTTTCTTTTTTCTGGATTGGTGTTTAGATGTTGGAATTTCGCATGCGCTATTTTTTATTTTATTTTTGCATTTCGTCTGCGGATTGGTTTTGCATGTTTTCGATCGTTTGTTCGAAGAATAAAGCATGCTAGGATTTGTGTTTGTTAAATGTGATGAGGATTTGAAATCTGTGACGTACTCAATGATATGTTTGGTGTTTGTCTTGTTAAAGGAATTCCAGTGACTGAGAACTGTGAGAAGAATATAGGGTTTTGTTTTTTTATGTTGTGATTCTTTTATTCGGATAATATTTGATGTTTTAAGGAGTTGCGAAACGACAGCGTTTTATATAAATATAACACAAATCCTTGATATATTATTTGATTATCTGGATGTTTGTATGCATGATCAATTACGAGACCATCTGATTTACTTGAACTACATTTGGCGACGCCTTCATGAAAAATAAACACCATATTTATGTTTATTTTTACAGGTACGTATTCCAATCGGCGAAGTTTTCGAGAAGTTAAAATGCTCAAAACAAGGTCTCAGTTCAGATGAAGGAGCCAATCGGCTTCAAGTTTTCGGACCGAACAAACTCGAAGAGAAAAAGGTTTCATCTCTGTGAAATTACCTTTTTTTTTTTTTTTTTGAACAAGGGGAATTCAGTTTCCCGTCGGTTGTTCCAAATCGATTTATTGTGTCTTTTTTTTTTCTTGTCTGTGTGGAAACAGGAAAGCAAAATTCTGAAATTTCTGGGGTTTATGTGGAATCCCCTCTCTTGGGTCATGGAAGCAGCGGCTATAATGGCTATTGTCTTGGCGAACGGCGGTGGAAGGTCTCCGGACTGGCAGGATTTTGTGGGAGTCATTGCCCTGCTTTTGATCAACTCAACCATCAGTTTTTTTGAAGAAAACAACGCAGGAAATGCAGCTGCAGCCCTTATGGCCGGCCTTGCTCCCAAAACTAAGGTTCAAAACATACTAAACATTACTGTTTGCATTACTCTAATTAATATCCTAACTCACCTTCTATCGTTGTGTGGTTTGTAACTAGGTTCTCAGAGATGGTCGTTGGAGTGAGGAAGATGCTGCTATTCTGGTTCCTGGAGATATAATAAGTATCAAACTGGGAGACATAATCCCTGCTGATGCTCGTCTTCTTCAGGGGGATCCTTTGAAGATTGATCAATCTGCTTTAACTGGTGAGTCCCTCCCTGTTACCAAAAACCCTTCGGATGAAGTTTTTTCGGGATCAACGTGTAAACAGGGAGAAATTGAAGCAGTAGTGATTGCCACTGGCGTGCACACCTTCTTTGGCAAAGCTGCTCATTTAGTGGACAGCACCAATCAAGTTGGGCATTTCCAAAAAGTTCTTACTGCCATTGGGAATTTCTGTATTTGCTCCATTGCTATTGGAATTATTTTGGAGATCATAGTCATGTACCCAATACAACATCGTGCGTATAGGGACGGCATTGACAATTTGCTGGTGCTTTTGATTGGAGGAATTCCTATTGCCATGCCTACTGTTTTGTCTGTCACCATGGCCATTGGTTCCCACCGGCTTTCTAAGCAAGGTGCTATTACCAAGCGAATGACTGCCATTGAGGAGATGGCTGGCATGGATGTCCTCTGCAGTGACAAGACTGGAACATTAACCTTGAATAAGCTCACTGTTGACACTTCCTTGACTGAAGTCTTTGTGGGGGGTATGGATAAAGAACATGTCATCCTTCTGGCAGCAAGAGCTTCTAGAACAGAAAATCAGGATGCCATTGATACTGCTATTGTTGGAATGTTAGCAGATCCAAAAGAGGTATAGTTTTAGTTGATGACTTTTGTTTTTCATCTCTATCTTAAACTGAGTAAAAGATTTATAATCATTATTTACATGATATGACAAAATTATGCAGGCACGAGCTGGTATTACAGAGGTTCATTTTTTTCCATTCAACCCTGTAGATAAGAGAACTGCTCTGACTTATATTGATTCTGATGATAACTGGCACCGAGTTAGTAAAGGTGCTCCAGAGCAGGTAAAGTTGTTTGTCTTCTTATTCTTGACTGGTGCAAATTGGTTTATAATTGATTTGTATATTTCTCATTTCTCCTTGTTTGAAACAGATCTTAAATCTTTGCAATTCCAATGAAGTCGTCAGGAGACAAGTTCATGGAGTGATTGATAAGTTTGCTGAATGCGGACTGCGATCCCTTGGTGTTGCTAGACAGGTTTTCGAATGTTAACCTTCGCTTATGTTATGAATTTCAATAGCAAGCTCTGTTCCTCAAGCTTATTATTTAACTACTAATCCACAGGAAGTACCTGAGAAAACCAAAGAAAGTCCAGGAGAACCATGGCAACTTGTTGGATTGTTAGCTCTGTTTGATCCTCCCTGGCTTGATAGTGCAGAAACCATCAGAAGGGCTCTGAACCTTGGAGTAAATGTCAAGATGATCACTGGTATGTGCAAAGCAACTATCATTATCTTTATAACTCATCTGTTATCTTTCTGTAAAGCATTTGAATGACTCCCTAAATATATAGGTGACCAACTGGCCATTGCCAAGGAAACCGGCCGGAGACTTGGTATGGGATCAAATATGTACCCTTCTACTGCATTACTTGGTCAAGACAGGAGTACATCAGCAGATTCCGTTCCTGTAGACGAGTTGATTGAAACGGCTGATGGATTTGCTGGTGTATTTCCAGGTGCGGTCGGCTACATCTTTTTCCTTAAATAGCATGCGTTGCTAGAAAATAAGAAATAATTGTCCCTGTTGTTCCATTCCATTTTTCTAGTTAGCTATAAAGTTCTTCAATAGAAAATTCTTTGCCACACATTGCTTTGCTAAGCTTATTTGCATATATGGCAGAACATAAATATGAAATTGTGAGAAAGTTACAAGAGAAGAAACACATTTGTGGAATGACTGGTGATGGTGTAAATGACGCCCCTGCACTAAAGAGGGCGGATATTGGAATAGCTGTTGCTGATGCAACCGATGCAGCTAGAGGCGCTTCTGACATCGTCCTCACTGAACCGGGATTGAGCGTCATTATCAGTGCAGTACTGACCAGCAGGGCTATCTTCCAGAGGATGAAGAACTATACGGTTAGTTTATACTTCGCTATGTTGTTTCCAATCACTTACTATGAATCAGATTTAATTGATTATTTACACTCAACTCAACTCATCCCTTTTTTTTTTCCTTTTTTGCAGATTTATGCAGTTTCCATCACCATTCGTATAGTGGTAAATACAATGAAAATAGAAAGAAATATCTATGTTATTATTAATCTAAATCTATATCGGCTGCGAAGTATAATGTTTCTTTCCATTGACATTGCAGTTTGGTTTTATGTTGATTGCTTTGATTTGGAAGTTTGATTTCGCTCCATTCATGGTTTTAATCATAGCTATTCTAAATGATGGTAAGGCTACCAAAAATGTTGATCGTGCATTTTGTCTTTTCTATCATTTAGTGGATCAGAAATTCAAGTTTTTTGTTATACTGTATACCAGGAACAATCATGACCATTTCGAAGGACCGAGTTAAGCCTTCTCCACAGCCCGACAGCTGGAAGTTGAAGGAAATTTTCGCCACTGGCATTGTGTTAGGAGGTTACTTGGCACTAATGACAGTTCTATTCTTCTGGCTCGCGAGAGACACCGACTTTTTCTCGGTAAGAACATACAACATTCATATCATCCGTTGCAAGTCTATTGAAGTTCTAGCAACATACATCTGTTCGTTCTTCTGAGTAATGTTTGCATCCCAATTTCCTTTTGCAGAACAAGTTTCATGTAGAATCCCTGAGGACCAACGACCCGAAAATGATGTCAGCATTGTATCTACAAGTTAGTATAGTGAGTCAGGCCCTTATTTTTGTCACCAGGTCTCGAAGTTGGTCCTTTGTTGAACGTCCTGGACTTCTCTTAGTGGGCGCCTTCATAATCGCCCAGCTGGTAAGTAGCCATTTTCTGCTCTAGCTAACAATAAGTATAAATAAACCTTTGGTCTCAGCATTTAGCTCATCCAATTGGTTAAGCTTAAGAAGGAATTTTCTGTACATGACAGGTTGCAACTCTAATAGCAGTGTATCCAGAATGGCATTTTGCAAGGATAAATGGCATTGGCTGGGGGTGGGCTGGAGTGATCTGGCTATATAGTTTGATAACTTACATCCCTCTTGATATTCTCAAATTTACCATCCGCTACGCTCTCAGTGGAAGGGCTTGGAACAATCTTCTACAGAATAAGGTACTTTTTAAGTCTTGTAGTAAAGAAATTGTGAGGAAACAAGCACAATGTTCTTGTTCGTGTTTCTTTTTCTTTATAATAAGTCAACTCACTTTATGGACTTTCTGTTCTCTCACTCTCATGATAGACTGCTTTCACAACAAAGAAAGATTATGGCAAAGAAGAGAGGGAAGCACAATGGGCTACCACACAAAGGACCATTCATGGTCTTCAACCACCTCAATCTAGCAACGCTCTTTCTGATAGGAATAGTTGTGGGGAGCTTTCCGAAATCGCCGAGCAAGCTAGGCGACGAGCTGAAATTGCAAGGTACCGAGTCTTGTTTAAATTACTTTTAAGTGAATCACTTCTTTTATAAGCACTCTTTTATAAGAAAGTTTACTGAAAGAGTTCCATCCTTGTTTGTAGGCTCCGTGAGTTGCTCACGCTGAAAGGTCGGGTCGAGTCTGTGGTGAAGTTGAAAGGACTAGACATCGATACAATCAATCAACATTATACAGTCTAAAGAAGCAGCTCAGAGTCTTCTTTCTCACATTTGCTCGAAGAGTTTTCTCATATTTTTGTTAGAGGAAGGACTTTCCACCAGAGAAGAAAGATAGCAAGCATCTAATTGAACAGCTACTGATGCAGGAGACCTTCTCTAGGTACGACATAATTAAGTCCTAAGAAGCACGGATATGGACACAAGACACAGACACGACACGAAACACACATGGTGTCACGACATTTTTTAAAAATCGAGGACACAGACACGGAACGACACGTTTAGTAAAATATACATTTTAAAAAATGTATATCATTTTTGTACAATAAAGAAATTCACAATCAATAAGTTGAAGCATTTGTATGCTTAAAATAATGAGTTTGATGTATTTCACTCTTAAAATTTATTATTTTTGTCATTTAGTATTATGTCGTTTTAGTATACTTAACAAGTGTTCAATATGGACCTATATTGACTTTGTACAACTAGTATTTGTCACGTCAATTGTGTTAACAAGTATTCGATACGTGTCTAACAAGCATCGGACTGTCCGATATGTGTCGGACACGGACACGCTAGCCAAACTAAAGTGTCCGTGCTTCTTAGATTAAGTCATTGTGTTGGTGCGACATGTAAATTGGTCTAGTGATTTCTTATGTTATTCTCTATCAATTAACTTGAGAAAAGAATTTTCGTTTTGTTTCCTGTGAACTGTTGTGAACTGTGATTAACAATGCTCATCTTTGTTTTACTAGCTTGCTTGTACTTTTATCTTGGTGAAGGCTATGGTTTCAGTTTATCTAGACTTCCTGCACATGCTGAAATAAGTTATTTTTCCTGTTCAAGCTGAAGTTCCTTATGTTCAATGGTTCATGTTCTCATGGTTAAAAATAGTTTAGTTCATGAACTAGGTTTTCGTTTTCTCAACTACCACTTAGATGATGGCCTTCAATTATTTGTTACTAGCGGCCTCTGGTTCATTCTGTCTTATTATGATTGGGATTGGGATCTAGTTCAACGTTGGAACTGGATCATGGGACATGCACCTTGAATTCCACGATGTTGCCATTGGTTGGTGATTCTTTCTTTTCTTGTTCTTGAGTCTTGAGTGGCATATGAATAATCACGCAGTGTATGCAACTTTCACTTACATTAAAGTTCAATATTGCTCTCAGTTCACTTGTTATGGACTCCTTTTCTGAGCAAATGATTTATTTGTATGCACGACCATATCCTAATTGCCATAAATAAGCTTGCTGGTTTTCCTTCAGTATCTAGGTATCTCGGTCTTTATCTTTCTCGACGCCTGTACCCAAGTGAATAGTGTGTAATGACCTTTTTTTTTCTTGCATTGCAGTTCCGGGGAGCTTGCTGTAGAGCAGAACCATGTCGACAAGATAGTTGAAGAGAATGATCCATCAGGTCACAACCATGAGGCGAAAGGGCTGGCTTTGGAGGAGCGATGCGAACTATTAAGTGAAGTGTCTATGGAGGTTCCAAATGTGAATGAAAATGATACAGATAAAGTTCTATCAGATGGAAACGATGTCGGTAAAGTTGCATCGGAAGGGAACGATAATGGTAAAATCTCGGAGGAAAATGGTGCTAGCAAGGAAAAAGATGGTGCTGGTAATGTCAATAAAGTTGAGAAGCCAAGTTCACGAAGCAACGTGGCAGCGGGGAAGACTAGCGGAACGGCATATCTGCGGCGAGGAAGACAGAGAAACTGAGGGGGAAAAAACAAGAATGCAATTTGTGTTGAATTTTTGTTTGGAATCATATATTAAGGATAAAACTTTTGACCATAGCTAAGGCAAGGCTGTTGTATCATCAGTAGCTTTGATTAGTTGTACGGATTTGTATAGAGCTAGATCATAGAATCAGCTTGAATAAGCTATACACCTAAGAAGCTTTATGTATTTAAGTTGTGGAAAAATTCTGTGTTAGAAATAGGTAAATCTAGCTTCTTTATCCATGTTTTGTCTCTCCTATGAGTTTTGGCACCTTTATGAACTGTTTTTCTTTGTTCAAATATCATTTTGGTCTTGGAATTTTAGGGTTTGTTCTCCTTTATTTCGTGTACTTTATGGATTGCTTTCTTACTTTCAAACATCTTAGATTTAGTATATAACTGTAGACGGTTTTGGCATGGCGTTTTGTCACTGTAGGCGGTTTTTGAACACGGACGCACACTGTGTTGTGAGGAAGGCTTTGGATTTCTCTGTCTTCAGGCTATTTCCATGGAAGCTGCTCCCCGTGGGTAGAGGAGCATGTTTTTTGGGCTCCTAACCTCCCTTTGTGGATTCTCTTTTAAATGAGGGTAGGTGTAAGAACGGTTGATTCTCTTTAATCATGATGTTTTATTAAAAAAAAAAAATAGTATATAACTTTTTTTTATTAAAAAAAAAAACTCCTAGCCTTTCTTTATAAAATTTTGAAATATATTCCTACAGTGTGTATATATTATATATATATATTTTGTAAGGGACACTTATTGTTACTATTTTATCAAAACTAACAATAAAGACTAATTTTAAAATTTATTGAAAGTACAATAATTAAAATAAATGAGACTTAAAATACATAGATCAAAATTATATTTTAAGGTAAGAGTGGAAATTTGAACCTTCCTTCTTAAGAGTAGGCCTAGTTAAAATGTTGGGAGACCAACAATTTCTATTCTATAAATATAATAGTCAATTAGCATATACTCAAATGATTAAAATGTGGAAAAAAAATACACTTTTGGTCCCTGAGGTTTGGGTTAGGTTTCATTTTGGTCCCTGAGTTTTCAAACTCGACATTTTAGCCCCTGAGGTTTGGATTTCGTTTCATTTTAGTCCCTCCATCCAATTTTTTGTTAACTTCTAACGGCAAACTGAGGAAAGGACTGCGCGTGCGACTACGGTTCAAGCGAGTGGAAAAATGGAGAGGGAAAGGGATGAGTGCTTCTTACAAACACTCGTATGTTTATTTACATTTGATAAGTGTTTCTATACACAAGTTTTACCTACTTAAAGTTCTTTCTAAAAAAGTTGTTTTTAAGTGTTTTTCTCAATCTCATTTTTTAATAAATCATTTTTATTGGTTATCAACGACAAGTCGATTGACCTCATCGAAGTCAAGATGCTAGGAGAGGAGGCGAAATTCTTGGCGAATTGCTTCGGGGACATTTCCTTCTCCTTTTGTCGGAGGGAATGTAATTTGGTAGCACATGTTTTAGCGCGAACGACCGTTCTGCATGACCCAGCAGACGGTTTGGGGACTTCTTGTCTAAGGGACCCTTTTTTGGCTTCTTCCATTTCAGAAGAAGGGTTTTTTTTTTTTTTTTTTTTGTGTTGACTCTCTTCGTGGCTTTTCTCCTTACTTCAAAAGGAGGGTTGTTGTATGGTTGGTTTGTGTTGTTAATGAAGTATTTATTTATTTTTTTTAAAAGAAAGACATCTATCACTCATATATTTCAATCACAATGCATGTAGTCTAAATATTGCAAATATAGTAAATCTATCAATGATAGACTTCTATCATGGATATAATAGTCTACCAACAATAATTGCAATTGTTATTAAAGTCCATCGTTAATAGACTTCTATCATTGATAGACTTTAATTTTGGGGAAAAATACACTTTTAGTCCTTGTGATTTGGGTTAGGTTTCATTTTGGTCCCTGAGTTTTCAAACTCAACAATTTAGTCCCTGAGGTTTGATTTTAGTTGCATTTTAGTCCCTCCATCCATTTTTTCATTAAAAACTAATGGTTTGCTGACATGGCACCTATTTTTTTAATTAAAAATTTATTTTTTAAATTTTAAAAATAAAATAATAATAAAATAATTTAAAAATATATTTTTGGGAAAAATACACTTTTAGTCCCTGAGGTTTAAGTTAGGTTTCATTTTGGTCCATGAGTTTTCAAACTCAACAATTTAGTCCCTGAGGTTTGGTTTTAGTTTCATTTTTCCGTTAAAAATTGACGGTTTGCTGACGTGACACTATTTTTTATTTAAAAGAATTTATTTTTGAATTTTTTTAAAGATAAATATATTAAAATAATAAAATATTATTATTATTATTTTAATTTTTATTATTTCTTTCTCACTCCCATTCTTCTTCCTTCTTATTCTTCTTCACCATCAACAACTCCGGCCGCCGGCGACCGCCGTCGGCCGACGACGACTGGTTTTTTTTTTTTTAATCCTCATCCTTTTCTTCTTCTTCTTATCTCTTCTCCCATTTTTTTTTTTAAATAGAGTAGGGAGGGAGAATCTACAGTGTCGGCACGAAGAGAAGAAGACGGCTCGTCGGCACGAAGAGACGACCCACGCTCGCCGCCATGAAGAGACCCATCTTCGATCTCTGCCCCGACCTCCAGATCTAAAACCCCCACCCGCTACCGTTTTCAATGTAAAGAAAAAAAAGTTGGGTTTCATTCAGATCTAAGACCTCACAAACTGGTAGATGTTGGGTTTCGTTCAGATCTAAAACCTCACAAAATAAATGAAAGATATCGCGCGACCAGATGGGTTTCATTCCAGATCTGATTTCTCCTTCTTCGATCTCCGACCCGCTACCTCCAGATCTAAAACGCTGACCAAATGGGTTTCGTTCCCACACCCGCGTCGCCAAGAACCCGTGCACGCGAACTCGCTAGAACCCATGAACGCCACAAACTCGCGCCGCCTCAAATCTGGACAAGAACCCACGAATCTGGACAAGAACGCCATGAGGGGGAGAAGAAAAGGAAAAAGAGAAGGGGAAAAGAACAGGAAAAAGAAAAAGAAAAAGAATAAAAAAAATATTTATTGTATTATTTTACTTAAAAAATTCAAAAAATTATTTTTTTTAATAAAAAAGTTATGCCACGTCAGCAATCCGTTAAGTATTAACGGAAAAATGGATGGAGGGATCAAAATGAAACTAAAACCAAATCTTAGGGACTAAATTGTTGAGTTTGAAAACTCGGGGACCAAAATGAAACCTAACTCAAACCTCATGGACCAAAAGTGTATTTTTCCCAATATTTTTTTTATTTAGTTTTAGTTTTAGACTTGTAATGTAAGTTTTACTGTTTTAGTTTAGTTTAATAATTTAGCACATTAGTTTTAGTTTTAGTTTTTCTGTTTTTTTTTTTTTTTAGTTTTACTGATTGTTACTTCATAATATCTACTAGTCATAATGTTACCAACACCATTAAATATTATGAATAAAACTACAACTACGGATGAACCATTACTTTGTGTTCCATTGAAGTTTGAAAAATAAAATTATGTTAGTGTATAATAGAAATTATTCTAGTCTACTAGATACTTAGAATGATAGATTAGTAAGTTTGCTTTAATTTTAATTATTAGTAACTTAAAATTTAATAATACTGTAACGACCCGACTTCTTAAAAAACCTTAAAGGAATCATTACGACAATGCATGCTTTGAAGGCCTTTTTAAATAAAAAATATTTTAAAACATAAACACTTGTTTTAAGTAAAAACTTTTAAAACAAAAATTTTATTCGGGGTCCCTAATTTTAAAGGTTTTAAATATTCTTAAATAATTATTAAAATAAAAATGTACATGGCCTCTAGAAAATTTCTCAAACAAATTTACAATAAGTAAAACATAGTTCTTGAAGCGGAAGAAAAATAAAATATGAAATTCAATATAGTCCCCTCATGGCTGCCTCTAGAAAATTTCTCAATTGTTGTACTGATACCCACAAGGTCTGTGGTTCGAATCCCCCAAATATTGTCAAAAAAAAAAAGATTCTCATCAATCGCCTTTCACCTGCCCTTGCCTATACCTAAAAAAAATATTTTTTTTTTGAAAAGAATGAGTATTTTAAAATACTCAATAAGTGACCCTACTGTTGAGGTTGGGTCACGCTTTAAAAACATTTTAAAAATCAACAACAAATATAATTTTGGTGGCTCTAAACTTTATTTTGAACTTTCTAATGAGAGAGAATATACATAAATTTCATGCATATCCTAGACACATCAATTTCATGTGTCTCCTACGGAGGCCGTCAATTTCACGAAACCTCGAGGTCGTCAATTTCACAAACCTCGACTTAGGTACATCAATTTCATGTCCCTAAGTCCTGTGTAGGCATATCTGAATGTACATCAATTTCATGCACACTTATAAAACTCATAAATAATTTAAACTCATTCATTTAATGAAACTCATTCCTTTAATGGAATTTAAATTCATTCCTTTAATGGAATTAAAGAGATCACCAATCAAATATTTCAAACATCAACAATGCAAGCAAAAATAATAAATTTCATGTTTTCTACAATTTTCATAAACGCATACTCAATTAAAAATAATAAATTTTCATGCACAATTCTCATGCTTTTAATAATAATAATAAATTTCAAGAACAACTCATAGGCACATGAATTTTAGAAAATCAAACACGCGCACCCAATTAAAAAGTTCAACAGTAAGTTCACTTACCTTGGCTTATAAATCCTCAATTTAAAAACTCCAATTTAATACCAGCAAAGCCGACTTCGACCTTGATTAATCGCTCTCCAAAACAAAAATTATACTTGCTTGTAGGGAACTAATTTTGTCCCTAATTCAAAGAGTCAAACTCCAATTCCATCAAGTACCCAAAACCAAAATTGCTCTAAGTTGCAGAAACTCGAAGACCCAATGCCCAAGGAGGAAAATCGCCAAAAAGTGTCGGAATCTTGCTGGAAAACTACCCAACAACAGTTGTTCGCCGGAAAACACGTCGCACCGCCGCACCCGCCGCTCGATACCGAGAACGCCGCCGCGAGCACCTACGACCTGCTGCACACCAACGCCGCTGCTTGAACCGCCGTCACGAGCTGCCAAACTGAGGAGAAAGAACCCGTCGGAAGTCGCGCATGCTGCTGCCAGAAACCCACTGAACGACGCCGCCTAAACTGCTGGCCGGAGAGAGAGCTGCCACCGCCGACCTGCGAACTGGAGACCCGACGCCGCTGCTGCTCGTGAAGTCTGCTGTGCGGTTGAGATTCGTAGACGATGACCTCCTAGGCGGCTGCAATTCGAGGATGAAAAAGAAGGAAGAAAGATGGAGTTGGAGAATGTGGCTGGGCTCCTTGGGCTGCGTGCGACTAGCTTTAAATAAAAGAACATGATGTCTAGGGTTTAAAAGGCTGGCTCCAAAGTCAATCTATTTACAATTTTGCCATCCAACTTTCAATATTAAAATTTTCACCAATTTTTAAATCTTTTAATTTCCCTCCAACTTCAAATTAATTCCCAAACTACATAAATTTGAATTTTCCTTAAATTACGGGCGTTACAAATACTATTATTAATTGATAGTGATATCAATTATCAAATCATGATAAGTTCAAAAAGAAATGAAGTTGAAATTGATAGTGAGGAGAATGACGATTTGGATGAACTTGCTGAGATGCCATCACCACCACCACTTAAGAACGAGAGAAAGAGGAAAAGAACTTCTATGGTATGGGATCACTTCAGTAAATTACTTGATTGTAGTGAAGATAAACCTCAAACCAAATGTAATTATTGTGACACTGTATATGCATGTCATACAAAGAGGAACGGGACAGGGACAATGAGAATGCATATTGAGAATTATTGCAAAAAAAGTCTGATAGGACCTAAAAATTCCTATTTTATCACCTCTAATGTAAGCTTGTTAGAGTCGTTTTATGCTTGTCTTATTTGCAGGATAATTGAGCTTAGGCTATGTCGAGAGCCGATCACGCTAATTGGTGTTAATTCGGGCCAATTATGGAGTTTTGGAGCCATCTCGGTGTCTTGGACGGCGAGGAGGTGAAAAGACCCAATTGTGTTGAAGCAGGCCTGAAGAATGACACCAAAAGCCGAAGATTGAAGCCCCGTACCGAGAAGAAACAAGAAAAGACCGAGAAATAAAGCAGCAAGTCGAGAATCAAGGTTGGCGTCAAGACGCTGCCCTTGGCGTCTCGACGCCGACGCGAAATTTGGTTGTAGAATAAAGTTCGCAGCGTCGAGACGCTGCCCTTGGAGTCTTGACGTCGCTGTGTTTTCTATAAATAAGTAGCCTCGCTTTAGTCCGCCGTTAGGTTAGAATTTTGGTCTTTTTATGATTTCCTTTATTCCTTTTACTTTCCAGCACTGTTGTAGACCTTTTTAGGTTGTATTTTATGGATTCTTTCATGTCCATTGTTGCTTTTACTTCATCTATGCATAGCTAATCGCATTTAGATCGTTGGATTGAGTTTATGCTTTGATCTCTAATAAGATTGGCTGAGTTTTCTGGTTTATCTTGTTGTTCTTGCTGTCTATTTCATTCAGCTTTGCATGTTATCCCGTTTAAACCAATACATGAGGTTAGTCTATTAGGATTGGCGCCCTATGTGATTACCGCTTGTGTATTCAATCGGTTATTTTTAGATAGCCACTAGGTTGAGGCAAGCCACTCTCTACGCGAGACGACCCTTGGTAGGCCTAGGATGCATGTTAAAGGTTGTAGGAATTAGATTTGAATTCTATTCGAATTTAGTTAATACAATTCCGGACCCACGAACCTAAAGTGACTAGTTTAATAGGCGATTGCGAAATTTCTTAATCTAAAACTAGTTAGATATAATTAGTAACCGTTGCAGAGGTCTCGGATGGTTTCTATTTTATGAATAAGGGGTGGCGGGCGATAAAGTTAATATTAATTAATCTTGTTAATTGCAGATTTCACGGTTAGCAAGTTAATTAGCACAGGTTAGTGTAGGGGGGTCCTCCGAGTAACCCAGAAGCCGACCGGACTAATGAAATCAGCATAGAACGACTTTTAGAGAAAACTAGGAAGCCAACAAATTAGAATCAGGCATAAGAAATCTCAATCCAACGATCCCTTTCATGTTATTGATTCTGTTTTATTTCTGTTCTGCATGCTTTATTTTGTGTCATTTTAAATTCAGTATTTAATTATTTTTGCTTGTCCTTCATTCCAAAAATCCCCCTATTTTCATAAGCACGAAATTATACAACTGCTAGGTCCCATTCCCTGTGTTCGACCCCGACCACTATTTCTACAAAATAGTTGTAGTGTCGTGGATTATAAATTTTATTTGACGATAGAGCCCCGCGACACGCACCCGTCAAAGTCCTTTTGCAAAAACAAAAGATGCATCTCAACAGAAATTGATATTTAAAAATAATGATGGTGTAGGAGATAATAAAGCAAATACATCACTTAAGTGCGCAACTTTTACTGTAGAAAATGTTAGGAGACTTCTTGCTGAAATGATCATAATTGATGAGTTGTCCTTTAGATTTGTGGATAGTGAAGGATTTAGGAAGTTTGTGGAGGGGACGATCACTTTATTGGAACCTACATTTGTTCTTTCTTCTCGAACTACAATTGCCAAGGATATTTTAGCTATATATGCCACCAAGAAACAAGATTTGAAAGAACTTTTTGTAGATCAAGGGTTTAGAATTTCACTCACAACTGATACCTGGACATCTTGTCAAAACATTAACTATATGGTATTGACAACACATTTTATTGATAGTAATTGGAAATTGCATAAGAGGATCATCAATTTCTCTTAGATAGATAATCATAGAGGGGAGACCATAGGAAGAGAAGTTGAACGATGTTTGAAACATTGGGGAATTGAAAAGGTGTTGGCGTTGATTACTGATAATGCTTCATCCAATGATACTGCTATTGCTTATCTAGTTAAGCGTTTTAAACATGGACTGGTGTTGGATGGTGAGTTTTTGCATGTTAGATGTTGTGCACTGATAAGGGTAAAAAATATACCTATTTTACCCTTATATTTAGCTCATTTTCTTGTCAAAAGTTGCATGTTTAGATCAATTTTACTATTACCGAGCTCAAAATATGTTAAAGTTGATGAATTAGGGAGTTGGGAGTCACATTTGTCAAATTATGCTTATTTGTGCTTAAAAAGACTCAATTTGATATGAATTTGACCTAATTTGGTGTTGTGCAGAAAAACTGAGGAAGGCTGGAAATTACCCAGAAATGCGACCGCATTTCTGGGAAGGCTAAAATCAATTGCGACCACATTTCTGGAAAAACAGAGGTCGTTCCGAGTCCATCGCGGGTCGTTTTGAACGAGACTTTTCGCACCTAACCTGCTGTTTTGACCCCGAAAATGACTGGGCTACCTACCAACACCTATTTCGTGGCTCCTCAACTAATCCTCACACTATATAAGGTCTTGATTCGAAGTCAAATGCAAGCAGAACTCACTGGGAAGAAGAGGGTGGTGACAGAACCCTAGTAGACGCCCATGAAGGGATGCCCGAGGTCCTTCTTAGAAGACTGAATTCTAACATTAGTTAGACATCAAACCTTAGTGTTTGTAGGGATTTTCACCCTATTCCCATTGTAAAAGGAGAGTAGAGTGTCGAATGAACTCTAGAAGGATTGGATAAAAGAAAAAACCCTAGTATTTAGCTACTGCCATTATTTCCAGCACTTGTCACTTTTCGTTCATTTGTATTCTTTACATTTTATTTCAATGGAAAGTTGTTCATTTTCACTTTATCCCACCATGCCTAGCTAAATTCCGTTGAGAGGTTCAATATAGTGAATTCCCTTATGGTTCAATAGCTTGAAAGTGTTTATTTGCTTAAGTTTTATTCAATGCATGTCATCCTTTATTGATTATCATTCTGATCTTGCCGAGTTTAAATTGATTACTTAGACTTTGCATGCCATGTGAGTTTGATCTCGAAAGGGATGAACAATATCGGTTCTCATAAAGGGGATATAGGAGAAAGGGCTCGAAAGAGTGTATTCGGTGTTATAGGGCGAGGCTGCCTAAGGCACCATATACCAACTATAGGGTTATAGATTGCATGCTTGCTTTATCTACGTCGGAGTCGAGTCACAGAAATGTGCATAACGGTACTCGCTTAGCCTTCTAACAGTTCTTGGGAGCAAGGCCAAATAGAAGTTAACTCTGACTCAATGCATTGAATAGGCTTAAGTTGAATAATCTATGATCAAAGTTATTTGCCTTTGGGATTAAACTATGTTGAACACCTCGTTTTATTATTCATTGTTATTTCTTTACTTATTTGTTTTGTTTAATTTCCAAAAATCAATCATCAATTATTTTTGGTTACCTATTTTAAGCAATCTTTGAACAGTTTCTTCTTCAAATCTGTGTTTCCAATTTAGTCCTCATGGGATCGATACCCTTGGAATACTTCTAAGGTTTTTATTACTACGTGCGATAGTGTATAGTTGCACTAAGGTTGACTGAATTATTCCCATTCCATTATCCATCAACTTTTACTAACATATCCATTTCAGCCTAACACGCACCATGCACATATTCTTAATTTGATTGTGAATGATGGCTTGAAAGATGTGCATGAGTCAATGTCTCGAATTCGAAATGATGTTAGATTTGTTAGATATTCTCCTGCTCGATTTGCAAAATTTAAGAAATGTATTGAAGAAGAGAATATATCTAGCAATAATCTTCTATGTCTTGATGTTCCAACAAGGTGGAATTCCACATATCTGATGCTTGAGGCAGCTGAAAAATTTGAGAAGGCATTTGATAGATTAGATTATCACAACTTAACATACTTGAAAATGAAAGAGGAGAATCAAAATCCTAACAGTACAGATTGGGAGGTTGCTCGCATATTTACTAAGTTCTTATCTATATTTTATGAGTTAACTCTTAGAATTTATGGTTCACTTTATATTACTTCAAATATGGTTTTCGAAGAACTTGCAACTATCCAAAATTGTATACGGAAATATTCTTCAAGTAGTGGCGATAGTCCAATTATTACTGATGTGGCAACTAAGATGCAATTGAAATATGACAAGTATTGGAGGAGTAGTGACAAGGCGAATTACTTATTATACATTGCATTTGTTCTCGATCCTCGTCACAAGATGAAGTTCCTTATATATTGTTTCAATCAATTGTTTGAGGATCATGTGGCAAAGGAAATTGGAAAAAAATGGAAGACGTGTTGAGACGATTGTTCAACGAGTATAATTCGTTAGAGTCTAAGAATGCTTCATCTTGTTCAAAAATTCAAATGAGTCAATCTACTTCTACTGATTCTACTGCTAGAACAAGTAATCCTTCTCGCTTTCAACATGCTGATATAGAAGATGATGAGGATGATTTTGATGTGGACACAGAGGTGGATGTTTACTTATTGGAACGCCGTGCAAAAGGGAACGATAATTTTGACATCTTAGAATGGTGGAAAGTGAACTCTTCTAGGTACAAGGTTCTTAGTAAGGTTGCACGAGATGTTTTAGCAATTCCAGTGTCTACAGTTGCTTCTGAGTCTGAATTTAGTACCGGTGGAAGAGTGATAGATCTTTTTCGGTCCACATTGGCTCCATCAACAGTTAAGGCACTTATTTGTGCACAAAATTGGCTGCGTTCTAATGCTATCAGTATTGATCTTCAATCACATTTGGAGGAAGTTTCTCGCTTTGAAGAAGGTTTGAAACTTTTTAATCTTTAAAAATTAATTTCAAAATTCATTAATTTCTTTAAGGGAAAAATACACTTTTGATCCCTGAGGTTTGGGTTAAGTGACACTTTGGTCCCAAAAGTGTATTTTTCCCTTTCTTTAATTATTATTATTATTTTGTATTTGTAGATTTAAAATTGTGCACGGAGGAAGCAACTAAAGGACAAGGAGCAAAGGAAAATGTTTATGTTTAATTGAAGGAATCAAGGAGATAAAAGAAATAACTTGAAGCGAAAACTGAACTACTGAAGTCTGAAGCTGAACTATTTGCTTTTGCTTTTTACAACTTGTTGTTTTTTTAGAATTTAATTTAGTTTGCAATTTTTTTTTTTAAATTTGACAGTGAAGTAAAAGTTTTTGTTATTTTATGATCCTTATTCTTTGGAGCAATCTTGAATTGCATTGTTTTGTTAAATTAAAGTTAAAATAACTCTAACTATGGTTTTGTTTTACTTTTTACTTTCAATTTAATAAATTATAAAAGGAACATCGAAAATAAGGATAAAAATGAAAAGCAACCAATAAAAGAACAGATTAAAAAAAATTGAGAAGAAAGAATCAATAAAAGAGAGAAATAAAAAAAAAAAAAAAAAGAAAGTAATAAAAATACAACAAAAACTAAAAGGAAACGGAATTACCCAAGTATTCCTATTTCCTATTCACTATTAAGTATTCCTAATTTCCTATTTCCTATTCACTATTTAGATTCTCAAAAAAAAAAAAAAAAAGTATTCACTATTCACCTTCCCATCCCACATCGATAAAGCAAGCAAATCTTGCAGCAATTCTATCTATAAAAAGGAGCCTCCTTGTACAACAAAAGCACAAACTGGAGTTGTGTGCGTGCGATGAGTCAATATCCATTTCGTGTGCGTGCGGCCCGATACGATTTGTGACCGCTAACCGGACTCGACACGCAGTCCAAGCCCAACGTGTATGCGGTTCGCCGATTATATGACCGACTCGAACCGTTGGTTCGGCGCGGTTTAATACTGTAACTGGTTCGGTTGCGGTTTAACATGTTTTTTATACAAATAAGCGGTTCGGCTCTGGTTTTTTCTAGTAACTGAGCCAAACCGACCCGCTTGCACCCGTAGTTATAGGGCTGAAGAGCCCTTAGAGCTCATACATTCAAACCTCTGTGGTCCGATGAATGTAAAAGCTTGAGGTGGATATGAATACTTCATCAGTTTTATTGATGATTATTCTAGGTATCGATATCTTTACCTAATGCATCATAAGTCTGAAGCCCTTAAAAAGTTCAAGTTGTATAAGGCAGAGGTTGAGAATTTATTAGGTAAAATGATAAAATCACTTCGATCCGATCGAGGTGGAGAGTATATAGATTTAGAACTCCAGGTCTATTTGATAGAACACGGAATCACATCCCAACTTTCAGCACCTGGAACACCTCAGCAAAACAGTGTATCCGAAAGGAGAAACAGAACCCTATTAAATATGGTTTGTTCCATGATGAGCTACGCTCAGTTGCCTGACTCGTTTTGGGGTCATGTAATGCTAACTGTTGTTGATCCATTCATGAAGGCTCTCACGGCTAAAGTGTTTAAGAGTCATCTAGAGGGTTCAGGTTTGCCAGATATGTGCAGGAAATAATCTAGGGCAAGTGGGAGGATTGTAATGAGTATATAGATACCACCTTATAATGGGTATAGTGATGCCCTAGTTTATTGTACTTTTACATTGTTATTAATACAAGTATTTATTCATCCACTACTGTTATGGATTATTATACATCCCACTAACTAAACTAGAGTTTTAGTGCAAGTGGGAGATTGTTGGGGTTGGTGCCCTAAAACTCGTAGATAGTGAATGTAAACAAATAATCACTACAAGAAAATATGTTTTCAGTGACAAGTTTTAGTGACACAGCAAAAATAAGTCACTGAAGTTGACTTTCAGTGACATCGCAAATCAGATGTCATAATTACATTTTTTTTAGTGACGTAATAAAATTAGATGTCACTAATAGTTTCAGAGACGCATAAACTCACGTCACAAAAAGTTATATTTTTAGCAACATGTTTATCATGTTGCTAAAGGATGTGTTTGGGGCCACTAAAGGTTAGAACATAAAAATAAGTTAAGTTTTGCGTTTCCCCCTTCCTTCTTCTATTTTCAGCCACCGCCCATTTTCCCTCTCCCTTGATTTTCACTGTCTCCCGAAGCTCAGGTAGACTAAGTCGAAGCTCGTCGTTGAAGCTCGCATCTCAAGTCGCCTAGGTTGCCGTCGAATCTCGCTGCCCATTCACGTCGTTCAACCGCCGCCTTCGTCAGTCACTTCCTCGCCAGTAAGATTTAAGTTTTGCTTAATTTCTCTCTTTTCTGTTTCCCTTCTCTCCGTTGAAGCTTGCGTCTCAGGTCGCCTAGGTCTCCACCGAATCTCGCCGCCCATTCACGTCGCTCAACCGCCGTCGTCGTCAGTAGAAGCATATATTATATTACCTGCTAATTCAGAAACTATCTTCATGGCTTTTTTTTATCTCTTTCATCGCAGAGCACCATTTCCAGCACTATTTTCTGCCCACAAAAATGAACTTCTACTGTTACATATAATTACTAATTGATAAGTTTATTTTGTTTAGTTTCAAATTGTTTATGGAGCTAGTTTATTTGGAGCTATATGGTAATTGATAAGTCCATTTTGGTTAGTTTCAAATTTTTTATGGAGCTAGTTTATTTGGAACTATATGGTAATTGATAAGTCCATTATGTTTAGTTCCAAATTTTGTATGGAGTTAGTTTAATTATATAAGCATCTGTGTTGTTTGGAGAAGAAGAAGTGGCGTCATGCGTTAGCTGTCGTGAATGACTGGAATCAAAAGTTTAAAGTGAATTATAGAAACTATCTACGACGTAACGATGGTGTCCAAAGGAATTATGGCCTAACTAATCTATGTGGTTAATTTTTAGATGGTTTTTCATTTTTTTTAAATAGTTGATAATTTAATTGTGTCCGTGATTGATCTAGGGTTGATATTTTTACAAAGTTTTTCATTATTTTATTAAAAATTATTTGATATTGAATTGCAGCCTAATTGATGCAGGGTTAATTTGTTTAGATAGTTTTTTTTTTTCATTTTTTTTTCAATTTTTTCATGATTCATGATATTTGAGTGTGGAAAGAACTAAGGATTTACTTTTCTAATTACAGCCTATAGGCCTAATTGATTTAGAGATAACTTTTAGATGGTCTTTAAATAATTTAAAATAATTTGATTTTTTCCTGATATTTGATTGCAGTACATATATCTTTTTGAAATAATGAGAATAAGAATAGATTCAATGATATAGTTATAATGTGAGTTTTATCAACAACGAAAAAAAGTTATTATGTGAATTGCATTTTTTTAAAAAATGGTATATTTTTCAGTATTAAAAAAAATTATATGTTGTTAAATGTTTTAAAATATCATAAAATTAAAATTAGAATTTCAAACAAAAGATTCTGAAATTGAAATCTATTTAAATCTAAATTTAGATTATTACGAAAGTATTCATTTTGCATTTTAAATTCATTCGACGGCTTATATGATATCTAAAATTTTTTAAATCGCCATTTTACATGATTCAATTAATTCAAATGTTTCTTTTTTTTTTTTTAGAACTCAATTTTTTATTACATAAAATCTAAACTATTTATTTTTCAATAGATATCAAATCCGATCGAAAAGATGAGATCAATTTTCAACTAGTGCAATAGAAAACTAATTAGCTTTTTTTCAAAAGTTTGGTTTGTGCCACAAATGAATAAAAGTTTGTTTGTTTTTTTTTTTTTTCACTTAAACATAATTTTAAAGGGCACTTGAAGAGGTGTAAACCTCTTATGATTCAGAAAGAAGCCTAAGTCTCTCAAGGCTAAAAGTTAGAGGCTAGCCTCAGAGCAAGCCTCAACACATAAGCCTCAAAATTCTTTTAAAGTTCCTATTCTAAGTCATCGTGGACAAGAATAGGAATGAACTCACAATCAGTAGAATATTGAAGTTAAAAATCTTTCGACCTATATGATCTTTTAACTCACAATCAATAACATATCGAAGAACAGGAATGAACTCAGAAGACAAGGTTAAGGGAGTTAGATAAATATGCATAACTAATAGTTATGCATAATGACGACTCTCAAGAATGGAGGCAAGAGTTGAAGTTTTATTCCTATTAGTGGAAGAGGAGAGGGGAGGGATAATGACAAAGGAAACTCATGTCTAAATATTGTTAATGCAATATATCCTTCGTAGGAACCCTGAGAGGGAAATGGAATTATGAGCATATTTATGGCATATGGGAGTATTTCCACTTTGATGTGGCATTGACACCAATAAGATATCAAACTTTGATTGCCTATTTGGCTATTTACATAAGACTTAGATATCTAACCCTTCAATTTTCAATTTAGGTACTTATTCCACTTGCAATGGATCGAAGTTGGGTAAATTTAAAAGATCGAGGGTGTAGTCAATATTCAAACGGTGTTGATAACTTTATTGAAGTTGCTAAGGGGCATTTAGATGAAGAAGGAAGAACAAGATGTCTTTGTTCAAACTGTTTGAATATGAATTGGAATAAACTAGATGACATAGAACGTCACTTATTTAAATATAGCATGTCTATGACTTATAGTCGATGGATATTCCATGGAGATAAGGTGGACCTTACTTCCTTTTTAAGACCCAATTCAAGGTTTCTCGGTGATACATTTTCAGATTCAGTTGATGGAAATCTAAGAGCAGACATCAGAGTTAGAAATATTTTGGATGATGAGATGCTCAAAATGATGGATGATTTGCATGGGTCAATGTTTGAAGACAATACTAGAGAATCATATGTGCAAGATGAGACAAATAGATTTAGTGGAATGTTTCATGAAGTAGAAGAAGAGTTATACCTAGGATGTCTAAAGTTTACTTCATTTAATTTTTTGGTCAAACTTATTCACATTAAGGTGCTTAATCGTTGGAGCAATAAATCCTGTGATATGTTGCTTGAATTATTAAATGATGCCTTTCCAAATGGTGTAAGGTTACCAACTTCATACTATGAGGCAAAGAAAAGACTACGGGACCTTGAGATGGGATATGAATCAATTCATGTGTGTAAGTTTGATTGTGCTAATTTATTTTGGAAAAAATATGCTGTTGGGTTTTATGTCCTAAAACTCGTAGATAGTAAATGTACATTTGACCGAACATTAATAAAAGTGATGTATTATTCACGTTTGTATTATATCTTGTCTTATTAACCCTAATCCAATAAACTAAACATCCAAGGCTAATAGAATGAGGCTTGAACTAGTATGTAGGGACATACGGGGATCGGTGTTCAAGTTTTAGCCTAAAGGGTCTGTAGTATAGGGATAAGGCTGGGTACCTTATCCTGGTGACACTATGGATACGGCCCGCTTTGTATAATGATACAAACGTAATGATCCAACGCGTTCATGTAGTTGACATGCGAGTGGGGGTATCCTGTGCAATGAGTTTGCACAAAGACCGGACCGCGAAGTAATTAACCACTAACTGTAACACCATTAGTTAGCTCAGTTTCTATTTCACTAGGATGACCTAGGCAACTTGGCCTTAATCCTGAGTGGATTATGGACTCCTATCCATGAGGGATTGTCCTTTGATTTGTACGGGTGAGAGTGGCCTACACGTCGACTCAATAAGCCTACCATTTTGGGGACAAGATCGAGTGGGGAGCTGGGAACATAGTCTTACAAGATGGAATTCACTCCTTCCCAATATTAGGGCAAGTAGAGGTGTGTTCCCTTAAGTGGTGTCTCCGGGTCTTGAACAACGGGCCCTACCCTCTCTATGGCACGAGAGGGACTTCTGTTTGTTGGTTGGACCTCAAACAGGTTGTTCATTAGAGGAGCACTGGTACTTAAGGATGAAGAGGTAGCCCAGGGGTAAAACGGTAATTTGACCTAGCTGGGTACGAACACACGTGAAGGGCTAACTTGCTGTTGATGGTCGATATCCGTGGACACAGAAATATATCTGCAGTGTGAAGAGTGCAGCTGTGGTTCTATAGTGGAGTGAACCACAGCTAACGAACATTGATTAATTTGGTTAATGAGTTTAGCCAATTAATCTCACATTGTTGGAGCTTCTGATCTGTAGGTCCATTAGGTCCCACCGGTAGCTCTATAAGGGCGTTGAGGTAAATTTCTAAGGGAGAATTGAATATTCGAAGGGGTTCGAATATTAAGTTATAATATGAATTTGATTCATATTAAAAACTATAGGTTATAATTAATGTGCATTAGATGTACATTAATACCATAGTTTATTTGAGAGAAATATAATTAAATATGTGATATTTAATTATGATATTAATTAATTGGAGAATTAATTAATTATTGTTTTAATTCAGTTTAATTAAATTTGATTTAATTGAATTAGATTAAAACTTTAGGTTATGTGGTATAATTTATATAAAATTGTTTTATATGAATTTTATTAAATTAAATGTTAATTTAATTAAATAAGTTAATTAATAATCTATTTATATATTAAATTTAATATGTGATCAGTTAAAGTAACTGATACAGTCTTCTCACTAACCCAGTAAAATGCGTGAATGAGAGGGTTTTTAGGGAAGGAGTTTGATCATCCGTTAGATAACTTTCCCACTTGATTTTGGAAAAACCTAATCTCTATCATTCACGCAAAGCTCTCTCTCTCAGTCCCTCTTCATCTCTGCGTTTTCTCCCAAGAAACAGAGACCAAAAATCCCTAAATTTTGCCTTGCTCCCACAAGCAAACAACCAATTATTCCCTGTGAGAATACAGGTGAAGATCTTGTGGTTGGGTTCATAAAATTCAGCAAGAGGATTCCAAAAAGGTTGCTGTATTTTCTGCACTCCGTTGGTGGATTTGGCGATACGATCAAGAACGTCTTCAAAGGTATAGTGTTCTTGATCTTGGATCAATAGGATCCAATTTAGATTAGATCTAAATATTATCTAGCATGTTTTATAATAGATTTACAGCACGTTTTATATATGATTTTACTGCTGTATTTTATTTGCCAACGTACGGTATTTTAGTTCTTATTAAAATCTGAGTTAAGGTTCTGTATGTTTCCGCTGCGAAAGGGCTTTTATCCCTTCATATGCATCACTTGACCATCGTCCGCATTGTGGAGAGTCGAGATACAAGTTGAGTAATGAAAAGGGAAAAAAAATTCCACACAAAGTGTTGAGATATTTTCCATTGAAGACGAGGTTGCAAAGATTGTTTATTTCAAAACATACTGATGAGGACATGAGATGGCACAAGGATAAAAGGTGTGAAACTGGAGGAATACTTCGACATCCTGTTGATGCTGAAGGTTGGAAGCATTTTGATAGTCAATATCCTTGTTTTGCTGCAGATGCCCGTAATGTTAGATTGTCACTTTCTTTTGACGGTTTCAACCCATTTAGAAACATGAGTACATCATATAGCATGTGGCCAGTTATGCTAATTCCATACAACTTGCCCCCTTGGAAATGTATGAAAGAACCATTTATTTTTCTATCTCTACTCATCCCTGGTCCAAGGTCTCCTGGTAAAGAGATTGATATTTACCTACAACCACTGGTAGACGAGTTAAGTGAGTCGTGGGTTAATGGCATACGAACTTTTGATAGTTTCAGTGCTTCTTTTTTCCAGCTTCATGCTGCACTATTATGGACAATCAATGATTTTCCAGCTTATGGAGATTTATCTGGTTGGAGGACAAAAGGTTATAAAGCATGTCCAGTTTGCAATGTCGATACAAGCTCAATGAGATTAAAGAGCAAAATTTGTTATATGGGACATCGTAGATATCTACCTCCAATGTGATCAGCTTCGAATATATTATCTGGACGAGATATTATAAATCTACTGAATTCGTTAAGTTTTCCTATGTTGAGCAAGGATCCTACCAATCGTGATAACAATAAAAAAAAGAATGGTTAGTGAGCACAATTGGACCAAAAGAAGCATTTTTTTTAATCTTCCATATTGGAAAAACCTTAAACTACGTCATAAACTTGATGTGATGCATATTGAGAAGGACATTGTGATAATTTGGTGGGCACTATGTTGAATATTGATGGGAAGACTAAAGATACCATTAAAGCTCGTAGGATCTAGCTAAGTTGAACATAAGAAAGGAACTTCACATACAGGAGGTTGGAAATAGGCGTGTGAAGCCTCATGCATCCTACACATTAACTACTGAAGAAAAGGTGAACTTTTGCACCTTCTTGAAATCTGTGAAGTTTCCAGATGGATTTGCTTCCAACATATCTCGTTGTGTTAATGTAAAAGAGGGCAAAATCTCTGGCTTGAAAAGTCATGACTGCCATGTTTTATTGCAAAGACTTCTTCCAATTGTTATTCGACCATTTATACGTAAGGATATTGCTACGACTGTATCAAAATTGTCAAATTTCTTCCATGATCTATGTGCAAAAACTTTGAGCATAGCAGATTTGGACAGAATGCAAGCTGATATAGTGCTAATCTTGTGTAAGTTGGAAAAAATCTTTCCACTGGCATTTTTTGATGTCATGGTCCATTTAGCTGTCCATTTGCCATGGGAAGTGAAAATTGTTGGGCCTGTTGGATATAGTTGGATGTATCCTATTGAAAGGTATGATACTTACTTTTGAAGTTTTTTTTTTATTCATATTCTTATGATATAGGCTTTAAGACATTTGGTTCGGATAATTTGTATAAGGAGTTTGCGATATTTAAAACAATATGTTAGGAACAAAGCTCGTCCGGAAGGTTCAATTGCAGAAGCTTACATCATAAATGAATCTTTAACCTTTTGTTGTATGTATTTACATGGAATTGAAACAAGGTTTAATAGAAGTGAGCGTAACAATGATAACATTGAGGATGAGGATAACAATAATGAGCTATCCATTTTTTTTGGACGTATACGATTGTTGGGTGGTGGCCAATTTCGAAAATTAACTCCTAAAGAGTTAGAAAAATCACATTGGTATACCCTAAACAATTGTGATGAAGTGGAACCTTATCTTCAGTGAGTACATCTTCCTATATACGTACATTTTTGTTTTTATGAGATTTGGAAAATTAAAGTATACTTCCATGTTTAGGGAGCAAATAAGGGTACTCCAATCAAATGGACCTAATGATTTATATAAGAGGCAACAATTAGAATTCCCTTCGTGGTTCAACTTTAGGTTATATAACACTATTTTATATTGGTATTGTGTAACTACATGTTAGTTTCTTTATGTTTAGGCCCAAAGTTTGTATCGTGATAAAAGAATTTCTAATGCATTGTATGTCCTTGCTTGCTTGTGGTCCAAATGAGTGTGCTCGATCTTATAGTGGGTGTATAGTAAATGGAGTTCGGTTTCATTCAAAAGATCGTGATAGTCGTCAAATCACTCAAAATAGTGGAGTTATGGTGCCTGGTGATGATTAAACTGGACAAATAAATTTTTATGGTGAATTGCATGAAATAATTAGGCTACAATATATTCACATGAATGTAGTAAGTCTTTTTAAGTGTGAATGGTATGATACTAGTTCAAGAAAACATAGAATTAATATAGCCAATGGCTTCACATCGATAAATACCCGTTATCGATGGTACAAAGATGAGCCATTCATTCTTGCAAGTCAAGCAGTACAAGTAATCTACTTGGATGATTACAAACTTGGTTAAGATTGGAAAATTGTTCAACGAATTCAACCAAGACGTGTGTGTGATGTTCCAGAAAATAAAGTAATGAACCAAACGAAATAATGTCAAATGAGACGCCATTCGAACATGTTATCCACAAGTTGATGATAGCCTAGACTCACAAACATTTAACAGAGAAGATGTTTTACCTCTATTAATTGAGGATCGATTAGATTTAGTTGTAGAGAGTAATGAGGAAGCATCAATTGAAGAAGAAGAAGAGTTTGATTTTGATAGTTCTAGCGATGAGTCAATGAACACACATTCGAAACATTATTACATGATGAAGATTGCGATAGTGACATTTAAAGAAAGAAGGTATGTTTATAAGATTTTATACAATTATATATTTACGCTTGTATATATGTGTGTATAAACTTTAACTATGTTTCTTTTATTATTGTTGTTGCACAGGATGTCGTCGAGAAGTTTCGGACCAGGAAATCGAAGTAGGCCCATATCAAACATCGAACCAATAAATAACACTAATGAAGAACCTACTAACGAGCAAGAAAATGGTTCTATAAGTTCAAGTTCCCTGGGTATGTAGTGTTGATTTCTATGGAAAAACCTTTTTGTTTCCTATAATATTAAATGTACTGACATTTTAGATCTTTCATGTAGGTTCTAGTACTAAAAAGAGAGGTCGAGGAGCGACTAGAGGGGTTGCACTCGAGAAATATGTTCGTGATCATGGTCGGATTTGTATTCAAATAGCAATCGAAGATAGAAAACTAGTTTGCAAAGGCTCATCTTACTTCAATTCTACTATTGGACAGATGGTACGTGGAATAGTGCCACTTTAGTGCGAACACTGGACAGATGTCTCCCAAGAGGTAAAAAACGAGATAATAGAAAGACTCTTGGTGAGTATATCTTACTATTACCTTTTAAAAACAATTTTTTTTTTAGTTAAAATGAACACTAACTTTTTTTTTTAATTATTTTTCATTAGAATTACTTTATTCTGGACCTTGATGAACCCATCATACGAGCTTATCTAGAACATGAGATGAGTGCATTGCACAGGGACTTTCGTTGCTCATTACACAGTACTTACAAAAAATATGATTCTCCAGCCGAAGCACGAAAAAATCGAGACAAACGAGTTGCACGAGATTCAGATTGGAACCGTTTATGTGATCAATGAGAAAAAAAAAGAATTTAAGCATCGGTCTAAGTCAAATTCTAAGGCTCGAGCCGCTCTTCCTTTCATTCATAGAGGTGGCACTGCGACATTTCTACGCCATAAGCAGAAAAAGGTACGTACCTCATTTTTTTTAATAATCGTATTTGATTCATACTCACACTATAACTTTTAGGGAAAAATACACTTTTGGTCCCTGAGGTTTGAGTTAGGTTTCATTTTGGTCCCTGAGGTTTCAAATAGAACAAATTAGTCCCTGAGGTTTCAATTTTGGAGCATTTTGGTCCCTGCCGTTTAACTTCCGTGAAATCACTAACGGGGAGATGATGTGGCGCTCATTAAGGTGACATGGCAGTCTTAGGTGGCTATTGACGTGGCATTTTTTAAGTTTTATGGTGGATGAGGTGGATTCATTTAACATTGCACGTGTTTCTCAAATTAAACCTAAAAAAAGAAAGGAAAAAGAAAATCTGGTGGAAGCTTCGTCTTTCTATTCTCGTTCTTCTTCTTCCTCTGCAAAATCGATTAGGGTTCCAAAGAGTATGCAAAATCGAAAAGAAAATCTGGTCGAATCTTCTTCTTCTGCAAAATCGATTAGGGTTCCAAAGAGTACGCAAAATTGAAAAGAAAGTCTGGTCGAATCTTCTTCTTCTCCTTCGATTAGGGTTCCAAAGAGTACGCAAAATCAAAGCTGGATGTCACGAGAAATGGGACAGAAAGTTCCGAAAATTACAATGGACAACTTTGATGGAAGTTTAGAGTCCGTAAGAGTCGATGGCGGTGGAACTAAGAACCCTACGTACTGTTACTGTGGGTTACAAGCTCGATTAATTACTTCATGGACGAACAGGAATCCTGGACGAAGGTTTTATGGATGTTCAGGTTACAAGGTACGAATTCTTTCGTTAATGACTAATTAATTCAATATTCGGACGCCACAACCATTTGTTTTAGTCCTCGTTTGTGCGTCTTCTGTTGTGTAGGGGAATGGCTCGGGTTGTGGGTTTTTTTATTGGTGTGATCCAGAAGTAAAAGAACACAGTAAAGAAGTGATTAACAAACTAAGAGATGAAGTTGGTCGATTGAAGAAGATTGCACAAAAATTGCGCCGATTGGAGTGGTTGTATCGTGTAATAATTGTAGTAATGGGAACTATTGTGTATTTGGGTTTTGATTAGGAGGAAGTGTAAAGTTTATGGATACTCGAAGGTGGTGATGATTTGTAGTTGGGAACTCTGTTATGTTAATGGAATTTGCTTCATCTTTTGTCCATCTTATATGTTGCTTCATCTTTGATGGTTTTTGTAATCCACCTTTTGTTTATCAATGTATAAACTTGTAATTTAACAAAATTCTTTTTACCGTTCTTAGGAGAATTTATGAAGTGAACACCAAGTCATTTATCACTTATTCTTGTAATCCACATTTGGTTGTAGTTGCATTTTTTCTTTGTGAAGATAATTCTATGGTGATTCACACAAGTGCTCATGTGGATGGATTTGCACATAATGGCCAAAGAAATTTGCACAACCTTATTTGCCTTGCATTTTCTTGTGATTTTCCCCTTTGAGTAGCATCAAACAACAAAGCAAGCAAAACACACATGTTTGTTATGTCCCCTTATTTGCCTTTGAGTAAGCATCAAACAACAAAGCAACAAAGCATTTTCTTGTGATTTTCCCTTTATTTGCCTTGCATTTTCTTGTGATTTTCCCCTTTGAGTAACATTGATTTGTTATGTCCTTGTTTGTGGTCCCTGTTTTACATGTTTCCAGTTTTGGTCCTTGTTCAAATCATTACAAAGCACACATTTGGTCCCTGCTTTAGACTCAAAATATACACTTTTGTTACCTGTTTTTGGTCCCTGTTTTACATGTTTCCAGCACCAACTTGGGCAACATAGCCTTGTTCAATAGATGTACAAAGCACACATATGTAACAAACAAAATGTACACTTTTGGTCCCTGTTTTAGACTGAAAATGTACACTTTTTGGATTCTAGTCAAGTCCCACTTCCGACAACTACATGTTCTCTTTTCTAAATCTACTACAAACTGAGCAACCCCCACCTCAACCTCGAACAACAAATTTCCAGACCATGTGGGTATTGCATTGCCTGAACGTTTCTTTTCCTTTTCTAGCTTACCCTGAATCTTTGGCCCTAAATTACCCTCCTGCCTACTGTAAATCTCAAACTTCTTGGTGATCCTAGTCATAACAAGCTTGCGAATGATTTCTAACATATGATTATAGGTTTGTCTCGTGCTTGACCAACAAAAGCATTGAATGACTCACTACTGTTGTTTAGAAGGAGGTCACACTTACAGCTAGTTTGGAAAGAGTGTCGTGCCCAAAACTTTGAAGGTATGTTCTTGACGTATTGATAGGCATTGACATCAAGTTTCCCCAACTCCTCCATTGCGCCATCGAATTGAGATTCTATTGTGGCTTGGGCAGCTTTCCAAAAACAATTTTTCAACGCCAACCCTTTGAATTGTTTCTGGAAATTGGCATACAAATGCCTTACACAAAATCGGTGATCCACTTCTGGAAATACTTCATTGAAGGTGGGTACCAATCCCTGCACAACAAACCAAAAAATGAAACGTTAGATAAAATTCACAGCCTGTAGATACTTTAGATAAAATTTTAGAGAAGCAGGGAAGTGATAACAAACCTTTTGTTGGTCAGACATGAAGGTATATCCTTTTCTTGCAAATGGTCCTATGTCACTCTCGAGTAGACGAAGAAACCATGTCCAACTGGTCTTCGTTTCTGCTTCAACAACAGCCCATGTTATATGGTAGATGCCGTCATTCCCATCAATTCCAACCGCAGACATAAGGTGTCCTTGACATGGACCCTTCAAGTGACATGCATCTAATGAAATAAATGGTCTACAACCTACTAGAAACCCATCCTTGCAGCCCTTAAAGCAAATGTAGAGGCGTCTAAATACAGGATTACTATCCTGATGCACCCTATCACACAATATTTTCACCGATGAACCTTCGTTTGACCTCCGAAGTTCAGCACAATAATCCCACAGGCGTTGGTATTGTGCAAGAATAGTCCCATTAATTTGTTTTACTGCTTTCTTCCTGGCCCTATATGCTTGGCTCTTCGAAAGTTGATAATTAAGCTCACTCTTCACCGTCTCAATAATATCAACTAGCCTCCAATCTGGTTGTTGTCTAAATCTTGACATGTATCTTCTGGCAATCCATGAAGATCTCAAGTTTCGGTTGCTGAACTCCCTACAACAACTGTGCTCGCATTGGTAGGTCTTTACTTGAAAAGTGGCCTCCCCTTTACCCACACTAGCATGAAGTCTCCAACTACACCCTCCATCACAAGAAGCCGTGACACGTTGCTTGTCGTTCTTTATCAACCGAATACAATATCCTCCTTTAACTGCATACTCCTTTATGGCCTCTTTCAATACCTTAGAAGTGCTAAACTTCATTCCAATAACAAATTCGTCCATTTCCATGTCTATGTCTTCCCTAAACTCCAGATCAACGGTCACTCTTCTTCCGCTTGAATTTACCGGAGAATTCAACTCACTAGATGATCGATAATCAGATCCCACATCTGCATCAATAGATATGTGTGTCTCGAAAGGTTCATTTGCCTCAACAGAACCCTCGTCGCTAGAATCTTCTCCTTCTTCATACTCATCCTCAGAGTCACATTCGACATTGTCAGGTTGAACTTCATTCTCTCCACAATTCTCATTTGTACTATCGTCATCTTCGTCGCTATCATCATTTGACCCATCTGTTTCATATTCTGACTCATCTCCAACCTATTCTTCATCACAGTACTCGAATGGATCTTCCACTACAACTTCTGGATGGCTTTGGTCAGTGCCTTCCACAACTTTTTCCTTTTCCCTCTCAGCCATTGACTCTACATATGCCTCGTCACTTCCTTCCTTATCAAGATACTCTTCACTCACTTCCTTAGGGTACCACTCCAGATACATCGGCTTAACCTCAACGATAGGAACAGTAAAATCTATAATTTCTCTATTCGGGTTGTGCTCAACATAAATATGTACCATCCTATCCTCTGGGAGCATATCAATCATATCCAAAATATCGTCATCCATTAGAAGCGTCTTATATCCCGTACTCAATGTTTTGCCCGGCACAACATAACCATACCAAGCTGCATTATATACACCTAGATATGCTGTGAGGGCGCGTAATTCTAGGATCGTTAGGCCACTAGGTTCTATGTCTTTCATAACAGAAACCTTTCCCCCAAAATACTCAACCCTAGGTCTATATTCTATTCTCCCATTATAGTGAAATGTGATGGTGAAGCGCCTAGATGTCCTGCATGTTGAATGTATATGAAGTGAAATTAAATGTTGGAAAAAGATGATATATTATGTAAATTCAACTCATAAGTACATGCCTCTTTGAAAAAGAAAAGGAAAAAAAAATCATTGCAAACAAAAGTACAATATGAATCATTTCTAAAGTAGGAAGTGCATGAACCAACTCATTCCTAAAGTACATGAACCAACTCATTGCAAACAAAAGTGCATGAACCAAACAAAAGTGAAATTTCGTCATTCCATTTCTAAAGTACATGAACCAACTCATTGCAAACAAAAGTGCAATAGGAAGTGCAATAGGGTTGAGTATTATGTAAATCCAACTCATAAGTACACGCCTCTTTGAAAAAGAAAAGGAAAAAAAAAAATCATTGCAAATTTTTTCAAAGAAAAGTAAATGCAAATTTCTTCAACTTACATTTCACCTAATCAGTTGACTAATCACCAGTATATAGTCAAGTTTTAACCTAGAATCTTAAATGTGTTCAATGTGTTCTCCCAATACAGTCAAATTTCTTCAGTGTAAGTACCCTAAGGCTATATGAAAGTGCAATAGGAATCATTTGGAACTTACATTTCACCAACAAGTGTCACCTCGAACAGCCGAGAAGAAATTTCACTTTCTTTTCGTAAAAAAATCGCCCTTCTGTTTGAAAAAAAAAACCTAAATGTCAAAAAAATCCTGCCTTCCTCTTGAAATCGAACTCCAAGCAAGCAAGAACGAACGGGTGTTGAGCTTTTACTAACCTTCGACGCAATGAACAGACTTCGGAAGCAAGCAGTGTTCGTCGTCTTCTTCCTCGCCTCGTTCGCATCTCCTGTTCGCAAGAAAAAAAATAAATAAACAGAAAACCTAAATGTACATGAACAAACGTGGCTTCCTCTTGAATTCAAACGGAACGAAGGAGTGTTGAGGTTTTACTAACCTTTGACGCAAGGAAAATACTTCAGCAAGCAGTGTTCTTCCTCCCTCGTTCGCGTCTGTTCTTTCTTTCGATCGTGGTTCTCTCGAACGGTTGTGGGTTTTCTTTTTTTTTTTCCCCAAATTTCATTTAGCAGGTTTAAGTTCAAAATCGATGGCTGGAATTATTTTGATCCAACGGTCCAGTTGTAACCACGTTTTAAGTTAAGAAGATGGGAAAAATGCCACGTTAATAGCCACCTAAGACTGCCATGTCACCTTAATGAGCGCCACATCATCTCTCCGTTAGTGATTACACGGAAGTTAAACAGCAGGGACCAAAATGCTCCAAAATTGAAACCTCAGGGACTAATTTGTTCTATTTGAAACCTCAGGGACCAAAATGAAACCTAACTCAAACCTCACGGACCAAAAGTGTATTTTTCCCTAACTTTTATTATAACATACAGAAAGAAGAGGGGAAAGAGTTAACTGAAATTGAGTTATTTGAGCTCACTCATCATATTGAAAAGAATGGATGGGTGGATGAGGCAAAGAAAAAACACGTAAGTAAAAACTTTGTTATGGTTTTTTTTTTTTTCAATTTTACAACATATTAATATTATTGTTACATATTTTGTTATAGGACGAAATGGTGGCATTAAAAACTACTTCATCACATGACGGTGGTGAAACTCTTCAAGACAAAGAGATATGTGAACGAGTATTAGGTACGTGACCTGGGCATGTGAAGGGCCTTGGTTGGGGATTGAGAATAAGAAATTCTAAGAATGATGCAAGTTACCAAAAATCTAAAGCGACAGAGGCTCAAGTAGCTCAATTGCAAAGTATAGTTGCATCACAACAAGCCACAATTGAAGAAATTTTAAGAAGGTTGACCAGTGGGGAAGGTTCATCGTCTAATGTGGAAAGGACTCCAGAAAAGTCAAATAATGAAAATTAAAAGGCAATATTAATTGTTGTAGTGCTATGACTATCTTGTAGTTATGGTAGTCATAGCTTAAAATTAGGTTGAAGGTAGAAAATATTGAAGTTTATTTATTTGTTTCTAATGACTTTCATATTACTTGAGTGCTATGGCTATCCTGCAGTTATGGTATTCATAGCTTAAAATTAGGTTGACTTGGTATTACTTGTTTGATTTGTTAGGTTATTGAGTTTAGGGGGGTCAATACCTTGTTGCACTTAGTTCTTTTAACGAGTTTACTTGTTTTTGTTGTCATGGTTTCATTGAGTTGAGTTGTTTGATTGCAAATGGTCTTCATGATATTTGGGATAAATGGTTAGGGAGTTTTATTTTGTTGAGTTGTTAAGTTGAGTTGTTCCATTTGCAAAGTTGAATTTCTAAGTTGGAGTTGTTAAGTTATTCTATATAGGGGGATCAATACCTTGTTGCACGTTTGCTCTTTTTACGAGTTTACTTGTTTTCGTTGATATGTTTAGTTGTCATGGTTTCATTGAGTTGAGTTGTTTGATTGCAAATGGTCTTCACAATATTTGGGATAAGTGTTTAGGGAGTTTATTTTTGTTGAGTTGTTAAGTTGAGTTGTTCCATATGCAAAGTTGAGTTTCTAAGTTGAAGTTGTTAAGTTATTCTATTTAGGGGGATCAATACATTGTTGCACTTTTGCTCTTTTAACGAGTTTACTTGTTTTCGTTGATATGTTTGGTTGTCATGGTGTGGTTGAGTTGAGTTTGATTGCAAAGGTCTTCATGATATTTGGGATAAATGGTTTGGGAGTTTATTTTTGTTGAGTTGTTCCATTTGCAAAGTTGAGTTTCTAAGTTTGAGTTGTTAAGTTATTCTATTTAGGGGGATCAATGCCTTGTTTCACTTTTGTTCTTTTAACGAGTTTACTTGTTTTCGTTGATATGTTTGGTTGTCATGGTGTTGTTGAGTTGAGTTTGATTGCAAATGGTCTTCATGATAAATGGTTAGGCAGTTTATTTTTGTTGAGTTGTTCCATTTGCAAAGTTGAGTTTCGTTGTTTGATTTGTTAAGTTATTGTGTTTATGGGGGGGGGGGGGTCAATACCTTGTTGCACTTAGTTCTTTTAACGAGTTTACTTGTTTTCGTTGATATATTTAGTTGTCATGGTTTCGTTGAGTTGAGTTGTTTGATTGCAAATGGTCTTCATGATATTTGGGATAAGTGTTTAGGGAGTTTATTTTTGTTGAGTTGTTAAGTTGAGTTGTTCCATTTGCAAAGTTGAGTTTCTAAGTTGGAGTTGTTAAGTTATTCTATTTAGGGGAATCACCTTGTTGCACTTTTGTTCTTTTAACGAGTTTACTTGTTTTCGTTGATATGTTTGGTTGTCATGGTGTTATTGAGTTGAGTTTGATTGCAAATGGTCTTCATGATATTTGGGATAAATGGTTAGGGAGTTTATTTTTGTTGAGTTGTTAAGTTGAGTTGTTCCATTTGCTAAGTTGAGTTTCTAAGTTTTAGTTGTTAAGTTATTCTATTTAGGGGGATCACTTTTGTTCTTTTAACGAGTTTACTTGTTTTCGTTGATATGTTTGGTTGTCATGGTGTTGTTGAGTTAAGTTTGATTGCAAATGGTCTGCATGATATTTGGGATAAATGGTTAGGGAGTTTATTTTTGTTGAGTTTTTAAGTTGAGTTGTTCTATTTTCTAAGTTGAGTTTCTAAGTTTGAGTTGTTAAGTTATTCAATTTAGGGGGATCAATACCTTGTTGCACTTTTGTTCTTTTAAATAGTTTACTTGTTTTCGTTGATATGTTTAGTTGTCACGGTGTTGTGGAGTTGAGTTTGATTGCAAATGGTCTTCATGATATTTGAGATAAATGGTTGGGGAGTTTATTTTTGTTGAGTCGTTCCATTTGCAAAGTTGAGTTTCGTTGTTTGATTTGTTAAGTTATTGTGTTTAGGGGGGGTCAATACCTTGTTGCACCGTTGTTCTTTTAACGAGTTTACTTGTTTTCGTTGATTTGTTTAGTTGTCATGGTGTCGTTGAGTTGAGCTGTTTCATTGCAAATGGTCTTCATGATATTTGGGATAAGTGTTTAGGGAGTTTATTTTTGTTGAGTTGTTAAGTTGAGTTGTTCCATTTGCAAAGTTGAGTTTCTAAGTAGGAGTTGTTAAGTTATTCTATTTAGGGGGGGTCAATACCTTGTTGCACTTAGTTCCTTTAACTAGTTATTGTGTTTTTGAAAGTTTAGTTTCACTTATTTTCCATTTAGTTATTGTGTTTAGGAAGGTCGATACCTATTTGCACTTAAGTATTTTAACTAGTCTACTTGTTGTTAGTTTCATTAAGTTCTTATAAATTTAGTTTCACTTGTTTTGATTCGGTTCTTTGAATAGAGATGGTTTCTTATGTTGTTAAGTTTGTGTTCATTATTTCTCATAAGTGTAGTGGTGTTCATGTTGTTTATTTTTCATTAGTTGTTTAATTAAAAAGTTTTGATGATATAAGATAAATTTTTAAGTTCTTGTTGTTAAGTTTAGTTTCTATTTGATTAATTGTAGAATTGTTAATTAATTCAAAGATGGTAATATTATTTTATTTACAGGTTTACTTATTGAATTAACTATTTATTTTTTAAATCATAAACAATTTTTAGCGACGTTTTATATAATGTCGGTAAATCATCATATTACGGTGCGTTTTATTAACAACATGGAAAACATATAAAAAAAGAACTAGCATTGAGTTTTTTAGTGACGCGTAATATGATTTTTACCGACATACACAGCTGTCGCAAAATATCTTATTTCTTACAAGTTTGAGTGCTTTAGTAATGTTGTCCACGTCACTAAAACTTCTTTTTTGTGACATGTGTTCTGCACCACTGAACATACGCTTTCAGTGATGTGGTCAGCGACGTGTTGACCACATCACTGAAAGCTTTGTTCAGCGACAACGAGATCGACGTCGCTGAAACATATCTTCACTGACGTGTCCCCACATCCCTAACTATCGCTTACACCGATGCGCAGACGTCACTGAAGATCACTTTCAGCAACGTCTACAGTACATGTCGCAAATACTTACGACTACGTGGAAATAGCGACGGATGCAGCGACAAAATAATGCGCGTCGGTGAAAGTTTTATCGACGTTTTTGGGTTTCAGCGACGTGTTTTACACGCCACTGAAAGTGTTTTTTTTGTTGTAGTGAATATACTTGTTCGATAAAGTCGTTATCGAGGTTTTGTTCACTTAAGTTATTAAGTGAATTGCATGTTAAATAACTCAAATCCAATAAACTAAGATCCCTGACTATATAATGAATACTTGAGCTTTATGTGGAGACATAAAAGTGGATCAGGCTCGAGTAATAGCCAAAACCGTCTATAGTATAGGGATAAGGCTGGGCACCTTATCCTAGGAACACTATGTGACGTGACTCTCTTTGTATTTAGTACAGACGATGTGATCCTGAATCGTTCATGTGGAGACATGCGAGTGGGGGCGTCCTATGCAATAAGTTTGCATAAGACCAGGACTGATAAATAAGTCACTCTCACCTTCTAACGTCGTTTACTGTTGAGACTGACTATTTCGTGCGATAACCTAGGTAACTCGATCTTAATCCTGAGTTATCTATGAACTCCTGTTTATTCGGAATTATCATTTGATTTGCATGGGTGAGAGTGGCTCATCATCGCTGACTCAATAAGCCTACCATTTTGAGGATAAGATTGGGTAGATAGCGGGGCATGTAGTCTTGTAAGACGAAATTCACTCCTACCCGTATTAGGGATAGTAGAGAGGTTCAATGCTGACTCCAGGACTTGAACAAAGGGATCCCGCCCTCTCATTGGCCTGAGAGGGATTAGGTTTGATGGTTGGACTACAAACCAATTGTTCATTAGAGGATCAGTGGGACTTAAGGAACTAAGGGTAACTTCATGGGTAAAAAGGACATTTGACCCAGCTGAAGTTACGAACAACCTGTGAAGGGTCGACTTACTAATCATGGTTATATTGGGTGGACAGAAATATATCTACAGTGAGGGGAGTACAACTATCGGGCTATAGTGGAGTGTCTCGATAGTTAACGAATGTTGATCAACTAGGTTAATGAGTTTAGCCGGTTAATCTTGAATCGTTGGAGCCCATGATCTGTAGGTCCATTAGGTCCCCCCACTAGCTGATACGGAATAAACCTTAGAACAGTGTGATGGAGTTTGAATCGTTCAAATTCAGTTTAGGGAGATTACGTCAATTATATACGATATATCTGACATAATAGTTTAATTATAAATTAAACTATAGTTTGAGAGAGTTGAAAATATTTAAATATGATTCAAATATGGTATGCGTAAATAGGGATTCACGTTCAAGAGATTGTTGTATAGAAAGGTCGGGATGAGTGTAATTAATTAATTTAATATTTAATATTAAATTGATATAATTAATTATTTTAAAATTAGTTTTATTTAAAATTAATTTAGAAATTAATTTTGATTATTTGAATTAATTATTGAAATTAACTTAAATGTTAATTAATTTCAGTTTTTGTTTAAAATAAATCAAGAGGTTAATTACCTCTTGATGATACCACACCCATGAAAATTCTCTATGAAAAGGACATCTCTTTTACACCTAATTGTTGGCGGATGAGATGTCTTCATGAGATGAAGACTTGTACTTGAGTTTCTTCTTTAATCAGAGAAGAAATAAGTTGGGCAAAGGGTTGGTGATTATTAATATAATTCACTCAAAAAGCCTCGGCCTTTCCTCAACAAAAAAACTTGAAGGATTCAAGTTTTTCCTCCCAAATTCTATCACGTTAGGGCTCCCACAAGCCGTTCTAAGGCTGGAGGATAGCGGGGAAGACTTCGGTGGTTGTCCATGAGGTGTTCGTGTTGAAGACTCATCCACGGAGTTGTTATTTTTGGCACCAAAGGTTGGTAATATTATCCCTCTATTTTCGATTATGAAAAAGGCATGATTTCATTTGTAAAATTAAAGAAATTTGAGTGCTTTCCATCCAAATCGCTTCCGTGTGTTGTACTCTCCTTCAGGATCGACTTACTAATCATGGGTATATCGGGTGGACAGAAATATATCTACAGTGAGGGGAGTGCACCTATTGGGCTATAGGAGAGTGTCCCGGTAGTTAACGAATGTTGGTTAACTAGGTTAATGAGTTTAGCCGGTTAGGTCCCCCTGCTAGATCATACAGACTAAACCTTAGAACAGAGTGATGAAAGAATTTGAAACATTCAAATTCAATTTAGGGAGTTATCGTTAAATTATATTCGATATATTTAACGAAATAGTTTAATTATGAATTAAACTACATTTAGAGAGAGTTGGAAATGTTTAAATGTGATTTAAATATTGCACATATGAATAGTGATTGATATCGAATTGAGAGAAATTGGGAATGATGCAAGTAATTTAATATTTGATATTAAATTAACATAATTGATTAAATAGTTTAATTAATTATTTAAAATTACTTATTTTAATTAATTTTAATTATAAAATTAATTAAAGAAATTTCATTTAATTATTTGAAATTAAATGAAAATTGCAAGAGACAATTTCCCTAATTTGGACACCTAAGACCATTAATATGGTCATGCATGCAAGGTGATTTTGACACTTAAAATTGGTGTCAAATTCCATTAAATTGGAATTTGCCTCCATATATATAGGATGGCATCATGTTCCTTGAGAAGCTAATGCTTCTTGCTGAATTAAGGGTTGTTTAAATTTCACTTTAAAATGAAGTTTACTTCTCTCTCAATCACAGCTTGTGTTCAGCTTTTACTCTAAAATTCCATCACCATAGGCTCCCACAAGTTTTTTAGAGCCAGAGGATCGCGGGGAAGACACTCGTTGTAGTCCACAACGAGTTCATGACAAGAAATTTCCCACGGATCAGCTCAATTCGACATCAAAGGTTGGTAATTTGAGTTGCTCTATTTTTCGGTTCTTTTTCAAGCATGCTTCTGTTTGTAAAATTAAATAAATTGAGTTGCTTTCGATCCAAATCAATTATGCTAGAGTGTCCTAACTCCATTTTTATCGGTATTTTCATCGACGTATATATGCACCGGAATAGGGTTCTTTTTGCATCGGTATAAGTAGGCCACGATACCCAAAACGCAACGTTTCACTATCTATTGTCTACTAACGTAAATTGTGTCAGAATAGGCTTTTTTTTGCGTGCGTCAATAGAAGCTGACCATGTTTCACTATTTTCTACCAATGCCAACTGTGTCGGTATAGCCTCTATTTTGTATTGACGAGATTTTTCCATCGTTTGGTGGGTAATGGGGCATGTTTCTTCCGACGCTTAGTTAGTTGCGTTGGTAGAAATAGGTTTAGGGTTTAGAGTTAGTTGTGTAGGAACAATTCAAAATTCTTGTAGTGAATTATAACATTATTCGAAATTCATAACAATTTTTTTAAAATCTCATAATAATTTTTCTAAAATATAAACATAATTATAGAATTCTTGAAATCTCATAATAATAAATAAATAATGAAACATTTCGTAAAATATCCAATAACATTAATTATTTCTAAAATGAAAATAAACATAAAATTTCCTTAAATCAATTAGACCAATTCCACCTAGGTTGACGAATATATTAACTCTTTTCAACGGGCCAGGGATGTTGGGCCTTATGGAATGACAGGAATGTGCAACGAGTAGGGAGATTGTTTATGGAGTTGATTGCTAAGTGTAACTAGATTGAATAATATATTGACTCTTTTCAACATGGACGGATTACGATCTTTAATGCATATTGAAATGGTCAACTTGGAGCCTTTGATTTGGGTTCGACCACCACAAGTTTGGAGTAAAGTAAACGTCGATACTTCTTGCTATGTCAGACTGCTGCGAACGGGGCTTGGCGTGCTCATACGGGATGATTCAGGTAATGTTACAGCAGCTATGACGAACGTTTGTCAAGTTCCCTAGCGAGCATAGCTAGCTATTTTTCTCTGATTAATTAAGTTAGTCTTTTACAATTATTTGCCCAAATTTATGCATTTTTATGTTTTATTTGTAGGAAGTATGTGTTTGAAGCTTAATTCAGCAATTGGAGTCAAATGGAGTTCAATCCTTAAAAAAAAAAAAAAAAAAAAAAAAAAAAAAAAAAAAAAAAAAAATTCATAGCGTCGCGACGCTATGTCCACAGCGTTGCGACGCTATCGACAGATTTTCTATAAATTCCTCTTTTCAGCTACGGATTAGGGGAGTCCAATTGGTTAGATTTTAGCCTTAATTTCGACTAGAGACCTTTGGTGGGAGCTAAAGCAAGGCCAAGGAGCGGGAATCAAGCGAGAATACGTGGAGATCGTGACGGGGACGTGTCGGTTTCGACGGATTCGAGTTTTCCTTTCTCTTTCCCTTACCTCTTGTAGTTTTTATGGCTTTTCTTTCAATTAATGTTTATGGTTTAAAGACTATGAATTGCTAGTTGTTTGTCTTAGGGATTGATGTAATTGTTTTAGTTTTTGGATTGATTTTAGGTATGAATGTGTTTTTATTTTATGCATGCAATTTTGTTTAATGCTTTCAATTACTTGATCACTAATTGAATGATTTAAGTGTTGAATCTAACTCGGGAGGGAGGATTTGGCCTAAGACTTACTTTGTTTAATTGCATGACTAGAGTAGAAATTCTAAGTTTTGTGACGGGATTTGGAATATCTTTAGAAGCGTAACAAGGACCGAACCGAATAATGCCTTGCATGTTAATGAACTTAGATAGGGATATCAAGTTAGTTTATATGCATGAGAATCAATTATACTCGGGAGAGGTAATCGTATAAAAGTTTCCTTGGCTTGTAGAATAATTGCACGGTCAATTCATTCCTATTAATCAATCCTCAATCTTAATCAATGAAATCAATTCCCTAAGAGTTTTTCCATTTGAGTCTCCACTTTTATTTTTATGCTTTTAGTCTTTACTTTTATCTTTATCATTGAGTTTTGCTCCCTAAATAAAATTGGACAAAAGTATTCACGATACTTAATTTGCTAGAAAACCAATCCAGAGGACGACACTCGTTTTACACGAAAACACTATATTATTACTTGACCCGTACACTTGCGGTTAGCAATTTGCACATCAGATCTCTGTGCTGAATGGTTCTTCATAAACCTTGACCAAGGAGAGAACTTGGATTCACGACATCTCCCAGCCAGTTGTACAATTTAAAGAGATTGTGTTCTTGCATATTTCTCGAAGAAATAATCAATCGGCTCATTGTCTTTTGAGTAACTGGGTAGATATGGGTTCTTTTCTTTGGCTTAGTGATTTCCATGTATGGTTGCTGCATGTTCTCAAGGCTGATACTGCCTTTGTACCAATTGGCCCATGTGGCCCTGATTAAATTTAAATGAAGATTCTTTGGTTTAAAAAAAAATACATTTCCCTTCTCTCTTAATACTATTTATCCTTTAATTCCAATTTAAATACTATATTCTTCTCTCTCCTCATAAATTTTTTTTTTTAATAATATAATGATATTTCCCCATCTCCAAATCTCATTTCTCACGTGAGAACTAAGAGTGCAACTGAAAATCGAAAAATCAACGAATCAAACCGATCTATTCGTTTGATTCAATTTTTTAGCAAAACATTGGACATGTCGATTTGTTTTTAGAGAAAATCGATTTTTTCTAGTTCGGTTTGGCTTTCAATTGAAAAACCAGTAAAAAATCGAACCCACTGTGTATCAATTGACCCTCTCTCTCTACAATTGTCGTTCAAAATCAACCCTCTCTCTCAACAATTCCCATATTCTTTGCCATACTCATCCCATCTATCCCGCTTCACCCACTCTCATCAGTCTTCCCATTAATTTTCCATCGACATCGAACTCCCATGCCACCGAAATCACCATCCACTTCACCATCTCATTCGCTTTACGATTTTCATTGCCTCCACTTCTCCATTCTCACCAAAATCAATCCTCTTTCTCTGCAATTCCCATCCGCTTCATTGTCCACTCCATCAATTTGTTGCCATCGTCGAACTTCTAGGCCACGAAAATTGTTGTTGCACTCCCAGACGCCCAGATTTGTAGTAGCTCTAGCTTCTGACCGTCGCACTCCCACTCCTTGGTAGCTTTAGCTTTAGGTTTAAATTTGATTAGAGTTCTATAAGCTCTAGCATTCAATTTGACCGTGTTCAATTTTACTAGAAGTCTAGTAGTGTTTATAAATAAATAAATATATATATATGTATGTATGTATGTATATGTATGTATATATATATATATATATATATATGTAGTTGTACCAGTCAAACATAAGAAGATAAATGACACTGCATCTTCCCCCCTCAGTTTTTACCTTGATTTGTACAACTATTTCATATTCATAATGAAAAATATGAAGATCGTTCTTTGTTATTTTGTACGACTGTCTAATTCACGAATTCGTAGGAAGATATTGAACTTTTGTATTTGAAAAAAAAATTCAAGAGGGATGATCTCTGAAGTAGACGATGGTTGATAGAGTAATCCTTGATCGTAATTTCCATTATGAATACTTGGATCAATGTGAAATTTGTGGTTGGTATGATTCTCCTCTTGTCTTTTGTAAGATCAAGATTGGTAAGCCCATCGATCCACACAATTGTCCATGTACAAGTAGAAGATTGAGCAGCTATAGTGGCCTCTACTTCCTCAGATGGAACTCCCGATTTAGGAGTTACTCAAAATGCTGTCAAGATATCAATATCTAATTTGGTTCTATATATATATATATATGTTAAAATGTCGATGTCAAGCACAATTTTGAAAATGTATAAATTGAAGGAGTGTACAACACTCGTGCGGAAGCGATTTCGATCTTAGGCTCTAATTTACATGAATTTCTCACCTAAAAGCATGCTATTTTATGAACCCGAAAATAAAGTTTTGAACGTACCTCTTGTAGCTCCGAATTCAATCAACTCCGTTGGTTGTTTCTGATCACGATCGAGTCATGGACCACCACTAGAGTCTTCCCCGCTATTCTCCGACCTTAGAACGGCTTGTGGGAGCCTAATCAGTGATGAACTTTGAGAGGGAATGCTTGATATTTCAAGCTAAGGGAGAGAAATATCTTGATCCATTTTTTAGAGAAATTACCAACAGTATTAACATCTTCTTGCAACCTCTTCAATTCTCATTTAAAGAGGAGTCATGCACCAACACTTGAGCAAAATTTGACGGCAAGAGAAGAATGGTGTATATTTGTGACGCTTGAGGATAGGAGGGATACATGAATGAACCAAGATCACATTCGAATGAGAGGGATCCTAAGGACATGAAACTATGGTCAAGATAAGCTTAAAAGAATTGATAGATACTACCTATACCAACAAGGTGCACCTTCCTTTTTTGTGGCTCAATCATAGGAACTTTGAAGTTAAGCCTGCTTGGCTTGGAGAAGTTCTATGTTGGGTGACCTCCTGGGAATTTGGTTTGTGGGGATAGTCTTCACTCTTAGACACAGTTTCAGACAAGTATAGTGACGTTGCCAAGTTGTAGGGGAATGTTAGGGCCGTCAGGTGCCGAATCCGGATTTCGAATCTTGGACCTGGGGCATTACAATATTCATGGTGGAGGTGTCAAAAGGAGAGACTTAACCTCTTGGTTTTTTGAAATGTGAAAAACAAATTAAAATTGATTTTTCAATTTTTCATCAACTTTAATTTTAAAATTAATTCAAATAATTAATTTTAAATAAAATAATTTAAAACCAATTAATTAAACATTTTAATTAATTTTTATTATTTAACTTAATATCAAATATTAAATCAAATAATTCCTCCAATCCTGACTTCTCTCAAAACCGATTGCTCGAATACGAATCCCTATTCATACGTGTAATATTTAAATTATATTTAAATATTTCCAATTCTCTCAAATATTTCAACTCATAATTAAACTATAACATGTTAAGTATATCGTATATAATTAACGATAACTCCCTAAACCAAATTTGAACATTTCAAATTCTCTCATCACACTGTTATAAGGTTTTAGTCTGTATGAGCTAGCAGGGGGACCTAATAGACCTATAGATCATGGGCTCCAACGATCCGAGATTAACCGGCTAAACTGATTAACCTAGTTAACCAACATTCGTTAACTACCGAGACACTCCAATATAGTCCAGTAGTTGCACTCCCCACACTGTAGATATCACTACAAGAAAACAGTGTTTTAGCGACGGAATGTCAGCGACGCAAATCATATCGTCGCAACTTAGCGACGTAAACAAGATTTAGTCGCAATTCTGTGACGTAATTTTCGATTCGTCGCTACGCGTACTACAAAATATAAAATCTGTCGCATTACTTGCGACGTATTGTCCATTTCGTCGCAGTTCCGAAATGTTGCCGCGAAAAATCATAATGATTGCGACGAAAATTAGGGTTTCATCGCAGACTGCAACGAAAATCCATTTCGTCGCTAGCCTCGAAAGCTAGCAAAATTAAAAGCGGATGGGACGTTTCTGAGCGGTGCTGCGACGAAAACTAAGTTGCGTCGCAGAGGTTGCGACGAAAAATGGGTTTCGTCGCAAGATCGAAAAAAAAACCATGCCCAACTTTTCATTTCATTCTTCCGTTTCTGCTTTCATCTTTTTCTCCATTTTCCATGTCTAACCGAGAGGGACAACGGAGGAAGAAGCTAGCTCGCGGAAAAAGTTTTCTACGATCACTGGACAAGCTGAGAGAGAAGTTTTCTAGGGTCCATTATGTGGGTTTTGCTTCATAAGTCCGAAAAATAGCAGAAAACTCTTGGGTTTGCTTTCCTCTATCTCTTTTACTTCGTTTAGAGTTTAGTTTTTCTTAGTGCTTCATTGTTTCTTCTTAGAAGCAAGGAAAATGTGTTTTTGTGACTTAGTGGCTAGTTGTTTAGTGTTTTATGCAAGATTTTGTAAGCAAATAACAAATGGGTTTCTTTATATTTCAAGAAAAAGAAACAGATGCAAGATTTGGAGATGATAGTTAAGTCTGTATACTTAATGAAACATCTGAATTCGTGTAAAAGTTAAGTTTTGCACTGTTTAAGTTGATAATTTCTAAAGGTGTTGGTTGATTCTCAATTGAACAAGAGTCCAACTATATTTGCAAAATGGGCAAGCCTATTTTCTTTTCCTGTGTGATGGGTTTATTTAATTTGGGTTATATTGGAGCCAAACATAGAAGACTAGCTTGTGAAAAGCTTCTTTTCATTTCAGTCTCAAACAAGGAAAAGTATTCATTTTATTATCCAATTTTTCCTTTTAGGAAGTGAGCAAAAATTGGGCTATTTGAAAAGAAGTTCTTGATGGTTTCATGTCACATGGTTTATGTGGATGGGAGTGAGATGAAGTAATCACTTGCTATTCCTCTGAGTTCTTATAATTTGAATTGGTCCTTGGGTGATTAATGATAGTTCTTTTGCTTTTTTGTTGTGATGGATAGAATAAGATTAGTTACTAAGAGGCTATCTAGAATTCGTATTTAAAATTGTTTTTTTAAGTAGTTTTTCATAATAGTTGAACTTGTGAGTGAATCCCTCCACGACCAATTTTGGAAATAGTTCATACCAGTTCATTCTTGCCCCTTTCTACTGAATTTTGGAAAGAAGTTGGAGTTCTTAAAGCAGGGCTTGTCAATTATGAAAAAGAATCCCCGTGAGACAATTAAAGTAGTCTACCCCAGTTTCTCTAAGAGTTCCCTAGAAAGATAGGCTTAAGGCATCTGGGTTCAAATTAGCTTCTAGTTGTGGAACTTTCCCTTTGTTGTAATTCATTTTAGTGTTTTTTTCTTTTTAACAATAGTTTTCTTTTTTTAATTTTTCAGGATTTTTTTTGAATTGCTTAGAAAAGAGGAGAGTTGCTTGGTTGAGGCAGGCTTTTAGAGGTTAGTAAAATAATTTAATTTTTGGAATGATGTTGTGTGTGAATTGTGTGTGGAAAATAGAATATGGAGAATATTTGAAAAGTGTTGTTTGTTATTGTTTCTATTATTGTCAAAGTTTGTTTTATTAAGATTTTTATTTGTTGCTCTATATGTTAGGTGACATTTTCATTGAATGTGTGTGTTCGGGGGGGGGGGGGGGGGGAATGCGATGAAAGTTTTGGATGTGAGTAAAGTTTGATTGTAAGGTTATTGTGTACACTTATTGTGTAAGTCTGATGCGCAATTTGCTTACCGCAAGTGTACGGGTCAAGTTATAATATAGTGAATGTGAAATTCGAATGTCGTCCTCTGGATTGGTTTCTAAACTTGATGCGCAATTTGCTTACCGCAAGTGTACGGGTCAAGTTATAATATAGTGAATGTGAAATTCGAATGTCGTCCTCTGGATTGGTTTCTAATCAATTTTAATTACCGGAAATACTCTTGTCCAATTTTATTTAGGGATCCGAATTAAGTGAGAATGAAATTAAATCAAACACAAAACAATGCAAAAAGATGTGACAACTAATGAGAACAATGGTCTTAGGGATGTGATTTCACCAATTGGGATTATGGATTAATTTATGGATTAATTAATGGATTATCAACATGCTATGATTCATAAATCTTGGGAAACTAAAATCACACATATCTCTCCCGAGCATACATGATTCTCCCACATGCAATTGAACCCGGTATCCCTATCTAAATTCAATAAACATGCAAGGCATTAAGGATACCCTTTTTAGCGATTTCTAGGATTAACTATTATCTCCCGGTCTCTAGCTAAATCCTAGTTATGCATAATGATTTCTAAGCTAAATCCTCTCTCCCGAGTTAGATTTAAGCACAAACAACATTCAATTCATGGCCGGTAAATCGAAAGCATTAAACATACATTATGCATAAATGAATCAATAACATAAATCCATAACATCAATCCATAATTGCCCCAACGGCTACATCAATCCCTAAGAGTAAAGATCTAGCTAATCATAAAACGCGTTACAATATAGCTACGATCTAAAACAGCCATAAACACTAACTAAAGTAAGGGAAAGGAGAATTAAACTCTATGTAGGTCGAGACCGAACGTCCCCGTCACGATCCCCACGAACAATGGGTTGATTTCCACTTTGCTCTCCCTTAATCAGCTCCAAAGGCTCTGTTTTTGCTCTTTTTTACGGCTCCAAGGTGTCCAAAAGAAGTCCCCCAAAAAGCCCTAATCGAAAATTATAAATAGGATGAAATTCTGTCGTAGCGTCGAGATGCTATAGGGATAGCGTCGCGACGCTATCGCCTGCCACACATTCTGCTTAAGGGAATTTCGAGAGCGTCTCAACGCTAAGGTCGCAGCGTCTCGACGCTGTGAGCTGTTGCCGCCTAATTCAGATAAGGAAAGGCAGCGTCAAGACGCTAAGGAGCAGCGTCTCGACGCTAGTCTGCGGCTGACCCTATTTTGACTTTTTCTTCTTTGATTCTTTTCTCATTCTTTGACCTCTTTTCGCCCCCGAACATCCAATTGGCTCCAATATTAATTTCCTACAAATACAACATGAAAATGCATGAAATTTGGCCAAAAAATATAAAAGACTAGCTAAATAAATTCGGGAAAAATAGCTAGCTTATGCTCGCTATCAAACACCCCCAAACTTAAGCTTTTGCTAGTCCTCGAGCAAACTAAAAATCAAACATACGGTAGAAGAATGAATGCAACAAACATGACTCAATCCTCAAGGCTCAAAAGTCAATAAACAAGCAATCAAGAGACATGCACATGAGGACCAATGAGGGAGACAAATTAAAAGTTTTCCAAAATTAACTTGCACAAGCGAGAGTTAACTCAACGAGATCAGACTCTACTAGCCCGGGATTGGATTATTAAACTCTCAACTCATCTTCCCTCTACACTGGCACTAAGGTTTCACTAATGAGTTAATGGAACAAATTAGTTCGTTTTTCTCCATACTTAGGTGCTTATAATTGAAAATTAAAACATGCATTTATATGTGGCACTAGCTTTCACACACCTATTGCAGGGACCCTTAACCTGAGTTTTCTCTGGTTGGCCTAACTGATCACAACAGGGGTAGCTCTTTTTGCCTAAATCTTTATTAAACATTGCATCGCGCGCATAAGTCATGACTTTCTTTCTTTTTCAAATTGTAACAACAAGAATGATTTTTCTTTATGAACATGATAAGCATATATTCTTTTCTTTCCTCCTAAGCAAGATCAAACATGCTAATTTGCAAAAAAAATTAACTCTTTAGCTCTTCCCTACACCTATCGAGGTGACAACAAGCATATGAATCTAATAATTCGCTCCTAAGCAATCAAATCCAAATCAAGCCAAGACAAATACTCTACTCATGCAAGACATCTCCTAGAAAAAGTTTAAAAAGTCTCCCTTTTTGGGCACTCATGCTTACAACTCATCGAAAGCTTGAAAATTGACAAGAAAGCCTATCCTAGGAAATCATAGTCACACAAAAAGAACATCCAGAAAACCACCATATGCTCAATTCAAAGAAAGCTCAAAACTATAGCCCGAACTCAGATGCTCAAGGGCTCCACAAACATGCTATTCCACCCCCAAACTTAAAACATGCATTGTCCTCAATGTATAAAGAAAATAAAGCATAATCAAGCATGAGAACAATAAAAGAATAGGAGGAGTGAACAGTACTGCCCTGGAATGACGATGTCAGCCTTTATAGAAGCTTGCAAGCAAGGGAGAAACAGGAACCAAGACCTACAAAAACAAACAATAAATCAAAAGCAAAAAGAAAAAACACAACTAAACTTACTTGGGTTGCCTCCCATAAGAGCTTGTTTAACGTCATTAGCTCGACGTGTTGACCGAATAGGCATCAAGGTGGTTTAATGTCAGATGTCCCATCACTGGTGCGCTTCCTAGCACCTCTCCTATACCCCACCAACATGGTTTCTGATGTGTTCTTAGGGTCCTCAAAAGCTTTTAGGATCTCCTTCTCCTGTTGAACTCTGATGATCAGCTCCCTGCGCTCAATATCAATTATAGCTCTCCCTGTAGCAAGGAAAGGTCTCCCTAATATGATAGGCATGGCAGGATTCTCTTTAATATCTAACACAAAGAAATCAACAGGAAGGAAAAATCTACCTACTTTGATCAGAACATTCTCCACGATTCCATAAGGACTAACCACAGACTGGTCAGCCAACTGGAGTCTAACAGAAGTAGATTTTATTTCTCCTATGTTAAGCTTTTTGCACAATGATAGAGGAATTATGTTTATGCTAGCCCCTAGATCACATAGTGCTCTACATGAATAAGTACCAAAATTACAAGGAATAGTAAAACTCCCTGGGTCAAACAGTTTTTCTGGTACTCTCTGTTGGACACGAGCACTGCACGTCGATGCGAGGTATACAGTCTCCATCTGTTTTTCCTTTTTCTTCTTATTGAGCCATTCCTTCATGAATTTTCTGTAGTGAGGCATCTACTCCAAGGCATCTGAAAAAAGAATATTAACATGCAATCCCATAAAAGCATCTAGAAACTTGTCAAACTTAGCCTTAGAATTTTTCTTTTTCTTTGATTTAGGAACTGAAACAGTAGGAGAAGGGATAGAAGGCTCAGGATTAAGCTTTTCAGCTTCGTTTGAGGTGGTGCCCTCCTCAGCTTCTCCAATGTGTTCCTCTGGTTCAGTAGTGTCCTCCTCGTGATGCACCACAATGGCTTTGCAGTACTCCAATGAAGATTTCTCCTGTTCAGCTGGGGCTTTCCCTTTATTCATAGTGTTGACAACACTTACCAGTTGTCCCAGCTGAGTCTCAATGTTCTTGATGGCTGCAGAATGACCATTGACAGTAGTGTTCAAGGTAATCACGGCCTCCTCGAGCTTATTTGACCTGTTACTTGATTCTGCAATAAAAGCTCCAACTAGGTCCTCTAAAGACTTTTTGCTTTCTTGCTTAGGAGTGAAGCCAGGAGGATTCAGAACATTCTTATTATTTGCATACGAAAAATTCTCATGATTTCTATTACTAGGGTGATAATGTGTAGGTGTAGAACTATTATTGTACCCCCTAGAATTAAAATTAGATACATACTGAACCTGCTCGAGATTTTCCTCCTGAGTCTGGGATGCGAGGGCAGCTGCAGACTCTATCGATTGAGCACTCCCTGTACCTGAAAACTTTAAAAACGCATTAGCCAGGGAAGACATCTGGGCCTGCAGTGCACTTACGTTATCGATCTCGAACACTCCAGCAGCAATCTTCTTGGGTCCCGACCGCTCAGATGGCCACTGATAGCTATTGGTGGCCATTTCCTCCAGCAAAGTCCTAGCATTCTCAACAGTTTTGGACAACAGAGTCCCACCTGCAGCTGCATCAACAATAGTTTTTGTACTAGGAGTTAAGCCATTATAAAATAAGTGAACCTGAAGCCGGTCGGGATATCCATGCTGAGGGCACTTCCTCAGCAGCTCTTTAAATCGCTCCCAAGCCTCGAACAGCTGCTCATCAAACTGCTGCTGGAACGTCCCAATTTCGGTCCTCAGCTTGACCGTCTTAGCAGGTGGGAAGAACTTCTTTAAGAATGCCTGGACCAAAGCATCCCAAGTGGTAATGCTCCCAGGTGGAATAGATTGTAACTAGTCCCTCGCTTTATCCTGCAAAGAAAAAGGAAATAAACGTAAGCGAATGGCATCTTCAGAAACACCATTTAACTTTACCGTCCCACAGATGTCTAGGAAGGATTTTAGATGAGAGTTTGGATCCTCTGTGGGCGATCCTCTGTAGGCGCAGTCTCGAGCCATTTGAATGAGACCCGTTTTCAGCTCAAAGTTGTTAGCATTGATCGGGGCATAGACAATCCCCGATTGTTGCTCCTGAAAGACCGGCTGAAAGTAGTCCCTAATAGGCTTAGGCTCCTCAGGATTAGGATTGGCCATTTGGATATTTTCTTGATTTTCCCTTCGAAGTCTATTGTATGTTCTTTCTATCTTTGGATCTAAGGGAACTAAGGCCAACTCTCTAACCCTTCGCATGCACAATCCGACCTAACCTAAAAAGGAAAAATAAAAGAAAAGGAAAGAAAACAAATAAGGAAAGATTCTAAGACAAGGAAAAGCTAAATCTAAAATAGGAAAGAAAAAATAATCTACAAAAGGAAAAGATAAACATATAAGGAATGTACAATCAAATATGGCAAAAGCAAATAAGGAAACTAGAAAATAAGGAAAATAATCTAGAAAAGGAAAATAAACCAAAAAGAAAAATCTATCTATGGAAAATCCAAAAAAATATGGAAAAAGAAAATAAAGGGAAAAAAAATGCAATCTACCTAAAAAAAATAATCAAAAATACCAAAAAATAAAATACACCCTAAACTAAGACCGGACAATTTTTCTACGATATTAAAATTGACTAAATATGCCAATCCCCGGCAACGGCGTCAAAAACTTGATGCGCAATTTGCTTACCGCAAGTGTACGGGTCAAGTTATAATATAGTGAATGTGAAATTCGAATGTCGTCCTCTGGATTGGTTTCTAATCAATTTTAATTACCGGAAATACTCTTGTCCAATTTTATTTAGGGATTCGAATTAAGTGAGAATGAAATTAAATCAAACACAAAACAATGCAAAAAGATGTGACAACTAATGAGAACAATGGTCTTAGGGATGTGATTTCACCAATTGGGATTATGGATTAATTAATGGATTATCAACATGCTATGATTCATAAATCTTGGGAAACTAAAATCACACATATCTCTCCCGAGCATACATGATTCTCCCACATGCAATTGAACCCGATATCCCTATCTAAATTCAATAAACATGCAAGGCATTATGGATACCCTTTTTAGCGATTTCTAGGATTAACTATTATCTCCCGATCTCTAGCTAAATCCTAGTTATGTGTTGGGTTCCTAGAGTGAGTAAAAATATGGTATAAAAGGACTCTAGAACTCTGTGCAAGTATACACAGTCCACAGCAAGTAATAAGTATTATCAATCCAAGGCCTGAATTAGCTTCCACTTTATCTATCTTGTGTAACTCTCTAATGGTTTTAAAGATGGTAAAAATGATTGGTTTTTATAAGAATAATGCTGAAGCAAAATAAATGACAGAACAAAGAATAAACAAATAGGCAGACAGATTAGAAACAGGCGCTGGTCAGGATTTAGTAATTGTTTTAAAAGATGCTCTAGCAATATTATTGATCATGCAAACTCTCGCAGTATTATTAGCGGATTCCTCCCGGAACTCCGAATCTTTTGGAATGTGTTTCAACCCCAATGAAGTACGACCGATCAAGCACTAGGCAACTGGCTATCCCTAGCTCAGTCACTGGCGTTCACCAATACACAATGATCGTAGTGTGATTAATCGTCACACACTCTCTAAATCATCCCTGAAACTAGAGAGAGGTATTCATACCGGCTGGCCAGGCGGGCATAAAATAGAAATAAGAACAACAATTAACCAAGATGTAGTAATCAATTTATATGACTAAAGTTAAGCACGGCAATCACATTGTTCCTAACCAACGCCTAAGCTACTTAGTTCATAATATGCATGGAGACGCACGCTACAATCTGAGTAGGCATGTCCATAATTACAAGATAATAAAAGGAAATACTAATCTCCTCGATCAGCTTGCAATGATGGTCTTCTAGGTGGTCTCCAATCTCTCTCCTCTATTCGGCTCCCAAAGGTGGAAGGAACTTCCCAAGAATGGAATGTTTTCTCCCAAAAGTGGAATGATTTTGACTTGGGCGGCTATCTCCTTTTATAGAGTTGAGGAAAGCTTGAATTAGGTTGACCTAGACACGTGGATGGCTCTCCTTGCTCCTTTATCCCGAGAATAACTCAACAGAATTCGGTTCATTAAATTGGCTAACGAGCTGTGACGTGGCAGTTTTACTCCCAGCTTTGCTGCAGCACAAAATTTGCTCCCTCAAGTCGCCCAGCAACAGATTCTGCACAAAATGATTTCCAAAGCTTTCATTCTTCCAAATGGGTTAAAACATATAATATACATCTAAAAGCAACCCTATTAAGCACAAAAGACACACAAATCATGATAGAAATAAGGCCTAAATAACTCCCTTTTGGAGAGTTATCATTATGCATAATGATTTCTAAGCTAAATCCTCTCTCCCGAGTTAGATTTAAGCACAAACAACATTCAATTCATGGCCGGTAAATCGAAAGCATTAAACATACATTATGCATAAATGAATCAATAACATAAATCCATAACATCAATCCATAATTGCCCCAACGGCTACATCAATCCCTAAGAGTAAAGATCTAGCTAATCATACAACGCGTTACAATATAGCTACGATCTAAAACAGCCATAAACACTAACTAAAGTAAGGGAAAGGAGAATTAAACTCTATGTAGGCCGAGACCGAACGTCCCCGTCACGATCCCCACGAACAATGGGTTGATTTCCACTTTGCTCTCCCTTAATCAGCTCCAAAGGCTCTGTTTTTGCTCTGTTTTACGGCTCCAAGGTGTCCAAAAGAAGTCCCCCAAAAAGCCCTAATCGAAAATTATAAATAGGATGAAATTCTGTCGTAGCGTCGAGACGCTATAGGGATAGCGTCGCGACGCTATCGCCTGCCGCACATTCTGCTTAAGGGAATTTCGAGAGCGTCTCGACGCTAAGGTCGCAGCGTCTCGACGCTGTGAGCTGTTGCCGCCTAATTCAGATAAGGAAAGGCAGCGTCGAGACGCTAAGGAGCAGCGTCTCGACGCTAGTCTGCGGCTGACCCTATTTTGACTTTTTCTTCTTTGATTCTTTTCTCATTCTTTGACCTCTTTTCGCCCCCGAACATCCAATTGGCTCCAATATTAATTTCCTACAAATACAACATGAAAATGCATGAAATTTGGCCAAAAAATATAAAAGACTAGCTAAATAAATTAGGGAAAAATAGCTAGCTTATGCTCGCTATCAAAGTCTAGTATGTGATTTAAATCAAAATAGACCTACTGAACACTATATAGTTAGTTCTTACATTTTGAGAGTTATTTCTATTTGTGATCTCAGAGTTTTTTAATTTTGTTATTAGAATATTTTGAATGCTCTAGTACATATTGTGTTGGTTGTTTATATTTAGATGGGGTATTGTATTTGTTGAACGAAGGGAGATAAAGGGAGAGGAATGGTATTTATATTTGTTGAATAAATGTAGTTTTCTTTGGGGGAGGGGGTGGAGGGATGTTTATAGAGAAAATAATGAAAGTATTAAGTACTTTATTTGTAGTTTTTAACATACTATATTATTTATTTATGTTTATTATTATACTTAAAAGAAATGACAAGACGGTACATATGTGAGCCCCATAGAAGTCTTCCGTCGAACTCATTGGTCTGAAGCAAAGGGATAGACTGATGATGCAGCAAGTGAAGCACATGTACGTATTAAGTACTATTTATTAGTTCTTACAAGATAACAATGTATTTTATGTTTCATATGTTTGTTTTGACGTGTATAGGAAAAAATGGTAGCATTGACCCAAGAGCAAGCCAGCTCGAGTCACCAATGGATGATGATGAAGTTATGGCTACTGTTCTCGGAAAAAGACCATCGTATGTTAAAGGGATGAGATATGGTCCACAACCACCACAGAGTCAGAAGACAAATTATTCACAAGAGTATGTCCAATCATTAGAGACTCGCCTAGTAATGACTGAAGAATGTTTGGAGAATCAAGTACGAGAAATGAAGGAATCAGAGTCTCGATTGAAGGAACAAATGAAGGAACAAATGGAAGAACTATTGGCCATGCAACGTCAAGAGTATGAAAGAAAATTTAGCCAAATGAATGAAATCTTAGAAAGATTCACTGGAGCAAATCCATTAGCTAGAAAGGTATAGTTTTCGTACATTTGACATGTTCATACTACTTTCGTAACTTTGAGACTTTGATTAATATTCCTTACACTGAGATTCTGATTATATATTTGTTGGGACTCTGATTATGGTATGTGTGAGTTTCTTAGTGAATGTATTGATAATTGAGGGGGGGGGGGGGGGAGTTATTCTATGATATTGTCATGAAAATGTTTCTTTTTAGAGGGATGATATTTGTGTGATTGTAGTTTGGGTAAATACGTAATAAAGATTCTGAATGAAAATGAGAATGAGAATGATTTGGAGAATTTTTTTTGGGGGGGGGGGGGGGGGGGGGGGGGAGGAGGGAGAAATATATGTGTGTGATTGTTGGATTATACATTGAGCTAGTGACTTATATTTTTTAGGGAAAAATACACTTTTAGTCCCTGAGGTTTGAGTTAGGTTTCATTTTGGTCCCTGAGTTTTCAAACTCAACAATTTAGTCCCTGAGGTTTGAGATAAGGAGCAATTTGGTCCCTGCCATCCATTTTACCGTTAAATCTAACCGGTTGCTGACGTGACGCTATTATTTTAATTGAAAAAATTAATTTTTAATTTTTTAAAATAAAATATGTTAAAATAATACAAATATTATTATTTTAATTTATTTTATTTCTTTTTATTCTTCTCTCTTCCACCTTCTTCTTCCTCATCCTCCTTCTACTTCTTCTTCTTCAATCTTCCACCCATGGCCGGCGGCTGGCAACTGGCGACCACCGCTCGCCGGCGGCCGCCGACGGCAGTGACTTTTTTTTTTTTCTCCTCCCTCTCTTTTCCCATCTCCTCCCTTTTCTTCTACTTCTTCCCTTTTCCTCATCGCCAACAGCGTTCACAGCCACAGATTCGTGGGTATTGTCCCACCGCCGTAGTCGCTCTCGCTGCAGCTGCAAATCCCCAGCCACCGACGCTCACGTCACTCACGCCGCAGCCACAATCGTCGCATATCGTCGCTTACCGTCGCAACTTTTTTTTCCTCTCTCACTTCTCTTCTCTTCAGATCTGGAACCACGACCTTACCGCAGCAAATTTTGAAGAACGCCTTTGCCGCCGCCGCAATTGCTGAAGAATGCCCTTGCCGCGCGCGAGCTGTTGGTTCCAGAAACTGCTGAAGAACGCCCTTGGTTCCAGAGCTGTTGGTCAGATTGGAACCACGACAACAAACCCACAATTTCCTCAGATCTGGAACCAACAGCTCGCGATTTCGCAACTCGAAGGGGGGTGAGGCCGAACATCAAGCTTCGAGTGGTGGAAGGACTGCGAACGGACTATGAACGGGCGATGGAAGACTACGAATGGGCGGCGAACTTCAGTCTGAACGGACGGCGGCAACCAAGTCTGAACGGACAGCAAACATAGTTGCAGAGAGAGTGAAGTGAGATGGGAGAGAAAAGGGAAAAGGAGAAGAAACGAAAAAAAAAAAAAAAAAAGAAGTTACCGCCGTTGACCGGCAGTCGGTCGCCGGCGGTAGGTTTGTGATAGGGTGTTGAAGAAGAAAGAGGTTGGTGGTGGGTATGTGGAAGAGGAAGATGAAAAAAGAAAAAAATATATATTAAAAATTAATGTTTTTATTATTTTAATACATTTATATTTTAAAAAATCAAAAATAATTTTTTTAATAAAAAAAATAGTGCCACGTCAGCAAACCGTTAGTTTTTAACGGAAAAATGGATGGAGAGACTAAAATGAAACTAAAACCAAACCTCAGGGACTAAATTGTTGAGTTTGAAAACTCAGGGACCAAAATGAAACCTAACCCAAACCTCAGGGACTAAAAGTGTATTTTTCCCTATTTTTTAACAAGAATGATCATGATTTGGAGAATGGGGGGTGGGGGGGGTGGGGGAGGGTGGGAGATATATGTGTGATTGTTAGATTATAATTTGAGCTTGACACTCGTATTTTTGAACAAGAATGTGTGATTATGCATGTAATGATTATGCATGTACTTTTCTTAGGTGAAAGAGGTTGGTTTTGTGGTTTTTCTCTATATGTGTGATTGTTCAATTATACTTTGTGGTTGATGTTGTTTGTGGTAGTAGTTACAATTGAGGATGTGACTTTCTAACTTTTAAGTTGTGATATTAGTTGTTTTATTATTCCTATTGTAACTTTACTTATACATATATATTTTATTTGTTTATGTGCAGGATTAATTGTTGATGGTTTGCTAAAAGATTGTCGTGACTTTTGTTTTTGCATTTTGGAGGATAGTGCATGTTGGCATATCAACTTATATTTTGTAATCACATAACTTGATGTAAGAGTCCATATTTTGTAACCTGATACTCTAACTTAGGACCTTGTGAAGTTCTTTGTAAAAGTTTATTGTAGTTTTGTAAATCTTTGCGACATATATTTGACATATGACTAAACAATGTAATTTTCATTTCTTCTCATTATTTTTGCAACATTTTATCGTATTTAATAACTTGTATCGAACAGTTAGTATAGTCCATATAATCTGTTTTGTGTATAAACTATTATACAGGATTAAAAGGGAAAATATAAATTAAAAAAATTATAAAAAAATTGTAAAATTTGCGACGAAACATAACTTTCGTCGCTAGCTTTCAATGAATTTCGAAGAAGCCAGTCGTGCGACGTTTAATGTATTTCATCGCTCATTGCGACCGTCGCAGGTTGCAGCGTTTATTTGGTCCGTCGCAACCTGCGACGCTTTTAAATGTTCGTGGCACCTTGCGACGCTTTATTGTTTTCGTCGCAACTTGCGACGTTTTTTTGTATATCGTCGCACGTTGCGACGAAATACACAAAAACGGAGCTGATGGTCTTCTGCGACTTACCTTTTGCGACGAATTGTGCGACGCAAGATTTTACGTCGCAAACGAGTTTTTGCGACGAAATTTAAGTTTTAGCGACGTTGTTTTTTCGTCGCTAAAGACCGACATTTTTGTAGTGTATATTTCTGTCCACCTGATATAACCATGATTAGTAAGTCAACCTTTCACAGGTTGTTTGTAACTAGAGCTAGGTCAAATGTCCGTTTTACCCCTAAAGTTACCTCTTGCTCCTTAAGTCTCACCGATCCTCTAATGAAAAATTTGTTTATGGTCCAACCATTAAATAGAAGTTCATCTCGAGCCAGGAAAGGACGACACGCCTTTGTTAAAGACCCGAAGTCAGTCCTTAAGGAAACAACCTCTCTATTATCCCTAAATGCGGGTAGGAGTGAATTTCATCTCGTAGGACTATGTCCCCGGCTATCTACCCGATCTTATCTCCAAAATGGTAGACTTATTGAATCGGCGATGGTGAACCACTCTCACCCATGCAAATCAAAGGATAATCCCGAATAAACAGGTGTTCATAGTTAGCTCAGGATTAAGATCGAGTTACCTAGGTCATCGTATGAAATTAGTCAGTTTGAATAGTAAATGGCGTTATAAAGTGAAAGTGACTTATTTCGCGGTCCGATCTTATGCAAACTCATTGCATAGGACACCCCCACTCGAATGTCTCCACATGAACAATTCAGGATCATATCGTTTTTACTAAGAACAAAGTGGGCTGCGTCTCATAGTGTCCCAAGGATATGGTACCTGAAAGTGTTAATATCTAAAATACGGAAGCAATTTTGGATCTTAGGCACATAACAAGCTCAATTTGATCAATTATTGCATGATGTCCAAGTGAAGAAAAACAGAGATAGTTTACCAACCTTGCTTAAATGGAGAAATTGGTTGGATTTCCTTCTTGTTTTTCTTCACCAATCACTCACGAACTACCACTGGATCTTCCTTGCTATCCTCAAGCCTTTGGAACGAATTGTGGGATCCTCAAGTGATGAAATTGAAAGGAAAAAGCTTGAAGAACAAGCTTGTGAAGGTGGGTTTGGTGAGTTTGAGTTTTGTCAGCAATTCAGTAGGTTTCAAGAAAGATTTCTTCAACAAACTTCATCCCTTATATAGAGAGATCATAGCTAAAATGGAGAAGCCTAAGATTGACAACAATTAACCTCAAATAAGTGGGGATTGAAGTGGCTTAAGTGAGGGGAGTGCATGGGTTTAGTCACCATGCACTCCACCTCCAAAAATTCAACATTTTTAAATTTTAATAAATTCAAGTATTATCTTGAATTTATTATTTAATTATTCAATTTCTAATAATCTGAAAAATGGAATATTAAATTTCAATTTTTCAATTTTAAATTAATTCAAAATTAATTTAAAATAATTAATTATTAATTTAATATCTAATATTAAATTAATATTTTGTCATCAATCTCGAACATTTCCGAAATGTTATTTTCTAATCATGAATCCCTATTCATGTCCACGATATTTAAATCATATTTAAATATTAAATCACTCAAACCCGATTTTCATAAAAACTCGATGTATCGATAACGTTCATCACCTTTATCTATTTCCTTTAACATGAACATAAAGTAATTCATATTTTATCCATCATATTGTTCCAAAGGTTAGTCTCGAGCTAGCAAGGGGACCTAATGGACCTACAGATCATGGGCTCCAACGATACGAGGTTAAACTGGGCAAACTCTTTTAACCTAGCTAACCAACATCTGTTAACTACCAGGACACTCCATGTTGGGTTTCCAGAGTGGGTAAAAATGTAGTAAAAATAGACTCTAGAACACTGTGCAAGCATACACAATCCGCAGCAAGTAATAAGTATTTATTGAATCCACGGGGCTGAATAACTCTCACTTTATCTATTTTGTATAACTCTTCAATGGTTTCAAAGGTGGTTAACATGATTGATTTTGATAGAATGCTGGAACAAAAGAAATGACAAAACAAAAAGTAAACAAATAAAGCACACAGATTAGAGACAGGCGTTGGTCGGGAATGTAGTAATTGTTTTAAAAGATGCTCTAGTAATATTATTGATTAGGCAATTCTCTTGCAATCTTATCAGCAGGATCCTCCCGGAACTCTGAATTTTTTGGAATGTGTTTCAACCCAATGACGTGCTACCGATCAAGCACTAGGCAACTGGCTATCCCTAGCTCAGTCACTGGCGTTCACCAATACACAATGATCTAGTGTGATTAAGTGCCACACACTTCTCAAATCATCCCTGAAACTAAGAAGTGGTATTCATACCGGCTGGCCAGGCGGGCACAAAATATAAATATGCACAACAATTAATCAAGATGCTTAAATCAACATATATTGCATAGAGAATTAAGCACGACAATTACATGACTCCTAACCAACACCTAAGTAAATTTAGTTCATAAGATTCATGATAACACACGCTACAATCTGAGTATGTGCATCCATAACTACAAGAAATTACAAGAAAAAGTAAATTCCCTCGAAGAAACTCGTAGTTGATGGTCTTCTTGAGTCTCCAATCTTTCCTCCTCTATTCGGCTTCCAAAAGTGGAAATGAACTTTCCAAGAGTGGAATGTTCCTCCCAAGAAAGGAATGAATTTGACTTGAGATGGCTCCTCCTTTTATAGAGTGATAGCAAGTCCTAATTAGGTCAAATTGGACACGTGGCAGGCTTTCCAAGCTTCTTAAATCCGAAAATAGCTCAACAAACTTCGGCTCATTAAAATGGATAACGAGCTGTGACGTGGCAATTTTGCTCCTTGCTTTGCTGGATCACAGATTTTGCTCCCTCAAGTCGCTCAACAATATATTCTGCACAAAATAACTTCCAAAGCATCCATTCTTTCAAATGGGTTAAAGCATATGATATTCATTTAAAAGCAACCCTATTTAGCACAAAAGACACACAAAATACTAAAGAACTAAGGCCTAAATAACTCCCTTTTGGAGAGTTATCACTCCACTATAGCCTAGTAGTTGAACTCCCCTCATTGTAGATATATTTCCGTCCACTCGATATTGTTGGGTTTTATGCCCTAAAACTCGTAGATAGTAAATGAAACAAATTAATCGATCTCAATAAAGCGTTATTTGAGTAATTCAGTAATTTGGTTATTGAATAATCGAGTTTGCATTAATAAACCCTAAATCCAATAAACTAAGATCCAAGGTTGTTTAAATGAAACTTGAACTAGTATGTGGGGACATACGGGGATCGGTGTTCAAGTAACAACCTAAAAGGTCTATTGTATAGGGATAAGGCTGGGTACCTTATCCTGGTGACACTATGTGATACAACCCACCTTGTATTCGATACAGATGCAATGATCCAAGGTATCCATGTAGGAGACATGCAGGTGGGGGTATCCTATGCAATGAGTTTGCATAAGACCGGACTGCGAAATAGTAACCACTAGATGTAACGCCGTAACTAGTTTAGGTTTCTATTTCAATAGGATGACCTAGGTAACTCAATCTCAATTCTGAGTCTGTTATGAACCCCTTTCAGGAGGGATTGTCCTTAGATTTGTATGGGTGAGAGTGGCCAGTTCGCGACTCAATAATCCTACCATTTCAGGGGCAAGACCGAATGGGGGCTGGGAACATAACAGTACAAGATGGAATTCACTCCTTCCCCTATTGGGGTAAGTAGATGTGCGTTCCCATAAGGGCTGATTCCGGGGCTTGAACAAAGGCGCGTCGTCCTCTCCTGGCCCGAGAGGAACTCCTGTTTAGTGGTTGGACCCTAAACAACTTGTTCATTAGAGGGATCAGCGGTATTTAAGGAACCAGAGGTAAACCAGGGGTAAAACGGTAATTTGACCCAGCTGGTGTTACGAACACATGTGAAGGATTGACTTACTGCATTGGTCAATATCCGTGGACACAGAAATATTCTACAGTGAGAAGAGTGCAGTTGTGGGTCTTTAGTGGAGTGACCCACAGTTAACGAATGTTGACTAACTTGGTTAATGAGTTTGGCCAATTAGTCTCGTATCGTTGGAGCTTCTGATCTGTAGGTCCATTAGGTCCCACTGGTAGCTCGTAAGGAGACTTGAGGAAATTAAGTATAAATTGTAAATTGAAAGTGTTCAATTTATTTGGAGAATCGTATAATGTATATTGATGCATTATAATATAAAGTTTATGAAACTTTATAATATAATTTTTTAATTAATTTCAAAAATTAATTCTTGAAAGAAAATATTTGAAAGAGTTCAAATAAATTTATTATGAATTGGATTAATATTAATTTTAATTTTAATAAAATCCCTAAGATTAAATATATGATATTTAATTGGGAAATTAATTAATTAAGGAATTAATTAGGCCCCGTTTGATAACCATTTGGTTTTTGGTTTTTGGTTTTTGAAAATTAAGCTTATAAATCCTACCTCCACCTACAAATTTCTTTGTTTTGCTAATAGCTTTCTTTCCTTGTTTTTGAAAACCAAGCAAATTTTGAAAACTAAAAAAAGTAGTTTTCAAAAACTTGTTTTTGTTTTTAGAATTTGACTAGAAATTCAAATGTGTCATTGGCAAATATGAAAACCATGGTAGGGAAATTGGTAGAAAATAAGTATAATTTTCAAAAACCAAAAACAAAAAACCAAATGGTTATCAAACGGGGCCTTAATTATTTATTAAAATTAGAGACATTTTCTTATTAGGAAAAGGTCTTCATTTTCCTATTAGGAAAAAGGTCTTGGCCTTTACTATATATAGGACCCCTGGGGTGGGGTGAAAGTCATCCCATTCATTCTCCTACTCTCAGAGAATTCCCCTCAAGGCTTCCTCTAGACTCCCACCAGTCTCCTGCCTCTAGAAGTCTCAGAGTCATACCGGTGTAGCCATAGTGGTGGTGTTCGCACTAGTTCGTGATTAATTCACAAGCACTTGGTGAATTTAATCTGAGTCGTCAACGAGAGTAAGTAATTTGTTACTTTATAAATTAGATTTAGATATAATATTTTTGTATGTTTAACCTTAATATATATTTAGAATAGTTCTAATATTATTGCCAATGTATTGGTATTGTAGATTAAACAAAATTAATTACGAATCGGTCCCAATCACGCTTCCGCTTTACGGAATTACGGAATTCCAATCCTTCAGATATAACCATGATTAGTAAGTCAATCCTTCACAGGTCGTTCGTTACTATAGACAGGTCAAATGTCCGTTTTACCCCTATAGCACATCTTAGTTCCTTAAGTCCACTGGTCCTCTAATGAACAATTTGTTTATGGTCCAACCAATAAACAAGATCCCTCTCGGGCCAATGAGAGGGTGGGGCCCCTTGTTCAAGCCTTGGATTCAATACTTAAGGGAACAACCTCTCTACTATCCTTGAATCGGGTAGGAGTGAATTCCGTCTTGCTTTACTATGTCCCCAACCATCCATCGAGTGTCATTCCCAAAATGGTAGGATTATTGAACGGTATATTTAGACCACTCTCACCCATGCAGATCAAAGGACAACCCTAAACGAACAAGAGTTCATAGCAAGCTCAGGATTGAGATCGAGTTACCTAGGTCATCGTATGAAATAGTTAGTCTTAACAGTAAACGGTGTTATAAAGTAAGAGTGACATATTTCTCGGTCCTGTCTTGTGTAAACATCTTTTACACAGGATGCTCCTACTCGCATGTCTCTACATGAACGATCCAGGATTACGTCGTTTTCCTTTTAGCAAAGTAGGCCGCATCCATAGTGTTACCAGAATAAGGTACCCAACCTTATCCATTTACTATAGACAATTTAGGTTATATACTCAAACTTGATCCCTGTCTATATTCATGATATAGTTCGAGTATCTCATATTATAACCATGGATGTTTCTATTGGATTTTTAAGATATAAATAAATAAACAATTTCACTGAATAACATCTTTATTATATAAAGGATAACAAAACTTGAGTTCTAGGACATAAACCCCAACAGTACCCAGCCTTATCCCTATATTATAGACCGTTTTGGCTATTGCTCGAACTTGATCCATTTTTATGTGTCTACGTAAAGTTCAAGTATTCATATTTGACGGAAGAGATTGTCGCGGTCTCTTGTCAAATAAATTTATAATCCACGATTCCTAAAGCTAACTTGTAGCAGTAGTGGTCGGGGTCGATCACAGGGAACAATCGATTTATTTCTAAATTCTTTTGTGTTTTTGAGGTAACCAAAAGGGGGGTTTATTGATAAAAAGATTAAGACGTAAAGTAAAGGCGGGAAAATAAATAAGGAAAATTAAATGCAGGAAAAGTAAAGGCGGGGTTAGTTGATCTTACCACGAGGATCACTGTAATCGGGGTTGAACTCGGTGTTAAGTTTGATTAATTTCATTCATCGATTATCAATTGATATTTAATTAACTATCTAAGTCCGGCGTACTCCGGCAACAAACCGAGAGCCATGATCCAACTATCACAAACATGCAAACTCTAAGTTTGATTCTAACTTAAATTAATTAATTATCCAATTGACTAATCTAAACCGCATTGGGATCTAGCCGAATTAATTCACATGCAACGGGCAACAAACCACAATTACAATTGATTAAATCATTTAGTTCTAGGGACGCATGCGTAATATCATAACGTTAACCTATTTGCTACTTAGATTTAGCAAGTAAATTTAGAAAGGGCGCGGTCAAGGTTGTCAATCTTTCCTACCACAATCTAAACTTGTATGCAAAGAACTAAAATCACAAAGACAATTAACTAAGTAATTAAGAATGGAAATCTCATAAAATTGAATCAAACTTACAAACCGAGATCCCGATTACAATGATCCAAGCTTAGTTGGCCATAGACAAGCTCGAGGCTCGATCAACCGACCCTTAGACTAAGAAAGCTTAAAAGAACTCTTGGAACTAGAGAGAAAAGTGGCTACAAAATTGTATTGAGGGATGAATTGAGGGATGATTCTAAACCTACACCAAGACCCTCTATTTATAGAGTTTCTTGGCCTTCAATTCGTGGTAGAATGGTGCTGAATTGAGTCTTCAAACAAGAAAAAATTCTGGACAAATTCGGAAAAAATTGATTCTGGAAATCTGCCTAGCGTCGCGACGCTGTGGAGAGCGTCGCGACGCCGTCCCCTTCACTTTTGGAAAGTTTCTCGGAATGCCCTAGCGTCGCGACGCTGTCGCCAGCTCCGGTTTCGCTCGTATAAGCCCCAAATTGCTTCCAAAGCTCCGGTGAGGACCTATAGACATATTATACTCATTTTAAAGCATTTTTCGCAAGGAATTCAACTAAGATAAGCAAATTGGGAGATTCTAAGTGTATAATAAATTGGACTTATCAATATTATAACACTTTATTGATCATAATTAATTTGTTACATTTACTATCCATGAGTTTTAGGGCATCAAAACCCAACATAAATAGGCAAGCAAGCAATTATTAATAGAAAACAAATAGAAAAAAAAATAATTTTTGACCATAAACTTAGTAGATTGTATCAATTTTAACCCTAAACTTTCAATTTCATCAAATTGAACTCCAAACTTAGCAAGTTGTATCAAATTTAACGAACCTCAATTTCATCAAATTGAACTTCGAACTTAACAAATTGTATCAATTTTAATCTCAAACTTGCATAAGTGTTTCAATATAGACATTCGATTAATTACTTTCTGTTTAAACTACCGTTAAAGCATGTAATTGAATATTTCCTCATGTTTGTATACTTCACATTGCACTTGAGTTGGTTTCTTGTAAGAAATTTATCGGAGGATCATTTTATTTAAATAAATTTTTGTCGTTGAGAAGTTGTACAAAAGTTTCCTCTCATTTTCTTCTTATTGTGTTTGTAGTTTTGTTGTCTTTTCCTTTAGCTACTTAGAAGAACATACAACTATGGAATGATAGGCAAGTAATTTTGAAGTTTTTTCTTTTCATTTAGTTGATTTTTTCTGGTTGTTGAGAACTTTATGGGTTTTTCTTTTTATTACCGTCAAGGATAATGAAAGCAAAACATTTTTGGAGTTCCCAAATGTTTCGTGGTTTTTTCTTTGTTGCTAAAAATTTGCTGGTTTTTTTTCTTCTTTTCTTGTTTTTTTTTTTTTTTTTTTCTGGTTATAAATAGAATGGGCTAGAGTTGGAAATGAAAGCAAAAAAATCCATTTTTTCCCTCATATTTAGAATGTGTTTGGTTTAACTTTTCAAGTGTTTAATTTTGAAAATAAATCATTTTGAAAAAATTTCTAGTGTTTGGCAACCACTAAAAATGACTAATTAGAAAATGAGATTGATAAATAAACCATTTTGAAAGAAACACTTGAAACAAACTTTTTAAAAAAGACTTCTTAAGGGTCCGTTTGGAATATATTTTAATTTAAATGTTTTTCAAGAATGCATTTTTTTTAAAACATTTTGTATAAAAATTGTTTAGAATTTAAACACTCGTATGTTTGGTTGCATTTCCTCACTAAGTGTTTTTATACACAAGTTATTGAGTATTTAAAGTCTTTTTTAAAAAGTTGGTTTCAAATGTTTCTCTCAAAATGATTTATTTATCAATCTCATTTTCTAATAAGTCATTTTTAGTAGTTGCCAAACACTAGAAATTTTTTCAAAATGATTTATTTTCAAAATTAAACACTTGAAAAGTTAAACCAAACACACCCTAAGTAAACAATAACTTGTGTATAAAAATATTTGTGAGGAAATGCAACCAAACATATGAGTGTTTAAATTCTAAACAATTTTTATACAAAATGTTTTTTAAAAAATGCATTATTGAAAAACATTTAAATTAAAATGTATTCCAAACGGACCCTTATTGGATTTGTCTTTTTTTGCTAATAACTTTGAGTTTTTTTTTTTTTTTTTGGAGTGTTTGATTTCTTCAAATAAAGAGTTTCTCCAACAAATTTCTTACAAGAAAACCAATGTAACTCAATGCAATGCAATATTTTTTTTAAAAGGAGGAAATTATCAATCACATGTTTTAATGACAATTCAAATGGAAAGTTAACCGATGGTCTACGTTAAAGCACTTACGCAAGTTTGGGGTTAAAGTTTTCAAGTTCAATTTGATGAAATTGAAAGTTCAAGACTAAAATTGATACAACTTGCTAAGTTTATGGTCAAAAATGATTTTTTTCCCAAAACAAAACTAAATGCCGCTTGTATATCATTGTTTATTCTATTGATATAATATATCAATGATAGACTTAATAAAAAAATGAACATGCAAACAATTATTATTAGAAAATAAAGCAAAATATTTGTATATCCATTTTTTTTTTAATTTTATTGATATGGTGTATATCGATGATAAACATAAGTGTCATAACAAATGAGTATATAGGTAATAAGGTAAACAATCACTGATGGAAAACAAAAGTTTTATTTTTTTTTTTTTTTGAAAAATATGGAAAACAAAAGTTAAAGTCGACAAATTTATCCCTTTTTATCTATTGATATATGGTAAATTGATGATGGACTTGTGTTATATATGAAGATAAAAGAGGAATCACTTAAAAAAGTTTAAATAAGTGTGAAAAAATTAAAAAGAAAAATCTATATTTGCAAAATATATAATATTATTGCCATATTTGTAATTAATTAGGCTTTGTTTTTTCCGTATGTGCAAGTGTCTCAAATATATCCAAGTTGGATTAATAATGAAACGATCAAGTAGACAATAAAAATTGTAACAAACAAAATTGCATTATCTTTTAAACAAATGAGCTCAATATATATATATATATATATATATCATTTTTTAAACAAAACGATTTTAAATTTTGTACGCATTTTTGTTTTATGTTAATTTTGTATACATGTCTTTCTGGAACAAATAATTCAATATTTCTGCTATTTAATTGGACCCACACATGATTTCAAATTGGGGAAAGTACTCTTTAAAAAAAAAAAAAAAAAGATTTTTCCAAAAAAAAAAAAAGGAAAATTATGACTATAGAATAATGTGTATAATATATTGCAAAAATGTGTCCAGATGGCCCAGACCGACCACACGGGATTAATTCATCACTTTTCCCCTGTTATCTTTTATTATGCATGGTTGTTCAATTTTAATCATGCCCATGTTATTTTTGTTGCAAATTGGTAACTGTTTGCCTAGGCACGAGCTCGAGGCCAACCAGGCCAAGTACATGTTTAGTGTCTTATGTGCTTTTTGCAGGAAAGATGATGCTGAAATTGTTGTTATTCTTTTGCAAAAATGTCACTATTCTACTTAACCGATGCATGACATTAAGAATTTTTCCATATTTTTACAAGAATATGGTCGAGGCCGACCAGGCCATGCCCATACTATATTTCTACAGGAAGAGGGTCGAGGCCGACCAGGCTACGCCCATACCATATTCCAACAGGAAGAGGGCTGAGGCCAACCAGGCCATGCCGATACTATATTTCTACAAGAATAGGGTCGAGGCCGACCAGGCCATGCCCATACCATATTTTTACAGGAATAGGGCCGAGGCCGACCAGGTCAAGCAAATTCTAAGTGCTCTCATCTTAGTGGTGGTCAATTTTGCTTAATCACTCTTTGTAGGAGCATAAGGCCGAGGCCGAGGCCGACGGGCCCTAGTCTCTTCCCTTGTTTTTCTTTTGTAAAAACTAATGTATGAGTGCAGGGAGCTACAATTTGAGCTAATGGACGATTGAGGCCGAGGTCGACCCTATCCTCTTCACTCACTTTTTCTTTTGTAAAAACTAATATTTTGATGTAGGAACTCATGATTTTCAATAACATGGAGAGTGGCCGAGGCCGACCCTATGGTCTTTGAAGGATTTGGAATTCCCTAATTTCGTTAAAGCGGAAGCGTAATTGGGACCGATTCGTAGTTAATTTTGTTTATCCAAAAATACCATTACATTGACAAAAATCATAGAACAAATTCTATAGAAACTTAAGGCTAAGCATACAAAAATTAGATCTAAATCTATAATAAAGAAAAGAGAAGCAAACCTTCGTTGACGTCTCTGAAAATCAAGAATGATTCTTGATTGCTTTGCAACAACGAAGAACACCACCATTTGGTTACACCGGTATATCTCTGAGACTACTGGAGGCAGGAAACTGGTGGGAGTCTTTCAGGAGAGATCTCTGAGAGAAGTAGAATGAATGAGATGCCTTTCACCCCAACCAAGAGGTCCTATTTATAGGTAAAGGCCAAGACCTTTTCCTAATAGGAAAAGGTCATGAATAAGATCAAATCTATTATCTTATTCATATTTAATTTAATAAATAATTAATTAATTACCCAATTAAATATCACATATTTAATCTTAGGGATTTTATTATATTATTTATATTAATATGAATCCAATTCATATTAATTATTTGAACTCTTTCAAATATTTTCTCTCAATAAATAATTTTTTAAATTAATTCAAAAATTATATTATAAAGTTTCATAAACTTTATATTATAATGCATCAACATACATTATATATATAATTTCCCTAAATAAATTGAACACTTTCAATTTACAATTTATATTTAATTGCCTCAAGTCTCTTTACGAGCTACCAGTGGGACCTAATGGACCTACAGATCAGAAGCTCCAACGGTACGAGACTAATTGGCTAAACTCATTAACCAAGTTAGTCAACATTCGTTAACTGTGGGTCACTCCACTAAAGACCCACAGCTGCACTCTTCTCACTGCAGAATATTTTTGTGTCCACGGATATTGACCAATAACAACAAGTTAGTCCTTCACGAGTGTTCGTAACTCCAGCTGGGTCAAATTACCGTTTTACCCATGAGCTGCCTCTACCTCCTTAAGTACCAGTGCTCCTCTAATGAACAATTTGTTTGTGGTCCAACCATCAAACAAAAATCCCTCTCGGGCCAGCGAGAGGGTAGGGCCCTTTGTTCAAGACCCGGAGACACCACTTAAGGGAACACTCATCTACTTCTTCAAAAATTGGGAAGGAGTGAATTCCATCTTGTGTGATTATGTTCCCAGCTCCCCACTCGGTCTTGTCCCCAAAATGGTAGGCTTATTGAGTCGGCGTACTAGCCACTCTCACCCATACAAATCAAAGGACAATCCCTCGTGAACAGGAGTCCATAATCCACTCAGGATTCAGACTAAGTTTCCTAGGTCATCCTAGTGAAAGGGAAACCTAACTAGTTAACGGTGTTATAGCTAGCGGTTACTATTTCGCGGTCCGGTCTTATGCAAACTCATTGCATAGGATACCCCCACTCGCATGTCTACTACATGGACGCTTTGGATCAATACGTCTGTATCAAATACAAAGCGGGTCGTATCACATAGTGTTACCAGGATAAGGTACCCAGTCTTATCCTTGTACTATAGACCTTTTAGGTCGTAACTTGAACATCGATCCCCGTATGTCCCCACATACTAGTTCAAGTTACATACAAACAACCTTGGATCTTAGTTTATTGGATTTGGGTCAAATTGTGCAATATTCAACAATAACATTTTATTGCAGAAACTTAATAACATTTTATTAATACAAGTATAAAATTTGTTTACATTCACTATCTACGAGTTTTAGGGCATAATACCCAACAGTCTTACCACTCGAGCCACATAAATGGTTAAATTAAAGAAGCACTTACACAGGGGGCTGTTAAACAGAAGAATGGAATGAAGAAAATGAGGAAGGGACGTCCAAAAGAAAGGCACAAGGGTTAGGAATCCTGAGGTTGAGGTCGAGGCCAGAATTAAGGCTTGTCTAGTCGTTCCTGCAATCCCACACTTTTCTCATCTTTATCTTACCTAACCCCTATCTAGGGAGACTCTGTTTTGTCTACTGTTTGTTCTCTCTTGCAGGACGACGAGAAGTCAACAAATGAATCGGCACAAGAGGAAGATCGATACTCTTAAATCGGGCTTAAAGAGCTCAACCTATAGCAATAAGTCACACCTGAATCCCAATTCAAGAGTGGGGGCTTAATGTTATAGGTAATTCTGGACCATCCCGGAATCCAAAGAGCAGACGAGGACAACGCGACCCGAAACCGAAGACACAATCCGAAAACAGACTCCAAAGGGAAATGGGCCATAGGGTTGGGCCCCAAGGCTGAGGCCGACCCTCGGCTCGCTTGTGCGGATCGAGTTTCCTCCCTACCACTCGGACCCTGGAGTCTTTTGGCTGTCCCGGTTCAACCTGGTTCAGCCCGAATCGTCTTCAACGCCTAGAAACCCTAAAAAGGGCAAAGGTATATAAACCCTTCTTCAACCTTGGAGAAGGGATCCAAAAACTCTCTCTTCTCTTCCTCTAGCTCTCTGGTTTTGCTCATATTCCCTTCGATTACTGACTTAAGCATCGGAGGCGATGTGGCAAGCACCACACCGGTGTGCAGGTTTCCCTTGTTTTGCAGGCCACGTTTTCCCCTTCAAATAAATTTACTGTTGGAGGCACGTGAGGGTCAGGTGAGTTCTCCCTGTCCGAATTTTGGCATCAACATATATATATATATATATAGATCAATATATAGATTAATTAGTTATATACTAAAAATTATAGTTTTAATCAACATCTAAGTTAATCTTATTCTAAAGAAAAGAGAAATTCAGGTTAATCTTATTCTTCTTCTTCTTTTTTTTTTTTTTTTTTTTTAATAAATCCAGGTTAATCTTCTGTTACTGTATATTATTTTGGTTAATCATTGGTTTTTCAATTTTATATTTGCCATTTTAAAAAAAAAATGACATATTTAAATGAAAAAATCACACATTTGCTTTTTTTTTTTACTGCTAGCCTTTACAATTATTCTTATAAATATAAAATTTCGCAAAAAATTAAGCCAACCCCATAATTGACTGGTAAAAAGTTTTTCACTTTTAACGTATTACTTTTCTTAAAAGAAAAAATCCCACAAAACCACCCCAAAGGCATCATGAGCAAGGACCAACAATCATTCGACATGTTAGCTAGATTGAATTTTTTTTTTTTTTTAAAAAAAAGAATATGCATTGAAAAATAATTTTGATTCTAATTATTGTCCCCAATCGATTGCATAAATGAAGGGGAAAATGATATCACTAATCCAATTAGTTGGATTTCAAAAAAAAAAAAAAAAGACCTTATAAAGTGGTGCATGTTCGTGTGTCGGTATAAATTATTAGGCTAATTTCTTATTATGAATTCAAAATATTTATTCGGTTATTCCCATAATCTCGTGTTTGGCTAATCATAATAAAAATCTTATAATATCGATTTTCCATTTACTTTGATCATTAATCATGTCGTTTACACAAAAAGATCAAAATCATCATTAGCTCTTCTCAATTTTTACTCATTGTCCAATTTTATAAATTAAGGATGTTTAAAGTTGTTTAGTATAATGTATGAGAGTTTGAATTTCTTTCAACTAAGAAATATAGTTTTAATTCATTTTTTTTTATTTTTAATATAATATTTAAAAAGTGTGATTTTAACCAAATTTTGTAATAATGATCAATAGGTATGTGGTTTAAATTTCTATTTTCATATAAAAGAAAAAAGCAAGTGTGGTTTTATATATGAGATTTTATTCTGTTGATTGATGCCAACCTCTAAAAAATTAGAATTTTTCAAAAATAAAAAAAAAAAACCCTTCAAAATTAGAAAAAAGAAAAAGGAGAAATCTGTGTTGAATGGGAATTTAAAATCATAGCCGTTTTTTTCCTTTAAAAAAATTATAGCCGTTTTTAGTTGATATATTAATTGATATATTTTAAATCAAATTTTAATTCAACCTCTTCTAATATTTTTTTAATTAATTATAAGTTAAATTACAAGCTCAGTCTCTGAATTAAAAGCGTTTATGTTCCTCAAAAGTGTCTAATAGATTTATAGGTTCTTGACTTATTTGACATTTTTTTCTTAATTCACGGACATACTTGACACAAAATTGAAAGTTTAAAAAGTTTCAAATATGTTAGGTATTTATTAACCAAAAAAGAAAAATTAAAAGCCCACGGGGCGGGGCAGGGACGGGGAAGCCCGCCCCCTAAATCATTCCCTGTCCCTGCAAAATCCCCATTTAACTTTGCACGGATCAGGGTGGGGATTCCCCAGAGAGAATTTGTGGGGATTGGGTTCCCGCAGGGAATTATTCTTTTTTTTTTTTTCTTAATTTCGATTAAATTTCAATCCATTGCAATTCTTTTTAAAATATCTATGAAATATCCTAATGAAAAGAACAATAATATTTTACGATAGAGTTTAAAATCTTCAAACATCATTTCTAAAGGTTTAAATTTCAATATTACAATATGGTTTTATAATAATAACAATAAAATAACAAGTCTAAAATTAAAAATTACAACAACAACATAGGTAGGGTTTTACTATTTATACTTACAAATTACACCATAATATTATAATAATATAAATTAAAATATATTACATATTATTATATTATATTATATATATTATAAAAAAGAGCGGGGTGGGGCTGGGGTTGGGGACGGGGACGAGGAATATAATCCCCATTCCCACCCCCGTTTAGAGAATGGGGAAAATTTTCTCCCCACTCCCTCTCCCATTCCCCCGTGCAAATGGGATTCCCCGCCCTATTCAGGGCGGTCCCCGCAGGGCCGTAAATGGACACCCCTAAGTCCACGTGTCTATTAGATATTTTTAAATTCTTTGTAAAATTCAGAGATTTTTCATACACAAACTGAAAGTTCGAGCTCCGTTTGACAACCATTTTGTTTTTGGTTTTTGGTTTTTGAAAATTAAGCATTTAAACACTAGTTCCATCTATGAGTTTCTTTGTTATGTTATCTACCTCCTTCTCATGTTCTAAAAACCAACTCAAATTTTGAAAACTAAAAAATGTCAAAAACTTTTTTTTTGTTTTTTGAATTTGTCTCAAAATTCAAAATGCGTTCTAAACAAAGATAAAAACCATACTAAGGAAAGTGAGAGAAACCAAACATAGTTTTTAGGGAAGAGAAATCATTTTTAACCCTAAACTTTGGAGGTTGTATCAATTTTAACCCTCAGCTCCAATTTCATCAAATTGAACCCTAAACTTAGCAAATTATATAAAATTTAACCATAAACTTTCAATTTCATCAAATTGAACCTCGAATTATCAGATCGTATCGATTTTGACCATAAGTATTACAATGTATACTTTTGGTTAACTTTTCGTTTGAACCACTAATTGACTATTGCTTCATATTTTTTTTTTCTTAATTCACATTGCACCTAAATTGGTTTCTTAAAAATAAAATAGTGGAGAAACTTTATTTACAATGACTTTTTCTTGTTGTTGAGAACTTTGAGAGTTATTTTGCTACTTTCTAAGATTATGATAGCAAAGAAATTTTGCAGGTTTTTTTATCTTCAAATATTTGCTGGTTTTTTTCATCTCTTTTACTTTTGTTGCCAATAACAATAACTTTGTGATTTTTTTTATAACAATGAGAAGAATAGTCTAGGATATTTGATTTCTTCAGAAAGAGTTTTTTCAAAAAATTTCTTACAAAACACAAACTCAAGTGCAATTTAAATTAAAAAAAAAGAAAGAAAAAGGAAAGAAAATTGTCAATTACATTCTTTAATAGCAATTCAAATGAAAAGTTGACCAAATGTCTACATTGCAACACTTATGCAAGTTTGAGGTTCAAATTGATACGATTTGTTAAGTTTGAGGTTCAATTTGATGAAATTGAAAGTTTAAGGTTAAAACTAATACAACCTACAAGTTCAGGGGTCAAAATTGATTTATTTCCTAATTTTTAAAAACCAAATGGTTATCAAATGGGACATCCGAAATTATAATTTAACCTTAACTATACTATTTTTTTAATTTAATGCTTTAATGAACTAAAAACAATCACGCTTTAAGATTTCATAATTCTTTTTACTTATTTATTTTATTTTTAAAACATCTTTGGCGATCCTTTATTATGTATTGTTTATTTATTTAAATATAAAATATATTTGACAAAAACTTCATATTTTCTAATTTCTTTTAAGAAAATCAAGTTTAACGTGAGAATTCTTGTCTAAAAATATAATAAAAACATTTTTATGTCATGTTTATTTTCATTAATGAGTATACAATTTATGTGTAACAAAATGAAAAACAACAGTGTCATAAATGTATTGAAAAATTATAAATTATAAATTCAATTTTATAGTCCAACAGTATATTTGTTTCAAGAAGAAAAAACATCACATTAACAATTCCATCCAATAAGAGGAAAAAGAAAATCAAGAATTAGAAAACAGAATATTACCAAACAAAGAAAAGATAATTCATGAAGCAATCACAGTAATTATAAGAGGGGAAAAAAAGGCGACTTGGCTTTTAACATTTAACAAAAAACCAAAGCTGAGCTTTTTTATTGACAATACAGATTCTAACCCATCTCTGTTTTTCTTTTTCTATTGTTAGTTCAAAAACAACCTTCCATCCTCATTGTCAAAAAAGGAAAGAAGGAAAGAAAAAAGAAAACACCAACCTTGAGAAGATTAAGAATAAATAAGAACAGCAGCAAAATTAAACATCTTAAAACCCGAGCAGCAGCGGGTTCGGGGCGAATCGGGCACCGAATGATCGAGAATTTGAGGATAGGACGATTAAGCAGGCTGCTCCTCCTTCCAGTCTTTCCTGATATCAAATGTGTAATTGATCTCCAAGTAGCACTTGTTATCATCATCAACAAACTGTGAGCCAAAAAAAAAAGAAAAGAAAATCCAACAAACAAGCAGACAAGATTACAGACATAGATTCATGTGAAATAGAAGCAAAACAAAACATGTCTTTTAAAACAAGGCTGGAAGAGAAAAGGAAATTTCATGTTACTTATTGCATAAGCATGCATAGATAGCCCCATGAAAAAAGAAAAAAAAAAGAAAAAAAAAAAAAAAAAGGCTGCTGCTTTCTCTTAAAGGCGAAAGCTCAGATAAAAGCCAGTCAAGCCATGTGATGCAAGCCATAAATGGACAGGTGCTTTTAATTGGTTTCCATAAAGGAAAATAATAGAGGACAGAAATTAATAAAAGCATTCAAATTCAAAATTTAAAATCCTGTCTGTTTTCGACAATGTCAAATAAGTAGAAAAAATTTCTAGTTCTAGTATAGTATTTATTCTTTTCAAAATTTCTAGTTTTCTCATAGTACTTCTCTTATCTTAAGAATTTTATTTCATAAATAATTCTTTAGTATTACTAGACTCTACATCAGAAAATTTTCAATTACTATAATAATTAGAAACTATTCTCCTTAGGAGGGTAATTTTCATGGTATTTTCAGCCATATTATTAGATTTTTGGTTGATATTGATATTTAAAAGTTTACAACTGACCTTGCTTCTGGCTGTGTATGATCCCCTGGCAAAGATGCCTGAAGGGGTTGTTTCTTCCTGCATCTCATGATCATAAGGCTCAGGCTGGGGGCTAAAGGTTCCAATCATCTCTTTTGTACTGTCAACTGTGACAGTAAAAGAAAAAAAAAAAAAAAGAAGAAGAAGAAAAGAACAGATCTCCATTAATGGCAGAGAGAGATTGAGACAGTAGAGAGAGAAAGAGATAGAGAGATTTTAATTTATTTTTTTACCTTTGACGCCAGTTTTCCACACTGTATTGGTATATTTCAGACCAGAAACAATGTTGTTGCTGACCTGAAAAGTGAACTTGAGGCTGTAGCGACTGCCTTCCTTCAAAGTAAACCAGAGGCCTTTGGGATTTCCACTCTCAGGAACTGGAAGAACAATGTCAGGCCGGCCTGATGATTTGATTGCAAGGCTCACAATCTTCACATCCGGCTCAAGAGTTTCTAATTCACAACCAAAAGTCAATGCAAATCTTCTAACAAAGAAAACACTAAAACAGATTCTTCTGTTCTGTTCTGTTCACAGCAAAATCTACAATAATGGGAAGAACAAAAAAAAGAAAAAACTAGTGGGATTTGAAGAAAAATTGAAAGGGTTACCTCCAACAGATTCAAAATCCACACCACCCAGAAGCTGTTCCTTCCACCTCCTCAGGCTTTCATCATCCTGAAAGTGAAAGCTCAAAAGGGTAAGTCCATGGAGGCAAAGAAGTTGAAGAAATTAAAAGGAGAGATAATGGGAGAAAGACCTTGTCCTTCTCGCTGAGTTCTTTCAAAGTGTACTGAGGGCCCAATTCGATTTTCCTTCCATCTTCGTCGTCTTCCTCTTCAGTTGCACAGATTGAGCTCTCACTCATTTTCCTACTCAACCCAGCAGGCGCATCGACGTCTTCTTCATCCTCAGCTTTTTTGGGCTCCGAAACTTTGGGAGAATCGTCTTCTTTCCCATCTTTGTCTTTGTCGTCGAACCCCATTATCCCTTTTGAACTCGAAGCGATTTCAACGGCCAGAGACATCAACAGGCCATCAACAGAGGCGAAATCGTACCACAGCAAATGGTACAGAGAAGGAAGAATGAGAAGAACAGACTCACCCCACTGGTAAAACGCAGTACAGAAACAGACCCAATTGAGCCAAAAAGGTAAAGGAGGAACAGAAAATCCCGAAAACCCAAATAGAGGGGAGAAAAAGAAGAATCTCTCTGACAGAGACGGGAAGAATGAGAGAAATCCGAGAAAGAAGAAAACGAAAAACGAAAAAGAGAGTGAGGAAATGGGTCAAACGAACAAAAACCCAGAAAGGGGAAAAGCAGAAGAAAGAATTAGAAGAAGCCCACGAGAGAATTAACCCTCGTGAGAAGAAAAAGAGGGGAAAGGAGAAGGGAATTGGCGAAGGCAGTTGGAAAAAGTTGAAAGGGGAGAAGGAACGAGTCCTGTGGTGATCCGAAATTTTATCTCGAGAGAGAAGAGAGATCGTGAAGGTCACTCACTCAGTGCCGTTAGGCCACGAAGACCGAGATTCGAGGGGCTGAGGCTCAGCTTTTTTGATCAAATCAATCACTTGGGAAATGGAATATCAGCTGCGGCACAAACATACACGAGATATCAAACAGCCTACCCTCAGGATTAGGTGGACCTCTCCAACCCCTTTGACCCTTTCTCCTTTTTCTTATTTTATTTGCTGTTGTATTTTTTTTTTTTCTAATTTCATGGTTCTATACATGGTAATCTAATTTTTTTTGAATAGGTGAGGTGAAAAATTTGAACCTCTGATCTCTTAGTCGATGACTCGAACTTTATGTCAATTGAGTTATGTTTGTTGACAATCTAACTATTATTTGGTGGATGGGATTTGACTTAAAAATTTTGATATGATTTGGTTGGTGATAGATTAGACTTTGTTTAATCAAGTAGTTGTTGGATTTTATTATATAAAATGGTTTTATAGAGCAAGTAGATACTTAGACTCAAGTTAGAATACTTTCTTTTTCCTAGATGAAAGTAAATTTTAGAAGTTAGTGAATGGAAAAGTATTGGTGGTTTTGTCACATAGTCGATGATATAATTAAATTTAAAAGATGGGATTGGTTGTATTATTGAAAATTTGATAGTTTTTGTTTTTATGAAAAACTTTGATTATTAGAAAAGGATGAAGTTCTTTCATGCTTGGTTGTACATCTACACATCAAATTTTCAAGTGAATAAACTTTGGTTGATGGATGAGGGCATTGAAACTTAGCGAAATGGATTTCTGTCAAGTAAATAATTCACATTGTGGTTTGGGCATGATGTTCCTATCCTAAATTTGTTAGGCGTTAGATTTCTTGAGCAACTCCCACAATAAAGAGTATGTTATCTCGTCTTGATTGGGGACCAGATTAAGACAACTCAAGCCTTTATTAGGCATGTAGAGACATCATTATCACAATTATATCTAGCAAAAACTCTAACATTAAAGAGTTCAAAGATCATGTAGAAAATGAAATCAAGTGACATGTCTTGCCTTCTTTTGGGCCAACACAAGAACATATTGGGATATAGAGTATATTTGGTGTTCTTGTCTCGCCAACTTCAATACAATTGAGAGGTTGTTGGAGTAGTTCACTCTTCTAGCTAAAATATTATATATATATATATATATATATATATATATATATATATATATATTTTGTAAATGTTTCAATACAAATAAAATAGTTTCTTAAAGATGCATTTTGTTTTTATTACATGTTCATATTGGAAAGATCTTTTTTTTTTTTTTTGACAACATGTGGGGGCGGGGGACTTGAACCACAAACCTCTTGGTCATTAGTACAAGAGTTATGCCCGTTGAACTATGCTCATATTGGAAAATATTGGAAAGATCTTTAAGGGAATGAAACTCTCTCCTCTAATTAATTTCCTAAGACTTTATGTCATTTTTAACACTAGGAGTCCCTTTACCTAAGTGATTGGGACTCTTATAATCCCTATTAGAATCTCATCTTTAGGAGGAATATTCCTAAACTCTCCCCTCTAATTAATTTCCAATATGATTAGTCATATTTATTAAGCTTTTTTTTTACAACACATATTTATTAAGACTTAGAGTAAATAATCTGACATACTCTATTGAATTAATAATGCAAGGGCATGTATATAGTCACTTCATGGTACAAGAGGTATATAACAGAAATAATAAATAGAGAATTTGCAGTGGGTGGCGAATAAGAATTATATAATTGCAAATATAGCACAATGTAAAAAAAATTGCAAATATAGCAAATTCTATCAGAGTATATTATTGATAGATACTGATAGACCCTGGTTAATTAGAATCTATCTGATAGACTTCGATTATCAGAGTTTATCAGCGATAGACTCTAATTAATCAGAATCTATCAGTCTACTGATAGACTCCGATTATAAAGAGTCTATCCGTGACTATCGCTGATAGACTCCGATTATAAAGAGTGTATCCGTGTCTATCGCTGATAGACTCCGATTAATCAAAATCTATCAGTGACTGTCAGAATCTATCAGAATCTATCAGTGTCTATCAGTGATAGTCATTGATAGATTTCGATTAATCGGAGTCTATCAGCGGTAGACACTAATAAACTTTGAATAATCAGAGTCTATCAGTGATAGACACGGATATAATCTGACGACAACTTTTTGGTCTTGTACAATTAATTTTGATATATATGCAATTAGTTTGCAACTGTGCTATATTTGCTATTAATTTGGTCCAATTTGCCATTTATGCAACTGCCCCTAATAAATAACAGAATTGTAACAAACTCATTTAACTATATAAAATGCTTAACTCTAATACTCCCCCCTCAAGATGGGCTTAGAATATTAGTAATTCCCATATTGGATAACAACAAGGAGAAAGAGGAGTCAAGCAACGCCTTAGTAAAAATGTCTGCAAATTGAAGACATTTAATTAAATCAAATTTAATTAAATTAAAAAATTAATTAATTACTAAATTAAATATATCATATTTAATTTAAACCTACAATTAAATCGTATTTAATTGTATTTCTCTCAATTAATAAAGTTTAATCTCAAATTAAACTTTATATTATAATGTATCACATACATTATATTAATTGTATCTCATAAAATTAACTTGATTTCCCATAATAGATTTTGAACTATTCAAATTCCTTTCAAGACTAATTGTTCCTAATTACCATTTATGAGCTAGCAGGGGGACCTAATGGACCTACAGATCAGAAGCTCCAATGATTTGAGGTTAACTGACTAAACTCATTAATCAGATTAATCAATATTCATTAACTGCGGGTCACTCCACTAAAGACCTACAACTACACTCTTCTCACTGTAGAATGTTTTTGTGTCCATGGATATAGACCAATGTCAGTAAGTCAATCCTTCACGAGTGTTCATAATAGCAGTTGGGTCAAATTACTGTTTTACCCCTGGGTTACCTCTATCTCCTTAAGTACCATCGATTCCTCTAATGAGAAACTCGTTTATGGTCCAACCAATAAACGGAAGTTTCTCTCGGGCCAGGAGAGGATGTGCGCCCTTGTTCAAGACCCGAAATCAGCCCTTAAGACAGGAAGGAGTGAATTCCATCTTGTGTTGTTATGTTCCCAGCCCCCACTCGGTCTTATCCTTGAAATGGTAGGCTTATTGAGTCGACGAATTCGACCACTCTCACCTATACAAATCTAAGGATAATCTCTTATGAAAAGGAGTCCATAACACACTCATGATTAAGATTGAGTTACCTAGGTCATCCTATTGAAATAAAAACCTAACTAGTCAACGGTGTTACATCTAGTAGTTACTATTTCGTGGTCCAGTCTTATGCAAACTCATTGCATAGGATACCCCCACTCACATGTCCACTACATGAACGTGTTGGATCAATGTGTTTGTATCGAATACAAAGTGGGTCGTATCACATAGTGTCACCAGGAATAGGTACCTAGCCTTATCTTTATACTATAGACCCTTTAGGTTGTTACTTGAACATTGATCCCCGTATGTCTTCACATACAGTTCAAGTTTCATAAAACAACCTTAGGTGTTTAGTTTATTGGATTTAAGGTTAATTATTGCAAGACTAAGAATAACAAATTCAATAACTCCTTATTGAATAATTTCAATAACTCTTTATTGATATTAATTAATTTGTTACATTTACTATCTACGAGTTTTAGGACATAAAACCCAACATGGAATTCCCTAATTCCTAGTGGAAGCGTATTAGACCGATTTGTAGTTAATTGTATACTCCCTAAAATACTAGTACATTGGCAAATATGATACAAAACGATTCCATACAAAATAAATTCTAGGCTAAGCATATAAATGGTAGATTTAATCTATAAGAGAAGAGAACCATACCGTCGTTGACGACTCTGAAAGATCAAGAACTCCTTGATTTCGGGGACCAAACGTGCAGCACCTTTTGAGACATCACCACAGAAGCCTTCCCCGCTATCCTCTGAGATTAGGAACGTAGTTGTGGGACTATCGGTCTAGATTAGGAAGCAACACAGAGAAGAGAATTTGTCCTCTGTATTTTTTTGGGATGAGAGAGAATTCAAAGACTAAGGGATACAGCGAGCGTATTGTGTGAGAGTTAGGGAGAGAGCGTTTCTGGCGTTCAACAAACTCCTGTATGTGCGTGTGGGTAGTTATCATCACCCACCCATAACCAACTCCCTTTTAATTAAATGAATAATAACAATTAAAATTTATTTAACTAAATAAATTAATCAATCATATTAATTAATTACATTCAAATATCCCATATTTAATTAATATGCATTTAAATCATATTTAAATGCATTTCCTCATATAGTCTATAGTTTTAATTTAATTTAATTAAATCACATTTAATTAAATCAATTAAACTTACTAATTAATTAATTGATAATAAATGAATTCATCGATCAATTAAATATCACATATTGAATTAATCAATCATTTGAATCATATTCAAATGTACATCTCTCTTATAACCTATAGTTTAAATATGAATCAAATTCACATTAAAATTAATCTATAGATTTAATTTAATTAAATCACATTTAACTAAATTAAATTTAGAAATTAATTAATTCAAAATTAATTAATTAAATATTACCCATATTTAATTAATTACACATTAGAATCATATTCTAATATTTCTCTCATATATTATAGTTTAATTAAATCACATTTAATTAAACTAAATTGAATAATTAATTAATACATAATTAATTAATTTATTCACTAATTAAACATCATATATTTAATTAGCCATATATTTGAACTCTTTCAAATATATAATTCTCTCATTTAATAAAGTTTAATCTCACATCAAACTTTATATTATAATGTATCACCATACATTATGGGCCCGTTTGGTAACGTTCTCGTTTCTTGTTTCTTGTTTCCAATTTTATTAAGAAATCTAAACATTTAATAACTATGTATGTTTCTTGTTTCTCATTTTTTAGAAACACTCCAAAAATTTGTATAGAACTTTTGGGAACAACTAAAACTAGTTTCTCCTTTTTTGTTCCAAGTTTCCAATTTTTTCCAAACAAAAATAAGAATATAGGTTTATTATTATTGAATGTATAGGTGTTAGAGTCATGAAATTCTATTTTTCTTTATTAAAAATGAAGAAACGGAAACAAGAAACGAGAACGTTACCAAACGGGCCCTATATTAATTGTTTCTCATACAATTAACTTAATTGCCATGATGAATTTGAATAGTTCAAATTCTTTTAAAGATTAATTGTTCCTAATTACTCTTTACGAGCTAGCAGGGGGACTTAATGGACCTACAAATCAAAAGCTCCAATGATATGAGGTTAACTGACTAAACTCATTAATCAAGTTAACCAATATTCATTAACTATGGGTCACTCCACTAATGACCCACGTCTGCACTCTTCTCACTGTAGAATGTTTTTGTGTCCATGGATATAGACCAATACCGCTAAGTCAATCTTTCACGAGTGTTCGTAACTACACAACTGGGTCAAATTACTGTTTTACCCCTGAGCTACCTTTGTCTCCTTAAGTACCAGTGCTCCTCTAATGAACAACTTGTTTTAGGTCCAACTAATAAACAGAAAGTCTCTCTTGGGCCAGTGATAGGGCGGGATCCCTTTATTCAAGACCCAAAGTCACCACTTAAGAGAATACTCATCTACTTCTCCTAGAAGTGGGAAGAAGTGAATTCCATCTTGTGTTGTCATGTCTCCAGCCCCCCACTCGGTCTTGTCCCCAAAATGGTAGGCTTATTGAGTCGGCGAATCTGGCCACTCTCACCCATACAAATCAATGGACAATCCCTCGTGAAAAAGAGTTCATAACACAGATTGAGTTACCTACGTCATCCTATTGAAATAGAAACCTAACTAGTCAATGGTGTTACATCTAGTGGTTTACTATTTCATGGTCCGATCTTATGCAAACTCATTGCATAGGATACCCCCACTCGCATGTCTACTACATGGACTCTTTGGATCAATGCGTCTGTATTGTATACTGATGTGTAAAATGCTAACCACAAGTGTACGGGTCAAGTAATAATATAGTGATATGAAATCGAATGTCGTCCTCTGGATTAGTTTTCTAGTTAAAATAATTAACGTGAATACTTTTGTCCAATTTTATTTAGAGATAAAAAAGGAATGATAATGTGAAATCAAAGGTAATGCAAATTAAAGGTTGGAAATTCAATTGGAAGAATTCTTAGGGAATTGATTTCATCAATTTAGATTAGGGTTAATTAAATGGAATGAATTGTAACATGCAATTATTTATAAGTCTAAGAACCGTAAATCACAACTATCTCTCCCGAGCATAATTGATTCTCATGCATATAATAAATTTAATATCCCTACCTAAGTTTATTAGCATGCAAGACTTTGAGTTTAGTTCTTTTAACAACTTCTAAAGCTATTCTAAATCTCCCGATCTTAGAATTCTACTTTAGTCATGCAATTAGTAAAGTCTACACTAAATCCCCTCTCCCGAGCAAGATTCAACACTTAGATCATTCATAGTGGCCAATTAATTGAAAGCATTTAAACATAATTGCATAGATAGAATAAAAGCACAAAACATCCCATTAATCAATCCATAATCTTAAAAGACTACATCAATCCCTAAGAAAACGTCTAGCTATTCATACATGGCGTTACGATATAAGCTAAACATGAAAAAACCATAAAAACTAACTAGAGATAAGGTAAAGAAGGGAAAAACTCTTAAATCTGTTGAAACTGACACGTCCCCGTCACGATCTCCACGTCTTCAAGCTTGGTTCCCACTTCTGGGCCTTGCTTCAGCTCCCATAGAAGGTCCCTTGTCGAAATTAGGGCTAAAATCTCTCAAATTGAACTCCCTTTGGTCGTACACATAATGTTGTATTTATAGAAAACTGTTGACAGCGTCTTGACGCTAAGGGTAGCGTCTCAATGTTGTCCCTTTGCCGCCCAAACACATATGGAAAATTCTTGGCAGCGTCGAAATGCTAAGGGGGCAGCGTCTCGACGCTAGCTCTCGGGTTTGCCCACTTTGCTAAGTTTCCAACTTGATTTCTTTTCCACTTCTTTTGCTCTTCTTTACGTCTCGAGCACCCGATCAACTCCAATCTCTCTATTTTATCTTCACAACCCAATTTCCTACAAAATAAACATTAAAGTGCATAATTCGACCAAATTGTACTCAAAGACTAACTAAAAATAACCGGGAAAATAGCTCGTTATGTGCCTATCATATACAAAGCGGGTCGTATCACATAGTGTCACCAGGTTAAGGTACCCAACCTTATCCCTATACTATAGACCTTTTAGGTTGTTACTTGAACGTTGATCCCCTTAAATAACCTTGGATCTTAGTTTATTGGATTTGGGTCACATTGTGCAATTCTAGACTTAAGATAACAATAGCATTTTATTGCAGAAAACTCAATAACATTTTATTAAAACAAGTATACAATTTGTTTACATTTACTATCTACGAGTTTTAGGGCATAAAACCCAACATATATGATATATCGTTTGTAGCTCTCACGTCCTCGAGAGTTCACACCATGAGATCTATGCTTGGCTTCGTGTCACCCTAGGCGCGACCTCCCTTTGGAAAGTGTTTCTGGCGCCGAAAATGGAGGAGGGAGGTCCCTCCTCCCTTCCCTCCCTCTATTTTTTTTTTTCCTAAAAAGAGAAGTTGGAGAAAAAAGAAGAAGAAAAGAAGAGAAGGAAGGAAAAAAAAGTCGGTGGCGACGGTCGGCTGTTGGCGAGCGATGGTCGTCGATTGTCGTTGGTGTGCTGAAGAAGAAGAAGAAGAAGAAGAGAGAGAGAGATGGAGAAATAAATAAAAATAATATAAAATAATAATATTTTTATTATTTTATTATATTTATACTTTAAAAAATTTAAAATAATTTTTTGAATAAAAAATAGCGTCACGTCAGCAAGCCGTTAGTTTTTAACAGAAAAATGGATGGAAGGACGAAAAATGAAACTAAAACCAAACCTCATGGGCTAAATTGTTGAGTTTGAACACTCAGGAACCAAAATGAAGCCTAATCCAAACCTCAGGGACTAAAAGTGTATTTTTCCCTAAATTAAATATGTGGTAATTAATTAATTGGTGAATTAATTAATTAATTAAATTTGATTTAATTAAACTAATTGAATTAATACTATAAATTAGGTGAGAGATGTTCATTAAATATGATTTAAATGATTATATTAATTAAATTTGATTTAATTAATTAATTAATGTAATTAATTAAATTTAAAATTAATTTAATTTAATGTTAATATTCTTTTAAATTAAATTAAAAGAATAACTCCCAGCAGTTGCTGGGAGTTAGGTGTACATGGGATTAACTCCTACTTCCTTCTCTCTCACTCTACACGCCTACACTAGAGAAAAGGAGATAAAATCTCTCAGATGAATTACTCTCTCTGGCAGTTTTACAGAAAGTTTTTTTCCCTTGCAAAAATCTCTCTCAACTCTCTTTAGAATTCACAACAATTCTCTGTGAATTTTCCCATCATTCACGATCTTGGGTTCACACAAACCTATCTCTTACGCTTAGAGGATAGGAAGGTCTCTTAGTGGTAGTGTTCTGTAGATTTGGTCCCAAGAACGTTGTTGTAGTTCTTGATCTTGAGATCGATGGAGTTTCCATTGCTGTCTTCTTAAGTTCTACAAAAGTAAGTTTTTTCTAACCCTTTTGTAGAGTAAATAGCATGTTTAACATATTTAGAAATTTTTTCTCTGTATTCTTTGCACAATGTATGAGTTTCAAAGAAACTAAATTGAATTACACTGATTCACATCGCGCTTCCGCTAGGAATTCCATTCCATTAATTGGTATCAGAGCCAACTCGTAATTCAATTTAGTTTTCTAAGATTTACATTATGTTTTGGTGGGTTAAATCTGCATTATGAATGAGGTTTTGCTAGTAGACAATTTTTGTTCATTTTGGCATAGATTTACAGCTTTTTGATATATGATCAAATGTGAAGGCCCCTGTGTTTTTGGGCGATTTAGCTTGTAAATCGAGTCATGTAAATCCGTGTCTAGTATTAGCTTCAATTTGATGAAGATCGGGATGAATCAGGGCCAAAAATCATGAAGAATAGTGTTGGAACTAAGAACACAGTGTCAACCCGAGAGGTCAGTGTCTCGACGCTGCTCTCAGAGTGTCTCGACACTGATCAAATTTAGGAGAACGTTGAGCTGGCATCTCAATGCTGGTCTGAACAGGTGTAGCGTCTCGACGCTGCTCGATTTCCAGCGAGAGCGAGGTGCAAGACCGAGAATTGGAGCAAGATTGGTTCAATGGTGGTCCAGTTCGGCTTGGTTCATGCGGGTTTGGTCCGGCTCGTGAGGGTTTTGATCTGGTTCAAGCATTTTGAGTCTGGTTCAAGACGATTCGGTCTGGTTCAAGAGCGGTTCATGGTGGTCTAGGAGAAATTTAGTCAAATTAATGTAATTTTGCTATTTAATTTTTATCCTATGATGCCAAAATACCGGTCTACTTAGCTATTTAATTGCTTTATGAATGTCATATAGTATGAAAATCTCACCATAGGTTAAACATGTTCATGCATATTTATATTATAATTGTTATAATGTATGTGAAGGAGTGTACAACACTCGTGCGGAAGCGATTTGGATAAAAAACACTCTAATTTCATAAATTTTACAGATTAAAAGCATACTTGAACTAACCGAAAAACAGAGCAGAAATATAACCAACCTATTGGAGCCAAATTCGAGCTATACGTTGGTTGTTTCTGAACACGATCAAGTTGTGGATGACCACGAGAGTCTTCCCCACTATCCTCCGGCCTTAGAACGACTTGTGTGAGCCTACGTCGTGATGGATTGGAAGGGAAAAGTGAGAAAGCTCACTGTTTTTTAGAGAAAAAGAATTTAGCTTTTAAAAACCAAAAGCTTAGGCTCCGTTTGATAACCATTTCATTTTTTATTTTTGGTTTTTGAAAATTAAGCTTATAAATGAAGGTGTTCATATAACACATGCAGAAGCAATTGAATATCGAAAGCACTTAACTACATCAATTTTACTCCTAAAGCATGCTTGTTCTAAAATACAGAAACAGAGAGTTTAGAAGCACCAACCTTTTGTAGCTCAAATGGATGGACCTCCTTGTAATGTTTTCCTTCTCCAATCAACTTTGGACAACCGTTAGTGTCTTCCCTACTATTCTCCGGGCCAAGAACGACTTGTGGGAGTCTATAGAGATAGGGAATGGGAAGAGAATGCTTGAAGGTTCAAGCACTTGAGACATATGTGGAGATGAGTGAGTTTGAGAGAAAATTCCAACAGCATAACAGTAAGGAAATGGCTCTCTTGGCTCTCAATCTGATTCATACTCTACTTATAGAGTGAATCCATGCAAGGAGAGACCTCATGAAGCAAGACACATGTTGGAGATGCAAGCCATAGTGGATTCTAGGTGTTCATTTCACAATACATGCAACTAGTGCATGGATGTGTTGTATTCCACTTTGTATCATCATGCAAGAGTGGGAATCCATCTAAATCCACTAACTTCAATCCATAATCTGATTTCTAGCTTGCAATTAAATGTTAATTTCAATTCCAAATTGAAGTTAACTTTAGGTAATTAATTTGAGACTTTTTCAAAATAATTTCTTATGATTAATCCAATTAATCATACCAACCTTGTGCAATTCATCATATATGAATCTTCATTCATGTATATCGTACTTAAACCACTTTTAAATACTTTATCCCTGATTTAATGATTTAATTCATAATTAAATTATTGTGTCAAACACAATTTACGATAATACCCTTTTCCCGATTTTGAACGATTCAAAGTATCCTATCTTATTGTTCTAGTCTTTATTCCGATATGAGCTAGTAGGGGGACCTAATGGACCTATAGATCATGGGCTCCAACGATTCGAGGCTAACCGACTAATCTCATTAACCTAGCTAACCAACATTCGTTAACTACCGGGACACTCCACTATAGCCCAGTAGTTGCACTCCCCTCACCATAGATATATTTTCCGTCCACTTGATTTAACCATGTTCAGTAGGTCGATCCTTCACAGGTTGTTCGTAGCTATAGCTAGGTTAAATGACCGTTTTACCCCTATAGTATTTCTTGTTCTTTAAGTTCCACTAATCCTCTAATGAACAATCGGTTTGTGGTCCAACCATCAAACCTAAGTCCCTCACGTGCCATGGAGAGGGTGGGGCCCCTTGTTCAAGTCTGGAGTTAGTACTTAAGGGAGCAACCTCTCTACTATCCCTGAAATGGGTAGGAGCGAATTCCGTCTTGCGAGACTATGTCCCCAGCTATCTATCCGATCTTATTCCCAAAATGGTAGGCTTGTTGAGTCGGCGATGTCTGGCCACTCTCACCCATGCAGATCAAAGGATAATCTCGTATAAACAGGAGTTCATAGTTAGCTCAGGATTAAGATCGAGTTACCTACGTCATCTTGTGAAATAGTCAGTTTCTACAGTAAACGGCGTTATAAAGAAAAAGTGACTTATTTCGCGGTCTAGTTTTATGCAAACTCATTGCATAGGATGCCCCCACTCGCATGTCTCCACATGAACAATTTAGGATCTCATCGTTTGTACTTAATACAAAGTGGGCCGCGTCCATAGTGTTCCCAGGATAAGGCACCCAACCCTATCCTTATACTATAGACTATTTTGACTATAAACTTGAATTTGATCCTTTGATATGTCTCTACATATAGTTCGAGTATTCATGTTATAGCCAAGGATCTTAGTTTATTGGATTTAGGTTAATCATTCGCAATTTACATATTCAATAACATCTTTTACTGAATAACCTCAATAACGTCTTTATTGAAATAGAATATGTTTAATGATTTACAAACTACGAGTTTATAGGACATTAAACCCAACAATAAACACTCATTTCACTTGTACATTTCTTTGGTTTGCTATCGACATCCTTCCCTTGATTCCAAAAACCAAGTCAAATTTTGAAAACAAAAAAAGTAGTTTCCAAAAACTTGTTTTTGTTTTTGAAATTTGGCTAAGAACTCTAATGTCTCCTTGACAAAGATGAAAACCATGATAAGAAAATTGAGAGAAAACAAGTATAATTTTGAAAAACCAAAAACCAAAAACCAAATGGTTATCAAACGACGCCTTAACCTTTGATATGAGGTTTTCAACTTCTTTTAAAGAAGATCAGCATGCAAATAAGACCTCCATGAGAAGACAACAGATTGCCTTTTGATTAGGTGTCTTTGGAGGTTGCAAAAAGAAAGAAAATCTCATGGGAATGGTGTCATTAAGAGGTAATTTACCTCTTTATATATTTTAATCAAAATTAAAATTAAAATCAATTTTTAAATTAATTTTAAATAAACCTAATTTAAATAAAATTAATTTAAAATAATTAATTATGTTAATTTAATACCAAATATTAAATTAATTCTTTGCACCAAAACCTGATCTCTTTCTCAATCCCGATTTTGAACATGAATCCTATTCAAATTCAAACTGAAATATGTATCCCATACATATTTACGATATTTAAATCATATTTAAATATCTCCAACTCTCTCTATAGTTTAATTCATAATTAAACAATAACACGCTAAGTATATCGTATATAATTAACGACAATTCCCTAAACTAAATTTGAACGTTTCAAATTCTTTCATCACTCTATTATAAGGTTCAGTCCGTATGAGCTAGCAGGGGGACCTAATGGACCTATAGATCACAGGCTCTAACGATCCGAGATTAACCTGCTAAACTCATTAACCCAGTTAACCAACATCCGTTAACTACCAGAACACTCCACTATAGCCCAGTGATAGCACGCATAGCGAGCTATATTACCTGATAATTTATAGTTAGTCTTTGAGTAATTCGTGGTCATTTTATTGCACTTTAATGTTTATTTTGTAGGAAATTGTTTATTATAGCTAAAATGAGATGTTGGAGTTGATCGGGTGTTCGGCATGCCAAAAGAAGCCAAAGAAGCAAAGAGGAATCAAGTTGGAGGCTTAACAAAGTGGACTTGACCGAGATCTAGCTGATAGGACCTAAATAGTCCTATTTTATCGCCTCTAATCTAAACTTGTTAGAGTCATTTTATCCTTTACTTATCCTATTTACAGGTTAATTGAGCTTAGGCCGTGTAGGGAGCCGATCACGCTAATTGGTGTTAATTCGGGCCAATTACAGAGTTTTTGGAGCCATCTCGATGTCTTGGACGGCGAGGAGGTGAAGAGACCCAATTGTGCTGAAACGGGCCTGAATTGTGACACCAAAAGCCAAAGATTGAAGCCCCAAACCGAGAAGAAGCGAGACCAAGCTGAGAAATAGAGCAGGAAGTCGAGTCATGAGACTGGCGTCTCGACGCCGATCTTGGTGTCTCGACGCCGACGCGATTTCGGGCCGAAGAAGAATGTTCGCAGTGTCGAGATGCTGCTCCTTGACGTCTCGATGCTGGCATGTTTTCTATATATATGTAGTCTCGGTTTAGTTTGCCGTTAGGTTAGAATTTTGGTCCCTTTTACAATTTCTTTGCCTCTTTTACATTCCAGCACTCTTGTAGACCATTGTTGGTCATATTCTATGGATTCTTTCATGTTATTTATCGTTATTACTTCACCTATGTGTAGCTAAACTCTTTTAGATCGTTGGATTGGATTTATGTCTTGATTCTAAGTAATATTGGCTGAGTTTTCTGGTTTATACTTATTGTTCTTGCTGTATTTTCATTGAGTTTTGCATGTAATCCCGTTTAAACCAATACATGAGGCTAGTCAATTAGGATTGACGCCCTATGCGATTACCGCTTGTGTATTCTATCAGTTATTTGAGATAGCCACTAGGTGGAGGCAAGCCACTCTCTATGCGAGACGACCCTTGATAGGCCTAGGATGCATGTTAAAGGTTGTAGGAATTAGATTTAAATTGCATTGGAATTTAGTTCTTACGATTCCGGACCCACGATCCCAAAGCGGCTAGTTTTAATAGGTGGTTGCAAGATTGCTTTTTAATAAACTTGTTTGATATAAGTAGTAACCGTTGTAGAGGTCTCGAATGGTTGCTACATTATGCATAAGGGGTGGCGAGTGATAGAGTCTATATTAATTAATCTTGTTAATTGTCGAATTCACGATTAGCGAGTTAATTAGCACAAGTTAGTGTAGGGGGTCCTCCGAGTAACCCAGAAGCCGACCGGACTAATGAAATCAGTTTAGAACGATTATTAGACAAAACTAGGAAGCCAATGAATTAGAATCAAGCATAATAAATCCCAATCCAACGATCCCTTTTTATGTTATTGATCCCGTCTAATTTCTCCTTTGCATGTTTAGTTTTGTGTCATTTAAAATTCAACATTAAGTTATTTTATTTAATTTTTCTTGCTTGTCCTTCAATCACCAGAAATCCCCCTATTTTCATAAGCACGAAATTCTACACTTACTAGATCCCCCTTCTCTGTGTTCGACCCTGGCCGCTATTGCTACAAAACTAGTAGTAATGTCGTGGATTATAAATTTTATTTGACGACTTAGGGAGAATTCGACACCCTCCTGGCGGTCCTATCAAGTTGGCGTCGTTGTCGGGGAAGGGCGTTTTTCTAGTGTTTATAGGATTTTGTGTTTTTTGTGTCTTTTTGGTTTTTGTGTTTTTTCGTTTTTCCTTGCAGAGCTTAACGATGAAATCAGTATAGCCTCGGCGTGCTAATCCCATGGCCGAGCACATGTTGCAATATCTTGCAGCTCCTGATCCGAGTCATCTCCCATCTCTTGGAGACCTTGAAGTCACAAGAGAAATCATATACATCACCCAAGCACCTGAGGAATACTTTCACAAGTACTGGGCGCTTCAATGGGTTATGTGCACTTCCTCATTGCCCATTTTTTGAGGAGTCCTTGTTGTTGCACTTCATTGAAGGATTGTCACCCGATGACAAAAAGATGTTGGATATAGCGAGTAGTGGTGATGCGCTTGACAGAACACCAGGTGAGGCTAGGAAGATCATTTCAAGCTTGGCAACGTGTATTCGGTTCCTCGTGTGGCAAGTTCGAGAGGTAAATTCTTCCAATCCTTCGGATAGCCAAACTCTTGAGCAACAACAAGAAGGTAAGTCTAATGAGGTTAGTGAGCATGAGCTTGAACCTTCTTTAGATTCTAAGTCTGATTCATGTGATATGTCATGCATGATAGGAGAAATGGAAATAGATGATGAGTTAGCTTCAGTCGATTCTATGCAAAATTCTATTTCCCCTAAGCTTATTAATTTTGATTTGCATGAGCTTAGTGATTCCGGTAGTTGACCAGTCTGTTGTTAAGAATAAAGGTGTTTTGGTTAGTATATTGGGGATGATTGATAATATGTTTAAATTTTCTTGTGCTTTGCACTCTGTGTGCAAGTTAAATTTGTCTGTGCAGGAGCAAATTAATAAGAAGAAAAAGAAAAAGGATGTAATGAAAATCAAAGAGGTTGATTTCGGATGAGAAGAGAGGAGAATGTGGTCGCGCAAATGACCTTAAGCAATTGCACCCTATAATTTTATTGCTTTCTATTATTTCAATTCTTAGATAGGTTTATTTTTATCAGTTGCTTTTATGTTGTTTCCTTGTTTTTGTTTGTTCTTTAGGATTGGCGGTACCAAAACGAAGTTTCTACATTTATAGAAAGCGTGATTCACCACCCATGAGCGCTATCATTCAGGGAAGTTCTATTCTTTCCCTATGCATTGTCTTATTCTTCATGATTTATTACATTGAGGGAAATGTAAATTCTAGGTTGGAGGTGGGGAATTTACTATACATTCCTGTTGGGCCTTGAGCATCTCAGCGTTAGGCCAGCGTTTGTGCTTAATGAAATGTCTTGCAAGCTTGTTGTGTATATGCTTGTTTAAGTGATGATGATTTCCTAGGATTGACTCAAATTTTTTCGAAAATTTATTGCTTTCGATGAGTTGTGACCGAGAGTGTTCAAAAAAGGAGTCTTTTTAAAACTTTTCTTGGATATGTCTTGCACCTGTTGAGTGTCTATTTTGCTTTAAAGTATGACTTGAATGCTTAGGAGCGAATTACTTAGCTCATATTTCTGTTGTCACCCCGATAGGTGTAAGGTTAAGCGAGAAAGTCTATTTTTTTTTTTTTGCAAAATAGTGTGTGGAGTCTTGCCTAGGAGAGAAAAAGAAAATATGTCTGCAATAAAAAAAAAAAGTGAAAAAATAAGTCAGGGGTGGCGAGGCAAAAGAAAAGAAAAAAAAACCATATGCTCGCCATCTTTACTTTGAAAAAAGAGAGAGAGAGAGAGAGAGCATGCTTGCATTGAGCTTAAACACTTAGGGGTAAAAAGAGCTACCTGCAATGTGATCAGTTAGGCCAAACAAGAGTAAAACTCGGGTTATGGGTCCCTGCGCTGTAGTGTGAAAGCTAGTGCCCTATCCAAAAGAAATGCAAAAAGAAAAAGAAAAAGCAAAAAGCAAAAAGAAAGAAGAAAATAGAAAGAAAAAAAAAGAAAAAGAAATTGAGAGAAAAAAAAGGAATTCCTTGATCAGGTGCCTAAGCAAGAGGAAGCAACCTAGTTCGTTCCATTTGGGCCTTTTAGCAAGACCTTGGTGCCAGTGTAGGGGGAAGATAGGATGAGAGTTGAGTAAGCCAATCCCGGGCTAGTAAAGTCTTCTTTAGGTGAAATGGAGCTCTCTTTTGCAAGATAGTCTTTGAAAAAATTTGATTTGTCTCCTCATTTGTCTCTCTTGCGAATGTCTCTTGATTGCTTTAGTTTTTGGAATGTTTGAGTCTTGAGGATTAAATCACTTTTCAATTATATGCACAACGTCTTTCTCTTTGGTTTGTGTGTGCCTTGCTCGAGGACTAGCAAGATTTAGGTTGGGGGTATTTGATAGGACCTAAATAGTCATATTTTATCGCCTCTAATCTAAACTTGTTAGAGTCATTTTATGCTTTACTTGTCCTATTTACAGGTTAATTGAGCTTAGGCCGTGTCGGGAGCCGATCAAGCTAATTGATGTTTGGAGCCATCTCGATGTCTTGGACGGTGAGGAGGTGAAGAGACCCAATTGTGCTGTAGCGGGCTTGAATTGTGACACCAAAAGCCAAAGATTGAAGCCTCGAACCGAGAAGAAGTGAGACCAAGCCGAGAAATAGAGCAGGAAGTCGAGTCATGAGGTTGGCGTCTAGATGCCGACGCGATTTCGGGCCGAAGAAGAATGTTTGCAGCGTCGAGATGCTGCGCCTTGACGTCTTGATGCCAGCGTGTATTCTATATATATGTTGTCTCGGTTTAGTCTGTCGTTAGGTTAGAATTTTGGTCTCTTTTACAATTTCTTTGCCTCTTTTAAGTTCACTCTTGTAGACCATTGTTGGTCATATTCTATGGATTCTTTCATGTTATTTATCGTTATTACTTCACCTATGCGTAGCTAAACTCTTTTAGATCGTTGGATTGGATTTATGTCTTGATTCTAAGTAATATTGGCTGAGTTTTCTGGTTTATACTTTCTGTTCTTGCTGTATTTTCATTAAGTTTTGCATGTAATCCCATTTAAACCAATACATGAGGCTAGTCAATTAGGATTGACGCCCTATGCGATTACCGCTTGTGTATTCTATCAGTTATTTGAGATAGCCACTAGGTTGAGGCAAGCCACTCTTTACGCGAGACGACCCTTGATAGGCCTAGGATGCATGTTAAAGGTTGTAGGAATTAGATTTAAATTGCATTCAAATTTAGTTCTTACGATTCTGGACCCACTATCCCAAAGCGGCTAGTTTTAATAGGTGGTTGCAAGATTGCTTGTTAATAAACTAGTTAGATATAAGTAGTAACCGTTGCAGAGGTCTCGGATGGTTGCTACATTATGCATAAGGGGTGGCGAGCGATAGAGTCTATATTAATTAATCTTGTTAATTGCCGAATTCACGATTAGCGAGTTAATTAGCACAGGTTAGTGTAGGGGGGTCCTCCGAGTAACCCAGAAGCCGACCGGACTAATGAAATCAGTTTAGAACAATTATTAGAGAAAACTAGGAAGCTAATGGATTAGACTCACGCATAATAAATCCCAATCCAACGATCCCTTTTTATGTTATTGATCCCGTCTAATTTCTCCTTCGCATGTTTAGTTTTGTGCCATTTAAAATTCAGCATTCAGTTATTTTATTTAATTTTTCTTGCCTATCCTTCAATCACCAAAAATCCCCCCTATTTTCATAAGCACGAAATTCTACACTTACTAGATCCCCCTTCCATGTGTTCGACCCCGGCCGCTATTGCTACAAAACTAGTAGTAGTGCCGTGGATTATAAATTTTATTTGATGACTTAGGGAGAATTCGACACCCTCATGGTGGTTCCGTCACTAGCGTCGAGACGCTTCCCTTGTGTCGTCTCGACGCTCCAAAGTTTCCTAATCTGAATTGGGCGGCAACAGAGACAGCGTCGAGACGCCATCCCTTAACGTCGAGAGGCTATTCGATTTTCCTATTATGTTTTGGCAGTGCAGGCGACAGCGTCGCGACGCTGTCCATAGCGTCTCAACGCTGTCGACAGATTCCTATAAATACATAGTGATTAGATTCGGCCAAAGGGAGTCCAATTCGAGAGATTTTAGCCCTAATTTCGACTAGAGACCTTTTGTGGGAGCTGAAGCAAGGCCAAGGAGCAGGAACCAAGCTTGAAGGCGTGGAGATCGTGACGGGGACGTGCCGGTTTCGACGACTTTTAGCGTTTTCCTTCCTTTCCCTTATCTTTAGTTAGATTTAATGGCTTTATCATACTTAGTTTATATCGTAACGCCATGTATGAGTAGCTAAGCTTGTTTCTTAGGGATTGATGTAGTCGTTTATGTTTATGGATTGATTTATGGGATGTTTTGTGCAATTGTTTTATGTGTGCAATCATGGTTGAATGCTTTCAATTAATTGGCCATTAGTTGATTGATCTAAGTGTTGAATCTTGCTCGGGAGAGGGGGTTTAGCGTAGACTTATCTAAGATTGCATAACTAAAGTAGAAATTCTTAGCTCGTGATGGAATTTAGAATAACTTTAGAATTGGTCAAAAGAACTAAAAGCCTTGCATGTTAATGAACTTAAATAGGGATATCAAGTTAATTATATGCATGAGAATCAATTATGCTCGAGAGAGATAGTGGTGATAAAAGGTTCTTAGGCTCATAAAATAAATGCACGTTATAATTCATTCCCTTAAATTCATCCTAAACTAAACTGACGAAATCAATTCCCTAAGAATTCTTTCAATTGAATCTCACATCTTTAATTTGTATCACCTTAGTTTTCTAAAATTCAATACTTTTCGGTCCCTAAATAAAATTGAGCAAAAGTATTCATGGTACTTAATTTAACTTAAAATCCAATCCAGATGACGACATTCGATTTACACATCACTATATTATTACTTGACCCGTGCGCTTGCGGTAGGAAAAGTCCACATCAAGTTTTTGACGCCGTTGTCGGGGATTGGCACATTTAGTTAGATTAATATTGTGAAAAAATTGTTCGGTCTTAATTTAGGGTGTATTTTTACTTTCCTAGGTAGATTGCATTTTTTCCTTATTTGTTTTTCTTTCCATATTTGTTTTGCTAGTTTAAGTTTTTCTTATTTGTGTTTTTGTTCCTTATTTGTTAGATTCATTTATTGTCTTTGATTTTTCTTTCCTTTTTAGCTAGATTATTTCCTTTTTAGTAATTTTCCCTAATTGTTATTTTCCATATTTGGTTTTTGCTTTCCTTATTTGATAGTTTTTTTCCTTTTCTAGATTATATTTTTCATATTTAGTTTAGTTGTTTCCTTTTCTAGTTGTTTCCTTAATTGTTTTCTTTCCTTTTCTATTACTTTCCTTTTTAGGGTAGTTTAGATTGTGTATGCAAAGGAATAGGGATTTGGCCTTAGTACCTTTGGACCCCGAGATAGAAAGAACAATTCATAGGCTTCGAAGGGAAATTAAAGAACCTATCCAAATGGCCGACCCAAATCCACCTGAGGAGCCCAAGCCCATTAGAGACCATTTTCAGCCCGTGTTTCAAGGGCAACAATCGGGGATTGTCTATGCCCCGATTAATGCCAACAACTTTGAGCTGAAGACCGATCTCATCCAGATGGCTCGTGATTGTGCATACAGAAGATCGCCCACCGAGGACCCAAATTCTCATCTAAAATCCTTTTTAGACATTTGTGGGACGGTAAAAATAAATGGAGTTTCTGAGGATGCCATTTGCTTACGCTTGTTTCCTTTCTCTTTGCAGGATAAAGCACGAGATTGGTTGCAGTCTATTCCACCTGGAAGCATTACCACTTGGGATGCTTTGGTCCAGGCGTTTTTGAAGAAATTTTTCCCACCTGCAAAGACGGTTAAGCTGAGGACCGAAATTGGAACGTTCCAGCAGCAGTTTGATGAACAACTATTTGAGGCATGGGAGCGTTACAAGGAGCTGTTGAGGAAATGCCCCCAGCATGGATACCCTGATTGGTTGCAAATTCAACTATTTTATAAAGGTTTAAATCCTAGTACTAAGACTATTGTTGATGCAGCTGCAGGTAGGACTCTGTTGTCCAAGACCGTGGAGAATGCACGTACTTTATTGGAGGATATGGCCACCAACAGTTACCAGTGGCCATCTGAGCGGTCTACACCGAAAAAGATTGCAGCTGGGGTGTTTGAAATTGATAATGTAAGTGCCCTCCAAGCTCAGATGTCTACCCTTGCTAATGCTTTCTTGAAATTTTCAGGTATAGGGAGTGCACAGACAATTGAATCAGCAACTGCTTTAGCATCTCAGTCTCAGGAGGAGACCATAGAACAGGTTCAAAACGTATCTAATTCTAATTTTAGGGGATATAATAATAATTCTACACCTACACATTATCACCCTAACAATAGAAACCATGAAAATCTCTCTTATGCTAATAATAAAAATGTTTTAAATCCTCCTGGTTTTGCCCCTCAAAAGCAAGAAAATAAAAGTCTTTAGAGGATCTTGTTGGAGCTTTTATTGCAGAATGTAGTAACAGGACGAACAAGCTAGAGAAGGCAGTCATTGCCATCAACACCACGGTGAATGGCCACAATGCAGCCATAAAAAACATCGAGACTCAGTTGGGACAGTTGGTAAGTGTTGTAAACACTATGCATAAAGGTAAGGCCCCAACTGAGTCGGAGAGACCCCAGATGGAGTACTGTAAGACCATCACTATGCACCAGGAGGAGGAGGTTGAAGAGGAGCCTGAGACTGAATAATATGAAACGCCTACTGGAGAAGCTGAGGAGGACACATCGGATGAAGCTGAAAAGCCTGATCCTGAGCTTCCTATTCTTTCTCCCACGATGATGGTCTTTAAGGAGAAGAAAACAAAGAAAAAGAAAAAAAAGAACAATCAGGTTCAGTTTGATAAAATTTATGAATGCTTTTATGAATCTGAACATTAATATTCCCTTTGCAGAAGCACTAGAGATGCCCCAGTACAACAGGTTCATGAAGGAGTGGCTGGCTAAGAAGAGGAAGGAAAAGAAGGTTGACACAGTTTATCTAGCTTCAACATGCAGTGCCAGAGTACAACAAAAGGTACCTGAGAAACTAGCAGACCTAGGGAGTTTTTCTATTCCTTGTAGTTTCGGTACTTATTCTTTTAGAGCATTATGTGACCTAGGTGCTAGCATTAATATTATTCCTCTATCTCTATGCAGGAAATTAGATATAGGTGAGATTAAATCTACCCCTGTTAGGCTCCAATTGGCTGGCCAGTCTGTAGTTAGACCATCTGGCATTGTAGAAAACGTTTTAATTAAGGTAGGTAGATTTGTACTCCCTATTGATTTATATGTTATGGATATGATGGAAAATCCTTCAGTACCTGTCATACTTGGGAGATCATTCCTCGCTACTGGGCGAGTTATCATTGATATGGAGTGCAGGGAGCTCACTGTTAGAGTTCAGAATGAAAAAGAAATATTTAAAACTTTTGAAGACTCTAAAGATCGTACAGAGGCGCTCACGATAGGCTACAGGAAAGGTGCAAGCAAGAGCACCTCTGGTGGATTCACAGAAAAGAAACCTCCTTGATGCATGCACGTTCAACACGTCAAGCTAAAGACGTTAAACAAGCGCTTATGGGAGGCAACCCAAGTAAGTTTGATTTTGTTTTTATGCTTTTGATGTGTTTGTTGTTTTTGTTTTGTAGGTATTCTTGATCTTTTGGCTTGTAAGCATCTAGGAGAAGGTTCATATGCTTGTTGTCAACTCGATAGGTGTAGGGAATAGCTAAAGAGTTAATTTTTGCAAATTAGCATGTTTCATCTTGCTTAGGAGGGAAGAAAAGAATATATGCTTATCATGCTCATAAAGAAATATCGTTCTTGTTGTTACATTTGAAAGAAAAATAAAGTCATGACTTATGCGCGCAAAACAACGTTTAATAATGTTTTAGGCAAAAAGAGCTACCCCTGTTGTGATCAGTTAGGCCAACCAAGGGTTAAACTCGGGTTATGGGTCCCTACAATAGGTGTGTGAAAGCTAGTGCCACTTATAGATGCTTGAATCAATTTTATTTTCAAAGCACCTAAGTATGGATAAAAACAAACTAATTTGTCTACTGGCTCATTAGTAAATCCTTAGTGCCAGTGTAGAGGGAAGATGAGTTGAGAGTGTAATAATCCAATCCCGAGCTAGTAGAGTTTAATCTAATTAAGTTAGATCTCTCTTGTCCAAGTTAATTTTCGAAAAATTTTGATTTGTCTCCTTCATTGGGCCTTATGTGCATGTCTCTTGATTGCTTGCTTATTGACTTTTGAGCCTTGATGATTGAGTTGTGTGTTGTTGCATCCTTTTACAACCGTTGTCTAAATTTTAGTTTGTTCGAGGACTAGCAAAAGCTTAAGTTTGCAGGTGTTTGATTGCGCGCATAGCGAGCTATATTACCCAATAATTTATAGTTATTCTTTGAGTAATTCGTGACCATTTTATTGCACTTTAATGTTTATTTTGTAGGAAATTGTTTATTAGAGCTAAAACGAGATTTTGGAGTTGATCGGGTGTTCAAGATGCCAAAATAAGCCAAAGAAGCAAAGAGGAATCAAGTTGGAGGCTTAACAAAGTGGGCTTGACCGAGCTAGCGTCGAGACGCTTGCCTTGTGGCGTCTCAACGCTCCAAAGTTTCCTAATCTGAATTAGGCGGAAATAGAGACAGCGTCTCGACGCTGTGCAATTTTCCTATTTTGTTTTGGCGGTGCAGGCGACAGCGTTGCGACGCTGTCCATAGCGTCTCGACGCTGTCGACAGATTCCTATAAATACATAACGATTAGATTCGGCCAAAGGGAGTCCAATTTGAGAGATTTTAGCCCTAATTTCGACTAGAGACCTTCTGTGGGAGCTGAAGCAAGGCCAAGGAGCGGGAACCAAGCTTGAAGGCATGGAGATCGTGACGGGGACGTGCCGGTTTCAACGACTTTTAGCGTTTTCCTTCCTTTCCCTTATCTTTAGTTATATTTAATGGCTTTATCATGCTTAGTTTATATCGTAACACCATGTATGAGTAGCTAAGATTGTTTCTTAGGGATTGATGTAGTCGTTTATGTTTATGGATTGATTTATGGGATGTTTTGTGCAATTGTTTTATGTGTGCAATTATGTTTGAACTTTCAATTAATTGGCCATTAGTTGATTGATCTAAGTGTTGAATCTTGCTCGGGAGAGGGGGTTTAGCATAGACTTATCTAAGATTGCATAACTAAAGTAGAAATTCTTAGCTCGTGACGGAATTTAGAATAACTTTAAAATTGGTCAAAAGAACTAAAAGTCTGACATGTTAATGAACTTAGATAGGGATATCAAGTTAATTATATGCATGAGAATCAATTATGCTCGGGAGAGATAGTTGTGATAAAAGGTTCTTAGGCTCATAAAATAAATGCACGTTATAATTCATTCCCTTAAATTCATCCTAAACTAAACTAACGAAATCAATTCCCTAAGAATTCTTTCAATTGAATCTCACATCTTTAATTTGCATCACCTTAGTTTTCTAAAATTCACTACTTTTCGGTCCCTAAATAAAATTGAGCAAAAGTATTCATGGTACTTAATTTAACTTAAAATCCAATCCAAAAGAAGACATTCGATTTACACATCACTATATTATTACTTGACTCGTGCGCTTGCGGTAGGAAAAGTCCACATCACCCAGTAGTTGGACTCCCCTCACTATAGATATGTTTCTGTCCACCCGATATAACCATGATTAGTAAGTCGATCCTTCACAGGTCATTCGTAACTACAGCTAGGTCAAATGTCCATTTTACCCCTGAAATTACCTCTTGTTCCTTAAGTCCCAATGATCCTCTAATGAACAATTGGTTTGTGGTCCAACCACCAAACCAAGTCCCTCTTGAGCTAATGAGAGGGTGGGATCCCTTTGTTCAAGACTCGGAGTCAGCACTTAAAGGAACAACCTCTCTACTATCCCTGGAAGCGGGTAGGCTTATTGAGTTAGCAATGCTGAGCCACTCTCACCCATGCAAATCATAGGATAATCCCAAATAAACAGAAGTTCATAGTGAGCACAGGATTAAGATCGAGTTACCTAGATCATCGTATGAAATCAGTCAGTCTCAATAGTAAACGACGTTATAAAGTTGAAAGTGACTTATTTATCGGTCCTGGTCTTATGCAAACTCATTGCATAGGACGCCCCCACTCGCATGTCTCCACTTGAACGATTCAGGATCACATCGTTTGTACTAAATACAAAGTGGGTCGCGTCTTATAGTGTCCCCAGGATAAGGTACCTAGCCCTATCCCTATACTATAGACTGTTTTGGCTATTACTCGAGCCTGATCCACTTTTATGTCTCCACATAAAGCTCAAGTATACATACTATAGCCAAGGATCTTAGTTTATTGGATTTGGGTTATTTAACATGCAATTTATTCAACAACAACTGTACTGAATAAACCTCAATAAGGACTTTATTGAACAAGTATATAATTTGTTTACATTCACTATCTACGAGTTTTAGGTCATAAAATCCAACGAATTCCCACTTGAACTAAAACTCTAATTTAGTGGGATGTACAACAATCCATAGTAGCAGTGGGTGTATAAATACATGTATTTAATAACAATGTACAAATACAATAAACTAAGGCATCACTATACCCATTACATGATGGTATCCATATACACATTACTTTTCTCCCACTTGCCCTAGATTATTGATAGGACCTAAGTAGTCCTATTTTATCGCCCCTAATCTAAGCTTGTTAGAGTCATTTTATGCTTTACTTGTCTTATTTATAGGATAATTGAGCTTAGGCTATGTCGGGAGCCGATCACGCTAATTAGTGTTAATTCGGGCCAATTACGAAGTTTTGGAGCCATCTCGATGTCTTGGACGGCGAGGAGGTGAAAAGACCCAATTATGTTGAAGCGGGCCAGAAGAATGAGACCAAAAGGCGAAGATTGAAGCCCCAAATCGAGAAGAAGTGAGACAAGACCGAGAAATAAAGCAGCAAGTCGAGATTTGAGGCTGCCCCAAATCAGAGTGAATTGTTTGCAGCGTCTCGACGCCGCCGTATTTTCTACATATATGTAGCCTCGGTTTAGTCCGCCGTTAGGTTAGAACTTTGGTCCTTTTTATGATTTTTTTTGCCTCTTTTACATTCCAGCACTATTGTAGACCATTCTTGGTCATATTCTATGGATTCTTTCATGTTTATTGTTGCTTTTAATTTATCTATGTGTAGCTAAACTCGTTTAGATCGTTGGATTGGGTTTATGTCTTGATTCTTAATATGATTGGCTGAGTTTTTTGAGTTTAACTTGTTGTTCTTACTGTATTTTCATTGAGTTTTGCATGTTATTCCGTTTAAACCAATACATGAGGCTAGTCTATTAGGATTGACGCCCTATGCGATTACCGCTTGTGTATTCTATCAGTTATTTTTAAACAGCCACTAGGTTGAGGCAAGTCACTCTCTATGCGAGATGACCCTTGATAAGCCTAGGATGCATGTTAAAGGTTGTAGGAATTAGATTTAAATTGCATTTGAGTTTAGTTCTTACGATTCCAGACCCAAGATCCCAAAGCGGCTAGTTTTAATAGGTAGTTGTGAAATTGCTTGTTAATTAACTAGTTAGATATAATTAGTAACCGTTGCAGAGGTCTCGGATGGTTGCTAAATTATGTATAAGGGGTGGCGAGCGATAAAGTTAATATTAATTAATCTTGTTAATTGCAGAATTCACGGTTAGCAAGTTAATTAGCACAGGTTAGTGTAGGGGGGTCCTCCGAGTAACCCAAAAGCCGACAGGACTAATGAAATCAGCTTAGAACGATTATTAGAGAAAACTAGGAAGCCAACAAATTAGAATCAAGCGTAATAAATCCCAATCCAACGATCCCTTTTTATGTCATTGAATCTCGTCTAATTTCTCTTCTGCATGCTTATTTTCCGTCTTTTAAAAATTCAAGATTTAATTATTTTAGGGAAAAATACACTTTTAGTTCCTGAGGTTTGGGTTAGGTTTCATTTTGGTCCCTGAATTTCCAGACTCAACAATTTAGTCCCTCCATCCATTTTTCCGTTAAAAACTAACGGTTTGCTGACGTGACACTTTTTTTTATTAAAAAATTATTTTTCAAAATTTTAAAATAAAAATATATTAAAACAATAAAATATTATTATTATTTTAATTTTGTATTTCCTTCTTCTTCTTCAACCTTCTTCTCCAACAACACCATTACCATCCAACTTGCCGCTGGCAGCCACCGGCCACCGACAACCGCCGCTCGCCGGCGTCCAGTCGCCAACGTCACCGACAATTTTTTTTCCTTTCTTCTTTCCCGTCCTTTCTTTCTTCTCCTTTTTCTTCTTTTCTTTCTTTTGTTTTTCTCATTTCTCTTCCTTTTCTTTTTTAATGGAAAAAAGGGAGAGGAAGGACCCGATTTCAAATTTGAAACTTACAAATCAAGATAAAGAACGCAGCTCGCAAAAACCACAAAAACTTAGGCTCGCAAACGGAGATCTGGAAATACCCACAAAGAAAAGAAATCACAAAAACCCAGCTCGCAAACATTACAAAATGAGGCAAACCCATCAGATCTGAAATTGATTTTGTTGGGGAGATTTGGAACAAAAAGAACTCATAGATTTAAGGAGATCCAAGACGAGGCATCGACATCAGCCACCAGCTTTAGCAAGGGAGATCTGGAACGCCGCCGTCGTCAGATCTGGAACGTCGCCGCCGTCAGATCTGGAATGCTGCTAGAGCCTTTCTCCTTCTCCACAGATCTGGAACTCGCTGGAGCTACTTCCGAACTCGAGGGCCACGAACCCACTGAAGGAAACGGGGAAAGGAGAAGGGAAAACGGAATAAGAGAAAAAGAGAAAAAACAGAGCTAACGCATGACGACGACGGCGAGTGGCTTCGGCGGAGCGAACGATGATAACGATGGCGAGTAGCTTCGGTGGAGCGAACGACGATAACAATGGCGGTTCCGGCGGAGCGAACGGCGGCGGCGAGCGACTCCGGCAATGGTGCTTTGAAAAAGAAGAAACTCGCCGGTGGTGCTTTGAAAAAGATGGAGCTAGAAGAAGAAAAAGAAGAATGAGAGAGAAATAAATAAAAATAATTAGGGTAAAATACCCTTTTGGTCCCTCATGTTTCGGGGTCGTTTCTAATAGGTCCCTAGCTTTGAAAATTGAACAATCAAGTCCCCAATATTCCATAAATGGTTCTATTGAGTCCCTCCATTAACGGTTCCGTCAAAGGGATGACGGCGATGCTGACTGGACGCTGACGAGACTGTCGACGGGGCACTGACTGGACGGTGCCTGGGCATCCTTAATTTTGACATGAAATTCAAAAGATTAAAATTGTACATGTTATTATATTATCATTTTAACAAAAAAAAAACCCAATTTTTTTTCTCTCATTCGTTTTCTTTTCTTCGATACAGTGGTGATCTCCTTTTCTTCATCTTCTTCGATTCGAATCTAGGTCACAAAGGCCATCTCCTTCATCTTCTTCGATTCGGATCTAGGACACAAAGGCCATTTTCTTTCATCTTCTTCGATTCGGATCTAGGGCACAAAGGCCATTTTCTTTCATCTTCTTCGATAAAGACCTAGGGCACAAAAGTCGTTTTCTTCAGCGTCATTGTCTTCAATACGGATCTAGGGCACAAAAGCCCTTTTCTTTCATCTTCTTCAATACGGATCTAGGGCAGAAAAAACAACGCTCCTTCTGCCATTCCCTTGTCTTCGATACATAGTTTAGGGTTAACAGCGTCGAGTCAGCGCCTTTGGAAAATCGCATGGAAGACTGAAATGAACATTCAGAGTCGATGAGTAGGAGTATGTCAAATAGAAAAGAGACGTTCTGCTATTGTGGTCTACGAACTCATCTGAAAACATCATGGACGAAATCAAATCCAGGGCGTCGATTTTGGGGATGTGCCTCATACAAGGTAAGTACTGTATTTTTTTACATGTATGGATATACCCGATTTTGGGGATGTTCCTCATTACATGTCTCTTCTTTAACTACAGGGGAGAGGTTCTGGATGTGGGTTTTTTGCTTGGTTTGACCCTGCAGTTTGTCGGCATGAAAAAGACGTTATAAATGACTTGAGAGATGAAGTTTGGAGATTGAAGAAAGAGACGAAGATGCTGCGGTGCTCTATGAAGATCTACAGGACAATTATTGTTATATTAGTTGGATTTTATGTAATTTTGTTTAAGATGAAAAATGTATTATGAACTCTTCTGTGTAATGAAATGATAGTTTGGACATGAAATTTTATCTTGGACATGATGGTGTTCTTTGCTTTGAATGTAGTTGTTGTGTGATGGAAATGGTTGCTTATTCTTGCATATATAATGGAATGTTTATGATGATAACTTTTACACAAAAAGGGTGTTGGGATGGATATGGGGTAAAACTGGAGGAAAAGAGTGGGTTCGTGGGAAATGAGCGAAAGTTGCACCAACAGTCCCTAGGTACTAAACGATATCATTGACCATCCGTTCGTGTTTTTTTTTTTTTGTTCCTATGGGTGTTGGGATGGATATGGGGTAAAACTGGAGGAAAAGAGTGGGTTCGTGGGAAATGAGCGAAAGTTGCACCAACAGTCCCTAGGTACTAAACGATATCGTTGACCATCCGTTCGTGTTTTTTTTTTTTTTTGTTCCTATGGGTGTTGGGATGGATATGGGGTAAAACTGGAGGAAAAGAGTGGGTTCGTGGGCAATGAGCGAAAGTTGCACCAACAGTCCCTGGGTACTAAACGATGTCGTTGACCATCCGTTCGTGTTTTTTTTGTTCCTATGGGTGTTGGGATGGATATGGGGTAAAACTGGAGGAAAAGAGTGGGTTCGTGGGCAATGAGCGAAAGTTGCACCAACAGTCCCTGGGTACTAAACGATGTCGTTGACCATTCGTTCGTGTTTTTTTTTGTTCCTATGGGTGTTGGGATGGATATGGGGTAAAACTGGAGGAAAAGAGTGGGTTCGTGGGCAATGAGCGAAAGTTGCACCAACAGTCCCTGGGTACTAAACGATGTCGTTGACCATCCGTTCGTGTTTTTTTTGTTCCTATGGGTGTTGGGATGGATATGGGGTAAAACTGGAGGAAAAGAGTGGGTTCGTGGGCAATGAGCGAAAGTTGCACCAACAGTCCCTGGGTACTAAACGATGTCGTTGACCATTCATTCGTGTTTTTTTTTTTTCCTATGGGTGTTGGGATGGATATGGGGTAAAACTGGAGGAAAAAAGTGGGTTCGTGGGAAATGAGCGAAAGTTGCACCAACAGTCCCTAGGTACTAAACGATATCGTTGACCATCCGTTCGTGTTTTTTTTTGTTCCTATGGTTGTTGGGATGGATATGGGGTAAAACTGGAGGAAAAGAGTGGGTTCGTGGGAAATGAGCGAAAGTTGCACCAACAGTCCCTAGGTACTAAACGATATCATTGACCATCCGTTCGTGTTTTTTTTTTTTTGTTCCTATGGGTGTTGGGATGGATATGGGGTAAAACTGGAGGAAAAGAGTGGGTTCATGGGCAATGAGCGAAAGTTGCACCAACAGTTCCTGGGTACTAAACGATGTCGTTGACCATCCGTTCGTGTTTTTTTTTTTGTTCCTATGGGTGTTGGGATGGATACGGGGTAAAACTGGAGGAAAAGAGTGGGTTCGTGGGCAATGAGCGAAAGTTGCACCAACAGTCACTGGGTACTAAACAAAACCATAACAAACTTAAACCTGTGGGTTTGTGTGCAACGTTGCACTAACAGTCCCTGTATGTTAAGAAACACCCTGTATTTACAATTTAAAAAAACCATGACAGAAACTGGAGGAACATGATTTTTTTTCCATTCATTTTGTCTGTCAATACTACAAAAAATATAGGTTCAACACTTCAAGTTTCTATATAAAATGCACACCCACCACAAAATAAAGTGACACATTATCCTAGAGTGTCACACCAATCAAAAGATTCCTATCAGTATGTCATATGTCATAAAAGGCACACCCACCACAAAATAAAGTGATAAAGACAGACCCACACAACATTTAATCTTATCCAAAAGAAAACAACAAAAGGAACCCTAGATCTAACTCCTCAAGCCTTCACTTATTTTTCATTCCTCTTCTTGTCGCAGCAGATGTAGTTCCTAGAGGTGTTGATGGAGTCCCAGCAGAACTTGAAGCTGTAGTAGCAGATGGAGGTCCAGGAGTATATGGAGTGCCAGCAGCAAATGGAGTCCCGACAGCACTTGGAGTTGAAGCAGCAGATGGATGTCTAGCAACAAATGGAGGCCCGGCAGCACTTGGAGTTGAAGCAGCAGATGGATGTCCCGCAGCATAAGGAGTCCCAACAGCATATGAAGCCTCGGCAGCAGATGCAGTTACAGTATAAGCAGTCCCAGAAGCAGATGGAGTCCCATGTGGAGTAGATGAAGTTCCAGCAACAGACTCTTGTGTTCCAATATGTTCCTGATAGACAACAAACACAGTAAGTAATTCATTTTTCATGACATAGAATTTTGTTACACAGTAAGTTTAGGAATGTAATACTTACACATGGAATACTAAACCCCATGAATGTAGAACTTGATGCTTTCCTTGATCTCTTCTTCACTGGACCTTTGCAAGATCTAGAGTTGTGTCCGGGCAACCTACATCTACCGCATCTAAACTTCCTAGGCATTTTGGTACTTGAAGTCCCAACTTCATCATCATCTCGTTTCCTTTGTTTTCTTGGTCGGCCAGGTGGTCTTCGGATAACTGGTGGGAGAATGGGCTCATACGTCGTCTTTGGCCAAAGGTCATGACCATTCAAAGGTAGAAGAAAGTGGGAGTAGGTTTCCATGAGTGCTTTTTTTCTGTATACATCATCAACAAACTCTTCGGGCTTCTTTTTCACATAATATATGCACTGCACAGCATGTGGACATGGAATCCCACTTACTTGCCACAACCCACACGTACAAGTTTGTTGATCAATATCTACAGCATATTGAGTTGTACCTGACTCCACTTCAAACTTCCCACTCCCAGCCCACAAAGGTATTGCACTCCTAGAGCTACTTATATTCTTCTCAAGTTTCTTCAGAATTCTATTTCCAATTTCCTTTTCCATCCTATTACATTTTTCATGCTTCTTGGTTATCCTAACCATTACCAACTTCCTAATGGTTTCAAATAGTTGAATTATAGGCTTGTTTCTTGCTGGCAGTACAAGTGCATTAAATGACTCCGATAAATTATTAAGCAAGAAATCACACTTCGGATTACATTGAAAGGCATGCCTAGACCAATACTTGCTAGGAATCCCACTCAAATATTGGTAAGCCCCAACATTTAACCTACCAATCTCAGTCATAACATCATTAAAATCCTTCATGTTGTTACACTTAGCAGCCCTCCAAAACAAAGTTTTCAATACCAACCCTTTAAATTCTTTTTGAAAATTGTCATACAAATGTCGCACAGAAACGATGAGCCACATTTGGAAAAAACTCCTCAAACGTTGGAACTAAACCCTATGAAAAGAAAGTTTGAATGTAAACATTACAAGTCACTAAAATATAACTAACATGTTTTATTGAAGAAAAAATACGTACCTTTTGTTGATCTGAGATGAATGTGTATCCTTTAGATGTGAAACATCCAATGTCTGTTTGTAGCAAAACGAGGAACCATGTCCAGCTATCCTTCGTTTCTGCCTCAACTACGGCCCACGCAATAGGGTACAAACTGTCATCACCATCAACACCAATTGTAGCCATTAATTGCCCTTAACAAGGACCTTTTAGATGGTAGGCATCTAAGGCAATAAATGGCCTGCAACCCGCCAAGAACCCGTCCTTGCAAGCCTTAAAACAAACATAACATCTCCTAAAAACAGGGGGAGAATCTTCAGTAACCCTCTCACATTGAATTTTCACCGTTGATCCAACATTGGATCGCCTAATCTCTGCAGCATAATCCCACAGTTTCTTATATTGTTCATTAAGACTACCATTGATCCTCCTGTTTGCCTTACGCCTTGCCCTATAGGCTTGACTTCGAGAAATTCTTACCTGATAGTCATTCTTCACCTCCTCAACATAATTTCAGAAAGAGACCAATTAGGTTGACTCCTAAACCGTTCCAAATACATCTTGGCAACCCAATTGGAGTTCATGTTCCTGTTTGCAAATTCCCTACTGCATGTATGATCACCCATGTATGTCTTAATTTGAATAGTGTTATCGTTTTCAATAACACTAGCAGCAACCTCCATTTACACTGTCCAGAACAAACCGTTGTGACCCTCACCTTATCATTCTTTATGAATTTGATATTGTGAGCCTTTCTAACAGCATATTCTTTTATGGCATCTTTTAAGACCTTCGGACTGGTAAACCTCATCCCTCACCTAAACTCAACCTGGTTCATATCCGTCTCAGCCCTAAATTCAGGACCCCTAACATCCTCTTCTTCGTCAGACCCTATAGGTGTATGGAGATTTGAATATGACCCAATATCTGAATCTACATCCTCTTTAGCCACATTGACATTGATATTCAGTGAAGCAATAGACTCTCTAGACAGAGAAGAACTTGCACTATCACTATCACTTAAAGAAGACTCTCCAGACACTTCTACCTCAACAAAGTCATCCAATTCTACTTGGTTTTGAACGGGGTTTTGTTGAGCACTAGGTCGCCACTTCAAAAAAATTGGTCTTTCCATTGCAACAGGTTCAGCTAGGTCTAAAACTTCAATGTTCGGATTATGTTCAACATAAATGTGGATAAGTCTACTTTCAGGAACTATACTAACCATTTGTACGACATCAGCATCAGTTAACAAGACCTTGAACCCAGTAGACAGTGTATACCCAGGCCTAACATAATAAAACTCCTCAACATTGAACACTTCAAGATCAGTCAACATCATGCGTAACTCTATCAACGAGACCCTATCACAATCTGTCCCTCGAATAACGGCTTGCCTTCCACCAATGTACTTCAGACTAGGGAGGAATACCATACGACCATTATAATGAAAATTGATATGAAACCCCTCGTCCATTTTTCTGTACATTAAAAAAAATCACATTAAACCCTACACCGAACATCCAAGAAAAACTAAAGAAAAATGACAACGCAAGCAACTCAACAATTAGAGCAAAATATATTCAAAAACAGAGATTGAAATAGGGAATGGAAAAAGACTCACGGATGAAACACATGCCAAAAGGACTCACGATGCCAAAAAACTTAGAGAAAATGAACTTGAAGAAGAAATGAAGACAAATGTTCCGAAAATGAAGAAATGTACAGCATGCAAAGATGAGAATCAGGTTGAAAACCTGGTTGCTGAATCAAATGGACTGGTAGTTGGATAAGTCTTTGTCGCCAATTCGTTCTACACGAATTCTTCAACTTTCTCTTCTGGAATTCAAGCAGACGATCGATGAAACTTCCCTGGAACTGAATCGAAAGAGACGACAGAGAGATGGAATCGCAAGAGTCGTGTGTTAATTGAGAGGGAGAGGAATCGAACGGTCTTGGGACAAGGAGAAGGGTAGCTTCCACTGGAAGCTACTTCAAACGTCAATTCATGGACACGCGTGTCTGGCCAGGGTAGTGCCACGTCGCCTTCATCATTTCATTTCCCACGTTTTTTTAGACATTTCATGTCAAAATTAAGGATGCCCAGTCACCGTCCAGTCAGCGCCCCGTCAGCGTCCAGTCAGCATCGCCGTCAGCCCTTTGACGGAACCGTTAATGGAGGGACTCAATAGAACCATTTATGGAATATTGGGGACTTGATTGTTCAATTTTCAAAGCTAGGGACCTATTAAAACGACCCCGAAACATGAGGGACCAAAAGGGTATTTTACCCAAAAAATTAAAAGAATAATAATATTTTATTATTTTAATATATTTTTATTTTAAAAATTTTAAAATAATTTTTTTTAATAAAAAACAATGCCACGTCAGCAAACCGTTAGTTTTTAACGGAAAAATGGATGGAGGGACTAAAATGAAACTAAAACCAAACCTCAGGGACTAAAAGTGTAATTTTCCCATTATTTTTGCTTGTCCTTCATTATAAAAATCCCCCTTCCCTATGTTCGACCCCGGCCACTATTTCTACAAAATAGTTGTAGTGTCGTGGATTATAAATTTAATTGACCAACACGACCTTCGACAAGTCGGACCCGTCAAATTGGCGTCGTTGCCAGGGAGGGGCGGTTTTCTAGTATTTTTAGGATTTTGTGTTTTTAATTCTTGTTTGCATGGTTTATGATCACACGTTCTTTGTAGGGAAACGATCTTAGATTTGAACCTGAAATTTCTAGAGCGAAGACGAGATTCAGAAGGCAAGCAAGAAGGAGAAGAATTAATAATCTCGACGAGGTTGAAGCACCAGCCATGGTTGAGAGAACATTAAGGCAGCTGGCGGCACCAGATCTGAACCAACAGCCACTCTGTATTACCTACCCCGAGACGACAGGTAACTTTGAATTAAAGCCAACAGCCAACAGCCACTCTGTATTACTTCCTATTTTTCATGGTTGTGCAGGAGAGGACCCGCACAAACATTTGCAGGAATTTCACATAGTATGTTATGGTATGAGACCCCATGGAGTGACAGAGGAAGTGTTGAACCTGAGGGCATTCCCCTTTTAGCTAAAGGATTCAGCGAAAGATTGGCTCTATTACCTTCCCTCCAGCTCTATCAGTACATGGAACGAGATGAAGAAGCAATTCCTAGAAAAATATTTTCCTGCCAGCCGAGCTGCTAAAATAAGGAAGGAAATTTACGGGATCTGCCAAGAATCAGGAGAAAGCTTATACGGGTATTGGGACAGATTCATGCGCCTCTGTGCAAGTTTGCCACACCATATGATTCCCGACCACCTTCTGACCTAGTATTTCTATGAAGAACTGTTGCCTTTAGACTGGAGAATGATTGATGTTGCCAGTGGAGGAGCTTTGTTAGATAAGACCCCTAACGAGGCTAGAGAGCTGATTGAAGGGATAAAAGCCCTACGCAGCGGAAAGAATTAGCGAACCTACTCAGAGTCTATGTTTTTAATTTGAAATACCAATACAATTTGCAAAATATTACAGCAATAAATCTGTATTTAACGGGTTGTACATCAACTATAAACATGATAAATAATTAACTAGATCTAATCTAGACGATCCTAGTGATCAAGGATTTCAAAGAAAAAACTTACTTTTGAAGAAAGCCTTGATCGGTTCGCCTTTTCTTGCTAGTAAGATTGAAAACGTAGTAACCTTCTTGTGCGAACACCACCAATTGGTTACACCGGTATATCTCTAAGACTTCTTGAAGCAGGAGACTGGTGGGAGTCTTTTGGGAGAGATCTGAGAGAAGGAGAGTCAATGGGATGCCCTTCACCCCACCCCAGGGGTCCTATATATAGGTAAAGGCCGACCTTTTCCTAATAGGAAAAGGTCTATGAATAACTTCAAATCTATTATCTGAACAATGTCTAATTTTAATAAATAATTAATTAATTCCATAATTAATTAATTACCCAATTAAATATCATATATTTAATCTTAGGGATTTTATTAAATTAAAATTAATATGAATCCAATTCATATTAAATTTATTTGAACTCTTTCAAATGTTTTCTCTCAAGAATTAATTTTTGAAATTAATTTCAAAAATTATATTATAAAGTTTCATAAACTTTATATTATAATGTATCAACATACATCATAGGATTTCCCTAAAATAAATTAAACACTTTCAATTTACAATTTATACTTAATTGCTTCAAGTCTCTTTACGAGCGACCAGTGGGACCTAATGGACCTACAGATCAGAAGCTTCAACGATACAAGACTAATTGGCTAAACTCATTAACCAAGTTAGTCAACATTCGTTAACTGTGGGTCACTCCACTAAAGACCCATAGTTGCACTTTTCTCACTGCATAATATTTCTGTGTCCACGGATATCGACCAATAACGGCAAGTCAGTCCTTCACGTGTGTTCGTACCCCAGCTAGGTCAAATTATCGTTTTACCCCTAGGTTACATCTTTGTCCTTAAGTCCGCAGTGCTCCTCTAATGAACAACCTGTTTGAGGTCCAACCAACAAACAGAAGTCCCTCTCGTGCCATAGAGAGGGTAGGGCCCATTGTTCAAGACCCGGAGACACCACTTAAGGGAACACACCTCTACCTACCCTAGAGTCGGGAATGAGTGAATTTCATCTTGTGTGATTATGTTCCCAGCTCCCCACTCGGTATTGTCCCCAAAATGGTAGGCTTATTGAGTCGGCGTGCTGGTCACTCTCACCCATACAAATCAAAGGACAACCCCTCGTGAACTGAAGTCCATAATCCACTCAGGATCGAGACCAAGTTGCCTAGGTCATCCTAGTGAAATAGAAACCAAGCTAACTAACGGTGTTACAGTTAGTGGTAACAATTTCGCGGTCCGGTCTTATGCAAACTCATTGCATATGATACCCCCACTCGCATGTCAACTACATGAACGCGTTGGATCATTGCGTTTGTATCATAATACAAAGCGGGTCGTATCCATAGTGTCACCAGGATAAGGTACCCAGCCTTATCCCTATACTATAGACCCTTTAGGCTGAATCTTGAACATTGATCCCCGTATGTCCCTACATACTAGTTCAAGCCTCATACTATCAGCCTAGGATGTTTAGTTTATTGGATTAGAGTTAATAAGACAAGATTTACTCAATACAAACAAAATAAATCATTTTATTAATGTTCGGTCAAATGTTACATTTACTATCTACGAGTTTTAGGGCATAAAACCCAACATAAGTGATCGATGAATTAAAGTGAAAAAACATATAAGAGCGCTGTTTAAGTAACTGATGCACTAAAGTGAAGAGAACTCAAGTGAAAAAACGTCTGGGAGTGTCGTTTAAGTAACCGAGACAATAAAGTGACGAGACGTTTGCCAGCACCCTTTTAGTTAACGAGGAGGTCCACGAAGCGAGAGCGCGTATTGAGAGCGAGAACCTTGAACGGATTATATTTCCTTAGCAAAATATAAAAATATCTTAGATTAAACATAACATTATATTTTAAATCATAGGAAATTTAAACTAATTATCTTATATGTTAAAAAGAATAATTATCGTATAATAATTTTGAAATTATCTTATAAAACTTTGAAATTAAATATCAACTTCAAAGTTATTAACTGAAAAAATATAGTTCAGTTGTAACAATTTAGAATTTTAATTTACCAAACACCTCAACCTGCTTTTTCATCTATAAAACTAAAATTTACCAAACACTAATTTAGTTTATAGTATAGTTGGTTTTAAAAGCAAAGTTAACATCTTGTGAAGAATTATCACATATTATACGATTGACTAAACCAGGTTTTATTTTATTCATGTACTAATAGTGGAGGACAGTTCTCAAGACTACATCGATCACAAATCACGATAGGTTCGAATACATATATTGACTACTACAGCGTATTCATTGATTTATACATTTAGAACCCTAAACTATGGCCCCGAAGACAACTTCCTTCCGTGGTTGTTTCTGGCTGATCCTAGAGAGTTTCTTAGACTCGATAACATGACTCCTGAATCCAAGCTCAACTTCCTTCCTTTGCTTGGAGTTCCCCCAAGACGTTCTCAATGGCCCAATCTGAGGGGCACGGTTGTGTCCTTTTCGAAGGAAGAATTTATGTTGATGACTGGGCTCTTGGAGTTCTCTCACAGGCCGATCATCAACATAAACTCATCCTTTGTTGATGAATGGCGGAAAATCGAGCGAAAGAGCACATACTATCGATGAATGGCTGAAGATCGAGCGGAGCACGTACGACATTCCTTCGAGGTTGTTCTTGCTCACGCTCTCATCAAACAGTCGAAGGCGGCATAGAAGTTTCGGATCGTCGACTGTCGGAAGGGGAGAAAGAGAATCGCCGGTGTAGAGGGAGAAGTGTGAGACGCATTCCAGAAGTTTTACTGATGAGAGGTATGTGAGGGGGTCGTTTAAGTAACCGCAGATTTAAAGTGAAGAGAGAGAAGTCATACCGTCGTTCAAGTAACCGAGGAATTAAAGTGATCAGGTCAAAAAGGACATCGTCGTTTCAATTCACGAGGAGGTCCGAAAAGCGAGATTGCGATCGAGAGTACGATGTCGAGAGCGAGAATCGCGAATCGATTAAAGCAATTACAAAATGAGAACAATTTTCGTACTCTCGTTCATGCTCTCGCTTCTCGTATTGCGATTTTTCTTAACGTTCTCGATCCTCAACCGTCTAAAATTGATAAGCGACAGTGAGAGCGAGATATTGGCATCAAGAAACGATAATCTAACAAAACGAGAATTCAAATTCAATTCATCGGTGACTTAAACGACGCTCTCAGTTGTCTTTTCACTTTAATGCCTCGGTTACTCAAACGGCTCTCTTAGATGTCTTTTCACTTTAATTCCTCGATTACTTAAACCTATCTCACATTGTTATCTTCTATTTAAATCAGCGGTTACTTAAAGGACCATCTCACAACATCTATCTACGATTACCCCATCTCTCACTTCCTTCCTCTTCACCGGCGAGTATCTCTTTATTGCCATGTTCTGTCCTAAGTCTTTACAGGAGCTAACGATATTTGGTTCCTTAGAGCAAAAGCAAGAACAACTTTGAAGAAATGGGGATTTAAGCACGAAATGCTTTACAGGAGCCGACGACGTCATCTCGCCGGTGACTGGAAAAAGAGAACCTGTGTTTATGAAGATCACGAGCAAGAATGACCTTGAAAGGATGGGCTTGACACACTCCATTCCTTCAAGGTTGTTCTTGCTCATGACCTTCCTAGACATAGGTTCTCTTTGATCATCCGTCATGGCTTCCTCCAGTCACCGGCGAAACGACGTCGATAGCTCCTGTAATACTTTGTCCATTTTCTGAGAGCACGGAATCCCTATTCCATCCCTCAACTTGAGCGATACACTTCCTTTACACATCGGGAAGCTCTCGAGACTTTGGAATAGGGTTAATGTATGTAGTTATGCAGGGACCCATAACCCGAGTTTAACCCTTTGGTTGGCCTAACTGATCACAACAGGGGTAGCTCTTTTTGCCTTAACATTTTTAAACATTGCAGAGTGCTCATAAGACGTCTTTTCTTTTCTTTCATTTTTCTATATAAGAATGATTTTACTATTAAGCACACCATGCATATTTTCTTTTATCATTCCTAAGCAAGGCATTACAAGCAATCATTTTTAAAATTACCATCTAGTTAGATCTAGCCTATCGAGGTGACAACGAACATATGGAACCCATAAGATGGTCCTAAGCTTTCAAAACTACCTAAGGAAAAGCTAAGTGCTCAATATGTGTAAGAAAAATCTAGAAAAATTTTAAAAATTGGTCAATTTTTGGTAAATGCTTTACAAAGCTTAAAACAAATAGAATAGTTCAAAAGAATGTCTCATTGATCTTCATAACTAAACTTCAAGCAACCTAATAAACTCAACAATTCATCTCATTTTAAAATTGCTCGAACTCCGATTCAGATCAGTTCCCAGGTAGGAGGTGTTCCGTAAACTGTCATCTTAAATACCTCCAACCTTAGACAGAACTTCGATTATTCGGGTTCTCATTTTTTTTTATATTGCTTAAAATAATAGGTCCAATAAAGCATAAAGCAAACATGCATATGTTCCCACCCTCAACCTAAACATTACATTGTCCTCAATGTAAACTAAGCATACAACCTAAAGGACAAAAAGGTAAAAGGGAACAGAAAACCTCCCATTTTTAAGCATTGGTTGGCAAGGATGGAAACACCCACGATTGGCAAAAATTGAAGAGATCTGGTGTAGGGGTCCTATAAAACAATAAAGAGAGATAATTAAGAAAATAACAAAGTAATAAACTACTAAATTGGAAAGAAAAGGATAGAACTAATTGGGTTGCCTACCATAAGCTCAATTTTTTAGCGTCGTTATGCTCGAGGGATTCTCATCTTCCTGTTAGGGTACATAAAAATTCTCATATTTCTTTGGACCCTTCTTTCTTGAATCCACGAAACCTACAAACAGGAGCAGGTTTGCCCATTTTTCATGGGACCCAGAGGAAGCATTGCATTTTTTTTTAATTTTTGAATGTATGAAAAAGAGAAAAAATCAAAAGATAAAGACTCAAAGGATAAAATTTTGTGAGACAGCTTAGAAGATAAATCAGATGAAGGGGAATCAAGGGGAAGAACAAATTCAGACTCATCAGCCTGAAACTCTATCACCTGAATTTCCTTGCAATCTAGTTCAGACTCTTCTTTAACCTCACATGATCGATCGTGAGATGGCAATGGACACTCAATTTCTTCATCATCAACCTTTGCAACGAAGGGAACTTTTGTTGTAAGGATTATCTCTTGGGTCAGTTGCGTTTGTTGCTCTACATGCTTCCCCAGTTTTGTCACATGTGTTTCTATCTTATCAATATTATCAGACATGCCTTTCAACTCAGCTCGAGTACTTTCCTGAAACTGAATAGTATTTTTAGCAAGCTCATAAATTTGATCCTCAAGAGACTTACCTGAATTGGAAGGTTGATAGTGCTGATGTGACTGTTTGATTTGATATCCCTGCACTAATTGCTCGCATAAAGAAGTTAGTATTGATAGTTTATTGTCGAGCAATCCTACCTCCTTTACTAATTGAGCTTTTTTGTCCCTCAATAAATGATATGCCATCAAAATCGACTCAAATAAAAAAAATAAAAAATAAATAAAAGAAGATATCACAATAAACCTATGATAAACAACTTAAACTTGGCTCCCCAACAACGGCGCCAATTTGACGAAAGAGATTGTCGCGGTCGCTTGTCAAATAAATTTATAATCCACAACCTCTAAAGCTAACTTGTAGCAATAATGGTCGGGGTCGAACACAGGGAGCACGATTATAACTTGTTTATCTTAGATTTATTGTGATGACCGGACTAATGGGGGTTTTTATATTTGGAAAAGAAATAATAATGGAAAGTAAGCTAATTATGGAAAATATTGCAAAAGGAAAGTAAGAGAATTAAAGAAAGAAATCAATACCTCAAAGATCATGCAACCGAGTTAGTCATGGTAAGTTCAATTCAATTAAATCATTAATTTCACTAATAAGTCAAAACAAGTTTAAGTCCGGCGTATTCCGGCAACAAACCGATAACCATGATCCAACTATCACAAACATGCAAATGCTAAGTTTAATTCTAGTTTAAATTAATTAATATGCCTATTAACTAATATAAACCGCATTGGGATCTAGCCGAATTAATTCACATGCAATGGGCAACCAACCACAATTACAATTGATTAAATCATTTAGTTCTAGGGACGCATGCGTATAATCATAACGTTAACCTATTTGCTACTTAGATTTAGCAAGTAAATTTAGAGAGGGCACGTTCAAGGTTGTCAATCTTTCCTACCACAATCTAAACTTATATAAAAAGAACTAAAATCACATAAACATGCTTTGATAATTCAAACAAGAAATTTCATTAAAAGAAGTTGAACTTACTCTTTGACACCCCGGTTACATGAATGAAGAATCTAGCCTCTTATGGAGCAAAAGCAAACTTGATACATACAGGAAAGCAAGAAAGACTAAAAACTAAGAAGAATGGTGGAAAGGGGGAGAGAGATGGACTACAATGTTGTAGTGAATTATGTGTTGAGGGATGATTCTAAACCTACACCAAGACCCTCTATTTATAGTGTTTCTTAGTCTTCAATTCGTGGTAGAATGATGTTGAATTGGGTCTTCAAACAAGGAAAAATTCAAGCCAAATTAGGAAAAAATCGATTCTGGAAAACTGCCTAGTGTCTTATGGAAAAAATCTGCAGATCAACACAGCGTCGAGACACTGTTCCTTCAGCTTCACGCCCAAGGCATTTCCATATTTGAGCAGCGTCCCGACGCTTGGATGGCAGCGTCTGGACGCTTCGACGGCTCCAAGGGCAGACGCTATGGTGGCAGCGTCTCGATGTTGCTCCAGTTTCGCTCGTTTAAGCCCCAAATCGCTTCCAAAGCTCCGGTGAGGACCTATAGACATATTATACTCATTTTAAAGCATTTTTCGCAAGGAATTCAACTAAGATAAGCAAATTGGGAAATTCTAAGTGTATAACAAATTAGACTGATCAGGGGACTTCTTTTGATGCAATTTTCGCCTAAACACGACTAAATACCTTTTGTGGGAGCTGAAGCAAGATGGAGGAGCGGGATTCGAAGGCTCGGGTCTTGGAGATCGTGGCGGGGACGTGCGGTTTCGGCGACTTAGCGTTTAATCTCTTTTCCTTCTTGTTTTTAGTTGGTTTCAATGGCTGTTTTAGACTTAGCTTATATCGTAACACGTTGCATGAGTAGCTAGGTCCTTTATCTTAGGGATTGATGTAGCCCTTTGGGCAATTATGAATTGATTTTTGGATACTTGCTATGAATTCATTTATGCATGATGTTTCCTTCATGCTTTCAATTTACGAGCCATGAATTGATTGAGGATTGTGTTTAAATCTTGCTCGGGAGAGGGGGTTTAGCTTAGATCTCGTTATGCATGACTAGGATAGTCTTGAGATCGGGAGATAAAAGATAATTCTAGAAATCGTTAAAAAGGATAGCCTTAATGCCTTGCATGTTAATGAATTTAGATAGGGATATTGGATTCATTGCATGTGAGAGAATTATGTATGCTCGGGAGAGATATATATGAGATAAGTATTCCAAGATTTATGAATCATAGCATGTTAATCATCCATGAATTAATTCATGATCGCAATTGGTGAAATCAACTCCCTAAGAATTTGTCATCAATTGATCTCCATATTTTTAGCTTTGTGTTAATTTTCTATTCTTTTTCACTAAGTTTAATTCCCTTAATAAATATGGATTAGAGTATTTACGGTAATTAAATTGATTAGAAACCCAATTCAGAGGACGACATTCGATCTTAAATATCACTATATTATAACTTGACCCGTACACTTGCGGTTAGCAAATCGTGCATCAAGTTTTTGGCGCCATTGCCGGGGATTGGCATATTTAATCAAATTAATATCGTAGAAAAATTGTCCGATCTTAATTTAGGGTGTATTTTTATTTTTTTTATTTTTATTTTTAGGTAGATTGCATTTTTTCCTTTTTTGCTTTCTTGACATATTTAGTTTTTCCTTATTTGTTTAAATTTTCCATAGATAGAATTTTCTTTTTTTGTTTTATCCTTATTAGATTAATTTTTACTTATTTGTTAGTTTCCTAATTTGTTTTTCCATATTTGCTTTTTGCATTCCTTATTTGTTTATCTTTTCCTTTCATAGAATATATTTTCCTTATTTAGATTTAGTTATTTCCTTTTCTAGTTTCTTTCCTTATTTGTTTTCTTTCCTTTTCTTTTATTTTCCTTTTTAGGTTAGATTAGTTTGTGCATGCGAAAGGTTAGGGAGTTGGCCTTAGTTCCCTTTGACCTGAAGATAGAGAGAACTTATAATAGACTTCGAAAGGAAAATCAAGAAAATCTCATCTAAATGGCCAATCCTAACCCTGAGGAGCCCAAGCCAATTAGGGACTACTTTCATCCGGTCTTTCAGGAGCAACAATCGGGGATTGTCTATTGATAACTCTCCAAAAGGGAGTTATTTAGACTTCATTTCTATAGTGATTTGTGTGTCTTTTGTGCTTAATAGGGTTGTTTTTATATGAATATTATATGTTTTAACCCATTTGGAAGAATGGAAGCTTTGTAAATTATTTTGTGCAGAATATGTTGCTGGGCGACTTGAGGGAGCAAATTCTGCGCTGCAACAAAGCTGGGAGCAAAACTGCCACGTCACAGCTCGTTAGCCAATTTAACAAACTGAATTCTATAAAGCTATTCTCGGGATAAAGGAGCAAGGAGAGCCATCCACGTGTCTAGGTCAACCTAATTCAAGCTTTCCTCAACTCTATAAAAGGAGATAGCCGCCCAAGTCAAATTCATTCCATCTTTGGGAGAAACATTCCATTCTTCGAAAGGTTACTTCCACCTTTGGGAGCCGAATAGAGGAGAGAGATTGGAGACCATCAAGGAAACCATCATTTGCAAGCTGATCAAGGGAATTAATATTTTCTTGTATTATTTTGTGAATATGGATATGCTTACTCAGATTGTAACGTGTGTTTCCATGCATTTTATGACTAAGTAGCTTTAGGCGTTGGTTAGGAACATGTAATTGTCGTGCTTAATTTCTAGTAATAAATATTGATTCTACGCATCTTGATTAATTGTTGTGTTCATTTCTATTTTATGCCCGCCTGGCCAGCCGGTATGAATATCTCTCTCTAGTTTCAGGGATGATTTAGGGAATGTGTGGCGGTTAATCACACTAGATCATTGTGTATTGGTGAACGCTAGTGACTGAGCTAGGGATAGCCAGTTGCCTAGTGCTTAATCGGTAGAGCTTCATTGGAGTTGAAACATATTCTAAAAAATTCGGAGTTCCGGGAGGAATCCGCTAATAAGACTGCGAGAGTTTTGCATGATCAATAATATTGCTAGAGCATCTTTTAAAACAATTACTAAATCCTGACCAGCGCCTATTTCTAATCTGTCTGCCTATTTGTTTATTTTTTGTTCTGTCATTTCTTTTGCTTCAGCATTCTATAAAAACCAATCATTTTTCCCACTTTTGAAACCATTGAAAAACTAAACAAAATAGATAAAGTGAAAACTAATTCAGACCTTGGATTCGATAAATACTTATTACTTGCTGCGGACTGCGTATACTTGCACAGAGTTCTAGAGCATTTTTATATCTTATTTTTACTCACTCTGGAAACCCAACAAGTTTTTGCTGCAGCAGAGCTTGGTTTTGCAGAATGCTCAGGTAGAGGTTGAAGGTAGTGTTGGATTATCTGTTCTAAATAAGCTATGTTTTGTCTAACGTTTTGAATTCTTAAGGGAAGGTTGGTTAGTATTGCTCGGGACACGCAATAGTTCAAGTTTGGGGGTGTGATAACTCTCCAAAAGGGAGTTATTTAGATCTCATTTCTATAGTGATTTATGTGTCTTTTGTGCTTAATAGGGTTGTTTTTATATGAATATTATATGTTTTAACCCATTTGGAAGAATGGAAGCTTTGGAAATTATTTTGTGCAGAATATGTTTCTGGGCGACTTGAGGGAGCAAATTCTGGCTGCAGCAAAGTTGGGAGCAAAACTGCCACGTCACAGCTTGTTAGCCAATTTAACAAACTGAATTCTGTTAAGCTATTCTCGGGATAAAGGAGCAAGGAGAGCCATCCACGTGTCTAGGTCAACCTAATTCAAGCTTTCCTCAACTCTATAAAAGGAGATAGCCGCCCAAGTCAAATTCATTACATCTTTGGGAGAAACATTCCATTCTTGGAAAGGTTACTTCCACCTTTGGGAGCTGAATAGAGGAGAGAGATTGGAGACCATCAAGGAAACCATCATTTGCAAGCTGATCAAGGGAATTAATATTTTCTTGTATTATTTTGTGAATATGGATATGCTTACTCACATTGTAACGTGTGTTTCCATGCATTTTATGAACTAAGTAGCTTTAGGCGTTGGTTAGGAACATGTAATTGTCGTGCTTAATTTCTAGTAATAAATATTGATTTTACGCATCTTGATTAATTGTTGTGTTCATTTCTATTTTATGCCCGCCTGGCCAGCCGGTATGAATACCTCTCTCTAGTTTCAGGGATGATTTAGGGAGTGTGTGGCGGTTAATCACACTAGATCATTGTGTATTGGTGAACGCTAGTGACTGAGCTAGGGATAGCCAGTTGCCTAGTGCTTGATCGGTAGAGCTTCATTGGAGTTGAAACATATTCTAAAAAATTCGGAGTTTCGGGAGGAATCCACTAATAAGACTACGAGAGTTTTGCATGATCAATAATATTGCTAGAGCATCTTTTAAAACAATTACTAAATCCTGACCAGCACCTGTTTCTAATCTGTCTGCCTATTTGTTTATTTTCTGTTCTGTCATTTCTTTTGCTTCAGCATTCTATAAAAACCAATCATTTTTCCCACTTTTGTAACCATTGAAAAACTAAACAAAATAGATAAAGTGAAAGCTAATTCAGACCTTGGATTCGATAAATACTTATTACTTGCTGCGGACTATGTATACTTGCACAGAGTTCTAGAGCATTTTTATATCTTATTTTTACTCACTCTGGAAACCCAACATCTATGCCCTGATCAATGCTTACAATTTCGAGCTGAAAACTGGTCTCATTCAGATGGCTCGAGACTGCGCTTACAGAGGATCACCCACGGAGGATCCAAACTCTCACTTGAAATCCTTCCTAGACATCTATGGGATGGTAAAGTTAAATGGAGTTTCTGAAGCTGCCATTCGCTTACGTTTATTTCCTTTTTCTTTGCAGGATAAAGCTCGTGACTGGTTGCAATCGATCCACCTGGAAGCATCTCTATTTGGGATGCTTTGGTCCAGGCATTCTTGAAGAAATTCTTTCCCCCTGCTAAGACGGTCAAACTGAGGACCAAAATTGGGACGTTCCAGCAGCAGTTTGATGAGCAGTTGTTCGAGGCTTGAGAGCGTTACAAAGAGTTGTGGAGGAAGTGCCCTCAGCATGGTTATCTTGACTAGTTACAAATCCAACTCTTTTATAATGGTCTGAATCCTAGTACTAAAACCATCGTTGATGCAGCTGCAGGTGGGACTCTATTGTCCAAGACCATGGAGAACGCGCGCACATTACTAGAGGACATGGCCACCAACAACTATCAGTGGCCATCTGAGCGGTTTGCACCGAAAAAGATTGCTGCTGGAGTGTTTGAAATTGATAACGTAAGTGCACTTCAAGCCCAGATGTCTTCCCTTGCTAATGCGTTTCTGAAATTTTCAGGTACAGGGAGTGTTCAATCGATCGAGTCTGCAGCTGCCCTTGCATCACAGTCTCAGGAGGAGAATTTAGAGCAGATTCAGTATGTTTCAAATTTTAATTCTAGGGGATATAATAATAATTCTACACCTACACGTTATCACCCTAGCAATAGAAACCATGAGAACTTCTCTTATGCTAATACTAAAAATGTGTTAAATTCTCCTGGCTTTACCCCTCCTAAGCAAGAAAATAAACAATTGTTAGAGGATCTTGTTGGAGCTTTCATTGTAGAATTTAGTAACAGGACGAACAAGTTGGAGGAGGTCGTGATTGCCATAAACACCATAGTAAATGGCCATAATGTAGCAATAAAGAACATTGAAACTCAGTTGGGACAACTCGGTAAGTGTTGTTAACACCATGAATAAAGGTAAGGCCCCTGCTGAACAGGAGAAATCTCATTTGGAGTATTGCAAAGCCATCGTTGTACATTGTTGGGTTCCTAGAGTGAGTAAAAATGCGATATAAAAATGCTCTAGAACACTGTGCAAGTATACACAGTCCGCAGCAAGTAATAAGTATTATCAATCCAAGGTCTGAACTAGCTTCCACTTTATCTATTTTGTATAACTTTTTAATGGTTTCAAAGATGGTAAAAATGATTGGTTTTTATAAGAATAATGCTGAATCAAAATAAATGACAGAACAAAGAATAAACAAATAGGCAGACAGATTAGAAACAGGCGCTGGTCAGGCTTCAGTAATTGTTTTAAAAGATGCTCTAGCAATATTATTGATCATGCAAACTCTCGCAGTATTATTAGCAGATTCCTCCCGGAACTCCGGATCTTTTGGAATGTGTTTCAACCCCAATGAAGTACGACCGATCAAGCACTAGGCAACTGGCTATCCCTAGCTCAGTCACTGGCGTTCACCAATACACAATGATCGTAGTGTGATTAATCGCCACACACTCTCTAAATCATCCCTGAAACTAGAGAGAGGTATCCATACCGGCTGGCCAAGCGGGCATAAAATAGAAATGAACACAACAATTAATCAAGATGCAATAATCAATATATATAACTAGAGTTAAGCACGGCAACTACATATTCCTAACCAACGCCTAAAGCTACTTAGTTCATAATACGCATGGAAACACACATTACAATCTGAGTAGGTACGTCCATAATTACAAGATAATAAAAGGAAATACTAATATCCTCGGTCAGCTTGCAATGATGGTCTTCTAGATGGTCTCCAATCTCTCTTCTCTACTCGGCTCCCAAAGGTGGAAGGAACTTCCCAAGAATGGAATGTTTTCTCCCAAAAGTGGAATGATTTTGACTTGGGCGGCTACTTCCTTTTATAGAAGGAAAGAAGGCTTGAATTAGGTCAACATGGACACGTGTAGGGCTCTCCTTGCTCCTTTATCCCGAAAATAATTCAACAGAAGTCGGTTCATGAAGTTGGCTAACGAGCTGTGACGTGGCAGTTCTGCTCCCAGTTTTGCTGCAGCACAGAATTTGCTCCCTCAAGTCGCCCAGCAACAGATTTTGCACAAAATGATTTCCAAAGCTTCCATTCTTCCAAATGGGTTAAAACATGTAATATATATCTAAAACCAACCCTATTAAGCACAAAAGACACACAAATCAATATAGAAATGAGGCCTAAATAACTACCTTTTGGGCAGTTATCATGCATCAAGAGGAGGAAACTCAAGTAGCTGAGGAGCAGGAGACTACTAAACTAGAGGATCTCGCTGAAGAAGCTGAGGAGGGCACAACCTCAAACGAAGCTGAAAAGCTTAATCCTGAGCCCTCTATCCCTTCTCCTATTGTTCCAGTCTCTAAACTAAGGAAAAAGAAAAAGAAACATTCAAAAGCTCAATTTGAAAAATTTTTAGATGCTTTTATGGGTTTGAATGTTAATATTCCTTTTGCAGATGCACTGAAGTAGATGCCTAGCTACAAGAAGTTCATGAAGGAATGACTCAACAAGAAAAAGAAGGAAAAGCAGTTGGAGGTCGTGTACCTTGCATCAACTTGCAGTGCTCGCCTTCAACAGAAAGTACCTGAGAAACTGGCTGATCCAGGGAGTTTTTCTATCCCTTGTAATTTTGGTACTTACTCTTGTAGAGCACTATGTGATCTAGGTGCTAGCATAAATATTACTCTTCTGTCATTATGCAAGAAACTGAACATAGAAGAAATAAAATCTACTTCTGTTAGGCTCCAGTTGGCTGACCAGTCTGTGGTTAGTCCATATGGAATTGTTGAGAATGTGTTAATCAAAGTAGGTAAATTTTTCCTTCCTGTTGATTTCTTTGTGATGGACATTAAGGAGAATCCTGCTACGCTTATTATATTAGGGAGACCATTCCTTACTACAAGGCGAGCTGTAATTGATATTGAGCGCAGGGAGCTTATCATTAGGGTCCAACATGAGAAGAAATTCTGAACATGTTTGAGGACCCTCAGGGCACATCTGAGACAATTGTTGTGGGCTATAGGAAAGGTGCTAGGAAGAGCACCATTGATGGAACACCTGACATTAGACCATCATGATGCATATTCGGTCAACACGTCGAGCTAATGACATTAAACAAGCACTTAGGGGAGGCAACCCAAGTAAGTTCATTTGTGTTTTTCTTTTTGCTTTTGATTTGCTTTTTGTTTTTGTTTTGTAGGTCTTGTAATCCTGTGGCTTTTTGCTTGCAAGCATCCATGTGAAGGTCATCATTCCAGGGCAGTATTGTTCACTCCTTCCTTTCTTTCATTGTTCTCATGCTTGATTATGCTTTATTCTTTTATACATTGAGGACAATGCATGCTTTAAGTTTGGGGGTGAAATGCTTTGCTTGTTGAGCCCTTGAGCATCTGAGTTCGGGCTATTTTTTTTTAGCTTTCTTTGAATCTAGCATATGGTTGTTTTGTGGATGCTATTGTTGCATGACTATGATTTCCTAGGATAGGCTTTCTTATCAATTTTCAAGCTTTTGATGAGTTGTAAGCATGAGTGGCCAAAAAGGGAGACTTTTTAAACTTTTTCTAGGAGATGTCTTGCATTAGTAGAGTATTTTTCTTGGTTGGAATTGGATTTAAATGCTTAGGAGCGAATTATTAGGTTCATATGCTTGTTGTCACCTCGATAAGTGTAGGGAAGAGCTAAAGAGTTAATTTTTTTGCAAATTAGCATGTTTAATCTTGCCTAGGAGGAAAGAAAAGAACATATGCTTATCATGATTATGAAAGAAAAAAATCATTCTTCTCTTTACTTTTGAAGAAAATAATGACGTCAAATGAGCTCATTATGTAATGTTTAATAATGTATTAGGCAAAAAGAGCTACCCCTGTTGTGAACAGTTAGGCCAACCAAGAGTTAAACTCGGGTTATGGGTCCCTACAATAGGTGTGTGAAAGCTAGTGTCACTTATAAATGCTTGATTTAATTTTCAATTTAAAGCACTTAGGTATGGATGAAAACAAACTACTTTGTTCCATTGGCTCATTAGTAAATCCTTAGTGCCAGTGTAGAGGGAAGATGAGTTGAGAGTTTAATAATCCAATCCCGAGCTATTAGAGTCTAATCTAGCTAAGTTAGATCATTGCTTGTGCAAGTTAATTTTGAAAAACTTTTGATTTGTCTCCTTCATTGGGCCTTATGTGCATGTCTCTTGATTGCTTGATTATTGACTTTTGAGCCTTGAGGAGTGAGTCATATTTGTTGCATCTATTCTTCAACCATTGCTTGATTTTTAGTTTGCTCAAGGACTAGCAAAAGCTTAAGTTTGGGGGTGTTTGATAGCGAGCGTAGCAAGCTATTTTTCCCTAATTAATTTAGTTAGTTTTTTATATTAAATTGGCCAAATTTATGCATTTTAGTGTTTTATTTGTAGGAATTATGTATTGGAGCTAAATTGAGAAAATGGGAATGTTTGGGACGTGAAAAGAGGCCAAAGAAACGAAGTTGAATCGAAGTTGGAAGCTTGTTGATGAGTTCAATCCGTGAGCCAGCGTCGAGTCGCTAGGTTCTGGGCGTCTCGATGCTGGAACTTTCCATGTTTGATTCAGGCGGCAAAAGAGCACAGCGTCGAGACGCTCTCGGAATTTTCCTAAACAGATTGTGTAGCAGACGACAGCGTCGCGACGCTGTCCCTATAGTGTCTCGACGCTGTTGACTATTTTCCTATAAATAGAATGCTATTAGGGTTGGCCAAGGGGACTTTTTTTTATGCAATTTCCGCCTAAACTCGACTAAATACCTTCTGTGAGAGCTGAAGCAAGTTGGAGGAGCGGGATTCGAAGTCTCGGGTCGTGGAGATCGTGACGGGGACGTGCAGTTTCGACGCGACTTAGCTTTTAATCTCTTTTCCCTCTTGATTTTAGTTGGTTTCAATGGCTGTTTTAGACTTAGCTTATATCGTAACGCGTTGTATGAGTAGCTAGGTCCTTTATCTTAGGGATTGATGTAGCCCTTTGGGCAATTATGAATTGATTTTTGGATACTTGCTATGAATTCATTTATGCATGATGTTTCCTTAATGCTTTCAATTTACCGGTCATGAATTGATTGATGATTGGGTTTAAATCTTGCTCGGGAGAGGGGGTTTAGCTTAGATCTCGTTATGCATGACTAGGATAGTCTTGAGATCGGGAGATAAAAGATAATTCTAGAAATCGGTAAAAAGGATAGTCATAATGCCTTGCATGTTAATGAATTTAGATAGGGATGTTGGATTCATTTCATGTGAGAGAATTATGTATGCTCGGGAAAGATATATATGAGATAAGTATTCCAAGATTTATGAATCATAGCATGTTAATCATTCATGAATTAGTTCATGATTCTGATAGCATGCATAAATGCTGCTATTTTATCCCTAAATTTATGGGCTTTTGTGGCCTTTTATGGTATTTTTATATTACATATCTAGTTAATTTCTATATTTTGTCCCTAGGAGAAACTTGTGGAAGAATGGAGAAAAGGAGCCCAATTTTATGAATTTCAAGCATTAATCTTCAAGTTGGTTCAAGAGAAGAAGCCCAAGGATCATCACATAAAGTATTTGGGCCAAAGGAAATGAAGGAGGCCCGAAATTCCTTGCAAAACCACGTCTAAAGGCTTCTGGAACTAGGACAGCGTCGCGACGTTGTTCCCTAGCGTCTCAACACTGTCCTATTCTTGCAGCCCAAGCCAGAGTGACGTCAGCGTCGCGACGCTGCCTGATAACTTGCGAAATGCAAGTTATTTTTCCCTTAAATTTAAACTAAATAAGGCTGGAAAGATCAAAGTTGCGCTGGTCTAGTGCATTATAGTAAGAGAATTGCTATAGGTAATCCTTTAAAGGAGTATTTTTAATGCGGTAGGAAATTATATACTTTTACCCGCTAACGCATGAAATTGTAGTTGTTTCCTAACCCAAGTTTCCTTCAGCGCAGGTGCAGATCCCAGAGCATAATTCGTACGATGATAGCTGGAAAGATGGTTGCCCTAACGTGTGATTGATTTGCAAGGTGGCAAGAGAAGATTGGGGCATGCAAGCCAATTTCTTGGAGAAGTCAGCATCCTCAGCCTATAAAAAGCGGCCAGTTGCCAGGAGAGAGGAAAATAAGAGGAAAACAGGAAAACAAAGAGCAAGAAAGGAAACCAAAGAAGAAGAAAGATTATCCCAACGCAGCAAGTCCATTGCGATAAGATATATTGCGTTATATATTTCTGTCTTAGCATGAGCTAAATCAATTTTTATCAAGGCTTAGCCTAGGCACCCATGCAGTGATAAGATTATCTGTATGCGTCACATTTTGAATGAATGAAAAATTAATGCTTTTGCTTAGATGCAATAATATTTTCATTACTAACTCCCGCCTGGCCAGCCGGATGCAGTAGCAACATGATAAATCCCTGACAAGTAATGCATGTGGAAATATCTAAGTAGAGCAAGTTAGCGCATTATATGTAGTCTAGGTAGTGTTAGAATTAATACTGCCGCAAGAGATATTTCATGAATGTGCTTAGATTGTTTTAGGAATAACGCAATCACTTGCAAGTTATTAGAGAACAACACTAACGCATGAGCTAATTAAACAGAACGTTGTTAGTTCTACGCCAAACGCATGAGTAGTACCGGAAGGGAATCACATGATTATTTCTCACTTAAGCATTAATGGAAATTCAATAAGAATATGCGCTACTAGACATCTTATTAACGCATGTGGTTGCCGCAACAAAAGCCTTGATAGCTTTATCATCTGATATTTCCTTTATCTCTATCGCATAGTTTATCTTATCGCATACTTTTGTTTTATCGCAGCCATCTGTATTTAATTCTAATATTAAGTGTCATGCGTCTGAGTGTTCATTAGTTAGTTTATTAGAAGCTCTTACCTTCCCTTCCTTGTGGATTCGACCCTAGAATACTCTAGGTACTACTTGATTATGTTTAATTTATACTTGGATTAAAACATATCAACGATATTTCTGTATCAAATTAATCAACTCTCTAAGAAACAATCACTGCCCCATTTTCAGGCCTATAAAAGGCGCGCCTCACTCCCTTATTTCATCATCAATCACCATTCCATTTCCTTTCTTTAGTCCCTTTTAAGGCTCTTCAAGCCTTCCTTGAGGGTCGAGTGTGAGAATTAGTGCAAAATCATTGTAGCGAGCATTTTTTAAGGTCTCGGGAGCTTGATTCGAAGAGGATCCATAGCGCAAGCAAGAGGTTCTCGACGGTTCATTCTCCTAACTCTTACTTTGCTCCTTTATGCTTATTAGTTTGTATTGTTGGGAAATTTTGATCATAATGTATAGCTAAATCCCAATTGTGGGTCTTGAAATGAAAGGTTATAGTTGATTATTACTCTTAATTGCCTATCTCTTGTCCAAATACTGATTATTTGTGTGGATGGTCTTAATGCTTTATATAATCTGGTCAATTGTATAATGATTAGATTCCTAATGGAAACTCGACGGAGAGAAGTTAGGATAGATCATAATCCACTCAACTAGGCTTAACTGCTCGTAGTGACAGCGAGAGTAGTTGGTTAGGCTTAGAGACCGAAAATGAATCAGGGCTAATTAATTAACGAATTTAATAGCGCTAAGGACACTTAGGTTATTAATATGAGTTAATTGTAATTAGGGGAGACCGAAAGGAGAACCTATGTGCTAAACGGAGATTCTAGGTTTATAATTAGTCGGACATGAGATAGGACAATTAGAATGATTAATTAGCTATAATCCGACTTTCAAGACCCCGCCTCACATTCGATTCTTTCTCCACCTTTTTATTTTGATTGATCTCTTTGATTCTTTAATTGCTTTAATCTTTGATTGCATTAATTTTTGCTTTATTCGCCATGATAGGATCCCTAAATAATATTTAGTCTTAGTAATTTTAGTGTTCGAGTTGTTATCTTGCCTAAATCATCATCCTCCTTGTTGATTCAATTGGTGAAATCAACTCCCTAAGAATTTGCCATCAATTGATCTCCATATTTTTAGCTTTGTGTTAATTTTCTATTCTTTTTCACTAAGTTTAATTCCCTAAATAAAATTGGATTAGAGTATTTACGGTAATTAAATTGATTAGAAACCCAATCCAGAGGACGACATTCGATCTTAAAAATCACTATATTATAACTTGACCCGTACACTTGTGGTTAGCAAATCGTGCATCAATGTTCATCAGGTAAATACACCAAATGAACACAGTAATCCGTGAAAAAACTCTCCCCACAATCGTTAATGTTCAATGGGTATGAATGAAATTATATTTAAAAACATACCGACACATTAATGGGCTGTCAAATCATGTAAACTCTTCTATCTTCCCCCTTGCATGCGTTGAAAATCCTCAAACCTCTCTCCCCCGCTTCGTTCTTCTACATTCTGAGTTTTGAGCCCTAAAGTCCTTCCCTTCGATTTCTGCGTTTGAGGCTGCTCCTTCCATTGTCGTACTTGTGTTCTTCCACATTTCTTACGCACTTGCCGGTAGGTGGTCTACCACATTATCTACAGTCCCCCATGACGACCCCTCTCCGACAACCCTTCCTTGCTGAAACAAAAAAGCTTCCTCGTTGAAGGTGAAAGCTTCTTCCCCACGACGATCGTAAAAAAAAGCTTTTTTCTGAAGGTGAAAGACCACTGATATGTAAATAACTGCTAGATTTCCTTTGAGTTTAAAACTACTTTATACACAATCCCTTGATTTTAGGGATTCAAGTATTTTTTGTCAATATACGATTAAATCGCTTATTATGTAACTACTTTTTTCCCATTCTGCCAGGCATGACAAAAGAGAAATAGTCAGAGGGGTAAATACGTGGATTTTTTTCGATCCTGAAAACAATGATCATAAATATGAGTATATACTAATATGGAATGTTAAAAATCGTCAAGACAGAGGGTAAATACTTGGATTTTTTTCGATTAACCTTGCTGCAAACGCTGAAATTTGCGCATAGGACTCTTCAGGGGATCCTCTTATCTCATTTAGAGCATCTCTCTTCCCCTCAATGCTTTGTCATAACTAATATTGATTCCATGATTTTTCCTAGCATACTCCATTATATCCCAATGTGTGCAGTGCATCTTGTTAGTGGTCCTCATTATAATCTTCGCATACTCGCATACAACGCTTGCAGTTGCTCGCTTGTGATCATTCTGAACTACATCAATGGAACAACTGTGCTCATTGGTAAACTTCCTGACAATCCATAGCTACCCCATGCGATAAGTAGATGCACGTATATACCATGGGCATGAGTCGTCTATACATGCCACTATAAACTGCTTGCTGTTGGATTTAACGGTCTTGAATTGGAAACTTCCTTTTAGGGCAAGGGTATAAACTGCCTTCTTCAGATGTTTTTTGCAAGAAAATATGCACCCCTCTGATACAAGCACTTTATCGATCAACGCGTCGATCCCATCTGAGTTAATGAAGTCAAACTTTTCTCCCCCCCGGCTGAGCTTGCACTTGCCCCTGTTGTGTATACCAATATCTACCTCCTGCACATCCACAACTACGCAACAATACCTATATGTACCATTCTGAAACCAGCTGATCATCCAAAAAATATCCTTATCTTCTGAAAGGATTATATTGATCAGATTGTTCGACCAACCCCTGAAGAGTGTTAACGGAGAAATACCATTACTATCTGAAAGGTTGAGGTAGTTCGTCACACATTCTTTAACCTAAGAGAGGTTAGAATCATAAAGAACAACCACATTTCCAAACTTGAGGTCACTGTATAGGCCATTCACATTCCAAACACCCCCGAACGAAATCATAATCTGTTGTATTGTCATCATGTGTGATTGAGAAAGCTTTTAATTAAAAAAAATGACAACCACTATTTTGAACATGATATGCAAAAGATTTAAATTAAGCTATGATATTTAAATCGGGAAAATCTTTTAGACGGTTGGAGAGGGAGAAGAAAGCAAAAATATAGGGAAATCATTTTCGACCGTTGGAGAGAGAGAAGAAAACAAAATCCATGTAAATCAGCATGCATCCAACGGAAATTGAAAAAAAAAACTCGGGTATATAACGACAACTGTTAACAACGTCTGTGTATCCAAGTATATACCAGGGGTAAGATAGGGAAAATAGATCGATCAGCAGTTCCTAAAATCACGGTAGCCATCCCCCAAATACTAAACTACTTTAGCCATAAAACAAAAAGGGTTTTTTTTTTCCTAGCCATTTACCACAATTCCCCATTTATATAAGGTTAAATAACAAATAATTCCCAAACTTTGAGTTTTGTATTTATTTGGTAAAGTTTCAAAATTACAAATTTAATAGCTATGACTCCATTTGATAACTATTTGGTTTTTAGTTTTTTAAAAATTATGTTTGTTTTCTTCCAATTTCATAAAATGATTTTCATTTTTGTTAATGAAATATTTGAATTCTTAGCCAAATCTAAAAAAGAAAATTAGTTTTCAGGTTTTTGAAAACATAGGAAAAGGATAGATAAAAACAAACAAAGAAACTTATAGTTGGGATCTATGTTTATAAGCTTAGTTTTCAAAATCCAAAAAACCAAATGGTTTATCAAACAATGTCTGAACTTTTGAATTTTTTAAAATTCATGAATCTATTAAACATAATTGAAATTTTAGGATTCTGTATCTAATACATCAATTTAGTGACGTTTTAGACACTTTTAAAAGTTCAAAAACTAAACTTGTAATTTAACATTTATATAATAATAATTTTTTTTAACCAATATATAATTAGTTATTATTAGTTATAAATGTAGCTAAAAATGTAATTCATTTTTTTTTTAAACATAAGGGGCCGTTTGGCCCACTGTGTTGGTTATAATAGCCCCCGCTATTATAACCAACCCAGTGTTTGGGGCACCAACAAAAATAAGGGGCGGAGTTGGTTATTTTTCCCCTCCGTGTTGCTACAGTAACCACTATTCAACTCACCCCAATTATTCTATCCATTCTCTACAGTAACTCTTTTCTCTCTTCTTCCATGTGACTCATTGACTTTTCTACCAACGACCGCCCGACGAATTTTCCGGCGACCACCGACAACTTTTCCGACGACCGCCGTCGACTTTCCGGCCACTTTTCCGGCAATCACCGACGACTTTTCCGGCGACTTTTTTTTTTTTTAAAAAAAAAAAATCTTCTTCTCATTTTCATTTCGAAAAATATGAAAAACGAAAATAAAGAAAGAAAAAAGAGGTAGAAGAAAATGAAAGGAAAAAAGAGGGAAAAATTTTCGATAGCCGAAAAATTTGTTGGTGGTCGTCGGAAAAATCATAAAATTTCTAGGGAGAGTTAGATACTAGGTTGTCTTTGTACATATATATAAATATGGAGTTTTATTACATAATTACTTTTGATAATGAAGTATATGAATGTTTATCTTCATCGTACCATATTTTTTATTCCAAATTATACTTATCGTATTTAAGTTTACCGTGATAATAATAATTTTTTAAAAAATACTACTCAAGTTTTTATTTTATGTGATTTCTATTTTATTTGATTCTTTTGATAATAAAGGTAAATTGAGTTTTGAATAAACATTTACCATTTTTATGTTGGAAATACATAAATGAAACAAATATGGTTTTTCTATATGAAATCATAAAATGACTTATTTTGTGAAAAAACCATGACTCTAAAACAAAGAAAATCAACCTTTACTTTAGGTTATTTTTGTTTCCTTTTAAGCTAAACACATAATTTAACCCCTGTACCCAAAACTTTTATTTTTTTTACAACTAAACCTTTTTTTTTATTATTAATATTTGAAGTACAAAGTTGTATGAGGAAAATAAACAAAAAAAACAGTCAGCTTGAAACATAGATTATTTGAACCCAGACTAAAATAATTTGCATCCCAAAACACTGCACCTCAAACACAGACTATTTTATCCCAGACTATAATAATCTGCACCCCAAACACAGACTATTTTATCCCAGACTATAATAATCTGCACCCCAAACACAGATTATTATAACCCCCAGACTATTATAATCCCCAGCTATTATAACCCCCAGCTATTATAATCAACCCAGCGCCCCAAACAGCCCCTAAATGTAATTCAAATTTAAACTTCGAAATAGCCCTCAACTTGGTTGAGTTAAATGACAATAATACCCTTCTTTGGCAGCATCCCAACTCTCCTCTTCCTAGATGGACTAGCATCTAACGTTTGTATGCTAAAGCCTCTGTTTGCTTTCGCAGTTCGACTTTGAAGTGCTCGCCTATCGGATCCAGTCATGGCGGAAGATCTAGTGCTCGATACGGCGATCAGAGATTGGGTGCTAATTCCGCTCTCGGTGGTCATGGTCCTCATCGGCGTTCTCCGCTACTTCGTCTCCAAGCTTATGCGCTCGTCTCCAGTCCCCGATGCCAAAGTCGTACGAGAAGGGTAAATTTAGATTCCTGATCTTCAGCAGTCGTACACGATTCATCTTGTTAGTTTGTGACGCATTTTTTAATGGTGGGTTTCAGGCAAATCGTACTTAGGGCTCGGAATTTACGTTCTGCTGCCAATTTTATCCCCCACAAGTCGTTTCGTTCCCGCAGAATTTATTACGGCAATGAGGTGCTTTTTCCCCCTTTTCCAATGTAGTATGTGATTGTGTATCTGTTCTAGCATGCCAATTTTACTTCAACCTTTTCCAGGAATCGTTTTAGATATGTATGTTGTACTTCGTTAATGGCGTAAGGTGTAGAAGGTTTAGTTTCTCTATGGAGATTCAGCCTTAATGGGTTACTCAGTTTCTGAGATAGGAATCTTATTTACTCATTAACTTCATTATCGTATTTGAATTACGCGACGAAGGGATACAAGGAGCTTAAAGTTATTAGGGAGAATCCTGGTTTTGAAGTGTAGAGTATTTATGCAATGCCCATAGGGTTTTATCGGTTGTAACTTTTATGGTTAATTGCTTCCTTGATTATGGTGACATGTGGACGCCTTATATTGTGTGACCAATTTTTGGGAATCTATGCATAAGAATGGTTGCAGTGAGATTGTATATCTTGTAGAATGATTTCAATGTAGCTATGATGTTCAAATTAGCAAAGTAGCAAAGCAGGATAAAGAGACAATCTGATAACCTAGATGTTCTACACATGCAATTGGCAGGAGAATGGTCTGCTCTATGTTCCCAAAGGCCAAGCCCAAAATGCACAAGCACAAATGTTTTCAGATCCAAATATGGCAATGGACATGATGAAGAAGAATCTCTCCATGATTATACCTCAGGTGACAATAGTTGCATGTTCGATCACTGTTTTTTTGGTAGATATTGTATGAAGTTAATTATTTACATTTTTATTTATCTTTTTCTTCTTTGCTAGACTCTTACATTTGCGTGGGTCAACTTTTTCTTCTCTGGATTTGTAGCAGGTGTGTTCTTCATACTACTAATACTTCTGAATGTCTGAGCGCAACTTTTTTGGTTGAGTGAACCTTCAAGTTATCTATGTTATCTAAATTCTATATGGTTTAGGTGTTAAATGGTATGTGCTAACGCTAATTGTGATTTTTAAAACATGGGAACTTTGTACCATTATCTATATCTCTTGTTTAGTGTCTTTGCTGTTTCTCTGCCACTTTTTCTCTCCTTTTCTGATAATCCAGGTGGTTATAACTGATAGAAAAAGTTGAGTTCAGGTTTATTACCCTGCACAGTTAAAGCTGATTTTTCTACCTGTGCAAGTATCAATTTTTTTCAGCTCCCATTTTGTTCACACCTAATATTGTCTTCTCTCCTTATCATAGCAAAAATACCCTTTCCTCTGACTCAGAGGTTCAGGTCGATGTTACAGAATGGGATTGATTTGAGTACTGTGGATGTCAGCTATGTCAGTAGCCGTTCATGGTATTTTCCAAGATCATTTTTAAAATATTCTGGTGCATGTGTTAGTGTCCTCTTAAGATGTTTATGTAAAGTTATGCCCTAAGCATTTGGTTGGATGATTATCAGTGATAATTCTATTTGACTTATGTCAGGTACTTTCTAAATTTGTTTGGATTAAGAGGCTTATTCAGTCTCATTCTGGGAGAAGAAAATGGTTGGTTTTTCTGTATAAAAATTGCTGTTTATTTTATAATTATTTATGTGTATTTGGATTTTTTTTTTTTCACAAGAGTAGCATTTTAAAGTTCCTGTGCTTATATTGTGGCTTATAAGAAAACAATTCATGGTGCAGCAATGGACGATACACAGAGAATGATGCAAATGTCTGGTTTTGGCATGGACCCAACAAAGGTAAATATTTACTAATGGAATTTCAAACTTGTTTCTTAATTGGCAGGCTGTCGTGTGTGGATGTTTAAAGTTTTGTATTTTTTCGTTTTTAACACACACACACTCTCTCTCTTCAAATGTGCTTATGCACACATTCATATACTCTAGCTTGCATCAGTAGTATGCAAATCAATCTTCGTGGTTGAACAGATGTGTTTTGATCTCTTAAATATATGTGTGTGTGTGTATATTTATATTTGGATTTGATGCATCATTTTTTTGTTTATAATCTTCTGAAAAGAACATGGCTAGCTATAGTACAATTTTTTTTTCCATTCTTTTAGCTGAGAAATAAACTAAGCTTGAAAGAAGTTGCACATAATTTTAGTGGTTTAGTTTCAAACCTTGGCCTTAAAGCACATACTGTAAAAGGATAGATTTTGTTTTAATCTGTTTATCAGTGTTCATGTTTGTTTGCTGTATCATTCAAAATGAGCAATGACTGTGTAGTTATATTTGATACCTTGCACTAAATATGGTTGTGTAGTCTATGTTCCTGATTGTCAGCACTACTTCTGCAAGGATTCTTTTGGTTGAACTTGCAAGTTCAGCAGGATAATCGATAACTTAGGTTGAATAGCCATTTCTGAGTCTGCTCAATCTTGCACTGGCTTCATTACGAGAAGATTTTTGTTATACATGTGGTTCTCTGGTGCTGTTGCTAGGTCTCTCTCACCTCCGGGATGTGCATGCACTTTAATTTGAATATCAGAATTGGACCTTATTCACTAATAACAATCTTTTGTACCTTTGGTTGTAAACAAAAACCCCAGAAGCTCTCTTGTTATCTTGGCATCATATTAGTTATACAGCTTGTGGCGGTAGAATTGGCACCTTTAAATTGTTATCAAGGAATATAATATTTAGTTATATAGCCAACAGGGTACCTTTAAAATTTCATGATGAAATCTTGAATTCCTTGTGACAAGAATCTTTTACTTGGCTAGAGCCCATTCTATTAGCAATTAAAAACATTTCTTGTTGCCCTCCCTGTTTACCATCGTGCTGCTTTGTTTGTGGCAATCAGCTATCTACATCTCTATGATGTTCAAACAGTTGTTTAGGGTTTGATCTTTTTGGCAAAGTAGTATGTTCAGAAGAAGCCCGATTTTCTTAAAGTTAAGCACGAAGAAGGGTAAGAATTTAAAAATCCCATAAGGATTTGCCATAAGTAGAGAGGTGGTGTTAGCTTTAAAGAAAAACAATCTGCACCTCAGACCTTTAATAGGGAATATGTTAGGTATCCAAACTACGAAAACACCGAATAGTATATATTGCAATATCAAAAGAAATTACAATATAACCGATAGCCTTTCGAGCGAGCTAACTCTCTCCCAAAGCCTCACTATGAGACTACGCTCAAAATTCTCCACCCCTTCTAAGACCCCTAATTTACCTATTTATAACCAAAACACAACCAAGACACCCTAGCTAATTACTATTATACCCTTACTCATCTTCTATTACTATTCCCCATATATCCCTAACTAGTACTCTCACAGAATACAACTAAGAAGGGCAGCAATGCTCAGGAGAAATTAGGAATAAAAGTGACCAGCTTGCTTCGAACGTGGGAAAATGATTCAGTAGTTAATGAGGTATATGCCAATTTAGAGAGTAAAATAGGAGTTGATAGTCAAGATAGGTCTCTGGAGATGTCTCTATGAAGATCATCTCTTAGACTGTTAAGGGTCTGGGAGCTCATCCAAAAAGAGCTATGATTAAGGATCTTCTTAGCAAAGCAAATCCGGATATAGTAGTTTTGCAAGAAACCAAATTAGGTTTCATTGGTTGAAGGGTGATTAAGTTCGTCTGGAGTTCTAGAAGAGTAGGTTGGCTGGCTTTAGATGCAATTGGCTCACCATAAGGTAGTCTGCATATGTGGAAGGAAGACCATTTAACTTTTCCATTTCAACAGTGTTATTTTAATGGGAATGTTGAAGGTTGGATTCCGGGGGGTTATGGCCCTAGTTCTACCTACGGAAGGAAAGAGTTCTGGCAAGAGCTCTATGATTTGGTGGATTATGCCAGGGTATTTGGTGTGTGGCTGGGGATTTCAATGTTGTGAGATGGATGGAGAAGCGGTTTAATGGCAACCGAATAACTAAAAACATGAGGAAATTTAACCCATTCATCTCAGTAAATGATTTGATTGACCCTCCTTTGTTAATTGGTAACTTTTTGTGGACTAGTATGGGAGAGCAAACTATAGCCTCAAAGATTGGCAGAATCCTCTTTTTGAGAGAATGGGTGAATGCTTTCAAAGAGTTCAGATTGGAGAGGTTAACCAACCCACTTCGGATCATTTTTCCCTAGCGTTATTTCTCGGAGCATTGAAGTGAGGCCCATCTCCCTTTAGATTTGAAAATATATGGCTTGAGGCTCCGACTTTCAAGGAAAATGTGAAGATTTGGTGGGAGGAGCAAAATCCGACTGGTGGGCAGGTTATAAATTTATGGAAAATTTGAAAGGGCTTAAAACTCGTATCCTGGCTTGGAACAAAGAGATCTATGGGGATGTGAGTGATTGGAAAAATGAGATTCTCCATCAAATTGTGCAAATTGATAAAGTGGAGGAACATGGGTATATTTCTTCTCAACAAAAGGAGGGATAGAGTCAGATTAAAGGCTTCCCTCCTGGAATTGATTATTAGTGAGCAAAGAATGTTGAGTCAAAAGTGCAAAATTAACTGGTTAAAAGAAGGGGATGAAAACACGTTCTTTTTTCATAGATGGGTTTCAACCAAGAAGAATAGAAACTCACACTGGAAAGTGAGGATGGGCGATTGCTAACCATGGCGAGGGATTGAAGAGGAGATCATTGGCTTCTTTGAGAAGTTATACTCGGATGATTTAAGCCCTCGATTTACGATTGAAGGAATTAATTGGATCCCATCTAATAAGGCAAAGAAATTCGTAAGGCTATTCAAGGTATCGACTACCTCAAATCCCCAAGTCCAAATGGTATGACGGGGGAGTTTTATAAAAAAAATTTGGAACATTTTGAAGCTGGATTTAGTAGGGGCGTTCCAAGAGTTTTTTGAAAATGGACTTATTAATGCACAAATGAAACTTATATTTGCTTGACATCTAAGAAAAATAAAGTTTCAAAAGTTAGAGATTTTCGTCCTATTAGTCTAATTTCCTCCTTATGCGATCCTCATGGCTTCTAAAACGATGGAGGAGTGGAGAGCTAAAAGAAGAGGGGGCTACTTATTGAAACTCGATCTAGAGAAGGTGTATTATAAAGTGAATTGGGACTTCCTTGATGCAATCTTAGATTGAAAGGCTTTGGGAGAACCTAGAGGAATTGGATCAGGGGTTGCATTCAGACCACCAATTTTTTAGTTATGATCAACGGTAGGCCAAGACGGAAATTTGCCGCTTCAAGTGGATAAGGCAAGGGGATCCTTTGTCCCCCTTCCTTTTTACCATTATTGGTGATGCACTAAGTCGTACGAATCATTTCTGCCTGGAAAGAAGAATTCTAAAGGGCTTTAGAGTTGGGTGAGATTTCCCACCTTCAATATGCCGATGATACAATCATTTTCTTCTCAGATGATGCCTTCGTTCTTAAAAGATGGTGGGAGATTTTGAATCTGTTTTTGGTGGGTTCTGGCCTCTCACTAAACCTCTCCAAGACTTTGTTGATTGGGATTAATGTGCAAGGAGGAAGTTGATCATTTGGCTGCTGGTTTTTGTTGTAGGTCTGAGATGTTGCCAGTCAATTACCTTGGGTTTCCTTTAGGGGGAAATCATCATAAAAACACCTTTTGGGAGTTGCTGATCAACAAATTAAGAGCTAAATTGGACATGTGGAGATGTCTTCTTCTTTCTAAAAGTGAGAAGGTTACTCTAGGTCAATCCGTTCTTAATAGTCTTCACATCTATTACTACTCTCTTACGGGCTCCAAAGAATATCACAAGTTCTATGGAGAAAATCATTAGACTTTGTTTGGAATGATGGTATTTACAGACCGGGTAGTAATTTAGTTAAGTGGGAGTGGACAACGTTGCCAACTTCCTTGGGCGGGCTGAGAGTTGGATCCTTCTTTTATAGAAATATGACTTTACTGACCATGTGGATTTGGCGGTTTACCCAAGAAGATAGCTCCCTTTGGAAGAAGGTTATTTCAAGCATTTTTGGAGTTTCTCCCCATGGTTGGATGACTATTGAGTTTAAAGGTAAAAGAGGAAATAGATCATGGGTGGACATTGCTATGAACTTCCCCTTCTTCACTTGATTTGTGAGGTTGAAGGTAGGTCATCTGAAAAATATTCGCTTTTGGGAAGACTCTTTGGTGAATCAAACCCCTCTGAAAATCTCCTTTCTAGATATTTATGCTCTTTCTTATAAAAAGAGAAGACTATTTTTTATTGTTGGGACAATGAGAATCAAACCACGGACTTGGGTCTTTGGAGAGGTTTGTTCGATAGAGAATTACATAATCGGGCTGCGCTGGTGGATAAGCTCTGATGCAGCTGGGGGGAGGGAGTTGACCAAATCCAATGGTCCCTTGAAGGATCTGGAGCGTACTCAAGTAAATCGACCTTTCAAACTCTTGTTGCTAGACCCACCAAGACTAATATGACTTTGACAAGCTTGATTTGAAAGCACAAATGTCCTAAAAAAGTTAAGGTGTTCCTCTAATCTATGGCCTTCAGAAGCTTGAATATTGATGATTGATTACAAAGGAAGTTTAGAGGGTGGGCCCTTTTGCCCTCAGGTTGTACATTGTGTTTAAATGATGACAACCTTGTGTTTAAATGATGAGGAAGCACTTGATCACTTGTTTATCATTGTGACTTGGCTTACCACTCATGGAACTTTTTGACTAGAAGCGTGGAAGTTTCCTTTGGCCTCCCCAAGAAAGTTGATGATTGGCTCATGGGAGGTCTAAACGCTTTCAATTTGAAAGGAAAAGCCAAGGTGGTTGAAGTTGTTCTTTGAGAGCTCTTTTGCAACATTTGCAAGGAAATGAATGCTAGGTCTTTCGAACATAAGTCTTTACATTTTGAATCTTTATGTAATCTTGTACAAAATTCTTTATGTAATCTCGTACACAGTGTCGTGGTGGATATTTTTATATGCTAAATTCTTTTTATAACTATAGCCTCTTGATGATTATTAGTTGATTGGAAAGCGCTTTTGATGTAGTGTGAGAGATGAGAGAAAGGGTTTCCTCAACCCCAACCCTTTGGGGCTATCTTTCTTCTTTTGGAATGAAATCCTTTTGTCATCTCTTATCCCAAAAAAAAAAAAGGATATACTAGAGCATAGGATTATCAATTGCATTATTGGTCAATTGTTTCCAAGTCTGACGTGGTTTTAATCTCTTAGGCAAAGTACTTTGTTATGGCGAAGCCTTGATTTCTTCAAGTTAAAATTTTGAATTTTTTCATCGGCAACTTGGCCAATCTAGATTACAATAAGATTTGCTAGAACACAGGAACACCGATTGTATTTTCAGTCATGTGCTCATCAGCGATTACAGGTAGGTAAGAGTATTCCTTACATAACAATCTGACAAAGAACGAATTGCTTGATATGAAATGGAGGATCAAGATCTTATCTAAAAAAGAAATGGAGGATCAAGATAACTTTTGGGGAAGGTAAGGAATTTGTTAGGAACTGAACACTGAAATATATATTGCAATATCAAAAGAAACTACAATATACTAATAGCCTTTCGAGAGGGCTAATTCTCTCCCAAGAGTCCCACAAGGGACATTGCTACTAAAATTCTCCACCCTTTCTAAGACCCCCTAACTTCTCTACTTGTAACCAAGACTCCTTAACTAATTACTAATACTCTGTCACTTTTAATCTAATACTAATCTCTCAAATATACCATACTAGTATCCTCACATTACCCTACCCTCCAAAGACACCTTGTCCTCAAGGTGTGCTTACAAACATACTCTCTAAATTGGGCAACTTTTTTTTAAAAAAAAAAAAACACAGAACTCAACAGCCTAAGTGATCAGCATTCCAACAGCCTGTTGTGGCGACGGTGATGAGCTGGACTAGTTGGTAGTGACTCTGCAAGCGGCGGTGGCAGTTGGTGACGCTACAGGCAATGACGGTTTGTGGTGCTGCCGGTGGCAGTTTGCGGTGCAGTGGCGGTGGTGGTTTGTGACGTTGCCGGCGACAGCAATTTGTAAGCTTGTCCCGTGAAGATGGCAGCGGAGTAGTAGGAAAACGGTGGCTAGGGTTTTTCACGTGAAGATGAAGACAAGCTGGCTGGACCTTGTGTTTAAAATAAAATAAAATCCAGCCCAAAGCCCAATCTTGCTTAATAGTTTCTTTTTTGTCTTTGGCAGAAATTAGGCCTCATTTTTATTTGATTTTGGCCCATTAATGAGCCTACTCCTCCCCTTTCTTCTGAATTCTTCTCCAAGCTGCCCACCCACGAATATTTGGCCCACTTGATTCGGGCTAGCTTCTGTTACCCTATTCTTCCATTCGTGTTTGCCTTTCTCCACTGTCGTCTGTTCGTCTTCCTCTAACCGGTGTTTCCACCCGGCTTTCATCTCTGACCATACTGGTCCTTGCCGCCGACCATGGCTTCCAACTAACCTTTGTATCTTCTTCTCTCCATTTTCTTTGTGATCATTTGCCTCCTCTCAACCTTTGCCGTCGTCCAAGCATCGCCCCCTCCACAACTTCACTTCTTCCCACAAGATCTTCATCGATCGTTTTCTCTTCAAAATTGCAGCTCTAGTTTTATCGAATCTCTTTCCAGCCCCCATGTGCATAGCCTTCGAATTCCACCCTTCATTCATTTGTCGTTTTCTCTTTCTAGTTTTCTCCCTTGCTCGTTTTGCTCCGATCTCCATCTTCGATTGGCCTTCTAGCTTCTTACAACTTTCACGTTGTTCACACGGCCATTGCCCTGACCACCCAGCCTTTGGCCGATAGTTCTTGTATGTGTCCATGGATTCTGTGCTCGAGAACATTTTTGGAATTCCTCAAATGGTTTTCCCTCGCATTTTCGAAGGTAGTGATGCGTACGCTCGACGTCTCCCTGCAACTCTTCGGCTTTGCTTTCGATTAATCTTTTTTGCTCCAATCAAATTGCGCTCTCTTTTCTTCACTGCTTCCTCCTCTTCCTTCTTTCGTTTATGTTCTCTTTCTATCCGCATTTCTTCCAGTTTCTTTTGTGATTCCTCGAACCCTTGCCGAAATGCTTTCAACACTTCTTGTTTGATCGCCAACTGTTCTAACTTCAACACTAACTCCAACACACGATCCCACTCCATGGTCAAAATTGATGCTCTGATACCAATTTGTTAGGAACCCGAACATTGAAAACACACTTAGATATATATTGCAATATCAAAAGAAACTACAATATACTAATAGCCTTTCCTGCAGATCGTTTTTTTCAGTTTCTGGTCAATCCCTCCCCCGTTAGAGAGTCTATCTTAAAGCTCCGAAGGTCTTGTTCTTTGCTTGGCAGGTCATCTTGGGTCATGTTAACACTTTTGATAGGCTTTCGAGAGTGAAGGCTCCTGTGGTCGGTCCTTTTTGCTGCATGCTATGTCGGAAGGCTGAGGAAAATCTCGATCATTTGTTATGGGATTGTGAGTTTGCTCGCTCTGTCTGGAGTCTCTTCTTTGAGGTCTTCGAGTTTCATTTTGCGAGCCATCGCCGTTGAAGGGATACGATCGAGGAGTTCCTCCTCCATCTGCCGTTTCGGAAGAAAGGAAAGTTCCTTTGGCATGTTGGTGTGTGTGCTATTTTGTGGGGTTTAGGGGGGGAAGGAACAATAGAATTTTTAGAGGAATCGAGAGACATTCTTGTATGGTTTGGGATAATATTAGATTTCATATTTCCTTATGGGCCTCGGTTTCCAAGGCATTTTGTAATTACCCTCTAGGTCTTATTTTGTTAGATTGGAAACCCTTCATTTAGGTGGATTCTCCTTTGGGGCTTGGTTTTTTGTATGCCCTTGTATTATTTCATTTTTTCTCAATGAAAGCTCGGTTTCTTATCAAAAAAAAAAAAAAACTAATAGCCTTTCGAGAGGGCTAATTCTCTCACAAGAGTCCCACAATGGACACTGCCACTAAAATTCTCCACCCCTTCTAAGACCCCCTAACTTCCCTATTTATAACCAAGACTCCTAACTAATTACTAATATGCCCTCACTCTTAATCTAATACTAATCTCCCAAATATACCATACTAGTATCCTCACAGAATGCAATTGAGGTTGAAATGATAAATTGTTTTGCTCTTTAAATGGGGTAAATAAACATATGATTGCAAGCCAAAACAGGAATGTAGATGGTCCTTGTCCTGCCTGCCTAATATTATGTTACATTGGATCCCTTGTTTGTGATTGACCCTACTTCTGTCTGGTTGTAGGCAGGACAAGCTTTTAATTATCCTGATTTTCCTATTGCTCATTGACCTGGAACTGATATCAGGGAAAAGCACCGGAGTTGAAAACTTGGCAGAATGCCTGTTTCTTGATTTGTTTGATGATGAATTTGCAAACTTCTTGTTGATGTAGTGTTTTCAAAATGCATATTCTAGATCCCGTTATTTCTCCTCTTTTATATTTAAGGCTCATTTAGCGCCTTGTTACCTGCTGCCTATATGAGTTAGTTTCTCCCTTTCTCTCATACAACCTAACCTTCCATCCTTGCCTCGGTGTAAGTGAAGCTCCAGCAGAAACCTCGTTATACTTTTTGTCACAGCAATTGCTCAGCTACCTCAACCAAATATGATTACATCATTGAGATGTGCAACTTGTCAACAATGTTCTAATTGATTTTTAACTGTAGTCAAATCACTTTTGGACGTTTTATCTGCATCTGCTAATTCTGTGGGGTTCCAAGAAACACTTTATCCTTAAAATCTGGACCTCTTTGATTCCCTTCTTTGCCAACTTCTTTATTGGGCCAATCATTTGTACGGTACTGGCTAGTGGTCAATTGACCGTTTTTCAAAGTAAACCTAGACCAAAAAAACTTGATGTTCTTTGTAGTCCATTTGAAAAATTGCTAATGTAATTGTTTACTTGTTAAGAAATATAGTTGATTGATATCACCTTTATGAACACTTGAATCGATCATTATTCCAAATCTCTACTGCTAATCTTATTGGCATTGCATTTTCTTGTCAGGGTTTGAGTGCCGAGAAAGACAACTTAGACATAGTACAGCATGAATGGGTCCTACCTAAGTTTGAGCATCGTGCTGAAGCGGTGTTGAGAAAGTTTGTCAGCTGATCAATTTCTGGCTCACAGGTCTTCTTCTTCGGGTTCTCTGCTAATGTATTTCTTCATTCTCTAGTATATTTTCTATTGTTATTACGACTTAGGTACTTTTTTTTGGGGATTGTTGTGAAACATAGAAATCTCTTTTTATTGGCCATGGACGTTGTAATATTAAATTATTTTCAGTCAACTAATAGGCTAATAGCATTTGGGATCTTTCCATGTCATGTACAATCAATTCTTATAAGAAAGATGGAATGCAATAATGATGTTGAAAATCTCTTGGAGGGCATATAAGTCTCTCTCTCTCTCATACACACACACACTCAGAATATGAATCAAGATAGAGGCCATATACTGTGGAAGAAAAACTAAGCCAGTATGAGAATTCCCCCCACCCACATTAGAGTGCAAACAAAAATACCTCAGGATTAAGGACTTTATGGTCTTATAAGAATTTGCTAGTTCAGTTTATACTTTTGAGTGGCGTTGGACTGAGATTGGAGATCTCAACTCAATGCTTCGGAACCTACAAAATCTTTACCACCATTTCTCCTTTCAAAATGTCAATAGTGTCTTTGAAATGACTTTCCGTAAGATATCATCACGAAAGAAAAAGAGAAAAAGAAGATTCGTTCTGCCAAACTCTCTATGGATAGCAGTGGCTGAAACCTTTTAGTAAAATGCTGATGGATCTTTGATTCAAGTATTCCTCCATGGTTCTCCCTGAAGAAAGCAAGCTCTTTCCAGTGGACCAACCATGTTTCTTCATTTATTGCCTTTCATTTGTCAGAATTCAAAAGAAGAGAGGGGGGGGGGGGGGGGGTCATTATACAATGTTTTAGTGTCCCCTAAGGCCATCAGCTTCCAATTTCTTTTCCTTTTCTTCTCTAAAAGTCATTAAAGGCAACATGATCCCAAAATTTGATATTCCTAAAGGAGTCAATTCTTATTGGAAATGGACCAGAAGACTTGCCAATCCAACTTGGACAAGGCATCATGAAAGCAACTTACCTCCTGCTGTTTGAGTTTTGATTATTACATGGTGCCAGTCTGTCATGTGGATATTATAGTTTATGTAGGTACATGGTGTGGCCATCATAAGACATCACTTATTCTTGTTCTTTAAATTGCACTTGTCCATTATACCAAACATGTTTGGATCCTAGTCTATGAACATATCCATTTCATGTCAATGCATTGATCTAATCACTTATTCTTTTAATTAAAGAATTAGCCAAGTTGGAATTGATTTAAAGAATGCGATTGTACTATTGGTGTTGATCCAGCCATTCAGGATGTACCTTTAGTAAAAATCTTGCTTTCTTTTCTTTGTTAAATAATTTGAATCCAGGCCCTGTTTTTAACAAGAGATTTGATTGAGTTGTTTGTGGAGCTTTGTTAGGAAGATGAGACTTCAAACACGAAAATATTTTGATGTATTATTGAAGAAGATAATAATTTGATGAATCAATTAAATAATTGATCAATCAATAGGTTTGCAAACTATTTTAATAATTCAAGGATATTTTCTTGATTGAAGTCTTTTTCAGGTTAATTGGACTATTATTGGTTTTTATTTTTCTAAAAATTTATTTATATATTATTCCCATCGTTTTCTTTGATTTTTTTCCTAATGAAAGCTTTCCTTTTCATAAATAATAATAATAAAAAAAAAAAATCAGGCCATAACAAAAAATTTATAAGTTTGAGTAATTGATCAAATTGAAAATTTGAAGGTTAACCTAGAAATTTGGTAGTTTTGGTTTGGATATAGTTTGAATTTGGTTCCTATGAATTTGAAAGTTTCAATTTAGTTGAAGCTCACAAATCGCCCCTAAGTTGTTTTTTATTCATTTGAAAAATCTGCATATTTTTCATCTATTTTTTCATAGCCATAATCCTTAATATAGTCAATTTATATAGGTTTAGTTTAATAGCAAATATCAACTCATTGCTACGTAGAAAAAGCATCAACATGGTAACAACAAAAACGATGATGATGAGATTTGATTATACTATAGGGGTCAAATTGAAACCTTTAAAATCCTAGGAACTAAATTGAAATAAAATCTCAACATTATGGGTAGAATTGAAAATTTTAAAATCATAGAGACTAAATTGAAATTGCACAAAAAAAAATCTATAATTTAACCAAGTTTAAAGTTTTACATTTTTTTTTTTTTTAATAATTAGCAAAAGTAACAGTTTGAAAAAAGATTATTTTACAAAATAATTTTTCAAAATACATCCAAAACACTGCTCTTAATATGAGTATTGTCTAGACAAGACTTGAGTAAAAATGCGGCTTTAAGGTAGATTTTGTTGAAATCACATCCTAAAATCTCAAGTATCCAAATCGACATTTATGAAATGCATATTTATTAAAACGTCCCTTTCCAAATCATTTTCATAGCTGCCTTCAAAAGTATTGTTTTTCATAAGCATCAAATATTGGTTATCATGGAAAAAGAAAACAAAAAATCAAATGCATTTACTCTCAAATATTCTTTTGATTGTTATTACTTTCCACGGTAGAAATTAAAATAAACTGTGTTTTATCAGTTTTAATATATTTTTATGTTGATTTTACAAATCTATTGAAAAATCATTCAAGTGTTATTTTCATCATTCAACTTCTAGAACATCTATTTTAATTTTTGAAATTTTAAAAATTAACCGTTTATATCCATAAATTTACAAAATATTTGTTGTAGTCTTCAAACATAAATAAAATAAAATTCATTTTGATCATGGTCATTATTTTTCTCCCTCTCTCATTACTCTTAACTAGTCTTATAGCTTCAATATATGTTCATGTTAATAGGTAAATATACACGGAAAGTCACGATACCCATCTCTTTAAATAATCGACAATAAATTAGCACGGAAGGAAAAAAATGATGATTTGTTCAAATACATTAGTTAAATAGACATTTTAATTTATTTAAATTGTCGAAAAATCATTCTAAAAAATAAATACAAAACCAGACATTTTGAAAATGAGTTTTTAGAACTTAAAATTATTAGATAACATGAGGTTCCATCTCAAAACCAACCAACAATGAGTGGATTAAACTCATGTATTTTATAAATTATGAGATATCTACTTATCTTTTCGACGTGGGATCTTAAAAAAAAAAATGAAAAGAAACATAAAATAGGAAATATAAAAATGTAAAATTGAGTTTTGAGTGAGCAAGCTAAAATATGCTGTCACGAACTGGGAAAATTTCTAGTACTACGGTAGTATATACTCCCTCCATTCACCATTTGACACGTCATTTAATGATAATTTAATAATATAATATTTTATTCCATGGGTCCCACATAATTCTTAAATGATTATTTGATGGCAAACAATAAATGGAGGTAGTATGGAAAAATTTCCATACTACGGTAGTACTAGAAATTTTCCCGAACGAACTTCGATGACATGGCACCGAATCAGGGCTATGAGATCCGTCCATCAGTAATATTTAACATCATGATGTAATGGCCTGGCAGAGTGGTCGGGCCCCATGTTGTTGTAAAATGTCTGACACGTGTCACTCCATTATTGGTCAAAGGACGGTCGATTCCTTGGGTGGGTCCCAGCCTCACCGTCCTACTTTTCATCGACTTTTATGTGTTGTGCGCTTGGATCGGCAGTAGCTTCTTCTCTCTGAAGTGGGCCCCACGATGAATATTCTAATTTTTAAATCTGTATGCGAAATTACTGGTTTATCCTTCTCAGATGTTTTCATTTGTTCTCCCTTTTCTAAACAAAAAAATTGTTATGCTATGGTTTTATTGACTCTTTGCTTGTATTATTGTTCCCTTTTTTTCCTTTCTCATACTTTAAAATAAAATTATATCAACACTTTATTTTGGAAATTTTTTATAATATAAAAGGTAAGACAATATTTATATGAAAATGTCGATTGAAATATCGATGCACGTAGAAATTTGAAAAAAAAATAAAAATTGATGAAAATAGTTTGAATTATCAAATGAAACTTTAGTTGTGGCTCAATTTCATTATAATGGATCATTTTTAACAATATATCTAAAATATATGTACAATATTTATATTAAAATGTCAATGTTAAAGACAATTTTAGAAAAATTATGTCAATTGATAAACATAATTGTCCATTGCAAATGAAATCTATAATCATTCAATCAAATATAAAGTGTTTTATCCAAATGTAAATAAAGAAAAAAGGAAGTTAAAAACAAAATGATAAAAAAAGGGAAAAATACATTTTTGATCCCTGAGTTTTGTGTTAGGTTTCATTTTAGTCCCTAAGTTTGAAAACTCGACATCTTTGATTTTGCTTCATTTTGGTCCATCTGTCCAATTTTCCATTTGTTATTAACGGAATGCTAAAGCGACACCTATTTTTATTTAAAAAATTATTTTAAAAAATTTTTAAAAATTAATTTTTCTTTTTTCCTTTTTCTTTTTCTATTTTTCTTGTTTCTTTTACTCCATCTTCTTCCTCCACACTATTTTTCTTTTGCCCCACAAACCCTAATCCCATAGTCGGTTGTGTCGTTGTCGTCCGCTGGTACCACCACTGCTACCATCTACTGGTATCGTCGCTGCCGCTTTTTTTTCTTCTTTTTTCTTCTTTTTTTGTCCATCCATTCTTCTTCTTTTTTCCCTTCTCCTTCTTTCTCCCTTTCTTTCTGTTTCTTTTTTTAAAAAAATAATAATAAAGTCTGTAATAAATTGGGTTTCTCCTTCGTTTTGGTCCAGGTCGATGATATCTTTTTTATATATATAAATGGAAAATAAAGGAAGAATAAGTAGGGAGGGAAGAAAAAGATGAAAATGAGGAAGTAGAAGAAGAGAAATGGGAAAAAGAAAGAAAGAAATTTTTTAAAAAAAAAATTGGCTAGCAAGCAACGTTAGACGGTATGATGATGGTGGTGAAGAAGAAGAAAGAATGAAAGAAAAAGAAGAGGAGAGAGATGAAAAAAATGAAATAATAATAATAATATTTTTATTAATTTAATATTTTTTTATTTTAAAAATTAAAAACATTTTTTTAATAAAAAATAGTGTCACGTCAGCAATTCGTTAGTAATTAACGAAAAATTGGACAAAGAGACCAAAATGAAATGAAATCTAAATCTTGAGGATTAAAATGTCGAGTTTTGAAACTTAGAGACCAAAATGAAATCTAACTCAAACGTGGGGACCAAAAGTGTATTTTTCCTAAAATAACAAAACAAGTAAATAAAATAGAAAACAAGAAATTAAAAAAAAAAAAACAAATGGTGAAAACGAAAAACGACAAAAGAAATAAATGAAAAAAAGAAAATTGAAATAAAAGAAAACAAGTTAAAACTTAAAAAACGGGAAGAAAAACTTAAAAATTTAAAAGAAAAATGAAAAAGGAAGGTTGTCTAACAGACTATCATGGGACATGAAACAGTAAATACTTAATTGACATTATATATATATATATATATATATATATATATAAAATCTCGACGAAATGTCGATGAAATCTTGAAATTTCAAACAAAATTTCGAGATTTCATCGAAAAAGGGGAAATCGACTTTTCTTTCTCTCGATATGTTGAATCCTCTAACATGTCAACCAAAATATGAGATGTGATTGTCGCTATCATGGATAGAGTTTGATTTAATCTTTATTGTTTTAAAAGTTTGATTGACCTTTAAATTTTAGTTTATACTGTGATTCGCTAGACAATCAATTTTTTATTATCTTAAATCACTGCGTTGGTTTAATCGATTTTACCTAAAAAAAACAGTCCGGATCCTTTTAAATTCAAGAACAATTTCTAATTCCAAAATTGGGCTGAAAATTAAAAAATAATAAAAGATTCCTGGTACCAGTACCACACCACTCACGTAATGAAAATATATTTTTAAAAATTATTGATAAAAAAATTTATCTTCTTCTTCTTCCTTCTTCCTTTTTTTCTTTTTCTTTTTTCATAATTTATTGTGGGATCATGGTCACGGATCAAAGCGATGACTGAGATCTGACGTGGCACAGTAGAAGGGCGGCAGAGTGGGTCCCATATCACGAGCATCCGATCTGGCAGACAGCTACATGTGGGCCCCTGGATTTATCATCCAATTGAATGGAAAAGGGTCGGTTTTCCTCTCTACCCGAAAATTCGCCAAATTGGGAAACGGAAAAACGAAAGAAAGAAAAAAAATAAAAATAAAAATAAAAAAAGATTGCTAGCCACGTCAGCAGCGGGACCCACAAAGTGGGGCCCACATTGGTGTGCTAAGATCATTGCCATCTCAAGTGGGCCCCGGTTTTTCGTGCTGGATGGATCTCATCTTTTCGTTTTTTTTTTTTTTTTTTTTTTTTTTTTTTTTTTTTTTTTTTTTTTTTTTTTTAAGGTTTGGTGGTTAATGTTTAGAAATTAGAAAAAAGGTGGAAAAAGTAATTATCAAAGTATTACACTAAAATCGCTTCATTTATATAATTCTTTTTATTGACTGAAAATAAATTATCTTATTCATGAATTTTATTTAAGAGAAAAGAGAAAGTGATGTACTAACTGCTATTTAATTTTATTTAAAAAATTGGTATAATAAGAAAAGTATAACTATAGCCATTTAGCTTTAAATTTATAAAAGTAATGGAACAATAATTTTACCTTTTGTGTTTAAGAAAATCAGAAAATGTTATATTAATTCAATTTCTTTTTTTAAAAAAGTGCTGATATCTTTTTTTAAAAAGATAATTTCTTTTAGAACACAGTGGAAAATTTGAACTACACAAACTTCTAGTCACTAATAAAGCTAGTCACTAGTATAAGCTTTATCCTAGTTGAGTTATACTCGTGTTAGCTTAAGAATTTTTTTTTTTTTTATTTATTTTTTTATCAAGCTATTTAAACCAAATTGTGTTTTCTTTTCAAATTTAGTTCTTAATTTGATTTTGGGGAGAAAGATGTACCTTTTTTTGGAACTGGATTAGAACTTTTATTAATAAGAAGAAAATCCCTTTTGGAAAACAAAAAGTAATGTATTACACGAAGGGACTTCCAATGTCAATTTAATAGAGTGAAGTTGGTAAAATTAACTATATATTAACAATAGTATTATGACGGAATACAAAATACTATAATTATTCTCCCTTTCACAAGTTTGAGCCAGACAAGTTAGAAAGTCACAACGAAAATAATAAAGAGAGAGGGGAAAAAGAGAACGACACTGAAAATATACTGGTTCGTCCTAAACTCAAGACTATATCCAATTTTCTACAACTACAGGTTCTACTATAATGAAGATTACAAAAAGCCTAATGGCTCATGCTCAAATTGACCTCCAAATAGTCCGATAAAAACTACTTGACTTCCAAGTACAACAATCCGATAGTTTGGTGAAAGAACTCCTTCACTTGACAAGGAATGGTTGTCAATACAATTTGAAATTCACTCTCAAGTCTCAACAACACTACCACTTAACACACTCAAAAGACTCTCAACAGTGGTCGAAAAATGCCTCCAAAAACCCCCCCTCAAAATGTGAGGATATTTATAGAAGTAGTTATAGCGTCTTGATGCTGCTCCAAGCGCCGAGATGCTACAACATTGGTTGAAGGAAACTTGTAGCTACCATTATTCGCGCCTACATGACGCTGTCCAAATCATCTCAATGCCACAACTCTTTATAGCGTTCTTCACCCACTTTTTGTGGTAGCACCACGTCTCAACGCTATCCAATTGATTTTCGCAACAATATTTTGGCTCCAATATTTTGGAGTTCATGTTGTATCTATAGAGCTAGATTTTGGTAACGACCTATATTATACTGTTTAAGGATTGAAGAAAGCAAAGAGTTATTGTAATTGTTGGTGCAATAGAGTATGCACGAATAAGGAGTTGCTCTCAGTAGAAATTTCTAAAACAAAGGAACCGAGCACATGAAATGAAAATAGATATTACATTGAATTGATAGAGTATTATTTCTATATTTCCTACGAAATTAACAGGGTGCATGCATTCTCCTATATTACTAGTTCATTTACTAGAAGTATTCAAGACAAAAAATGTTGAAAGAACTCGAGTAGAAAGTAACTTAACATTGCATGGCATTCAGGGATGTAAAGGAATGTTAGCATTATCAAGTGTCAAATTCAGTTTTCCAATATGTGGTTTGAATTTTGGGCTTTAGGCATTATACAATGACCTATGCGAGGTGTACAATTGGAAGTACAAAATCGAAGATATTTAGTACTCGTTTGATAACGTTCTTGTTCCTGTTTTTCATTTTTTAAGAAACAGACGTGTTTGATAACTCATAATTGTTTCTTGTTTCTAAATTTCTAAAAACGTTTCTAAAAAAAAAAGGTAAAATTTGAGAAACTACAAAAAGTTGTTTCTCAAACTTTGTTTCTGTTTTTTTTTTCTATCTTTCATGCATGTATCCATCTCTCTCCCATTTCTACATCAATTTTTTCTCTCCCTCTCTCTATTTTTTTTACCACTTCCTTGTTTTTTTTTTTTTTTTTTTTTTTTTTTTTTTTTTTATCTTTTCTGTTATTTCGTTCTCTTCTTCTTTTTTCTTTTTTTCTTTTTTTTTTCCCGTTATTTCTTTCTCTTTCATTTTTTTTATTATTTTCGTTCTTTCTTTCATTTTTTTTCTTTTTTTTTTCACCTTCGCCGACCAATTGCCACTGTTGACCTCAGACTATCGGTCGCCGCTGACCTCTGCCAACCTCTGTCGACCAGCTGCCACTGTCAACCTTTAACTACCGAACGCCATCGACCTTTGACTATCGGCTTCCGCCAATCAGCTGCCACTGTCGACCTCTGACTACCGACTGTCGCCGACCTTTAACTACCGGCCTCTATTGACCAGCCGCCACCGTTGACCTTTGACTACCGGCCATTATCGACCTCTGTCGACCTCTGCCGATTGGCCGTCACCGTCGACCTCCGACTACCGACCGTCGTCGACCTTCGACTACCGACTGCCGTCGACCTCCGACTATCGACCGCAGTCGACCTTTGCTGACCGGCCTCCGCCGACCAACCGCCACCATTGATCTCCGTCTATTGCCCGTTGGCTGCCTCCGACCTTCGCTGACCACCCTCTGCCAATCGACCACCCTCATCGATCTCCGACTACTGACCGCTGCCGACCTCCGCCGACCGACAACCACCATCGACCTCCGTTGACTGACCGCCACCATCGACCTCCGATTGCCGGCCGCCACCATTGACCTCCGATTACTAGTCGCCGCCGACCGACTGCCACCGTCGACCTCCAACTACTGACCGTCACTGACCGCCATCCGCCGACCGACCGCCCTCGTCGATCTTCGACTACTAGCCGTCGTCGACCTCTGCCAATCGGTCGTCGCTGACCTTCATCAACATGTCACAGCCAACCTCCACCGACCGACAACTATCGTCGACGTCCGACTACTGGCTGCCGCCGACCTCCGCCACCGACAACCTCTGACTATAATTTTAATGTATGTTATATATAATTTTTATATTTTATGTACCAAATTTTATTTCAACTAAAAATCAAGAAATGAGAAATAATTGTCAAATGTTTTTAGAGAAACAAGAAACAGAAATAGTTATCAAACATGTTTATGTTTTTAGTTCTTAAAAAACAAGAAACAAGAAACAAGAAACGAGAAATGGAAAACGAGAACGTTATCAAACGAACCATTAAAAGTCATGGAGTAAACACCACATACAAAAATAGATACTAATCATGTGGATCAAACTGATATAAAATCACAACACAACCCCGATATCGATGATAGGGATTCAATGAACAATGAAGAAGGGAAATTTAAAACAGCGATTCAAAATTTTGAAAAAGGATTTTAGAGTAGGGATATGAAAAGATAAAACTTGTTATAGGTAATTTTGGACCACACTGACGCACAAGGAGCTGACGAGGACAATTGGGCAGAGGTGGGACTAGAAAGCCGACCCAGAGGAAGACCGGACCAAAAGGTCCGGCCAATTTGGCCCGACCCATAATGGTCAGCCTCGGCATATAGCGGAGGTCGACCATTTGGCCCACGGGCGCGGGCCGAGCTTGGCCATCTCCCTTCGGTCCCTGATGTCTATGACCGCCCCGGTTTCGCTTGGTTCGTCCCGAAACACCTCCGGATTCTTAAAAACCCTAGGAGGATGAGGTCGGCCTCGGCCCATTGCCGAGGCTGCCCAGGGCCAAAGGCCCGGAGATCATTTGAAGTCCGCCATCGACGAAAACCCTAAGGGGAAATCTATAAAAAGGGAGACCGCACACGCATTCAGGTATGCCAAAAACTACACCCTAAATACATTCTATGTGTTTTCCGGCCAAGGCTAACTTAAGCATCGGAGTGTGTGTGGTCTACACCATACCGGTGTGCAGCGTTTGCTTGTCTTGCAGGTCACGTTTTTCCCGCTCATCTACAAATTCACTGTTGACCATCACGTGGAGCGAGGGGTAAATTCCTGAGCGAAATTTGACCATCAACAGTTGGCGCCGTCTGTGGGGAAGACGCTGACTAGCAAACGTTGTTTTCGATAGATAAAGTACAGCAGCGATGGAGCACGAAAATCAGCCAGTGATAGACGAGGCGAATCCCCTGGTCCGACTCCAAGCCCAAGAGACTGAGATTGCAGCAATTAAGGGGAGGATGAACGAGATGGGGCAGAACTTGGCCGAAATCCTTAATTTGCTGAAGAAGCCCGAGTCTGTGGAGCACGGGGAAGAGCATCTGCGCAGAGATCCCAAGAAGGGTAAAGGAATAGCGGATGAGGAGGTAGGAGATTCGGAGAGTGTAACCAGCCGGATGCACCATCCAGTAGATGGTCGGACCCGGAAAGAGGCTGGACCCAGCCACAAAAGGGTCCGCAGAAATTCACCGCCGAAGTATACAGGGAATAATGACAGGAAAAAGTTGGAGGCTCGGGCAAGGTCCGAGGCCGAGCAGGGCCAAAAGGGGCGAGAGCGGGAGCTATCAAAGTGGCTGAAAGAGGAAGACGACCATCGCGACTCCCAAAGAAGAACTGAGAATGAAGACATCGAAGGGCTGATTGGGCAGATGGAACCACCCTTCACTGACGAAATAATGGGGGGGGGAGGTGCCGCATAAATTTAAGGTACCAAACTTCCCACAGTATGACGGAAAGAAAGACCCGAAGCAGCATTTAGACGCCTATCTAACCTGGATGGATTTTCATGGGGCGAATGAAGCAACAAGGTGCCGAGCCTTCGCACTAACACTTACAGGTTTGGCAAGACAGTGGTTTAGCAAGATACCGCGGAGGTCAATCGGTTCGTTCAAAGAGTTGGCACGAGCATTTGTTACTCAATTTTTAGGAGCTCGGAGTCGACAGAAACCCCAGATCAACCTGCTGACAGTAAAGCAGGGGCCGCGGGAAAGTCTAAAGGATTACATTAACCGATTTAGCAACGAAGTTTTGCAGGTAGAAGGCTATGATGATGGAGTTGTCTTGACCGCTGTGATTTCAGGTTTGCAGGATGAGAGATTGCTCAACTCTATAGGTGAAAGCCAGCCACGAACATATGTGGAATTCATGACCCGAGCATAAAGATACATAAGTGTCGAGGAACTGCTAAGGTCTAAGCAGGAGGAGAGAGAGGGCCGAGGAGTTTCTGTAGCCGACCGGCATCAAGAAGACAGAGGAAAAGGACACCAGGTAGAAGATGGAGGCCGGAGCCGACATGAGCACTCCTCAGCCAATGGCCAAGGCCGAGCAGAGGCCAAGGAGCCGCAGGGTCGCGCAGAGCCAAAAACCAAGTATAACAGGTATACGCCGCTAACAGCTTCACTTGAACAGGTCTTGGCCTCAATACAGGATACCAATCTGTTGAAACGTCCAGAAAGGCTGAGGTCAGACCCAGACAGGAGAAACAGGAACAAATACTGCATGTTCCATGGAGACCACGGCCACACAACCCGGGAATGCATACAGCTAAGGGATGAAATAGAAACCCTAATCCGAGAGGGCTATCTCAAGGAATTCGTAGGACAAGACAGAGGGAAAAGACCAATACCGACAGATCAAGGTAAAGAAGGCAACAACCCACCACTTGAGATACGAACAATCCTGGGAGGACCATTGGGTGGAGAATCGAGTAGAAAACGAAAAGCAGCAGTTCGAGAAGCAAAGTTAGAGCCGAGAGAGCAAGGTATGTACTCACTCCTGCTCCGTGAAAACTCACTAAACTTAGAGTTTACAGAGAGAGAGGCTGCAGGGATACACCATCCACACAATGATGCGCTGGTAGTAGCCCTAACAGTCGCCAATGTCAAAGTACATCGAATCTTAATTGATGGAGGAAGCTCGACTGATGTTCTCTCAACTGCCGCGTTCGAGGCCATGAAGCTGGGAAGCGATCGTCTGAGGCCGAGCCTTACACCATTGGTGGGGTTTGGCAGGGAAAAGGTGAGCCCAAGGGGAAGCATCGAACTGCCAGTAACGTTTGGGGAAGGACCGCAGACAGTTACAAAATTGGTCAACTTTCTAGTGGTGGATTGCGTCCCAGCATACAATGCCATTCTGGGGCGACCAACCTTGCATGGGCTTAAAGCAGTAGCCTCAACGTACCACCAAGTCCTGAAATTCCCAACTGAAGAAGGGATAGGAGAGGTGCGCGGTGAGCAGAAGATGTCCAGAGAGTGTTACTTTATGGCGCTCAGGAATATTGACAAGAAGGGCCAAACAATGCCCGCCTCGGGAAATAGCCGAGGCCGAGCATTTGAGGGATCGAATCATCCTCTTCCAATGGAGCACTAATTTTCCTCTGTTATGTTTCCTGCCAAAAGTTTGTTAAAGTTTAGGTTTCTTTTATTATCAGCAGCAGAGTAGCAAGATGTAATCAAATCCATTTACTTGAAATAGAATGTCTTGAATTTCATTTGAAACAGCTTGCACTTGAAGAGAGGCCCGAGAAATTCCTAGGCCTCCCCAAGCATTTTCCCCAGAAGAGTGTACGCACCCCTGGGATGACCACGATGCTTGAAGAGAGGCCCGGGAAATTCCTAGGCCTCCCCAAGCTTTTTCCCCAGAAGAGTGTACGCACCCCTGGGATGAATACAGAGCTTGAAGAGAGGCTCGGAAGATTCCTAGGCCTCCCCAAGATTTTTCCCCAAAAGAGTGTACGCACCCCTAGGATGACCACGATGCTTGAAGAGAGGCCCGGGAAATTCCTAGGCCTCCCCAAGCTTTTTCCCCACAAGAGTGTACGCACCCCTAGGATGAACACAACGCTTGAAGAGAGGCTCGAGAAATCCCTAGGCCTCCCCAAGCTTTTTCCTCAAAAGAGTGTACGCACCCCTGGGATGAACACAGTGCTTGAAGAGAGGCTCGGGAAATTCCTAGGCCTCCCCAAGCTTTTTCCCCAGAAGAGTGTACGCACCCCTGGGATGACCATGATGCTTGAAGAGAGACCCAGGAAATTCCTAGGCCTCCACAAGCTTTTTCCCCAGAAGAGTGTACGCACCCCTGGGATGAACATAACACTTGAAGAGAGGCTCGGGATTTCCTCGGCCTCCCCAAGTTTCCCCAGAAGAGTGTACGCACCCCTAGGATGGACACAACACTTGAAGAGAGGTTGACGCATGCCCTCAGCCTCCCCAAGTCCCCAACTGAGTGCAGGCACCCTTGGGATGGAAAACAAGCAAGCAAACAATGTAGAGGAGCTGGTCGACCTCATGCCAAGGCCGAAGCCGACCATCCAGAGGCCAAGGCTGAGCTCCACCCTCAAAGGCCCAGGTACGAAGTTAGTTTTTCCTTACTCAAAAAATGCATATCCAAGATATTGAATACACATTTTGAGTGGGGGGTTGGGAATAAGGACAAACCGAGTCCATCATAATCATGGTCATGTTGCGATGATTTTGACTTTCCTTTCTTGCTTATTCAAGTTAAGATTACATTATGAATAGCGGTGGAGCTATTTTTAAGATTATTTATTTTCATTTTGTATAACATATGTCCATAGCTTTTCCCCATGGTACAATGCAGACATTTGCAAATTTAATAAAGTTCTTTATACTGTGTTTGTGCAAAGCATTTTTTCATAGGGTGTGGCGCATGTGGCCAGACGAGAATGATTCTTGTAGAGGCCAAACTTCCGCACTTTCCCTTGGAAAGAGACTAAACTCTTGCAGAGGTTGACGTATGCCCTCAACCTCCCCAAGTTTTCCCCAGAAGAGTGTACGCACTCCTGGGATGAACACATCACTTGAAGAAAGGCTCGGGAATTTCCTTAGCCTCCCCAGGTTTTCTCCAGAAGAGTGTACGCACCCCTGGGATGAATACAATACTTGACGAGAGGCTCGGGTATTTCCTCGGCCTCCCCAAGTTTTCCCCGATTGAGTGTACGCACCCTCAGAATGGATACAATAGAGCAAATTAGCAAGAAAAGCAGAAGAAATGCTCGGCCTCATGCCAAGGTCAAGGCCGAGCATCCCAGCTCCGAAGCCAACCCTCAGGCATGCATTCAAAGCAGCGTGACTGGTTCGAATTCTCAGTCACTTCACTTTTTAGCACAGCCGAAGCGCTCAAAGCCGCAAGGAGATGCTTAAGGTAGGGCTAGGCAAATCTATACATAAGCCTTATCGTGGAGCGAGCAAGCAAACAGCACAGAGGAGCTGGTCAGCCTTATGCCAAGGCCGAGGCCGACCATCCACCTTCAAAAGGCTAGTTGTGGATAAGCCCTGGATCTGGAATGAAGCACTCCGAATGACCAAGTACGGGCCCGGTGGGGGTTCGGGGGCAATGACCCCTAAGCTAAAATGGGAAAATGCTGTGCTCGGCCTCTTCCCGAGGCCGAGGTCGACCAGAGAGGCCCACCAGCCACTTTTGTAGTCTCTCATTTTTCTCATTTCCACTTCACCTAACCCATACTCAGGGAGTTTCTACTTTGTCCAGTTTGTCCTATCTTTCAGGATAACAAAGAAGTCATACATAAGTCGGCACGAAACAAGAGACGTACTCTTAAATCGGGCTTAAGGAGCTCAGCCTATAGCAGTAAGTCGCACCTGAATCCCAATTCAAGAGTAGGGGCTTAATGTTATAGGTAATTTTGGACTACACTGACGCACAAGGAGCTGACGAGGACAATTGGGCAGAGGTGGGACCAGAAAGCCGACCCAGAGGAAGACCGGACCAAAGGGTCGGGCCATCGGCCTCGGCATATAGCCGAGGCCGACCATTCGGCCCGTGGGCCCGGGCCTGGCTTGGCCACCTCCCTTCGGTTCCTGATGTCTATGACCGCCTCGGTTTCGCCTGGTTCGTCCCGAAACACCTTCGGATTCTTAAAAACCCTAAGAGGATGAGGTCGGCCTCGGCCCATTGCAGAGGCTGACCAGGGCCAAAGGCCCGGAGATCATTTGAAGTCCGGCATCGACGAAAACCCTAAGGGGAAATCTATAAAAAGGGAGACCGCACACGCATTCAAGTATGCCAAAAACTACACCCTAAATACATTCTACGTGTTTTCCGGTCAAGGCTAACTTAAGCATCAGAGTGTGTGTGGTCTACACCACACCGGCGTGCAGCGTTTACTCGTCTTGCAGGTCACGTTTTTCCCGCTCATCTACAAATTCACTGTTGTCCGTCACGTGGAGCGAGAGGTAAATTCCTGAGCGAAATTTGACCATCAACAAAACTAAAGTAGTAAAACAGGGAAATAAAACCGAAAACTCAAAAGAGGGTGTGTGTGGGGGGATGCATGCATATATAAATTAAAGAGAATTGTCAATCATACAAGCCCATGTTATTCTGCTCAAACACACACACACCAACTCAAAAGAAAAGATATGATACTGATATGAAACAACTCCTCCATTTTTATTTTATATATATATATAAAAGAACTTTGTGTATATTTTAAAAATGTAAAATATAGTTTTAACCCATTAATAATTGACAAAGGGAAAACATTTACAACTGGACAAACTGATGTCCTTATACTTGTGGCACTGAATTGAGGTGTCCTATTGCATAAGATTCTCCTCTCTCTCTCTCTCTTTCTCTCTCTAGTTTTATTTTATTAGTTTTGGCCATTCACTCTCTACTCTATAAATAGCTCTCACATTCATTGTTTCTTCATCTCATTTACAAAAACATCTCTTTCTATTCTTTTCCCAGCTCTTCTTTTCCTCTTTCATTTTTTGTGTTAAAACCTTCCTTAGCTTCTTCTTCTCCAATGGCCACTGTTGAGGTAACCCATTTTTTCAATCTTCTCTCTCTCTTCAAAAGTTTTGCATCTCATATATAACAACCTTCAGTCCCTTTCATCATCAACCACACATTTAAATTTCCTTCTAATTTAACTCTTAATTTACTAAACTTTACACACCAATTGGAATATGGACTCTTTATACCTGATGGATCCAATTGATCCAACCAAAAAAATTTACGTTTCAAACTTTTTATAATGTATATCTATTTATTGTTGAATATTTGATGGAAAAATTAGAAAAAAAAGATCTTTTACCTTCATTTTATATAGTTTTCTTAATCTTGAGCTAATTTACTTCTCCTTCCTGCATATGATCTTCAATTCGATCACTTCTTCATTTTTCTTTTCTTTTGTTTAATATTACAGCAACTGGGTTTTGCAGGTTGATTCAGCTCCAGCTTTGGTGGAGCCCGTGGAAGTGCCGGAGGAGGTGAAGGCCGAGGAGACAGCCCCGGAAGAACAGCCAGCCAGCGAAGAAGTCGTGCCAGACGTCGTAGAACCACCGCAACCTGAAGCTCCGGAGCCAGATCAGGTAGACAACGGTAGAGTCGAGAGGGAAGGAGGGGACAAACCTCTTATTTGTTCGCTAAAATTTTTAGAATCCAAAGATTATATATATAAAAAATGAAGTTCGTACGTAAAATTTTGTCCTTTGATAAAATTTCTGGCTTTGTGCCTGTAGGCAGCCCCGGCCGAAGCTCCGGTAGAGCCTGCTGAGGCTGCAGAGGAGCCCAAGGTTGAGGAGGAAGAAAAGAAAGAGGAGGCAGTGGCAGCTGAATCAGTGGAAGAAGAAGCAGTGCCAGCAGCAGAAGAGCCAAAGGCTGAGGAGCCAGAAGCCGCGGAGCCTGCGGCCGAACTGGCGGCAGCTGCAGTTGAAGAAGAGAAACCAGTTGAAGAAGAGAAACCAGCTGAGGCTCCAGCTGAGGTAGCAGAAGAGAAGAGCCAAGAATAGAGATCAGATGGAAAAATCCATTATTGGAGGAGGAGGGGGGAGACTATTAATTTATGATCTCAGCTTGTGGGTCAACTAGTTTAATTTTATGTGTTGTTTTTTTTTTCTTTTTTTTGGTCCAAAGAAATTTGATTTTCTATTGGTTTATTGAGGTTTTTGAGTGGGGAAAATATCTGAATTATGAAGAAAGTTGATGATGTATTATGGAGTACTTGAAGGAATTTGGCTACTGTATGGGGTTGAAGATGTTTTGATCTCAACTTCTAAGAGTTATATTAAATTTGATAAATATTGGTGTGTAGATCACTTGTGCTTTCCCTCCATTTTTTTTAGTGGGATAAAATATATAATTATTTCCTAGTTAGATTAGAACAATGAAATTGACCCTGAAATTTTTTAGAAGAGCAAAATGATGGTTTAAGCTAAGAACATCATCAAAGTTAGAAAATTGTAGGAAAGTTGGGAGGGAGAATGAAAAATACAAGAAAAGAAAAGGGTCAAAGATATGAGAGCATGAATATAATTTAATGACTAACTTTTTAGAATTAGTTCAGATTTATAAATTAGTGAATCATAAAATGGTTTGTTTGAGCAACTATAAAAGAAAATTACATCAGGGAGCTCCTTATAGATAATTTAACGTAAGAAAGTGTCAGTCTGAAGAATAGCTCAACTGGTAAAGTTAAGACATATATCATTTCCCAAAAGATTAAAGATTAAGAGTTTCACCTCTACGTATATTGTTGAACTGAAAAAGGGAATTGTAAGGAAGGATATTATTCCGATCAGTAAAACTTTTTATTACGATAAAAATGGAAGGATTGAGATGCTAGCTATTTGAACATATAATGAAGGAAAAGAGAGCAATTTCTTGTGTGCGTTGGACTGGACCCTGGGTTACAATTGTATAGTTTTATTTCAATTCCTTGTTAGTTATGTGAGTTTGATTCATTTGGGCCTTTACAAGGATTTCCCTATATTCAAAGCAAACTACTCGAGCTTAGACTCTAAAAAGGAAGAACATAATATACATCAAACACCCACCTGACGTAGAGTTAAAACGTAATGCTTGCCTTAGGTACCCTATGGTGCGGAGTTTGATCCAATAAATATGCAGTTTATTGTTTATGCCAACTTGAGCATAATTCAACTGACATAAAATGTGCATTCGACCAAATGGTTAGCTCACCCTACATATTATTGAACTAAATATGTACATGTGTGTAGAGAGAGAATAGGGTGCAAATTAAGACAACATTCTCACACTTCAATTGAAGTGATATAGAAAGCATCTCATTGTCTGTCCTTAATTTCACATAGCAACCAAAGCATCCAACAATTCATGCTTAAGTCTAGTCGGATTTCCTATTTTTCAAGGGCACCAGATAGACCAATATTTTTGGTATTTTCTAGACAAAAATTCAAATTCAAAAGATTCATGAGAATAAGGAAAAGAAAGATCAATTTTAAGAGGATTTTCTGCAAATAAAATAAGGTTAGGCATTGTGTTGAGGATCCCATATTGAAAAGATTAGTGGAGACCTCCCAATTCATAAGATAGATGAGCTACTCCACTCATTGCCAATTGGTTTTGAGATGGAACCCCATGTTATTTGATCTGGGATTAGAGCCCATGAAACCCAAACGAGTAAGAATGGTGAACCCAAAGTGACACCATCTTGTAAGAATGGTGAACCCAAAGTGACACCATCTTGAGGGGCATGTCATGGGAATGAAATCAGATGTTTGGAAATAAATGATGTCTGTGTGTAGGGTTACATGAGAATGCTATTAGAATTGCATTAAAAAAAGTATTTTTTTTCTTGCAATTACTTTCAATTATTTTATTACATTAGTTCATTTTAAATAATTAATTATTTTTAGTTCATTTATCTTTATTAATTTATTTTTCATTAATCAATAAATTTATTATATTATAAATATTAAACCTTAAATTTTAGGTGGTTGAGTTTATTTAGCAATCAATATTAATAATTATTTTTAAAAAATGTATTTAATAAAATTATACAAACCTTTATTTGTAATTAATTAATAAAATAATCCCATTGAAAGAATACTTATAAATGTTATATTTCAGAAATTAAATAGGATCAATTATCTTCCTCATGGTTTCATGTTCATAGTAAACCATACAAATACAAGATATACTGACATGTTAATTTGAAACAAAGATATTCAATCATAGCACAACAACTGTGAATGTTCATCCATCGCATGTCAATGGCATGCTAACCCAAAGTAGGAGTGAGCAGCGGTCAGTCGGGGTCGGTTTTTGGCCATAATCGCCGCCGAAAACCGACCATTCGATTTTAGTCGGTCGGTGGTCTTCGGTTTTTTATGGGTTGGTGACGTCAACCGACCGACCACACCAACGGTCGGTCGGTTTTGGTCGGTTTAATGACTCCGGCGAACTCGACGACGAAAAAGCTTGATTTCGTGACTCCGGCGAATTAGATAACGAAAAAAGTGAAATAAAGTAGAGAATAATGGAGAACTTCCGACGAAGAAGAAGGATCGGAGAGAGAGAAGATAGAAGAAGGAAGGAGAAAAAAAAATTATGCAACTTGGCCGCTATGTTCCAGCGAAAACGAAGTAGGTCCGGCGAAGTTTCTTGCTTCCGGCGAAAGTTTGATGATGGAGAGAGAGTAAGGAGAAAGAACCAAGAGAAGAAAAAAAAAGATGAAAATGGAGGAGAGATGGAAAGAGAGAATTCAGATGAAAGAGGGGAGGGGAAGATTAAAAAAATAATTTTAATAAAAAAGTAATTTTTAAAAAAATTTTAAATAGGTAATGATTACCTACTTGTAGGTAATGATTACCTACATTGTCTTTTCACTCTTTCATTTGTCATTTCACTCTTCTTAGTTCTTCCTCACGTTTTCGATTTCCCAGCCAACTTTTCTATTTTTTTTTATGTATTAAACATAAATCGGTCGGTGTGGTCGGTTCTCGCCATTTTAGGCGAGCCGACCGACCAACAGTTCGGTTTTGCACTGTGCAAAACCGACCTCCGACCGATCCCAACATAAAACCGACCGACCGACGTCGGTTCGGTCAGTTTTGATCAGTCGGCTCGGTTTTTCGGTTTATTATGCTCACCCCTAACCCAAAGTAAGGATATTACATCATCTGATAAGGTCATAAAATATAAGGGCACAAAAAATATAAATGCCCATACTTACCATGTTATAAAACCTCCTATCTGAGAAGGTCAAAAAAAATATAATGCCCATACATACCATGTTATAAAACCTCCTATTACATAAAAAGAGCCAACACTAATCAACCAAACTAAGGATCAACATTCTCTTGCAGAACCTCCATCATAAATTCATACCTTTCATCAACAAGAAGATTAAAGAAGTAATCAATTTGGGATTGATCTTTGGTGATAATCTTACCAGCTCGAACTCCCTGTCGAACACTCAATCCATCTACCTTTCTAATTTCACTTACTAATGAATTTCGACGTTCCTCTCTAATAGATTCTCGTTCAGCGACTTGATGATAAAACAACGCAATCTCTTGAATATTTTCATTAGCATTTGAAGGATGACTACTCACATACTTTGGGGCAAAGGTTCACGATGCTTACTGACTAGCGTGCTCCGAGACATTTATTGGGACAGAGAGAGATTCAACCTGAGTACCAGAAGTGGCTCACCAAGTTGTTGGGTTACGACTTCGAGATCAAGTATCATCCGAGTCTTCTTAATAAGGCTGCTGATGCTCTATGAAGGATTCCAACCGGAGGAAAACTTATGACTCTAGCTGTGCCCTTGCTGTTGGATGTTGACAAGGTCAAGGAAGAAGTGGAATCCGATGAAGAACTACAGAAAATTTTCAAGGTCGTGAGTGAAGATCCGATGAGCCATCCTAAATTCTCTATCGACCATGGGATACTCCACTACAAGGGTCGTTTGGTTCTGTCCAGTAAGTCAAGTTTGATCCCTACCCTTTTACAGACTTTCCATGATTCCGTGGTTGGAGGACATTCTGGTTTTTTGCGTGAAGGGAATGAAAGTCCCCACGCAGCGGAAGCGCATCGAAAGGACCTTATGTCGTATATTAATTAACATTAAAATACCGTTACGAAAAGGCAAAATAAACTTTAAACATACTTTAAAGTTGATGGAAATTGCTATAAACATGCTGGAAAATTAAATCTAAATTTATTTTCATGTTTTTCTAAAAAAACGGGAAAGAACCATTACAAACCTTCGTTGTAGACTTGACCGTTCTTCGCCAACGACGCTTCAACGAACAAAAACGCAGCAGCCTTCTTGTAGTTTCTTCGCTGGAAATTTCTTCTTCAAAGACACAATAACCACAAAGGTTACACCGGTATGTCTCTAAGTCTAGGAGGCAAAAGACTTGTGGGAGTCTTTCTCTAAGAGGGAGGCTAGAGAGAATTCTAGGGTCTTGTCTTGTGAGTCTAAGAGCAAGAGGGCTACCAAACCAATTAGGTCTAGTGTTCTATTTATAGAAGAGTGACCATGAATAAAATATTCAATTAAATCAATCTTTTCCAAAATTGATTCAATCTTATTCCTTATTTAATCAATCCAAGATCAATCAATTCCATAATTGATTAATCTTTTCCACAAATGACTAATTACTTCCATAAGTGATTAGATCATTTCCATAAATGATTAATCACTTCCTTAAGTGTTTAATTATTTCCATAATTGATTAATTCTCGGTTAATGAATTCCTTAATTAATTAACCACCAATTAAATATCACATATTTAATTTCCAGCCTTGAATTAATTAATTTGCCCAAATAGATTTTAGGCCTTAAAATTAATTAATTCATATTTGAACTTTTTCAAACTTCCATAAATTTAATGTGACTCAATTTATATTAATATTTGAATTTCTTCAAATATTAATTTCTCTCATAATAATATATCAATATATATTATATTGTTTCCCTTAGTAAATTGAACATTTTCAATTTACATTTATTACTTAGTTGCCTCAAATTACTTTATGAGCTACCAGTGGGACCTAATGGACCTGCAGATCAGAAGCTCCAAGGATGTGAGATTAATTGGTCAAACTCATTAACCAAATTAATCGATATTCATTAACTGTGTGTACATTCCACTATAGACTCACAGTTGCACTCTTTTCACTGCAGACATATTTTCTGTGTCCACGGATATAGACCAATATCGACTAGTTAGTCCTTCACGAGTGTCCGTAACACCAGCTGGGTCAAATTACCGTTTTACCCCTGGGTTACTTCTATTTCGTTAAGTACCAATTCTCCTCTAATGAACAACCTGTTTGTGGTCCAACCATCAAACAGAAAACCCTCTCGTGCTATTGAGAGGGTAGGGCCCTTTGTTCAAGACTCGGAGTCACCACTTAAGGGAACACTCATCTGCTTCCCTAAAGTCGGGAAGGAGTGAATTCCATCTTGTACGATTATGTTCCCAGCTCCCCACTCGGTCTTGTCCCCAAAATGGTAGGCTTATTGAGTTGGCGTATTGGCCACTCTCACCCATACAAATCAAAGGACAATCCCTCATGAGCAGGAGTCCATAATCAACTCAGGATTAAGACCAAGTTGTCTAGGTCGTCCTAGTGAAATAGAAAACCAACTAGTTAACGGTGTTATAACAAGTGGTTACTATTTCGCGGTCCGGTCTTATGCAAACTCATTGCATAGGATACCCCCACTCGCATGTCTCCTACACGAACGTGTTGGTGATAGGCAAATTGCTAACCGCAAGCGCACGGGTCAAGTAATAATAAAGTGTTCGTATAAACGAGTGTCGTCCTCTGGATTGGATGTTTAAGCAAATCAAGTATTGTGAATTATCTTGCCCAATTTTATTTAGGGATCAAAAAGTGATGAATGAATGATAAGAAAACCAAATCAAAGCAAGTAAAAAGTGTGGAATTTCAATTGGGAAAACTACTTAGGGAATTGATTTCGCCGATTTAGTTTAGGATTGATTTTAAGGAATAAGTTATTATGCACAATGAAATTATGAGCCAAAGACCCTTTAATCACAACTACCTCTCCCGAGTATAATTGATTCACATGCAAATTAACCAACTTGATATCCCTATCTAAGTTTATTAATCATGCAAGGCAATGAGATCTTTTAACCAATTCTAAAGTTAATCTAAAACCGTCACGAATTAGAAACTAAACTTTAGTCATGCAATCTTGAGTAAGTCTAAATCAAATCCCCTCTCCCGAGCTAGATTCGAAACTTAAATCATCCAACTAATGGCCAATTAATTGAAAGCATTAAATCAAGATTACAAACATAATAACATTGCACAACTTAAACCATAAATCAATCCATAAACACAATCAACTACATCAATCCCTAAGCTTACAAGTTTAGCTACTCATGATCAAAATTACAAGCTCAACTAAACATGTAAAAGCCATCAAAATCTAACTAAAGTGAGGGAAAGAAGAATTAAACTCGTTGTAGGCCGAGACCGAACGTCCCCGTCACGATCCCCACGAACAATGGGTTGATTTCCGAATTTTCCCTTTTGCTTCAGCCTTGAATTGCTCTGTTTTGCCTCTGTTTACGGCTCTAAGAAGTCCCAAAATTGGCCCCCCCAAAAACCTAGCCGAAAAGAACTATAAATACTGATTTTTCGTCGTAGCGTCGAGACGCTATCCAGACAGCGTCTCGACGCTGCCTCTAAAACACGCGCGTCTGGAATGGAAATAACGGTAGCGTCGAGACGCTATTGTCACAGCGTCTCGACGCTGTGACATTGCCGCCTCTTCTAATTAAGGAAAACCAGCGTCGAGACCCTCCAAGAGTGGCGTCTCGACGCTGATGGGCAGAATGCCCTCTCTTGGCTCCTTGTTGCTTGAACTTTCCGGTTCTTTGGCATATTTTCACGTCCCGAACACCCGATTAATTCCAATTCCACATTTTAGCTCTAATCATCGCTTTCCTACAAAATAAACAATAAAGCACAATAAAATGGCCCAAAAATCATAAAAGACTAGCTAAATTAAATAAGTAAAAGTAGCTAGCTATGCTCGCTATCAGTTGGATCATAGCGTTTGTATCAAATACAAAGTGGGTCGTATCCATAGTGTCACTAGGATAAGGCACCCAGTCTTATCCCTATACTATAGACCCTTTAGGCTGTTTCTTGAACAATGATCCTCATATGTTGCTACATATAGGTCAAGACTCATATTACAGCCTAGGATGTCTAGTTTATTGGATTAGGGTTATTTTAGGCAAAGACAAATATAAAATAACTAATAACATTTAATGGAAAAAATATATCAATATTATTTCATTAATATCCGGTCAACGGTTACATTCACTATCTACGAGTTTTAGGGCATAAAACCCAACAAACTCCCACTTGAGCTAAAACACTGGTTAGTGGGATGTAAATGCAATAATCTAAAGCTGGAAATGTCATGTATACTAAAATAATACAATGAACTAGGGCATCCTTATACCCATTATACATTTCTTCCACTTGCCCTAGATTAGATGACATACATATCTCGTAGACCTAGACCTTCTAGATGACCCTCAAACACTTTAGCCATGAGAGCCTTCGTAAATGGATCAGCGATATTGTGCTCTCAAGCGATCTTAGTGACGATCACATCTCCTCGTTGTACAATCTCCCGTATCAGGTGATACTTCCTCTCGATGTGTTTACCCCGTTTGTGGCTTCGAGATTCTTTTGAGTTGGCTACTGCCCCACTGTTGTCACAGTATAGTGTTTTGGGCACGTTCATATTCGGAACAACTTCCAAATCAGTCAAGAACTTTCTAAGCCAGACTGCCTCCTTAGTTGCTTCGCAAGTTGCTACATACTCAACCTCCATGGTTGAGTCTGCTATGCATCCTTGTTTGATGCTTCTCCAAACTACTGCTCCTTCATTGAGGGTGAATACTGACCCTGATGTTGTTTTTCTTGAATCCTTATCAGCTTGAAAGTCAGAGTCAGTGTATCCAGTAAGAATCAAATTCTTAGCTCCATACACAAGCATGTAGTCCCTCGTTCTCCGAAGATACTTGAGGATATTCTTAACCGCTCCCCAGTGGTCCAACCCTGGATTAGACTGATACCTACTGACTACTCCCACTACATAACATATGTCAGGCCTAGTGTAGAGCATAGCATACATTAAGCTGCCAACAGCTGAGGCGTAGGGAATGTGTCTCATGTTCTCAATTTCTTGAGGTGTCTTAGGAGACTGTTCCTTAGACAGGTGTACCCCATGTCTGAAGGGTAATAATCCCGTCTTGGAGTTTTGCATCGAATATCGAGACAACATTTTGTCAATATACGTTGCTTGAGACAGTGCTAGCGTTTTGTTCTTACGATCCCTAATGATTTGGATTCCAAGAACATATTGAGCCTCTCCCAGATCTTTCATTTGGAATTGGGCTGCTAGCCATTTCTTAATGTCAGTGAGGTATCCTACATCATTCCCAATGAGTAGGATATCGTCTACATAAAGTATTAGAAAAGCTACTTTCTTTTTGTTGATTTTCTTGTACACACAAGGCTCATCAACGTTTTGGTCAAAACCAAAAGATTTGATCGCAGTATCAAATCTAATGTTCCATGATCTGGACGCTTGTTTCAATCCATAAATGGATCGATTGAGCTTACAAACCTTTTGTTCCTGACCTTGGGCTATGAACCCTTCGGGTTGAGACATGAAGATATTCTCTTCAAGATTACCATTCAGGAAGGCAGTCTTGACGTCCATTTGCCATATTTCATAGTCATAATATGTGGCTATGGACAAGAGAATTCTTATGGACTTTAACATGGCTACAGGAGAAAAGGTTTCCTCATAGTCAACCCCTTCCTTTTGGGTATAACCCTTTGCCACCAGTCTAGCTTTGAAGGTCTGTACCTTCCCAGCTGCATCTCTTTTTCTCTTATAGATCCACTTACACCCTATGGGTTTTACCCCATCTGGTTGATTTGTGAGTTCCCATACAGAATTGGAGTGAATTGACTCCATTTCCAGGTTCATGGCTTTGACCCATTCATCCTTATCTTCGTCATTCATTGTCTGTCGATAAGGCAATGGATCCTCAATGCCATCATTAGGTATGACAACCTGAGTTTCAGTTAAACCCAAGTAGCGATCAGGTTGTAATACATCCCTCCCACTGCGTCGAGGCATTCTCAACGTTTGAGATGAATGGGATGGATCTGAAGAACTAGTTCCTTCATCAACCCTTGTTGAAGGTCCAGCTTCGTCAAAAACTCTTGGTGATTCTTCAGTAGCTTCTCCTAATATTATTTTGCTACGTGGTTTATGATCCCTCATGTGGTCTTCCTCCAAGAAGGTGGCGTTTGCCGATACAATCACCTTATTTTCTTGTGGGTCGTAGAAATAACCACATCTCGTTTCTTTAGGGTAACCAATAAATTGGCACAGTTTTGAACGAGGTTCCAGTTTCTTAGGATTTGTCACAAGCACGTGTGCTGGATAACCCCAGATGCAAAAGTGATGCAAACTAGGTTTACGCCCCTTCCATAATTCGAAAGGCGTTTCAGAAACACTTTTCGAGGGAACATTGTTCAAGATGTGTACTGCAGTCTCTACTGCATACCCCCAAAACGAGCTAGGCAATTGAGCATAGCTCATCATTGATCGAACCATGTCTAACAAGGTTCTATTTCTCCTTTCTGATACACCATTTTGTTGAGGTGTACCAGGGGCTGAGAGTTGGGATTGGATTCCATGTTCTATCATATAATCCTGGAATCTTTGATCCATATACTCCCCTCCTCGATCAGATCAAAGTACTTTAATTGATTTACCTAATAGGTTTTCAACTTCAGCGTTAAACTCCTTAAACTTTTCAAGGGCTTCAGACTTATGTCCCATTAGGTACAAGTAATCATATCTTGAATAATCATCTATAAATGAGATGAAATATTCGTACCCTCCTCGAGCTTTTACATTCATTGAACCACAGAGATCCGAATGTATTAACTCTAAGGGTTCTTTGGCTTTGTAACCTTTTCCAGAAAAGGATCTTTTGGTCATTTTGCCCTCGAGACAAGATTCACAAGGTGGTAGTGAATCATCTTCTAACTTGCTTAGAAGTCCATTCTTTACCAAATGACCGATTCTATCGATGTTTATATGACCAAGTCTAAGATGTCAAAGATGTGTATTGTTACTTGTTGGAGAAATCCTTTGCCTTTTTCTTTGAGTTTCAGCAGTTTTAAATAATTCGTGATTTAAAAGTGCTTTGTTTTCGGTTGGTCTTAAGACAAACAAGTTATTTTCTAATTTGGTTGAACAAATAAGTACACCATTCTTATAAATGAACGCTTCATTCATATTAAAAGTAACTGTATACGATTGTTCAATCAAACATGAAATAGAAATTTAGTTCCTCTTAATCTTGGGAACAATTAACAAAGTTTCTAAAAGTAAGAATCTATTTCTAAAAAATAACATCGCAGCTCCTACTGCTTTAGCTGAAATGACTTCTCCAGTTCCGACCCTGAGGAGTGTCATTTCCCCATCGTTCAACTGCCGAAAGGAATTATTTTCCTGAAAAGAAGAGCAAACATGATTAGTTGCTCCTGAATCAAGTATCCAGGTAAACTCATCATGTTCTACTAGGCATGTTTCTAAAACTAGTAAATCAAATTTACCTTCATTTTCCTTCTTTTCCTCAGCAAATGTGGGAGAATTCCCCTTGTCTCCGTTTTCCTTCTGAATCTTATTCAAAGAAGAATTCTGAGATGCAGCTTTAGATTCAGAGGATGAACCCTTGGAATGAACAACTATTGTCTCATCTTTCATTTGACCCTTGTTTTCCAGAAGGGATTGATAGAGCTGCAGCTCATTTAAGAGACCGGTCAAGTTGTACATTATCTTGTTTAGTATCACATTGCTGCGAAATTGTAGAAAACTCTTCGGAAGAGATTCCAAGATTAATGCAACCTGAGCTTGCTCATTTATGACCGCCCCGTATGTTTCTGCCATATCAAATTGGACCATCATTTCCAGGACGTGTTCCCGGATAGATGTGCCTTCTTTCATGCGACAGTTGTAAATTCGTTTGAGAGCATCATAGTGGAGTTTTCTGGATGTTTTTCCAAATATCTCCCGAAGAGAGTTCATAATCTCTCTTGCTGTGATCATGCTCTCATGTATCTTAGTCGAAACTTCAGATAAGCTAGCTAAGATATAGACGCGGGCCTTATCATTGGCCTTTGTCCAGCGGTTATAAGCATCCTTAATTGCTTAGGATGCATTACGAGCAGGGGCTGGAGGACAATCCTCCGTTAAGACGAACCGCAGATCATCGACAACAAGAAATGTATTCAGGTTCGATTTCCACGTAGCGTAGTTTTCGCCGGTTAATTTTTCACTTTTAAGCAGAGAGACTATTGATGAAAACATTGCTGAAATTTAAACAAACAATGACCGTATTAGTTATCTTTGCCTTAACCCATCATACAAGCAAACAATTGCACACAATCCAATCAATTTAGCAAAACAAGCAATCACAGAACCCTAAAACTATTGATTTAGTTTTGCAACGATGTTTTAGCGGTTTAGAATATCAGCCACCGAAGGGTGATCAGGTACTCCTCCTCTGAAATGAGACATTTCTCAGCTAATTCTAATTCCAGAATAACTCATATTCCTATAGACATTAGCCACCGTTGTTCGGTCAAGGATTTGTTAACATTTTTAACTCATCCTTGTAAGTGTAACCCTCCCACTTTCAGATCTCAGAGGCACGCACCAACAGGCTACCGAAGGGAAAGACAACTGTTGGTAATTAGCCTAAGAGTTCCTATCCTATTCAGGAGTTCACGATGTTCCGAATCTTATGATCAGGCCCTCCGAAGGGATGGGTGCGCCAGGACAGCCTGCAGGCGGATCATAGGACTCTCACGGTGTGAACTAGGGATGGAGATTGAGGGATACGTTGACACGTGTCCCGCTCCCACTTACTCTAGACATTTTTCCCATTCACCTTGTTATTGATTCATGCAAACACTTTCCGAAGGGAGGCCGCTCCTAAGGCGACTCGAAGCCGAGCATGAACCTCACGTTGTGAATATAGGGACGTAGGAGCAAAACTTGATTTAAGTCTCGTTTTGTAATTTTCCTCCCACTGAAAATGTCCTAAGGTTAATTTAGGGTTGTTTAACTTAGATAAAATTTGGCTAAGTCAATCTATCTAAGTCTGATCCTATTATAACAATTATGGAAATGATTCAACCGCAATGTTTTAGGTGAATTAAACCTCTTTTAATAAACCCAACATTGCAAGTCAACATTACTATGGTTAATTCAACTCAAGGTTCGGGTCAGTTCCCAGGTAGGAGGTGTTCCGTAAACCGTCAACTTAAATACCCCCAATCTTAGACAGAACATTACCGGTGGAGTTCCCTTATAATCATAGCAATGTTTTTCCTACTTAGTCAATTAAAACTATTTTTAATTCTAAGTAAGAAATAATTCTAATCCTATTAGAAACTAATCTAGGTCTAATTAATTTTAAACAATTTAAAATTAATCCAATTTATCCTATGATCTTATGTTTGCATGCAATTCTTGATTGTAGATTGACGGTTTCTAATCATTAATATTAAAGAACTATTTCAAATTTTAATGATTAATCCTATAATCAAGAATCTAGGATTTAATTCATTTAACAATCTCATTCAAATTAAATAATTAAACCATACTAATTGCATCACATGAATAATATAACAATTATATTAATAACTATGGATGTTTCATGCTCCATGCAATATTGACTTTCTTTTAATATAACAATTATAAGCCAATCAAGAAAATCAATCAAGCATGCTGCATTTATCACATTAAACATAACTATTTATATTTAATCTAAGTAATGACATGCTTCATGCTTTATTATTTTTCATATAATTAATATACGCTTATATTAAAAAATATGAAAACAATTCCATGCATTTAAAACATACATTATAACAATTTATAATATATAAATAAATGCATGAGCATGTTTATAACCTAAGGTGGGATTAAAAATTCTATATGACATCCATAAAGCATATAAATAGCAATTGAACCGGTTAATTTTGGCCCCTAGGATAAAATACAGCATTAAATTACATTAATTTTAGCTAAATTTTATCCTAAAATCCTTCTGCAGCTCCAAAATTTGGTCTAGACAGCACGAACCGCCCTGAACAACCTCAAACCGACCTTCAAAATCACGAACCAAGCTGAAATTCAGCTGAACCGGACCAAATAGGTCCCAGCCCAGTCGAACCGGAGTGAACCGGACCGCCCACAAGTTGAACCGCGTCTTGTGGAAGACCTAATTCGCGCCGTCATCGTGACAGCGTCGAGACGCTTGCAACGCAGCGTCCCGACGCTGTGCAATTTCCTTACCTGAGCGCCTGTGGTATCGAGACAGCGTCGAGACGCTTTTGGAGCAGCGTCCCGACACTGTTGCGTCTGGAGGCAGAATCTGGGCAGAACAGCACGATTTCTTCGATTTTTCCTCTGATTTCAGCGGCGATTACTCCGATTTTTATCTCATAAAAACCTATTCTAGACCCGCACTTACATAGGACTCGATTTTACATAAAATACCCGAACACCGGGCCCTTACATGATCAAAATCACATAAAAATAAAATCTATGGCCATAAAATTAACCCAAACAGTTCAATGCAAACCGAACATACATTATGCATAAATCCCACCTATTAGAGCCTATAGCAAATTTTAATATCAATTAATAGGGACAACGATGGCTCTGATACCAATTGAAGGGAATGAAAGTCCCTATGCAGCGGAAGCGCATCGAAAGGACCTTACACCGTATATTAATTAACATTAAAATACCGTTACGAAAAGGCAAAATAAACTTTAAACATACTTTAAAGTTGATGGAAATTGCTATAAACATGCTGGAAAATTAAATCTAAATTTATTTTCATGTTTTTCTAAAAAAACGGGAAAGAACCATTACAAACCTTCGTTGTAGACTTGACCGTTCTTCGCCAACGACGCTTCAACGAACAAAAACGCAGCAGCCTTCTTGTAGTTTCTTCGCTGGAAATTTCTTCTTCAAAGACACAATAACCACAAAGGTTACACCGGTATGTCTCTAAGTCTAGGAGGCAAAAGACTTGTGGGAGTCTTTCTCTAAGAGGGAGGCTAGAGAGAATTCTAGGGTCTTGTCTTGTGAGTCTAAGAGCAAGAGGACTACCAAACCAATTAGGTCTAGTGTTCTATTTATAGAAGAGTGGGCATGAATAAAATATTCAATTAAATCAATCTTTTCCAAAATTGATTCAATCTTATTCCTTATTTAATCAATCCAAGAACAATCAATTCCATAATTGATTAATCTTTTCCACAAATGACTAATTACTTCCATAAGTGATTAGATCATTTCCATAAATGATTAATCACTTCCTTAAGTGATTAATTATTTTCATAATTGATTAATTCCCGGTTAATGAATTCCTTAATTAATTAACCACCAATTAAATATCACATATTTAATTTCCAGCCTTGAATTAATTAATTTACCCAAATAGATTTTAGGCCTTAAAATTAATTAATTCATATTTGAACTCTTTCAAACTTCCATAAATTTAATGTGACTCAAATTTATATTAATATTTGAATTTCTTCAAATATTAATTTCTCTCATAATAATATATCAATATATATTATATTGCTTCCCTTAGTAAATTGAACATTTTCAATTTACATTTATTACTTAGTTGCCTCAAATTACTTTATGAGCTACCAGTGAGACCTAATGGACCTGCAGATCAGAAGCTCTAATGATGTGAGATTAATTGGTCAAACTCATTAACCAAATTAATCAATATTCATTAACTGTGTGTACATTCCACTATAGACTCACAGTTGCACTCTTCTCACTGCAGACATATTTTCTGTGTCCACGGATATAGACCAATATCGACTAGTTAGTCCTTCACGAGTGTCCGTAACACCAGCTGGGTCAAATTACCGTTTCACCCCTGGGTTACTTCTATTTCCTTAAGTACCAGTTCTTCTCTAATGAACAACCTGTTTGTGGTCCAACCATCAAACAGAAAATCCTCTCGTGCCATTGAGAGGGTAGGGCCCTTTGTTCAAGACTCGGAGTCACCACTTAAGGGAACACTCATCTGCTTCCCTAAAGTCGGGAAGGAGTGAATTCCATCTTGTACGATTATGTTCCCAGCTCCCCACTCGGTCTTGTCCCCAAAATGGTAGGCTTATTGAGTCGGCGTATTGGCCACTCTCACCTATACAAATCAAAGGACAATCCCTCATGAGCAGGAGTCCATAATCAACTCAAGATTAAGACCAAGTTGTCTAGATCGTCCTAGTGAAATAGAAAACCAACTAGTGAATGGTGTTATAACAAGTGGTTACTATTTCGCGGTCCGATCTTATGCAAACTCATTGCATAGGATACCCCCACTCGCATGTCTCCTACACGAACGCGTTGGATCATAGCGTTTGTATCAAATACAAAGTGGGCCGTATCCATAGTGTCACCAGGATAAGGCACCCAGTCGTATCCCTATACTATAGACCCTTTAGGCTGTTTCTTGAATAGTGATCCTCATATGTCGCTACATATAGTTCAAGACTCATATTACAGCTAAGGATGTCTAGTTTATTGGATTAGGGTTATTTTAGGCAAAGACAAATATAAAATAACTAATAACATTTAATGGAAAAAATATATCAATATTATTTCATTAATATCCGGTCAACGGTTACATTCACTATCTACGAGTTTTAGGGCATAAAACCCAACATTGCGAACATACAAGCAGTTGACAGGGGAATTGTTTTGGAAGAAGATAAAAAATGAGGTAAAGAAATATGTTGAACAATGTAGATTTTGCCAAACCAACAAATCAGATTGAATCGCCCCAGCAAGCCTTCTTCAACCGTTGCCTAGACCCGACAAGATATGGGAAAATTTATCGATGGACTTCATTGAGGAACTTCCAGTCTCCCAAGGGGTTGATACTATCATGGTGATTTTCGATAGGCTCATTAAATACGCCCACTTCATCACCTTGAAGCATCCCTTTATAGCAAAAACAGTTGCAGCCCAGTTCGTGAAAGAAATAGTTCGTCTTCATGGTTTTCGAAGGTCCATTGTGTCCGATCGGGACAAAATATTCGTCAGCCATTTCTGGAGTGAGATGTTTCAGATGCAAGGCACTGAGTTAAAGAGGAGCACGACCTTTCACCCTCAAACGGACGACCAAACCGAGCGGGTAAATCGCTGCTTAGAAACATACTTGAGGTGTTTTTGTAGTGAACAACCCAATAAAGTGGGCACAGTGGATGGCTTGGGCAGAGTTTTGCTACAATACGACTTACCATACCTCTATCAATACTACCCTATTTCATGTAGTGTATGGGAGACAACCACCTTCCATAATTTCTTATGGGGATAAAAAGACCACGAATGACTCGGTTGAACAACAATTGATTGAAAGGGATAGGCAACTTTTACGATTGAAGGAACAACTAAGGTTGGCTCAAGAGAGGATGAAAAAACAAGCCGATCGTAACCGAAGAGATGTGGAGTTAGAGGTTGATGATTGGGTTTACTTGAAGATCAGGCCATACAGACATCGGTCCATCGCTAAGAAGAGGTGCGAGAAGTTAGCTCCAAGGTAATATGGGCCATATAAGATACTGCAGCGTGTAGGTAAGGTAGCGTACAAGTTAGAATTACCTTCCTCTACTTCAATCCACGATGTGTTTCATGTTTCACAGTTAAAGAAAGTAGTGGGCCAACCGATTGAAGTCCATGATGTGCTGCCTCCTCTCTCTGAATAGTTTGAATGGTTGATTGAACCAGTATCTAGGCTAGGAATTCGTTGGAATGAGGAGACTAACAGTGAAGAATGGCTTGTGCAATGGCGAGACCAACAACTGTGTGACGCCACTTGGGAAAATGTAGCAGACATCAAACTGCAATTTCCAAACTTCCACCTTGAGGACAAGGTGGATCTGAACTCGAGGATATTGTAAGACCTTCTATTACTCACGTTTATAAAAGAAAGGGCCAGATAGAAAAAGCTGAGAATCGGTTAGAGAGTGTGGGGGCCACTGGGACGTGGGAGTGAGGGTTGATTGGCTTTTAGGGGAGAGGGAATCATTGGGAAGGCAGGGAATGTTTTGTGGGCTTAGACTGAGAGTGGTATGAGAGGAGAGAACCAGCCTCTCAAAAGCTGGGAGTGTCTTCTTCTTGATTGTTCTTGTGTTCTTGTTATTTTCTACGGATTTCTCAATATAATCGGCTAATAACCCCCTCTGTCTATTGAAGAACTATCAGTAGAGCAGAGTTTGGGTCATATTCTCCTCTATCATTGTGTTGTTTGCTTGTTCTTCTTATTTTTCACAGGTTATTTTAGTTAGATACCTAACAAATTACATGTAAAAAACCTGTACTATAGACCTTTTAGGTTTTTACTTGAACACTGATCCTCGTATGTCCCCACATACTAGTTCAAGTTACATGTAAAAAACCATCCTACGGGCATGTGGAATGAGTCTTTGGTGCGATCCACTTTCTTGGAAGAGGATGCTACGGTCATCCTCAACATTCCCCTAGCTCCTACGAATAGAATGGGTGAGGTTATATGGAACCTTGATCCTAAAGGTATCATTTCAGTTCGAAGTGCATACCGACTAGGCGTTCAACTTCAAACTTGTAATGAAGCCTCCGGTTCTGATTATCAGCATAAAGAAAGGATGTGGAAATGGTTTTGGAAATCTAAGTTACCATCTAAAATCAAATTTTGTGGATGGAAGCTTTATAATGACATTCTTCCTACCAGAACAAATCTCATTAATAGGGGGATGAACATTAATCCTATTTGTTTTCTTTGCAGGTCCAAACCAGAAACAGGTACACACCTATTTTGGGAATGTAAAGTGACCAAAGGTTTGTGGCATCAATATTTTTATCATTCTAATATTTTTCTTGGTGATGACAGAAGAAGCTGGACAATAACCGACGACTGTGAACAATTTTGGAGGGGGACTAACGGAGACAAGATGGAGGAGAAGAACTTGAAGCAAAGTTTGATTATTTGTTGGCAAATATGGACATACCAAAACAACATTTTGCACAACAAAAAGTAGCCAGATCTCAATCAACTGATTCAGCACATTGACAAATATCTGAAAGAGTTCATAAGTGAAGAAGAGGCATACCAGGGCGACAGTAGGCGATCAAACACTGAAATTTCCGATGGTAGGCCTGCGTTGTCTGTCATCCCAGGGCAATGGCTTCCCACTCCAATAGGTCTTTTGAAACTAAACTGTGACGCGTCCTGGAACCCAAAGAAGAATTGAGGTGGGTGTTGGTTGGATTATTCGCTGGTGGGATGGGTCTCCGGTAACGGTAGGGTATCGACAAATCAACCGTCCATGGGCGATTAGCTAGCTAAAGGCAATTGCAGCGATCAAGGGCTTGAAGTCGATCTCGGTTCCATCACCATTAGTGATTGTCGAGCTTGATTTGTTGATAATCGTTCAACTTCTACCAGGTCAAAGTAAGGATCTCACGAAACTGGATGGATTTATTTGAAGAAGCTAAATACCTAGTCTTCAATAGGAATGTGTCTTCAATAAACCATGTATCTAGAATCCACAATACCATGGCCCATAAGCTGGCCCAAAAGGCTACTGAAACCAATTCTTCTGAATGTTGGTTCAATTATTTTCCATCCTAGATAATCTCTTGTAATGAGATTGATATTGGTCATGTAAATCACACTGGTGGGGGTTCCTGTCCCACAGGTGGATACCCAACAGGAGCGACTGATCGCTTTTATTTCCAATAAAATCAGGTTTCTTTCTAAAAAAAAAAAGTTTTGGATGTACCGTATTAAAAATAATAATAATAATAAAGTTTTAGAGACGTAATTAAGTCAAATTACTTTAATAAAAAAAGGTTAAATTATGGGTTCCTAAAATGCTAGGAGATATATGAACAAGGAAATTACAGCCTCTTTCAGAAAGAAAGAAAAAAAAAAAAAAAAAAAAAAAAAAAAAAGTTTTCATATGGATGGAATTCTTAAAATGATTTTGCAGCTTTGTAATCTCTTCTCATCGTTGAAGGAAAAAGGCGAAAGGAAACGACAGTGTTCTATGGGCTTCCATTTTTCATTGTTGCATGCTTCTTTCCCATAGCACTGAGGACCAAAGTTTTTAACAGGTATATATAATATGAAACCAATTATTTCTCATTTCTAACTTTCTTCTTCTATTTTAAATTCTAAGATAAAAAGTTGCTCATTTATGCTTCCCTACAACTCATTTGATTTCTCACCATACTTTTACATTTTATTATCATCTTATCAAATCCATGCATCCTTGAGTGTATTTTAAGACTTTTCATTTTGTACCTATTAACAATTACCATAATCTGCAGGACTTGTAATGTTATTCAGTTCCTATTGTTGATGTGATTCTAGATCTAAACAGTTTTAAGGTACTTTTATCTTTTCTTCTTCTTTGTAGTGTTTCGTCATTGGATTAGGTATGTATAATGTCTCCCTTGTGATTAAATGACTTATAAATATATTTATGAAGTTACTGTTCATAAGCTCATGATTTTTTAATAAATAACTTTTCATTTGTTAAAAAAATAATTTATTCGTGGGAAATAAGTAGGAGTGAGCAAAAACGAGCCGAATCGAACCGACTGGTTTGGTCCAGTTTTTTTTTTAAAATTCAGTTTCCTCAGTTCAGGCATGTAGAAAATCGAGATATTCGGTTCGGTTCTCAGTTCTCAGACTTGGAAAACTGAAAAAAACCGAACCGAACCGAATATCATACATTCATGTAATATAAGCTACATTCAGCCCAACCATTCATATGTTTACATCCAGCCCAGCCCGAGCCCAATCCATTTCCCAGCCCAAGCCCGATCCGTTTCCTAGCCCTTTCCATTTATGTGTTATTTTAATTAAAAAAAAACAAAACCTAGATCTTCGACCTTCACGAATCACGCCCACGCTTCCATCTCCTCTTAGTCCCCAACCCTCTCTAGTCTCTGCGTTAAGTTCTTCTTCTCCATCTTAAACGTCGCCGCCCCGCCACTTCTTCTTCTCCATCTCCGCCGCTACTTCTTCTTTATCTCTCACGCCGCCGTCGCCCGTGGTAATGTAACATTACTTAATGCTACTTCAAAGGCTTCTTCTTTTCCATCTCCGCCGCTACTTCTTCTCCATTTATTTTTTTTTGCTCTTTAGTTTTTGCCATTTGATTACAGTAGGAAGTTATAATGTAACATTACTTAATTTTATTTTTTCTGTAGAAAAATTTTTCTGAACTAGAGAGTCTCTGCTTTACAAGTCTGCAACAACTTTGAGTTAGAGAGACAGAGATAAACAACACACCAGATTCACCAATGTGAGAGTCTTCTCTTCAAGCAACTGCATTGTCCATTTGCATCTCTCTCTCTTGGTGTATTGTTTGTTTTCTATCTCTGGTTGAGCTCATAGATCTCGGTCCACCATGTGGAACACGGCTTCAAAGTGTTATTTTAAACACAAATGTTAGAAACTAAACTTGTGGCTTTGGTTGGTGGAAGTGGGGTGGTTTCTCTGGAGTTTCTTTGAAGGGAATGCTTGTTATTTTGGTTGTTACATTTTTCTGTTGATTCTGATTAAGGCTACCATCTGAATTTTTGTAAAGTATTTTACTTGTTATTGCATTCAGCTTTTCTAGTTATGTTTGATTTTTAATGAAATAATTCTCTGAACTTTGTGTTTGATTTTGTAAAAAACTCAAGTTTAGTTTCTGCCATTTGTGTTTGATTTTGTAAGTGTTAACATTTATATATTAATACATTATTATTAACTTAATGTCTTTCACGTTTTTGTTTTTTTTTTTAAATTGTTATTTATTTACAATGGAGGGTGCGAGTCAAGATACTACAACCCCTAGCATAAAAAACAAGGAGAAGAAAAAGTCACCGCTTGCTTCGCCCTCCCAACAAATTGCAAAGAAGAGCAAGCCAACTAATACCTCGAACAAAACTTCAGGTGCATGGGAACATTTTAAAAAGATTGAAGGTAGTTCTGAACATCCTAGGGCAAAGTGCAATTATTGTGGGGCCACATATGCTGACACTCAAAAGAATGGTACCACAAATATGTTAAAACACATAAGAACTAAGTGCAAAAAATATCCTGGAAGAATAAATGAGGCTAAACAAAAACTACTATGTTTTGCAAAAATAGAGAAAGAAGGACAAGACAGTTCTAATTTGGTTGCTACAGCTTTTAGCATGGAGAAATGTAGGCTAGCACTTGTTAAATTAATTATTGTTGAAGAGTTGCCATTTAGAGTTGTGGAATCAGAAGGTTTTAGCACTTGCTTGTTGCAAGAGATTGTCTTCGACTTTACATGGATGAAAAGAAAAAGTTGAAAGTCTTTATGGGGAGGAAAGATTTAAAGGTTAATTTAACTACCAACACATGGACCTCAATACAAAATCTCAATTATATGGTTCTCACAACACACTTTATTGATGATGATTGGAAATTTCAAAAAAGAATTTTAAATTTTTGCTTAATTCCAAATCATAAGGGAGACACCATTGGGAAAAAGATTGAGAAATGCTTGTTAGAATGGGGAATAGAAAATGTTTTTACTGTGACGGTAGACAATGCTAGCTCCAATGATGTGGCTATTAAAACAGAGATTTAATTGAGTTTGGTTCATGGTCCGGTGTAAAGTCGGTCTTATCCCTGAAATGGTAGGCTTATTGAGTCGGCGAATTTGGCCACTCTCACCCATATAAATCTAAGGATAATCCCTCATGAAAAGGAATCCATAACACACTCAGGATTAAGATTGAGTTACCTAGGTTATCCTATTGAAATAGAAACCTAACTAGTCAATGGTGTTACATCTAGTGGTTACTATTGATGCACAATTTACTTACCGCAAGTGTACGAGCCAAGTTATAATATAGTGATTTTTTTTAGATTGAATGTCGTCCTCTGGATTGGTTTCTAACTAGATCAATTAACATGAATAATCTCGCTCAATTTTATTTAGGGATCAAAACTAAGTGATGCAAGGAAATATAATGCAAGAATTTAAAAGATTTGGAATTCAATTGGAGGGCAAACTCTTAGGGAAGTGACTTCACCAATTGAGGTTATGAATTAATTACTTGGATGATTTAACATGCTATGTTTCATAAATCTAGGAATAACACAATTCATATTTATCTCTCCCGAGCATAAATAATTTTCTCACATGCAATGGATTCAATATCTCTATCTAAACTCATTAACATGCAAGACCTTAGGTCTAATCATTTTTAACGATTTCTAAGATTATCTTAAATCTCCCGATCTTAAGACTATCCTAGTTATGCATAACAAGGTCTAAGCTAAACCCCCTCTCCCGAGCAAGATTTAGACAAAACATCATTCAATTCATAGCCAATAATTTGAAAGCATTAAGAGAAGACTATGCATAAATGAAATCAAAACAAACATCCAAAATTAATCCATAACGCCCAAAGGCTACATCAATCCCTAAGAATTAAAGGTCTAGCTACTCATGATTCACGTTACAATATAAGCTAGAGATGATAAAAGCCATAACAACTACAGAATGGAAAGAGAAAGGTAAAAACTCTAATCCCGTTGATGCTGCACGTTCCCGTGACGATATCCTCGAGGTCGAATCTTCAATCCCGCTCTTCAAGCTTCCTATGGCTCCCACAAGAGGTCTCTAATCGGAATTAGGGCTAAAAACTCACCAAAATAACTCCCCTTGGTCGTAGCTAATTTCATTGTATTTATAGGAATTCTATTGATAGCGTCGAAATGCTACAGGGACAGCGTCTCGACGCTATCACTTTGCCGCCCATTATGTTTAAGGAAAATGCCAGCGTCGAGACGCTAGCCTCTTTGCTGTCATTCTTCAATTATGGAAAGTTTGAGCGTCGAGACGCCACAAGGGCAGCGTCGAGACGCTTGCTCTCGGGTTTGCCCATTTTGCCAAGCCTCTAACATTGTTTCTTTTCAGTTCATTGGCCTCTTTTCGCGTTCTGAACATCCGATCAACTCCATTTTCACGATTTAGTTCCAATAATTGATTCCTAGAAATAGAACATTGAAATGCATAATTTTGGCCAATTTAATCTCAAAGACTAACTAAAATAGATAGGGAAAAATAGCTTGTTATGTTCGCTATCAACTACTTCGCGGTTCAGTCTTATGCAAACTCATTGCATAGGATACCCCCACTCGCATGTCCACTACATGAACGCGTTGGATCAATGCGTTTGTATCGAATACAAAGTGGGTCGTATCACATAGTGTCACCAGGATAAGGTACCCAGCCTTATTCCTATGCTATAGACTTTTTAGGTAGTTACTTGAACATTGATCCCCGCATGTCTCCACATACAGTTCAAATTTCATAAAACAACCTTGGATGTTTAGTTTATTGGATTTAAGGTTAATTATTGCAAGACTAAGAATAACAAATTCAATAACTCCTTATTTAATAATTTCAATAACTCTTTATTGATGTTAATTAATTTGTTACATTTACAATCTACGAGTTTTAGGGCATAAAACCCAACAAATGCGTGCTAAAATCAAATGAGGGGTAAAACGGAAATTTAAAAAAATCATTAGAAATATTTTCCATATTTGCAATTTCTTTTAAAAGTTGTTATATTTTTTATTTCCTTATTTAACTTAGCCACCCATTACAATTTTCCTATTTGTTTCTTATGTATAACATGGGGACATGTACACTATTAATGTATAAAAATGTTTTAACATGAATATTTTCAAATTGTAGTTATTTAACATGTATCTGCTTATAGTATATTGTCTATAAAACTCAATTATCACACCTTGAACTTTTCAATCACCTATACATGATATATGAACTTGTTCATATATGATGTATATGTACCAATATATAGACTTTATGAGTTAATTTATTAATTTATTATTTTGAAAATAATCTTTGAGTTCCGATATTTTAAAATTTATGCAATATATGTTTCATTACTAAACGTAGTATAAAAAAAGAAAACGCAAACCATTGATTCTAATCAATGTACTAAAATTTTGTCGACATGTTAACATTGCAGGGTTGTATGCCCTAAAACTCGTGGATAGTAAATGTAACATTTGACCGAACATTAATAAAATGATATTGATGTATTATTCAATAAAGTATTATTGTTTGTATTATGTTTGTCTTGCCTAAATAACCCTAATCCAATAAACTAACATCCTAGGTTGTTGTATGAGTCTTGAACTGTATGTGAGGACATATGGGGATCAATGTTCAAGATATAGCCTAAAGGGTCTATAGTATAGGGATAAGGTTGGGTACCTTATCCTGGTGACACTATGAATACGACCCGCTTTGTATTTGATACAAACGCAATGATCCAACGCGTTCGTGTAGGGGAAATGCGAGTGGGGGTATCCTATGCAATGAGTTTGCATAAGACCGGACCGCGAAATAGTAACCACTAGCTGTAACACCGTTGACTAGTTAGATTTCTATTTCACTAGGATGACCTAGGCAACTTAGTCTTAATCCTGAGTGGGTTATGGACTCTTGTTCAAGAGGGATTGTCCTTTAATTTGTATGAGTGAGAGTGGTCTGTTCGTCGACTCAATATGCCTACCATTTTGGTGACAAGACCGAGTGGAGAGTTGGGAACATAATCACACAAGATGAAATTCACCCTTTCTCGACTGTAGGGTAAGTAGATGAGTGTTCCCTTAAGTAGTGTCTCCGGGTCTTAAACAAAGGGCCCTACCCTCTCAATGGCATAAGAGGGATTTCTGTTTGTTGGTTGGACCTCAAATAGGTTGTTCATTAGAGGAGCATTGGTACTTAAGGATGTAGAGGTAACCCAGGGGTAAAACGGTAATTTGACCCAACTGGTGTTACGAACACTCGTGAAGGACTAACTTGCTATTATTGGTCAATATCCGTGGACACGAAAATATATTTGCAGTGAGAAGAGTGCAACCGTGTTTCAATAGTGGAGTGAATCCACAATTAACGAACATTGATTAACTTGGTTAATGAGTTTAGTCAATTAATCTCATATTGTTGGAGCTTCTGATCTGCAAGTCCATTAGGTCCCACCGGTAGCTCATAAAGGGTATTGAGGTAAATTTACTCAGGGAGATAATATAATGTATGGAGATATATAAAGTTTATATTTTCATTAAACTTTATAATATAAATTTATTTTAAATAATTGATTCAAAATTAATTTATAAGAGAATTAAATATTTGAAGGAGTTCAAATATTAAATTTAATATGAATTGGATTCATATTAAAACTATAGGTTAATATTAATGCGCATTAGATGCATATTAAAACTATAGGTTATATGAGAGAAATATAATTGAATATGATTCGATTATGGGATTAAATTAAATATATGATGTTTAATAATTATTAATTAATTGGAGAATTTAATTAAATGAATTGAATTAAAACTATAGAATATGTGGGAGATATTCATTTAGTATGATTAAATGAATAAATGGATTTATTAATTAATTTTGATTTAAAATTATTATTGTAGGTGTTCATATGGCAAATGCCGAAGCAATTTTAGGATCGGAGGCACTTAACTACATCAATTTTAGAAAATGAAAACATGTTTTTTAAACCAAAGCAGAGAGCAGAATTGTAACCAACCTTTTGGAGACCAATTGAGCTACTCCTTTTGTTTCCTTTGATCACGAACGGTGTGTGGACCACCTCTAGTGTCTTTCTCGCTATCCTCCGACCTTAGAACGACTTGTGGGAGTCTATGGTGATAGGGATTGGAAGGGATATGCTTGAAGGTTCAAGCTCTAGAGAGTATTGAGAGAGTGAGTTTGAGTAGAAATTTTGGCAGCATAACATTACTCCAAAAGCCCATAGTTCTCCATCTTCTAATCCCCTACTTATAGAGGATTTTCATGCATCTTAGATTCACCAATGTAAGACACATGGAGAGGAGAATGACCTTAGTGGATTCTAGATGTTCTATGGAAATAACATCAAGATTGCATGTGGGAGGTGTTATTCCACTTTCTTCATCCATGCAAGAGTGGATTTAGTTGTGTAATTTCATTATTTCCATCCATGCAAGAGTGAAATTCTACTCTTGGATTTAATTTAAAATGCAATTCTCATTTGCCTTTCAAATTATCAATTAATTGAACAATTTCAATTAATCATATGACATTAATCAAATTAATTCATATCACCTAATTCAATCCACTAATCTTGAATTTCCATAAATTCAAGATTGAAATCTCTATCTCAATTTTAATTAAAAAACAACTTTTCAATTAAAACAATAATTAATTAAAAAATTTAATCAATTATGTAATATTAATTTAATATCATATATCAAATTAATACTATGCACCTAATATGAATCCCTATTCATATATATTGTATTTAAATCATATTTAAATACTTTACTCTCTCAATTAATAGTTTAATCCATAATTAAACTATTGTGTTGATAATATCGTATATAATCGACACTAATTCCCTAAACCGAATTTTGAAGGATTCAAACTTTCCTATCACTATGTTCTAAGGTATAATCCGTATGAGCTAGCAGGGGGACCTAATGGACTTACAGATCATGGTCTCCAACGATTTGAGGTTAACCGGCTAATCTCATTAACCTAGCTAACCAACATTTGTTAACTAGCGGGACACTCCACTATAGCCCAGTAGCTGCACTCCCCTCACCATAGATATATTTCTTTCCACCTGATATAACCATGATTAGTATGTCGATCCTTCACAGGTTGTTCGTAACTATAGCTGGGTCAAATGTCCGTTTTACCCTTATAGTACTTCTTGTTTCTTAAGTCCCACTGATCCTCTAATGAACAATTGGTTTGTGATCCAACCAACAAACCGAGTCCCTCTTGGGCCAATGAGAGGGCGGGATCCCTTTATTCAAGCCCCAGAGTCAGCACTTAAGGGAACAACCTCTCTACTATCCCTAATTCGGGTAGGAGTGAATTCCTTCTTGCTGGACTATGTCCCCAGCTATCTACCCGTTTCTATCCCTGAAATGTGAGGCTTATTGAGTCGGCGATGCTGAGCCACTCTCACCCATGCAAATCTAAGGATAAGCTCGAATAAACAGGAGTTCATAGTTAGCTCAAGATTAAGATCGAGTTACCTAGGTCATCGCAAGAAATAGTCAGTCTTGTCAGTAAACGGCGTTATAAAGCAAGAGTGACTTATTTCTCGGTCCTTGTCTTATACAAACTCATTGCATAGAACGCCCCCACTTGCATGTCTCTACATGGACAATTTAGGATCACATGGTCTGTACTATCTACAAAGTGGGCCACGTCTCATAGTGTCCCCAGGATAAGGTACCCAGCCCTATCCCTATACTATAGACCGTTTTGGCTATTACTCGAGCCTGGTCCACTTTTATGTCTCTACATAAAGCTCAAGTGTTCATCCTATAGCCAGGGATCTTAGTTTATTGGATTTGGGTTATTTAACGTGCAATTTACTTATTCAGTAACGACCTTACTGAATGAATCTCGATAACGACTTTATTAAACAAGTATATAATTCGTTTTAACATTCACTATCTACGAGTTTTAGGGCACCAATCCCAACAATTATTATTATAATTAATTAAATTATTTATTTTAAATCAGTTAATGAAATTGATGGGGACACGTGCTTTCTTCACGTTAGTCCTCCTCTCCCCAACCGTAGCCTGCACGATAGGGAAGTTGGAAACTTCTTCTCCTTTCTCTCTGACATGCGTGAAGGGCTTCTCAGATCATTCTCTCTGTATCATCTCTCTCATCCATGAATTCTCCATTCTAGAGAAAATTCTCCTAGAATTCTCTTTCCAAAAGAATTAAGGATCCCACTATCCTCCTCTACCAAAACCCTTAGAGAATACTGGTGAGATTACTTTTGGTGGTGTCACTTGGATTTTCAAGAGAAGGTAAGTTCCAGAGAAGATCTTCCTCCCAAAAGGTGTTGGTGAAACCCTCCAGAGTCGACAACGAAGGTTTGAGAATTTCTTTTTCTCTGTATAAATTTTAATCTAGGATTAGATCTTAGATTTAAATTAATTCAAAACATGTTTAGCCTTAGAAATACAGTAGATTATTATGAATGTTTTCTGTATGTTGTTGCCAGCGTATTAGTATTTTAATCCTTAATTAAAACTGAGCAATGGTCTGGTATATTTCCGCTGCGCAAGGGCTTCAATCCATGCAAACATTTCTATCGATAATTTCACATGTCCATAGGTTCAACATCGGCATGAGGGGTAAATCAACATTTCCATTATACCATGAAGAAATCGATAAAATATAAACAAAATAACGACAACATATGACTAATGTGAAAATAAAATTTTAACTTATTTTAAAAACGTAAAAAAATTATTTATTTATTAATTTTTTTATTTTTTTTGTTTTAAATATTTGGTTTTATTACAAGTTTAGTGCCTAAACTTTTAGGGTTTTATCAATTAGGTCCCTATAAACTTTCAAAAGTATCTAATAGGTCCATGAACTTTTAATTTTGTTTTTAATAGGTCCTTGAACTTTAAAAATGTCTAATGGGTCCCTAAACTTTCAATTATGTGTCTAATAGGTTCTTGATATGTTTGATATTTTAAAAAATTAACCAAGCTACTATATATAAAATTGAATTTTATGCCTATTGAGACTCTAAACTTCCAATTTTGTATTCAGTAGGCTTGTGAATTTTAAAAAATGTTGAGTAGGTCAATGATTATTATTAGACACATGGATTAAAAGTTGAGGGATCTATTGGACTCATAAGTGAAAGTTTAAGGACCTATTAAAAACAAAAATGAAAGTTTGAAGACTTATTTGAAACTTTTTAAAGTTCAGGGATTAAATTGACACAACCCTGAAAGTTTAGGGACTAAACATGTAATTTAACCTAAATATTTTTTTTTTTAGAAATATCCATCAACATCGACATTTTTTTTAATATATTTTCATCGACATTTGCATAAAATTGATACCTTGATATTTTTGTCAATATCAACCATTTAACCCTTATTCTAATTCATATCTACGTTTATCTATAATTAAGTTTGAAATAAAATAAATTAAATTAAATTTGAAATGGGGGCAAAAATGTAACAAAAACTGAGTTGTTAAATTTGGGCAAATTTGAAATAAAAATTGAATTTTGATAGGGGTATCTACAAGAATAGGCTGAAATCAGCCCATATATTTCACTTTTGTCCAAAAACCTTGAAAATATCATTTCAGTCCAGCCCGTTTTAATTAATTGTAGCCCATTTACCAATTTGACCCTATGATATTCAAAAAAAAAAAAAAAAAAGATAGAAAAGGAAAAAACGATTCCTATATTGCATTTGAAATATATAAAATAATATAAAACAAAAAAGGAAAGAGAAAGGATTTGAATTTTCTTCCTAAAATTGTGCAAATCAAGCATGAAAGTGGTTATCTTTCCTATTTTTTTTTTCCCCATTTTCTCTCTTCTGCCATTTGTTCTTCAAGAATTTTTTACCATTGCCGCCTCCAATCTTTTGCTTCTGGGTTCTTTAGCTACGGGTAAATACTCATTTTTTGCTTCTGCGCTTTTTTTTTTTTGGCTACTGGAAAATAGTGTTTTTTAGTTTGGGTTTTCAAGGAACGCAAGCATCTTCCCCCTTCCGTCTTCTGTGTTTTTGCTTTTAGTCGTTTTACTACTGGAATTTTGTTCCTCGATTTTCATCTTCCCCGATTTTTATATGGATTTGTTGCTCTTATGTTACTGGTATTTTGCTACTGGAAAATAGTGGGTTTTAGTTTAGTTTGGGTTTTAATGATCTACAATAGTGGTATTTTGCCATTTTGCTACCAGAAAATAGAGGTATTTCACTGGCATAGTTATTTCATATGGAACTTTCTTAGTCACCTAGATGCTCTTTCTTGGAAAAATACTTTTTCTTTTCTTCTGCATCTTCTACGATTCCCTGTTAAATACCCGGTATGGATTTCTAAATACCGGGTATGGATTTCTAAATACCTGGTATGAATTTTTAAATACCCGGTATGAATTTTGAAACTTCTCCGTAATTAGTTTTGGTTGCCTCAAATTTTAGTTTTTTAGATAAATTCTCACTAGCATAGTTATTTCATATGGGGTATGAAATTCGTTTATTCATAATTCTAACACATACATTATAATACTGTACCGATATATACCACTTACAAGCACGTATGAAATTCATTTATTCATAATTATAACACATACATGATAATTCTGAACCAATATATACCACTTACAAACGGGTATGAAATTCTTTTTTTCATAAGTCGATTATATATACCACTTACAAACAGGTATATGAAATTCGTTCATATCCAAAAGAAAAAAAAATACAAATATTGGTTAGAACAACTTATATATTATCGAATGAAAAATATAATATTGCTAAGAATATTGGGTTAATGGAATTAATGAGAAATGGAAGCCGATTTGAAAAGAAAATGAAACATTACAAGAATTAAAAACATTTGAAGAAAAAAAATGAAAGGGCGAAAAATGGTATGAGTTCGATCTGTGGTGGAGGTAAATTGACGAAAATCAATTGCAGGCGAGGTTAGAAAATTGAAAATGGGAAAGGTTCAAACCTGGAGGAGCTATGACTAAAATGGAAAATAATTTGTTTGCCATAAAAAATGGAAGGCGAAAAAAAATTGAATAAATGGCATGAAAAAAAATAATTTGTGCGCATAACGTACTACCGTGAAAATAAAAAAAATGGAAAATTGCTGTGAGATTATTTCCATGATTGAGCATAGAAACTTCCTAATATTTAGGAAAAGAAACGGCATGGAAGCATGATTCGGAGATCAAATCAAATTTTTATTATATTTAATAATTAATATAATCTAATATATTATTTAATTAAAATTAATATAATCATTAAATGAAAGGGCATTTTGGTAACAAAATTAACTCAATTAACGTGTAAAAACGTACTAATAATAATTTTGATCATTAAGGACATTTGTAAAATTTTATGATCAAATTGACCCATCCGCTATAATTTCTGATTTTGATACCTCAAAATTGGTCGTCACGATAATATCTCTTTATTCTTTGTCGTTCACCAATTGGGTTGGAAAAAAGGCCCATTCAATCCAGGTGTGGTGATGTGTCAATTTGCTGGCAAAGTAGTTAATTTTTCCTTTAGCTACTGAGGAATATTTTTTTAAAAATTATTTTAAATGTTGACATTGAAAATTAAAAAGTTTAAAATTAAAAAATAATTATAATTAAAAATAATAAATAAAACAAAACCACACTCTTTCTCCTTTTTCACTCCTTTCCCTCTTCTCTCTCACCTCTCCCTCGCCTCTACCCCTACCGATGACTGACCATCGACCGTTAGCTTCTGGTAACTGACGAGCAACCTTTAGCTGCTGCCACCTTTCGGTCACCGATGATCGACTGAGAGAGCTCCAATCGTTGGCAACCGACCGATTGCGGTGGTGGTGCTCGATGGCCACACGACAACGAAAGTAAGCATGGGTGAAGAGAGCCATGAGCGAACCGTCAGTTGCAGGTTACCTGTTAGACGTTAGCAGAGCTCCGATCTCTAGTGTCTGATCGACAAACGACAATAGGAAATTAGTGGTTGGAGTAATGATGGAGTGGTGAGAGGGGAGTGAAGAGAGAGATTTCTGTTTTATTTGTTATTTTAATATTTTTTTATTTATTAATTTTCCACGTCAGCATTAAAAGTAATAAAAATTATTTCGTTAGTGTGCTCCTGACCAAAAGATCAGAGGTTCGAATCCCCCACCCCAAATGTTGATGTACTAAAAAAATTAAAAAATAATGTCAAATATGTTCTAAATCTACTTTTCAAAACTCGGATTAAAAAGGTATATTTTGAAAATTTAGTAAGCAAAGACATCTATACCTTCGAGACAAAAAAAAAAGTAATTTTCCAGTTAACATATACACGATTAGAAACAACTTATACAATTGCCAAAACGAGTATAGTTCAGCGATAATTGACATTCGAATACCCCACCCCCAAATGTTGATGTATTATAAAAAAGGGAAAAATACACTTTTAGTCCCTGAGGTTTGGGTTAGGTTTCATTTTTGTCCCTGAGTTTTCAAACTCAACAATTTCATACCTGAGGTTTGGTTTTAGTTTCATTTTAGTCCCTTCATCAATTTTTCCGTTAAAAACTAACGGTTTGCTGACGTGGCACTATTTTTTTTATTTAAAAAAAATTATTTTTAATTTTTTAAAATAAAAATAAATAAAAATAATAAAAATATTATTATTTTTAATAAATTTATTTCTTTTCTCTTTCCCCATCATCATCTTCTTCTTCCTCACTTCACCACCACCCACCTTCTTCTTCTTCCTCACTTCATCACCACCCACAACCGGTGACCGGCCGCCGACAACCTTTTTTTCTTTTTCTTTTTCCATTTCTTTCTCTTCTCTTCTATTCTTCTTCCTCTTCTCTTATATTCTTCTTCCTCCATCCTTCGTCTATTTTTTTTTTTAAAAAAACGAAACGGCCCCCTCCCTCGTTTCCGGTCGTTTCCGCCGCCGACGAACGAACAAAACCCACACGCCAGTCTGAGAACAAAAAATGAAACAAGGAGATGAGAGATGAGAGATGAGAGAGGGGAGATTTGGACTTCACCCACACGTCGGTCTGAGAACAAAACCCATTCCCGTTTCCTTGTGTGAAGTTGTGCTACCGCTGGTTTGAGAACGGAGATGAGAGAGGTGATATCTGGACTTCACGAACTCGCCGCTGGACTTCACGAACGCGATTAGGAGAGATCTGGACTTCACGAACTCGCCGCTGGACTTCACGAACTCGCTGCTGGACTTCAACGCGATTCAAACCCATTCTCGCCGCTGAACTTCATGAACGCAATACAAACCCAGATCTGAGGGTTTCCTTGCTGCCGGCAGAACACGAGCGAGAGGAATCGAGAAGAAATCGTGCTCTGTTCACATATGCAGGTGACGTGGGTTTCGTGCTCTGTTCGTGACTTTCATGGTGTCGCCGACGTGGATCTTGAGTGCAAGAAGAAATCGAGAGAGAGACGTGCTCTCTTCGTGTGGAGGAGAAAAGAGATAATGGAGGAGAAAAGAGAAGGGAAGAAAAAAAAAAGTCGTCGGCCGCCGACGAGCGGAACTGGCAACAATAGTGAGCTTAGAGGTGGTGGTAATGGTGGTTGAGAAAAAGAAAAGGATGATGGTGGTTGAGAGGAAAATATAAATTAAAAAATATTTTAAAAACATTTTATTATTATTTTACTACTATTTTATTTTTAAAATTTTAAGAAATATTTTTTAATAAAAAAATAAATGACACATCAGCAAACCGTGAAAAGTTAACGAAAAAGTGGATGGAGGGACCAAAATGAAACAAAATCCAAACCTCATAGACTAAATTGTAGAGTTTGAAAACTCAGGGACCAAAATGAAACCTAATCCAAACCTCAGGGACCAAAAGTGTATTTTTTTTCCGAAAAAAAAAAAAAAAAAACTTATACAATATAAAGTAGAACGAAATACTTTTGAAAAAAAAAAAATAAAAAGTAGAACGAAATAGTATAATAATGATAAAACTTCTCACAAAACCGAACAATTGGCAATGAATTATTTTTTTTTTTTTGGCCCCTAAGAAAAAAGAATTGGTTTTTGGTTTGTCGAGGTTGTAGAAAACCCTAATCCAGGGATTGAACAGACGCCTTCAGGATCTTGCTAGTTTTGCCAGCCATGGCGGATGTACCTCTGGACCTTGTCGCCGATATAATCTGCCGATTACCGGCGAAGGCTATCGTACGCTTCAGGCGCGTCTCAAAGACATGGAAGTGCCTCATCGATTGCTCTAAGTTCGTCAATCTTCAGCTGAAGAAATCAATCGAGTCTCAAACTCACCGCCGCCTCATCATCCGTAAGAATTATGATCTCTTCTCCGTCGATCTCGACCCCTTCGACTCTGCAGTGGAGCTTATTCACCCTCTGATGTGCTACGGCAGTCGAATTAGGATTTGGGGCTCTTGTAATGGCATATTGTGCATCTGTAACGTTGCTGAAGACATCGCTCTCTGGAATCCATTGACGAGGAAGTACCGTATATTGCCGTCTCTGCCCCCGGAGCGTCGCCGTGATGGCATTCTTCGTTTCTCCATTGAGGCTTACGGATTCGGGTTCGATTCTGTTCACGATGACTTTAAACTATTGAAAATTTCGCAGAATATAGGATTAGACCCTGTGGATTTTGATTCGCAGGTCAAGGTTTTTAGTTTGAGAAAGTTTTGTTGGATGCCGATTGAAAGTATGACTTACACTCTGCGGTATAGCTCGAAAATGGGGGTTTTTGTCAACGGTGCTTTACATTGGGTTGTGTCTCAGAATCTGGGCATGGGGTTGGCTGATTTAGTGGTGGCTTTCGATCTCGGCACTGATAAATTCAAAGAGATTCCATTGCCAGAGCTTACTGATGACAAGCGTGAAATTCAGGTGGAAGTTTTAGGTGGATGTCTCTGTTTGCTTGCAAATTATGATCGAGTTCGTTTGGATGTTTGGGTGATGAAGGAGTATGAAGTTAAGGAGTCATGGGCCAAACTGTTTACTGTATCTCAGGTTGATTTTGTTGGTTCCATCAAGTCTGTGAAACCGTTGTCTTATTCGAAGACTGGATGTGAAGTTCTTCTACTTCAGAATTGTAAAAAGCTCATCTGGTATGATCTTCAAAGTCAAACGATGCATAATGCTCAGATTGACGGGCTGCCTCATAGCTTTGAAGCAGAAACATTAGTGGAAAGCCTTATTTCGATTGATGCTTACAGAGAAATTGCTGTAAAGAACCCTGAAGAGAAGAGGTTATTAATATATCTTTTGTTTGAAAGCATTTCTGTTCTTGATTCCTCTCTCCCTCTTCTTTCCTATTTATATTTCCACATTTTACAGATAAATACTTCAATTTGCCATTTGATTTTCTCCATTGTTATGCAAATGTTTAGCTATAAAAAAGACTCAGGATCCCTCTCTGTGCATATTGTGGCCAGTTCATATGGTTACTTTTGATAAATTTTATGGGAATACGATGTGGAGTATGAATTTGATTTGTTTGTTTCAGGGATGATTTCTTGTCAGAAGGGTTCAAATTGGTGTTATAGACAAGGAGAAGAGCAACTGAATTGCGAGAGTGGAAATGGTTTTTATAAAAAAAGAACAACAGAGTTCACAATTTACTTACCCTCACAAAGTTTACTTATAAAAAACAGGGAACGAAAACAAAAGGATTTCTTTTTTCACCAAACGGGGCCTTAAAGTTGAATTTTATGATCTCGTTCATGGCTAAAACTGAAGTTGATGATGGAGCTGCTATATTTTATTACACATATGACCATCATCTTGAAGATAGAAAAGATATAAACATGTTGCATGGCAAGATCTAGATGCAGAAGGTGACTGAAAGATGCTCACACCTCCTGAGTTTTGCAGTTAAATAAAAGATTTTTAGAATACTATCACATCTTGTATAGGTGGTTAGATTGTATAAAGTAGCTTGCATTTGTAATGTTTGGAGTTGATAGTTGTGTTGTGACGCATATTGTTAATGGTGACCATTTGCAGTATTAAATAAATAACATGTATCAGTTCTTGAGAAGAAGTTGAGTTCCAAACGGTGACATTCATCCTAATTTTGATTTGAATTATGGTGTCTGTTAGTTGATGGAGAATTTTATATTTTCCTGTTTGAATTTTGAAATGAGTCATGTAAAGGGCCCATCCAAGTTTGTGTGGGCTTGAGAAGGATAGGGTCTCCAAATGGGAGTGCTATTATAAGGCATTATAGAAAGGATAGAGAGAAGAAAGAAAGGTAGGATATGTCCCACATCGAAAATATCATGGCTGAATTAGTTCCTTCTATCCCTGCTGGCAAGTGCTGTTAGACTATTTGTAAATTGGAAGGCTCATTGAGAGAGATAACATTATAATTTTTGTTGTTTTCTTTTTTGCTGCATGTGAACTTCTTCGATTTTCCAGATTTTTATTTAAAAAACAACAAAACAAAAAACTCCCTAATTTTTCCCTGTAAATACCTCCACCACATCATTCTTCTCTTGATTCTAGCTTTCAATTCTCTCTTCTAGTTATAGAGCCTCATTCTAACTCTTTTTTTAATCTCCCTCTTTTTTGTTTTTTAATAATTTTAATATTTCTCTTTATGTTTAATGTTATAATTTTTGCATTTATTTAGGTTTAATGTTATACTTTTCACATTTATTTAGGTTTAATGTTATAATTTTCATCTCTATTGATATTGAATGCTATAATTTTCACATTTATTTATTTTTAATGTTATACCTTTCACATTTATTTATCTTTATTGTTATCATTTTCATATTTATCTATGCTTATTATTATAATTTTCACATTTATTTATGTTTATTGATATAATTTTGTTATAATTTTTACATTTATTTATGTTTAATGTTATAATTTTCACCTTATTGTTATAATTTTCATAATTGATAAAAAAAATCCCAACACATAATCTCAAAGATCAAAGCTCAGAAATTTTAAAATTTTGCTCAAAATTAGGTCAAATGCTCAGATGTATGGCCTCAAACAAATCATAATAGAGCATCAAATAAAATCTAGCATAACATGCATAAAAATGTAGTCCAATGCTCAAGTGCATCAAGACTCAACCTAGAAATCAACTAAGCTTGCAATGTTATCCACCCCGAACCTAAATTCATACATTGTCCCCAATGTATCTAAACATGCAACCTAGGGGACAAAAGAAAGGGAACAGAAAACCTCTCCTGATTAGGCACAAGGTTGGCGTGGGTGTCTGAAAGCTACCTAGAATGATAATCTTTTCCAATTTAGAGGGTCCTATCAAAAAAAAAAAAAAAACAAACAAAGAAACTAAGAAAACAACAAAGCAAACAATCAACTAAAGAAAACAAGGAAAGTGATAGAGATTATTAAAAATGCAAGTTTTTAATGTTGTCATGCTCGACGGGATAATGCATCTTTCTATCAGGGTACATAGAAGTTCTCAAATTTCTTCGGTCAAATAAATTTATATTCACCGACAACTTCAAGCTAACTTATAGTAGTAGTGGCCGGGGTTGATCACAGGGAACAATCAGTTTATTTCTAAGTTCTTTTATGTTTATATGTAGAAAGGGGGAGGGGAATTTGAGAAAATAATTAAAAACGACGAATATAAATTGCAAGAAAATAAATTGTAGAAAATAAAGACGGGTAGGTTAATCTTACCACGAGAATTACTGCAATCGGGGATGTTCGGGTTTTAGTATGAATTAACTTCATTCATTGATTATCTAGAATTTAATCTACCAATCGAAAGTCTAATCGGCTTAACTAGAAAAGCCAGTAAGCACAATATCCCTAATTTTCTAAGTTCGACCAATGCATTGAGACTAGTCCTAACCGATTAATGAGTTAATTGTGCACATTAACTAATAATCAATTGCATTAAGAATGAGCATGATTAGAATGCTCTAAATTAATTAGGAAAAGCCTAAATTAACATCAAACACATATTTAGACTCTAGATCTTTCATGCCATTTACCAAGTTTAGGATAAAATGCCAAACCGCTACATGCTTAGACATATTTGCTACTCAACATTAGCATATGAATTAAGAAAGCTGCGGTCGGGGTTGTTAATCCCTCCTAACAATCCTAATAACAAACATGAAGTCTAAATAACATTCAATCAAATAAATCATGTAATACAAAAATCTCATGAAATTAAATTCATACTTACAACTGAGGTCCTGATTACAGCAATCCGAGCTTAGACAACCATGAACATGAAGGTGTTCATATAACACATGCGGAAGCAATTGAAGATCGAAAGCACTTAACTCTATTAATTTTACTCCTAAAGCATGCTGGTTCTAGAGAAAACAGAATAGAGAGTTAGAGAGCACCAACCTTTTGTAGCTCACTTGTATGGAACTCCTTGTGGTGTTTTCTTCTCCAATCCTCCTTGGACAACCTCTAGAGTCTTCCCTACTATTCTCCGGGCCAAGAACGACTTGTGGGAGTCTTATAGAGATAGGGTATGGGAAGGGTATGCTTGAAGGTACAAGCTCTTGAGAGATCTATGGAGGTGAGTGAGTTTGAGAGTAAAAACCAGCAGCATAACAGTAAGTAATTCACTCTCTTGGCTTTGAATCTGATTCATGCTCCTTATATAGACATCTTCCATGCAAGGAGAAGCCTCATGACATAAGACACATGGTAGAATTGCAACCATAAGTGGATTCTAGGTGTTCAACTCACAACACATGCAACTAGTGCATGAATGTATTGTTTTCCACTTTGTATCAACATGCATAAGTGGGAATCCAACTAAATCCATTAAATGGAATTCATAATCTGAATTTTCAGCTTGCAATTTACTCTAATTTCAATTCTAAATTGAAATTGATTTCTTGGTAATTAATTTGGGAAATTTCCAAATCATTTGATATGATTAATCCAATTAATCATTGTTACCTTGTGCAATCCATTATATATGATTCCTAATACATATATATTGTATTTAAAAAACTTTTAAATACCTTATCTCTCAATTTCTAATTTAATTCATAATTAAAACATTGTGTCAAACACATTTTACGAAAATACCCTATTTCCCGTTTTTGAATGATTCAAAGATTCCTATCAATATGTTCTAGGCTTTAATCTGATATGAGCTAGTAGGGGGACCTAATGGACCTATAGATCATGGGCTCCAACGGTTCGAGGCTAACCGACTAATCTCATTATCTAAGCTAGCCAAGATTCGTTAACTATCGGGACACTCCACTATAGCCCGATAGTTGCACTCCCCTCACTATAGATATATTTCCGTCCACTTGATTTAACCATGATCAGTAAGTCGATCCTTAACAGGTTTTTCGTAGTTATAGCTAGGTCAAATGACCGTTTTACTCCTATAGTACTTCTTGTTCCTTAAGTTCCACTAATCCTCTAATGAACAATTGGTTTATGGTCCAACCATCAAACCTAAGTCCCTCTTGATCCAACGAGAGGGTGGGGCCCCTTGTTCAAGTCCTGGAGTTAGTACTTAAGGGAACAACCTCTCTACTATCCCTGAAATGGGTAGGAGTGAATTCCGTCTTGCGAGACTATGTCCTCAGCTATCTATTCGATCTTATCCCCAAAATGGTAGGCTTGTTGAGTCGACGATGTTGGCCATTCTCACCCATACAGATCAAAGGATAATCTCGTATAAACAGGAGTTCATAGTTAGCTCAGGATTAAGAACGAGTTACCAAGGTCATCTTTGAAAAATAGTCAGTTTCTTCAGTAAACGACGTTATAAAGCGAAAGTGACTAATTTCGTGGTCCAGTCTTATGCAAACTCATTGCATAGGACGCCCCCACTCGCATGTCTCCACATGAACGATTTAGGATCTCATCGTTTGTACTTAATACAAAGTGGGCCGCGTCCATAGTGTCCCCAGGATAAGACACCCAACCGTATCCTTATACTACTATTTTGACTATAAACTTGAACTTGATCCTACGATATGTCCCTACATATAGTTCGAGTATTCATTTTATAGCCAAGGATCTTAGTTTATTGGATTTAGGTTAATCATTCGCAATTTACATATTCAATAACATCTTTTACTGAATAACCTCAATAACGTCTTTATTGGAAATAGCATATGTTTAATGATTTACAAATTACGAGTTTATAGGACATTAAACCCAACAGAACAAGGAAAATCCAAGCCCGAGGCTTGATTAACCGTCCCTAACTAAGCCTAAACTAAGTATTACAGAGAAAGAGGAAAGGAATTGAGATAAAACAAGGGAAAAACGGCAGAAATCGAACATGGAACCCTAAATGCAGAAAAGGGGTATTTATAAGTGTTGGGATTGGTGCCCTAAAACTCATAGATAGTGAATGAAACAAATAGTAATATACTTGTTCGATAACGTCATTATCGAGTTTTTGTTCACTTAAGTTATTGAATGAGTGAATTGCACGTTAAATGACCCAAATCCAATAAACTAATATCCATGGCTATATGATATGAATACTTGAACTATGTGTAGTGACATAAAAGAGGATCAAGTTCAAGTAATAGCCTAGACGGTCTATAGTATAGGGATAAGGTTGGGTACCTTATCCTGGGAACACTATGTGATGCGGCCCACTTTGTAAATAGTGCAAACAATGTGATCCTGAATCGTTCATGTAGAGGCATGCGAGGGGGGGTGTCCGATGCAAATGAGTTTGCATATGACCAGGACCAAGAAACAGAGGCATATCTAGTTCAGGCCCAAGGGGGGCTCGATCCCCCCCTCAATTTTGTTTCCATTTATATATTATTAATAAATTTAATACTTTTGAAATTAGAATATTAAGTTACTCTAGTGGTCAACGCCCCTTCTAGCCCCCCCTCAGTCCGCGGATCGAGCCTCCCAGCTGTCAATTTTTAAATTTTCATTTGATTTTCCTTTTTCCTTATTTTCTCACGTCCTAAGCTTTGATTTGTGCTTTTCTTGCCTCTCTCATACTATTTATTGTATAAAAAAGAAATTGAAATGTTTATATTAAATTTGGAATTATATGATCAACCTTTCATCTTAATTTCCTTTTGTAAGTGTAAATAAATGGTAATTTTTCATTCTAAATGATCTAAATTTCTTTAAATATAATATCTTAAATTTTTTTCCTTTTATATTGAAATCATATTCTAATTTTCAAACCCTAATTTTCTAAAACAAGCATTGTTCTTCACTACACTAGTAGTGTAAGCCTCCATATATTATTTTGAACCTAAAAGAAACTCCTCTCAAGTCTAATTGTTGTAAAAAATTTCAAGAAGTCGAAAATTTGAAGATTAATTTTATAAGGTACATTTTATTTTCATGTTTCACTTACTTGTATACATTTAGTTTTCATATTTCAATTACTTTTATACATTTAGTGTCATGTTTCCATTACTTTTATACATTTAGTTTTCATCATTCTTATTTTAGGTTTTAGTTTCTTTATTTTATGTATTTTTTATTAATGTACTGTAGATTTAAATCGAAATCTGAGAGATATTATAAAACAAAATCGATTGGATCATCATCTCCATATAATAATAGCTCTGATAGAAATTTTACAGAAGTAAATTTACTATATTTACTGAATTTTAAGTAAAGCCCCCCTGAACAAAAATTTTGGATCCGCCATTTCCAAGAAATAAGTCGATTTCCTTTATAACGTCGTTTACTGTTGAAACTGACTTATTTTAGTGCAATGACCTAGGTAACTCGATCTTAATCCTGAGCTAACTATGAACTCCTATTTATTCGGGCTTATCCTTAGATCTGCATGAGTAAGAGTGGCTCATCATTGCCGACTCAATAAGCCCCCCCATTTCAGGGATATGAACGGGTAGATAGTTGGGGACATTGTCCTGCAAGACGAAATTCACTCTTACCCAGTTTAGGGATAACAGAGAGGTTGTTCCCTTAAGTGCTGACTCCGGGACGTGAACAAAGGGATCTCACCCTCTCATTGGCCCGAGAGGTATTAGGTTTAGTGGTCGGACCACAAACAAATTGTTCATTAGGGACTCAGTGGGGACTTAAGGAACAAGATGTAACTTCAGGGGTAAAATGGACATTTGATCCAACTCTAGTTACGAACAACCTGTGAAAGGTCGACTTACTAATCATGGTTATATCAGGTGGACAAAAATATATCTACAGTGAGGGGAGTTCAACTATCGGGCTATAGTGGAGTGTCCCAGGAGTTAACGAATGTTGGTTAACTAGGTTAAAAGAGTTTAGTGGGTTAATCTCGGATCGTTGGAGCCCATGATCTGTAGATCCATTAGGTCCCCTTGCTAGTTCATACGGAATAAACCGTAGAACAAATGTGATGAAGAATTTGAAACGTTCAAATTCATTATAGAGAGTTGTCGTTAAAATTATGTTCGATAAATTTAACATTAAAGTTTAATTACGAATTAAAAAAATACTATATTAGAGAGAATCGAGAATATTTAAATTAGATTTAAATATTAGATTTATGTATTCAACACATATATATATTTCGGTTTGGATATGGATAAGGATTCATATTAGAAACCGGGTTTGAGAAAAATTGGGATTAGTGCAATTATTTAATTTGATATTTGATATTAAATTAAATAATTAGAATTAATTAAAAAGTTTAATTAATTATTCATTTAAAACTAATTATCTAAATTAGTTTTATTGTGGAATTTGTTTGCAAAATGAATTAAATAGGTGTTGGTTTAATACATGAAGGCATTCATGCATAAACCAAAAATTGGACACCTACATTATGACTAATCAATCCAATTCTTTCTTATATAAGCTTTCATCTCTTTCATTTGGGGGGGAGGGGGTGAGTTTTGCTGGAAGGATTCATGCAAAAACAGATTGAAATTTTCTCTCTCAAAAGACAACACCTTTCTTTTGGTCTCTCAAAGTTCTACTTCCCAAATTCATCAACATTGGTGTCCCACAACACATTTTAAGGCCGGAGGATAGCAGGGAAGAATCTTGTGGTCGTTTACAACCGGTTCGTGATCCAAAAACACAAAAGGAAAAGCTTGATTTCGTACCAAAAGATTGGTTCATTTATCTCTCTGTTTTTCGGTTGTTTGGAGGCATGTTTTCTAAACTAAAATTAAAGAAATTTGTGTGCTTTCGATCCAAATCGCTTCTGCTAGTATCTCGTACACTCCTTCAATTGGTATCAGAGCATGATTTGAGCACGCAATTTCATTTAATTTTAGCTTGGTGGGTTGATTTTTTCAAGTGATGTGAGTTTGGGAGCTAAAATGGACTTATTGTGATTTTTGCATCCAATTAGTCTTTAATTCGTGAATTAAAGTTGTAATTGCCTACATGTTTATGGGCATATATGTCTTCGCTTGAGTCTGTAAAAATTTGGGAGTCAATAGAGTTGAAACTAGGATGTAATCGAAGAAAGAAGGCGAAGATATTAGGCTGGCCAGATGACCGGGCCAGACGGGCTGTCCAGATGAGCTGGCTAGACAAGCTGTCCATATGAGCTGATCAGATGGGCTGGCCAGCGGGTAATCTAGAAGGGCTGTCCAGATAAGCTGACTAGACGAGCTGGCCAAATGGGCTGACCAGACGAGCTGACCATTTCCCTGCCGTAGAGGTCCTGTTCAAGCTATTTTGAAGTGTTCGGTAGCGGTCCAAGTCGTTTTTCAATTATTATTGTAATAATTTAGTTATTTGCTTGATTAGGATGCCAAAATCAGTTCATTTTAGTGTGTTTAATTTATTATGCATTATGGATGTATGTTTAAATTAAATTAGAATCACATATGCATAATGTATGTGTTGGGCTTCCAGAGTGAGTAAAAGTGAGATATAAAAAGACTCTAGAACTCTATGCAAGTATACACAGTCCGCAGCAAGTAATAAGTATTTATCAAATCTAGGGTCTGAATTAGCTTCCACTTTATCTATTTTGTTTAGCTTTTTAATGGGTTCAAAGGTGGTTAAAATGATTGGTTTTGATATAATGCTGAAGCAAAAGAAATGACAGAACAGAAAGTAAACAAATAGGCAGACAGATTAGAAACAGGCGCTGGTCATGATTTAGTAATTGTTTTAAAAGATGCTCTAGCAATATTATTGATCATGCAAAACTCTCGCAGTCTTATTAGCGGATTCCTCCCGAAACTCTGAATTTTTTAGAATGTGTTTCAACTCCAATGACGTACTACCGATTAAGCACTAGGCAACTGGCTATCCCTAGCTCAGTCACTGGCGTTCACTAATACACAATGATCTAGTGTGATTAAATGTCACATTCCCTAAATCATCCCTGAAACTAGGAAATGGTATTCATACCGGCTGGCCAGGCGGGCACAAAATATAAATGAGCACAACAAATAATCAAGATGCATTAATCAACATTTATTGCATAGATATTAAGCACGACAACTACATGTTTCCTAACCAACGCCTAAAGTTACTTAGTTCCTAAAGTGCATAGAGACACACATTACAATATAAGTATATGCATCCATAACTACAAAATAATACAAGAAGATATTAATTCCCTTGATCAGCTTGCAATTGATGGTCTTCTTGTTGGTCTCCAATCTCTCTCATCTATTCGGCTCCCAAAATGGAAATAAGAAATGATCCCCTTCCAAGAGTGGAATGTATCTCCCAAGGATGGAATTTTCTTCCCAAAAAGGAATGCATTTGACTTGGGCGGCTATCTCCTTTTATAGAGTGATAGGAGGCTTGAATTAGGTTGACCTAGACACGTGGATGGCTCTCCTTGCTCCTTTATCCCGAGAATAGCTTAACAGAATTCAGTTCATTAAATTGGCTAACGAACTGTGATGTGGCAGTTTTGCTCCCAGCTTTGCTCCAGCACAGATTTTGCTCCCTCAAGTCGCTCAGCAATATATTCTGCACAAAATAACTTCCAAAGCATCCATTCTTCCAAATGGGTTAAAACATATAATATCTATCTAAAAGCAACCCTATTTAGCACAAAAGACACACAATTCAATATAGAAATAAGGCCTAAATAACTCCCTTTTGGAGAGTTATCAGTATGCCATATAGATTTAAAAAAATCCCACCATAGGAAAGCTTGTTTCATGCATTAGTTAATTATTATAAGTGTTATAATAAAAAGATATGCATGGATTAGGGTTTCATGTTTAGATGCATGTTGTATGTCTTAAATTCGTTTAGCTTGAATTAGTATAAAACGTTATATTAATAAATGAAAACGAACAAGCATGCAACATGAAACCACCTTAGCATAATTATGGATTTATCGTTATTTATAAAGAGTTATAAACCGAGATAGACATTAAAATCTATAACAATATAATTGCATGCTCACTTAGGGTTAACGAACCACAAACTAGAATAATTCACATAGAATAGGTCGATATCTTGTAAAGCTAAGGTTATAAGAGAACTCACCCAGTGAGATGCTGTCTAAGGCTGGAGTTATGTAAGTTGACAGTTTACGGAACACCTCCTACCTGGGCATCGATCCGGTACTTGAGTTTAGTTAACCCGAGTTTTATGAGCATGCGTGAGCGATGTAAGGTTTTAAAAGAGTTTCTCACCTAGACATCGTAAGTGTAAATGTTATACACACCTAGACGTAAATGGTGTTTTATATAACCTGTATCTTGATTGTTATACGCTTTTGTCACCATTAGAAGCATGTTATAGGGCTAATTCATTAAAAGTTGTAAATAGTTATAAAAGTTAATGAATAGAAACTGTCAACCTATAACAAATAGTTGCATGCTCACATAGGATCTTAGGGCTTGAGTTAAATTTAAACGGTTTAAAATTTAATAGACCTAAGATCTCATTTCTAATAGGATTAGAATATCCTACTTAGTATTTAAGTAGATTTAAAATATGATTAAGTAGGTGATAACTCTCCAAAAGGGAGTTATTTAGACCTTATTTCTATATTGATTTGCGTGTCTTTTGTGCTTAATAGAGTTGCTTTTAGATAGATATTATATGTTTTAACCCATTTGGAAGAATGGAAGCTTTGGAAATTATTTTGTGCAGAATATGTTGCTAGGCGACTTAACGGAGCAAAATCTGTGCTGGAGCAAAGCTGGGAGAAAAACTGCCACGTCACAGCTCGTTAGCCAATTTAACAAACTAAATTCTGTTAAGCTAATCTCGGGATAAAGGAGCAAAGAGAGCCATCCACGGTTCTAGGTCAACCTACTTCAAGCCTCCTATCACTCTATAAAAGGAGATGGCCGCCCAAGTCAAATTCATTCCACTTTTGGGGGACGAGTTCACTCTCATTTCCACTTTTGGGAGCCGAATAGAGGAGAGAGATTGGAGACCATCAAGAAGTCCATCATTTGCAAGATGATCGAGGAGATTAATATTTTCCTTCATTATCTTATGATTATGGATATGCTTACTCAGATTGTAACTTGTGTTTCCATGCATTTTATGAACTAAGTAGCTTTAGGCGTTGGTTAGGAACATGTAATCGCCGTGCTTAATTTCTAGTAATAAATATTGATTAATGCATCTTGATTAATTGTTGTGCTCATTTACATTTTGTGCCCACCTGGCCAGCCGGTAAGAATACCTCTATCTAGTTTCAGGGATGATTTAGGGAGTGTGTGGCGGTTAATCACACTAGATCATTGTGTATTGGTGAACGCCAGTGACTGAGCTAGGGATAGCCAGTTGCCTAGTGCTTGATCGATAGTACTTCATTGGATTTGAAACATATTCTAAAAAATCCGGAGTTCTGGGAGGAATCTGCTAAGAAGACTGTGAGAGTTTTGCATGATCAATGCTATTGCTAGAGCATCTTTTAAAACAATTACTAAATCCTGACCAGCGCCTGTTTCTAATCTGTCTGTCTATCCGTTTACTTACTGTTCTGTCATTTCTTTTGCTTCAGCATTATTCTTAAAAAAACCAATCATTTTTACCATACTTGAAACCATTGAAGAGTTATACAAAATAGATAAAGTGGAAGCTAGTTCAGGCCTTGGATTGATAATACTTATTACTTGCTGCAGACTGTGTATACTTGCACAGAGTTCTAGAGCATTTTTATATCGCATTTTTACTCACTCTAGGAACCCAACAAGTTTTTGGCGTCGTTGCCGGGGACTTGAATAAGTTTTTATCTGATCTGTTTTGTGTATGTGCTTTTAGTGGTTTGGTGCTAGAACTTTTTGATTGTTTCTTTTGTTTTTGCAGGCGTGAGTTTGGTGCATGAACGATCCGCCTGGGGTGAGGTTCGAGCTTGATCTAGAAATCGAGAGAACATTCAGGATAAGAAGGAGAGAGCAGCGTAGACAGCAAAATCAAATGGCTGACGTGTCGCGTCTCCCGCAGGGTCCAGAAGATCCAGTTGATCCCCAGCAGAATCGTGTGCTGTAGCAAAACCAGCCGCTGGAGCAAAATAGACAGCAAAATAATCAGGCTGAGAATCCTATCTTGGCAGCGAACGATAGGGCCAGAGCCATTCGAGCGTATGATTTTCCAATGTTTGATGAGTTAAATCCAGGGATTGCACGTCCTCACATTGAGGCAACAAATTTTGAAATGAAACTGGTAATGTTTCAGATGTTGCAAATCGTGGGTCAATTCCATGGTTTGTCATCTGAAGACCCTCATTTACATCTTAAGTCTTTTCTAGGAGTTAGTGATTCTTTTGTAATTCAAGGAGTGCCTAGAGATGCCCTTAGATTAACTTTGTTCCCGTATTCTCTTAGAGATGGAGCAAAGGCATGGTTAAATTCTTTTGCTCCAGGATCAATTAGGACATGGAATGAGTTAGCAGAAAATTTTTTGAGTAAATATTTCCCACCAAATAGAAATGCTAAATTGAGGAGTGAAATAGTAGGGTTTAGGCAACTTGAAGATGAGACTTTTAGTGAGGCTTGGGAGAGGTTTAAGGAGCTTTTGCGAAAGTGTCCCCACCATGGTCTACCACATTGTATCCAAATGGAAACATTTTACAATGGGTTAAATGGAGCAACCCAAGGTATGGTTGATGCTTCGGCTGGAGGGGCCCTTTTGGCAAAAACTTTTAATGAAGCCCATGAAATTTTAGAAAGAATATCAACTAATAGTTGCCAGTGGTCGGATGTTAGAGGCACAAATAAAAAGGTCAAGAGTGTGTTAGAGGTTGATGGTGTGTCTACCATTAGGGCTCGCACAAATGCCGCTATTCAAAGTAATCAAGCTTCAATGAGAGCCCTGGAATTGCAAATGGGCCAGCTAGCTAATGAGCTGAAGGCAAGGCCTCAAGGGAAACTTCCTTCAGATACTGAACACCCTAAAAGGGAAGGTAAAGAGCAGGTAAAGGCAGTGACTCTAAGGAGTGGTAAGCCACTAGAAGAGAGAAAAGAACCTAGTAAAACCCAGAATGTAGAGAAAAATTGTGATAAAAATGTTGTTGTTGAGAAAGAGTTGGAGTCTGGTCAGGGTGCTGGAGGCAGCGATAAAGATGCTGGAGCAACTGGTTCTGTTCCAGATGTGGAATCACCTTATGTGCCGCCCCCACCTTATGTACCACCTCTACCTTTTCCACAAAGGCAAAGGCCTAAGAATCAGGATGGTCAATTTAAAAAGTTTTTAGAGATTCTTAAGCAATTGCATAAAAATATCCTTTTAGTAGAAGCTATAGAGCAAATGCCTAATTATGCTAAATTTCTTAAGGATATTTTAACTAAAAAGAAAAGGTTAGGTGAGTTTGAAGCTGTATCTCTTACTGAGGAATGTAGTGCTATTCTTAAGAATGGGCTACCAACCAAGGCTAAGGATCCAGGGTCATTCACTATACTTGTGTCAATAGGTGGAAAAGAGTTAGGTAGAGCACTCTGTGATTTAGGTGCAAGCATTAACCTTATGCCTCTTTCGGTTTATCGAAAGCTAGGTATTGGTGAAGCTAGACCTACCACAGTCACACTCCAATTAGCTGATAGGTCTATCACATATCAAGAGGGTAAAATTGAGGATGTCTTAGTAAAGGTAGATAAGTTCATATTCCCTGTTGATTTTATTATCTTAGACTATGAGGCTGATAAAGATGTCTCAATTATTTTAGGTCGTCCATTTTTGGCTACTGGTAGGGCATTAATAGATGTTCAAAAAGGGGAATCAACAATGAGGGTTTGTAATGAGGAAGTAAAATTTAATGTGTTTAAGGCCATGAAGTATCCAGATGAGATGGAGGATTGTTCTTTCATTAGGATTTTGGAGAACACAATTGTTGAGACAGCAATTCAGAATTCGGCTAGCAAACATTTGGAAGATCATGGAAAGGTTAGTGTAGAGGATTTAGAAGTTTGTCCTTTAGAGAGAAAAAATGAAAAAGAAGTGTTTAGGTGTGAGGAAGTTTTTGAGTCTTTAGATTTAGGTCAAAGAAAAGCTCCTCCTATTAAGTCATCCCTAATTGAGGCACCTACTCTAGATTTGAAGCCCTTGCCGGATCATCTAAAGTATGTGTATCTTGGGGAAGGTGAGACGTTGCCCATTATTGTTGCATCAGATTTAATGCCGGAGCATGAAGAGGCCTTAATAAAATTGCTGCAGCAATACCGCAAGGCAATAGGTTGGACATTGGCTGACATTCAGGGAATTAGCCCGTCTTTTTGTATGCACAAAATCACTCTAGAGGAGGGATCCTTTAGAAGTATTGAACAACAAAGAAGGCTTAACCCTACGATGAAAGAGGTTGTTAAAAAGGAGGTGATTAAATGGTTGGATGCTGGCATTATTTATCCGATTGCAGACAGCAATTGGGTAAGCCCTGTCCAATGTGTTCCTAAGAAAGGAGGTGTCACGGTAGTGAGCAATAAAGATAATTAATTGATCCCAACCAGGACAGTAACTGACTGGAGGGTTTGCATGGATTACAGGAGGCTTAATAAAGCCACCCGTAAGGACCACTTCCCTCTACCATTTATTGACCAAATGTTGGATAGATTGGCTGGTCAGGCCTACTACTGTTTCTTAGACGGTTATTCTGGGTATAACCAGATTACTATTGCTCCTGAGGATCAGGAAAAAACCACTTTCACTTGCCCTTACGTTACGTTTGCTTTTAGGCGAATACCTTTTGGCCTTTGCAATGCTCCAGCAACATTTCAGCGGTGTATGCTAGCAATTTTTTTTGATATGATTGAGTCCACTGTTGAGGTATTTATGGACGATTTTTCAGTTTTTGGAGGGTCTTTTCAGAATTGTTTGGATAATTTAGGTAAGGTGTTAAAGAGATGTGAGGATACCCATCTAGTTCTTAATTGGGAGAAATGCCACTTCATGGTGAAGGAGGGCATTGTGTTAGGACATAGGATTTCTAAGAATGGTCTAGAAGTTGATAGAGCAAAAATTGAGGTCATTGAGAGACTTGAACCACCGAATTCAGTGAAAGGAATTCGGAGTTTTTTAGGTCGTGCTGGATTTTATAGAAGGTTCATAAAGGATTTCTCAAAAATTAGTAAACCTCTTTGTAACTTATTGTGCACTGATCATGTTTTTTACTTTAACGCAAATTGTAGGAAGGCTTTTGAAACTTTAAAGGCTGCCTTAATTTCAGCACCCATTCTTTGTGCACTTAATTGGAATTTACCATTTGAGGTAATGTGTGATGCGAGTGATGCTGCAGTAGGTGCTATGCTGGGGCAAAAGTAGGGCAAATTTATCCATCCTATATATTATGCAAGCAGGGTTTTAAATGAGGCACAAGTCAACTATACAACTACTGAAAAGGAGTTGTTAGCTGTTGTGTTTGCCTTTGAGAAATTCCGTCCATATTTGGTTGGATCCAAAGTCACGGTTTTCACGGATCATGCAGCAATAAGGTATTTGATGTCTAAGAAAGATGCAAAGCCTAGACTAATTCGTTGGGTTTTATTATTGCAGGAATTCGACTTGGAGATAAAGGACAAGAAGAGATCAGAGAATGTCATCGCAGATCACTTGTCTCGTCTTGATCCATCATCATCTTCGCTGAAGCAATCTGCCATTTCGGATTCTTTTCCAGATGAACAGCTTTTTGCTGTTGAGGTAAAGGTAGACAAGGAGATCCCTTGGTATGCTGATATTGCCAACTTTTTGGTCAAGGGAGTCACTCCTATTGATATGGATTGGAGGCAGAAGAAAAAGTTTAAGCATGATGCAAAGTTTTTCTATTGGGATGAGCCATTTATGTATAAACAATGCTCTGATGGTATTATTCGTAGGTGTGTTTCAAGTGATGAAGCAAAAGAAATCCTGGAGCAATGTCACTCTTCGCCGTATGGAGGCCATTTCAGCGGTCAGAGGACAGCTATGAGGATTTTGCATTGCGGATTCTTCTGGCCTTCCTTATTTAAGGATGCCCATTGGTTCTACAAGCAATGTGATGCCTGCCAAAGGAGAGGAAACTTGGGGCTTAGAGATGAAATGCCTCTTACTTACATTTTGGAAGTAGAGTTATTCGATGTATGGGGTATTGATTTTATGGGGTCGTTTCCCCCTTCTAATGGCAATGTTTTTATCTTATTGGCAGTAGATTACGTGTCCAAGTGGGTGGAGGCAATTTCATGCCATCAGAATGATGCCAAGACGGTTTCAAGGTTTCTCCAATCGCACATCTTTGCGCGGTTTGGGACACCTAGAGCTTTAGTAAGTGATGAGGGTACACATTTTGTTAATAATATCTTAACTAAGCTTTTAGCTAAGTATGGAGTCAAGCATAGGGTAGCTACCCCTATCACCCACAGGCTAATGGTCAGGCTGAAATAAGTAATAGGGAAATTAAATCGATTCTAGAAAAAGTAGTCCATCCATCTAGGAAGGATTAGTCTTTTAGGTTGGATGGGGCTCTTTGGGCTTATAGGACAACCTATAAGACTCCTCTAGGTATGTCTCCCTATCGGTTAGTATATGGGAAAGCTTGTCATTTACCATTAGAGCTAGAGCATAAAACGTTTTGGGCTTTGAAGAAATTAAACTTTGATCTGAGTCGTGCAGGAGCAATTAGAATGCTGCAGCTTAACGAATTGGAGGAATTTCGCCAATTTTCTTATGAGAATACGAAAATGTATAAAGAAAAGACTAAGTTGTGGCATGATAAGAAAATTAAGCCTAAAGAGTTTGTCAAAGGTCAAAAAGTTTTGCTTTATAATTCTAGATTGAAATTGTTTCCTGGGAAACTAAAGTCCAAATGGTCAGGTCTGTTTGTAGTAATTGAGGTTTTCTCCCATGGAGCAATTACTTTGCAAGATGAAAAAGATGGAAGAATATTCAAGGTGAATCGACAGCGTGTCAAACATTATTGGGGAGAGGAGTTTCAGTCGAAATATCCTTCCTTAGAGCTGGTTGATGATTGAGTGAGCATGATTTTTGCGGGAGCAGTTCCCAGAGCAAAATTTTGAGCTCCCAGAATTTGTTGTGATTTTATTTTCGTTGTTATGATTTGGTTTAATTTAAATTTTAATTGTAGTGGATTTGCTTGCTTTAAATTCTGCAAGGTTTATCTCTATTTGTGGTTATTTTAATTCCGAAGATTTTATTTTATTTTCGCTAGATATTTAATTTGATTAGTTTAGATTCGAGTTGGTTTAGTTTTATTTTCTGATTAGATTTAATTAGATTTTAAATTCTGTATTTATTTTCAGTTATTTGAATTTCTGTTTAGGTTTTTATTTATTAAAGATCTTCTTAATTTATTCGGCTTCAAATAAAAATAAAAGATAAGATTTGATTTGAGCGGTTAAATTTGAATTTCCTGATTTGATTTTGTATCCGAGATTTTTCTGGAAAATAATCTGGTGTTTAGAAGGTTGTTACGGCAAAGTTATGGCTAAAGCAAATATTTCGTCCGAATAGGAAGAGATTTCTTGTGAAATAATTACCTTTACCGTTTGATTTTGAATTTTCTGAGGGTAGGTAAATTGCATGGAGGCTCCCATGTGTCGAGCAGGGATAATCCAACGGTTTAGCCGTTGACAGCACGCAATTATTTACCATGGGCGATTGAAATTCAAGTTTTTACCGTTAGTGGATTTGATTTGCAAATTAAATGTGAACGGTAAATCCATTTAATACGGGGCAAAATCTTTCGGTTACGATTTGATTTGCTGTAGCTCTATTTATTCCTAAGCCTTCGGTAAGTTCTTCTTCAATTTCTTGTCATCCCTTGCTATTTGCATTCTTCTTTCTTTCTCTGTGTGCGATAGAAATTACTTTGAGTCTTCCATGGCCAAAACGAGAGCAAGAAAGGAGAGAGATAATGAGGAAGAGGAGGTACCCGTGACCCCTGAAGCACCGAAAGTAAAAGCAAAGAAGAAGAAGACACCAGAAGAAAAAGAAGCTAAAAGAAGAAGAAGACAGCAGAGGGCTGAAGATCAAGAAGTTGCTCAGAAAGCGGCGGAGGATGTTATTGTGGAAGAAGATCCGAAAGAACCAGAAGGACGGAATCAAGAGCAGTTTGAGCCAGGAGTTGCGGATACAGAGGAGGTTCGAGAAGAAAATACAGAGGAGGTTCGAGAAGAAAATATAGAGGAGGTTCGAGAAGAAAATACAGAGGAAGTTCAAGAAAAACAGGCAGAGGATGTGCAAGAAGAACAGGCAGAGGTTGCACCTGAAGAAGTTAATGAGCAAGAACATGAGGCTCGTGTGGAGGTGATCATGCCGGAAGTGCCCAAACGCCGCCGTATTAAGCGAAAAGCGGGTCGTGTTAAGGTAGTCCGAACTGATACCCCCTCACCACCAACTACTGATTCTGAAAGAGAGAATGCTAAGAAAGAAGAGTGTGAGAAGAAGGAGGCCGAGGATAAAGCAAAGGAAGCAGAGAAAAAGGCTGAAGAAGAAAGATTGCGCAAGCAAAGCGGGGCAGACAAGGGCAAGAGTGTTGCTGCAGCATCGGAGGAACCTGATGAAATAGAAGAGTCACAATTGCCGTATGATCGCTTTGTCAACAATCTTGCCAGAGCAAAATATGCAGAGTTGCTGAAAAGAGACTTCCTATTTGAAAGGGGATTTAGTGGTGATCTTCCACATTTTCTGAGGACCGGTATTGCAGACCACGGTTGGAAACGGTTTTGTTCAAAGCCTGAATCTGTGAACGCACAGTTAGTGCGTGAATTCTATGCAAATATTGACAAAGAAGAAGGGTTCATGGTGATTGTTCGAGGTATTGAGGTCGACTGGAGTCCTGGTGCTATTAACGCACTGTATAACCTTCAAACTTTCCCCCACGCAGCATATAATGAGATGGCTGTAGCGCCATCCAATGAGCAGCTGAGTGACGCTGTGAGGGAAGTTGGTATTGAAGGGGCGTAGTGGCGGCTTTCGAAAACAGAGAAAAAGACGTTCCAGTCAGCCTATTTGAAGAGGGAAGCAAATACTTGGATGGGATTTATCAAACAAAGGTTGCTTCCAACGACTCATGACTCGACGGTTTCTAGGGAACGAGTGCTTCTGGCTTTCGCTATTTTGAGGTCTCTCAGTATTGATGTGGGAAAAATTATTGCTGATGAAATATCTGGATGTTGGAAGAAGAAAGTGGGGAAGCTGTTTTTCCCGAATACCATTACCATGTTTTGCAAGCGAGCAGGGGTATGTGATATTATTTGATAATGGAATCATCGACACGCCTAACTTAGCACGGCTTCAGCGTACGCAAGAGGCACGTCAGGGTGGGCTTGTCTATGGCATCAACACAATTTTAGAACAACTCGCACTTTCGGCCAGTAGGCAGGAGTTTGCCGAGAGGCAAGCTTTAACCTTCTGAACTATGTTAGAAGTCGTGATGCCAATCTGAAGAAGGCGCTGCAGGAGAATTTTTCCAAGCCATTTCCAGTCCTTCCAGCATTCCCTGAAGATTTGTTGAACCCCTGGATTCCGCCACCGCCTGTCGAGAGATAAGGAGATGGAGAAGAAGATCCTGATCAGGAGGATTGAAGAAGGGACATTTGGGCGAGCAAACTTTTTGATGAATTAATTTTGTTGCTCGAGCATTCCTGATCAAATCTTTTTCTATGTTTGCTTGTTTTGTTCTACTTCTTTTTAATTTTTCTGTTTTTGAAAAAATATATCTGCTTATGTAATTTCTTTTTCTATGTTTTTAATGGAATTTCCAAGTTGTTTCTATTCTATGGCACTGAGTAATTCTAACTAAACTAATTTTCTTCTGAATTTTGAAGCTTGGACTGGTTGAGCTTAATTAGATCAAGGTATTCTGATCTCCAGAAACCTTTTGCTTGAGCAATTCTTCTAGCCTGGTCGATGCTGCGGCAAGAAAAATTCTGGAGGTAGTGTTGACTTATGTGATCCACTTTAAGCTTAGGTCTAGTCCCACGCTTAGTTTTAAAATTCAGATAGAAATATTTGAGTTTGGGGGTATCATTTAAAATTTTAATAATTCATTGGGTACAATGAATAATTCAAGTTTGGGGGACTTTTTGCTACTCCAATTGTTTTGCTCGAGCATTCCTCTCCTTCATTAAATAATTTGTTAGGTTATTGAGTAACCGGGGACATTTGTGATACCCACAGTTTGTCTTCGCGTCAAAAGGTGACCTAGGAAATGTGAAGAATGATGAAAAATTATTTGCTGAAAAAGTGATTGTTGAAAATTTTGCTGAGAAAATTCATGGAGCAAAAGTTTTGAAGGGTGAATGATAATCCAGCAGTTTTTCTGTCTCCCAGAATTTAGGTGAGCTTCATCATAAAATGTTGTCATTCTGAGGGGCAAGAGATGGAATAGCTGAGGATTTTTGAGCTCTACTATGAGTACTTAGCCTAATTGGTGATGAGTTTGAGGCAAGGGTATACCGCACCATAAAGTGGGTCATCCCATGCTTAAGAGCTTATGACTATAGGGCTGCTTTAAGTCTGAAAAGCAGAAAATTTAAACCCCTTAAAAATGTGCTTTAATATGTCTGATAATAGAGCTCGACTGTGGCAAGTTCTTAGAATTGAGTTAAAAGTGGTGATTATTTGTCCATGCCGGAAGAATTATATTGCTGCAGCAGTCCTTGGTTTTGCAGAATGCTTAGGTAAAGGTAGAAGGTAGTATTGGATTATTTGTTCTGATTAAGCTATGCTTTGTCTAATGTTTTGAATTCTTGAGGGAAGGTTGGTTAGTATTGCTCGGGACGTGCAATAGTTCAAGTTTGGGGGTGTGATAACTCTGCAAAAGGGAGTTATTTAGACCTTATTTCTATATTGATTTGCGTGTCTTTTGTGCTTAATAGGGTTGCTTTTAGATATATATTATATGTTTTAACCCATTTGGAAGAATGGAAGCTTTGGAAATTATTTTGTGCAGAATATGTTGCTGGGCGACTTAAGGGAGCAAAATCTGTGCTGGAGCAAAGCTGGGAGAAAAACTGCCACGTCACAGCTCGTTGGCCAATTTAACAAACTGAATTCTGTTAAGCTAATCTCGAGATAAAGGAGCAAGGAGAGCCATCCACGTGTCTAGGTCAACCTACTTCAAGCCTCCTATCACTCTATAAAAGGAGATGGCAGTCCAAGTCAAATTCATTCCACTTTTGGGGGACGAGTTCACTCTCATTTCCACTTTTGGGAGCCGAATAGAGGAGAGAGATTGGAGACCATCAAGAAGTCCTTCATTTGCAAGCTGATCGAGGAGATTAATATTTTCCTTCATTATCTTATGATTATGGATATGCTTACTCAGATTGTAACGTGTGTTTCCATGCATTTTATGAACTAAGTTGCTTTAGGCGTTGGTTAGGAACATGTAATCACCGTGCTTAATTTCTAGTAATAAATATTGATTAATGCATCTTGATTAATTGTTGTGCTCATTTACATTTTGTGCCCGCCTGGCCAGCCGGTATGAATACCTCTCTCTAGTTTCAGGGATGATTTAGGGAGTGTGTGGCGGTTAATCACACTAGATCATTGTGTATTGGTGAACGCCAGTGACTGAGCTAGGGATAGCCTGCCTAGTGCTTGATCAGTAGTACTTCATTGGAGTTGAAACATATTCTAAAAAATCCGGAGTTCCGGGAGGAATCTGCTAAGAAGACTGCGAGAGTTTTGCATGATCAATGTTATTGCTAGAGCATCTTTTAAAACAATTACTAAATCTTGACTAGCGCCTGTTTCTAATCTGTCTGTCTATCCGTTTACTTACTGTTCTGTCCTTTCTTTTGCTTCAGCATTATTCTTAAAAAAACCAATCATTTTTACCATACTTGAAACCATTGAAGAGTTATACAAAATAGATAAAGTGGAAGCTAGTTCAGGCCTTGGATTGATAATACTTATTACTTGCTGCGGACTGTGTATACTTGCACAGAGTTCTAGAGCATTTTTATGTCGCATTTTTACTCACTCTAGGAACCCAACAGTGAGTTAGAAGTCTCTAGTGTAAGATGTTCTATGAAAAATTTTGATTTGTCTCTCAGTTGAGTCTCACGTGCATATCTCTTGATTGCATTTTTATTGATTCTTTAGTTTTGAGGATTAAGTCATGAAAATTCATCTATTTGGATCCATATTCATGTCTTTTTAGCCTTGCTCGAGGACTAGCAAGATTCAAGTTGGGACTATTTGATAGCACCTAAAATGTGCTATCTTATCACTTCTAATTCGATCTTGTTAGTGTGCATTTTATGATTTAAGTGTTTATTTTATAGGGATTCGAGCACAACAAGACAATAGGCCTATATTTCATTTTGGCTCTAACTATTCTGGAGTCCCCGAGATGATGTGAGGCTAAAGGCATTGGACGAAACGCTTGGACATCATTTTCGGAGCCAAAAGAATCAAGCAAGAAATTGCATATTTTAGAGCAACCCGAGAGCAAGCGTCTCGACGCCATGATGGCAGCATTGAGACGCCGCCCCGAGCCTTGTACGATCATGCAATTAACCAATTAGCAATTTAGAGGATTTATCGGGTTGTTAATTTGGTTAATTAGATTTAGACAGAAATTTATCGGTCTAAGTATGAGAGGCAGCGAGTGCAATTCGCAATAATTAATTAATTAAGTTATTTCGTGGGGTTATCGTGTTATTTAATTAATTAAACACAGACTGAGTAGGTATGGTTTATCCGAAAAGTCAAGAAGCATTCCAGGCAATTTAAATCAATCCATAAATTATTATCAGAGCAAACTATGAAACTAAATTGAACAAAGTGATCTAAAGAGTAACCAATCCGACGGTCCCGTCTTTTGTCTAATTTTTGTCAATTTTCATTTCACTTCTATTTATTTGCATGCTATTTAATTCATTATGGCAATTTTCCCTTTTTCCTTGCATTTTAAATTATTTCGGTTAGTGACAGACCAAAAACCCCCCTTTTATACCAAAACCCCCCTGTTTAGCGAAATCTAAAAAATTATTAAATATCTCCCTTTCCCTGTGTTCGACCTCGGCCACTACTGCTACAAGCTAGCTTTAGGGGTTGTTGAATATAAATTTATTTGGCACGGACATTGGAGAATTCGACCATCTCCCAAGAACATGTGATGCTGTTGTATAACATGTACAAGGGCCTGGATCTAAACTTAGGCCGAATCATATGGAATGATATCCTGGTCTGTGGGCACAAGAACGTGGGAAGACTTTTCTTCCCAACCTTGATCACCAAGTTATGTAGGCTTGCAAGAGTCAAGCCTTAAACTCAAGAAGAAAGGGAGGTTGCAAGGACTTCCATAGATTTGAGCTTGATCAAGAAGCTCATTGCTAATTCGAGATTGAAGGTAACCTCCCCAGAAAAGAAGGCTCAAACTACTCCTATAGCCCAAGCCTCAACACCTCTAGAAAATTCCACAGCAGCAGATGCGACCGCAAACCAACTACAAAATCCAACTCTTCCAGTGCCAGCTCCCCCACAACAACCTAAAGACAATATAGTGGAGCTGAGGAGAGATCTGGAGTACATGAGGGAGCAATGCAGATTCTACATGCCATATGCCCAGCTCCGAGACCATGTGATAAGAAAGGTCTTCAATGAGCTCGTAGAAGACTTATTTGATTATCTCCCTCCTTTCCCCGAAATAAATATGGACCCACCTAGAGGCGATGAAGCTGACCCTTCAAATGCCTAGGGGAGTTTTCTTTTCACCTTACTTATTCTTTTATTGTTTTATTCTTTTTTATGTGATAGAAGTTTTGGGTCTAGTTATCTTTTATTTGCTTTCTTTTGTTTTCTTTTGTTTGTTTGTTTTGTTTTTGATAGGTTAGTGAGTCTTTGTTTGCTTTCTTGCATTGCATTTCACATTCTTAGATAGGTTGTTTGTCTTTGTTGTTTTTGAATTTTGTGTGAAAAATTCTAAAAAAAGTTATCTCTTTGAAAAAGTATTTTAAAGATTCTTGAAAGTTGAGTGTGCTTTAGTGGTTTGTTGGTTTTTGAGAGCCCTTAATGATGATAACTAAAGCTCTCTGGGCTCTTAAATACTTTAGTAACCTCAAGTTTTTCAAAACATGAAAGCCTGAATAAACTTTTCTCTCCATAACACATTCAAGTCCAAACTCACCTTAAGCTTTGACTGTCAAAACCTTTAGAAAGTTTAGGCTTGATCTTAGCTTGTTGATCCTTTTTAAGTCTCTCCTATTTTGTTCTTCATGTTTAGTCAATGGGGACATTAACTCGATTAAGTTTGGGGGGACAATTTTGCCTTTTTGTACTCTCCATGTTTTTTGTATCATGTTGCCTTTTGCTAGAGCTAATTGAAGAAGTGTAAATCACTCGAGCGGAAGCGAATGACGATCTTGGGAGATTAAATTCATTAATTTCTCAAGGAAAGACATGATGAAAATATAAGAAAAACAGAGGAACAAATAAATACCTCTTGGAGCTTGAATTCATGTGTTTCTGATAGGACCTAAATAGTCCTATTTTATCACCTCTAATCTAAGCTTGTTAGAGTTATTTTATGCTTTACTTGTCTTATTTGTAGGATAATTGAGCTTAGGCTATGTCGGGAGCTGATCACTCTAATTGGTGTTAATTCAGGCTAATTACAGAGTTTTGGAGCCATCTCGGTGTCTTGGACAGCGAGGAGGTGAAAAGACCCAATTGTGTTGGAGCGGGCCTGAAGAATGACACCAAAAGTCGAAGATTGAAGCCCCGTACCGAGAAGAAGAGAGACAAGACTGAGAATTAAAGCAGCAAGTCGAGATTCAAGGCTGGCGTCGAGACACTGTGCCTTGGCGTCTCGACGCTGACGCGAAATTTGCCCGGAATGAAAAGTTCGCAGCGTCTCGACACTGCCCCTGGCGTCTCGACGCCACTGTATTTTCTATAAATATGTAGTCTCAGTTTAGTCCGCCGTTAGGTTAGAATTTTGGTCTCTTTACGATTTTCTTTGTTCCTTTTACATTCCAGCATTGTTGTAGACCATTCTTGGTCATATTTTATGGATTCTTTCATGTCTATTGTTGATTTTACTTCATCTATGCGTAGCTAATCTCGTTTAAATCATTGGATTGGGTTTATGTCTTGATTCTTAATAAGATTGGCTGAGTTTTCTGAGTTTTACTTGCTGTTTTTACTGTATTTTCATTAAGTTTTGCATGTTATCTCATTTAAACCAATACATGAGGCTAGTCTATTAGGATTGACGCCCTATGTGATTACCGCTTGTGTATTCTATCATTTATTTTTAGATAGCCACTAGGTTGAGGCAAGCCACTCTCTACGCGAGACGACCCTTGATAGGCCTAGGATGCATGTTAAAGGTTGTAGGAATTAGATTTGAATTGCATTTGAATTTAGTTCTTACGATTCCGGACCCACGATCCCAAAGCGGCTAGTTTTAATAGGTAGTTGCGAAATTGCTTGTTAATTAACTAGTTAGATATAATTAGTAACCGTTGCAAAGGTCTCTGATGGTGGCTAAATTATGTATAAGGGGTGGCGAGCGAATAAGCTTATATTAATTAATCTTGTTAATTGCAGAATTCACGGTTAGCAAGTTAATTAGCACAGGTTAGTGTAGGGGGGTCCTCCGAGTAACCCAGAAGCCAACCAGACTAATGAAATCAGCATAGAACGATTATTAAAGAAAACTAGGAAGCCAACGAATTAGAATCAAGCATAAGAAATCCAAATCCAACGATCCCTTTTTATGTTATTGATCCCCGTCTTATTTCTCTTCTGTATGCTTATTTTGTTTCATTTAAAATTCATCATTTAGTTATTTTATTATTATTGTTTGTCCTTCATTCTAAAAATCCCCCTTGTTTTCGTAAGAACGAAATTCTACATGTGCTAGGTCCCCTTCTCTGTGTTCGACCCCGGCCACTATTTCTACAAAATAGTAGTAGTGTCGTGGATTATAAATTTTATTTGACAACTCGGAGCCTCGACAACTCTGGCACCCGTCAGTTTCCATGGATGATTCTTCACACGAACACGTTGTGGACGACCACCGTGATCTTTCCTGCTATGCTCCAGCCTTAGAACGGGCTTGTGGGAGCCGTTTGTGATGAATTAGGCAAGAGGAAAGAATGGGTTTTAGAAGATGGAAGCCTACGATTTTGAGAGCGTTTTCTTCATATTTTTGCTTCAGCAAGCTTCCTCTCTTTTGCATGAATCAAACATTCAACTTAAATATGAAAGAGTAAATGGGATTAGTCACTCACATAAGGTGGCATTATGTGGATTAATGCATGATTCAATTGCACACAATTTTGCCACCAAATGAAAATTGAATTTCAAATGAAATTCATTTAATTTAAAATTAATGCCAACAATTAATTTGAAATAAAATTAATTTATAATTAATTTAAACATTTTAATTGAATTATAATTATTTAATTTAATATCAAATACCAAATTAAATAATTACATCAATCTCGATCTCTCTAAAAAGCCAAACGTTTGAATATGAATCACTATTCATATATAAACCGAAACATGTATCGTATACACATTCATAATATTTTAAATCATATTTAAATATTCGAATTCTCTAGTCTAATTCATAATTGGACTATTAACTCGTTAAATATATCGTATATAGTTAATGTGAACTCGCTAAATTGAATTTGACCGTTTCAAATTCTTTCATCACTTTTGTTTAAAGGTTGATTCAATATGAGCTAGTAGGGGGACCTAATGGACCTACAGATCATGGGCTCCAACAATCCGAGATTAACGGGTTAAACTCATTAACCTAGTTAACCAACATTTGTTTAACTAACGGGACACTCCACTATAGCCTGTAGCTGCACTCCCCTCACTGTAGATATATTTTTGTCCACCCGATACAACCATAATTAGTAAGTTGACCCTTCACAGGTTGTTTGTAACTGCAGCAGGTCAAAAGTTCGTTTTACCCCTGAAGTTACATCTTGTTCCTTAAGTACCATTGATCCTATAATGAACAATTTGTTTATGGTCCATCCATTAAACAAAAAAATCCTCTTGTGCAAGAAGAGGACGGCACACCTTTGTTCAAGACTCAGAGTCAGCACTTAAGGGAACAACCTCTACTATCCCTACAGGTGGGTAGGAGTGAATTCCATCTTGCAAGACTATGTCCCCAGCTATCTACCCGGTCTTATCCCCAAAATGGTAGGCTTATTGAGTCGGCGATGTTGAGCCACTCTCACCCATGCAAATCAACAGATAATCCTAAATAAACAGGAGTTCATAGTTAGCTCAGGATTAAGATCGAGTTACCTAGGTCATCGTATGAAATAGTCAGTTTCACAGTAAACAACGTTATAAAGGAAAGTGAATTATTTCTCAGTCCTGGTCTTATGCAAACTCATTGCATAGGACGCCCCCACTCGCATGTCTTTACATGAACGATTGAGGATCACATTGTTTGTATTAAATACAAAGTGGGTCGTGTCTCATAGTGTCCCCAAGATAAGGCACCCAACCTCTATCCCTATACTATAGACCGTTTTGGCTATTACTTGAACTTGATTCGCTTTTATGTCTACACATAAAGTTCAAGTGTTCATTATATAACTATGGGTTCTAGTTTATTGGATTTGGGTTAATTAATGCATAATTAAACAACCATTCAATAACCACTTATTGAATAACCTCAATAACGCTTTATCGATTAATTTTGTTACATTTACTATCCACTAGTTTTAGGACATAAAACCCAACAGTAGTCAGCTACTTTCACCACAAAGTGTTAGTATGTTGGAACGAAGGTATAGATGACTATGAGGCTCTCCTTTATGAAAAAAAAAAGAGAAAAAGAAAAAAAAAAAAAAGAGAACTAAGCCTAGCAACAACTTATAATAAGTTTGGGGGAGGGAAATTAGATTTTCTTTCCCATCTTGAGAGTTAGGATAACTTGTGAAAGTGATAGGCTACTCTGAATAAGGGCTAGGTGGAATAACAAGTTGTAGAGGTGAGAATGTTTTATCTTGAGAGAAGTGAGTGAATGTCTAGTGTTAGAAACGTCTTGTTGTTAACTTAAAGTGTTAGGAGCTGAGATCTTTCCTGAAAGGCACCCTCACGAACTAAACTTACCTATGGAATGCACATCTATTCTTTCTTGATTCTGTTGTTTTTGTTAAAATTGCTTGAGCACAATAAATAACTTAAGTTTGGGGGTGTGATAACGCTTATTTATGTGCGTTATTTAGCCTTAAAAACTTAGGTTATTGCTAGGAAAGCATGGACTTTGTGCTTAAAATCATATCATTTAGAGTCAATTTAGCAAAAGTCTTAGAATCCTGTTGGAAATCTTAAAAATATAGAATTTATGCTTAAAATGTCCAAAAAGAGATTACTTTTGTAATAATCTATCGAAGCTAAATTTTTTTGTGCAGAGGACAATTTGCAGTGGAAATGCGCCCACAATTGGAGATAAAAAGTTAGCAAAGAAAAAGAGTGAAATTGAAGGTTTGCACCCATATTTGGTCCTAAAGATGTGGAATTTGCCTCTGAATTGCGCCCGCAAATTGATAAAGAAAGTAGCCCTAGCTGAAGACAGAATTGTGAAGGCAGTGCATTGAAGATTTGCGCTCGAACTTGCGGCTGCACTGAGCTTTCTGACAGAATTCCGAGATTCGCGGGATCTTCACAAAATCTTTTGAAAATCCCAAATCTTGTAACAAATCTCAAAGGATCGTGGATTTTTACCTTCAATGGTCCTCTCACACTGATCTCGGCAGCCATAACTCTACCTTCCAAGGTCTATAAAAGGCGAACAAGGTGCAAGAAACAAAGGGAGCTCAGATTTTTCGTCCTTAGGATAGTTTTCTTGTTTTTCTTTCTTCTCATCTTGTAACCAGTCCGAGTTTTGGTTCTTCCATCCTCTGTTGGCTCTTCCATTCGAAAGAAGAAGAAGAGAAAGACTTGTCTCCCCTTGAAAAAAGGTTAAGAGCAAGTTAGATAGAGAGGGGAAAGAACCTTTAGTTGAGTCTAGAGTCTTTACTTTTTGTTATTCTATTTCATAGCTACTGTACTTTCTGTTTCTATTTACTTTTCAGTTGTAAGTTCTTTACTTTGTGTACTCTTTTCAATTATTAATATGAATTCAAGTTATTCCTTTACTTTGTGCAATTTTTACTTTATGTCTTGCATTTTAATTTCCTCAATGAGCTAAGCTTCTTGTTGGGGGTTCAAATATGTGGATACCTTGAGTAGAAGAAAGCCCCACCGATGCAGAGACAACTGATAACTGCCCAAAAGGTAGTTATTTAGGCCTCATTTCTATATTGATTTGTGTGTCTTTTGTGCTTAATAGGGTTGGTTTTAGATATATATTACATGTTTTAACCCATTTGGAAGAATGGAAGCTTTGGAGATCATTTTGTGCAGAATCTGTTGCTGGGCGACTTGAGGAAGCAAATTTTGTGCTGCAGCAAAGATGGGAGTAAAACTGCCACGTCACAGCTCGTTAGCCAATTTAATGAACCGAATTCTGTTGAGTTATTTTCGGGATAAAGGAGCAAGGAGATCCATCCACGTGTCTAAGTCAACCTAATTCAAGCCTTCCTCAACTCTATAAAAGGAAGTAGCCGCCCAAGTCAAAGTCATTCCACTTTTGGGAGAAAACATTCCATTCTCGGGACGTTCCTTCCACCTTTGGGAGCTGAATAGAGGAGAGAGATTGGAGACCACCTAGAAGACCATCATTGCAAGCTGATCGAGGAGATTAATATTTCCTTTTATTATCTTGTAATTATGGACATGCCTACTCAGATTGTAGCGTGCGTCTCCATGCATATTATGAACTAAGTAGCTTAGGCGTTGGTTAGGACACATGTAATTGCCGTGCTTAATTTCTAGTAATAAATATTGATTCTATGCATCTTGATTAATTGTTGTGTTCATTTCTATTTTATGCCCGCTTGGCCAGCCGGTATGAATACCTCTCTCTAGTTTCAGGGATGATTTAGGGAGTGTGTGGCGGTTAATCACACTAGATCATTGTGTATTGGTGAACGCCAGTGACTGCGCTAGGGATAGTCAGTTGCCTTGTGCTTGATCGGTAGTACTTCATTGGAGTTGAAACACATTCCATAAGATCCGAATTTTCAGGAGGAATCTGCTAATAAGACTGCGAGAGTTTTGCATTAACAATAATATTGCTAGAGCATCTTTTAAAACAATTACTAAATCCTGACCAGTGCCTGTTTGTAATTTGTCTGTCTATCCGTTTACTTTCTGTTCTGTCATTTCTTTTGCTATAGCATTATTCTTATAAAAACCAATCATTTTTACCATCTTTGAAACCATTAAAGAATTATACAAAATAGATAAAGTGGAAGCTAGTTCTGGCATTGGATTGATAATACTTATTACTTGCTGCGGACTGTGTATACTTGCACAGAGTTCTAGAGTCCTTTTATATACTATATTTTTACTCACTCTAGGAACCCAACAACAACCTTGCTTCCTCTTAACATTGTTTGTTTTTGCTGAAAGTTTAAGTTTCATTGTTAGCTTAAACTGATCACTTAAGTTAGCATAGTTTGTGTTCAGCTGGTGGCCGAAAGGTTGGAGTTGAATGTGCAGGTTCGCAAAAGCAATAGTGGAAAAGATCCTAGAAATAGGACTTTGTTTTCTTGCAACCTAGAAATAGAACTAGAACCACTAGAGTTTTGGGAGTCGTGTGCTGATGACCGCAAAGTGCACGGGCCGCAAGTAATAATAAAACGAAAGTATTCTGAGTATCGAATCCACAGGGAGGTTGTGCGATATTTAAGCAAAGCAATTAATTTTTTATCACCAAAAATATTAGAGTCGAATATTATTTAGGAACCTAATCTTGATGCTAAAACAAATTAAGACTTAAAGCAATTAAAGAAATTAAATTGATCAATCAAAGAAATAAAAAATATGGAGAAAGAGTTCGAGTGAGAAGCGGGGTCTTGAAAATCAATTTATAGCTAATTAATTACTATAATTATCCTATCTCATTGCCCGACTAATTATAATCCTAGAATCTCCATTAATCACATAGGTTCTCCTATCGGTCTCCCCTAATTATAATTAACTCATATTAACAACCTAAGTGTCCTTAGCGCCATTAAAATTCGTTAATTAATATGCTTTGATTCATTATCGGAATCTAAGACTAAGCAACTAATCACGTTGTCACTACGAGCAGTTAAACTAGTTGCATGGATTATGTCTATCCTAATTTCTCTTCGTCGAGTTTCCATTAGGAATCGAATCAATATATAACTGGCCAGATCATATTCAGCATTACGAGCATCCATACAAATAATTAGTAAATGGACAAGAGATAGGCAATCATAATAACAATTAACTATGAATTTTCATTTCAAGACCCCAAAATGGGTTTAGCTATACATGGTCACAGTATCCACAATGTATACAATAAAAAGCATAAATTGGAGCAAAATAAGAGTAAGGAAAGTGACCGTCGAGAACCCCGTTGCTTGCGCTTGGAGTCCCTTCGAACCACGCTCCGAGCCTCCTAGAGTGCTCACTACAAGCTTCCCACAAAATTTCTCACTCTTGACCCTCAAAAAGGCTAAAAAGCCTTGAAGGACTCCTCAAAGAGAGGAAAGGAAGGAATGGAAGAAAGGTGGATGGAATGATTGATGCCAAAATGGGGTACAAGGGGTCAATTTATAGGCTCGGAATAGGGACAGCGTCGTGACGCTGTGACGTCACGCGACTTGCTTGGCAAGACAAGGGACAGCGTCTCGACGCTGTGCTGCTTCCAGAACATCTCCGCGCGGGCTGGGCTTGAACTTGGACCTTATCCTTTCTTTTTTTGATTTTCACTTGGATTGTTGACTTTTGGGCTTCCCCTTTGACCCATCCTTGGAAATTTGGCTTGATATGCTCATTTTTGGGCATTTTTTCACCAAAATTCCACAATTTGCTCCTTAGGAAAAAATAATGAATTTCACTAGATTTTCTAAATAAAAACACAATAAAAGTACTCAAAAGCCTAATAATTTAGGACTAAAATATCGACATTTATGCCCGCTATCACACCCCCAAACTTAAGCTTTTGCTAGTCCCGAGCAAAATAAATTCGAAAGATGCATGAAATAGGATCACTCAAGTCTCGATGATTTTAGAACTCTCAAGCAAAAATGGAAAGCATGCAAGTGGAATAAGCAAGCACCGCATACTCATGAAGAAATCTTAAAAGAATTTGAACTTAAGATTATCGAATAGCATGCTCAAGACTTATCTAATGATTCTTTTACTAACCTAGATTAGTCTTATGGCTTTCTCCATTTGTTTTCCCCCTACACTGGCTAAAAGTCCCTAATAGGTCGGAGTTCTACTATCATGCAAACAAAGAAACTAGGGCGCCTGATATTTTTCTTTTTCAGAGGGAAGCCAAACTCACAAATATTTTTCCCTTTTTCTTTTTATTTTGCTTCCCCCTCCAAACTTGCATTTTTATATCTAATGGCACTAGCTTTCACACTACGATGCAGGGACTCTTAACCCGAATCTTATTCTTGGTTGGCCTAACTGATCACACTGTAGGTAGCTCTTTTTACCCTAATCTTTTTCTTTTATGCAAGCAAAAATTTTCTTTTCAACAGATATTTCTTTTTTTTTTTCTGTCTCTTTTCTTTTGTTGCTTTTCTCTCAACAGGCAAAGCATTTTTTCACCTAGTTCTTAAAACAGCCAAGCATGAACTCCTAGTGTTAGAAACTAAGTCTATCGGAGTGACAACAAACTTATAAAAACCATAATAAAAATCTAGATTTTCAAAGATTTCATAAGATAAGTCTATTGCATGCTTTAGACATTAAAACTAAGTATAAAAAATTTTTAAATTTTCACAATTTCTGCTATGCTCCCAGATTCCACAACATATAAACCATACTCCCCAAAACTTCTAAAATCAAATCATCGGCTTTCATTGCTATCTACTCATGCATCCAAAAGAATTTAAACATGCTCAACACAGCGAAAGCCTCCCCCCAAACTTAAACTAAACATTGTCCCCAATGTTTAAAAACAATAAAGCATAAAGAGGGATACTGAGACTTCCCTGAGTTAGGAGCAATTCATCCTCGTCCTTTGGGCTAAGAACATGGGATTTTTGGAGCCTTGAGACTTGCTAAGGTGATCCTGCAAAACAAAATTGGATCACGAAGCATGGAAAATTATTTACCGCAAACTAACTAAACTTTTAATTCTTGGGTTGCCTCCCAAGCAGCGCTTTCTTTAACGTCTTTAGCTAGACGAGGCTCGACACGCTCATAGAGGCTCGAAATAAAAATTCTCGTCATCCTCCAGGCTCTGAAGAAAATCTCGTACCGAATTACATACTGCAAACAGGGGAGAAAAAAAAACTTTCCCCTGGCCCATCATCACTAAAAAGATTGTCATAATAACAAGTCAAGAAATATGTGACAGCATCAAATCTTTTCTCTAAATCTCTATTTTCAAAACAATTATTCACAGAGTCATCTAGCGTCATGATATCAACTGGTCTCGGATCTAAGGATGGCCTATCCACTAAACCTATCCATTCATCAGATGCAATCTCTATATGCTCATGCTCTTGAGACTCAGTATTCATGAAAGACTCAACCAGGCTATAAAATGACTCATCATCAGAAGAATAAAAAAATTCAACCATATCAGGGTCAGATTCTATACTATTAACACTATCAGGACCCGAATCAAAACTATCAACAATTTCAGGGTCCGATTCAATATTTTCAGCCATGTCAGGATCAGACTCAATATTTTCATCTATCAAATAATCCTCTAAATTCAAAGCAGGCAGATCATCTATTGCAGGCATTTCAATTTCATTCACAAAAGCAGGCATCTCGATGTCAATCAATTCATTTTCAAATAAAGGATCATCAAAGAATGCATTAGGATTAAAATCTTCATCATCCATAGGTGTCTCCTCTAGCCCAAAACCTAGATTAAAGTCTTCCTCCTCATCATCATCAGTCAATAATTCTGGACCAATCGAAAAACATGTATGCAAACTACACACAGACTCATCATGTCCAGAAATACTGAAAACGACTTTTTCATCATCAACATTCAAGGTTAACTTACCAGTGTTAACACTGATCTCGGCTTTACCTGTGGCTAGGAAGGGTCTACCCAAGATAATGGGCACTTCCTTGTCCTCTTGCATGTCTAGCACCACAAAGTCTACTGGGAAGATTAATTTGTTGACTTTCACCAAAACATCCTCCACAATACCCATTGGTTGGGTGATCGATCTATCAGCAAGCTGGAGGGTAATGTCGGTGTCTTTCAAACCTAAAAGTTCGATCTTCCCTTTCTGAAGGGCCTTTATTGCAGAAGCGATCTGTCCTATCTGCACTTCCATGTTCTTGAGAGTCGTATCGTGGTTATTTACTGCTGACTGGAGATTTACGTTAAGCACTTTTTGCTCTTTGATAAAGAGAGCAACCATTTCTTCCAAGTTGCTTTTCTTTTCTGGAACACTTGATGAAGCAAATCCTGGTGGTGGTTGTAACACATTCTTTGTATTGGAGTAAGAAAAGTTCTCCTGGTTGCGCAGATTTGGATGGTAGAAGTTCGGCAATCCTTGGGTGAATTTCGATTTCCCACATACTGAACTTCTTCGACATCTTGACTTTCCTTCTTCGAGTATCCTTCTGCCAAAGTTGAGATGGATTTGACCACTTCGGAAGAAGTAAGCTTGTTCAGCTCGTTCGTCAACGATGCCGTCTGCGCTTTAAGAGAGCTTGATTCATCGATCTCATAAATGTCAGCCTTCTTGGATGTTGTCCCCCTTTTTGTCGGCCATTGATATATGGTTGCCGCCATCTCCTCCAAAAGATCTTTTGCATCAGTCACTGTCTTGGATAGAAAGCTTCCACCCGCTGATGTATCAAGAACTGTCTTGGTAGAAGGATTCAATCCATTGTAGAATAACTGCACTTGAAGCCAATCGGGATAGCCATGCTATGGGCATCTCCTAAGCATCTCTTTATATCTCTCCCACGCCTCATATAATTGCTCAAGCTGCGTTAAACAGTCTGCGAAAGACTTCCCATATACTGAGAAGTCATCCATAAAAACTTCCACAGATTTTTCCAGAAGTTCTGAGAAGATGGCCATCATACATCTCTGGAATGTTCCAGGCGCATTACATAGTCCGAAAGGCATCCTTCTGAACGCAAAGGTGCCATATGGGCAGGTGAATGTGGTCTTTTCTTGGTCTTCTGACGCAATGGTAATTTGATTATACCCAGAGTATCCATCGAGAAAACAATAATAAGCTTGTCCTGCCAGTCGATCTAGCATTTGGTCAATGAATGGAAGAGGGAAATGGTCCTTCTTGGTATTTGCGTTCAACTTGCGATAATCCATGCAGATGCACCATCCTGTAGTGGTGCGGGATGGAATCAGCTCATTATTTGCGTTAGCCACTACAGTCATGCCTCCTTTTTTGGGTACGCATTGAATTGGACTCACCCATCTGCTATCTGCGATAGGATATATTACGCCTGCGTCGAGCCACTTGATTATTTCTTTTCGTACTACTTCCATCATTGCCGGATTTAGCCTTCTTTGTCTTTCAACAAATTCATTGGATTCGTCTAATAACCGAATTTTATGTATGCAATATGAAGGGCTAATACATTTAATATCTGCTAGACTCCACCCAATGGCCTTTTTGTGCCTTGCGAGAACTTCCATCAGCAGGTTTTCTTGCGATGAATCAAGCTTTGATGAGATTATGACTAGGAGTGATTCTTTTTCTCCCAAGAATCTATACTTCAAATGCGTTGGCAATGGTTTGAGTTCTAGTGCAGGAGGTTGCGCTATAGAGGCATGGTGGGGATTCTTCCTTTCAGATCCAGTATGTGGATAACTTCTTCATGCTGCGTTAGGGTGCAGTTTTCTTCCATCTGTTCTTCCTCGTTTCCTTCTTCTATGGGGTTGAACGCATTTAATAGTATGTCCTGCGGAGAGCACACGTCTATGCGGGCTACCATGTCGCAATCTTTGGGATCATCAGGATATTTAAGCGAGGAGAGCATATTAAAAACCACCTTCTGATCGTTCATGCGCATTGTCAGTTCTCCTTTTTGTACGTCAATAAGTGTTTGTCCGGTGGCCAGGAATGGTCTTCCCAAAATAATGGGGATTTCTTTGTCAGCTTCATAATCTAGGATAATAAAGTCTGCAAGAAAAATAAACTTGTCAACTTTGACCAAAACATCTTCAATCTTTCCTTCTGGGTGAACTACGGATCTGTATGCCAATTGGAGTGTAACGGTTGTTGGTCTCGCTTCTCCAATCCCTAGGCGCTTGTAAATAGATAATGGCATTAAATTTATACTTGCGCCCAGGTCACATAGTGCTTTACCAACATCGATACCCCCTATCGAACAAGGAATTGTGAAGCTTCCAGGATCTTTCAACTTTGGGGGAAGCTTGTTGGCAAGTATTGCGCTGCATTCATTTGTCAACGCAACGGTTTCAAACTCTTTCCATGGTCGTTTATTCATCAGAATGTCTTTCAAGAATTTGGCATAACTCGACATTTTTTACAACGCCTCTACAAGTGGGACGTTGATAAGTAGCTCTCGCAAAACATTCAAAAACTTTTTAAACTGGGTCTCATCATTTTTCTTTCGCAACCTTTGAGGAAAAGGTATTGCGGGCTTATATGCGTCAGGCTCTTTTTCTGCGTGAGCCTCCTTCTTTTTTAATTCTTCATCCTCAGCTACTTTTCCTTCTTCCGTTTGGTTATGATCTTCTGCGGCTGCATATTTAGGCAAATTATCCTGTGTCGGTGCAGGGTCATGTACCTGCAATTGCTTTCCACTACAAAGAGTCACCGCATGGCAGTGCTCTTTCCCTTTTGGATCTTCCGTATTACTGGACAGTGCCCCCGCAGGTCTATTTTTTAACTCTGATGCAAGCTGTCCGACTTGTATTTCCAGACTGCGAAGGGATGCGGCCTGGATCTGAACCACTGCGTCATTCTTGGCCATATACTCCTTTTGATTGGCCATGAATTCCTTCATCATGTTTTCCAACACATTCGAGGATGATGCTCTTTGGTTTCCTCCGTCTGTGTTGCGCTGAAAATGTCCCTGCGAAGATTGATCATTGTTAGAATTGAATAATCTTGGCACAGGATTTACATTACCTTGTTGCTGTTTATTCCCGCCTCCATTCCATGAAAAGTTCGGGTGATTTCTCCACCCTGGATTATATGTGTTTGAATATGGGTTGTTGCGTGTAGCTCCTTGCGGTCCCACATAGAAAACTGATTCTGGGTTTGAAGGACACTGATCATTCGTATGTCCTTCGCCGCAGATCTCGCATCCAACTGCGTTGAGTTGCGCAATCAAAGGTGCGGTGCCAGCTGTGAGTGCATCCATTTTTAAGGTCAACGCATCAATCTTTGCGTTTACCGAAGTCATAGGATCTATTTCAAAACCTCCTGAGTTGGACTTAATGGGTCTCCTTCTTCTGTCTTCCGCAGTGCCCCACTCATAATTATTGCGCGCAATTCGATCAAGGATTGCGTGAGCTTCGTCATAGGTCTTTCTGAGTAATGCCCCATCTGCGGATGAGTCTACCAAAACTTGCGAATTCTTGTTGAGACCTACATAGAAGGTCTCTAGCTGAATACATAATGGTAAACCATGGTGCGGGCATCTTTGTAGCAAGCTCTTGAATCGTTCCCATGCTTCACTCAACGTTTCATCCTCCATTTGTGTGAGTGTCATTATTTCCTTCCTCAATCTGGAGTTTGCGGTGGGTGGGAAGTATTTCTCTAGGAACTTTTCTGCCAGATCGTTCCATGTTGCGATAGAATTTGCTGGTTGCTGATTTAGCCACACCTTTGCCGCATCTCTTAATGAATAAGGAAATAAAATAACTTGCAATTGCTTATGTGTCACTCCTGGAATAATACATTTATTGCAAATATCCAAAAATGACTTTAAGTGAGAGTGTGGGTCTTCTGCTGGACTTCCTCCAAATTGCCCTGCAGCTGTTAGCATTTGAAACATAACAGGTTTTAATTCAAACCTTTCTGTTTCTAGAGTAGGCTGAACTATCCCCGGATTGAAATTACAATTTGCAGGGGCTGCATAGTCTCTAATTCCTCTGGCCCTATCATCGGCCATCTGAATGGGATTCAATGGTCTGTTTGGCTAATTTGGTGCTGCCATTTCTCCTGATTGCCTTCGAGATCTTCGATTTCTCCTTCTTCTGTGATATGTTCTATCAATCTCAGGATCTATTTCAAAATCGATTTGTCTGGCGGCACGCATACAACTTCTAGTCACCTGGAGAAAAAGACTCAACAGGGAATATAGTGGATAATATTACACATAGTGTTAGATCAGAAAAATTATTATAGACTTTTGTTGCCTTTCCCCGGCAACGGCGCCAAAAACTTGATCGGTTGTCAGAGTGTTTGATTTATTAGTCGTAGATTTTAATCAATCCAAGTATAAACTGACAAAATCAAGTAATACCTGGTGAGTCCAGGGTCGAGTCCACAGGGAAAGATTACAGAAGTTTCTTAATAATGTTTACTGATTTAAACTTCAAAACGTGTAATATTACTTCAAGGGAATAAAAACGAGGGCTGGTATAATTTGAACAGTAATTAATTGCATAAAAGAAAACAAGTAATGAGAGTTAAGGGAGAATTCACAATGCGAGCAGTATCAAGGCTTTTGCGGTTGCAGCCTCATGCGTTCATAAGAATCTTGTAGCGCTAACTTTGATAAATTGATCCATTGACGCCTAAGTGAGAAAAAATCACTAAGTTTCCCTTTCGATATTCTTTATGCGTTTGGCAATAAACTACCAATTGATTAGTTGACTAGTTTATGCGTAAAGCTTAGTTCTCTTAATACTTACAAGGGACTGAGTTGGTCACAACGCAATCAAAGTTCAAGCATGCAATATCTTTTAGTGGTAATAATTTAATACTACCAAGACTACATGTCATGCGCTAACTTGTTCTACTTAGAAAGATCCATATGCGTTACCTGTCAAGGATTAAGCATACTGCTACCGCATCCAGCTGGCCAAGCGGTGATTAGTAATGAAAAGATTATCGCAACTAAGCAGAAAGCAATCAATGTTTCATTTAAATCAAAATATGCGCTTACAAGATGTACTTATCACCGCATGAGGTGCTTGCGCTAGGCCTTGAAGAGAAAAGTTAGCTCATGCGCGCATAACAAGACATCATAAAATAAAACATTTCACACGCAAGTTTACTCCTGATCCCTGCTCTCCTCCTCTGATTCTGTCTTTTGAGCTTCTATTTATAGAAGAGGGAAAGTGACTTCACTAAGAAATTTGCAACTTGCTTTGTTCAAATTATTAGCCAACTTGCAATATTTCGGCCTATTTTTCTCCCACTTGCGCTGGCTGCGCCGTTTGCGTCAGAGCTGTCTTTTCATCCATCTTTTCTGTCTCTTGATCATCTAGGGGAGTGTGCCTGCACTAAGAAGAAACTTGAAACAACTAAATTAGCTGCGTTAGCGTTCTATTTTATAATTTCTTTATCGCATACACAAATATAGCTTGCCGCTTATAACAATCACTTTTTTTTCTTTCTTTATGCGCTAAGATAACGCATCTGAGGGCCTTGTATCCTTCTTTTAGATTAAGTTTAGAGGATAAATAATCTTGCTTTTCGCAAGATATCAAGGTGTCTTTTCATTCTCTCTCATTTCTCATCTTTCCCTCTTCTTCTTCATATTTCTTATTTCTCTAATCTTCTTTCCATCTTCTATTTCTTTCTTATTCTTTCCCTCTCCTTCTTCTTTGTGTTTCTCATTTCTCTTTATTTTCTCTTCTCTCCATCTTCTGTTTCTTTCTCTTTCCCCTTTCTCTTCTTTTCCACTTATGCTTCTCGCTCTCATTCTTTTTTCTTTCATCCCTATTTTTTTTCCGTTTTTTGTTTCCACACCGTCCAAACTTTTAACGCTCCTACATACATCGATTTGTATAAATGTTTGAAAAATATTATGTCTCCGACCGACCGACATCGACCAGTCGATTTTTTATGTCGATTTTGTGCTACAACCAACACTGACCAACCGATGAACACCCCTAACTGTAACATAGCTAATGATTTGCTAAACCTAACTTTTTATTATTTATGTAGTTTTTCATCTCTCTTGCGTTTATTGTTAATAATTTTTCTGTAAGTTGCTCTCAAATTTTTATTAAAAAATCAATGGAGGAAGACAAATTGAACAAAGAAAATAAGATGATAGGGAAGGGAAAAAAACATTGTACAGTACAAACAAAGAAAAATATAATAAATGAAATGGGTACCGAAGGAAATTTTGGCTCTGATACCAAGAGTGGCTTTTCGGCTGAGAGCAAAATTGAGTTGCGGCAGCGAGTGAGGGAGATAAGAATATTTCTCTTGTGGGTGAGGGTTTTGTTTATTTGTTTATCCCAAGCTATCGGGTTGTGATACTTGGAAGTCAATAGCTATTGTTGGGCTGTTGAGGGTTAGTTTGTGGCATTATTGAAGGATTCCTGTAATCTCCCAAATTCTAGTAGAACCTGCAATTGCAGAAGACTGGACGTAGTCCCGAGCTTGGGGCCAACCAGTATATCTTTCGGTGTCGTTTTCTTTTCCATATCTTTTATTATTTTCGTGACTATTATTTTTGGCTTGTTTGGCTTAACATGTGGAAGGGGAGATAGTTATAATATTATTGATTGTCGTCATAATATTATTATTATTTGTATTCCGCATTTTTCTCCCAACAATTGGTATCAGAGCTTTTGGTTCAGGAGTCATGGGTTTTGTAGAGCCAAAAAGTTTCGACGGAGTCATGAAGTTCGATGGGAAAAATTTTGGATATTGGAAGATGCAAGTCAAGGATTATTTAACTTGCAAGAAAGTGCATAAGGCATTGAAGGAGAAACCGAAAGGGATGACGGACGAAGATTGGGAAGCTCTAGATGAAGAGGCAGTTGCAACCATAAGGATGTGTTTGTCAATGGATGTGGCAAGTCTAGTAGCCCATGAGACAACTGCAGTAAAATTGATGGAAGCGCTTACAAACAGGTATGAAAAACCCTCTGCAAATAATAAGGTCTACCTAGTTAAGAAGTTTTTCAACATGCAAACGTCTGAGGATGCTTCTGTGAATTCCCATATTAATGAGGTTACCACTTTGATTAATCAGTTAAAATCTGTTAAGATAGAGTTTTCTGATGAGGTGAATGCTATTCAGTTGTTAACGTCTTTACCTGATAGTTGGGAAACGATGAAGACAGCAGTGTCTAATTCGACTGGAAATAACACTTTAAAATTTTCAGAAGTTTGTGATTTAGCCATAGCTGAGGAAATTCGTAGGCAGGGTAGTAATAAAGAGTCTATGTAGGGTCAGCTTTGGTTATGACTAAAGGTAAAGATAAGGTTGATGAAGGAAGAAAAACGACAGAGTGGCTTTTCGGCTGAGAAGAAAATTGAGTTGCGGCAGTGAGTGAGGGAGATAAGATTATTTCTCTTGTGGGTGAGGGTTTTGTTTATTTGTTTATCCCAAGCTATCGGGTTGTGATACTTGGAAGTCAATAGCTATTGTTGGGCTATTGAGGGTTAGTTTGTGGCATTATTGAAGGCTTCCTGTAATCTCTCAAATTCTAGTAGAACCTGCAGTTGCAGAAGACTGGACGTAGTCCCGAGCTTGGGGCGAACCAGTATATCTTTCGATGTCGTTTTCTTTTCTTTATCTTTTATTATTTTCGTGACTTTTATTTTTGGCTTGTTTGGCTTAACCTGTGGAAGGGGAGATAGTTATAATATAGATTGTCGTCATAATATTATTATTATTTGTATTCCGCATTTTTCTTCCAACATATGTACACCTCATTAATTAAAGTAAGCAATGAAAGACTTCCACCAAAACTTTAAATGGAGAAACAATCAAAATATTCTCTTCGGGTCTTGAAGTCCTTAATGTTAGAATGAGAAGGTGGTTGATTATGCAATCAATATGCCAATTAGAGAAAGAAAGATGTAAAACATTTTTTTGTCTACTTATTATGTATTTTAGTTTTATCAGTGATATTGGCTAAAATTTGGACTGATTTATCAAATATTTTTTACAGGTTGAATCTTGAATTTTGAACAAAAGTATTCAATCCCACATCGGCAAAGTCAAGAAGTGAAGGTTTGATTTTATTATGAATTTTGAATTTTGAATCTCAGCCGGGTCTTGTAACGAGGGCCTGTGACCCAAGTGGGGGCATTAAGGTAGTTGAAGCGAAAGATCGTGGAAGGATGAATGGAGTGTCGTTGATGGGCCGAGTAGAAAAGGGCCCATTTTGGAGGGATCGAGCTTAGAGTAACAAAGTCTCTTTGCTCCCTTATGTCTGTCTTATCAGAGCAGCGTCGCCTCATACATCTTGTTAATTATAACTTGATTGTAACAAAGGGTCCATTCTCCTCTGTTCACTTACACACTCTTGAAGTTCTTCCTCCTCACAACTATTCTTTTTCAATTTTGAATCTCTATATTTTTATTTTCTCCTTTTATGTATTAAAAAGTTTAAGGTAAATTAAACATTTTATCCCTATAGTTTGTTTATGTTTGGTTTATATGAGATGTCAAAACTAACATCTTAGTAAATAAAGTATGGTAAAATTACTTGTTTTTTTTTTTTCATAAGCACAATTACTTTGTTATTGGAATATGTTGATACATATGGTAAAATTTATCAATTTCATATTATTTATAGTGATTGAACTATTAGATAGCAAAACCAGATGGTTGTGATCTTTCCTTCTCTTCCTATTCTCTTCTCCCTCCCATCTACTCCTCCCCTCCTACAGTAGTGAACTTGGTAATTGCCAGTTCAATCCCCTTCTCATTTTGTCTTTGGTGAGTCCCACTTTGTTCATTGATACTCTTCCCATTTATTCTTTCAAATTTTCTTCTTTCGAAATTGAAACAAGATTCATTCTTTTCAATTCTAAAGGTCCATTTGGAATACATTTTAATTTAAATGTTTTTCAAGAATGCATTTTTTAAAAAACATTTTGTATAAAAATTGTTTAGAATTTAAACATTTATATATTTGGTTGTGTTTCCTCATGAATGTTTTTATACACAAGTTATTGTATACTAAAGACTCTTTTTAAAAAAGTTGGTTTCAAATGTTTCTCTCAAAATTGTTTATTTATCAATCTCATTTTCTAATAAGTCATTTTTAGTGTTTGCCAAATACTAGAAATTTTTTCAAAATGTTTTTTTTTTCTCAAAATTAAACACTTGAAAAGTTAAACCAAACACACCCTAAATCTACTGAAGATTCCAAATCTAACCCAAACGCAACATCTGGGCTTCATTCAAGACAACTGTGGATGGGTCAAAGGAGACATGTGCCCCTCAACTTAAAATTATTTATATTTGTTTTTGTGTAAACTTTTTATCACCACTTAACTTATCTAATAAACAAAAATTTCATTTTATTTAATGAATTTGAATTCATCTTTGAAATAAAAAAAGAAGGTTAAAAATACTATTTTGATCTCTATACTTGGTGTCCCATTTTATTTCAGCTCATATACTTATATTCAAATTTAGCTTATATATTTTCAATAAATCTTCATTACTACTAATTTGATGTTACTTTTTATAGAATTTGGTAAACTACTAATCATCATTTTCACTTAAGGGAAAGACACCTATTAGCATACAAAAATGCTAACATTTATCCCTTAATTTAAGTTAATTTGCTTGATTGATTGATTAATTTTGTTTATTTCATAATTTTTAGCCCCTCAAGAGAAAATGGTGCAATCATGGAGAAATTGGAGACAATTGGACCCTAATTTGAAGGATAAATTGAAGATAAGAAATTTTGGGGTCGTGAATTGAAGCCCAAAGCCAAGAGGAGAAAGAAAATCGGGCCAAATCTAAAGGAATCAACCCAAATCAGCCAAAATTCGGGCCTAGGAGGTCCAACCATAGGCCAGCGTCGAGACGCTAGGCCTTCAGCATCTCAACACTGATGAGCGTGGGAGCCAAGTTACCGAGGTCCAATGCCGAGACGTTAGGACTAGAGCATCTCGACGTTGGCAGTCTGGAGGTCTATTTAAATCGCGTTTTGCTACGGGTTTTAGGGCATCAAGCAGCCATTTGGAGGTTGAGAGGAGAGTTAGAAAGGGAGATATTTAGAGAAGGTTTTTGGGCATTCTTGGAGAGGAATGCGAGCTTGTTCGGGTTCTGATCGAGGCTTAGATCGTGGCGGATCGAGGGTGTAAGCGAGGAATTCGTCATCTGTTTAATTCTTTTTCCCTTCTTTTGTCCATTTACTGTAATTAGAATGATAATGTTGGAATTTTGTGTGCATATAGTGACAATGTGTAACTAAACTCCCAACATTCGAGTCTTGAATGAAGAAATACAATTAATTGCTACTCTGTTTACTCTTTATTGTGTCTAATGCACTAGTTGTTTGTGTGGGGGTGTTCGTAAGGCTTTATAAATTCTGGCCCAGCTTATATCAATTAGTTACTTAGTGGAAACTCAATGGAGAGAAATTAAGTTAGAACGTAATCCATGCAACTAGGCATAACTACTCGTAGTGACAGCGAGATCACTTGGTTAGACTTAGAAATCTATAAAGAACTAGTGCTCTATTAATTAACTCATTTAATGGCGCTAAGGACACTTAGGTTGTTAATATGAGTTAATAAGAATTAGGGGAAACCAACAGAAGAACATATGTTAACAAGAAGGTTCTAGATTTATAATTAGATTGGACATAGCAATTAGTAACCAGAGAAAATGCTTAATCATGTTTCGGAATTCCAGACCCCGCCTTTCTGTTAAGCTTGATCACCTTCAATTTGTTTGCAAGTTGCTTGATCATTTTATTTTCATTATTTCATTTGTTTTATTTCAATCTGTGACCCTGTCTTTTGATGTGAATAAGGTTCCTAGATAATATTTGTCTTTAGTAAAAATCTTAGTGTTCAATTGCTTGAATTGCCGAAGTCATTTGCTACACTCTGTGGATTCGATGTTCGGTAAATACTTGTCGTCTTTATTACTTGTGGCCCGTGCGCTTGCAGTATGTATGTATAGAGCAACAAGTTTTCGGTGTCATTGCCAAGGAGCCGGCAAAGTATTTTGGTGATATATTTTTCCTGACACTAAAAAGAACCAGATGGGTGTTAATTTAGGATTGTAAATAGATTTGTTTGATTTATTTTTGTGAATAGTTTTTTTATGATTTTGTTAATTTGAAAAGTTTGGGTGGTGCATGCGAAGAAATAAGGGGACTAATCTTCTTCCATTAGATTTGAAAATCAATCGAACTCTTAGGTCGATTAGAAGAGGAAGGAAAACTCCTAGAAAAAATGGCCCAAGAAGTAGCATCAAAGGCGATTCGAGATTACCTACAGCCGATTCTACCTACGAAAAACTCAGGGATAGTGTACACACCTATCCAAAGCAAACAATTTTGAATTGAAGACCAGGCTAATCTAGATGGTGAGGGATTGTTCTTTCAATGGGCATCGTTATGAAGACCTCCACTCCCACCTGCGCTCATTTTTAGAAATATGTGGAACTGTTAAAATGAATGGTGTTACTCCTGATGTGATTAGACTAAGACTTTTTCCTTTCTATATGCAGGATAAAGCTAAGGACTGGTTGGAGTCACTAACACCAAGGAGCATCAGAAATTGGGATGAGTTGGCCCAAGCATTTCTCACGAGATTTTTTCCACTCGCTAAGACCACCAAGCTCCGTACCGAGATTGGGACCTTCAAGAAAAATGATGATGAGCAATTTGTACGAAGCTTGGGAGCGTTATAAGGAAATGCTTAGGAAGTGTCTGCAACACGGATACACTATAAGAAAAAACACTTTCAGTGGCGTACTAAACATGTCGCTAAAACCCAAAAACATTGATACAAGTTTTACTAATGCGCATGACTTCGTCGCTGTATCCGTCGTTATTACCGCGTGTCGTAAGTTTTTGCAACGTCTTCCGCAGACGTCTCTAAAAGTGTATCTTTAGTGACGCCTGCATGTCAGTGTAAGCGATGGGTAGGGACGTGTGGACACATCACTGAAGACAGTTTTTATCGACGTCGGTCTAGACGTCTCTGAATAAAGTTTTCAGTGACACAGTACAAATGTCACAGAAAATTCAGTTTTAGCAATGTGGGTTACGTTGCTAAAGCGCTTGAACTTGAAAAAATAAGATATTTTGCGACAACGGTATATGTTAGTGAAAGTGATATTATGCGTCACTAAAAACTCAATGTTAGTTTTTTTTTTTCTTTTGGAATGCTTTCCATGTAGTTAAGGAAAGGAAGACACACCATACAATGATTTACCAGCTTTATGATTTAAAAAATAAATAGTTAATTCAATAAGTGAACCTATAAATAAAATAATATTATCATCTTCGAACTAATTAAAAAATCTACAATTAATCAAATAGAAATAAATAAAAATACAATTTTCCAATTTAAAGTGAAATGAACATCTTCATATTAACCATAATCAAGAAACAACAAGTACTTGTCTAGAATCTAATACAATTTGATCATTTTCTAAAACGGTCTCAAGTCTAGATGAAGAAGTTAAAGCTTAAGAAAATGATTCACATCACATGAAAATGCCTAACAAAAGATCACAAAAATAGCCAGCCTACATTCTTCACATTTCCATACAAAAAGGGGAGCCTTGTCGAAACCATTGATGCATCCAAACTGAAAAATAAAAGGAAATAAAACATGTAAGCATGAGAATAAAGAATTGAATTAGAGAATACATAACTCAAATCAACATGAAAAACTCATCAAAAGCTATGAAACTAAACTTACAACAACAAAAACTTGAAAATTTATCTAATATCATCCAATTTCTAATGAAAAATAACAAACATGAACACAAATACACTTATGAGAAATAATGAACACAAACTTATCAACCTAAGAAACCAACTTATCAACATAACAACAACTACACTAGTTAAAACAATTAAGTGCAAATAGGTATCGACCCTCCTAAACTTTGTCTAAGAAACAATATCCACCACGTCCTTCATCAAAGGATTAGTTTGTGGTAGATAAAGGGGATAGCCTATTACTTAAGATTTGATTGATGACTTCATTTTGATCCAAATTCGAGTAGAAATTTTATAATCTACAATAGAACTATGTTCATCTACTTGAAGAAAAAAGTAAAGAACTATGAAATATATTAAGAGCAAACCATTGTTATATCATTCCACACAAAAATGTAGTCAAACAACATATTTTTTCCCGTAGTTCATAGGGTCCAACATCAATTAGCTTTTTGAATAAAATAAATAAATAAATAATCAAGCAATGAATCTCAATCTAAAAAACTTTGAGAAATCCAGCACCAAACGCACAACATAAATACAAAATGATTATCATACCTTGTGTATGCTGAAATAATTTCATCTTTTGTGAAACTATTTTCTTGAGAACCAACCTCGTGTAAGTACAAACAATCAGGGTTGGTGCAAGGCTGAAACAATGGTTGGTAACATAATGATCCAAAGCAAAGGTAAAAAGTTACAAAATTGTCTATTAGTAAGACAACCAAAAAGAAAAAGAAAAGAAGAAAAATATAAAATCCATACCAATTGAATTGGAACCTGCACATGGAATTGGAAGTTAATATAAGGGTGTGTTTGGTTTAACTTTTAAAGTGTTTAATTTTGGAAAAAAAAAATCATTTTGAAAAAATTTCTAGCGTTTGACAACTACTAAAAATTACTTATTAGAAAATGAGATTGATAAATAAATCATTTTGAGAGAAACACTTAAAACCAACTTTTTTAAAGAGTCTTTAAGTATACAATAACTTGGGTATAAAAACACCTATGAGGAAATGCAACCAAACATATGGGTGTTTAAATTCTAAATAATTTTTATACAAAATTTTTGTTTTTAAAAATGCATTCTTGAAAAACATTTAAATTAAAATGTATTCCAAACGGACCCTAACTCTGTTTTGAAAATGTATAATAATATCAATTAAATTGGGGGGGGGGGGGGGGGGGGGGTTGCTCTAAATCTGTTTTTCCTTCCCCACAATATCAATTTCTTCTAAGCTTTTCATCTTAGGGAGAGAGACCATGGCAGCTCCTCTCCATCATCAAGAGTCCACAAACACCTCTAGCAACTTCAGTTTTAACCACTATAAACATTTATATGAAAATTTTCATGAACACAAATTCCTTCTCAAAAAAGGGAAAAAAAGAAAAGAAAAAGAAACTGGGCAGGTTCTTCCTACAGCATTCTGATTGCACATTATTCAGGAAGAATAAATACACTGCAGGAGGAAGTTTCTTATCAAAACAGTGGAAAGCGCTAGGGAATTGTGGGAGGAAATGGCTTCCACAAGTTATTAGTGGCCCTTAGATAGAACCTTAGTAAAGCAAAAAGTAGGATTCTATGAGTTGGATGAGTCTAATTCCCTCAAGGCACAAATGGCGTCCTTAACAAACGCACTGAACAAATTGACGACCTCCGAAGTAGTTAAATCAATTGCTTCTCTTGCCAAAAGTCACACCAAGAAAGAGGATGCTCGTGGGCATGAGAGGGAAATTTTCATCCCCTATTTGGTTATTGTGCTACTGCAGCAGACTTCATTAGTGATGCTCGTGGGCGTGAGAGAGATATTTTCATTTTTGAACCTCTTTGAGTGGAGTGAGCCCCGTCTAGCTAAAGACGTTAAAGAAACGCTTCTTAGGAGGCAACCCAAGTTTGGTTAGTTGTTTCTTTTTTTTCGAATTCAATAAACCCTTGCTCCTCGATCAAATTTTGTGTCTCAAGAATCATGTAGCAAATCCCGTCAAATCCAAGGATGTAGTCTCTCTCAATTCAAAGGCTTTGAAATTTCTCCAGATGTTAGGGAAGTCTCAGTTATCCCTTTGTTTCTCTTGTTTAAAACATTGGAGACAATGTTTAATTTAAGTTTGGGGGAAAGGCTTTACTGTTTTGAGCTTAAAAAAAATTCTTTGGATGCATGATTAGAAGACGATGATGACCTAGGATTTGATTCAATTTTTTAGTTCAATATGGTTTATATGACTAGTGGAATTTGGGAACATAGCTGCTAAGTGAAAAAAATTAAATTTTGCTTAATCTTAATGTCTAAAGTATGTGATAAACTTATCTTTTGTGATCTCTGAAAGCTTAGATTCTTATTATGGTTTTTATAAGTTTGTTGTCACTTCGATAGGCTTAGTTTCTCATACTACGGATCCACGCTTGATTATGCAAAGCTAGGTGAAATAAAAATAAAAATGTTATGCCAGCACACAAAAAAAAAAAAAACAAAAACAAATACAAATACAAATACAAAAAAAAACAACTAAAAAATAATATTTGTTGAAAAAGAAAGGAAAAATGATTTTTGCTTGCAAAAAGATTAAAAAAAACTAGGGGTAAAAGGAGTTACCTCCGTTGTGATCAGTTAGGTCATCCAAGGGTTAAACTCGGGATAAAGGTCCCTCCAACGGTGTATGAAAGTTAGTGCCCTTTGTATCAATATAATGCAAGATTGGGGGGAGGATCCACCCTGTAAGAAAAAGAAAAAGAAAACTAGGTGCCCTAATAATCTTCTTTGCTTTGCATGATTGATGAGTTCTGAAATATTAGACTATTGGCCAGTGTAAGGGAAAACAAACGGAAAAAGCCATAACACTAATCTAGGTTAGTAAGAGAACCTTTTAGATAAGTTTTGAGCATGTTATTCATTAATTCTAAGTTGCATTTTAAAATTTTTCATGAGTATGTCATGCTTGCCTGTTCCACATTTATGTTTTCCATATTGTTCTAAAAATCTGAATCATTATGGCTAGAGTCATTCTTTCATGCATCTATGGAATTTATTTTTGCTCGGGACTAGCAAAAGCTTAAGTTTGGGGGTGTGTTAGCAAGCCAAAATGCTAACATTTTTCCCTTACCTTAAGTTAATTTGCTGGATTAATTGGTATTTAATTGATAAATTTTGTTTATTTTAAAATTTTTAGCCCCTCAAGAGAAAATGGTGCAATCATGGAGAAGTTAGAGACAATTGGGCCCTAATTTGAAGGATAAATTGAAGATAAGAAGTTTTGGAGTCTTGAATTGAAGCCCAAAGTCAAGAAGAGGAAGAAAATCGGGCCAAATCCAAAGGAACCAGCCCAAATAGGCCAAAATTTGCATCAGGGAGGTCCAACCGAAGGTCAGCGTCGAGAAGCTAGGCCTTCAGCGTCTCGACGCTGATGAGCATGGGTGCCAAGTTACCAAGGCCCAACGCTAAGATGCTAGGGCTAGATGACGTGCGTGCTAAACGTCTGTAAGAGTGCAAGTATACACTATCAAGTAATAAAGTGGAGAGTACTCTGGGTATCGTACCCAAGGGAGATGGTGACTAGTTGAAAAACACTCAATTTTGCAAAACAAGAACCTCCTCTAAATTTGCAATCGATGATGGTAACCAAAGAAATAATTTGATTGGAGTTCTTGTGACTGAAGACAAAAAGATAAAATAAAGCAAGTAAATGAAAGCGGTGAAAGGATATATGAGATAAGCTGGGAATTCAAATAGCATCAACCAAAAGCAGTAAATTGCGCCCACCTTTGCACTAGAAACTCACTCAGGCATTGCAAACGGCTGGAGAACGTTATCTATAGTTCCCACATAGACATGGTGCAGACAAATTCCTCCAGTTGTGCCTACAAACACCTTGATAACTAGATTGTGAGTTAAGTCTTACTCCTATTCAGCTCCGTTGTAGCTTAGCTAAGCTAACTAGACATCTATTTCTAGGGCTAGCTGAAACTTAGATAATTATTGCACACGACTTCCAAAACTCTAGTGGTTCCAGTCCTATTTCTAGGATGCAATAAATCAAAATCTTATTTCTAGGATCTTTTCCACTATTGTTTTTGCGAACCCGCACATTCAATTCCAACCTTTCGGCCACCAACTGAACACAAACTATGCTAACTTAAGTGATCAGTTTAAGCTAACAATGAAACTTAAACTTTCAGCAAAAACAAACAATGCTAAGTGGAAGCAAATTTGCTGTTGCATAGGTGGGGGCTTTCTTCTACTCAAGGTATCCACATATTTGAACTCCGGAGAAGAAGCTTAACTCATTGAGGAAATTAAAATGCAAGACATAAAGTAAAAAATGCACAAAGTAAAGGAATAAACTGAATTCATATTAAATAATCAAATGAGAAAAATTAATAAGAACTTACAATTGAAAAGTAAATGAGAATAGAAAAATACAGCAACTAAACAAAGTAAACTAAACAGAAAGTAAAATACAAGACTCAACTAAAGGATCGTCCCCTCTCTATCTAGCTTGCTCTTAACCTTTTTCAAGGGGAGACAGGTCTTTCTCTTTTTCTTCTTTCGAATGGAAGAGCCGACAGATGCTGGAAGATCTGGAACTCGGAGTGGTTACAAGATGAGAAGAAAAACTGAAAAACTATCCTAAGGACGAATTTTCGAGCTCTCTTTGCTTCTTGTAGCTTGGTCGCCTTATATAGACCTTGGAAGGTAGGGTTGGTTGTCGAGATCAGTGTGAGAGGACCCTTGAAAGTAAAAATCCACGATCCTTGGAGATTTGATATGAGATTTGAGATTTTCGGATGATTCTATGAAGATCCCGCGAATCTCAAAATTCTGTCAGGAAGTCCAGTTGCGGCCGCAAAGTCGGGCGCAAATCTTCTGTGCATTGCCTTGACACTTCTGTCTTCAGTTGGGGCTACTTTCCTTATAAGTTTGCGAGCACATATCAGACGCAAATTCCACATCTTCAGGACCGAATGTGGGCACAAATCTTCAATTTTGACTCTTTTGCTTCGCTAACTCTTTCTCTCCAATTGCGGGCGCATTTCCCTTCTTTGTCCATTTAATGTAATTAGAATGATAATGTTGGAATTTTGTGTGCATATAGTGACAATGTGTAACTAAACTCCCGACATTCGGGTCTTAAATGAAGAAAAATTATTAATTGTTACTCTAATTACTCTTTATTGTGTCTAATGCACTAGCTATTTGTGTGGGTGTTCATAATGTTTTATAAATTCTGGTCAAGTTTATATTAATTAGTTACTTAGTGGAAACTCAACAGAGAGAAACTAAGTTAGAACGTAATCCATGCAACCAGGCTTAACTGCTCGTAGTGACAGCGAGATTAGTTGGTTAGGCTTAGAAATCTATAAAATGAACCAGTACTCTATTAATTAACCCATTTAATGGCGTTAAGGACACATAGGTTATTAATATGAGTTAATTTAGAATTAGGGGAAACCGACAGGAGAACCTATGTTAACAAGAAGGTTCTAGATTTATAATTAGATTGGACATAGTAATTAGTAATCAAAGAAAACGCTTAATCATATTTCAGAATTCAAGATCCCGCCTTTCTTTTAAGTTTGATCTCCTCCAATTTACTACAACTTGCTTGATCATTTTGTTTTCATTATTTCATTTGTTTTATTTCAATATGTGACCCTGTCTTTTGATGTGAATGAGGTTCCTAGATAATATTTGTCTTTAGTAAATCTTAGTGTTCTGTTGCTTGAATTGCCTAATCATTTGCTACTCTCAGTGGATTCGATATTCGGTAAATACTTGTCGTCTTTATTACTTGTGGCATGTGTGCTAGCGGTGTGTGTAGAACAACAACACCATGTTAATATGTTTTCAAAATTTATAAAGCGAAAACTAATACAAAATACATTTGTTTTGAAAAAGTTAATCATACAAGGTTTATATTTGGACATCGCATTTGGAAGTATTGATAATAAAATAAAATAAGTTCCACAATACAAGGACCAAAATGGTATTTTAACTAAAAATAATATGAAATAAGTTTATAAATTTTGTTTTAAAAAACTAGGAAAAAAATCAATTAAACGCCCCTAAACTTTACGGTCAATTAAAACTCCAAACTAATAATTTTATCAATTTAAATCCTAAACTTTCACAGTTTAATTTTATGTTCAATAGGACTCTAAGTTTTCGATTTTGTATTTAGTAAGTCCGTGAATTTTGAAAAATGTCAAATAGTTCAAGAACCTATTAGACACAAAATTGAAAACTCAGGAATCTTTTGGATACAAAATTGGAAGGTTAGGATTCTAACACATTTTTAAGTTTAGGAACCAAATAGACACAAACTCGAAAGTTCATAGAGTAAACTTGTAATTTAACCTAATCGATATTAGGTAATTTAAATATTTTATGAATGCCTCAAAAGTTACATTTATATGAACTTAGTGTCTTTCTGACATAAAATCTTGGATCCCCATTGATTCAAGATTGCACTTATATTATTATTAGAAAAAAAAGATTATTAACTATAAGAACCCGAAGAATTTAGAGGCTAGATTATCTCCCTTGTAACAAATAATGTGTTGCTTTGTTCTATTAAGGGGTTGTGGTGTGTTGGGGCGCAGAGTTGGTTATAATAGCATGTGATTATTATGGTTTGGGGGTTATAAAAGTATGTGGAATTGAATAGTCTGTCTTTGGGGTGCAAAGTATTTCAGTTTGGGTTCAGAAAGTTTGTGTTTGGAGTGCAAAGTTGGTTATAACTACTTTATTTCTTTTTTTATTATTATTATTATCATTGTGATGAGGGTTGTAAATATGACCATCAATTTTGCTATCTATTCTAATTTTTGAAAGAAACAAAACAACTCCTAAAATGTACTAATTTTTTTTTTTTAAAAAAAAAGTCATTAAATGTCAATACATATAGCGAGACATCTTATTTCAATCCCAACTTAAAAAAAATAGACCATTAATTAAACATTTCAAACTTTTTGAATGTTTAACATCTAAAAAAAATCCAATCAAAAAGCAAGAAATGCAACATTTATTAACATTTTTTTAAATACAACAAATATGGATATGAAAATTTGAACTCTTTTTTTTTTTAAAGATGAAAATTTGAACTTTCGACCTTAAGAAAAATGGTAAATCTCAAATTCCACATGTAACTGAACAAAAAAAAATGTGCATAATCCATGTGTTATTCACAACCAAGGGTGTGTTATTTAGCAAACAAATGATATATTTCCAATCAAATTTTCAAAAGAATATAATCGCACAACCTATACAAAGCAAGATTCTTCTTACGTACGTATGGGTAAGAGTAACTTGGAACCGTCGCCGCACCAATGACTAGAATTTTTTTTTTCATTTTTTTCTTCTTTCTTCTTATTTTCTTTTCAAAAAATAAAAAAATGAAAATAAAGAAAGAAATAAAAGAAAATAGGTAGAAGAATAGAAGGAAAAAAAATTGGCCGTCAATGGTGATCGCTAGAATTTTCGTCGAAATTGTCGTCGACATCGACAACGGTCACCGAAATGTTCGCCTGGGGTGGTCGTTTGGAAACTGTGATGGTCGTTTGGAAACTGTGATGGTCGCTGACGACAATGGGGCTGAAAGAACGTGAGTGGGTTATAATCGCAAAATGGGGGTACTGTAGCAAAACGGTGGGTAAAATAACCCAACCCCCGTTTAATTAAACCAGCGTTCCAAACATTGAGTGGGTTATCATAGTCCACTCAACTCAATCTAGTGCTCCAAACGACGCCATAAAGTTTTAGTTTGTCCACCCTTATATTAGTGATAATTGACATGTACTCTCGACCAAAAGGTCTAAAGTTTGAATCCTCCACTCCAATGTTGTTGAACTAAAAAAAAATTATTCTAATATATATATCACATCTTCTCTTTATCATCGCTAGTCTAATCAATACACCATGTGTTAATATTAAGTAACAATATTAATATCGCAAACTTGTAAAATTATAACTTTGAAAAAAGAATTTAGGATCCGTTTAGTTTAAATGTTTTTCAAGAATACATTTTCTAAAAACATTGTGTATAAAAATGGTCTAGAATTTAAACACTCAATAGGGATCTTTGTGTTCTTAAATGAAGGTATTTATTTAAAAAGGAGGAAAAAAAAAAAAAAGTAACCATGTTAGCAACCAAGACTCATTAAAATCAAAATTTAAAAGTCCAGTAACTTACGTGACCGAAACTTTATAAATTCAAAAGATTAAATAAACGCCGCCATCAAAATTCGGAGACAATTTATTATTCAATCAAGATATTATTAGTTTCGTTTTCAAAAAAAAAAAAAAAAATATTATTATTAGTTTCTTTTTCAACATCTGGAGAGATGCATCAGGGCAGTTTTAGGATTTTTTTTATTAATAATGTACTTTAATAAAAAAAAAAAAACAAATTTAGAGGCGTTCTAAAAGTAATTCCAAAAATAGGGTAGCTAAATCGTGTACGTGGGCCGCGATTTCAATAAGTCGTGGACTGTGGTCACGATTCCGAGGGTAACTCGCGTACCTGGTACGCGACTTTTGTGTTGGCACGCTGACGAGGCATACATCAACAGGTTGGCGCTGATTTGGCGCTGACGTCGCGCCAGCGAACTCGTGTACCTGGTACGTGATTTACTTAACAAAATCGTGTACCAGGTACACGATTTTGTGGTCCATGAAACCCTACCCCACCCCACTCGTGAACGCGCCGCAGACCCACCCCCCCTCGGCTTTTTCTCCCTTCTTCTGCTTTTTGCATCGTACGCCGCCGTTCGAAGTGCCGTCGTCGCCGCTCCAAGTTGCCGTCGCCGCCGTTCCGCCGTCCCGCCGACCTGTGATCTCGCTGCCGCCGCCGCCTAGTTCCACGCCGTTCAGTTCGCCGCCGCCGCCTAGGTATGTATATATATATTTTTTTTTCTTTTTTTCCTATAAAAACATTATTTTAGTGATAGATTTTTAGTGCTTTGTATGTTTATGGATTATTTGAAACCGATTTGGATTGTTATTGGATTGTTTTGGGTCGTTTTTGGACTGATTTGGATCGTTTTTTGACTGATTTGGGTTGTTTGAGTTTTGGACTTATATATATATTGCTTTAGGTATATTTTGAACCGACTTGGGTTGTGTTTGGATTGATTTGGGTCGTTTTTGGATTGAGTTGGGTCGTTTTTGGACTGATCTGGGTCGTTTTTGGACTGATTTGGGCTGTTTGAGTTTTGGACTTAGATATATATTGCTTTTGGGCTGTTTTTGGATTGAGTTGGGTCGTTCTTGGACTGATCTGGGTCGTTTTTGGACTGGTTTGGGCTGTTTGAGTTTTGGACTTAGATATATATTGCTTTTGGGCTGTTTTTGGATTGAGTTGGGTCGTTCTTGGACTGATCTGGGTCGTTTTTGGACTGGTTTGGGCTGTTTGAGTTTTGGACTTAGATATATATTGCTTTTGGGTTGTTTTTGGATTGTTTTGGGTCGTTTTTGGACTGATTTGAGCTGTTTGAGTTTTGGACTTAGATATACTTTGTTGGGCCTCTTTGGACTTGTTTATTTAATTTTTTGACTTTTTTCGGATTGGTGTGACATATTTTTCATGTTGTTGAAAAAAATAAAATGTAATTAATATTTTTCTAATTTTTTCAGTTATAGTCAAATTGGTAAAATATGTCATTGGCTCGTGAGAAGTTAGTGATTCTTGAACCTGGAAATGGTGGGGATAGTGATATAGAGACAGAAGTTGATGAATTATTTGGAGAGAATGTTAATATTAATCCTCCCCCTAGAAAGCCAAATGAGGAGCCACCTTCAGATATTTTCACACATATAGATTGGGAGATTACTAATTCAATATGTGAAGTAGGGTCCACATTGGAAGAAGGGGTAAGGTGTGTAGAAATGAACCCAGATGTAATCACCAAAGGATTATTATTTGAGAATAAAAAGGATCTACAACTTGCCGTAAAAAAATATTGTGTTGTAAACCATTATCAGATTACTGTGGTTGAATCAAATCAAGATATTTGGTATGTGAAGTGCAAACAATGGGGTGAAGGGTGCAATTGGAGACTTCGTGCCTGTCGGCGAAAAACTCATGGAATGTTCGAAATTACGAAGCTTGAAGGGGAACATTCGTGTTTATATCCAGAACTCACCCAAGACCATTCACAACTAGACTCAGATTTTATGTGTAATGAAATTCAAAATCTTGTTCGAAGTGATCCTGGAGTTTCTATATCATTATTGCAAGAAACTATAAAGAAAGACTATGGTTATAATGTTAATTATAGACGTGTATGGCAAGCTAAACGAAAAGCTTTGATTAAAGTATTTGGTGATTGGGAAAAATCGTATGAAGAACTTCCTTATTGGTTGATGGCTGTTTTACACTACAATCCAACATCTCGGGTTGAATGGGACTTTATTCCAACTGAGGTACCGCACAATGTAAAGAAGCTGGTACAAAAGTGCGTTGTGGTTTGTGTAAGCGAGAAGGCCATAACAAGCGCACTTGTCAAACTCGCACTTTAGGCGCTTCATCTTCAACCCATGGATTTTGATTGTAATGGGTTATGTTTTCTTTGTAATGAATATTGATTTGTAGTGGACTTTGTTTGTAATGGATTTTGATTGTAATGGGTTATGTTTTCTTTGTAATGAATATTGATTTGTAGTGGACTTTGTTTGCAATGGATTTTGATTGTAATGGGTTATGTTTTCTTTGTAATGAATATTGATTTGTAGTGGACTTTGTTTGCAATGGATTTTGATTGTAATGAGTTATGTTTTCTTTGTAATGGATTAGTTGCTAATGGACTTATGTGTTTTTTAATGTTCAGTATAAATATGGAACCTAGGCCAATTAACCAAAGACAATTATATTTACAACGTACACACCGTTCACAGTTGATATGGGATGATCAATCCACTACTATCTTACAATGTCGAAGAAGAGAGGCAGTGGTTAACAGATATATCAATATAGATCAACGCATCGTGCCTTACGTACAACAAGCCGGATTTTGGGGGGTTGCGTAGATTGGGTTCATGCAACTAAATTGGCATCTTATTACTGCGTTAGTTGAGCGATGGAGGCCAAAAACCCATACATTTCATATGCCTTGTGGAGAGTGTACTGTTACACTTCAAGATGTTGCAGTGCAATTCGGATTACCTATAGATGGAGAACCTGTAACTGGCTCATTGCAATATAATTGGGGTCAGGTATGTGAAGATTTTTTGGGAGTTCGACCACCTGAATTGCATGGATCTAGATTAAGCATTCCATGGTTGGCAGCACAGTTTTCAGAGTTGCCCCCTAATGCCGACGAGATCACAATACAGAGGCATGCGAGAGCCTTTATTATGCAATTGATTGGAGGGTTTCTATTTGCTGACAAGTCCAACACACTTGTTCATCTCATGTTTCTTCCACTTTTAGAAAACTTCGAGACAGATGGACATATTCTTGGGGTAGTGCATGTCTTGCATGGTTGTATAGAGAATTATGTCGAGCTAGTGGTGCCAGTGCATTAGAGATTGCCGGTCCACTGATACTACTACAAGTTTGGGCGTTCGATCGGTTTTCTATTGTCGCACCACTACACGACTTGCCGACCCCTGGAAATTATGCTGGACGCCCACTTAGTGCTCGGTATGTTAAATTTACGTATAATTTAAATTTATCATAAATTTGTATAATAGTATGTTTTAATTGTATTGTATAATGTGTAGATGGAATGGAATTTTGGCTGCATCTGAGCAAACTACAAATTTGTTGATCATGTATCGTATTACATTTGATCGTCTTATGCCCAACCAGGTAAAACAGTAATCAAATTTCTTCTTATTTAAAAAAAGTATACATTAACTTTATTTTCATTTAATAAATTTATTGTTTTATAAATTTCAGATCACATGGACACCATACACACCTGAGATTATGGCCTTACTACCAGATTATTGTCGTAATGGACGAGAGATTTGGTTGACTGTAAGCCCTCTCATATGTTTTCATATTGTAGAGTGGCATTACCCAAATCGAGTGCTAAGACAATTTGGAATGCGACAAATGGTGCCGCCATATTGCGATACAGTCATAGAGTTACATCAGTTAGACTTGCGAGGTAAGCACGATCACGATTGGCGACATCATCATGCATCCTATATATCACTGTGGCGTGCACGTCGTGATCATTGTGTCCTGGGCGACATAGTAGACATGCCAGTCGTGTCTGATGACTACTTACACTGGTATGACTCAATCACAAGGAGGTATATCACGCGTGAGGGTGCTTATTATGCTTGCACGGTAAATAGTATATACTTTGATTTTGTAATTATTGAATTTCAGTTACAAATATTTTTTTTTATTTTAATTATTTTCTTCTTACAGAATAACTTTGTTCGAGATGTGCAGCATTTTTCTGTGGAACAAAATATACCACAGTTAGGTTCTATGTGTGAGCAATACGTCACGAACATAACTGATATCATCCAACAAACTAGGAGGCTTACCATTGCTGACACTGATCGGACACGTGCTCGTCGTAGACGTCGTCGACAACAGGCTGCAGACATTCCACAGCAGAATGAAAATGAAGAACCTCCTATAGTTGATGATGACACTTTAGCTCATCAAGTTCAGTCACTAGCAGATCAGACAGACATTGCTTCAAGTTCTGGTCATGGTGACATAACTCAACAAGATATTGATGATGTGATTCATCATCAATCACACATGGAAGCGCCTCAACCTCGTCGTGGAGCTCGTGAGAGAAGACCACGCCGCTGTGGCACTTAGGATTTTACTTATTTTTTGTACTAGCTTTTTGTAAAAGACGAAATTATTCCAGAAACTTGTTGTCTATGAAATTTTAGAAAAATATCTATCTACGTTAATTATTAAAAAAAAAATATGAAATATTTACTTCGAAATAAATTTTATTCAAATATGAAAATACCAAAAAAAAAATACAAAACTCGTGTACTAGAAGAAGAAGAAGAAGAAGAACTAAAAAGGAAGAAGAAGAAAAAAAAAAAAACATTGAAATCGTGTACCAGGTACACGAGTTCGAAATGAAATCGTGTACCAGGTACACGATTTAGCATTGAAATCGTGTACCACGTACACGATTGTTTCCACGTAAATCGTGTACGTGGTACGCGATGCTTATTGGAATCGTGTACCACGTACACGATTTTATCCCACAATAATCGTGTACCAGGTACACGATTTCTGACCACCCTAATTTTGTCAATACTTTCAAACTTCACGCCAACTTTGTAATTTGTTATTTTAAGTACATTATTAATATTTTTATTTTAAAAACTACATTAGATTTGTCATTTCTTTTTTAAAGTACATTATTCGAGAAATTACTCCGCAGTTTTAGGGGTTTTTTAGAAAAGTAGAAAAAAAAATGAAAAAAACTAGACAAAACGGACACTTTTCAAACTATATTTCGAAAAAGAAGGTGACGCGCCTCTTGGAAAGGCGCAACACCTTTGTCGTTTTCTAGGTCGCGCCTCTTGGAGGGGCACGACATTTTCAAACCAAACGGAAGCAGACGGCAACGTAAGGGAAGGAAACGGAAGTCAAGTCGCGCCTCTTCAAGAGGCGCGACAATGTGGGAAAAGCGAGCCCAAGTGCAGGGTTTTTTGGAAAAGTAGGAAAAAAATTAAAACAAATTAGAGAAAAAGGGGAAGTTTGAAAGTATTTAGAAATATAAGGTGTCGCGTCTCTTCAACAAACGCGACACCTTAAGATTTTGTGGGTCGCGTCTCTTCTAGAGACGCGACCAGTGCCTTTTTTTTTTTGAAACGCTGTTGGGTCGCGTCTCTTCAAGAGACACGACCACGCCGCCACGTGTCAAGCCCATGTTTTTTTGTAATTTTCGTTTATAGTTTTTTTTTTTTTTTTTTTTTTTTAATCTGAAGATTCTAAACTAAATGATTTTTTTTTAACTAATTATATTTAAACCAAATGACATTTCAAAAAAGTTTTTTTCTTTTTTTATACCAAATGAGTTTTTTTTGTTTAACTATATATATTTTAAACCAAATGATATTTTTTTAAAAAAAAACAACCAATGATTATATTTTTTTTGTTTAACTAATAAAAATTTATTAAAAAAAAAAACTAACTTATAAATTAAATATATAAATTGTATCTTTAGAATGAATTGTTATGGACCATCTATTATAAAATTATGAATCGAATCTACTAAAAAATCAAAACAGAAAGCAAAAAAAATGAATCTAATAATGTATCTAATTATCTTATTCAAAAAGAAGTTAACAATATAATATTAATTTAATACTTATAAAAACAATTATAATTTTTTGTTTTAATATGTAATTAGAAAATTGAATATATTCTTCCCCTCCTTAAAAAAAGGTATTTTCGTGGACATTTGAGTTTCAAATATCTTGCAATTTTAAAGAATTGAATCTTGCGTTTAGATCGGATTTAAAGATAAAATCAATAAAGATTATGAACACTGGTTAAAAAAAAAAACAAAAAAAAAAACCGATTTCTAAAAAAACGAAGAAGTAGCAGTAGCAGTAGCACAGTGTGGTTTCTCTCCACACACTTGTTTCCCACCACTTAATACCATGCAGCCCTTAAAAAAAAATTTAAAAATAAAAATGGTAGGTTTAAACTTTAAACTTTAAACCATGCACATCCCTTGCAAAAAAAAAAATAATAAAAACAGTATTTCAATTTTCCACCCACCCTCCCGAATTCTGCAGCGCAGTCACATCTCATTTGCTGATGTGACATCGAAGTCGCGTCTCTTCAACCTACGCGACCCAACGCCGAAAGCCGATTCCTTCTCGTTGCCGTCTCGTTCGATCTCGTTGCCGTCTGGTTGCTGAGGTCGCGTCTCTACAACAGACGCGACCTTACATGTCGCGTAGGTTTGACCTACGCGACACCTCATATCTCCAAATACTTTCAAAATCATCCTTTTTATCTAATTTTTTTAAGTTTTTTTCCTACTTTTCCAAAAAACCCCCAAGTGCAGCTGTCAACGTCAGGTGAGGTGATTTCGAGGATGGCAGACCACTTTCTGTCTTTTTCATTTAAGAGGAGTTGTTGAAATTTTAAGAAAAAGGTTGTGATTTTTTTTTATTTATTTTTTTAATGTTTCAGCTCACAGAAACAAATATAAAATAATTTTTTTTAAAGAATATTTGATATGTAAAAAATATTTGAGACAATCCTATAATATATATTGGGTACATTTTTATCAATAATATTTTGAATTGCAGGCTTAATTTCTTTTAGAATTAGACTACATAGTATCATAGAAAATTAGTAGTAGAACAAAATACATGATTAAAAAGTATCTTTAAATCTAACTGTGTAAAAAATGGTTAATAAATTAATAATACACCGTCGTGGAAGAGGGGAAGAGATTAATAAATTAATAATACATTTTTATCAATAATGAATCACTAATCTAAATTAATTATGTATTTTTTACTTTATATGAAAAATAGTATGCTTTTTTTTTTTGGATATCCACGAGTTCAGAGAAAAAATAAAAAAAAAATCATGTTAGTTCATTTCACAAGTCTCAAACTCAATTTTAATCTTATTTTAATCCACAAGTTCAGAGAAAAAAGGATAAATATGTATGGATTTATAATACAACGTAATGAATCGCTAAGTTATTCTTTTAAAAATTGATAATCTAATTATTGAGTTAAAGTTAAAATGTTTTAAAATATCTTAAAAGTTCTCAATTTGGTTTGTAATTATTATTTTTTAAATCTCAAATATGTTTTTTTTAAATGAAAATTTCAAATATGTTTAACTTGACAATGATATTGCTAAACGACTTATGACAACTCCTTAGTTAATTGATTATCGAGTAATCAAGGACAAGAAGAACCTACCACTCACAACTTTTTTAAATTTAGAAAATGTGAAAATGTAAAATATTATATTTAAAAGAATTATAGAAGGTTATTTAAAAATTGCAAACTTTAAAATTTTAAAAACAAACTAATAAAAAAAACATAATCATTATGTTATCATTAGGAATTTATAATTATCATTAAATAAATTAAATTAAATTGAAAAAGGTTGAAAACTAAGGCCCCGTTTGGTTCATGATCCGTTTTCGTTTTTATGTTTTCGAAAATAAAAAATACAACGAAAACCATGAAAACGTGTTTGGTATACCTGTTTTCAAAAACAATTTTCGAAAACAACTCAAAAAATGGCCTGTTTTGAAAAACGATAAAATGTTGTTTTCATTGTTTTCCAATTTTGTTTTCAAAATAATGGAAACACGAGATATAACTTTAAAAACACAAGATATATTTTTCTTTCCATCAAACAATGTTGCATTATCTACCAACAACATTTTTTTTTTTATTTTTGATATCCAAATTCTCTTCGACTCTAAAGGGAAAAAAATACAAAATTATTGTTGTGTAAATAGTGTGTTGGATTAATTTGATGTTTTGGTTGTTATTTTTACTTTTTACATAATTCTACCTATTTTGATATACTCCACCCTACAAATCAAAAGTTTCCTATGATACAACGTATATTTTTTTTCCTTATAATTTCAATTCCAACAAATTTTTTTTTTTTTAAATTAAGAATGATTTCCAGCATCATTGATTTATAATCTCTCTAAAAACGAATAAAAGTCAAGTAGAAAAATAATCATATTAAATTAACTTTTTCTAAAAAAAAAATAATTTTACCAAGCACATATTAATATTTTCATGCATTTTCAAATTCATAACCAAACACAATTTTCAAAATTTGAATTCAAATTTAAAGTTTTTAAATTGGAACCAAACATGTTTTTAGATATAATGAAAATAAGAAATTTGTTTTCGTTTTCTGTTGAATTCTTTATTTTCGAAAACAATTTTCAAATCACGAACCAAACTAATTGTTTTTTACAAAATAATCTGAAATTAAAAAAAAAAAAAAAAGTTGGGTCACGCCTCTTCAAGAGGCGTGACAGAATGAGCATAGCGTGTATGAGACGCGACACTTGTTTTCTCGAAATATTTTAAAAACTGTCCTTTTTGTCTGATTTTTTTCTTTTTTCTGTTATACCTTTCCAAAAAACCCCAGTTTTAGCACCAGAAACTTATTCCAGCTCACCCACGAGAGACTGATATCTGTCCACGTGTAAGACCAATAAGATGCCAAATGTACATATCATTTTGGGGCCCAATTGGTTTATAGCCAGATACTTATCCCTGGTGTGGGCCCATTAAATTGGTCCTATAGTTATTTGACATGTGGCGGTGTTTGTGTCCACTAGAACCCCTCAATTATTTGGGGGAATTCGATGACTTGAGAGATTTCTTCATGGATTCACTTTTATTAACAGTTACCTACTTTCTGTTCTTCTAGTACCATTATGTCATAGTCATTTAAACAATAACCAAATATTTTCATGTTTTGAGATATTACATTTTAAACTATGCTTTATTAATTTTGAAAATTTGATGTATATTTTTGGAATTAACTTTTGTACAACTTCATCATGAATCTGATGTCACTCACAGAAAAACGAGGATGGAAACATTATATGATTGATGCAATGTCCAAAACTCAATTATGAAGATCAATGATTGTAATAGTTTACCAGTTGAATCCATAGTTTTATACCAACTTTGAGATTAACTCGACTAGTTAATTAAGACATGATATCCTCAATTAGAAGGTGGAGTTCAAATTTACACTCTCACATGTTGTTGAACTCTTAAATGATGAAATAATTCAATTCACATGTAAGGGTGGAGATTCAAATCTGACCTAATTTTGATTTTGAATAATATAATGTCTTAATCAATTGTGTTATATTCAAATTGATGTAGAAGAAAACTGATGTTGATGTTTTTGTACCATTATAGTAGATTCTTTTAAATGCTATCATTTTCTATATCAACAACCTTCTTCAATTGGGATCTAATAAAAGGAAAAAATAAAAAGAATAAAACCCTATTTCAATTGGGCCAGTTATTCTGAGTTAGCCAAACATGTGAAGTGGCGGGTGGATTTTTATTTTGTGGATATGAAGTGGCGAGTGGATTTTTTTTTAAAAAAAAAAATAGTGGATGGACGCCTCTGAATGAAGAAAAAGAAAATAAGAAAAGGAAAATGAAATAAAAAAGAAATAAAGAGATGTTTCCAATTCTACTAATACAATGTATTTATTAAAGTGAGCAATAGTTTAAGAGTAATTAGCAGTTATCTCCAATCAAAGATTCGAATCTTCCACTTTTAAATGTTGTTTGAACTAAAATAACAATGATGATGTTGATGTATTTTGATATTCCATCTATTTTTAAACTAAAAAAATTAAAATAATATATAAAAAATAATTTCAAAACTCTGAGATTTTTAAAGATGAAATTGAGAAAATGAAACAAATATTAAAGACAAATTTATATATTAACAATAACCAAATCTAATTTTGGACGTTTAATTGTACACCCATCACAAATATGTTTGGTTTAACTTTTTAAGTGTTTAATTTTTTTTAAAAAAAATCTTTTTGACAAAATTTCAAGTGTTTGACTTATTTAAAAAATGAGATTGAGAAATAAACCATTTGGAGAGAAACACTTGAAAGTAAATTTTTTAAAAAGACTTTTTAAGTATATAATAACTTCTGTATAAAAACACCTACGAAGAAATGTAACAAAACATTTAAGTGTTTAAGTTCTAAATAATTTTCATACAAAATGTTTAAAAGAAAACGTATTCTTGAAAAACATTTAAACTAAAAGTATATATTTCAAACGAGTCTTGAGATGGAAAATTATGATTGCCGCCTCAAACTGTATTAATGAGTCAAATCATTAATAATAATAACTAACCCTACTAAAACATAAAAAAGAAAAAATGATAGGTAATTTAACTCTTGGTATTTTCTTTTTTTGAGAAGAACTCTTGGTATTTTCATTTGAACGTAATTAAACGTCTCTTTTATAATATAAGTGTAACGATCATACTAATAATAAGAGAACATATATTTTAAAATATATATGGAACTGCCGTGAGAAAAAGTATATATGAATATATGTTTCAAATATAGATGAGCATCTAGCACTCTCCATCCTCTTTGGTCAAACCTACTATGATATGATTTCCTTACAAATAAGCTATCAAATTGGTTCCCAATTTTTTTATTTTTATATTCTTCAAAACATAATTATCCAGTTGAAGATGTGAATGGAATGTATATATATCCTATATGCAAAGATGAGTGTGGGCCTTTATATATTGTCTTTTCTTGTACACATCTTAAATTAGGAATTTTATTTCTTTTTCCACTCAATAATATATATGGGACTCAAAATTCGGATATTCTATTTTAAGACAAATGTATAATGTTTAATAAGTTGAGCTATGTTTAAGTTCACTTGAGAATTTGATACCAAACTTAAAAACTTTGATAAATGGTAAAAGATTTAAATATTTTAAGAAAAATTATTATATTTTAAATAAACAAAACATGATTTATTTTTTTTTGAAAGACAAAATCATAATTTGAGCAAAATTATTCAGGATATAAAAGCCAAAAATTATAATCATAATCATGTTTAAGGAAAAAACTTGGATGCATACCGTACGTCAGATCTCCCTACATACCACCATTAAAATATTGATGATCAGGGGAGGTAAAAAAGTTTCTCATTTTCTACTTTCTCTTTCTTAGTTGTAAAGATTTTAATAGAGTATACAGGGAGATCCCTACATACCGATATGTAGCCAAATATTGTTTCATGTTTAATAATCACTATCTCATGTTAAGTTCAAATTCAAGTATAGTTTAGTGTATAATGCATCAATCAATCGTCTTAATATAATTAATGAATTGATCTACCTTATAATTTTTTAACTTAAAAAAAAAAAACTCATGCAAGTAAAAGATAAAAAAGCTGTATAATAATGGATCAAACAACATGATTCGAATAGCCAATACGAGCATAGTTCAATTGACATAAAACTTGTAATAATGACCGAAATGTCTGTGGTTCATTTACCCCACCTCACATATTAGGAAAAAAAGCACATGGTTCCAATCTAGAACTTTGAAAATATATAAACTATAACAATTATTGGAGCGAGATTCAATAAAGTATTTTAAATCATTGTGAGCCATTCACAAGATTGAAATCTAATTTCATGGTACATAATTGAAGAGGATCATCACTAGTTTTGACACGTAGGATTATAACGACGTTTGGAGTGTCCCATTTGTACAAGAACTCATCCAATAAATAGATGAGAGGGATTTTTTTTTCCCTTTTTCTGGTTAAAGATTTTGAAGCCGAACAATATTTGGGGTGTCCTTTCGTTGGTACTAGGGGTGCAATAAAAAAATCAAAAAATAGAAAAACCAAATGAAATCCATCAATCCAATGGTTTGGTTCGGTTTTCTTTTTTTACATATCGCAATTAGAGAAAATAAAAAAAAAACGTTAAAAATCACTTTTGGTCCCTAAACTTTCATAGAAGTAACAATTTGATCTCTAAACTTTGATTTGTAACAATTTAGTCCTTGTACTTTCACTATTGTAACAATTTAGTCCCTGAACTTTAATAAATAACAATTTAGTCTCTACACTTTCAAATTCGTATCAATTTAGTCCCTATACTTTCAAATTTGTAACTTGTCGCAAAAAAAAATCCATCAAAATTAAATGTCGATTTTTATTATTTAGTGATTAAACTTTGTAGCTTTATAAACATATTAGGTCCCAAATTAGTTAATTAATCTATCTAGGTAAGAAATTTCATTAAATCTTTACATTATTTTTTCATGATAGGGACCAAATCGTTATAGATTTGAAAGTACATGGACTAAATTGTTACTTATTAAAGTTTAGGGACTAAATTGTTACAAAAGTGAAAGTACAGAGACTAAATCGTTACAAAATTAAAAGTATACAAGGACTAAATCGTTACAAATGAAAGTTTAGGGACTAGATTGTTACTTTTATGAAAGTTTAGGGACTAAAAGTGATTTTTAACAAAAAAAAAATCAATTTATTTCAATTTTTATTTAAAAAACTAGCAAAAAAAAAGGAACCAAGACCAAAACCTACATTCCTTAACAAAAACCTTTAGGACCCGTTTGGATGGAGGGAAATGAGGGTGGAAATAGCCAAGGGGAATAAATCTCCTTGTTTAGACAAGCTTTGGACATGGGAATAAGTGATTCTCATGAAGGGTGTGCAGCGATCGGTCGAAGTCAATTTTTGCCAAAATCGACGATTCGATTTTAATCGGTCAGTGGTCTTTGGTTCTTGATGGGTTGGTGACGCCGACCGACCGTTGGTCGTATATGGTCGGTTTCAAGAATCTAGCAAGATGAAGGAAGAAGAAGATTAAAAAAAAAAGTTTCAAGAATCCCACAAAGTGAATGAAGAAAAAGATCAACAAAAAAGGATCACTTCACATGCCAAGCTCTTTTCTAATTATGATACATCTTCCATTGCTCTTAATTGGAGAGACATTTTTGTAACGATGTTATGTGTATATTGCAAAAAGTATATCCTTTTTTAAAAAAACACATTATATCATCAACTAAAAATTAGAAATTATTTGAATCTAACAACCCGTTGTTGAACTATTAAAAAAAGTTATTCAAAATAAGCACGTAAATCACTTGAGAAATATGAGAACAAGTTTTCTTAAATTGGAGTTTTGGGATAATTACTTTTTATCATCCACAAGTTTAATTTTTGAATATTTATACTAAAGAGATTTGGAATATAGGTTTTCTTGATGCTATGAAATATAAAGTTCGTGCATTATTTTTATTCTAATTCAAAGTTAAAACTGAGGTAAAGTTATTTGAATTCGTAGAAACTTTAAATTATAAATTAAACTGTTCTTGATAAGTTCGACACTCTGACATAATTTATGTTAAAAAAAAATATTTATTTTCTTATTTAAGTAATTAATGTTCGACGATTTATAATTTGAGCATTGTTCAACTAGTATAGACACATATACCTTCAATTCTACACGTTGAACTAATTAAAAATATAGATGTACAATTATTTTTTTATTTTTTTTATTTTTATTTTTATTTTTTGACAATGTACAATTAAATTTTCTTAATATAAGGTATTAAAGTTATTGAAGAAATTACGGTACAATGTGAACCCTCAAATATAGGAAATTATATTCAACACGTAACATCTCTTAATTTTCAGTAACAAGTTAAATAATAATACCATAATTTGACTTTTGTAAATGAGAAATATATTTTTGTACTTTTCTTTGGGTCTAAAATCGTATTATTAATTTATTTTCTCATCACACATCTTTCATGTGCAATGTGTGTGAAAATTTCAGTCGTTTCTGTCTTATTACAGCAGATTAGGTACATGACAACATGAGTTTCAAAATTCTTGAACCAAAAAAATATGGAACAAAAAATCCACATGTTGATGAGATGGAAAATTGCGAACTCCTTTTATTTATTTATTTAATTGATCATATACTTAGAAGAATAATGGTTAAAGATCGACTTCTAAAGTTCTAACATTAAAAAAAGAAAAAAGAAAAAAATGTTCTAAAAACATTAGAACTAATGAATTAAAAAATAATGTTATATTAAAATGAATACATTTTTTTAGTTCAATAATTGCGGAGGTGAGAGATCAAACCATCAAACTTATGATGATTATTGGTACCCGATTCACTCAACTATGTTTGAATTGACATTAAATTGAAAATATCTTATCGTTTGGTTTGATGAATTAAACATACGTCCTCCACTCATAAAATTAAAAAAATAAAAGCCATAATCTATCTGACACAAAATAACTTGTTTGATCTCATTAACAATACTAATCCCTAATATTCTCCTACAAAATATCATTTTTTATATTCACATTGTTATTCTTTAATATTTAGCGACGCTAAAAATTTGATTGACAAAAAAAAAAAAAAAAAAAATCAATACCAAAAAAAAAAAAAAAAATGAGATCAAGAATTTTTAAAGATTCCGCGTCTAAATTACATACGGTGACAAACCATACTGCCTAGTATTTGGGATTGCAGAAACGTAAAATCTATTTTTAAAAAAATATTAACCACTTTATATGTTTGGTTATTCAGATTTTTTTAAAAAAATTTATAGAAAAATCACTTTTTAAATCATTTGATTTATAAAATCTCCTTAGAGTAGTTTTGATTTTAAAATCCCAAATAATCTAGTGTTTTTTTTTAATGATTTCTTAAAATGTCCACTATATCCTTCCATAATTTTTTTTTTTCAATTCCTCTCTAATTTATTGGAGCTTCTTTGATAGACTTTTTTTTTTTTTTTTTTTTTTTTTCAATCTCTAGTGTTGTCACATGTCAAAGCTTCTATACAATTTCATCGTCATTGAACTTGAAGTAATTAGTTCAAGCAAAAATATTAAAAATTAGAAAATATAATTTATAATTTGAACTATAAAAAATTCTAAATAATTAACTTATTACAATTCATATAGAATATCAACATATCAATAATTAAAATATATGTCTACTTTGATCATATAAATAATTATTTTCACATTCGAGAATTGTAAAGGTACAATACAACTACAAATTTTATGAGAACAAAATAGATAATATTATTTTTATTTTTTCTTGTTTGTACTTAAATTGAAATAACATTTGTTCATTATAATAGCATAACACAACTATTCTCTTTAGCTTTTTGTTGTATAATTCAAAGTAATAAGAAAATATAATTTGTAATTAAACTAAAAATTCTAAATAATTAACTTATTAAAATTCATATACTGAAAATCAACATATTAAGGTCTCATTTGATAATCATTTGGTTTTTTGTTTTTGGTTTTTGAAAATTAAGCTTAAAAACACTACATACACCTACAAGTTTCTTTGTTTTGTTATCTACCTCATTTTTCCAATGTTTTCAAAAACCAAGTTAAATTTTGAAAACTAGAAAAAATAGTTTACAAAAACTTGTTTTTGTTTTTGAAATTTGGCTAGGAACTCAAGTGTGTAAATCATTGTTAGGAGATTGGATGAAAACAAATATAATTTTCAAAAACAAAAAACTAAGGCCCCGTTTGATAACCATTTGATTTTTGGTTTTTGGTTTTTGAAAATTAGACTTGTTTTCTTTAAATTTCCTCACCATGGTTTTCATTTTTGTTAAAGACACACTTGAATTCCTAACCAAATTCTAAAAACAAAAACAAGTTTTTGAAAACTATTTTTTTTAGTTTTCAAATTTTGGTTTGGTTTTTGAAAACATGGGAAAAAGGTAGGTGAAAAAACAAAGAAACTTAGAGTTGGAAGTGGTGTTTATAAGCTTAAAAACCAAAAACCAAAAACAAAAAACCAAATGGTTATCAGGGCCTAAATGATTATCAAACGGGGCCTAAATAACTAAAATAAACTAAATCACAACAATTTTGTACTTTTATCTCTTCTATTCGTCAAAAATATAAAGATAGAAATGGATGATTTAGACGAGTTCTATAGATAAGTATTATCCTATGAATATTTAAGGAAAAAAACAATAATTGTTAACAATCATAACCACGTCTCTTTTGTGAAAATAATAATAATAATAAATAAATAAAAAGAAAACAAAAACAAAATTCTACAGCGAAAGGCAAAATCCAAATTGGCAACAGAAACAAAAAACACACAAATTTCTCAATTTATAATCTCATCACAATCCTCCATATTCCCCTCTTACTCCTCTCTCTCTCTAAAAATGAACGGCTCCCACACATCCATTCCGATCTCCGACGACCCAAAGGCGCCACTTCTTCCCGCCGGCGACCCTCCAGTCCACCGCTCCGGCAGCTTCCGATCCACCGTGAAATCCATCTTCACCCTCAAAAACTTCTACGTCCTTCTGGGCCCTCTTCTATGCGCCGCCGTATGCGGCTTCGTGAAGCTGGAGGGGTCCGCCGGCGGCAGCAGCCGGAACATGCTGGCGGTGCTGGCGTGGGTGTTCACCTGGTGGCTGACCGAAGCCGTACCGATGCCGATCACCTCCATGTCGCCGCTGTTTCTGTTCCCGCTGTTCGGAATCGCCGCCGCCGACGACGTGGCTCATGCTTACATGGACGATGTCATTGCGCTCGTTCTTGGTAGCTTCATTCTCGCTCTCGCCGTTGAGCATTACAACATTCACAAGAGATTGGCTCTCAATGTGAGTTTCATTTTCGATCACTTCACAGTTTTTCTTTGTGTGTTTTTAATTTTTGTTTTCGTTTCTGAATTATTGGAAACTTCCCATCATTTTATTAAAATTAATTAATTTAGTTTGTTTTCTTCTTGTTTCGTAATATAAAATTGAGAGGATAAGGAAGTGAAGACGATGGGTAAACCTGTTTTCCGCATTTAACTTCAAACAATTCTTATCATCTGTCTACCTCTCTCTCTCTTACTTTTGGTTAAGTTATCTGGTTTTTTAAATTACTGTGTTTTTAATTTTTTAATGATTTATTAACTTCAGGTCTATTTGGTTATTCAAACCTAACTTATTATTAGATAAGTCATCCATTTTAGATCTCACTTTGGATATTATTGAACTAAAAAAATGTCCGTTTAATTTCAATATTTTAATTTTTTTTTTATAGTAGATTCTTAAATTTGGATAATTTTCTGTCTAATAAATTTATCGATTACATGATTTTTTTTCTATAGTTTGTGGGATGAGAGATTCGAACTTCAGACCTCTTGGTCAAGCTATGCTAAATTTTGAGGGTTGTACCAATTAAATCTGTAGATTTTAAAAAGTGTCTAGTAAATCATGAATTTTCATTTTTGTATGTGATAAACTTCTAATTTATAAAACATTTTTTGAGTTTGAGGTGTGAGATTCAAATCTTTATGGTACACTTTTTTACTCTATCTATTGACATAAAATTGGAAATTAGAAATTTATTAGTTATCTTATAAAGTTTAGAGAGGTTAGAAAAATTTATGTATTAAATATTATAAAGCTTTAAAACTTCCTCAAAATTAAATGCGAAAATTGGTAAAAAAAGCCTACACAAATGAGTTAATTGATCATGTGTCTGTGTGAATGGTGTGGACCATACAATGAATTCAGGTAACCCTTCTTTTCTGTGGTGAGCCACTGAACCCACCACTCCTCCTTCTCGGAATCTGCACCACCACTTTCTTCGTCAGCATGTGGATGCACAACGTCGCCACCGCCGTCATGATGATGCCCGTCGCCACCGGAATCCTCCACCGCTTTCCGGTGGGTCCGTCCCGGTCCGCCGCCGAGACCAAGTTCTGCAAGGCCGTCATTTTGGGGGTCACTTACGCTACCCCCATCGGAGGAATGAGCACTCTCACCGGCACCGGCGTCAATCTTATTCTCGTTGGAATGTGGAAGAGCTACTTTCCCGAAGCCGACCCGATCAGTTTCAATACTTGGAGCTTCTTTGCTCTGCCAATGGCTCTGTTGATCTTCTTTGTGTTTTGGGTCGTCTTGTGTTTGATGTATTGCCCCAGAGGATCCGGGCCGGCGCTTTCCACTCATCTCGACAAGACGCAGCTTAGGAGAGAACTGGATGCGTTGGGTATGTTCAGAAATTGAAATTATGTGTGTTTGATTTGTTCTTTGCTTTGGGATTTTGTTGATTTAAGATGTTGGATTGTGAACAGGGCCGATGGCTTTTGCTGAGAAGATGGTGTTGGCTGTGTTTTCGGTGTGGCCACTAAACTGAACTTCTTGTTGTTGTTTTTTTGAGTTTGGGTGTCATGATTGTGGAGAAATGAAATTTGAAATCGAATGTGAAACAGAGAGAGTTTGTTTTTGCAGAGTTTGATATTCTTGTGGATGACGAAGAACATCACTGATGACATCCCTGGTTGGGGAGCTCTGTTCGATGGGCGTGCTGGTGATGGAACTGTCAGTGTGAGTGCTACTCTCTCTCAAGTCTCAAGCAATTAGACCTAAACTTTAGCAACGGGTGAGGGGTTTTAATTTAATTAAACTGTGTAGGTGATGATGGCAACATTACTGTTCATAATCCCAAACAAGAAGCAAGAGGGAGAGAAGCTAATGGACTGGAACAAATGCAAGAAGCTGCCATGGGGGATCATATTACTATTGGGAGCAGGGTTTGCGATAGCAGATGGGGTGAACAAGAGTGGGCTGGCAGACATATTAGCCAACGCACTAAAGTTTCTAGAGAAAGCCCCATACTTAGCAGTGGCCCCAGCAGTGTGCCTTGTAAGCAGCCTGATCACAGAGCTTGTGACATCCAACAACGCCACCACCACACTGGTCCTCCCAATCCTAATCCAAATAGCCAACACAATGCACCTCCACCCGCTCTTCCTCATGATTCCAGGTGCCATTGGCGCACAGTTCGCCTTCTTGCTGCCCACTTCAACCCCTTCCAATGTGGTTGGCTTCAGCACTGCCTACATTGACATTCCGGACATGATCAAGATTGGCTTGCCTTTGAAGATCGTTGGCATTGCTGCTGTCTCTCTTCTCATGCCCACGCTTGGTACTAATTTTCTCCTACTTACTCGTTTTTCACATTTTTCGATTTGTTTTTTTGAATTTGATCATTTTCATTAATTTGGTGAAATCTCTGAATTCTAATGGGAGTGTGGCCATTGCATTATTTGCAGGAAGTTTAGTTTTTGGAACAGACAAGCCATTGCAGTGACTGCCAAATTTGAAGGTAATTGCAGTTGATTTTTGAGGTATTTACAAGAGAACATGCACACATCTCCAAAGGAATCAGAAACCAGCATATATAAAATCCTTTTTGTTTCTAGTTTTATTATTTTTTCAAGTATACACCTTGCCTTGATATAGGATCATCTTCTTCCAAAATATGAATAGAGAGAGAGAGAGTGCCTAAGGAAAGGAAATGTGGTGGCCCTTGTTATAAATAATTAGTAAATCTATGATATATATATATATTATGTATATATTGTTAAAACACATTGTAAGCATACATAGTTTGAGGGTTCTGCAAGTGAGTGTTTACTGTGTTGTAAATGTTCACTTCAATTACTTGCATTGGGTCACATTACAATCTAGGTTCTTCAAATATTAATGTATTTATCCGTGTTATATATTGAAAGTGTTATGTATATATTGTTTTTTTTTTTTTTTTACAAATGTACATATGGGAGTAAGAAAATTTAGATGTAGAATAGATACATGCTTAAATACTTTTATGTCCACTAATGTTTTTGTTGGTTGGCTTAGTTGTTACAAGAAAATGGATTAAAGAACACACGTAGATGAAGAAATAATTTATTTTTTTTAGTACATCAACATTTGGGGATGTTGAGATTCGAATCTCCGACCTCTTGATCGAGGATACATGTCAATTACCACTAAGTCATGCTCGCTTTGGCTATGAAATAGTTGATATACAAGCATGTTTATACGCAAGCAAAAAACTATTTGTTTTGTCTGAATTGTAATATTAACCTAAAAAAACATTTAATCACTTTCAGTCTCTATACTTGCATTGTCAAATTATTAATTTCATCATAGAAGTTTAGTATGTAACAATTTGGTTTCTCATTTAAATTTGTAACAACTCAATTTTTAAATGTTCAATAAATAATTAGTCATTGTAATTAAAAAAATGTGATAATTTAGGTCCCGTTTGTTAACTATTTGAGTTTTAGTTTTTTGTTTTTGAAAATTAATCTTATAAACACCACTTTCATCTCTATGTTTATTTGTTATGTTAACTACCTTTTTCTCATGATTTAAAAAACCAAGCCAAGTTTTGAAAATTAAAAAAAAAAAAAAAAAAGTTTTCAAAAACCTGTTTTTGTTTTTGGAATTTGGCTAAGAATTCTAATGTGTCATTAACAAAAAAATGAAAATCATGATAAAGAAATTGGAAGAAAACAAGTTTAATTAAAAAAAAATAATAATAAAAAACCAAATGGTTATCAAAATCTAGTCTTAGTTTATGCTAAAAAAAAAATCTCATCAAGGTGAAGTATTGATTTTATTATGTAACTATGTAGTCCTATAATTTATAAACACATTTTGTCCTTAAAGAATTTGTTGATCTTCATATGTAAAACTTCCAATAAATTTTAACAAAAGTTTACATGGTAGAGATTAAATGGTTATAAATGTTAAATTACATGGCCTAAATTATTATACAATAAATTTCAGAGATTAAATTATTACAAAATTGAAAGTATAGGGACGTACTAAATTGTTAGACACTTAATCTTTGACCTAAATTGTTAGGTCAATAAAAATATAGAAACTAAAAGTATTTTTTTAACCTCTCTAAAATCACATTTTAAATTAATTTGAACTGATTCTTTTTTAATGCACAATTGAAATTGAGTTGAAAAACATAAAAGAAAAAGAAAATTATTAAACACATGGTGTGTTATTAATTTTGTTGCATGTGATAAAAGCAAATTTCACATGGAAAAAGCGGAGACAGGTAGGTAGAAAAATGTGATTTTTCTCGTGGAAAATGGAAATTAGACCAAAGGGCCTTCTAATAATTGAACCTATAACTGGATATTGCCCAACTGCTGGTCGGCCCTTCTGGCTGCAACTTTTTTATAATTTTTTTTTTGTTTTTTGAAACATGTTTTGTTCTATTTTCTTATCCATTTTTAATTTAAACTTCTCATTTCTTCGTATTAAATTTTAAACTTGGATAAATATCGTGACTTTTATCTAAACATATACAGGTAATAATGCAATTTTTACCTTTTGGTAGATTTTCGTTTGAAAAATTGTCATTGAAAATATTTCTCTTATATATAAAATTAAAGAAGGTAAACAAAAACGATAAGAGTTAGGCCTTTTATTGAAATTTGAGAGCTTTGAAATATTGATTTAACGAGGTCTTAGATTATTGATAAATATTTAACTCATGTTTGCTAACTAAAATAATACACTCAAAGAGTGCAAGGACAAACATTGTTGACCCAAGCGATAAAATACAAGAAAAAAGATACAAGTTTAGCTAATAAATATGAGGGGTTTTAAGGATAAAAATGTAATTTACCGTGTGCTAAATATCTACGTTAAATTACATATTTTGTTCTTGTATTTGAATTATGTCTACTTGGTTTTTAATGTTCGAGAAGTTTTAATCATATTTGTTAATATGTACTTGTGTATAATGCATATCTTAGTCCATGTAGTGACTATTTTGGTACTTTTATTTTTTTTTTTATCTCATATTTTTCCAATCACAGTTTCAATACAATACTACATTTAATAAATTTCTCAAAATATTATATTTTCATCATTTTTTTTTTAAAAAAACGTCCTATTCTTGTGTGTAGAATTTGTATTAGGTTGGAAATAAGAATCAAAACAATAAACGTTTTTTTTAGAAACAATAAACGTTTTGTTGGGAGAAATTACAAATAACAGAGAAAAATGGAGAAAATATTGAGAAACAAACACGTAAACAATTAGGTTGAGACGCGGGTATCTCGCTCTCTTTAAGGAGATTCAAGCCCTTTGTGGTGTATAATTCTTTATAAACCACCGATGCAACAAGTATTCTCTCGCCTGTCCCCTCCAGGATACAACAACTCAACTGAACGTTGTGTAGCTCAAACCACTCTGCACTCAGAGGTTGAGCTCAAAGCTCCACAACAAAGAACTCTTCTGGCCAATTGCTCTTAAAAGAGCAAATGAGAGAAATATGAGAAAGTAGGAAGAAAAGAAGATAGGAATTGTTGTGTTTTGTGTGTTGAAAGTGTTTGGTGTGAGAGGTATTTATAAGATTTTCTAGATCTAAAAATTTAATACAAAACAAAAGTAACCCAAAAATTAAATAGATAAAACCTCTCCAAATATGTTTTTACTCTTAATTTGATAAAACATAAACAACTCAAAATAACTCTCTCATTTAAAAGTTAAAACTCCTTTAAATTTAATAATAAATATTAAAATATTACAACATTCCCCCACTCATTTTAATATTTAAAATAATCAAAATCAATTGGCCATAAGAAAGATAATTATGTATCATAAAGGTGTGACTCTGCATTGAACCTTTACTAGTGAAATAATAATCTCTACTCCAACGTTAGTAGTGGTCTCTAACTTGAACTCTAACACTTATGGGGAAATAGAGGATTATTATCCACACATAATTATCCAGGTAATGTCAAGAAGGGGCAAAGCAAAACAACAAGAAATAAAAAGGGCAAGGGTAGCATGTTTTAGCTTTAGGCGATGAGAGTTAGTGAGCAAAGCGTTTGAAAAGCTTTAGGAAAAATAAAATATCATGAGTAAAGAAAAATCATGTGAGGCAGTCTAGTTAAGAAGAGCTTAGCACATAAGATGTATCAGTATAGAGTAATAAGAGCTATTAAAAAGCAAAGTGACAAGAAGGCATTGCTTGGGACAAGCAATAATTTAAGTTTGGGGGTTTGATAACTTGCATAAGCAAATTATATAGCATCCATATTTAAGTTAATAGAAGAGAGAAAATGCATTCAAGCATTAGAATTTTAGTGAGAATAGAGAAAAAATGTGTAGGTTGCGTTTAGAGTAAGCTGCGACCAAGGATTGTGTAGCGCGACACATATGGTTATCTTCTGATGCATAAATTTGCAGCAAACTAACTTGCCCAAGGAAAGAAAGGACGGAGCAAGGTAAAGTCACGTGTTTTGAGTGTCAGAAGTAATGGAGCTGAAGTGGTATCAGTCCTGACAGGGTACGATTGATACTGGTGTGGCGCATTGGACTACCTCATTACACAAACCACTTGGAGAATCAACTATCTTTCCTATAAATATGGGATTAAAAGATTTAGAGAAAGGGAGAGACGAACGAGACCGAAGGAAAAGAAGTGTTAGCATGCCCCACGTGTTACTGAATTTATGTTTATTTATGCATTATACATTTTTTACATTATAGCACGAGCTAATTTCCTTATATGAAGACTTAGTCAAGACACCAATGTAATTTAAGTTATTGCTGAGTTTGTATTGATGCTTTCTACTTAAAAGTGTTAATGCTTTCATTACTTGAAGGATTGGAATTCCTAAATTCCCAATGGAAGTGTATATGATCGATTCGTATTTTAATTAAGTTTTCTAAAATACCAGTACATTGGTAAATTATATAGAACGATTCTATATATAAACTAGGCTAAACATGTATAAGATCTAAATCTATGAATTAAAAGAACAAAAGTACTTACTTGTTGAAGACTTTCTTCAATGAACACCCACCAAGAACAATATGATCACGATAGGGACACTACCATTGTGATCTTCCACTGCTATATCTCTGGGACTAGGAACCAAGTTGTGGGACTTGGTGTTCTTGAATTTTGGGAAAAGAATTTCACAAGAATGTTGTGAAAATTCTTAGAGAGAAATTTTGCTTGAGAGCAAAGTGTTGTATCTGTTCTACAACTAGAAAGGCATTTTGTGCTTTATATAGAATGTTATACCCCTTTCGTAGTCGTAATAGGATAGGGATTTAATTAATTAATTAATAATTAATTACTTTTCCCAATCGTAATAGGATAGAAATTTATTTAATTAATTTCCTTTAAATCATATTTAAATGAACATCTCTTGCATAACCTATAGTTTTTAATTAAATAAAATAATTAATTAATTCTCCAATTAATTAATTACTAAATTAAATATCTCATATTTAATTTAAGCCTACAATTAAATCATATTTAATTGTATTTCTCTCAATTAATAAAGTTTAATCTCAAATTAAACTTTTATTATAATGTATCACATACATTATATTAATTATATCTCATACAATTAACTTGATTTCCCATAACAAATTTTGAACTATTCAAATTCCTTTCAAGACTAATTGTTCCTAATTACCCTTTCTGAGCTAACAGGGAGACCTAATGGACCTACCGACTAGAATCTCCAATTATATGAGGTTAACTGACTAAACTCATTAATCAATTTAACCAATATTCATTAACTATGAGTCACTCAATTAAAGACCCACAACTGCACTCTTCTCACTACAAAATATTTCTATGTCCACAGATATAGACCAATAACAACAAGTTAGTTCTTCACGAGTGTTCGTAACACCACCTGGGTCAAATTACCGTTTTACGCCTGGGTTACCTCTATATTCATAAGTACTAGTGCTCCTCTAATGAACAACCTGTTTATGGTCCAACTATTTGAAGGGATAAAAGCCCCACGCAGCGGAAAGTATTACCGAACCTACTCAGAGTCTTAGATTCTAATTGAAATACCAATACAATTTGCAAAATATTACAGCAATAAATCTATATTTAATGGGCTGTACATAGGCTATAAACATGCTAAAAGATCAACTAGATTGATCCTAGTGATTAATGATTTCATAGAAAACTTACTTTTGTAGAAAACCTTGATCAATTCTCCTTTTCTTGCCAATAAGATTGAAAGTGCAGCAACCCTCTTGTGCGAACACCACCAATCGGCTACACCGTTATATCTCTAAGACTTCTTGAAGCAGGAGACTTGTGGGAGTCTTTTGGGAGAGATCTTTGAGAGAAGGAGAGACAATGGGATACCTTTCACCCCACCCTAGGGGTCCTATATATAGGTAAAGGCCAAGACTTTTTCCTAATAGGAAAAAGTCTCCTTTTTCCAATAGGAAAAAGTCTATTAATAAGTTCAAATCTATTATCTGAACAATATCTAATTTTAATAAATAATTAATTAATTCCATAATTAATTAATTACCCAATTAAATATCATATATTTAATTTTAGGGATTTTATTAAAATTAAAATTAATATGAATCCAATTCATATTAAATTTATTTGAACTCTTTCAAATATTTTCTCTCAAGAATTAATTTTTGAAATTAATTCAAAAATTATATTATAAAGTTTCATAAATTTTATATTATAATGTATCAACATACATTATACGATTCCCCAAATAAACTGAACATTTTCAATTTATAATTTATATTTAATTGCTTTAAGTCTTTTTACGAGCTACCAGTGGGACCTAATGGACCTACATATCAGAAGCTCCAACGATACGAGACTAATCGGCTTAAACTCATTAACCAAGTTAGTCTCCATTCATTAACTGTGGGTCACTCCACTAAAGACCCACAGCTGCACTCTTCTCACTGTAGAATATTTCTGTGTCCACGGATATCGACCAATACTACACGTCAGTCCTTCACGTGTGTTCGTATCCCAGATGGGTCAAATTACCGTTTTACCCCTGGTTTACATCTTTGTCCTTAAGTCCCCAGTACTCCTCTAATGAACAACCTGTTTGAGGTCCAACCAACAAACAGAAGTCCCTTTCGTGCCATAGAGAGGGTTGGGCCCATTGTTCAAGTCCCGGAGACACCACTTAAGGGAACACACCTCTACTTACCCTAGAGTCGGGAAGGAGTGAATTTCATCTTGTGTGATTATGTTCCCAACTCCCCACTCGGTATTGTCCCCAAAATGGTAGGCTTATTGAGTCGGCGTGTTGGCCACTCTCACCCATACAAATCAAAGGACAACCCCTCGTGAACAGGAGTCCATAATCCACTCAGGATTGAGACTGAGTTGTCTAGGTCATCCTAGTGAAATAGAAACCCAACTAGTTAACGGTGTTATAACCGGTGGTTACTATTTCGCGGTCCGGTCTTATGCAAACTCATTGCATAGGATACCCCCACTCGCATGTCTCCTACACGAACGCGTTGGATCGCAGCGTTTGTATCAAATACAAAGTGAGCCGTATCCATAGTGTCACCAGGATAAGGCACCCAGTCTTATCCCTATACTATAGACCCTTTAGGCTGTTTCTTGAACAATGATCCCATATGTCGCTACATATAGTTCAAGACTCATATTACAGCCTTGGATGTCTAGTTTATTGGATTAGGGTTATTATTAGGCAAAGACAAATATAAAATAACTAATAACAATTAATGGAAAAATATATCAATATTATTTCATTAATATCCGGTCAACAGTTACATTCACTATCTACGAGTTTTAGGGCATAAAACCCAACAAACTCCCACTTGAACTAAAACACTAGTTAGTGGGATGTAAATGCAATAATCTAAAGCTGGAAATGTCATGTATATAATACAATGAACTAGGGCATCCTTATACCCATTATACATTTCTCCCACTTGCCCTAGATTAGATGGCATACATATCTCGTAGACCTAGACCCTCTAGATGACCCTCAAACACTTTAGCCGTGAGAGCCTTCGTAAATGGATCAACGATGTTGTGCTCTGAGGCGATCTTAGTGACGATCACATCTCCTCTTTGCACAATCTCCCGTATCAGGTGATACTTCCTCTCGATGTGTTTACCCCGTTTGTGGCTTCGAGGTTCTTTTGAGTTGGCTACAGCCCCACTGTTGTCACAGTATAGTGTTATGGGCACGTTCATATTCGGAACCACTTCCAAATCAGTCAAGAACTTTCTGAGCCATACTGCCTCCTTAGCTGCTTCGCAAGCTGCTACATACTCAGCCTCCATGGTTGAGTCTGCTATGCATCCTTGTTTGATGCTTCTCCACACTACTGCTCCTCCATTGAGGGTGAATACTGACCCTGATGTGGATTTCCTTGAATCCTTATCAGCTTGAAAGTCAGAGTCAGTGTATCCAGTAAGAATCAAATCCTTAGCTCCATACACGAGCATGTAGTCCCTTGTTCTCCGAAGATACTTGAGGATATTCTTAACCGCTCCCCAGTGGTCCAACCCTGGATTAGACTGATACCTACTGACTACTCCCACTGCATAGCATATGTCAGGCCTAGTGCAGAGCATGGCATACATTAAGCTGCCCACAGCTGAGGCGTAGGGAATGTGTCTCATGTTCTCAACTTCTTGAGGTGTCTTAGGAGATTGTTCCTTAGACAGGTGTACCCCATGTCTGAAGGGTAGTAGTCCCTTCTTGGAGTTTTGCATTGAATATCGAGACAACATCTTGTCAATATACGTTGCTTGAGACAGAGCTAGCGTTTTGTTCTTACGATCCCTAATGATTTGGATTCCCAGAACGTATTGAGCCTCTCCCAGATCTTTCATTTGGAATTGGGCTGCTAGCCATTTCTTAATGTCAGTGAGGTATCCTACATCATTCCCAATGAGTAGGATATCGTCTACATAAAGTATTAGAAAAACTACTTTCCTTTTGTTGACTTTCTTGTATACACAAGGCTCATCAACGTTTTGGTCAAAGCCAAAAGATTTGATTGCAGTATCAAATCTAATGTTCCATGATCTGGACGCTTGCTTCAATCCATAAATGGATCGATTGAGCTTACAAACCTTTTGTTCCTGACCTTGGGCTATGAACCCTTCGGGTTGAGACATGAAGATATTCTCTTCAAGATTACCATTCAGAAAGGCAGTCTTGACGTCCATTTGCCATATTTCATAGTCATAATATGTGGCTATGGATAAGAGAATTCTTATGGACTTTAACATGGCTACAGGAGAAAAGGTTTCCTCATAGTCAACCCCTTCCTTTTGGGTATAACCCTTTGCCACTAGTCTAGCTTTGAAGGTCTGTACCTTTCCAGCTGCATCTCTTTTTCTCTTATAGATCCATTTGCACCCTATGGGTTTTACCCCATTTGGTAGATCTGTAAGTTCCCATACAGAATTGGAGTACATAGACTCCATTTCCAGGTTCATGGCTTTGACCCATTCATCCTTATCTTCGTCATTCATTGCCTGTCGATAGGACAATGGATCCTCAATGCCATCATTAGGTATGACAACCTGAGTTTCAGTTAAACCCAAGTAGCGGTCAGGTTGTAATACAACCCTCCCACTGCGTCGAGGCATTCCCAACGTTTGAGATGGACGGGATGGATCTGAAGAACTAGTTCCTTCATCAACCCTTGTTGAAGGTCCAATTTCATCAACAACTCTTGATGATTCTTCAGTAGCTTCTCCTAATATTATTTTGCTTCGTGGTTTATGATCTCTCATGTGGTCTTCCTCTAAGAAAGTGGCGTTTGTCGATACAATCACCTTATTTTCTTGTGGGTCGTAGAAATAACCACCTCTCGTTTCTTTAGGGTAACCAACAAATTGGCACAGTTTTGAACGAGGTTCCAGTTTCTTAGGATTTGTCACAAGCACGTGTGCTGGACAACCCCAGATGCGAAAGTGATGCAAACTAGGTTTACGTCCCTTCCATAATTCGAAAGGTGTTTCAGAAACACTTTTCGAGGGAACATTGTTCAAGATGTATACTGCAGTCTTTACTGCATACCCCCAAAACGAGCTAGGCAATTGAGCATAGCTCATCATTGATCGAACCATGTCTAACAAGGTTCTATTTCTCCTTTCTGACACACCATTTTGCTGAGGTGTACCAGGGGCTGAGAGTTGAGATTGGATTCCATGTTCTATCATATAATCCTGGAATCTTTGATCCATATACTCCCCTCCTCGATCAGATCGAAGTACTTTAATAGATTTACCTAACAGGTTTTCAACTTCAGCCTTAAACTCCTTAAACTTTTCAAGGGCTTCAGACTTATGTCCCATTAGGTATAAGTAACCATATCTTGAATAGTCATCTATAAATGAGATGAAATATTCGTACCCTCCTCGAGCTTTTACATTCATTGGACCACATAGATCCGAATGTATTAACTCTAAGGGTTCTTTGGCTCTGTAACCTTTTCCAGTAAAGGGTCTCTTGGTCATTTTTCCCTCGAGACAAGATTCACAAGGTGGTAGTGAATCATCTTCTAACTTGCTTAGAAGTCCATTCTTTACCAAACGACCGATCCTATCGATGTTTATATGACCAAGTCTAAGATGCCAAAGATTAGTATTGTTACTAGATGGAGAAATCTTTTGCCTTTTTCTTTCAGTTTCAGCAGTTTTAAATAATTCGTGATTTAAAAGTGCTTTGTTTTCGGTTGGTCTTAAAACATACAAGTTATTTTCCAATTTGGCTGAACAAATAAGTACACCATTTTTATAAATGAACGCTTCATTCATATCAAAAGTAACTGTATACGATTGTTCAATCAAACATGAAATAGAAATTAAGTTCCTCTTAATCTTGGGAACGATTAACAAACTTTCTAAAAGTAAGAATCTATTTCTAAAAAATAACTTCGCAGTTCCCACTGCTTTAGCTGAAATGACTTCTCCAGTTCCGACCCTGAGTGTCATTTCCCCATCGTTCAACTGCCGAAAGGAACTATTTTCCTGAAAAGAAGAGCAAACATGATTAGTTGCTCCTGAATCAAGTATCCAGGTAAACTCATCATGTTCTACCAGGCATGTTTCTAAAACCAGTAAATCAAATTTACCTTCCTTTTCCTTCTTTTTCTCAGCAAGGTACTTTGGGCAGTTTCTTTTCCAATGTCCATCTACATTGCAGTGGAAACAATTGCCTTTGTCTGCCATAGCTTTGGCTTTTCCCTTGCTTTTAGCAGCAGTACTGGGAGCTTTCCCCTTGTTTCCTTTCTTCTTCTGAGTTTTCTTTGAAGAAGTGGCTACAGATTTAGTTCCAGAGGATGAACCCTTCTCGAACTTTCTTTTAGAGTGAACAACGTTTGCCTCTCCTTCTATCTGTCCCTTGTTCTTAAGAAGAGACTAATAGAGCTGTAGCTCATTCAGGAGGCTAGTCAGGTTGAATGTTATTTTATTCATCATTGCATTGCTTCGAAACTGTAGAAAACTCTTCGGAAGAGATTCTAAGATGAATGCAACCTGACTACGCTCATCTATGACCGCCCCGTTTGCCTCTGCCACGTTGAATTGGACCATCATATCCAGGACATGCTCCCGAACAGACGTGCCCTCTTTCATGCGACAGCTATAAACGTATTTGAGAGCGTCATGGTGGAGTTGGTAGGACGGTTGTCCAAACATCTCCTGGAGAGAGTTCATAATCTCCCTCGCTGTTACCATGCCCTCATGCCTTTTAGCCAAAACTTCAGATAAGCTGGCTAAGATATAGACGCGAGTCTTATCATTGGCCTTTGTCCAGCGGTCATAAGCATCCTTAACTGCCTGGGATGCATTACGAGCAGGGGCTGGAGGACAATCCTCCGTTAAGACGAACCGCAGATCATCGACAACAAGAATCGTATTCAGGTTCGACTTCCACGTAGCATAATTTTCGCCGGTTAATTTCTCATTTTTAAGCAGAGAGACAATTGAGGAAGACATTGCTGAAATTTAAACAAACAATGACCGTATTAGTTATCTTTGCCTTAACCCATCATACAAGCAAACAATTGCACACAATCCAATCAATTTAGCAAAACAGACAATCACAGAACCCTAAAACTATCGATTTAGTTTTGCAACGACGTTTCAGAGGTTTAGAATATCAGCCACCGAAGGGTGATCAGGCACTCCTCCTTTGAAATGAGACACCTCTCAGCTAATTCTAATTCCAGAATAACTCATATTCCTATAGACATTAGCCACCGTTGTTCGGTCAAGGATTTGTTAACACTTTTAACTCATCCTCGTAAGTGTAACCCTCCCACTTTCAGATCTCAGAGGCATGCACCAACAGGCTACCGAAGGGAAAGACAACTGTTGGTGATTAGCCTAAGAGCTCCTATCCTTTTCAGGAGTTCACGATGTTCCGAATCCTATGACCAGGCCCTCCGAAGGGATGGTTGCGCCAGGACAACCTGCAGGCGGATCATAGGACTCTCATGGTGTGAACTATGGGCGGAGACCGAGGGATACGTTGACACGTGTCCCGCTCCCACTTACTCTAGACATTTTTCCCATTCACCTTGATATTGATCCATGCAAACACTTTCCGAAGGGAGGCCGCTCCTAAGGCGACTCGAAGCCGAGCATGAATCTCACGTTGTGAATATAGGGACGTAGGAGCAAAACTTGATTTAAATCTCATTTTGTAATTTTCCTCCCACTGAAAATGTCCTAAGGTTAATATAGGGTTGTTTAACTTAGATAGTATTCGGCTAAGTCAATCTATCTAAGTCTGATCCAATTATGGAAAGGATTCAACTGCAATCTCTTGGGTGAATTAAACTTCTTTTAATAAACCCAACATTGCAAGTCAACATTACTATGGTTAATTCAACTCAATGTTCAGGTCAGTTCCCAGGTAGGAGGTGTTCCGTAAACCGTCAACTTAAATACCCCCAGCCTTAGACAGAACTTTACCGAGAGAGTTCCCTTATAACCTCAGTAATGTAAGGCCTTTACTCTAAAGATCTAGGTGCATTAAACACTTTTAATAAACCTAGTGACATTGCATGCTAACATTTAACTATGATTAATTCAACTCCGGTATTCCAGGTCAGTTCCCAGGTAGGAGGTGTTCCGTAAACCGTCAACTTAAATACCCCCAGCCTTAGACAGAACATTACCGGTGGAGTTCCCTTATAATCATAGCAATGTTTTTCCTACTTAGTCAATTAAAACTATTTTTAATCCTAAGTAAGAAAAGATTCTAATCCTATTAGAAATCGATCTAGGTCTAATTAATTTTAAACAATTTAAAATTAATCCAATTTATCCTATGATCTTATGTTTGCATGCAAATCTTGATTATAGATTTACGGTTTCTAATCATTAATATTAAAGAACTATTTCAAATTTTAATGATTAATCCTATAATCAAGAATCTAGGGTTTAATTCATTCAACAATCTCATTCAAATTAAATAATTAAACCACACTTATTGCATGAATAATATAACTATTATATTATTAACTATGAATGTTTCATGCTTCATGCAATATTGATTTTCAATTATAAGCCAATCAAGAAAATCAATCAAGCATGCTTCATTCATTACATTAAACATAACTATTTATATTTAATTTAAGTAATGACATGCATCATGCTTTCCAAATTTTTCATATAATCAATATACACTTATATTTAAAAATATGAAAACAATTCCATGCATTTAAACATACATTATAACTATTTATAATATATAAAAAATGCATGAGCATGTTTATAACCTAAGGTGGGATTAATTATTCTATATGACATCCATAAAGCATATAAATAGCAATTGAACCGGTTAATTTTGGCCCCTAGGATAAAATAAAGCATTAAATTACATTAATTTAGCTAAATTCTATCCTAAAATCCTTGTATAGCTCCGGAATCTTGTCTAGTCATCACGAACCGCCCCGAACCACCTCGAACCGGCCTCCAAAATCACGAACCATGCCAAAAGTTGGCTGAACCGGACCAAATAGGTCCCAGCCCAGCCGAACCGGACCGCCCACAGCTTGAACCGCGCCTGTTGAAACCCTAATGCGCGCCTCCATCGTGACAGCGTCGAGACGCTGTGTTGATAGCGTCCCGACGCTGCGAGCTTTCCATATCTGGCGCCTGCGGTATCGAGACAGCGTCGAGACGCTGTTGAAGTAGCGTCCCGACGCTGTTGCGTCTGGAAGCAAATTCTGGGCAAAACAGCAACGTTTTCTTCGGTTTTGGCCTCGATTTCAGCGGCGATTGCTTCGATTTTCATCTCATAAAAACCTATTCTAGACCCGGACTTACATAGGACTCGATTTTACATAAAATACCCGAAACACCGGGCCTTACATGATCAAAATCACATAAAAATAAAATCTATGGCCATAAAATTAACCTAAACAGTTCAACGCAAACCGAACATACATTATGCATAAATCCCACCTATTAGAGCCTATCGCAACTTTTAATATTAATTAATAGGGACAGCGATGGCTCTGATACCGATTGAAGGTAATACAAATTAACGATCCAATCATTTACGCAGAACGAGATGTACTTTCATTTATTTCAGCAGGAATAGAGACAGTATTTAAAACAAACAGACCATCAGCTAAATACCCCTTACCAACAAAGTCACCATTTTTAGTGATGACAACCTTGTCAGCTTCAAACACATTCCTAAGTCCTGCCCTGTTCAGCAGACTTCCAGACACCAGATTCCTACGCAATGAGGGGACATACAACACATCATTCAAAGATAAAGTTTTTCCAGAAGTAAGTTTTAAGAGAACATTCCCTTTCCCATGTACTCCAGCCGTGGCTGAGTTCCCCATGTATACGCATTCGCCATCAACAGTGTCCTGAAACTCGTGGAACAGGCTACGGTTTGAGCAGAAGTGTCTCGAGGCGCCAGTGTCAAACATCCAGTCTGTTTTATTCTCCACCAGGTTTGCCTCCACCACCACTGCAGCGATGATATCGTCTGCTTCAACAACGTGGGCTTGTGCACCATCAGGTTTCCGCTCTGGTTTCCCTTTCCTCTGGTTGCACTGATAGGATTTGTGCCCTGGTTTTCCGTAGACATAACATATCAGCTTGGACTTATCCTTCTCTATTTTCCCTCTAGGAAATTTGAATGGATGGTTTTTCTTCTGCGAGGATTTGTCTTTATTTTTATTTTTAAACCTGTCTTTTGATGCAGCAGAAGATTTAACTAGGTTAGCATTAACTGAATTCAAGGATTTAGATTGCAACTTATCCTTTTACCTGTTGGCTTCTTCAGTTCGCATGTGGCTGATCAACTCTTGTAACGTCAAGTCCTTCTTCTTGTGCTTTAAATGGTTGAGGTAGTCGCTCCATGAAGAAGGAAATTTTTCGAGCAAGACATCAACCTAGAGAATCTCGCACATCTTCATACCCTCTATCAGAACGTTTGCCACCAGATTCTCGTACTCGTGGACCTGGTCCATCACTGATTTGTCATCCACCATTTGGAACTGCAACCATTTACCGACCACGTACTTCTTTCTTCCTGGATCATCGCCGCCATATGTGGACTCCAGAGTGTCCCAGATAACCTTGGCTGACTTATGAACAACGAACAAGTCGAACAGTGAGTCGTTCACGTGGTTGAGAAGATGACCGCGAACCGTTTTGTTGTCTTTCTCAAATTTTTCTGGATCAATGTCACGACCGCCCTTTGATTTTTGAGGAACTGTTTGAACCTCCTTTGAACTTTGTGGATCAGGTTGGACTTCTTTTGATTTTTCCTGATCAGCGGCAGGTGCTGCTGATTTTTCCACATAATCGGTGGTCAGAATGTAGGCGACCTCCAGTTGTTCGAAGAAGATGAGTAGCTTTTGGGACCAGCGATGGTAGTTAGAACCATCCAGAGGTTCTAGTTTGGATAGATCTGGAAGGTGCTTCCCGGGTTTGATGGACATTTTTAAATTGCTTTCAAATTGTAGGAAGAAAATGGAAAACAAATGTTGTGTCGTAGAGATAACCACTGCCTTGAAAGCAATTTCGGCACGACCACGGTGCTAAATCGTTTACGTCGGTTGCTCCCCAAGGTTAACACAACACCCTCCTCGTTCGTGCACTCGAGAGAGAAGGATTGGAATCAAGGATTTTTTCTTCGCTCAAATATGGAGGAAAGAAGATGAAAGTGGAAGAAATGGATGATCAAATGAGGCTTGCTTTGCAGCCTTTTATAGGGAGGAGTTACCAACGGGCAAGCTCCCACGGATCGCAACGTGTCAAAAACGCCCAGCCATGGAAAACGGTCAGCCTATACGTGGTCAGCACGATCTGCACGAGCTCGGTCAACGAAAGAAGCGCGGTCAATCTCCAACAAACGAGCGCGGTCAGCACAGACGGTTAGAAGCGCGGAACGAGTCAGGAGTCAGTGAGCGAGCGTGGACAAATTCGGTAGTGACATGTGGCGACGGACAGCAAATACACGTGTGGGGCTTTATAAAAATAAAAAGGAAAATGAAATTATCTTGGCCAAAAATAAAACCCACCATCTTTATTACGTGCGAGCGCAGTTACCCAAACCCGCCCGCCCGACCGACAGACCGGCGGTAGTGGCGGCGCGCGCGTGTGGGGTGAAGACTTGGTTCCACTCTTGACTACTTTTACAAGAGAAAGGAAGAGTGTTTGTATAAAAGCACTTTTTCCAACTCTTATTTTATCCATGTGGGACAAATGTCTTCATGCAACACTACACTAGGCCAAGATTAAGTCATTCCCAACAATGACTTCCAAATCACTTAGGAACTTCCTGAGCCAAACTGCTTCCTTTGCTACTTCACAAGCAGCTACATATTTAACCTCCATAGTGGAGTCTGCATTGCATCCTTACTTGATGCTTCGCCACACTACAGCTCCCCCATTAAGGGTGAACACTGACCCTGACGTGGATTTCCTTAAATCCTTATCAGATTGGAAATTAGAGTCGGTGTATCCTGTAAGGATCAAATTCTTAGCCCCATACACCAGCATATAGTCCCTCGTTCTCCTAATATACTTGAGGATATTCTTAACGATTGTCCAGTGATCAAATCTTTGATCGGATTGATACCTATTGACAATCCCTATTGAATAACAGATGTCGGGTCTTGTACACAGCATGACATACATTAGGCTGCCAACAACTGAAGCATAGGGTATGTGATAGCACCTGATTCGTGCTATTTATTACCTCTAATCTAAGCTTTTTAGAGGGATTTTATGCTTTAATTGTCTTATTTGCAGGTACTTTGAGCATAGGTGACATTGGGAGCCAACCACACAATTTGGTGTTAATTCGGGCCAATTAAGGAGTTTTGGAGCCATCTCGATGCTCTTGTTGGGGTTGGTGTCCTAAAACTCGTAGATAGTGAATGAAGCAAATAGTAGTATACTTGTTCGATAAAGTCGTTATTGAGTTTTTGTTCACTTAGGTTATTAAGTAAGTGAATTGCACGTTAAATAACCCAAATCCAATAAACTAGACTCCTTGGCTATGATATGAACACTTGAACTTTATGTAGTGACATAAAAGTGGATCAAGTTCAAGTAATAGCCTAAACGGTCTATAGTATAAGAATAAGACTGGGTACCTGGTGCATCGTCAGCTGAATGGATGGAATGTGAGATAAGATGGACAATAAATATAAAGAATAATTCAGCTAACACTTAAGTGCAAGTATACACTGTCACACGTAGTAATAAAAAAACCTTAGAAGTATTCCAAGGGTCTCGATCCCACGAGGACTAAACTGAAAATTCAGATTTGATGGAGAAACTGCTCAAATGATTGCTTTTGAAAAGGTAACCAAAGAAAATAAGATTGATTGATTGAGTTTTTGAAAGATAAATAAAACATGCAAATAACTAATAAAGAATAACAATAATAAACAACCGAGGTATTCAACATGGATTCATCCCTAAGGTAACAACCATACTCATGCAATATTTAACTTAAGCGTATTCAATGCATTGGGTCAGATTTAACTCCTATTTGGCACTTGTTCCCAAGAACCGTTAGAAGGCTAAGTGAGTACCGTTATGCACATTTTTGTGACTCGATTCCGACATAGATAATTCACGAATGCAACCTATAACCCTATAGTCGATATAGGGTGCCTTAGGCAGCTTGCCCTATACCGCCGAACAATCTCTTTCGAGCTTTTTCTCCTATATCACCTTTATGAGAACCAATATCGTTTGTCCCTTTCGAGATCAAACTCACATAGCATGCAAATTCTAAGTGATCAAATTAAACTCAGTAAGGTTAGAGTGATAATCAATAAAGAATGACATGCATTGATCACAACTTAAGCAAATAAAACACTTTCAAGCCATTAAACCATAAGGGAATTCACCACATTGAACCCCTCAACGGGATTTAGCTACTCATGATGGGATAAAAAGCAAATGAACACATTTTCATTGAAATAATAATGTAAAGAATACAGAATAATGAAAAGATTCAAGAGTTGGAAATAAAGGAGATAGCTAAATATTATGGGTTTTTCTATTTACTCAATCCTTCTAGAGTTCGCTAAGACACTCAACTCTCTCGCTTTTACAAGTGGGAATGGGTGAAACTCTCTACAAACCACAAGGTTTGATGTCTAACTCAGGTTAGAATTTGGTCATCTAAGAAGGACCTCGGGCATCCCTACTCATTGGCGTCGAGCCAGGGTTCTGTCACCACCCATTTCTTCCAAGTGAGTTATGCTTGAATTTGACTTCGAATCTCGAGCATATATAGTGTAGAAAATGGTTGAGGAGCTGCGAAATAGGTGCTGGAAGGTTGTCCAGTCAGTTTCGAGGTCAAAACAGTCAGTTAGGTGCGAAGAAGACTCGTCAACAACGACCTGCAGACGACTCGGAACGGCCTCAGATTTTTCCAGAAATGCTGTCGCATTTCATTTTTGCCTTCCCAGAAATGCGGTCGCATTTCTGGGGAATTCCAGCTATTCCTCTGTTTTCCTGAACAGCAACAAGCTAAGTCAAATTCACTTAAAATCAAGTCTTTTTAAGCACAAATGAGTTAAATTTGACAAAAGTGATTCTCAACACCCTAACTTATCAAATGAAGCATAGTTTGAGCTCGGGAACAGTAAATTGATCATAACATACAACATTTAACCAAGAAATGAGCTAAATATAAGGATAAAATAGGTATATTTTTTACCCTTATCAGTACCTTATCCTAGGAAAACTATGTGACTCGGCCCACTTTGTTTTAGTACAAATGATGTGATCCTGAATCGTTCATGTAGAGACATGCGAGTGGGGGCGTCCTATGCAAAAGAGTTTGTATAAGACTGGACCGTGAAATAAGTCACTTTCACTTTATAACGCTGTTTACTGTGAAACTGACATATTTCAAACGATGACCTAGGTAACTCGATCTTAATCCTAAGCTAACTATGAACTCATGTTTATTCGGGCTTATCCTTAGATCTGCATGGGTGAGAGTGGCTCATCATCGCCGACTCAATAAACCCCCCATTTCAGGGATAGGAACGGGTAGATAGTTGGGGACATAGTTCTATAAGACGAAATTCACTCCTACCCGCTTTAGGGATGGTAAAGAGGTTGTTCCCTTAAGTGCTGACTCCGGGAAGTGAACAAAGGGATCCAGCTCTCTCATTGGCCCGAGAGGTTTTAGGTTTAGTGGTCGGATCACAAACCAATTGTTCATTAAGGACTCAGTGGGGACTTAAGGAACAAGATGTAACTCAAGGGGTAAAACAGACATTTGACCCAGCTCTAGTTACGAACAACCTGTGAAGGGTTGACTTACTAATCATGGTTATATCGGGTGGACAGAAATATACCTACAGTGAGGAGAGTTCAACTATCGGGCTATAGTGGAGTGTCCCGATAGTTAACGAATGTTGGTTAACTAGGTTAAAAGAGTTTAGCCGGTTAATCTTTGATCGTTGGAGCCCATGATCTGTAGGTCCATTAGGTCCCCCTGCTAGCTCATACGGAATAAACCTTAGAACAAGTGTGATGAAGAATTTGAAACGTTCAAATTCATAATTGGGAAGTTGTCATTAAATTATGTTCGATATATTTAAACATTAAAGTTTAATTACGAATTAAACTATAAACTTAGAGAGAGATTTGGTAATATTTGGATTGCGATTTAAATGTTATTGATATATTATGTATTCAATACATATTTCGGTTTGGATATGGATAGGGATTCATACTGGATACCGGGTTTGAGAGAAATTGGGATTGGTATTAAATTATCAATTTAATATTTGATATTAAATAATTAATTAAAAATGAAATTATTTTAATTAACTAATAGAATTAATTTAAATAATTAATTAAGAAATTAATTCAATTATTCTTGATTTTTTTTAATTTTGGAGGTTAATTATCCATGTTTGACAACAAATCCCACTTAAGTCCATGACTCATTTATTCAATTTGGGTGTCAATCCCTTGTGAATCTTCTTGCATGAAATCATGCATTAAAAGGAGTCTTTAAGCTGATGAATAGATGGAACTCAGAAAAGGGGCTGGCTGGATTATTCTCTCACAAGAAAAAAACCTCTCTCTCAAATTTAGCTTGATACCTAAGCACATTTCTCCGCAAATTCATCACGTTCTTGAGTCCCACTACTCGTTCTAAGGCCGAAGGATAGCGGGGAAGACTCTCGTGGTCGTCTACAACCCGATTGTGCTGAGAATTCATCCACTGAGATCATCAATTTCAGTCCAAAACTCATGCTCTATTTTTCGTGCGATTTTGACATGCTTTTAATTCTAAAATTAATTGAAATTGAGAGGCTTTCGATCCAAATTTCTTCCGCTAGTGTCTTGTACACTCCTTCAATTCTTGGACGACGAGGAGGTGAAAAGACCCAAGTGGATTGAAGCGGGTCTGAAGAACTACACCAAAAATCGAAGGTTGAAGCCCCATACCGAGAAAGACCGAGAAAAAAGGTAGCAAGGCTGGGATAGGGGTCGGCGTCGAGACGCTGCCCCAAGCGTCTATACGCCGACGCGAATTCGACAGGGACTAAAATATCTGTGGCGTCGAGACTTCAAGCTGGCGTCTCGACGCTGCGATGTTTAGTATAAATATAGGGCTTCGGTTTAGTCCGCTGTTAGGTTAAAATTTTCATACTTTTACGATTTTTTTCGCCCTTTTTCGTTTCTCTCTGTTGTGTAGACTTTTTAGGGTCAATTCTTATGCATTCTTTCTGATTTATTTGTTGTTTTTCATTCTTTATGAGTAGCTAAGTCTATTGGATTCGTTGGATTGGGACTATGCTTTGAATATATTGTTGCTTGGCTGAGTTTTCTGGTTTATACTTACTTTTCCTTGCTATTTTTATGAGCTTTTCATGCAATCTCGTTTAAACCAATGCATGTTATTAATATCTTAGAATTGACGACTTTAGGAAATTAGTTTTGTGTATTCTATCAGTTATTTGAGATAGCCACTAGGCCGGGGCAAGTCCATCACTATTTAGTGTAGCTTCTTGATAAGCCTAAGATGCATGATAAAGGTTGTGTTAATTGAATCTAAACTCCGTTTATATTTAATTAATACAATTCCGGACCCATGAGTTTAAAGCGGCTAATGTATGTAAGCAATCGCAAGGTCTCAGGTTGTTTATTTTAGATTAGTTAGATATAGCTTGGAGATCATTGGGCTATGCATGCGGGGTAGCATGCGATGAATCAAATTAATTAATTATATTGGTTGCAGGGTTCTGGGTTGATTAGTGTAGGGGGATCCTCCGAGTAACTGAGAAGCTATACCGGGTTCATATCAATCGCATGGAAGGATTTTTAGAGAAAACTAGAAAGCCAAGTAATAAAATATTCAAGCATAACATTCCCAATCCAGCGATCCTTGTCTAAATTGAATTTTATTCCATTCTTTTTTTTGTTGCATGTTTGTCCTATTTAACTTTTATTTACATTCAACATTTTATTTACTTCTTTGATCTGTCTGTTTTAAAACCCCCCTGTTGCGTTAAACGCAAAAGCCTGCACTCACTAGATTCCCCTTCCATGTGTTCGACCCCGACCACTATTTCTACAAAAATAGTTGTGGTGCCGTGGAATTATAAATTTATTTGAGTTCAAGCCCCGACAGCTCAACCCGTCAGTATGCGTCTCATGTCCTCAACTTCTTGATGAAGGGATAAAAGCCCTACGTAGCAGAAAGAATTACCGAACCTACTCAGAGTCTTAGGTACTAATTGAAATACCAATACAATTTGCAAAAAATATTACAGAAATAAATCTATATTTAATGGGTTGTACAGCGGCTATAAACATGTTAAAATTAACTAGATCTAATCTAGATGATCCTAGTGATCAAGGATTTCACAGAAAACTTACTTTTGTAGAAAGCCTTGGTCGATTCACTTTTTCTTGCTAATAAGATTGAAAACGCAGCAACCTTCTTGTGCGAACACCACCAATTGGTTACACCGGTATATCTCTAAGACTTCTTGAAGCAGGAGACTGGTGGGAGTCTTTTGGGAGAGATCTCTGAGAGAAGGAGAGTCAATGAGATGCCTCTCACCCCACCCCAGGGGTCCTATATATAGGTAAAGGCCAAGACCTTTTCCTAATAGGAAAAGGTCTATGAATAAGTTCAAATCTATTATCTGAACAATATCTAATTTTAATAAATAATTAATTAATTACCCAATTAAATATCACATATTTAATCTTAGGGATTTTTATTAAAATTTAAATTAATATGAATCCAATTCATATTAAATTTATTTGAACTCTTTCAAATATTTTCTCTCAAGAATTAATTTTTGAAATTAATTCAAAAATTAGATTATAAAGTTTCATAAACTTTATATTATAATGTATCAACATACATCATAAGATTCCCTTAAATAAATTGAACACTTTCAATTTACAATTTATACTTAGTTGCTTCAAGTCTCTTTACGAGCTACCAGTGGGACCTACTGGACCTACAGATCAGAAGCTCCAACGATACGAGACTAATCGGCTAAACTCGTTAACCAAGTTAGTCTCCATTCGTTAACTGTGGGTCACTCCACTAAAGACCCACAACTGCACTCTTCTCACTGCAGAATATTTCTGTGTCCACGGATATTGACCAATAACGGCAAGTCAGTCCTTCACGTGTGTTCGTACCCTAGCTGGGTCAAATTACCGTTTTATCTCTGGGTTACATCTTTGTCCTTAAGTCCCTAGTGCTCCTCTAATGAACAACCTATTTGAGGTCCAACCAACAAACAGAAGTCCCTCTCGTGCCATAGAGAGGGTTGGGCCCATTGTTCAAGTCCCGGAGACACCACTTAAGGGAACAGACCTCTACTTACCCTAGATTCGGGAAGGAGTGAATTCCATCTTGTGTGATTATGTTCCTAGCTCCCCACTCGGTATTGTCCCCAAAATGGTAGGCTTATTGAGTCGGCGTACTGGCCACTCTCACCCATACAAATCAAAGGACAACCCCTTGTGAACAGGAGTTCATAATCCATTCAAGATTGAGACCGAGTTGCTTAGGTCATCTTAGTGAAATAGAAACCAAGCTAACTAACGGTGTTACAGTTAGTGGTTAACTATTTCGAGGTCCGGTCTTATGCAAACTCATTGCATAGGATACCCCCACTCGCATGTCAACTACATGAACGCATTGGATCATTGCATTTGTATCATAATACAAAGCGGGCCGTATCCATAGTGTCACCAGGATAAGGTACCCAGCCTTATCCTTATACTATAGACCCTTTAGGCTGAATCTTAAATATTGATCCTCGTATGTCCCTACATACTAGTTCAAGTCTCATACTATCAGCCTAGGATGTTTAGTTTATTGGATTAGGGTTAATAAGACAAGATCTACTCAATACAAACAAAACAAATCATTTTATTAATGTTCGGTTAAATGTTACATTTACTATCTACGAGTTTTAGGGCATAAAACCCAACACTTGTGGTGTCTTAGGACATTGTTCTTTAGACAAATGAATTCCATGCCTGAAAGGTAGTACACCCTTCTTGGAATTCTGCATCTTATACCGAACCAACATCCTGTCAATATAAGAGTGACAGGATGCAGGAGGGTGTCGATTTCTCTAACGTCCGTGTCAAATAAATTTATAGTCCACAACCCCTAAAGCTAACTTGTAGTAGTCGTGGTCGTGGTCGAACACAGGGAGCACGATTGTTAATTCGTCTAAATCAGGCTTATTGTGATGACGAGACTAAAAGGGGGTTGGATTTGGGTAGAATGAAATTTGACGAAAGATAAAGTGCTGAAAATAAATAGCGGAAAAGTAAAAACAAGAAAATAAATGGCGGGAAAGTAAAGACAGGAAAATAAAAGGCGAGTAGGCTAATCGTACCTTGGTGATCACTGCAACTGGAATACTCGATGTTAGTTTATTCAAATTCATTCATTGATTATCTAAAGAATAATTTTACTAAATAATTATGAGCCCGGAGTGCTTCTTGGCTTTTCAGATAGTCCATCTACTAAGCCTGTGTCTAATTGATTAACTTACCCGATACTCCACGAATTCATTAACCAATTAGTTATTTAAATTGCTCCCGCTGCCCCTCATGCTTAGATCGATAAATCCTCAATCTAAATCTAATTAACTAAATTAATATTCAGATAAGTCCTCAAAAATACTAATTAGCTAATCGTATTACCGCTTAAGGCCCGAAATTGTCTAATTGAATTAGGAATTAAAATTCTCTAATTTAATTAAATCAATTTGTCATATGTTCTTAGGCCTATCGGAAGTCTACGCTAGGCTACCGTCAAACTAGCGATGGATTCGCCTCAACCTAATGGCTATCTATACATAACTGATAAATCATGCTTGCAATTGATCTAAGAGGTGTCAATTCTTAAACTAAAATGGAAACAAGATTGTTTAAGCAAGAATCATAGGATGTAGCATAAAACATTCAGTAAAACCCACAAGAACAACACATAAATCTCATGAAAATTGAAATAAACTTACAACTGAGGTTCCGATTACAGCGAACGACACTTAGACGACCATAGACGAGCCAAATCTAAGCCCCAAGGCTTGATTAACCATCCCTAACTAAGCCTAAACTAAGAACTACTAGGAAGATACAAAGGAATCAGAAAGAAATCGAAGAAGAACGAAAGGAAACGACTGAATAATGACCTAGCGGCAGAAACAATTCTATTTATAATATCGCGCCAGCGTCAAGACGCTAGGCACAACGTCTCGAAGCTGGGCCTTCTATCCGTGGTTATGGGTTGAATCAGAGTCGAGTCGCTGCAATTGCAGCGTCTCAACGCTAGCTCTCGAGTTTGTCCAAATATTGCAATTGCTCTTTTATCCTTTTGGTTCAAATCTCGAGGCCCGAACGCTCTGGTCACGTCCTTAAGCTCCCTCGTCAACTCGGGAACTCCAAGATAGCTCGAAATCGTCCTTAAACTCTTGAATTAGCGTCAATTTGGTAAATTGGCCTAATGATCCTCTTGTGCTTGAATTCCTATAAAACAAACAATAAACTCATAAAATATAAAATAACAAGACTAAATTTAGTACATTTCAGGTGCTATCAAAGACGCTTGAAACAGGGCTAACGTTTTGTTCTTACGGCTCCAAACAATTTGGATCCCAAGAACAAAATGAGCTTCTCCCAAATCTTTAATTTGGAATTGAGCTGCCAGCCACTTCTTTATGTCAGTAAGATAACCTACATCATTCCCAATGAGTAGGATATCATCCACATAGAACACTAAGAAAGCTACTAAACTATTGATGATTTCTTATAGACACAAGACTCATCAATGTTCTGATCAAAGCCAAAAGATTTGATCGCAGTATCAAATCTTATATTCCAAGATCGAGATGCTTGTTTCAATCCATAAATGGATCGATTAAGCTTGCAAACCTTTTGCTTTTGACCTTGCTGAATGAACCCTTCTGGTTGAGACATATAAATACTCTCCTCAAGATTGCCATTCAGAAAAGAAGTCTTGACATCCATTTTCCATATTCCATAATCATAAAACGTGGCAATGGACAAGAGTATCCTAATAGATTTCAGCATGGCAACAGGAGAGAAGGTTTCCTCATAGTCCACCCCTTTCCTCTGAGTATAACACTTTGCCATGAGTTTAGCCTTGAAGGTTTGTACTTTACCTTCTAAGTCTCGTTTTCTTTTGTAGATCCATGTGCAACCTATATGTTTTACCCCATAAGGTTGATCTATAAGATCCCAGATGGAATTGAAGTACATAGACTCCATTTCCAGGTCCATGGCTTTAATCCATTGGTCCTTGTCAATATCATTCATTGCCTGTCTGTAAGACAATGGATCCTCTATGCCATCATCAGGTATGACGACCTAGGCCTCAGTTGAGTCCATGTAACGGTTAGGCTGTATAACAACCCTCCCACTACGTCGAGGCACTCTCAACTCTTGAGATGGATGTGACTGACCAGATGAACCGACCCCATCAACAACTCTTGTTGAAGGGCTAACCTCATCAACAACTCTTGTTGATGTTTCTGTAGCTTATGATTTCTTATGTGGTCTTCTTCCAAGAATGTAGCATTTGTCTATACAAACACCTTATTTTCTTGTGGATCGAAGAAGTATCCACCTCTCAACAATTGAGGCTTTTTATTATAAGGCAACTAGCACGAACTAACGCATCACTAGTCTCATAGCCTTGCATGATAATTTTGCATCGAAGAAATTTTCTGACTAGCTTTTTAATTTCTTGGAAGTCTAAGAAACATGCAACTGTGTCTCAGCGTTCTCAGTCGAGGCTAAATATCGAGCACTTGCTCACGTTTCTAGTGAACCTACTTAGATTTCGCATGTTCTTCATGAATTGCATATTAAATCTGTTGCTCTTGCTTTGGTCTATTGTGATAATGAGGCAACTATTTCCTTTGCCTCAAATCCCACTTTTTAGTAATGTATGAAGCACATTGAAATCGTTTATCATTTTGTACGTGACTTGATTAATCGTGGCTCTCTCAAGCTTTTATCTATTCGGTCAAATTTGTAGCTTGCTGACATATGTTTACCATGACCTTGTCTTCAACGACTCTTCAAGCTTTTATGTCCATCTTTTTTTTGGGGGGGTAATAGAATATATTTGATATTATTGTAATTAGTTGATAATGTAGTTATTCTTTTAACGTGGTTAATCATTTCCTATATATATATTTGAGAGGTTTACTATTTCATTAATGAATAAGGGAGTGTTTTTTTTTTACAACATATGGGGTGGGAGATTTGATCATCTGACCTTTCACTACAAGAATTTTTTGATACGCCGACGCAACGGCTTACGTCGGCGTATAAAGGTCTACGCCGACGCGGTTGCGTTGGCGTATATGTGGAATAAACGCCGACACGTATACAGGGTCTACGCCGACGCTGTTGCGTGGCCATATATAGGGCTAAAAGGCGTGTTTTAAACGTTTACGTCGACACACATTTAAGCTTTACGCCGAGGCACGATGCGTCGGCATAGACCCCGAAATCCCTAAATCACTTTCGGCACTTCCGTTTCCCTCTCTTTCATCTCTTTCGTTTCCCTCTCTTTCGTCTCATCTGTTTCCCACTCCCTTTCGTTTCCCTCACTTTGTCGTTCTCCCTCTTCTCCTCTGTCTCTCGCCGAAGCGAAGACCCATTCAAAACAGCCGCATCGTTCTCCCTCCTCTCGTCGAAGACCCATTCAGAACAGCCGCCGTCCTCTGTCGTTCTCCCTCTTCACTGCCGTCAGTCTCTCTTCCCTTCACCAATCTTCACGTTCGCCAAGCCCTATAATATTCAGGTATGTTGCGAAAAATCCCAATACTCTTGCTCTAGATTCCTTTGTGGGCTTAATAGCATGGTATAAAGTAATTGATTGTCATTGTTATAAGCAATAGAGAAATAATAAGTCTGGTCTTCAATTGGAAGATTAAATCCAAGAATAATCTTCAGGTTTAGACTCATGTTTAATTTAGTTTGTCTTATTATGAAGGTGATGATAATTACAATAAAATTAGGTTGTATATGGTAGAAAGTAAAAAAAGAAAAAGAAGAAAAAGAAGAAAAAGAAAAAGAAGAAGAGAGTGTTGCGTGAAGATATGAGAACTAGTAAGATGGTGGGTTAAGCATTTGGTTTATGCTGGTAAGGTGTTTGATGATATGTCTCTGTGAAATTTTCAAGTTTTTTATTTTGCTCGAAGATCATGCTGTGGAGTCGAATTGGAGATGGGTTTATGGACTATTTTTTTGTCTTGTTTATAGACTATTTTTTGTCTTCTTTTGCCTGGGTATATTGTAGAGCTCCACTAATGTTGTTTATTTTAACTGGTTCAGAGGTTTATACCTATTCTTTTTCCCTTTAACCATTCAAAGTAAATTTTTATTTTTTCTAATAAGAGACTTGAGAAATATATTCTACCATAGAAGGAAAATAAGTGGGGGTTGGATTGGTTTAGGTGGTTCGGTATTAGCCAGACCTACAAAAAGGCATTGAAGAAAGTTTTAGAATTTTAACTCTTCTTGGTCAGCGCTTGCTAGTCCAGTATTTATTTTTTTATAGTATTGGGTATTTTTACCAATATAGCTTCACTTCACTAGCCAACGTAATGATAAGTCACTGTTTCTCATTCTCTATGCTTATTACGTATTTTTTTTTTTTTTAACTTCCTTATGCTTTTAAACAACCATTAAGTTCATAGAGTTGTTCAATTTATACTTGATAATTGTGATTTGAAGGCACATCATCTGAAAATGAACCTCTGTAACCATGGACAAATAATTGATAATCTCTTGATTGACTTGAAGATATGATTGGTTTTCTTTTCTCTTTTTTTTTTTTTTTCTTTGTTTCAATAATGAGTTAAACTATAGTAAAGAATGACAATCTACTTTCACCTATTAGATAAACATTCAAATTAGTTAATTTTTTTAAAAAATAATTATATATTAACACATTTGTTTCTTAGGTTTTGATGATAATTAAGAGTTGGCTTACATCTTAATCATGTTGTTCTTTATGCATGCTTTTATTGTTATTCCCTATATGTTTCCATTAAATTTTCTTGCACAACTAGGAATGAGAAGCTTGGATAATAATTGGGTTTGTATCAATGGTTGTCATTATGCACTGGCCAATTCTGTTCTATACGTTCATGGATATGAAATTTTTAAAGCAATATTATAGGTAAAGAGTGTTCTGTATGGTTTTATTAATATGTTGAGAAGTTTGGTTTGAATAAACTATGAACTGTGCATATAGTTCTATTTTATGTGGTCCTACTTTCACAAAGGACCACAACTTTAACGCTGCTAAGGACATAATTAGGAGACATTTTTGTTTTTTACACTTGTTTTAACCTTGATATGGAAGTTACTCTAATATGATGTGAGGATTAATGAGGAAATGGGTTGTTTAGACTCTTCGGCCATTGAGATGGAAGGGGTTGGGAATCGCAGTTTGAAGTGGACATGAAGGTTAAATCTTGGCTAAATTATAAATTTAGTTTATGAACTCTAAGATTTGTATCAAATAGGCCATTTTCTCCCTAGTCTAATTTCCTTTCATATTGAAATTTCCAATTCCCCTCCTGCTTGTTTGTTGTTTGTCACTTTCATTTCTTTAGAAGGTTTGCATTCACCAGCTGCGAAGTCATTTCATTTCTCACTCAATTTCTCTCTCCGTTCCAGTGTCACACTCAAGCTATTTTCTTTTCTTTACACACAAGCCCTCCAAGATCTGAAAATATTGCATCTTAGTACATTGAAGGATGAATAAGGATTGGATTAAGCTGAAAGATAGATTCTCAAGAGACTACATTGAAGGAGTTGCACAATTTCTAGAAGTGGCAAAGTCTCATGTAAATGGGGTGGGAAAAACAAGATGCCCATGTAAAAATTGTCAAAACTCACTGTCACAGTCATTGGACGGAGTAGAACGACATTTATTTATGTATGGGATATCTCCTTCATACAATCAATGGGTTTATCATGGAGAACCCCCAAACTTAGCTCGATTTCAAAGAGACACGAATTCTTCAGTAGACAATGGGTTAAGTAGGGAGGAAGTTCAATCTCACAATGATGACGATGAAATGTTCGATTTTCTAGCTGATTTGCAAGGACCAATGGCAGAAGGGGAAGGCGACGTAGATGACGAAGAAGATTTTGGGAATGAAATGCCTACTAATGTGCCCAGAGAAAATGAGACTTCAAACACTTTTGAGGATTTGATGGCTGAAGCACGTAACCCATTGTACCCTGGGTGTACAAAATATTCGTCATTGAATTTCTTGGTGAAATTGATGCATATCAAGGTTCTCAACAACTGTAGTAACAAAACGTTTGATATGTTACTGGAATTATTGAAAGACGCATTTCCTTCTGGTACATCTATACCTAATTCCTTTTATGAGGCTAAGAGGAAGCTACGTGACTTAGGTTTGGGATATGAACTCATCCATGCTTGCAAGTATGATTGTGTTTTATTTTGGAAAGAATTTGCCGATTGTCAAAGTTGTCCAATATGTGGTGAATCCCGATATAAAATAAATGATGGAAAAGGTAAGAAGATTCCACATAAGATATTGCGACATTTCCCACTCATACCAAGACTGAAACGATTGTTCTCCTCCAAGCATATTGCTTCTGAAATGCGATGACATAAGGATAAAAGGGTTGAATCTGATGGTGTGTTGTGTCATCCAGCAGATGCTGAAGGGTGGAAGCATTTTGATAAAGAGTTCCCTCAGTTTGCTTCAGACCCAAGGAATGTTCGATTAGCATTAGCTTCAGATGGATTCAATCCCTTTGGGAATATGAGTACTGCCTATAGTATGTGGCCTGTGGTGCTTGTGCCATACAATTTGCCACCTTGGAAGTGCATGAAAGAATCTAACTTTTTGATGTCTTTGCTTATACCTGGACCAAAGTCTCCTGGAAAAGAAATTGACGTATATCTGCAGCCCCTGATTGAGGAGTTAAAAGAGTTGTGGAATAATGGTGTACGTACTTATGATTGTTTGATTGAAGAGTACTTTCAACTACACGCTTGTTTGTTGTGGACCATTAATGACTTTCCTGCATATGGAGACTTGTCGGGATGGAGTACGAAAGGTTATCAAGCATGTCCTATATGTAAAGAAGATACATCGTCATTTGGGATAAGAGGAAAAATCTCTTACATGGGACATCGACGTTATCTTCCAGACAATCATAATTGGCGAAGAAGTAAACAACACGATGGGAAAGTGGAGCGTAGACGTCCACCAGTTGTGATGGATGGAAATGAGATCTTACAACAAGTAAATGCATTAAACTTCGCGGTGTTAAGTAAGCATCCATCCAAACAAATTAAGAAAAGAAAGCGTACTATTAACTGGACTAAAAAGAGCGTATTCTTTGAATTCCCCTATTGGTCTAAACTTCTATTAAGACATAAGTTAGATGTCATGCATATTGAAAAAAAACGTATGTGACAACTTGCTCGAAACTTTGTTGAACATTGAAGGAAAAACAAAAGATACGACTAATGCCCGTTTGGATCTTGAAGATATGAATATACGAAAGGACTTACACTTGCAAAAGCAAGGATCTAAAATTGTAAAACCACATGCTGCATATACATTAACTGCAAGTGAGAGGGTGGATTTTTGTAAGTTTTTGAAATCGGTTAAATTTCCCGACGGGTTCGTCTCAAACATATCAAGATGTGTGAGTGTGAACGATGGGAAGATATGGGGGTTGAAGACTCATGACTCTCACATTTTGCTCCAAAGACTTATTCCTATTGCTGTTCGAGCTTACTTACAAAAGGATGTGTGCACAGCAATTGTCGAGTTATGTAACTTTTTCCGTGATATATGTGCGAAGATCATACATGTCAGTGATTTGGAGAGGCTGGAAGCAGATATTGTACTCATACTTTGTAAGTTTGAAAAAATCTTTCCACCGGCCTTTTTTGATGTAATGGTGCATCTTGCAGTTCATTTGCCATATGAAACGAAGGTCGTTGGTCCGGTTAGCTACAGTTGGATGTACCCTATCGAGAGAAGCTTACGGACCTTGAAACAATATGTACGAAATAAAGCTCGTCCCGAGGGTTCCATAGCAGAAGCATTCATCATGAATGAGTCATTGACTTTCTGTTCCTTATATCTAACTGGCATAGAAACTAGGTTCAACAGAGATGCACGTAATGATGATTCACTTCCTGATGGCGCATATTATGGGGATTTTGAAGTGTTCAAGCAAAGTGCCCGAGGGTTGGGAGGGTTTACTGTGCGAAGCCTATCTAAATCTGAGAAATGAATGACACATTGGTATATTTTGAACAATTGTTCCGAGATACAAGCTTATCGTAGGTACGCGTTTGTATATATTGAATATTGGATTTTTTTAGTGTTCTTAGTAAACAAAATTCGAAGTATATTCTTAAGGCTGATATTTTCTTCATTCTATTCATTATCATTTCCAAAAAAAGGCAACATTTGAGATTGATTCGTGCTAGAGCAGAGAGCGTATCCGACTTATATAGAAAGCACGAACAACAATTTCCTAATTGGTTTAAAGATCACGTAAGTAGATTTCCTTACTTCAAAGATTGATCTTCGTGCATGAGTTTAAACTCACAACTACATTTTGTCAGGTTTACTCATTATGTGAAAGAGGAGAAGCATATGATGATCTTTGCTCGCTAGCACTGGGGCCTTCTAATCAAGTCCGCTCTTACAATGGTTGCATCTTCAATGGAGTTCGTTTCCACTGTTTAGAGCGCGACAATCGTCGAGCTACTCAGAATAGTGGTATCATGGTGCCCGGAGAAACCGAAGGGGATGAAATGAATTTCTATGGTGTACTACATGAGGTTTTGGACTTAGAGTATTCTAAGAGAAGACGTGTGGTCATATTTAGATGTAAATGGTTTGACACCGATGCTAAGAAGAATAAAGTACGTGTCGATTTAGGGTTTACGTCAATCAACACATCTCACAATTGGTACTCGGACCAACCTTTCATTCTCGCTGCTCAAGCAAAACAAGTTTTTTACATCAACGACCACAAATTTGGTAATAATTGGAAAGTGGTGCAAATTTTCCAAAATAAACAAGTGTGGGACGTTCTAGAAGCTGGAGACATTGAAAACGATGAAATGGAGTTATTAGAAGTATCCAACGCGATCGAGGTTGACGAGGCCATTCAGGAGGCCACACTTTGTAGAGATGATGTTGACCCTATTGTCGTTCCACCTCAAGAGTTGAATAAACAGTTGAAGAATAAAAGTGTACAATCATTCAATGACAATTTCGTAAATGATGAACCTGAAGATGTCGAAGCATCTACTGACAATAGTTCGAACTCACTTGAATATTTGGATTCTGATGATCAAGATAGCGAATAAGTATAATAATCTATGCATTTGAATTTCATAATATACAATAAAATACATTGTAGTTTTCGTGCGTCATTTTTTCCATGTTCATTCTAAGATTGTAGGACCATGTTGGGTCAAAGTCGAGAGCACGATGCATCGACAGTGTATGGAGAGGATGTGGATCCCGTGGTGGTTGGTTCCTCGACTGAGCCTTCATCTGCTCGAGCTTCAGGTAATAATCATATCATACAAACTTAAGTTTTTAAAGGTTATTTCGTTATAACAACTTTTTCTTTGTTTCAGGATCTAACGCATTACAAGGAAGACGAAAGAGAGGGCATAGTCGAAATATCAAAATTGATCGGTATGTGGCTACACACAATAGGATACCCATTCACATTGATGAGTCCGTCGGCAAACCAACGTGTAAGTTTGCTACACAATTCAGTGGGACGATTGGTACCCTCACACGAGATACAATTCCGTTGCATTACAAGGCTTGGCCTGAGGTCCCCCAACAAGTTCGAGACAACGTAAAAGATCGACTCTTGGTACGTTCACATTTTTTGGTTATACTATTTGAATCATACATACTTGTTCACTCTTTTTGTTATTAACCATGCATACGAAATGGGATGTGGATTTGTCGAAGCCGCATATTAACAAGTATGTGGAACGTAAAATAATGGACACTTTTAGGGAGTTTAGGAGCGAGTTGCATAGGCACTACAAGGGATTCGAGGACCCTAAAGTTGCTCGAGAAAATCCACCAGAAAGGATTACCGACCAGAACGATTGGAATATGCTATGCGACAGATGGGAGACTCCCGAATGGAAAGTATGTTTTCTTGTTTTACTTATAGTTATGTGTATGATTTTGTTTGTTTGTTTTTTTTTTTTTTTTGTAAAAAAGCCTACTAATCATTACTTTTATTTAGAAAAAAGCGGATCAAAATAAGAATAGTCGCTCACAACTCCCCTACAACCATCGAAGTGGATGTAAGTCTTTTGTTCAGAAGCAAGAAGAACTAGTAAGGCAAAGCCATTTTTTCCTTTTGTTTTGTCTTTTTACTCCTTATCTCTTTATTATAACTATTGGTGTGTGTTTTGATCTTAAAGAAAGAACTACATGGTCGTGACATTGGGCCAGTGGATTTGTTCCACGATAGTCATTTTACTGAGAAGAAAGGATGGATCAACGACAGAGCAAAAGAAGTATACGTAAGTTATATTTCTTAGTAATGAGTGTATGTTCTTTGTTTTTTTCTTTTGACCATAGTATATTATGACTGTAGTTGGAAATGGATGGGATATTGAAAGCATCGTCAGAACAAGGGTCCGAACAGATCTCGCAACCTGATGTTCTGAAATAGGTTTTGGAAACTCGATCAGGCCACATCAGAGGTCTTGGTTGGGATCCAAAATCTGGCTCATCTGTCAGTGTCTCGTCTTCAAACCCTCGTGAAAAAGAGCTAGAGCAGAAAGTCGAGATGATGCAATCTGAGATTGATGCACTCAAGAGCAGGGAGGAGATGATGCAATCTGAGATGGATGCACTCAAGGGCAGGGAGGAGATGATGCAATCTGAGATGGATGCACTCAAGGGCAGGGAGGAGGTGAGGCAATCTGAAATGAATGCGCTCAAGGGCAGGGAGGAGATGTGGGAACAAAGATGGGCTCAAATCCAACATTTGTTTGGTGAACAATCGGGAGGAGGGTCTTCGAATTGATAGGTATGTACCAAGTTTAGGTGATTTATGTACTATACTTAATGTAGTTGACTGGTACATGACTATTATATGATTTGTGTATGTATGTGGCTATCCTGCAGTTATGGTAGCCACTTGATGTTCGAATTAGTCTTATTATTCGCCGTTTATGTTCGTTGCATACTCGTTGAAGTTATTCTTTTAAAGCTTTGAACTAGGTCTTTGAGCTATTATGTAAGTAACTATTTATAGGTAATAAGTTGTATGTGGCTATCCTGCAGTTATGGTAGCCGTTGAGTAGTGATTGTTTTGTTTATTGGTTTTGTTTGAAGGTGTATGAGCATATAAGGGGTGAGTTTCGTTAGATATGTTGTTCTTTTAAAGCTTTGATTTTGTTAGCTTCCCTAGTTCACTTGTTAAAGCTTTTGAACATGTGAGTGTAATTTTTTTTAAGGTTTTCTAGATGTGGGTTGTATAAGTGTTGATGTTGGTCGTTTATGTGCGCTGTATAAGTGTTGATGTTGTTCTTTTAAATCTTTGATTTTGTTAGCTTCCCTAGTTCACTTGTTAATTGGTTTTGTTTGAAGGTTTATGAGCATGGGGGGTGGGTTGTTTTTATGTTCAAATATGAAGTAGTTCTTATTTTTGAAACTTTGTGTATGGAAGGAAGATTTAGTTCATTGTCTTGCTTATTATATAACCTTTGAAAGTTGAGGGATTAGTTACTTCGAAGTATTTTGAGTTCATGTTTCTTAACTTTAGGTTACTTAGCAAAAAGTTGGTTGTTTATGTGCGTTGTATAAGTGTTGAAGTTGTTTTTCTAAAGCTTTGAATTTTTTAGCTTCTCTAGTTCACTTGTTATGCTTCTGTTTGAAGGTTTTCTAATGTGGGGGTGGAGTACGTCTCAAAATTTAGATTTGCTTTTTTGAACTAGCTCTTATGTGTGGAACTTCGAATAAGGAAAAGAAAGATTGCGTTTATGTGGCTTGTGTTTGGAGATAGTGTGGTCCACCCTTTGCAGGCTAATTTTATTTCTGTGCACTGTTCTTTTATGTACATAGGCTATTTATGGGGTAGATGGTTTTTCTTGGAAATTTGACAATACTAATAGGCACTCTGTTCTGTTCATGTTTTGCAGGTTTCATCCATCATGCATGGGAATAACCATTGAAGAAGCAAAGAAGTTGGATCACTTTTTGTGTTCAGATTGTTTATCAGAAAATGATGCGAATAGGTCATTGAATCCTTTTCCAGTATAGGCTTTTGGTATTTTTATAATTTTGGAGATATTTTGTATAGACCATTGAATTCGCATTATGTGCAAAGCTGAAGTCCGGAAGTCCTCATACGATTGTTTTTGAAACACATTATATTAAACTCATTATATAAATATTAGTGCTCTTGAACACAATTTCGAATAGATGACTTATAACTTTATTTTGGCACCCATTTGTCATTGATTGGGATAATGGTACTGCACTTTTGTTTATTTGGTTTGTTATCAATAAAATTTGAAATGACATGAACTTTCGCACTCAAACTCTCTAGTTAGCATGGGAATGCTTTTCACTCCAGGACGGCCTAATTCTACAATTGACACTAAAAACAAACCAGGAAAAAAAAACAATGGTGGTCTATGCCGACGCAACTTACGTCGGCGTAGACACTGGAGTCATGCTCTAGGCCAACGCAAGTTTGCGTCGGCATATTGTCTACGCCGACACACGATTGCGTCGGCGTAGGTCATTCAAACCAGCAATTTCAGATTATCAAGGTCGAGGCAATGTGCGTTGGCGTATACATCTACGCCGACGTGTCTACTCCGACGTCCGTGCCGACGCAATCTTCGCGTCGGGGAGTTGTCTACCCCGACGCGGGAGGGGTCTACGCCGACGCAACGATGCGTCGGCGTAGACCGAAAATCTTCTAGTGTTTTAGTCATGAGGACAACCTTTATGCCAGTTGAGCAATACTCTTGTTGACTAATAAGAGAGCATTACTTTTCCTCTCAACCTCTGTTAAATGTAATGAAATCAAAATGCATGTTTTGAGAGTATATAGACAAAATTGCACAAAAAATGAAACTATATGGACCAAAATGGATTGTTCAAAAGTAAAAGGATAAAAATAAACCAAAATTTAAAAGTATCATGGATCAAGATAATAGTTGAATCCTTTACTTTTTAGTCTTTTAATTAAAAGTATATTACAAAACAACAAGAAAATATGTTATATATATATATATATGTATGTATTTATTTCACTTAAAAATCAATAAACAAAAACGAAAATTGTTTAACATGATTATTACGATTCAGTTTAATGCATTATTAAATTCTTGTTGCCTAGCTTCAATAACTCGATCTTCATTATTGTTATAGGTAATTATGGACCACTCCGATTGGTAAGGAGCCGACGAGGACAACACAACACCAACCCAAGGACACGACTAGGAAGCAGACTCCGAAGGAGAGATAGGCCAAAAGGAATTGGACCAAGACCCAATACCATGGCCTCGGCATGGCCGAGGTCGACCCTCGACCCACTTCGGTGGGTCGAGTCTTCTCCCCTCTGCTCGGTCCCTAGTGTCTTGGTCCAACTCGAATCTGTCTTCAGACGCCTAGAAACCCTAAAAAGAAAAGAGGTATATAAACCTTTCTTCAACCCTAAAGAAAGGAGGTCGAACTCTACTCTCTGAACTCTCTCTTCTTCCTTCTGCTTTCTGACTGAAGCATCAGAGGCGGTGTGACAAGCACCACACTGGTGTGCAGGTTTTCTTCTTTTGCAGGCTACGTCTTCCCCCTCTTCAAACAAATTTACCATTGATATCACATGAAGGTCAGATGAGTTCTCCTGACCCAAATTTTGACATCAACAAATATTCATTTTTCAGTCTTTCTCTTTCTGAACATATTTGTTTTCTTAAGAGAGTTGCAGAAACCATAACCTCGTCTGATTTCTGCATCTTAAATAGTAATAAAAAGCATGATTTTCTTTTCCCTGAACAAAGTATGAAGATTTCTTCACATTAAGCACTAAGTAATCACTGTTATTAAATTATTCTGAGATATCCTTACAATAATGATATCATTAGTTTTTATAACGTTTCAAAATAAATTATTTAGATATACATAAAAATACAACCAAACTCCAAAAATTGTGACTTGTGTCATTGCCAAAAATTTATTAGCCATATTTAATTTGGGGAATAAAAATAGAACAACCAAGGTTCATGAGATTTCATATTTGATATGTATACTTAATTATTATAATCAAGTGATGATAAGTTGTCAAATGGAAACCAAAATTTTCATACCAACTCTCCCTATCGAATCCTTTTAATAACGTTACTATAAAATACCTCCTCCTCCAGATATCATTTTGTGTATATCTTCAATTAATCCTCTTCATATAAAGCTGTCAATTGATGTAATTACTTTTTTTTTTTTTTTTTTAAGGAGTGATGTAATTACTTAAATATACTTTTCTAAAAAAAATTACTTAAATCTATGGCCTAGTTTTTTTGTTGAATGGTTCAGGATATGATCCAATCGTTTTTTTTTTTTTTTTTTTGAAGAATTGACTTGTAAATATCTAATACAATATAATTAAGTGGATAAAGTATCTATTAACTTTCTTAGGGCGGAAAGATATAATTTCTCACTCCATAATCTATCTATTAACTAAAAAAAATCGTAAATGAAGTAATTTTTTATACCAAAAATCACTAAGGCCCCGTTTGATAACCATTTGGTTTTTTGTTTTTGGTTTTTTAAAATTATGCTTGTTTTCTTCAAATTTTCATACCATGGTTTTCATCTTTGTTAAGCATACACTTGAATTCTTAGCCAAATTTCAAAAACAAAAACAAGTTTTTGGAAACTACTTTTTTTAGTTTTCAAAACTTGACTTAGTTTTTGAAAATATGGGAATATAGTAGATTATAAAACAAGTAGATTTATGGGTTGTAGTAGTGTTTATAGGCTTAATTTTCAAAAACCAAAAACCAAAAACCAAATGGTTATCAAACGAGGCCTAAAATAATCAAATTAGAGTAATGCGTTTAGATTTGGTATTTAACCATTTTACTTGCATAATCAATAGTAGATGTAAATAATTATTCAATATATATTAATAAGTCGAACTTGTTGTAGTTTTGAAAAACTAAGCCAAATAAATAAGAATAAAAACAACAAGAACCAGGACAACAAAACGAAATAAGACAAAAAAAAAAAAAAAAAAAAAAAAGAAGAAAGAAAGAAAGAAAGAAAGAAAGGGAAAAAAATAGAAATATTTTGTTTATAGTTTTAAATCAAGAATGCTTATTACTATATATTTTTTTTTCTCTTTCTAATATGCTATTTAGAATCCAATAAAATATCAAGAACATAAAAGAACAGTTTTAAATGCACTTTTTATTACTTTTTCTATGTTTTTAAACGTATTTTTGTAGACTAAAAATAAATGAAGAAACAATAAGTTAACAATCTTAAAAATGAGACCTTCATTTATTTTTTATGTCTCCATATTTTAAATTTGTAATGACAAATTATTTGTTTTATTATTCTTGAGTATTGCCAACCTGACAAAAAAGTACTTAAAAAATGACGAAAAAAAAAATACATTTTTTGGTCTTTGAGGTTTGGTTAGGTTTCATTTTAGTTCTTGAGTTTTCAAATTCGACATTTTAGTCACTGAAGTTTGATTTTTGTTTCATTTGGTCCCTCCATCCAAATTTTCGTTAATAATTAATGGATGGCTGACATGACATGAATTTTTTATTAAAAAATTATTATTATTTTTTATTTTTTGAAATAAAAAATATAATAAAATTTTATTTTTATTCCTTCTCCTCTCTCTCTTCTTATTCTTCTTCTTTCTCTCCACCACCACACGTCCTGCTATTGCCACTGGCAGCCGATCCGCCAGCGGCGGCACAATTTTTTTCTCTTCTTTTTTCTTCCTTTCTTCTTTTTTTCTCTCTTCCTTTCTTCATTTTCTTCTCTTCTGTTCATTTTCTTTTCTCCTCCCTACCTCTCTGGCGTCTCTCCCTCCCTCGTCCCTCCTTGCGTGTGAAGACCCACGACGAGCGAAGTAAGCGCACGCGACAACCCCATCTTTGCAGCGAAGAAGAACTTGTGGGGATCGGAGTGGCCTATTTCGTACACCTTCATGGCGAAGTGAGCGCAAGCGACAACCCCGATTCTCTCCCTCCTTGCGTGCAAAGGGGAGCGGTCTGAAACGAAACCTAGATCTGGGTTTTGTTTCAGATTTGAAACGAAGGGGACTTCCCTTTCGTTTCAAACCGATTCCTAGAAAGAGAAGGAGATGGCGCAAGGGCGGCGGTGCGAGGACAGAGCGGCGGCGGTAGCTGGCACGCGGGGGAGAGAGATCTGAAATGGGGAAAAGATAAAAAAAAAAACTTGAAGACCAAAGAGGGAAGAGGAAGAGAAGAGAATAAGGGAAATAAAACTTGGTCGACGATGACCGACTGTCGGTAGCCGATGATCGCCAGAGTTGAAAAAGAATGATGCAGTGGAGGAGAGAGAAAGAAATAAAAATAAAAATTAATAATATTTTATTATTTTTATTTTGAAAAAAAAAAAGAAGTTTTTTAATAATAAAAGTAGTGTCACGTCAGCAAACCGTTAGTTTTTAATGGAAAAATGGATGGAGGGACCAAAACGAAACTAAAACCAAATCTGAGGGGCTAAATTGTTGAGTTTGAAAACTCAAGAACCAAAATGAAACCTAGACTAAAAAAAAAATAATAATAAAAAAAAAGGGTTGTAAACACAATAAATTATTTCGATAAATGAAAATATTTGATGCGATTTAACAAATAGTAAATAAAAAAGAACCTAACAATACTATTCATGGAGCACAATTTCAAATTCTACAGCTTGGACCCCACTATCTCATTAATATTAAATTTCTAAAATAAATGAAAGAAAAACAAAAAATTGATATACAACATATTATCTGAACTGTATTAATTAAACAAAAGCAAAAGAAAACAGATGAAGATAATAATTAAAAATCCCGAAAACATTCCCTAGAATACAACATTTCAACTTGTTGGAGTGTTTTGATTTAGTATAAATAGCAACAGAAGAACAGATCCATGAGTAGAAAGAAGACACAAAAAGGGCTAATTAAATCCCCATTTTCCGATTTGTGAGCATGACGAGGAAGAAGGTAAAATTGGCATTCATCACAAACGACGCCGCAAGAAAAGCCACATTCAAGAAAAGAAACAAAGGCTTTTTGAAGAAGCTCACCGAACTCACCACTCTCTGCGGGATCGACGCCTGCGCCATTATCTTCAGCCCCTTCAATGCCCACCCCGACCTCTGGCCCTCCGCCGTCGGCGTCCAGAGGGTTCTCTCTCAGTTCAGAAGCCTGCCGGAGATAGAACAGTGCAAGAAGATGGTCAACCAAGAGACCTTCCTCCGCCACCGCATTGCCAAGGCCGCCGATCAGCTCAAGAAGCTCGAAAGGGAGAATCGCGAGAAGGAGATCACCGATGTCATGTTTCGGAGCCTCGTTGCGGGGTCGGCGCCGCTGCGGGGTCTCAATGTGATTGATTTGAATGATCTTGGTTGGATGGTTGATCAGAAGGTGGCTGATATTTGCAAGAGGATGGAGTTGCTTTCTGCAGCCATGGTGGCGAAGGCAAACGACCAACCACCGTGTGTGGAGGCGGTCGAGCCGCCGTCGTGGTTCATGGAGATGGTGAGTCAAGGAAGTGATGATCAAATGGGATTCAATATTGGGGATGATATGATTCAGTTTCCTAATTTTGGGGAGGATGAGAACCATGGCGCTTTTTGGTCAAATAATGCCTTTTTCCCTTGAAAGGGTTAATGTTTTTTAGGGTTTAAACTTAAAAGCCAATTGGCCTTCTGTATGTGTGTGGTCTCTCCTTTGTTCTATAAAAGCAAATTTCACCCTTGTGTTTTATTTTTGGTTTTGATGATTTCAATTGCGAGCATTGACTACGTTGACTTGATGTACAGGTAAACTCAATAATATATAATGATGTTGGAAGCCAAAGTGAGTATAGTTCAGCGGTAATTGACATGTACTATTGACCAAAAAGTTAGAGCTGGTTCGAATCCCGCCACTCCCAATTGTTGTTGAATATGAAGAAGAGGTGTTTGGATGATAGTATGGTGATACTAATGCACTACTAGAAATTTGACTTTTCATGACGTTGAAACAATGTCAAGAACATATTTCTTGACATTTTTCTGTAGTCATTGAATCGACCCTCAAGAAAGTTCAATACATGATAGTGCAAAGAGAACTGTCACAAAATATATTGATTATGACAGTTAAAAACTATCAACCCATATGACACGTGCATCAACTCAACATTGTCACCACATTTTTGTTTTCGTGTCTTTTACAACGTTATAGTTAATTTGTATCAATCAATATTCCTTCATCGATTTTTAGGGGAAAATAGAAAAGGATCTAGTAAGGCTGTTGGAAAACAAATTCTATAACACATTAATGGAAATAAACAATTGAAAAAAGAGTAAGATACATCTTTGTTTTCATTAGGGCTTGTCATATTTAGATCAACAATATCTCACAAATATTATTAGGTAAAACTGAAGACATTGTGTGAAATATCTCAATATGCTAAAACGAGTCGTTCCAACAATATCGTTCATCATTGACGAAGTCTTAATTATATACCAATCAATTGATTTGATAGATGGAATTTAATTTAAGGATATTCTCATTGTATGTGCAATCAATTACTAAGAATTTTAGGGATTACACATTAATTAATATTGATGATTTATTTTGTTACCATCTATAGTTTCATCATGGTATACGGCTGATCTTGTAATTAGCTATTCAATGTCACATATCGTTACCATTAATTAATAATTTGACAATCATTTTCATATATAATTTCGATTCTAGCAAACAAATCCACAATCATTTCTTCTATGAGTGAACTTTGATGTAAGGTTTTGATTTTCTAATGATCCGACTTAAAGGCTAAATAATTTCCAAGGATCGCTCTATTACATGCATGGAAAACTAGAACTTTTGAAATTAAAAGCGGAAGAAATCGTGAAACAAATGAACAATTTCTTATTAATCTAACTAGATCAAACAATAAATCAATTGGAGTCTAGAACTTCCAAAACAATCAATTAAAAAGAAAGAAAGAAAGAAATAATTAAGAACTGAAATGAAATCCATAAAACTTATACTTTTAAACGGTAAAATAGTCCTAGGATTTTGGGGATGTGTTTTGGTGCTGGCTTCTCATAGCCTAACCAAGTCAATGACCCTTATCACATGTCTGGTAAGATCATGTACCATCTGAAAAGGAAAGAAATGTAGCATGGGTGAGTATATAAGAGTATACTTAGTAAGTAGCCCCACTTAAGGACGGTTGAAACTGATAACATGAAACTTGGGTCTTCAGATCATGGGGGACCTAACTGAGTCATTCATTTGGGTTTCTAACCTTGGCCATAACTAGAAACATGGGACTTTGTAACAACCCATTCTTCCATTTTTGTTTTATTTATTAAAAAAAAAGGAGAAAATGCCAGAAGGAGAGAGAGTGGGCTGACATTATTCACGCCAGCCCCTCTCTCCTACGAATGGAGGCTTCTGTTTTTTTTTTAAAAAAAAGAAAATAACAAATGCCCCTCTTCCCCAATATCTATTTCTCTCTATCTCCCTCAACTCCTTGATAGCGCCTAATTCATGCTATCTTATCATCGCCAATCTAAGCTTGTTAGAGTTCTTTTTATAGATTAATTGTTTATTTTGAAGGTATTCGAGCATTAGAGGCATCGGAAGCGGATTGTACGAATTGACACTAAATCAGGGAATTTGAGGAGTTTTTAAGCCACCATGGAGTCTACAGATGAAGACGAGGTGAAAAGATCCAAGTGAATCGTCACGACCCTGAGAATTAGTTCCAAGAAGTGAAAAATGTTGCAGCCAAGCCAAGAAACCTGAGAGCCTAGCGTTGAGATGCTAGCTCAAGGCATCTCAACGCCAGGCAAAACACGCAGACACTGGAATTTCATGTAGCGTCTCGACGCTACCCCGAAAAAACATCAGAGGTGCGAGACAGAACACAGAGCGCCGAGACGCTCTACTAATAATGTCTCGACGCTCTACTATTAGTGTCTCGACGCTCCGACTGCATTATAAAAACCTAGTTACGTTTTTTGGTCGTCGTAGGTTAGATTTCTGATTGGTTTTCGTTTATTTACTCGTTCTCTCTTGTTCTTTTTGTATTCCTTTGATTCTAAGACTGTTTAGGATGTATTCCTTGAAGATTATTGTTGTATTTTCTTCAATTATGGTAGCGTAAACCTCTTTTCGTTAGATTTTAGGGATGTATGATTTGGTTTATGAACATTTTGGTTGAGTTGCTAATTCTTCATTGGATTTCTATACAGTGTTCATCTATGATTTCCTGTTTTAACCATTATCTTTGAATGCTTTCATAGATAATCGATCCGTAATTTGAGATTAACAATAGGTCTGAATCATTTCCTTTGCTTATATCTATATGAATTTGCATAGCTTGCTTGATAGGGCCTAGGATTCATAGAGAAATTATCTAATTGAATTAGGAATTTACTTTCTTAATTGAATTTAGTAATTTTGAACCCTTGTACGTAATGCGATTAACTCGATGGAAAATCACGCGGGCTAATTGGTTATCTATTCGACTAGTTAGAATTAGATTTGTGGGCTAGCAGTCTAATGCATGAGGGGTAGCAGACGTCATTACTAAATTAATCGGTTAATTAATCAGGCAGGCTAACGGGTTAATTGAGTGATTAGCACAGGTTAGGAGGATGCAGAATCTGAATAACCAAGAAGCATCTCGGATTCATAACAATTAAGTAGATTTAATTTTCAGAGCAACGATGAAACAAAATCAATGAACCCCCCAATCCGACGATCCCATTCATTTGATTATTTTCACCCGTTTTCTTGTTTCTGATTAGCTTTACTTGTTATTTATCTCCGCCGGCTGTTTTACCATTCCCTATCTTTTATTCTGTTTGTTTTTTTGTAACAAAAATCCTTTTCAAACCCCTCAATTGTGTGACCCCCATAAGATCCCGATTTTAACTAGAAAATTCCATTCCCAGTGGATGACCCGACCGTTACTGAAACGTAGCTTGGTAGCCGGTTATAAATTTATTTGGTCTCAAGGATTCGATAAACCCGACCGACCACTCCTCTACTCTCTCTCGCTAACTCATCTCTCTTGGTAGTGTTGTCGCCCCTTTCTACCACGACTGTCGCCTCCTTTGAGCTCAGATCTGGCCATCGTCGCTTAGACCCACATTATCGCTCAGACCCATGCCATCGCATCTCTCGTGTTTCTCTCTCTCTCTCTCTCATCTCTCCCACAACCCTTTCTCTTTCTGCCAAGTCGGTCGTTGCCTAGACCACAACGACACCACCACCTCTACTCTCGCTGTCGTTTATCAAAGATCGCATCGCCAAAGTTGTGAGTCGCTACCGTTGATCCCTCTCATCTCTCGATAATCTCAGCTTTTTCTCCCTCCCTCTCTATCGCTTTCTCTCTCTAAAATCTCTCTATAACTCTTTCTCTCCCCACTTCACAGTAGCGCATCTTCGTTGCCACCCGATTCCCAACTTTGAATCCCAAATATTTATCGAGTATGGATCGAATAAGGTTTCTTTAATCCCAATTTTTAGTTATCAAAATATTGTTCCGAATGTCAGCCCTTCTGTGAATTAATGACAGGTCAATGGAATTAGGCCAAGCCTATCAGGACTGACGTAAATTGAGGACTGAGAAATAATTCTACAAAGTTGCCATTGGGTAAAAAAAAATAGGAAAAAATACACTTTTCGTCCCTGAGGTTTGGGTTAGGTTTCATTTTTGTCCCTGAGTTTTCAAACTCAACAATTTAGCACCTGAGGTTTTGTTTTAGTTTCATTTTAGTCCCTCCATCCATTTTTCCGTTAAAAACTAAAGGACAGATGACGTGGCACTATTTTTTTATTTAAAAAAAATATTTTTTTATTTAAAAATATATTAAAATTATATAAATATTAGGGTAAAATACCTTTTTGGTCCCTCATGTTTCGGGTTCGTTTCCAATAGGTCCCTATGTTTCAAAATCGGACAATTAAGTCCCCACTGTTTTGAAAATGAGTCTATTGAGTCCCTCTACCGTTAAAAAAATTAACGTTGATGATGTGGCAGTGAGAGAAAATATATATATTAATTTTTAATTAAAATAATAATAAATTAAAATTAAAAATAATAATTAAATCATAAATATTAAAAACCAAAAAAAAATTCACTCTCTCTCTCTTCTCTCTCCCCCTCCACGAAAAGACCCTCCCCCTTCTGGTTTTCATTCTTTCCCTGTCTCACTCCTCTTCTCGTCGGATGCCATTGTCGCCTCCGCGCCCGCGCCGCCGCCTCCTCACCTTCTTTCTCTTTTCATTCCTTCCCGCCTCTCAGCCTTCCCCTTCTCGCCGGCGTCCGGCGATAGCCCCCGCCGCCGCCGTCTCTCTTCTTCTTCTTACCCACCCAAAAAATCTCTCTCTCTCTCCTCTCCCCCACCCCACGATACCCCCTTCTTCCTTAATGTGATTCTGGATTTGGCTGAGAATTACCTCGGAAAAGAACTCGGATCTCTATCGCTTGTGAAACTGATCGAGTAAGTCCTCCATAGAATTCTCATCCTCCTTCTTCAGCCTCTTCGTCCTCGGAGTCTTCTCCGTCCCTGAATTCATCAGCTGCACCATCAAGCCTCCAGAAAAAGGAGAACAAAATAAAAAAAAAACCACCGATTCTTCAAAAACTTAGTCGGAACCGAATATTCTCACTGAGTCAAAGCTACAGCGAGTCAGTCGGAAAAGAAATGGAAATTTCCGGCGGAGAAAGAAACAGAGTCGTCTCTTTGTTCGTTTTTGTTGCAGAAGGTAACGACTATTTTAATTAAAGAAACAGAGTTGGAATCGAAGAGGCTTTATTTATGGTTGTGGGTTTCTTTGATGGAAGAGAGGTGAGTTTTGTTTTTGAAGAAGAAGAAAAGGAAGCGGGTGGGTTCGGTGGTTTTGAAGAAGAAGAAAAAGGAGGAGGCGGTGGCGGTGACGGTGGCGGCAAGAAGAAGAAGGTTACCGGCGGTCATCGGCGGTGGAAGGGAAAGGGGGAGGGGAAGGGAAAGGGAAAGGGGAAGGAAAGGGGAGGGGAATCGATTGGGGAGGAGGGAGAAGTGAAAGATTTTTTTTAAAAAAATTATTTTTTATTTTTATTATTATTTTAATTAAAAAAATAATTATTTTATTTATAACTAACTGCCACGTCATCACTCCGTTAAAAACTAACGGCACAGGGATTAAATTGAACTATTTCTTTAATTTGGGGGACTTGATTGTCAGATTTTGAAACCTAGGGACCTATTAGAAACTGACCCGAAACATGAGGGACCAAAAAGGTATTTTACCCTAAATATTATTATTTTTAATTATTTTTATTTCTTTTTATTTATTCTCTCTCTTCCTCTTTCTTCTTCCTCCTCCTTCTTCTTCTTCTACTACTTCTTCTTCTTCAACACCTTCAACCCATGGCTGGCAGTCGACGACCACCACTTGCCGACAACTTTTTTTTTCCTTTTCTCCTTCTCTTCTCCTTCTCTTTTCCCTTTTTCTCAAACGTTTTTTTAAATAAAATAACCGAGGAGGGAGGGAGGGAGCTCCCTCCTCTGTTTTCCAGCGAAAACAAGACAGATCTGGCGCATCTAGTTTCAAAGATCTACGAACATAGATTTGGTTCTGACCGACGCTATCCTGCAGATCTGGGTTCGAACGTTAGCAGTTAAGTTAATGGCGCATCTAGGCTTTGAACAGATCTGAAACATGGCGCAACTGGGCTTCGAAGGACGGGGCTTCGACGACTGACAACACATATGGGCTTCGAACGGCAGGACTTCGACGACTGACGACGCATTTGGGCTACGAACAGATCTGAAACACCGTCAACGCTAGTGCATCTGAGCTTCGAACGACAGGGCTTCAATGACTATGGGATTCGACGGCGGGGTCCGTGAGCCCCTTTTTTGCACCGAAAGGAGAAGGTTAACGAGCCATCATCTTCTTTTTCACGGAGCCAGATCTGGAACAGCGTCCAACACGAGCAAGATCTGATACTTGAGGGAGGGCGTAGATCTGGAACGACGTCCCACTCGTCATGGGTTTCATGACCGGTTGGAAAAAAAAGAACGAAAGAGAGAGAGGGAGGGAGGTGGTGCAGCTTGGGTTTGCCGCCGAAAAACACATAGACGAGGGGGGAGAAGTGGGTTCGCCGGCAGTCGGAAAACACCCAAACGGTCGGAATACATAGAGACGAGGGGAAGAAAAGAAGGAGAAAAAATAAAAGGAAAAATAAATGGCCCCCTGGCAGTTGGCAGTGGTGGTCGGCAACGGCACCGACGCTGGTGGCTGGAAGAAGAAGAAGAAGGTTGGAGAAATAAATAAAAATAATATATAATAATAATATTTTTATTATTTTATTGTATTTATATTTTAAAATTTTCAAAAATAGTTTTTTTAATAAAAAAATAGTGCCATGTCAGCAAACGGTTAGTTTTTAACGAAAAACGAATGGAGGGACTAAAATGAAACTAAAACCAAACCTCAGGGGCTAAATTGTTGAGTTTGAAAACTCAGGGACCAAAATGAAACCTAACCCAAACCTCAGGGACTAAAAGTTTATTTTTTCCAAAAAAAAAATAAAAATTTGATTGACCCTAAGGTTTTGTATTTTATTTGGTCAGTGTTGTGTTAGGTCCTAATTAATTATTAAATTATTAGAAATTGTTGGATTACTAGGAGAACCTGTGGGCCAAGCCATTATATTCTGTACTTAATTATTAAAGTAAGTAACTCACTATTTTGGACTGTATATATATGTATATATATTGGGATGACCATTTAGATGTTTTGTATGCAATTGCTATTTGTTGGATTGGACTGAACTGATTGGGAAACCATGAATGCCTTTACTTGGAAATGAGTATGTTTGTAAGAAATAAATATTGTGTGATATAGTTGGGGCAAACATATGTAAATGCATAATTTCTATATATTATGGATGGCTAGCATTTAATGTTAATAGTTGGAAGGTTGTGGCCTTTTCTATTTAGTGTTTTGGTTGTTAATTATGATATTTGTGCTTGAATGTGATGAGAAGCTAGGTAGTTAAAACATGTTAATATTAGCCCGTCAGAAACCTTTAGGAGAATGAAACATGATGGTTAGGTTGCAAGTTAAACTAGATTATGTTAATAGGGGTCCTAATAGAAAAAAATGGATAGACTACTTATCCTAGTAGGGGTTGTGGCAACTAACCACCAAGAATTTAAATGATTATGGAATGAGATGAAGAGCTAGATGAGTGGGCCTTGGCTTAGTAGACTAGGTGCTATCTACTATTTGTGGAAGTAAAGTCTTGACTCGAAATTCATCTACGCCCAACCAGTGAGTTGGTAGTTAGAGTGCTAAGCACACACAGGTGCCTTGATGAGTGAGACTTGGCTTCACTGATTGGGTGTCTTCTACCATTAGTAGGAGTAGAGATTTCCCAGGATTCTCACTTGTGCACTAATAGTGAGTTGGCAAGCAGATGTCAAGATGGTTAAATTGTCCACGTGAGCCATATGAAATGATATGGGATGAATTGAAATGACCATTATGTTGGGTTTTATGCCCTAAAACTCGTAGATAGTAAATGTAAACAATTGACTATCATCAATAAAGTGTTGTTGATTGTTATTCAACAAGAGTTATCGAATTATATTGTATTAGTTTTGTCTTAATAACCCTAAATCCAATAAACTAACATCCTAGGCTGTAATATGAGTCTTGAATAGTATGTGGAGACATACGAGGATCAATGTTCAAGAAACAGCCTAAAGGGTCTATAGTATAGGGATAAGGTTGGGTACCTTATCCTGGTGACACTATGGATACAACCCACTTTGTATTTGATACAAACACAATGATCCAATGAGTTTGTGTAGGTGACATGCGAGTGGGGGTATCCTATGCAATGAGTTTGCATTAGACCAGACCGCGAAATAGTAAACCACTAGATGTAACTTCATTGACTAGTTAGGTTTCCATTTCAATAGGAAAACCTAGGCAACTTAGTCTTAATCCTGAGTGCATTATGGACTCCTGTTCACGAGGGATTGTCCTTTGATTTGTATGGGTGAGAGTGGCTAGTTCGCCGACTCAATAAGCCTACCATTTTGGGGACAAGACCGAGTGGGGAGCTGGAAACATAATCACATAAGATGGAATTCACTCCTTATCGACTTTAAGGTAAGTAGATGAGTCACTACAAGAAACATGACCTTTTATAGTTTTATAGCATAGCATTTTTTAAATGAGCTATGAAATGGGGAGTGAAAAAAGCGCAAAAAGGTTGAAAAATGAATTTTTTTGTCGCTCGCCTAAAAATTTAGAAGTAGCCGCGTGAAGCTCGTTAACATCATTCCAAGCTCAAAGCCGTGTAAAACACTTCTTTTCTTTTTCCTTGTTTCTCTTCTCTCATTTTCTTCTCTCTGCAAGCAAACCCTTCACCCCCTGAAACTAGTAATGAGAATGGCATTTGGAGTAGCGAACCAACAAATGGTCCTCTTTCTTTATGCAGCTAGAAAAATAGAGCAAGTAGTTTGGAGGACTCGAGTTCTTCTTCCTACCTTGAAGCGAAGGAGAAAAAATTAGGGTTTCTGAACAACCCAATGAGGTAGATGTTGTGATCGAAATCGTAGTCTAGGAACTTGTTGAAGAAGAACAGGAAGAGCAAGAAGAAGAAGAATGTTGAAAATGTGTCTGGTGTTCTAATGCCCAAATACCCAAACTAGTTAGTTCCTACTGAAGTAGAAAAAACAGAGCAAGTTGGTTTCTTTCATTTTCTCTCTAATCTTTCAATTTTTGCATTTCCAAAGAAGTTTGTTGAGGAAAATAACTCTACATACAATCAACTTCCACAAATTAATTTTCAAAAGCATTAGTGTCATTTTTGGTTATATTTTCGTTCTCCTCACCTTTTCCCCATCTCTTCTTGTTTACTTCTCAGATCATCTATAAACGAAAGAAGAAATCAGAGTAGGAGGAGCAGGAGAAAATCTAGGAGAAACCTAGTGGATATCAACTCAAGGTTTTGAATATCAGGAATGTTGTAGTTCTTCGCAACCCTTCACCCTTCTCTACCCTCTTCAGGAGATCTCTTACGATTGTTTGCCTATTCTCAAATACGGTATCCAATCCCTCAATCTACTTCTCATCGCTTTTTATTTCTTATTGTGTTCAATGATTATTATTTTCATTTCAATTACATTATTCCAATTGTGTTTCTATTAGGATTTTACTTTCTATGGGTTAATCTTCTGAATTTTTTTTTTAATAATTGATTATAAATTCAAGATCATAAAAGTTAAACGAATGTTTGTTAGTTTTACTGATGATTATTTAGTTTGGGAACTTACAAACGAGTTTGTGGTAGTCGGGATCATTACCATATTGAGAAGTCCTTTTATGTTTGACTTTAAGGGGGCTGATCAAATGAATTATATATCTAGTGTTGCTTAAATGAATATAAATTTTTTGATATTTCCTCATGGGTCTGAGGGATTTCTTCTTACAACAGCTAAATTACTTGATGGAATGAAAAATGTGGTTTGATTGAAAAATAAAGTTTAAGAGACCATATCTAGAATTTGTGACAGAATATAACTTTAAGCATTCTGGGTATAAAATTATTTATTTGGTTTTTAGGGTTTTTCTTTTGTCTCTAGTTAATATCTCTATTTGAATTGTGCCTAAGATATTATAATTTTTAATTGTCTTCACAAACATGAGGTAGATGAAGATTTATTAGCAATTCAATCTTTGTTTTCCTATCTATTTCCCTTAAACTCTGTCTTAAATTGAATTCATAAATTTTGAGTTTTTGATGATTCACTTCTCTATAATTTTTCTGATTGTTGAGTTAATGGTTCATCTTTATTCTTTGAGCTTTTTCAATCTTGCTCTATTTTTTCTAGGTTGTTTTTTTTTTCCTCAGGATTATCGTTGTTTTCTATTCAAGGAAATTGTTTGGATCAAGTTTCTTTTGAGTGTTGAGACTTTTGAGCACCAAACTCCTTAGAATCTCATTTGATTGGTTGTTAATAGTTCTTGCTTGTTTTCATTCAAAGCACAAGTATCAATTGATCAAACATCCTTCTTAAGCTCTTAGTTTCTCATAAAAAAATCTGGATCTTGGTAGTTTTCAGTATTGCGTGAATTTGTTTTACCCTCCCACTATACAATTCTTTTTTATTGATCCATGTTGTTGCCTTTTCTTCTTCTAATTCTCACCTTGCAATTCTTAGTAAGTATTATCTTTCTCTTTTACCTCGTCTTATAAGATACATTATGTTGTACAAGGAGAAGGTCCTCCAATAGTTCTTATTCATGGTTTTGGTGCGTTTTCCATTTCTTTTGGAATGAGGCTTAAATTTAGGTGGAGGAATTAGTATTAATAATTTTGGAATTTATCAATGAGAGTCAAATGTTACTCCTAGCGTTAAGAATTCCTACATTGACAAAGTGACCATTAGTATGCTATTTTCTAGATTTATTTATTTACATTTATTAAAGAATTTCTTTATTTACTTAATCCACTGTCATTGGTGTTCACACAATCATATATTTATATATATTTTTATATATTTATGCAGGTGAATGAAATGATACCTTACCCACTCATGCAAAAGGATCAAAGATGACAACTGAACTACATGACAACTATAATCTTGAACCTTTGGTGAATTTTGTATTTTGTGAACTAATATATGTTATTAGAAATTACATTCAATGAATACTTTACCTTGTATCATTTGGATAATTTTTTTATTCTAGGAAACTATTGAATACTTTATTTTGTAATGTAAATTGATTATGAAATTTCAATTATGAATGAAAGTTATGATATTTGATGTGTTATGAATTATTTCTTGTTTGTGGATTTATTAGCTAAAAATGAGCACTTGAAGTATATTTTATTAAAATTTAATTAATTTAAATGGAATTTAAATATTAATATGGATTAATTTCTAGCATCAAAAAATTATTGTGGGAAAAAAAGCTATATCTTTTATAGCCATGATCAAAAGCTATAAAAAAAATTTACATAGCAAAAACGAAATGCTATCAAAAGGTTATTATAATAATTATAGTATTTAGAAAACACTAAATAACTTTCTTATAGCATAATATTAAAGCTATAAATACTATATTATAGCATGAAAAAGTGCTATTATGTGTTAAAGATAGCACAATATTTTAGCTATGTAAACATATTATAGCTTTAATAAAAAAAATGCTATAAAAAGTTTTCATAGCAATGTATAAGCTATTCCTTCATACTCTATTATGGCATCCATTATAGCTATACAAAAACGCTATAAAAAGTCCCAGACTTTTAATAACATGGGCTGTCAGGAGTTTCGAAAAAAGCTATAATAGGTCTTTTATAGATTTTTTTGTTAGCTATTATATCTGTTATTTCTTGTAGTGAGTGTTCCCTTAAGTGGTATCTCCAGGACTTGAACAAAGGGTTCTACCCTCTCACTGGCCTGAGAGGAGTTTCTGTTTAATAATGGTTGGACCATAAACAGGTTGTTCATTAGAGGAGCACTGGTACTTAAGGACATAGAGGTAACCTAAGGGTAAAATGGTAATTTGACACAGTTGGTGTTACGAACACTCGTGAAGGGCTGACTTGCTGTCATTGGTCTATATCTGTGGACACAGAAATATATCTGCAGTGAGAAGAGTGCAGTTGTGGGTCTTTAGTGGAGTGTACCCACAGTTAACGAATATTGATTAAAGTGGTTAATAAGTTTAGCCAATTAATCTCATATCATTGGAGCTTCTGATCTGTAGGTCCATTAAATCCACTTCCTAGCTCGTAAAGGGTATTGAGGTAATTAAGTCTTGAATGAAATTTTAAATGTTCAAATTCAGTTATGGAATTAATATAATGTATTGTGATACATTATATTAAGTTTATATTTTAATTAAACTTTATAATATAAATTTAATTTTGGATATGATTCAAAATTAATTTATGAGAGAACTAAATATTTGAAGGAGTTCAAATATTAATTTAATATGAATTAGATTCATATTAAAACTATAGGTTAAAATTAATGTGCATTAGATGCACATTAAAACTATAGGAGATGTTCATTTAAATATGATTTAAATGAAAAGACTAATTAAATTAGATTTAATTATTTATTAATTATTAATTATGAATTATTAGTTAATTAATTAAAATAAAAATAAAATTAATTTAATTAATATTAGTTTTAATTAAACTCATAACTTCCCACGTTATCAGTTATGTGGGTAACTCCCACGTTGTAAGCCTCTCTCTCACCAGTTGTAATTCATGCATAGGATAGCTCAGAGAAAGAAAAAGAATCATTGCAGTTGAATCCTCACACAGAATACTCCCAGGCAAAAACAAATTCTCTCTGATCTCTCTCTACTTCTTCACATTATTCTTGTGAAAGACTTTTTCCCTCAAATCAAGACGAAGGGGTTCCCACAAGCCATATCTCAATCACTCAGAGATATAGGAAAGGTTTTTTACTAGTGGTGTTCTGCAAAACAGAGAGGTTGCATTTTCGGTCCCTGTGTTGTTGTTGATCGTGATCTTGTTGTACAAGGAGCCAATTGGTGTTTAATTTCAGAGTCGTCCACGAAAGTGAGTATCGAAAACTCTTTTTTTTAAAATTAAACACCGAAATATCCAACATGCTTAACCATGTTAATTTACAGTAGAAATTGTTCTCTGTGTTTTCAATTTGCCAATGTACTGGTTTTTCAAAAAATGACTTTAATTTGCGAGTGTTGGGTTTTATGTCCTAAAACTCAAAGTTTGTAATCCCTTTGCAATAAAGATGTTATTCAGTGAATTGATTGTATATATAATCTAAATCCAGTAGATAAACATCCTAGGTTATAATATGAAATACTCGAATTATATTGTAAATATGGACAGGGATCAAGTTCTAGTATATAACCTAAATGGTCTTTAGTATAGGGATAAGGCTGGGTACCTTATTCTAGTGACACTATGGATGCGGCCTACTTTGCGAACAAGGCAAACGACGTGATCCTGGATCGTTCATGTAGAGACATGCGAGTAGGGGCATCTTGTGTAAAAGAAGTTTACACAAGACCGGACCAAGAAATAAGTCACTCTTACTTTATAACGTCGTTTACTGTTAAGACTGACTATTTTATGCGATGACCTTGGTAACTCGATCTTAATCCTGAGCTTACTATGAACTCCTGTTTGTTCAGGATTATCCTTTGATCTGCATGGGTGAGAGTGGCCAAACAGTGCTGCTCAATAAGCCTACCATTTTGGGGATAAGACTGGATGAATAGCTGGGGACATAGTATTGCAAGATGGAATTCACTCCTACCTATATTAGGGATATTATAAAGTTTCTTCCCTTAAGTGCTGACTCCGAGGCTTGAACAAGGGGCCCCACCCTCTCATTGGCCCGAAAGGGACTCTGTTTAGTGGTTGGACCATAAACAAATTGTTCATTAGAGGACCAGTGGACTTAAGGAATCAAGAAGTGCTATAGGGGTAAAATGGACTTTTAACCTAGCTATAGTTACGAACAACCTATGAAGGATTGACTTACTAATCATAGTTATATCGAGTGGACAAAAATATATCTATAGTGAGAGGAGTGCAACTGATAACATGCAGAAATGCTACCTATTTCCTATTAATTTTAGCTAGTTTTGTGCTTGAATTGTGTGCTTTAATGCTATTTTATGTTTAAATTTCTGAAAACCGAGCCAAAGAGGAAAAATCGGAGTTTTGAGAGATTTTGGATAAATTTGAAGGCTTTTGGAGTATTTTGAGAAGTCCATTGAAGATCCAAGCCCAAAAGCCCAAGAAAAGAAACTTGGAGACCCAAAATTGAAGATAAAAGAGCCATGCTTGAAGTGAAAGGCCGAGAGGCTAGCGTCGAGACACTAGCCTTGAGCATCTCGACGCCAGCCAGCTGAAGAGAAGGTTTTGGAAATCGGACAGCGTCGAGATGCTGTTCTTAGCATCGCGACGCTAAGGCAACTTGGGCTCCAAGCACATGACGTAACAACGTCGCGACACTGTGATGTCAGCATCACGATGCTAGGCCTGCTGGATACCTATAAATACAACAATTTTTAGCCAAGTTTGGGGAGCCAATTTGTGGGTTTTCACCCAATTCTATAGTCCACACTAAAATTGGGGGTTTTGGGAGAGTTTTGGGAGTCTAGTTGAAGATCTTGGCAGCTCGGGATCGATGGAGGTCGCCATGGGATCGAGGAGATCGACACTTTATTGAGCATTTCTCTTCCCTTTCCTTTACTTTTAGTTTCTAGACTAGTTGTGATTAGGAATTATTGGATGTTTAGTGATTATGAGTAGTTGATTCCTAAATTCTATGAGTTTTGATTTAGCTGTTGAACCTTTGTTTAATTAATGAAGTACTTTGGTTTGATTGTCATTGTCATTCATTTGTGCATTTTGTCCTTAACGCTTTTAATCACCTGATCACTGATTCAATGAATTGTTACTAAGTGGAAACTCGACAGAGAGAAGCTTAGACTAGAATTGAATGCATGACTGACGTTTATTTATCTGAGTGACACGGGATAGGATAAATAGCGTTAGAGGTTGTTATTGAAGGGTTGTAATTGAAGGGGATGAAAGCCCCTGCGCAGCGGAAGCGCATCGAAAGGACCTTGCGCCGTATATTAATTAACATTAAAATACCGTTACGAAAAGACAAAATAAAACTTTAAACACACTTTAAAGCCGCTGAAAACGTTATAAACATGCTGAAAAGGGGTTTGAAAATAAAACTATTTTTATTCTCATGCTTTTCTAAAGAAAAAGGGAAAGAACCGTTACAAACCTTCGTTATAGACTTGATCGTTCTTCACCAATGATGCTCCAACGAACGAAAACGCAGCGTCTCTTTCTTGATTTCTTTGCTGGAAATTTTTCTTCAAAGACACAATAACCACAGAGGTTACATCGGTATGTCTCTAAGTCTAGGAGGCAAAAGACTTGGGGGAGTCTTTCTCTAAGAGGGAGGCTAGAGAGAATTCTAGGGTCTTGTCTTGTGAGTTTAAGAGCAAGAGGGCTACTAAACCAATTAGGTCTAGTGTTCTATTTATAGAAGAGTGGCCATGAATAAATGACGGAAGAGATCGTCGCGGTCTCTTGTCAAATAAATTTATAATCCACGATTCTAAAGCTAACTTGTAGCAGTAGTTGTCGGGGTCGATCACAGGGAACAATCAGTTTATTTCTAAATTCTTTTGTGTCTTTGAGGTAACCAAAAAGGGGGATTTATTGATAAAAGATTAAGACATAAAGTAAAGGCATGAAAATAAATAAGGAAAATTAAATGCAAGGAAAGTAAAGGTGGGGTTAGTTGATCTTACCACGAGGATCACTGTAATCGGGGTTGAACTCGGTGTTAAGTTTGATTAATTTCATTCATCGATTATCAATTGATTTTAATTAACTATCTAAGTCCGGCGTACTCCGGCAACAAACCGAGAGTCATGATCCAACTATCACAAACATGCAAATGCTAAGTTTGATTCTAGCTTAAATTAATTAATTGGCCTATTAACTAATCTAAACCGCATTGGGATCTAGCCGAATTAATTCACATGCAACGGGCAACAAACCACAATTACAATTGATTAAATCATTTAGTTCAAGGGACACATGTGTAATATCATAACGTTAGCTTATTTGCAACTTAGATTTAGCAAGTAAATTTAGACAGGGTGCGGTCAAGGTTGTCAATCTTTCCTATCACAATCTAAACTTGTATGCAAAGAACTAAAATCACAAAGACAATTAACTAAGTAATTAAGAATTGAAATCTCATAAAACTGAATCAAACTTACAAACTGAGGTCCCGATTACAACGATCCCAACTTAGTTGGCCATAGACAAGCACCTCCAAGCTCGAGGCTCGATCAAACGACCCATGGACTAAGAAAACTTAAAAGAACTCTAGAAAAGTAAAAAGAAAAGTGAAGGTGTTCATATAACACATGTGGAAGCAATTTTAGGATCGGAGGCACTTAACTACATCAATTTTAGAAAATGAAAACATGTTGTCCAAATACCGTAAGGAGAGAGCAGAATTTTTACCAACCTTTTGGAGACCGATTCAACAACTCCCTTTGATTCCTTTGATCACGAACGGTGTGTGGACCACCTCTAGTATCTTCCCTACTATTCTCTGGGCCAAGAACGACTTGTGGGAGTCTATAGAGATAGGGAATGGGAAGGGAATGCTTGAAGGTTCAAGCACTAGAGAGATATATAGAGATGAGTGAGTTTGAGACCAAAATCCAGCAGCATAACAATATGGAAAATGGCTCTACTTCCTTTGAATCTGATTCATACTCCTTATATAGACATCTTCCATGCAAAGAGAAGCCTCATGACACTAGACACATGGTGAAATTGCAACTCAAAGTGGATTCTAGGTGTTTAATTCACAACACATGCAACTAGTGCATGGTTGTGTTGTTTTCCACTATGCATCAACATGCAAGAGTGGGAATGCCACTAAATCCACTTAAAATTGAATCTAAATTCTCAATTTTCAGCTTGCAATTCATTCCTATTTCAATTCAAAATTGAAATTGATTTCTAGGCAATTAATTTGTACAATTCCAAGTAATTTTTACATGATTAATCCAATTAATCTTTATCACCTAGTGCCATGAATTATATATGATTCCTAATACATATATATGGTATTCAAAACACTTTTAAATACTCCATCTCTCATTTTCTAATTTAATTCATAATTAAATTATTGTGTCAAACACAATTTACGATAATACCCGTTTTCCCGATTTTGAACGATTGAAAGCTTCCTATCTTTTTGTTCTAGGCTTTGTTCCGATATGAGCTAGTAGGGGGACCTAATGGACCTATAGATCATGGGCTCCAACGATTCGAGGCTAACCGACTAATCTCATTATCCAAGCTAGCCAACATTCGTTAACTACCGGGACACTCCACTATAGCCCGATAGTTGCACTCCCCTCACTATAGACATATTTTTTTGTCCACTTGATTTAACCATGATTAGTAAGTCGATCCTTCACAGGTTGTTCGTAGCTATAGCTAGGTCAAAAGCCCGTTTTACCCCTATAGTACTTCTAGTTCCTTAAGTCCCACTGATCCTCTAATGAACAATTGGTTTATGGTCCAACCAATAAATCGAGTCCCTCTCGGGCCAATGAGAGGGCGGGATCCCTTTGTTCAAGCCCCGGAGTCAACACTTAAGGGAACAACCTCTCTACTATCCCTAATTCGGGTAGGAGTGAATTCCTTCTTGCACGACTATGTCCCCAGCTATCTACTCGTTCCTATCCCTGAAATGGGAGGCTTATTGAGTCGGCGATACTGAGCCACTCTCACCTATGCAGATCTAAGGATAAGTCCGAATAAACAGGAGTTCATAGTTAGCTCAGGATTAAGATCGAGTTACCTAGGTCATCACATGAAATAGTCAGTCTCGTCAGTAAACGGTGTTATAAAGCGAGAGCGACTTATTTCTTGGTCCTGGTCTTATGCAAACTCATTGCATAGGACGCCCCCACTCGCATGTCTCTACATGGACGATTTAGGATCACATCGTCTATACCATCTATAAAGTGGGTCGCGTCTCATAGTGTCTCCAGAATAAGGTACCCAACCCTATCCCTATACTATAATCTATAATCTATAACAGCAGTGGGTGAATAAATACTTGTATTAATAACAAAGTAAAAATACAAAAAACTAGGGCATCTAAATACCCAGTATACTGAGGCATCGATATACCGGTTACAATTCTCCCACTTGACCTAGATTATTTCTTGTACATTTCTCGCAGACCTAGACCTTCTAGATGACTCTCGAACACTTTAGCCATGAGAGCCTTCGTGAATGGATCAGCAATGTTGTGCTCCGACGCTATCTTCGTGACGATCACGTCTCCTCGGTGCACAATCTCCCTAATGAGATGGTATTTCCTTTCGATGTGCTTGCCTCTCTTATGGCTGCCAGGTTCCTTTGAGTTTGCAACTGCGCCGCTATTATCACAATACAAGGTGATAGGCAGATGCATATTCGGAATGACTTCCAAGTCAGTTATGAACTTCCTGAGCCATACTGCCTCTTTTGCTGCTTCACAAGCGGCTACATATTCGGCCTCCATGGTCGAGTCTGCAATGCATCCTTGTTTGATGCTACGCCCTACTATTGCTCCTCCATTTAGAGTGAATACTGACCCCGATGTAGATTTCCTCGAATCTTTATCGGTTTCAAAGTCAGAATCAGTGTATCCTATAAGGATCAAATCCTTCGAACCATACACGAGCATATAGTCCCTCGTTCTCCTTAGATATTTGAGGATATTTTTAACGGCTGTCCAGTGATCGAATCCTGGATTTGATTGATATCTACTGACAATCCCTACTGCATAAAAAATGTCAGGCCTTGTACACAACATGACATACATTAGGCTACCTACTGCAGAGGCATAGGGAAAACTTCTCATGTCCTCAACTTCTTGAGGTGTCTGAGGACACTGTTCCTTAGACAAGTTAATTCCGTGCCTGAAAGGTAATAGTCCTTTCTTGGAATTTTTCATTTTATATCTAACTAATAATTTGTCGATATAAGACGCTTGAGACAGGGCTAGCGTTTTGTTCTTTCGGTTTCGAACAAGTTAATAGCGTTTTGTTCATCAACGTTTTGTTCAAAGCCATAAGATTTGATCGCAGTATCAAATCTCATATTCCAGGATCTAGACGCTTGTTTTAATCCATAAATGGATCGTTTAAGCTTGAAAACTTTTTGCTCTTGATCCTGAGCAATGAACCCTTCTGGCTGAGACATGTAGATACTTTCTTCAAGATTGCCGTTCAGAAAGGCAGTCTTGACATCCATTTGCCATATTTCGTAATCGTAAAACGTGGCGATGGATAAAAGTATCCTGATCGACTTCAACATGGCAACAGGGGAGAAGGTTTCTTCATAGTCAATCCCCTCCCGCTGGGTAAAACCCTTTGCCACAAGTCGTGCCTTAAAGGTCTGTACCTTTCCAGCAGCATCTTGTTTTCTCTTGTAGATCCATTTACACCCTATGGGTCTAACCCCTTCAGATTGATCTACAAGATCCCATACTGAATTAAAATGCATGGACTCGATTTCCAAGTCCATGGCTTTAATCCACTCGTTCTTGTCAACATCATCCATTGCCTGTTTAAAGGTTAATGGATCCTCGATTCCGTCATGAGGTATGACGACTGGAGTTTCAGTTAAACCCAAATAGCGATCAGGTCGTCTAACAACCCTCCCACTACGTCGAGGTTCTCTTATTTCTTGAGAAGGACGTGATTGACTCGAGGTGCCAGCATCATCAACAACTCTTGTTGATGTTTCGGTAGCTTCGTTAGATAGTTCACTTAATACGACTTTACTTCCTGGCTTGTGTTCTCTGAGGTGGTCTTCTTCTAGGAATGTAGCATTTGTCGATACAAGTACTTTATTTTCCTCAGGAACGAAGAAGTATCCACCTCTCGTTTCTTTGGGATAGCCTACAAATAGGCAAAATCTAGAATGAGGCTCCAATTTCTTTGGGTTTGCATCTAGCACGTATGCAGGGCATCGCCAAATTCTGAAATGTCGTAAACTAGCTTTACGACCTTTCCAGAGCTCAAACGGTGTTTCAGAAACACTCTTTGATGGAACTACGTTCAAGATATAAACCGCAGTTTCTACTGCATATCCCCAAAACGAGTTAGGCAACTGAGCATAACTCATCATCGAACGAACCATGTCCAACAAGGTTCTGTTTCTCCTTTCTGATACACCGTTTTGCTGAGGTGTACCAGGGGCTGAGAGTTGGGACGTAATTCCATGCTCTATCAAATAGTCTTGAAAACTTGAGTCCATATACTCTCCACCTCGATCGGATCGAAGTGTTTTTATCGTCTTACCTAATAGGTTCTCAACCTCAGCCTTGTACTCTTTGAACTTTTCAAAAGCCTCGGACTTATGATGCATTAGGTAGAGATAGCCATACCTCGAATAATCATCAATGAAACTGATGAAATATTCGTACCCTCCTCGAGCTCTAATGTTCATTGGTCCACAGAGGTCCGAATGAATGAGCTCTAGGGGCTCTTTCGCACGATAACCTTTTCCGGTAAAAGGTCGTTTTGTCATCTTGCCCTCAAGGCATGACTCACAAGGAGGCAACGAGTCGTCTTGTAACTTGTTTAGAAGTCCACTCTTGACCAATCTCCCAATCCTATTGAGGTTGATATGGCCTAACCTCAAGTGCCAGAGATAGGTATCTTGAGAAACTCTTCGCTTTTTAGGTTGAGTCTCAGCGGTTTTAAACATCTCATGATTTAAAATAGCTTTAGACTCAATTGGTCTCAAAACATACAATTTATTCTTCAAGTTTGCAGAGCAAACAACAATACCTCTTTTAGTTATGAACGCTTCATTAATAGAAAAAGAAATTGAGTAACCTTGTTCTAATAAACAAGATAAAGAAATCAAATTTCTTTTAATTTTCGGAACTATGTATACATTATCTAATATCATGTAACGTTTCTTGGTGAAGAATAATTTTACATCTCCCACTGCAATAGCCGAGATGACTTCTCCTGTTCCAACTTTAAGAGTCATCTCTCCAGCTATTAGCTGTTGTCAGGAACTCATTCCTTGAAATCAAGAACATACGTGATTAGTTGCACCTGAATCGAGTATCCAGGCAGAATCGTCGTTTTCCACTAAACACGTTTCCAAGACTAATAAATCGCATTTAGAGTCGTGGATCATGTTTTTCTTGCCTATGCAGTTAGTTTGAGAACATTCCTCAGTTGAGACCAAACCTAAATTCTTTGCTAAGCAAGTATTCTTAGTCGTATGTACTAAACCGTTTAATTTGGCATTTGACAAAGCACATACGTTTTTCGACATATTGCTGAAACAAACAAATTAATCTCTATTAGAAACATGCACTGAACCCATTAATCACATTTATCCAATCAGATTTAGCAAAAGCAATCATCGACCCATATATACAATTGATTTATTTTGCAACGATACTTCAGGGGTTTAGAATAACCGCTACCGTAGGGCAGTCAGCTACTCCTCCTCTGAATCGAGACAATCTCGGCCAAATACTATTCCCAGAATAACTCTTACTCCAATAGTTATTAGCTAACGTTAATTTGGTCAAGACCATCTTGTAAGTGTTACCCATCATTTTCAGATCGCAGAGGACGGCCCCAACAATGCCACCGTAGGGAAGAGCTAATGTTGGGAATGGCCCAAGGAAACCCTATCCATTTCTGGAGTTTGCGTTGTTCCGAATCCCATGCGCAAGCCCTCCGTAGGGTGATCGCTCCCAGGGCGACTCGCAGGCAGCGCATAGGAATCTCACGGTGCAACCTAATGATGGAGACCGCAGGATACGTTTGACACGTTTCCTTCTCCCACTTACTATGAATAATTTCCCCATTCACCTTGATATTAACCCATGCAAACACCATCCGTAGGGGGACGCTCCCAGGGCGCCTCGAGGCCAAGCATGGATCTCACGGTGTGAACTCAGGGGGACGTGAGAGTAGAAACTTAATATGAATATTTCGTTTCTAAACTTTTCCTCCCACTAAAGTGTTGTAAAGTTTTAGGGTCTTATTACTTAGGTAAATTCCGGCTAAATGAATCTATCTAAGTCTATGCCTTATTAAACAAGGTCTTTACACTAAATGTCTAGGTGATTAAACACTTTTAATAACCTAGTGACATTGCATGCTAGTAAGACTATGGTTAATTCAACTCAGGTTCCGAACCATTTGCCGGGAGAGTTCCCTTATAACCAAGGTCTTATGTCCTACTTACTCGAATTTCAAAACTATTTTAAAAAACTAAGTAAGACATATTTCTAATCCTATTAGAAAAAGGCGATCTTAGGTCTATTTCATTTTAAACCATTTAAAGAATGATAAGATCCTAAGATCCTATGTTAGCATGCAACTCTTTGTTATAAATTTTACGGTTTCTATTCATCAACTTTTATAACTCTTATAACTTTTAATGAATAAACCCTATAACATGCTTTCTAATGGTGTTTTAAAGCATATAACAATCAATCATTCAAGTTATAAGAAAAGCACCCTTTAGAAACAACCTATGTCTAGGTTTGTATAACTCTTTATACTACGATGTCTAGGTGATAACACTTTAAAACCTCACACCGCTCACGCATGCTCATAAAACTCGAGTTAACTTAACTCAAGAACCGACTCAATGCCCAGGTAGGAGGTGTTCCGTAAACCGTCAACTTAAATACCTCCAGCCTTAGACAGCATTTTGTCGGGTGAGTTCTCTTGTAACCGTTGTTTTACAAGATATCGACCTAAACTATGCAAGTTGATCGAATTGTTGAAGGTTCATTAACCTAAGTGAGCATGCTCTTTATCTTGTTATAGATTTTAGATTTCTATCTCTTTTATAACAATTATAAAACAAATCCATAACAAGCCTAATTTGAGTATAACAATTATAATCAAACTAATGAAATTTCATGTTCATGCTTGGTTAATTTTATCATTTAATAATTATAACTATTATAAGAATTAATCAATTTTAATTAACCATTCAAGCATGAATCTCCCTAAATTAATACAACTCTTATATTAATAAAACATGAAATTTCCCTCATGCATTTGAATTAATAAATAACACTTATTCAAATTAAACAAATGCATGAACATGCTTTCCTATGGTGGGGTTTTAAATATAAATGACATACATTATGCACATAAAATACTATTTAATTAAAACATACATTCAATAATGCATAATTAATTAAATTTACTCAAGTGAATTGGTTTTGGGATTTTTAATCAAGCAAAAATAAAAACTAAAATTATTACAATAATAATTTCAAATAGGGTTTGGACAGCTTCCGAACCATTCGAACCGACCCGAACCACCTTTGGATTGCTTAAACCGGACCATTTTACCGTTACGAGAAGAACGTACTTGAGCTGGAACTAAAAAACAGCATGCTGGAATTTTCGGCCAGCAGCGAGCAGTCTCCGAATTTCTTCAAATTGATGGCCTAAATGGACCCTATTGACTCTCAAATTTTACAGACTCCATATGAACACATTAAAGCCCATAAACATGTAGGCAATTACAATTAATTCCAATGAATTGACTGAAAATTAAAATCAATCCCAAAACCAATTTTCTTTAGTTTTTACACAGTTTCATCATATGAAAAGCTACCCACCAAGCTAAAATTAATTCATGTTAGGTGCCTTAGTCATGCTCTGATACCAATTGAAGGTGTTCATATAACACATGTGGAAGCAATTTTAGGATCGGAGGCACTTAACTACATCAATTTTAGAAAATGAAAACATGCTGTCCAAATACCGTAAGGAGAGAGCAGAATTTTTACCAACCTTTTGGAGACCGATTCAACAACTCCATTTGATTCCTTTGATCACGAACGGTGTGTGGACCACCTCTAGTGTCTTCCCTACTATTCTCCGGGCCAAGAACGACTTGTGGGAGTCTATAGAGATAGGGAATGGGAAGGGAATGCTTGAAGGTTCAAGCACTAGAGAGATATATGGAGATGAGTGAGTTTGAGACCAAAATCCAGCAGCATAACAATATGGAAAATGGCTCTACTTCCTTTGAATCTGATTCATACTCCTTATATAGACATCTTCCATGCAAAGAGAAGCCTCATGACACTAGACACATGGTGAAATTGCAAATCAAAGTGGATTCTAGGTGTTTAATTCACAACACATGCAACTAGTGCATGGTTGTGTTGTTTTCCACTATGCATCAACATGCAAGAGTGGGAATGCCACTAAATCCACTTAAAATTGAATCTAAATTCTCAGTTTTCAGCTTGCAATTCATTCCTATTTCAATTCAAAATTGAAATTGATTTCTAGGCAATTAATTTGTACAATTCCAAGTAATTCTTACATGATTAATCCAATTAATCTTTATCACCTAGTGCCATGAATTATATATGATTCCTAATACATATATATGGTATTCAAAACACTTTTAAATACTCCATCTCTCATTTTCTAATTTAATTCATAATTAAATTATTGTGTCAAACACAATTTACGATAATACCCGTTTTCCCGATTTTGAACGATTCAAAGCTTCCTATCTTTTTGTTCTAGGCTTTGTTCCGATATGAGCTAGTAGGGGGACCTAATGGACCTATAGGTCATAGGCTCCAACGATTCGAGGCTAACCGACTAATCTCATTATCCAAGCTAGCCAACATTCGTTAACTACCGGGACACTCCACTATAGCCCGATAGTTGCACTCCCCTCACTATAGACATATTTTTTTGTCCACTTGATTTAACCATGATTAGTAAGTCGATCCTTCACAGGTTGTTCGTAGCTATAGCTAGGTCAAAAGCCCGTTTTACCCCTATAGTACTTCTAGTTCCTTAAGTCCCACTGATCCTCTAATGAACAATTGGTTTATGGTCCAACCAATAAACCGAGTCCCTCTCGGGCCAATGAGAGGGCGGGATCCCTTTGTTCAAGCCCCGGAGTCAGCACTTAAGGGAACAACCTCTCTATTATCCCTAATTCGGGTAGGAGTGAATTCATTCTTGCACGACTATGTCCCCAGCTATCTACTCGTTCCTATCCCTGAAATGGGAGGCTTATTGAGTCGGCGATACTGAGCCACTCTCACCTATGCAGATCTAAGGATAAGTCCGAATAAACAGGAGTTCATAGTTAGCTCAGGATTAAGATCGAGTTACCTAGGTCATCACATGAAATAGTCAGTCTCGTCAGTAAACGGTGTTATAAAGCGAGAGCGACTTATTTCTTGGTCCTGGTCTTATGCAAACTCATTGAATAGGACGCCCCCACTCGCATGTCTCTACATGGACGATTTAGGATCACATTGTCTATACCATCTATAAAGTGGGCCGCGTCTCATAGTGTCTCCAGAATAAGGTACCCAACCCTATCCCTATACTATAGACCGTTTTGGCTATTACTCAAGCTTGATCCACTTTTATGTCTCTACATAAAGCTCAAGTGTTCATCCTATAGACATGGATCTTAGTTTATTGGATTTGGGTTATTATATGTGCAATTTACTTTATTCAGTAATAACTTTACTGAATTAATCTCGATAACGCCTTTATCAAATAAGTATATAATTCGTTTAACATTCACTATCTACGAGTTTTAGGACACCAATCCCAACAAAAAGTGGCTACAATATTGTACTTTGGGATGATTCTAAACCTACACCAAAGACCTCTATTTATAGAGTTTCTTGGTCTTCAATTCGTGGTATAATGGTGCTGAATTGGGTCTTCAAACAAGGAAAAATTCCAGCCAAATTCGGAAAAAATTGATTTTGGAAAACTGCCTAGCGTCGCGACGCAGTCCCTTCAATTTTGGAAAATATTTCTCGGATTGCCGTAGCGTCGCGACGCTGTGGGCAAGCGTCTCGACGCTGCGACGGCTCCAAGGGCAAAATGGTCCTTTTACGCTCCAGTTTCGCTCGTTTTAGCCTCGAATTGCTTCCAAAGCTCCGGTGAAGACCTATAGACATATTATACTCATTTTAAAGCATTTTTCGCAAGGAGTTCAACTAAGATATGCAAATTGGGAGATTCTAAGTGTATAACAAATGAGACCGATCAACATACCCCCAACCTAAACCTTGCTAGTCCTCGAGCAAGCTAATATTATTATGAGAGAGATTATTATGCAATGCAATATTCATGACTCAATTTCTCAAAGACAAGCATGATCAACATTTTACTTAAGAGAATTAAATGCAAGACTAACATAGTTAGAGACAAATTAAAATTAGCCAAATTGTTTCTTATGCAAAATGCGAGCTAAGTCTTCCCTAGAGATGTTTTGAAAAGTTCGAGATGGACTTATAAAATTCCCTATTCCATCTTCCCTCTACACTGGACAAAGGCATAATGTATTAAAGGAAAGGAACAAACTAACTTGTTTAAGGATGCAAAGGGGGCCTTAATCTTTTTTTCTTTTCCTTTTTTTTTCTTCAACTAAAGGGCCCTAAGCTTGCATATATTTATGATTTTTAAGGGTACTAGCTTTCACACAACTAATGCAGGACCACATTTCTCGAGTTTTCTCTAGACGACCTAACTAATCACACTAGAGGTAGCTCTTTTTACCCCGGCAAGCTAAACAAAAATATTTTTCTTCTTTTTCTTGATAAAATAAATGATTTTTCTTTTGAAGCTCACAAGGCAAATATTCTTTTTCTCACTCCCCCAGCATTAAACAAGTTATTTTGCAAAAATTTCCTCTAAACATGCTACCTATCCTATCGAGGTGACAATGGAGGCGTGAATCCTAAAAAGGCATCTAAAACCAACAAAACTACGCTAGGAAGGACTCATGCTCAATTTAGTTAAGGAAGATTTCGAAAAATTTTAATTAAGCCTCTAAAGATGCTAGAATGCATGCAATTCAACTGTAGGAAAATATATACTCATGCTTTTCTTATCCTAGAAATTTCATAATCAATTTTTAAAACAAGGCATAAAATCTCAAATTTTTTTTATATAAAATTTGCTCAATTTAAAGATAAATTTGAACACTGATTCAGATCAGTTCCCAGGTAGGAGGTGTTCCGTAAACCGTCAACTTAAATACCTCCAGCCTTAGACAGAACTTCACTGGTTCGGGTCAGTTCCCAGGTAGGAGGTGTTCCGTAAACCGTCAACTTAAATACCTCCAACCTTAGACAGAACTTTGTCGATTCAGGTTCTAATTTATTTATTTATTTTAAGAATTGCTTAAAACATCAATCCAATTAGACACAAAGCAATAAATCAAGCATGCATATAAAATAAAGTCTGAGCGCAAAGACTCGATGAAAATCTAACATGCAAGATATTTCTTCCACCCCCAACCTAAACGTTACATTGTCCCTAATGTAAATTAAATATGGAAAGTAAGGGACAAAAAGTAAAAGGGAACAGAAAACCTCCCCTGTTTAAGCATTGGGTTGGCAAATATGGAAACTCCCACGATTGACAAAAATTGTAGAGATTTGGTGTAGGGATCCTACCAAAAATAAAACAAAAACAAATTAGGAAAACAACTAAATAAGGAAAGAAAATAAAAAAGGAAGGGATAGAATTTTGGTTTTGCTCTCGAAAGCTAGATCTCCATGAAGCTCAATTCATTTTCCTTGCTTCTTGGTGTGCAAACAAGCTTGCTCTTGTAAAAGGATTGTCACGAAGGCTACAAGAAACAAACTACAAAAAACAAGAAGAAGGTGAAAAACACAAAAGGAAATAGAAATAAGACACCGTGTTCCCCGGCAACGGCGCCAAATTGACGGAAGAGATTTTCGCGGTCTCTTGTCAAATAAATTTATAATCCACGATTCCTAAAGCTAACTTGTAGCAGTAGTGGTCGGGGTTGATCACAGGGAACAATCAGTTTATTTCTAAATTCTTTTGTGTCTTTAAGGTAACCAAAGAGGGGGGTTTATTGATAAAAGATTAAGACATAAAGTAAAGGCATGAAAATAAATAAGGAAAATTAAATGCAAGGAAAGTAAAGGTGGGGTTAGTTGATCTTACCACGAGGATCACTGTAATCGGGGTTGAACTCGGTGTTAAGTTTGATTAATTTCATTCATCGATTATCAATTGATTTTAATTAACTATCTAAGTCCGGCGTACTCCGGCAACAAACCGAGAGCCATGATCCAACTATAAAAAACATGCAAACGCTAAGTTTGATTCTAGCTTAAATTAATTAATTGGCCTATTAACTAATCTAAACCGCATTGGGATCTAGCCGAATTAATTCACATGCAACGGGCAACAAACCACAATTACAATTGATTAAATCATTTAGTTCGAGGGGCGCATGCGTAATATCATAACGTTAGCCTATTTGCTACTTAGATTTAGCAAGTAAATTTAGACAGGGCGCGGTCAAGGTTGTCAATCTTTCCTACCACAATCTAAACTTGTATGCAAAGAACTAAAATCACAAAGACAATTAACTAAGTAATTAAAAATGGAAATCTCATAAAATTGAATCAAACTTACAAACCGAGGTCCCGATTACAACGATCCGAGCTTAGTTGGCCATAGACAAGCACCTCCAAGCTCGAGGCTCGATCAACCGACCCATGGACTAAGAAAACTTAAAAGAACTCTAGAAAAGTAAAGAGAAAAGTGGCTACAATGTTGTATTTTGGGATGATTCTAAACCTACACCAAAGACCTCTATTTATAGAGTTTCTTGGTCTTCAATTCGTGGTAGAATGGTGGTGAATTGAGTCTTCAAACAAGGAAAAATTCCAGCCAAATTCGGAAAAAATTGATTCTGGAAAACTGGCTAGCGTTGCAACACTGTCCCTTCAATTTTTGAAAATATTTCTCGGATTGCCCTAGCGTCGCAACGCTGTGGGCAAGCGTCTCGAATCTGATGACGAGCGTCTCGATGCTGCGACGGCTCTAAGGGCAAAATGGTCATTTTACGCTCCAGTTTCGCTCGTTTTAGCCTCGAATTACTTCCAAAGCTCCGGTGAGGACCTATAGACATATTATACTCATTTTAAAGCATTTTTGCAAGGAATTCAACTAAGATATACAAATTGGGAGATTCTAAGTGTATAACAAATTAGACCGATCAATAAAATATTCAATTAAATCAATCTTTTCCAAAATTGATTCAATCTTATTCCTTATTTAATCAATCCAAGATCAATCAATTCCATAATTGATTAATCTTTTCCACACATGACTAATTACTTCCATAAGTGATTAGATCATTTCCATAAATGATTAATCACTTCCTTAAGTGATTAATTATTTCCATAATTGATTAATTCCCGATTAATTAGTTCTTTAATTAATTAACCACCAATTAAATATCACATATTTAATTTTTGGCCTTGAATTAATTAATTGCCCAAATAGATTTTAGGCCTTAAATTAATTAATTCATATTTGAACTCTTTCAAACTTCCATAAATTTAATGTGACTCAAATTTATATTAATATTTGAATTTCTTCAAATATTAATTTCTCTCATAATAATATATCAATATATATTATATTGTTTCCCTTAGTAAATTGAACACTTTCAATTTACATTTATTACTTAGTTGCCTCAAATTACTTTATGAGCTACCAGTGGGACCTAATGGACCTGCAGATCAGAAGCTCCAATGATGTGAGATGAATTGGTCAAACTCATTAACCAAATTAATCAATATTCATTAACTATGTGTACATTCCACTAAAGACTCATAGTTGCACTCTTCTCACTGTAGACATATTTTCTGTGTCCACGAATATAGACCAATAATGACTAGTTAGTCCTTCACGAGTGTTTGTAACACCAGATGGGTCAAATTACCGTTTTACCCCTGGGTTACTTCTATTTCCTTAAGTACCAGTTCTCCTCTAATGAACAACCTGTTTGTGGGCCAACCATCAAACAGAAAACCCTCTTGTGCCATTGAGAGGGTAGGGCCTTTGTTCAAGACTCGGAGTCACCACTTAAGGGAACACTCATCTACTTCCCTAAAGTCGGGAATGAGTGAATTCCTTATTGTATGATTATTTTCCCAGCTCCCCACTCGGTCTTGTCCCCAGAATGGTAGGCTTATTGAGTCGGCGTATTGGCCACTCTCACCCATACAAATCAAAAGATAATCCCTCATGAGCAGGAGTCCATAATCAACTCAGGATTAAGACCAACTTGACTAGGTCGTCCTAGTGAAATAGAAAACCAACTAGTTAACGGTGTTATAACCAGTGATTGCTATTTCGCGGTCCGGTCTTATGCAAACTTATTACATAGGATACCCCCACTCGCATGTCTCCTACACGAACACGTTGGATCATAGCGTTTGTATTCATACAAAAGTGGGCCGTATCCATAGTTTCACCAGGATAAGGCACCCAGTCTTTTCCCTATACTACAGACCCTTTAGGTTGTTTCTTGAACAGTGATCCCCATATGTCGCTACATATAGTTCAAGACTCATATTACAACCTAGGATGTCTAGTTTATTGGATTAGGGTTATTTTAGGCAAAGACAAATATAAAATAACTAATAACATTTAATGGAAAAATATATCAATATTATTTCATTAATATTCGGTCAACGGTTACATTCACTATCTACAAGTTTTAGGGCATAAAACCCAACAAACTCCCACTTGAACTAAAACACTAGTTAGTGAGATGTAAATGCAATAATCTAAAGCTGGAAATGTCATGTGTATTGTATATTTCATAAAGTAAATATACTAAAATAATACAATGAATTAGGGCATCCTTATACCCATTATACATTTCTCCCACTTGCCCTAGATTAGACGACATTCATATCTCGTAGACTTAGACCCTCTAGATGACCCTCAAACACTTTAGTTGTGAGAGCCTTCATAAATGGATCAGCGATGTTGTGCTCTGAAGCGATCTTAGTGACGATCATATCTCCTCGTTGCACAATCTCTCGTATCAGGTGATACTTCCTCTCGATGTGTTTACCTCGTTTGTGGCTTCGAGGTTCTTTTGAGTTGGCTACAACCCCACTGTTGTCACAGTATAGTGTTATGGGCACGTTCATATTTGGAACAACTTCCAAATCAGTCAAGAACTTTCTAAGCCAGACTGCTTCCTTAGCTGCTTTGCAAGCTGCTACATACTCAGCCTCCATGGTTGAGTCTGCTATGCATCCTTGTTTGATGCTTCTCCAAACTACTGCTCCTCCATTGAGGGTGAATACTGACCCTGATGTGGATTTCCTTGAATCCATATCAGCTTGAAAGTCAGAGTCAGTGTATCCAGTAAGAATCAAATCCTTAGCTCCATACACAAGCATGTAGTCCCTCGTTCTCCGAAGATACTTGAGGATATTCTTAACCGCTCCCTAGTGGTCCAACCCTGGATTAGACTGATACCTACTGACTACTCCCACTGCATAACATATGTCAGGCCTAGTGTAGAGCTTAGCATACATTAAGCTGCCCACAGCTAAGGCGTAGGGAATGTGTCTCATGTTCTCAATTTCTTGAGGTGTCTTAGGAGACTGTTCCTTAGACAGGTGTACCCCATGTCTGAAGGGTAATAAATCCTTCTTGGAGTTTTGCATCGAATATCGAGACAACATTTTGTCAATATACGTTGCTTGAGACAGTGCTAGCGTTTTGTTCTTACGATCCCTAATGATTTGGATTCCAAGAACATATTGTGCCTCTCCCAAATCTTTCATTTGGAATTGGGCTGCTAGCCATTTCTTAATGTCAGTGAGGTATCCTACATCATTCCCATTGAGTAGGATATCGTCTACATAAAGTATTAGAAAAGCTACTTTCATTTTGTTGATTTTCTTGTACACACAAGGCTCATCAACGTTTTGGTCAAAACCAAAAGATTTGATCGCAGTATCAAATCTAATTTTCCAAGATCTGGACGCTTGTTTCAATCCATAAATGGATCGATTGAGCTTACAAACCTTTTGTTCCTGACCTTGGGCTATGAACCCTATGGGTTGAGACATGAAGATATTCTCTTCAAGATTACCATTTAGAAAGGTAGTCTTGACGTCCATTTGCCATATTTCATAGTCATAATATGTGGCTATGGACAAGAGAATTCTTATGGACTTTAACATGGCTACATGAGAAAAGGTTTCTTCATAGTCAACCCCTTCCTTTTGGGTATAACCCTTTGCCACTAGTTTAGCTTTGAAGGTCTGTACCTTCCCAGCTGCATCTCTTTTCCTCTTATAGATCCATTTGCACCCTATGGGTTTTACCCCCATCTGGTAGATCTGCGAGTTCCCATACAGAATTGGAGTACATTGACTTCATTTTCAGGTCCATGGCTTTGACCCATTCATCCTTGTCTTCGTCATTCATTGTCTGTCGATAGGACAATGGATCCTTAATGCCATCATTAGGTATGAAAAACTGAGTTTCAGTTAAACCCAAGTAGAGATCAGGTTGTAAAACAACCCTCCCACTGCGTCGAGGCATTCTCAATGTTTGAGAAGAACGGGATGGATCTGAAGAACTAGTTCCTTCATCAACCCTTGTTGAAGGTCCAACTTCATCAACAACTCTTGGTGATTCTTCAGTAGCTTCTCCTAATATTATTTTGCTACGTGGTTTATGATCCCTCATGTGCTCTTCCTCCAAGAAGGTGGTGTTTGTCGATACAATCACCTTATTTTCTTGTGGGTCGTAGAAATAACCACCTCTCGTTTCTTTAGGGTAACCAACAAATTGGCACAGTTTTGAACGAGGTTCCAGTTTCTTAGGATTTGTCACAAGCATGTGTGCTGGACAACCCCATATGCGAAAGTGATTTAAACTAGGTTTACACTCCTTCCATAATTCGAAAGGTGTTTCAGAAACACTTTTCGAGGGAACATTGTTCAAGATGTGTACTGCAGTCTCTACTGCATACCCCCAAAACGAGCTAGGCAATTGAGCATAGCTCATCATTGATCGAACCATGTCTAACAAGGTTCTATTTCTCCTTTCTGATACACCATTTTGTTGAGGTGTACCAGGGGATGAGAGTTAGGATTGGATTCCATGTTCTATCATATAATCCTGAAATCTTTGATCCATATACTCCCCTCCTCGATCAGATCGAAGTACTTTAATTGATTTACCTAATAGGTTTTCAACTTCAGCCTTAAACTCCTTAAACTTTTCAAGGGCTTCAAACTTATGTCCCATTAGGTACAAGAAACCATATCTTGAATAATCATCTATAAATGAGATGAAATATTCGTACCCTCCTCGAGCTTTTACATTCATTGGACCATAGAGATCCGAATATATTAACTATAAGGGTTCTTTGGCTCTGTAACCTTTTCCAGTAAAGGGTCTTTTGGTCATTTTTCCCTCGAGACAAGATTCACAAGGTGGTAGTGAATCATCTTCTAACTTGCTTAGAAGTCCATTCTATACCAAACGACCGATTTTATCGATGTTTATATGACCAAGTCTTAGATGCCAAAGATGAGTATTGTTACTTGTTGGAGAAATCCTTTGCCTTTTTCTTTGAGTTTCAGCAGTCTTAAATAATTCTTGATTTAAAAGTGCTTTGTTTTTTATTGGTCTTAATACATACAAGTTATTTTCTAATTTGGCTGAACAAATAAGTACACCATTCGTATAAATGAACGCTTCATTCATATTAAAAGTAAATGTATACGATTGTTCAATCAAACATGAAATATAAATTAAGTTAGTCTTAATCTTGGGAACAATTAACAAACTTTCTAAAAGTAAGAATTTATTTTTAAAAAATAACTTTGCAGCTCCCACCGCTTTAGCTGAAATGACTTCTCCAGTTCTGACCCTGAGCATCATTTCACCATCGTTCAACTGCCGAAAGGAATTATTTTCCTGAAAAGAAGAGCAAACATGATTAGTTGCTCCTGAATCAAGTATCCAAGTAAACTCATCATGTTCTATTAGGCATGTTTCTAAAACTGGTAAATCAAATTTACCTTCCTTTTCCTTCTTTTTCTCAGCTAGGTACTTTGGGCAGTTTCTCTTCCAGTGTCCATCTACATTGCAGTGGAAACACTTGCCCTTATCCGCCACAACTTTGGCTTTTCCCTTGTTTTTAGCAGCATTAGCGGGAGCCTTCCCCTTGTTTCCTTTCTTCTTCTGAATCTTCTTCGAAGAAGTGGCTACAGATTTAGTTCCAGAGGATGAACCCTTCTCGAACTTTCTTTTAGAGTGGACAATGTTTGCCTCTCCTTCTACCTGTCCCTTGTTCATAAGAAGAGATTGATAGAGTTGTAGCTCATTCAGGAGGCTATAGATAAGGGTAAAAAATATACCTATTTTGCCCTTATATTTAGCTCATTTCTTTGTCAAATATTGCATGTTTAGATCAATTTTACTGTTCCCGAGCTCAAAATATGTTAAAGTTGATAAGTTAGGGTGTTGAGATTCACTTTTGTCAAATTATGCTCATTTGTGCTTAAAAAGACTTAATTTCAAGAGAATTTGACTAAGTCTGTTGCTGTGTAGGAAAACAGAGAAAAAGCTGGATTCTGCCCAGAAATGCGACTGCATTTCTGGGAAGGCAAAATAAAATGCGATTGTATTTCTGGGAAAGCAGAGACGGTTCCGAGTCATCCGCGAGTCGTTGTTGACGAGGCTTCTTTGCACCTAACCGGCTGTTTTGACCCCGAAACCGACTGGGCTACCTACCAACACCTATTTCGCAGCTCCTCAACCATTTTCCACACTATATAAGCTCGAGATTCGAAGTCAAATTCAAGCAGAACTCATTTGGAAGAAGAGGGTGGTGACAGAACCCTAGTTGACGCCTATGAGTAGGGATGCCCGAGGTCCTTCTTAGATGACTGAATTCTAACCTGAGTTAGACATCAAACCTTAGGGTTTGTAGGGATTTTCACCCATTTCCACTTGTAAAAGCGAGAGAGTGGAGTGTCTAAGCGAACTCTAGAAGGATTGAGTAAATAGAAAACCCATAATATTTAGCTATCTCCATTATTCCCAACTCTTGATACTTTTAATTATTCTGTATTCTTTACATTCTCATTTCAATGAAAATGTATTCATTTGCTCTTTATCTCACCATGAGTAGCTAAATTCCGTTGAGGGGTTCAATGTGGTGAATTCCCTTATGGTTCAATAGCTTGAAAGTGTTTTATTTACTTAAGTTTTGTTCAATGCATGTCATTATTTATTGAATATCATTCTGATCTTGCTGAGTTTAACTTGATCACTTAGACTTTGCATGCTATGTGAGTTTGATCTTGAAAGGGACAAACGATATCGGTTCTCATAAAGGTGATATAGGAGAAAAAGCTCGAAAGAGATTGTTCGACGGTATAGGGCAAGCTGCCTAAGGCACCCTATATCGACTATAGGGTTATAGGTTGCATTCGTGAATTATCTATGTCGGAGTCGAGTCACAGAAATGTGCATAACGGTACTCGCTTAGCCTTCTAACGGTTCTTGGGAGCAAGACCAAATAGAAGTTAAATTTGACCCAATGCATTGAATAGGCTTAAGTTAAATACTTCATGATTAAGGTTATTGCCTTTAGGATGAATCCATGTTGAATACCACGTTTTATTTTATTGTTATTCTTTATTCTTTATTTGCTTGTTTTATTTATCTTTTCTATAAACCAATCAATCAATCTTATTTCTTTGGTTACCTTTTCAAAAGCAATCCTTTGAGCAATTTCTTCTTCAAATCCGAATTTCCAATTTAGTCCTCGTGGGATCGATACCCTTGGAATACTTCTAAGGTTTTTTTATTACTACGTGCGACAGTGTATACTTGCACTAGGGTTGGCTGAATTATTCTTTATTATTATTATTCATTTTATCTCACATTCCATCCATTCAGCTGACGAAGCACCAAGTTTTTGGCGCCGTTGTCGGGGACCAAAAGTGAAACCAAGTTTGTTTTTGAAATTGCGATCAGATTGCGACCGCATTTCTATCTCAAAGGGAATTTGACTTTGATTTGCATTTGTTTTTCTTTTGCAGGTTGGAGTTAGTGCATGAACAAGGGGTGTCCACTCCTTGACATCGATCTGGAGATAGAAAGAACGTTTCGTCGTCGAAGGAAGGAACAAAGACGAAAGAGAATGGAACAACAAGTTGAGCGCACAGAAACCTCTAGAAGAAGCTTCTTACATACAAGAGTTTCCAATGGAACCTTCTGGAGTCGATCCTCAAGTTGATCCACAGAATCGTGGAAGGGAGCAAAATGGTGGGAGAATTCCTCCAGTTCCTCCAGTTCCACCGGTGCCACAACAAGAAAATCCAATTTACATTGCTGAAGACCGTAATAGAGCAATAAGGGACTATGCTTTACCAGTTTTCCAGACATTAAATCCAGGAATTTTGGAGCCACCGATTGATGCTCCACAGTTTGAACTTAAACCAGTGATGTTCCAGATGTTGAATACCATGGGCCAATTCTCTGGACTACCGAATGAAGATCCACACAAACATATTAAGCTATTTTTTAGAGTTTTCAATTCCTTTAAAGTTACAGGAGTGCCTGAAGATACTTTGAAGCTAAAGCTTTTTCCATTTTCTTTGCAGGGAGATGCTGAAGCTTGGTTGGATTCATTCCCTCCAAACTCCATCACTTCTTGGAATGATTTGGCAGAGAAATTCTTAGAGAAGTTTTTTCCCTCTAATAAAAATGCCAAATATAGAGCTGAAATTATTGCTTTCAGACAATTTTATAATGAACCTTTAGATGCAGCTTGGGAAAGATTTCAAAGGCTAGATCGGAAGTGTCCACACCACAGATTGCCTGCTTGCATCATCTTGGAGCATTTTTATAGTGGATTAGATCAAGCTTCAAAGGCACTAGTAAATGCATCTGCAAACGGATCTTTCTTGAAGAAGTCTGCTAATAAAGCGCATGCTATCTTGGACACCATAGCCACCAACAATCGCCATTGGGGAGAGACTGAGCCAACCACAATCTTGAAGAATCCAGTCAAAGTAGTGGAAACAGAGTCTAATTCTACGATGCAAGCCCAGATCAAGGCTATTCATAGCATGATGGTGGGCATGACCATGAATAATCAAGCCAACATAGTCCCTGCCAATGCTATTTCTTCTCCCTGTTGTGAAATTTGTGGTGAGGAACACAGCGCTGATAATTGCCCACTGAACCCTGCATCTGTCTTTTATGTAGGTCCACAAGGGAACCAGAACCAGAATAGATGGAATCCATATTCGGCCACATACAACCCAGGTTGGAGACAACATCCAAACTTCTCTTGGGGAGGACAAGCTGGGTCGAGTAATTCCAATCAATTTGGGAAGTAGCCTACACAACAACAGCCGCAGAAAAACTGTAACGCCACAGGCCCAGGATTCGGAATCTAGATTCTGAATCCTGGGCCTGGGGCGTTACATATGGTATCAGAGCGGAACCTCTCCCAGTAGAATGTGGTTCAAGGACGAACCAAGGGGGAAGCTGGTGGGCATGTAACACCCGAGTTAGAAGGGGTACATGAATGAACCGAGATCACATCCGAATGAGAGGGATCCTGAGGACATGAAAGTATGTTCACGAAAAGCTTAAAAGAATTGATAGATACTACCTATACCAACAAGGTGCACCTTCCTTTTCAGTGGCTCAATCATAGGAACTTTGAAGTTAAGCGTGCTTGGCTTGGAGAAGTTCTATGTTGGGTGACCTCTTAGGAATTTTCCTAGGAAGCATGTGAGTGAGGACAAAGTATGCTAAAAGAACCCCGTGTTGGTTTGTGGGGACAGTCTTCAATCTTTGAAGCAGTTTCAGACAAGTCCAAGTGTAGAGTCAAGAGTCAAATCTAGAGACTCTTATGTAGGAATACATGGAAAGAAACGATGTTGCAGTAAGGAATTTGGAAGTTCAGCTTGGACAAATTGCTCAAGAGATTAAGAACTGACCACAGGGGACGTTGCCTAGCAAGACCGAGATCCCTCACAAAGAAGGAAATGAGCAATGTAAGGCAGTGACCTTAAGAAGTAAATCAAGAAGCAGAAATCCCAAAAGAAGCTCCTTTTTAAAATTATTGGTACAATGAGACCTCCTTGGTAGAAGCACTTGAACAGATGCCTACCTATGTGAAGTTCCTGAAATATATTCTATCAAAGAAGAGACGGTTGGGAGAATACGAAACTGTTGCACTCACTGAATGTTCCAGTGCACTGGTCAAGAATGAGATCCCTCCCAAGCTTAAAGACCCAGGAAGTTTCACCATTCCATGCTCCATTGGAGGCAGGGATGTATGCAGAGCTTTGTGCGACTTAGGAGCAAGCATCAATTTAATGCCATACTCGGTTTTTAAACAGTTAGGGATTGGAGAAGCACGACCAAAAACTGTAACCTTACAGTTGGCAGACAAATCACTTACACATCCCATTGGAAAGATTGAAGATGTATTGGTCAAGGTTGATAAGTTTGTCTTCCCTGCATATTTCATCATTTTAGATTGTGAAACTGACAAGGACGTGCCAATCATCTTAGGACGACCGTTCCTAGCCACTGGCAGAACCTAAATAGATGTGCAGAAAGGAGAATTGACCATGAGAGTCAATAATCAGCAAGTCACGTTTAATGTGATGAACGCAATGAAGTACCCTGGAGATTTCGAGGAATGCTCAATGATTGACGAAATTGATGAACTTTCCCGGTATACTTTTCAGGAAATAATGAAAAGAGAAACTCTGGAAGATTTACTTGGAGATGAAGAAATAGAAGAAAAAGGTGGGAAAAAGATTGAAGTTGAAGAAATCAATCAACCCATGAAAAGACAAAGAATCAAACCATATTGGGGGAAGGGCTTCGAGGATGAAGAAGCCCATGTCTCCGTGATTGACCTGGTATGACTTCTACACTTTGGAAAGATTAATTTTTGTATATCATCTGGATCTATAGTAATAATACAGACAGGGACTCAAAAATATCTGGACAAGAGTAAAAACTCTGTCTAGGAAAATCCTGTCTAGGAAAAGGTATTTAAGTTGACCGAAGGGAACACCTTTTCCTAGGGATTTACCTGGGATTTTTGAATAGTCCCTATTATTTTGTATCCTGTCTATCTTTAGAAAGAAAAATAATAAAAAAAAAAAAGAGAAAAGGAAAAGAAAGAAAATATATATAGGAAAATGTGAATTTGTAAGTTTAGAATAAAAGATTTTTTTGATCAAGAGGAAACTTTGTCTAAGGAAAGTCTTGACTAGGCTGAGGTATTTAAGCTGACCATTGGGAACACCTCTACCTCGGGACATACCTGGAAGTTGAATTGATCAAAACGTTTTGACTTAATTTCTCTTAAAAAAAAGAAAAAAAAAGGAAATAAATCATGATTAAGCATGTGAACTTTCTAACATGTTCATGAGTGTTTCAGCAAAGAAGAAAAAACAAAGGAAAAATGAAAAGTCAGAAAAAGAAGGCAGAAAAACTGGGTGAAATGTGATCGCATTTCTCCCTAGTGTATTTGGGAATGCGACCGCATTTGTCCGAATAAGAGGGAAGTCACGAAAATTTTTGACCTGCACGTGACCTAATTAGAAAACTATAAATAGCTGACTTATAGTTTTTCCCTCTTCACCAACTACTCAAACCTTTTGCATTCAAGTCAAAACTCCAACTCTCCATATTCTCTCATCTTGAAACGGAAAACCCATATCAAGAAACCATGAAAAATTTGCCCGAACCTTCATCATCAAGCAAGATTACTCAATCCCAGAGTAATCCAACCACCCACGAAGCTGAAGTAAGTGAGCGACAGTATGAAGAACAACCCGAAGCACCCATGCACGGCACGAGAAGAACGAGGCCCACGGGATTCTCGCCGCCGAACGTGAACCAAGAGCCCGACGCTCAAACTCCCTCCTCTTCTAAAATGTCGGCCACGTCGAGGGAGAATCAGAGTTTGTCTACACCGAGAAGGTCCACACACGTCGCTGCCATCCGCCAAACCCAAAAACCCGCCACTCAACAATTTAGAAAACGTTTGCGGGAGTGGTTTTCAATGATCCGAGCAATGAGAGCTCAGAGATGTGCTACTCTTGAAGAAGAAGGAAATAGGCGAGATGAAGAAGAAGCCGCCAAAGCATCTGGAAGCTCTCGACAAGAGGGAACATCAACGGGTAAACATTCCGAACCTTCAACTAACCCCTTTTCGTCTTGCAGGACCAAACCAGTTGTTACCTATAGTGTAAGGAAGAGGAGCCCGAAGAAAGTTGTGCCCGAAAAGCCGCTTGTTATTGAGCCCCTCAAGGTAGCAAGAATGCCACCGGATGTGTTCGAAGGAATAATCCGTCGTGGCAAAGGCTCTTGTTATTGCTGAAGGATACAGAGCTGAAAAAGAAGCTTTGAAAGAGGTTGAGGCTGAGAGAGAGATGGAAAACCAGAACATGATGGAGGTAGATGAGTCTGCGAGAAAAAGAGATTTCGAAGAAGAGGCAAGACAGGAGGCCGAGAGGGCCAAGTTAGCTGAGGAAGAAGAAAGAAAGTTAGGTGAAAGCCTCAGGAGGGCAGCCATTGACTTACAACTCCTTGAGGAAGAAAAAAAGAGAAGAGAAGAGTTAAAGGAAGATGAAAAAAGAAGGAAGGAAACCGAAGACTTCCTTGCAGCCTTTGAGCCACTCCACAAGGCTCGAAGTGAAACTGAATTGCTGCAAGGGAGGGTAGAAGAAGAGGCCCAACCGAGGCCAAGTGAAGAGAATTTAGAAAAAGAAAAATAAAGAGAAGTAGAGATTGAAGCCCAGAATGCGACCGCATCTGGGCCGCATTTTGAAGAAGGCCTAGTAGAGGCCACTGAAGCTCAGCCTGCTGATGAGGTATTCGAACCTCTATTCACGTATGACCCACCAGGAGCTGATAGCACCTCTTCAGGAGAGAAGAGGGATGAAGAAGAGAAAGAAAGCAAGGATGCGGAGACCTCCAGTGACTCAGAGACAGAATCCGGTTCGGAGATCAAGGAACTGGATGATGACCAAGTTCCTATCTCTGCGGCATTGAGGAGAAAGAGGAAAAGAGAGATCAAAGCTGAACGGAGGACCAAAACAAGAATGACCCGATATTTGCCAAAAGGCCAAGGACAAGGTCCATGGACGCCTCTCTTGCAGTTCCTCATACCGTCTCACCCGCCAAGCCAAAGGGCAAATCACCGAAGGCTGCATCTCCTAAAATCCATTCCCCGAGGTATTTAAAGATGTTAATTTTCAGGAATGGATGGAGATCATGAGAAAAAAGAGATTTCCTCAATGAGAAGGGATTCTCTAATAGAGCAGAAGCATTGCCAGAGTTCGTAAGCAGAGTTATCTCCTAGTACAAGTGGCAGGAGTTCTGTGCTCACCTTCAGGAGGCTGTCGTGCCTTTAGTTCATGAATTTTACGTCGGCCTGAGGGAGGAAAGCATAAGTATGGCGGTGGTGAGAGACAAGATGGTTAGCTTCTCTTCAGTGGACATTAACAGGGTGTACAGACTCAAAGCACCCCTGAATCCAAGAGGGAACGACGTTATCAGGAACCCCTCGGCCAAGCAGATGAAAGAAGCATTAAAACTCGAGGCCAACAAGGGAGTTCAGGGGAAAGAGTCCCAAACGAAAGTGAAGACTCTAGTGCCAAGCGATTTAAAGCTAGAATCGGCAGTTTGGCTTCACTTTCTGAAGAACCGCTTGATGCGAACCACCCACGATAGCACGATCTCAGTGGATAGAGTTGTGCTACTCTAATGTATTATGAAGGGGTTGGAGATCAACATAGGGAGCATAATCAGGGATGGAATTTTAGCCTGTGGAAGAAAAAGAGCAGGTAAACTTTTCTTTGGATCACTCATCACCCAGCTCTGTCAAAGGGTGAAGATCGTTCCAGGCAAGGACGAGGAGCATCACTTTTTCAAGTCGACCATTGACCTGTCCTTGATCGGGAAGCTCCAACAGAATAGCATCCAAAGGAAAGACAAAGCCTCCACATCTCAGGCCACTCCACAATCAGGGCTGAGCATGGCTTCGCCGTCCCAGCACACTCCTTTTACAGGGCCCTCACCATCATCGGAAGCCCTAGCTATTGCCTACCACCAGCTAGATCAAATCAGGGAAAACCTGAAGACTTATTGGGCATATGCAAAGGAGAGGGATGAGGCCATTAGAGAGTTCTATCTCTTTATTGCCTTGAGTATTGCTCCAGTCTTTCCCGATTTCCCTCAGTCGCTGCTGCCTCAAGAAAACAAGGATTCTGATGAAGAGGACGATGAAAATGATGAAGAAGAGAATGAAGAGAAAGAGAGTTCCTCGGACGAGGACTAGGGGAGTTTTCTGACCCCTTGCTGTTTTTGTATATAATTCTGTTTTGTTGCTTGCTGTTTTTTTAGTTTTAGCATGTTTTAAATTCTGTTTTTAGTTGTTTAGTTGTTGTTTTAATTGTTTAGTTTGTTAATAATATGATCATAGGGTAGTTTAGATAGCTTGTTGATAGTTTAGGTTGGATAAACTTGGGTTTTTATCTTTTCTTGGAAAAATCTGCTTGTTGTTTTTGAGCTTTACCTATGAGCTTTAAAAAATGTTTTGGAAGAAAAGGATGTTTTCAAAGGAGTTTTCTTTTAAGTCCTTAATGATGAAAACTAGAGCTTTGTTCTATCTCAAAAGTGCCGCCGTCACAACTGAATTGTTTTCTAGTCATAGGCTTTCCATTAGTCTTTTTCTTTACAGAATTTTCTTAAGTCTAAACTTCCTCATGTTTAACCTTTCTAACACTCTAGGAAAGTTTAGCCTTGAAGTTTTGAAAAATAAAAAGCCTCATGTGAATCCCATGCCTAAAAAACAAAGCCAATGAGGACATTGTCTAATTTAAGTTTGGGGGGTGCTTTATGCTTTACTATGTAAATATCTTTGTAAATTTGTACTGCTGGAAAGAATATGTGCTCAGTGTTTATCTTTAAAAAAAAAAAAAAAAAGGAAAAACCGAGAGTTACTCCTCCTTCCTAGGGTTTACTGAGTAACTAGGGGCATTCATGACACCCATGGTTTGCCACTGCATGAAAGGTTTACTTAAGGAAGTGAGTATCATTCCAAGCTTGTAAACTTTGCTCGTAGCTAGATATCTTCACCACAAAGTGTCGATAAGCTAGAACGAAGGTAAAGATGACAACAAGGATACTCTTGGGAGAAAAAGAAGTTGAATAAAAAGAGCACCAGAAGTCAAATAAGTTTGGGGGAGATAGAAAAGGTCTAGTAATTCATGTATGCTCATTTTTTCCTCAAGATTGTTTTTCTTAACTAAAAGGACTACACTAGGCTCTATGAGTAGAAGTTAGGTAGTTTAAGCACATTGGTTAGGATGGATTAGGGAGAGTTTTGCTTTGAAAAAGAACAATAGAAATCTTCATGCCTAGGAAACTTAGACGTTGTGACTGGCACTAGAGTAGAACCCTCTCCTGAAAGGCAAACTTTTTAGAAAACGATCTTTAAAAACATGTTTACTTGATTCCATGTCACTTGATTTGAAATGTAAAGTTGATACTAGTACCATGATTGATTATTACACATGAGCTCTAACATTTTGATTGGCAATTAAAAAGTTGATCTCTAACATTTTGATTGGCTATTGCTTGAGGACAAGCAATGAGTTAAGTTTTGGGGTGTGATAAGGGTAAAAAATATACCTATTTTGCCCTTATATTTAGCTCATTTCTTTGTCAAATATTGCATGTTTAGATCAATTTTACTGTTCCCGAGCTCAAAATATGTTAAAGTTGATAAGTTAGGGTGTTGAGATTCACTTTTGTCAAATTATGCTCATTTGTGCTTAAAAAGACTTAATTTCAAGAGAATTTGACTAAGTCTGTTGTTGTGCAGGAAAACAGAGGAAAAGCTGGATTCTGCCCAGAAATGCGACCACATTTTTGGGAAGGCAAAATAGAAAAAGTCTACAAATCACGATAGAAATCTTAAAATATAGAATTTATGCTTAATTGTTATAAAAAAGAGAGTATTTTTGTAAGAATTGATCAAGTTTAATGGTTTTGTGCAAGAATCCATATTTGCGTTTGAAATGCGCCAACATATGAAGAAGGAAAGTTAGCGGAACAAAGGAGTTAAAGATTTGCGCCCACATTTGGAAAAGGACAAATTTGGCTGAATATAACATAGTCAGCAGATGTAGAAAATGTGTCTGAGATGCGCCTGCAAACTGATAAGGAAAGAAGCCCCAGCTTAAGGCAGAATGCATCTAAGCAGTGCACTCAAGGATTGAAGCCGCATTTGCAACCGCAACTGGACTTACAGGATTTCGAGATTGATGAGATTTGCACAAAATCTTTCGAAAATAAAATATCTCGTACCAAATCTCCAATGATCGTGGATTTTCACTCTCAAGGGACTTCTCACACCGATCTTGGCAACCAATCCTCCCTTCCAAGGTCTATATAAGGCGTGCAAGATGCAAGAAGCAGAGAGAGCTTGGATTTAGTCTTAGGATCGTCCTTATGTTTTTCTTTCTTTTCATCTTGTAGCTAATCCGAGTTTTGGTTCTTTTACACTTTGTCGGCTCCTCCATTCAAAAGAATAAGAGGAGAAAGACTTGTCTCCCCTTGAAAAAGGCAAGGGCAAGTTAGATAAAGAGGAGAAAGAATCTTAGTTGAGTCTTATAGTCTTTTACTTTCATTGTAAGCTGTCATTTACATTCTGTTTTGTTTTATTTCAATTGTAAGTTCAAGTTTATGTACCTTTCATTTATCAATATGAATGAAATTCTATTTTATATTACATGTACCTTTACTTTCATGTTTTGCACTTTATTTTTGCCAATGAGCTAAGCTTCTTCTTGGAGATTCAAGTATGAGGATGCCTTGAGTAAAAGAAAGGCCCACCAATGCAAAGGCAACCTTGCTTCTTCTTAGCATTATTTGTTTTTGCTGAAAGTTTAAGTTTCATTGTTAGCTTAAACTGATCACTTGAGTTAACATAGCTTGTGTTCAGTTGGTGGCTGAAAGGTTGGGGTTGTGTGCATGAGTTCGTAGAAACAATAGTGGAAAATATCCTAGAAAGAGGACTTTGTTTCTTGCATTCTAGAAATACGACTGGAACCACTAGGGTTTTAAGAGTCGTGTGTGTTATTTATCTAAGTTTTAATTAGCCCTATAAATAGGTGTTTTAGTTAGCTTGGTCTTCTAAAGGCACCTACAGCAGAGTTGAATAGGAGTTGGACTTCATTCACAGCTAAGTTGTCAGGACAATTGCGGGTGCAAACTCGTAGTAATCTGTCTGCACCATGTCTATGTGGGCACTAATAGGTAGTATTCTCCGGACGTTATGCATTGCTTGAGTAAGTTGCAGGCGCAAAGGTGGGCGCATATTAGGCTCTTGGTTGATACTTATTTGAATTCCCCGTCTTATCTCATATATCTTTACTCGCTTTCTTTACTTGCTTTCACCCAACACAAAACAACATCAATATATTTTTTTGGTTACCACCTCTCAGTTGCAAATTTAGAGGAGGTTCTTGTTTTCTCAAATTGTGAAAGTGTATTCAACTAGTCACCTTTTCCCTTGGTTTTGATATCCAGAGTACTCTCCACTTATTACGTGAAAGTATATACTTACACTTAGATGCCTGTCACATCACACATAGCTTGGCGCGTGCACCAACCTCAAGTCACCCATGTTTATACATGTCTAGTAGTAATGTTATATATCGAGTATTTTTAATATTCATTCTTTTCCTAAATATATATTTTCAGGTAAGGGTGATAACACCATAAAAGTGTTATTTAATTCCCGTCATTTTATGCTATTTATCTTGAATCTAATGTTTAATTTTCTCAATTTATAGGTGATCGAGCATTAGAGGCTTTTGAGGTGCCTCGGGTCAAATTGGAGTTAAAGTGGAGAAAAATGGCCAACACTTAGCCATTTCGGAGCTCAAGAGATGACAAGAAGTTTTTTCCAAGACCTAGGCATCGATGATAACATCAAATAGTTGCACATTGATTTCCCTAAATTTTGCTTGTCTTTATGTTAATATGTGCGAAAAATGATCAATTCTTACTATAATATTGTTATAGGTCAATTTGGAGCTTTTGGAATCAAAAAGAGCATTTTGGTAATTAAAATTAAGTAAAAATTTGTCTGAAGAACCAGAAATCAAAGAATGTCAAAGCTCAGGTTGAAGGTTGGATAGCACAGTGTCTCGATGCTCCAATTTGTTCCTATTCAACGTGGCACGCTGCCCAACTCAATGCTTTAGGACAGAATGATCAGTGTCGAGACATTACCTTATAGCGTCTCGACGTTGTCTCAATTTTCAGCCTCAGATTTTATTCTTTATTTGAGTGCAGCATCTCAACATTATTTGTAGCATCTCAACACTCTCGTCTAGTTTAAATATGTAGTATTTGTTTTAGGTTGAATGCAATTTCCATTGTATCAAGTTTGTAGTTATTTCCTCAATAGTTTCCAGCTCTCTTTTCAATTTTCTAAGTCTAAGGGCCGGTTGATCAAGCCTTGGGCATGGGTTGTGCTTGTCAATGGTTGTTTAAGCTCGGATTGCTGTAATTGGGACTTCGGTTAGTAAGTTTGATTTAAATTCTATGAGTTTTTTGTTCTTTATTGTTTAGTTAATTGTCTTTGTGATTCTTGCTTTGCGAGTAAAAATTTGGTTGATGTTAGGAAAGATTGACAACCTTGATTGCAACTTAGCTAAATTTATTTGCTAATAAAAAGTAGTAAATAGAAGTACGTTGTGACAAGTCTCATGTGTCACCTAGAGTTAGGAGATTTAGTTAATGTGAGGGAAATTTGTACGGATGACCCATCTTCGAGGGCCCTAATGAAATTTGACCCACCTTTTCAGAATAATGGAGAATGCCTTTTTACTGATGTCACCGCGCACACTTTATGATCGTGTTGCCCCTCTGGCCCAGTCGCATACGTTCTCGCTCTCAGTCCTTTTGCTGAGGTCCTTGAAGAAAGAGCGTGAACGAGAGTACGAACATTGTTCTCATTTTTTAATTGCTTTTAATCGATTCGCGATTCTCGCTCTCGACATTGTACTCCCGTTCGTGCTCTCGCTTCTCGGACCTCCTCGGGAATTGAAACGGCGATGTCTTATTCGGTCTCATCACTTTAATTCCTCGATTACATGAACGATGCACTGACTTCTCTCTCTTCACCTTAAATCCGCAGTTACTTAAACGACTAAGCCTTCTCACATACCCCTCCTCATCGAAACTGTTGTGCCACGTCTCTCACTTCTCCCTCTACATCGACGATTCTCATTCTTCGTCTTCGACGCTGGACGTTTCTAATGATTCCATGCTGCCTTGGAATGTTTAACACTGGTTAGAGCCCTTTTGGGTTTATTTTGTTTTATTTGTTTCGTGGATTTCATGCACTGTTTTGTTTCCTTGCTTGTGCACTACAGTCTGTATCGACTCTCATCCAGTTTGTAGTTGGTTCGTATGATATTTTTATTGCATGTGGTTGCTTTCGGTGTTCGAGTTGCATTAAGTTGTATGGCCTTGCCGCTTTCCCATTCAGTTTGTAACTTTGTAGACTTGTTTGTGCACTGCGTTCGGGATGAGGGAGTTAGGGTTAGGGATTGTACCAAAGTGCTTTGTTTTGCTATTTTATGATATGTAATGGGATGAACTGGTTGCACTAGGCAGTTGAGCGAAACTGTGAGCGAGAACCGTGAGATAGCATCCGAGAGCGAGAACCGAGAGATAGGGTCAGAGAGCGAGAGCCGAGATTTTAACAGAAATTTCTCAAATTCAACCTTGCTACATTTTTTCCCTCGACTACCTGTGTACCTGTGTCACTTACCACAATTGTTGCATACATGCAGGATTAAAGTGGTACCCGTTTGTTGAGAGCACGTGCGAGAACAACCTTGAAGAAATGGAGATTTGTATACAAATGTGCTACAGGAGCCAACGATGTCATTTCTCCTGTGAGTTTAAAATAAAGTGCTTTCTCGATTTTCTCATTTTCCGCCCCTCTCTTGCTAGCCAATTTTGAATTTTTACATTTAGTTCTTGCTCGGTTTTCATTACCAATTCTATTGCACGTTCTAATTCTGATTTGCTGCAATGAAGCTTCTCAATTGCAAATTCCAATTTTGAATTCTTGCATCTAAGGCCCCATTTGATAACCATTTGGTTTTTGAAAATTATGCTTGTTTTCTCGTAAATTCCCTACCATGGCTTTCATCCTAGTTAAGGTTGCATTTGAATTCCTAGCCAAATTTTAAAAACAAAAACAAGTTTTTGAAAACTACTTTTTTTTGTTTCCAAAATTGGACTTGGTTTTTGAAAACAAGGTAGAAGATTGATACTAAACCCAAGAAACTTATAGGTGGAAGTATGTGTGTATAAGCTTAATTTTCAAAAACCAAATGGTTATCAAACGGGGCTTAAGCTCCTCTATAGTTTTCTCTTACTCTTCCTTTGTTTTCTTGATCACTTCGAATTGATCAAGAAAACGAAGGAAGAGTACAAGATGATTGCAAAGGAGCTTAGATGTAAGAATTCAAAATTGGAATTTGCAATTGAGAAGCTTCACTACAGCAAATCAGAATTAGAACGTGCAATAGAACTGGTAATGAAAATCGAGCAGGAACTAAGTGCAAAAATTCAAAATTGGTTGGGAAGAGAGGGGCGAAAAATTACAAAATCGAGAAGCTCGAGCCTGGATTGACAAGTCATGTTATCCAGTCTAAGAAACTCTCCAGAAACAATCACGGAACGAAGTCGTCTTCGGGGCCATAGTTTAGGGTACTAAATATATAAATCAATAGGTTGTAGTAGTCAATATATGTATACGCAAGTAATCTGATTTGGGATCGATGTAGTTTTGAGAACTGACCTCAATTATTAGTACATGAATAAAATTTGGTTATTTCAATCGGATAATATGTGAAGAACAAATGTCAGTGTGGACGTGTGTTCCCTTAATAATAAAACTTGGTATAAAAGAATCCTCCAAATTTATGCAATCCAATTCTCGCTCGCGCTTCCAATTCTCGCTTTTGCTTCCTATTCGAGGGTTCTCGATTCCATTCCTCGCTCTCGTTGATGGATTGTGGGTTCATGGTTCATGCTCTCGCTGTTTTCGCTTTCGGTGAGGAAGTCTCGGTTCGCGCTCACGATTCTTGCATCAAAATTCCCTCCAAAATAAGTTGTCACGACGCGATGATTGTATGTCAGGTACGCCTGTCGTAAACTTACGAAGCTTCTAAGCGCAACAATTTTCGGCTAGTCAATGTCAAACATCAAATCCATTTAAAATTACTTTGAATGGAAGCCATCTAAGATAAGCTTAAAGGTACGCTTTAGCAACAAGATGTGGAACAATTTCATTCTTTCTATGGTGTTTTGTGTGAACGATTCTTCAGAGCTTGGACACAGTTCTACGAGTTTTCAACAACCCAACCCTCGAAGGTGGGAAGCAGCTGGGACGTATACGAACTAGGTACATAGGCATGCATGTAATCGTTTGTTGCATTCGAATAATGGGTATGAATCGTTTGTGGAGTGGGTTTCCAACATTGTTTCTACGTGGTTTGGTTGGAGGCCGAATTTGATAATTTCTCTCTCTCTTGGTTTTTTTAGATTTCCCATTTAGCTTATTTGTTTTATTCGTACTTTTGTTTGAAGGATGGAGATGAAGAAATGCTTACTTGTTAGATATGGTGGTTCATGGGATGAGGTATAGGGTTGTTACGTCGGAGGTGAATTGGCGGGTATTCATTAACCTAAACATCGCTTACGCATGCTCATAAAACTCAGGTTAGCCTAACTCAAGTACTAGCTTGATACCCAGGTAGGAGGTGTTCCATAAACTGTCAACTTAAATACCTCCAGCCTTAGACAACATCTTACCGGGTGAGTTCTCTTATAACCTTAGCTTTACAAGATATAGACCTATTCTATGCGAATTGTTCGAGTTTGAGGTTCGTTAACCCTAAGTGAGCATGCATTAATATTTGTTATAGATTTTAACGTCTATCTCGGTTTCATAATGATTATAACATAGACAACCTATAACATTCATCTATGCTAAGGAGGTTTCATGTTGCATGCTTGTTCGTTTTTGTTTATTAATATAACACTTATACTAATCGAGCTAAACGAAAAATTAAAACATTCAACATGCATCTAATCATGAAACCCTAACATGCATTCAATTCATTATAACCTTTATAATATTTTATTAATGCATGCTACATTCTTTCTTATGGTGGGATTTTAAATCTATATGACATACGATATGCATACTTGATAGCACCAAATAAGTGCTAATTATTTCCGTAAATCTTGCTTATCCTAATCCTATTATTTGTGAAAATTGACTAACTCTCAGTCTTATTGATGTATAGGTCATTTTGGTGTTTTCGGGATCAAGAAGCGAAAGTCAACAGGAACAAAAATTCATCCATTTTCCTAAGAGCTAGCATCGAGACACTGCAAATATAGCGTCTCGACACTACGGAAACTAGAGGCGCGATCAAACACCATCAGCGTCGAGACGCTGTTCCTAGCATCTCGACGCTATCGCGAGGTTTTTTATGCTCGTTTTCCCTCCGATTTTCGTCGCAACAGCCTAGTTCTCTTTGAATTCTTTCAATTTTCAATGTATTAGCATTAGATTACATTGGTTTTTAGACATAGGAATGGCTAATCGAGCCCGACACTTGGTTGGAGCGTTGCAATGTTCGGCTAAGTGTAGATCGTTGTAGTTGGGGACTCCGAATGTAAGTTTGGCATTTCTTTGAGACCTTGTATCTAAGATTTCAGTGAATTATTGTGAGTTGTGTTCTTAATTCTAGTTTATATTACAATTGGCTTGAATCCTTGGATTGACAACCTATTGTGTTTGAATCAATTGCTTTGCTAGAATTGTTAGCGAATAAATCTATTGTTAATCTTGATTAAAAGGCGTTTTATCCCAATTGGTCAAAATTGCATGATAGATTTAGGAGTTGAGGCGTAGAATCGTATGAATTTAGGCTTTTCCTAGTTTATGCATTCTATCTAACAATCCATCGTTCTTAATGCGATTAAACTCACTGACCACTGGTACAGAGCTTATTCCCACTTTTTCAACTCGAGTATCTGACACACTGGCTAAAAAGCACCACACTTCTCGATCCACGAGCCTCCTTGCCTTTATCGCAGATACCACCTTAGGAACAGTCTCTGATCTGATCCCTTTGAACTTGAAGCTCGCTCCTTCTAGACGCTTGAATAATACTTCCTTCTGATGGCAATCAATGATGGCATGATTCTCAGCTAACCAGTCCATGCCCAGGATAACATCAAAATCTCTCATCGTTAGCACGATTAGTGTCACATCTAACAGACGACCTGACACTAATACCTGACCGGTTTTAACCTTCTCTCTAGCTAACAACTCTACTCCAGCCGGGGTAGAAACTGATAAGTTAAAACCTAATGGCTCTAACTCTATCCGGGCATGCTTAACAAACACATCAGATATAAATGAATGCATAGAGCCTGAATAAAAAAGAACGTGTGCATAATGCCCAAGAACCAATAATGTACCTGTCATCACTGCATTCGAATCACCAGCTTTCTTGTTGGTAGAGGCATGGGCTGAACCTTTCTAGGTGCTGGTGCTGGCCTGATTTGAACCGAAAGGTCGCCTAGGATCTGAGTTTTTCCCTCAGGGGCACTCCGCGGCCATGTGCCCACCCTTTCCACATCTGAAGCATACTCCCAAGCCCGCCAAGCATTGACCTTCATGACGATGATCACACTTAGGACACAAGGGCTTTTCCTTGCCATCATTTCTTTGATGCGGGGACCGTCGATTCTGGGAGTTCTGTTGCGGCTTGGAGAAACTGCGATTAAACTTCCTCTTCTGACCTGTGCTGGATTCTGGCTTCTTGGCCACCAGGGTTGCACTCGCAGCCGACATACCCATAAACGTGGCTGCTCGAAGGGCTGCCGCATAATCAGCTGGGTCAAGTGCCCCTACCACTCTCTGCACATCGTCCCTGAGGCCCGAGATGTGAAGGAAATAAAAGTCCCCACGCAGCGGAAGCGCATCGATTGGACCTTACGCCGTATATTAATTAACATTAAAATACCGTTACGATAACTCAAACAAAACTTTAAACAACCTTTAAAGCCGCTGTAAAATTGGTTTAAACATGCTAAAATAAATCTAAATTTATTTTTAATACTTTTCTAAAGAAAAGAGGAAGAACCGTTTCAAACCTTCGTTGAAGACTTGACCGTTCTTCGCCAACGACGCTCCACGAACGAAAACGCAGCAGCCGCCTTTGTTTTTCTTCGCTGGAAATTTCTTTTTTGATTGACACAATCACCACAGAGGTTACACCGGTATGTCTCTAAGTCTAGGAGGCAAAAGACTTGTGGGAGTCTTTCTCGAAGAGGGAGGCTAGAGAGAATTCTAGGTCTTGTCTTTGAGAGTCTAAGAGCAAGAGCAAGAGTGTCAAGTCATGACCAATTAGGTCTAGTGTTCTATTTATAGAAGAGAGGTCATGAATAAAATATTCAATTAAATCAACCTTTTCCAAAATTGATTCAATCTTATTCCTTAATTAATCAATCATGATCAATCAATTCCCTAATTGATTAATCTTTTCCATAAATGACTAATTACTTCCATAAGTGATTAGATCATTCCCATAAATGATTAATCACTTCCTTAAGTGATTAATTATTTACATAATTGATTAATTCATGGTTAATGAATTCTTTAATTAATTAACCACCAATTAAATATCACATATTTAATTTCCGGCCTTGAATTAATTAATTTTGCCCAAACACATTTTAGGACTTAAATTAATTAATTCATTATTTGAACTCTTTCAATCTTCCATAAATCTATATTTGAACTTCTTCAAATATTTAATTTCTCTCATAATAATATATCAATATATATTATATTTGTTTCCCTTAGTAAATTGAACATTTTCAATTTACATTTATTACTTAGTTGCCTCAAATTACTTTATGAGCTACCAGTGGGACCTAATGGACCTGCAGATCAGAAGCTCCAACGATGTGAGATTAATTGGTCAAACTCATTAACCACATTAATCAATATTCGTTAACTGTGTGTTCATTCCACTATAGACTCACAGTTGCACTCTTCTCACTGCAGACATATTTTCTGTGTCCACGGATATAGACCAATATCGACTAGTTAGTCCTTCACGAGTGTCCGTAACACCAACTGGGTCAAATTACCGTTTTACCCCTGGGTTACTTCTATTTCCTTAAGTACCAATTCTCCTCTAATGAACAACCTGTTTGTGGTCCAACCATCAAACAGAAAACCCTCTCGTGCCATTGAGAGGGCAGGGCCCTTTGTTCAAGACTCGGAGTAACCACTTAAGGGAACACTCATCTGCTTCCCTAAAGTCGAAAAGGAGTGAATTCCATCTTGTACAATTATGTTCCCAGCTCCCCATTCGGTCTTGTCCCCAAAGTGGTAGGCTTATTGAGTCGGCGTATTGGCCACTCTCACCCATACAAATCAAAGGACAATCTCTCATGAGCAGGAGTCCATAATCAACTCAGGATTAAGACTAAGTTGTCTAGGTCGTCCTAGTGAAATAGAAAACCAACTAGTTAACGGTGTTATAACCGGTGGTTACTATTTCGCGGTCCGGTCTTATGCAAACTCATTGCATAGGATACCCCCACTCGCATGTCTCCTACACGAACGCGTTGGATCGCAGCGTTTGTATCAAATACAAAGTGAGCCGTATCCATAGTGTCACCAGGATAAGGCACCCAGTCTTATCCCTATACTATAGACCCTTTAGGCTGTTTCTTGAACAATGATCCCATATGTCGCTACATATAGTTCAAGACTCATATTACAGCCTTGGATGTCTAGTTTATTGGATTAGGGTTATTATTAGGCAAAGACAAATATAAAATAACTAATAACAATTAATGGAAAAATATATCAATATTATTTCATTAATATCCGGTCAACAGTTACATTCACTATCTACGAGTTTTAGGGCATAAAACCCAACAAACTCCCACTTGAACTAAAACACTAGTTAGTGGGATGTAAATGCAATAATCTAAAGCTGGAAATGTCATGTATATAATACAATGAACTAGGGCATCCTTATACCCATTATACATTTCTCCCACTTGCCCTAGATTAGATGGCATACATATCTCGTAGACCTAGACCCTCTAGATGACCCTCAAACACTTTAGCCGTGAGAGCCTTCGTAAATGGATCAGCGATGTTGTGCTCTGAGGCGATCTTAGTGACGATCACATCTCCTCTTTGCACAATCTCCCGTATCAGGTGATACTTCCTCTCGATGTGTTTACCCCGTTTGTGGCTTCGAGGTTCTTTTGAGTTGGCTACAGCCCCACTGTTGTCACAGTATAGTGTTATGGGCACGTTCATATTCGGAACCACTTCCAAATCAGTCAAGAACTTTCTGAGCCATACTGCCTCCTTAGCTGCTTCGCAAGCTGCTACATACTCAGCCTCCATGGTTGAGTCTGCTATGCATCCTTGTTTGATGCTTCTCCACACTACTGCTCCTCCATTGAGGGTGAATACTGACCCTGATGTGGATTTCCTTGAATCCTTATCAGCTTGAAAGTCAGAGTCAGTGTATCCAGTAAGAATCAAATCCTTAGCTCCATACACAAGCATGTAGTCCCTTGTTCTCCGAAGATACTTGAGGATATTCTTAACCGCTCCCCAGTGGTCCAACCCTGGATTAGACTGATACCTACTGACTACTCCCACTGCATAGCATATGTCAGGCCTAGTGCAGAGCATGGCATACATTAAGCTGCCCACAGCTGAGGCGTAGGGAATGTGTCTCATGTTCTCAACTTCTTGAGGTGTCTTAGGAGATTGTTCCTTAGACAGGTGTACCCCATGTCTGAAGGGTAGTAGTCCCTTCTTGGAGTTTTGCATTGAATATCGAGACAACATCTTGTCAATATACGTTGCTTGAGACAGAGCTAGCGTTTTGTTCTTACGATCCCTAATGATTTGGATTCCCAGAACATATTGAGCCTCTCCCAGATCTTTCATTTGGAATTGGGCTGCTAGCCATTTGTTAATGTCAGTGAGGTATCCTACATCATTCCCAATGAGTAGGATATCGTCTACATAAAGTATTAGAAAAGCTACTTTCCTTTTGTTGACTTTCTTGTATACACAAGGCTCATCAACGTTTTGGTCAAAGCCAAAAGATTTGATTGCAGTATCAAATCTAATGTTCCATGATCTGGACGCTTGCTTCAATCCATAAATGGATCGATTGAGCTTACAAACCTTTTGTTCCTGACCTTGGGCTATGAACCCTTCGGGTTGAGACATGAAGATATTCTCTTCAAGATTACCATTCAGAAAGGCAGTCTTGACGTCCATTTGCCATATTTCATAGTCATAATATGTGGCTATGGATAAGAGAATTCTTATGGACTTTAACATGGCTACAGGAGAAAAGGTTTCCTCATAGTCAACCCCTTCCTTTTGGGTATAACCCTTTGCCACTAGTCTAGCTTTTAAGGTCTGTACCTTTCCAGCTGCATCTCTTTTTCTCTTATAGATCCATTTGCACCCTATGGGTTTTACCCCATTTGGTAGATCTGTAAGTTCCCATACAGAATTGGAGTACATAGACTCCATTTCCAGGTTCATGGCTTTGACCCATTCATCCTTATCTTCGTCATTCATTGCCTGTCGATAGGACAATGGATCCTCAATGCCATCATTAGGTATGACAACCTGAGTTTCAGTTAAACCCAAGTAGCGGTCAGGTTGTAATACAACCCTCCCACTGCGTCGAGGCATTCCCAACGTTTGAGATGGACGGGATGGATCTGAAGAACTAGTTCCTTCATCAACCCTTGTTGAAGGTCCAACTTCATCAACAACTCTTGATGATTCTTCAGTAGCTTCTCCTAATATTATTTTGCTTCGTGGTTTATGATCTCTCATGTGGTCTTCCTCTAAGAAAGTGGCGTTTGTTGATACAATCACCTTATTTTCTTGTGGGTCGTAGAAATAACCACCTCTCGTTTCTTTAGGGTAACCAACAAATTGGCACAGTTTTGAACGAGGTTCCAGTTTCTTAGGATTTGTCACAAGCACGTGTGCTGGACAACCCCAGATGCGAAAGTGATGCAAACTAGGTTTACGTCCCTTCCATAATTCGAAAGGTGTTTCAGAAACACTTTTCGAGGGAACATTGTTCAAGATGTATACTGCAGTCTCTGTTGCATACCCCCAAAACGAGCTAGGCAATTGAGCATAGCTCATCATTGATCGAACCATGTCTAACAAGGTTCTATTTCTCCTTTCTAACACACCATTCTGCTGAGGTGTACCAGGGGCTGAGAGTTGAGATTGGATTCCATGTTCTATCATATAATCCTGGAATCTTTGATCCATATACTCCCCTCCTCGATCAGATCGAAGTACTTTAATAGATTTACCTAATAGGTTTTCAACTTCAGCCTTAAACTCCTTAAACTTTTCAAGGGCTTCACACTTATGTCCCATTAGGTACAAGTAACCATATCTAGAATAATCATCTATAAATGAGATGAAATATTCGTACCCTCCTCGAGCTTTTACATTCATTGGACCACATAGATCCGAATGTATTAACTCTAAGGGTTCTTTGGCTCTGTAACCTTTTCCAGTAAAGGGTCTCTTGGTCATTTTTCCCTCGAGACAAGATTCACAAGGTGGTAGTGAATCATTTTCTAACTTGCTTAGAAGTCCATTCTTTACCAAACGACCGATCCTATCGATGTTTATATGACCAAGTCTGAGATGCCAAAGATGAGTATTGTTACTTGATGGAGAAATCTTTTGCCTTTTACTTTGAGTTTCAGCAGTTTTAAATAATTCGTGATTTAAAAGTGCTTTGTTTTCGGTTGGTCTTAAAACATACAAGTTATTTTCCAATTTGGCTGAACAAATAAGTACACCATTTTTATAAATGAACGCTTCATTCATATCAAAAGTAACTGTATACGATTGTTCAATCAAACATGAAATAGAAATTAAGTTCCTCTTAATCTTGGGAACGATTAACAAACTTTCTAAAAGTAAGAATCTATTTCTAAAAAATAACTTCGCAGCTTCCACTGCTTTAGCTGAAATGACTTCTCCAGTTCCGACCCTGAGTGTCATTTCCCCATCGTTTAACTGCCGAAATGAACTATTTTCCTGAAAAGAAGAGCAAACATGATTAGTTGCTCCTGAATCAAGTATCCAGGTTAACTCATCATGTTCTACCAGGCATGTTTCTAAAACAAGTAAATCAAATTTACCTTCCTTTTCCTTCTTTTTCTCAGCAAGGTACTTTGGGCAGTTTCTCTTCCAATGTCCATCTACATTGCAGTGGAAACACTTGCCCTTGTCTGCCATAGCTTTGGCTTTTCCCTTGCTTTTAGCAGCAGTACTGGGAGCTTTCCCCTTGTTTCCTTTCTTCTTCTTAGTTTTCTTTGAAGAAGTGGCTACAGATTTAGTTCCAGAGGATGAACCCTTCTCGAACTTTCTTTTAGAGTGAACAACGTTTGCCTCTCCTTCTATCTGTCCCTTGTTCTTAAGAAGAGACTGATAGAGCTATAGCTCATTCAGGAGGCTAGTCAGGTTGAATGTTATTTTATTCATCATTGCATTGCTTCGAAACTGTAGAAAACTCTTCGGAAGAGATTCTAAGATGAATGCAACCTGACTACGCTCATCTATGACCGCCCCGTTTGCCTCTGCCACGTTGAATTGGACCATCATATCCAGGACATGCTCCCGAACAGACGTGCCCTCTTTCATGCGACAGCTATAAACGTATTTGAGAGCGTCATGGTGGAGTTGGTAGGACGGTTGTCCAAACATCTCCTGGAGAGAGTTCATAATCTCCCTCGCTGTTACCATGCCCTCATGCCTTTTAGCCAAAACTTCAGATAAGCTGGCTAAGATATAGACGCGAGTCTTATCATTGGCCTTTGTCCAGCGGTCATAAGCATCCTTAACTGCCTGGGATGCATTACGAGCAGGGGCTGGAGGACAATCCTCCGTTAAGACGAACCGCAGATCATCGACAACAAGAATCGTATTCAGGTTCGACTTCCACGTAGCATAATTTTCGCCGGTTAATTTCTCATTTTTAAGCAGAGAGACAATTGAGGAAGAGATTGCTGAAATTTAAACAAACAATGACCGTATTAGTTATCTTTGCCTTAACCCATCATACAAGCAAACAATTGCACACAATCCAATCAATTTAGCAAAACAGACAATCACAGAACCCTAAAACTATCGATTTAGTTTTGCAACGACGTTTCAGAGGTTTAGAATATCAGCCACCGAAGGGTGATCAGGCACTCCTCCTTTTAAATGAGACACTTCTCAGCTAATTCTAATTCCAGAATAACTCATATTCCTATAGACATTAGCCACCGTTGTTCGGTCAAGGATTTGTTAACACTTTTAACTCATCCTTGTAAGTGTAACCCTCCCACTTTCAGATCTCAGAGGCACGCACCAACAGGCTACCGAAGGGAAAGACAACTGTTGGTGATTAGCCTAAGATCTCCTATCCTTTTCAGGAGTTCACGATGTTCCGAATCCTATGACCAGGCCCTCCGAAGGGATGGTTGCGCCAGGACAACCTGCAGGCGGATCATAGGACTCTCACGGTGTGAACTATGGGCGGAGACCGAGGGATACGTTGACACGTGTCCCGCTCCCACTTACTCTAGACATTTTTCCCATTCACCTTGATATTGATCCATGCAAACACTTTCCGAAGGGAGGCCGCTCCTAAGGCGACTCGAAGCCGAGCATGAGTCTCACGTTGTGAATATAGGGACGTAGGAGCAAAACTTGATTTAAATCTCGTTTTGTAATTTTCCTCCCACTGAAAATGTCCTAAGGTTAATATAGGGTTGTTTAACTTAGATAGTATTCGGCTAAGTCAATCTATCTAAGTCTGATCCTATTATAACAATTATGGAAATGATTCAACTGCAATCTTTTGGGTGAATTAAACTTCTTTTAATAAACCCAACATTGCAAGTCAACATTACTATGGTTAATTCAACTCAATGTTCGGGTCAGTTCCCAGGTAGGAGGTGTTCCGTAAACCGTCAACTTAAATACCCCCAGCCTTAGACAGAACATTACCGGTGGAGTTCCCTTATAATCATAGCAATGTTTTTCCTACTTAGTCAATTAAAACTATTTTTAATCCTAAGTAAGAAAAGATTCTAATCCTATTAGAAATCGATCTAGGTCTAATTAATTTTAAACAATTTAAAATTAATCCAATTTATCCTATGATCTTATGTTTGCATGCAAATCTTGATTATAGATTGACGGTTTCTAATCATTAATATTAAAGAACTATTTCAAATTTTAATGATTAATCCTATAATCAAGAATCTAGGGTTTAATTCATTCAACAATCTCATTCAAATAAAAAAAAATTAAACCACATCAATTGCATGAATAATATAACAATTATATCATTAACTATGGATGTTTCATTCTTCATGCAATTTTGATTTTCTTTTATTATAACAATTATAAGCCTATCAAGAAAATCAATCAAGCATGCTTCATTCATCACATTAAACATAACTATTTATATTTAATTTAAGTAATGACATGCTTCATGCTTTCCAATTTTTTCATATAATTAATATACACTTATATTAAAAAATATGAAAATAAATCCATGCATTTAAACATATAACATTTTATAATATATGAAACTGCATGAGCATGTTTATAACCTAAGGTGGGATTAAATATTCTATATGACATCCATAAAGCATATAAATAGCAATTGAACCGGTTAATTTTGGCCCCTAGGATAAAATAAAGCATTAAATTACATTAATTTAGCTAAATTCTATCCTAAAAAATCCATGTACAGCTCCGGAATTGGTCCAGACAGCACGAACCGCCCCGAACCACCTCGAACCGGCCTCCAAAATCACGAACCATGCCAAAAATTGGCTGAACCAGACCAAATAGGTCCCAGCCCAGCCTAACCGGTCCGAACCGGACTGGCCACGCCTTGAACCGCGCCTGTTGAAACCGTAATGCGCGCCTCCATCGTGACAGCGTCGAGACGCTGTGTTGATAGCGTCCCGACGCTGTGCGTTTTCCATATCTGGCGCCTGCGGTATCGAGACAGCGTCGAGACGCTGTTGAGGTAGCGTCCCGACGCTGTTGCGTCTGGAGGCAGAATCTGGGCGGCAGCAGCATCGATTCTCCGATTTTGGCCTCGATTTCAGTGGCGATTGCTTCGATTTTCATCTCATAAAAACCTATTCTAGACCCGGACTTACATAGGACTCGATTTTACATAAAATACCCGAAACACCGGGCCTTACATGATCAAAATCACATAAAAAATAAAATCTATGGCCATAAAATTAACCTAAACAATTCAACGCAAACCGAACATACATTATGCATAAATCCCACCTATTAGAGCCTATCGCAACTTTTAATATTAATTAATAGGGACAGCGATGGCTCTGATGCCGATTGAAGGGAATAAAAGTCCCCACGCAGCGGAAGCGCATCGATTGGACCTTACGCCGTATATTAATTAACATTAAAATACCGTTACGATAACTCAAACAAAACTTTAAACAACCTTTAAAGCCGCTGTAAAATTGGTTTAAACATGCTAAAATAAATCTAAATTTATTTTTAATACTTTTCTAAAGAAAAGAGGAAGAACCGTTTCAAACCTTCGTTGAAGACTTGACCGTTCTTCGCCAACGACGCTCCACGAACGAAAACGCAGCAGCCGCCTTTGTTTTTCTTCGCTGGAAATTTCTTCTTTGATTGACACAATCACCACAGAGGTTACACCGGTATGTCTCTAAGTCTAGGAGGCAAAAGACTTGTGGGAGTCTTTCTCGAAGAGGGAGGCTAGAGAGAATTCTAGGTCTTGTCTTTGAGAGTCTAAGAGCAAGAGCAAGAGTGTCAAGTCATGACCAATTAGGTCTAGTGTTCTATTTATAGAAGAGAGGTCATGAATAAAATATTCAATTAAATCAACCTTTTCCAAAATTGATTCAATCTTATTCCTTAATTAATCAATCATGATCAATCAATTCCCTAATTGATTAATCTTTTCCATAAATGACTAATTACTTCCATAAGTGATTAGATCATTCCCATAAATGATTAATCACTTCCTTAAGTGATTAATTATTTACATAATTGATTAATTCATGGTTAATGAATTCTTTAATTAATTAACCACCAATTAAATATCACATATTTAATTTCCGGCCTTGAATTAATTAATTTTGCCCAAACACATTTTAGGACTTAAATTAATTAATTCATTATTTGAACTCTTTCAATCTTCCATAAATCTATATTTGAACTTCTTCAAATATTTAATTTCTCTCATAATAATATATCAATATATATTATATTTGTTTCCCTTAGTAAATTGAACATTTTCAATTTACATTTATTACTTAGTTGCCTCAAATTACTTTATGAGCTACCAGTGGGACCTAATGGACCTGCAGATCAGAAGCTCCAACGATGTGAGATTAATTGGTCAAACTCATTAACCACATTAATCAATATTCGTTAACTGTGTGTTCATTCCACTATAGACTCACAGTTGCACTCTTCTCACTGTAGACATATTTTCTGTGTCCACGGATATAGACCAATATCGACTAGTTAGTCCTTCACGAGTGTCCGTAACACCAGCTGGGTCAAATTACCGTTTTACCCCTGGGTTACTTCTATTTCCTTAAGTACCAATTCTCCTCTAATGAACAACCTGTTTGTGGTCCAACCATCAAACAGAAAACCCTCTCGTGCCATTGAGAGGGTAGGGCCCTTTGTTCAAGACTCGGAGTAACCACTTAAGGGAACACTCATCTGCTTCCCTAAAGTCGGGAAGGAGTGAATTCCATCTTGTACAATTATGTTCCCAGCTCCCCATTCGGTCTTGTCCCCAAAGTGGTAGGCTTATTGAGTCGGCGTATTGGCCACTCTCACCCATACAAATCAAAGGACAATCTCTCATGAGCAGGAGTCCATAATCAACTCATGATTAAGACTAAGTTGTCTAGGTCGTCCTAGTGAAATAGAAAACCAACTAGTTAACGGTGTTATAACCGGTGGTTACTATTTCGCGGTCCGGTCTTATGCAAACTCATTGCATAGGATACCCCCACTCGCATGTCTCCTACACGAACGCGTTGGATCGCAGCGTTTGTATCAAATACAAAGTGAGCCGTATCCATAGTGTCACCAGGATAAGGCACCCAGTCTTATCCCTATACTATAGACCCTTTAGGCTGTTTCTTGAACAATGATCCCATATGTCGCTACATATAGTTCAAGACTCATATTACAGCCTTGGATGTCTAGTTTATTGGATTAGGGTTATTATTAGGCAAAGACAAATATAAAATAACTAATAACAATTAATGGAAAAATATATCAATATTATTTCATTAATATCCGGTCAACAGTTACATTCACTATCTACGAGTTTTAGGGCATAAAACCCAACAAGATGAACCTCTTCGTCTTCTTTGTTTCAGTATCTACCATTTCTGGGGCGAAACGGGACAAGCGCGTGAACTCCAGCTCGTATTCCTCCACGGACTTGTTACCTTGCTTTAAAGCCAGGAACTCTGCCTCCTTTCAATACTGGATGATCGCGGAGTAATACTTTTGGAAGAAAGCCTCCTTGAACTGGAACCACGTGACGGGACCTGCGGTGGTATTGATAGATCTCTCTGCTGACTGCCACCAAATCAGCGCGTCCTCCCTCATCATGAACACGACACATGGGACTTACTGAGCCTCGGGGCATCCCATGTAACAGAAGATTTCCTCCATCTTGGCTATCCAAGCCTCCGCGGCAGTAGGGTCCACCATCTTCCCATTGAACGACAGCGGGTCATATCTTTTGAAGTCCTTCAGATACTTGGAGCTTTCAGTCGACCCTGCTCGATCCTGGTTCTGATTCACCTGAGCTGTCTGATTGGCAGTAATGTTGCTCATGAGAGCTTGAAGGGCTTCTAGCGTCAGGGTGTCTGTGCCGGTGCTGGGGGTGCAGGCATCTGAATTTCAGGTTCATTGTTAGCCTGGTGACCCACTGGAGGAACCACTTGCTTTAGAGGTACCTGACCCACCCCTACCACGTCCACGACCCCGTCCTCGACCTCGAATACGTGGAGGCATAGTCTAGCATTCAAAAGACAATAAAACAGGTCAGGCTAAATCCTCCTTTTCACGAATAGCTGGAACCAACTCACGCTAACCCAGATAACAAAATTATATAAATTCAGTCTCAAGTGTAATATAGATCATCATTCATAACACTCTTTCCTACTTGGTACTGGCATACCTGACGATGACGAGGCGTGCTTACTTATACTTGGCTATGGGAAATCTGATGCTTACGACGTAAGCGAGTCTACAGAACCTAGAAACTGGGCTCTGATACCAATTGTAACGACCCGACTAAAGAGGGAATAAAAACATACAAAGGGTCGCTACTACATGCATGAGTACGGAAAACTTTGTAAACTTTAAAGCGGAAAATAACAATGTTTTAATTTAATTCAAATAAGGCCCAAAACATGAATAAGTTCCTCAAATAAATAACGATATAAAAATATCTGAATAAATGCCAAAGGTAGAACAATCGTTTCAAAATGAAGGTTCAACATAAAGCAAATCCTAGGATGAAAGAAACTGAATTCCTAAGGAAAAAATGACATAGTTTGCAGCTGCAATCCCATAGCCAGTCAAGCCACAACCCTCGCCAATCGCCAACGCCCTCAAGTACCACCTAAAAAAGGAAAGACATGTAGCATGGGTGAGTATATAAGAATATACTCAGTAAGTAGCCCACTTAAGAGCAGAAACTGAAAACATGAGATCTAGTAACTTGAAACTGAGTTTCTGAATTTCTGGGTCTTAGCGACATAGGAACCTAACTGGAATAAGCATTTGGGTTTCCAACCCTAGGGCCACAACTGATCACATAAACATGCTCTGTCTAGGATGTTAACCTATCCCCAACCTGTGCCAACTAGAGTGTTGTGTGGGTCAGTCGGTTAAGGCAAGTAAATTAGAGACTAGCTGGCCACCTCTAGCAGAACTACACCTATCCCAACACAACACCCCTAAATGTAAAGATAAAAATACAGTGGAGCAACTGACGCATGTAAACATGTCTGGTGCCAACTGGCGCACGAACAACGTGCCTGATCATAAGCTCAACACCGTCCTGAACTGAGAGAGCGCACGCTAGCGTGTCTGAAATTGAGCTCTAACAGTTAACTAATAGAACACACGTAAACGTGCCTGACAACTAAGTTCTATCAGTCCTGAGATGGGGAAGGAACACACTCTAGTTATGTAAGACTTAAGGAATTTAATAAGTCTACCTGAGGCCCTAAAACGTAGTCGAGGTCCCTATTCTAAGCTTTTCCTCAAAGGTAATTATGATCCCTAAACCACTATGAGACTACCGAAAATTCGGCAGCATAAAGGCATACATATAGGAAACCCAAAATTTGTACACCTGGAAACATTAACGATGCACTTCTATAAACACAATTGAGTCAGAATCACAACCCAACTCCAATCACAACTCCAATGAACATTTAACCCATCCTCCATAACATGAACACAATCCATAACAAATCATGAATCAAACATTCCAAACATACTTACTTAATCCTACAAGCAAAGCAACACTTAAGTCATGTCCAAGTAAACAACACTTAAACCATATTCAAGTAAGCATACAACATACCAAGGAACATTTGACCAAAGCATGAAAACTTATCCAAAACTTCAATTCACTACTAATAAGCATACAATGATTCCAAAAGCAACAACTTCATGTCCAAAAGCTACTTACATAAAAGAAACTAAGCTTGTTGTCCAAGCCCTCAAATTTTGCTCCAACACGACAAATACAATCCCGAATGCCACGAAAACCTTGGAAACGATAGCCACAATCAATGGGTAAACGATTAAATACTACAACCAACCAAAACAAGCTTCACTCCAATTTACCCACTCCGGAAACTCACCTAAAAACATCGGGAAACTCAGAAAACGCCCCTGAACAGTTGCTGGTCGCGCCTAATGGTGCTGTCACCGGAGAAACTGCTAACTCGATCACACCCACGCTGCTACAACACGAAAAACAGAGAAGGGAGGGGCTGGGAGTGAGAGATCGACAAGGGAGAAGATGTTTTTGCACGAGAACAGAACCAATCGAAGAAAATAAAATGGGAGGACTCACCTGCTGGTCGAAGAGACGAAGGCCACCGCTGCAGACCTGCGAACACGCCGGAGGGGACGAAGCAAACCGCCGGAGGTCGAGCGTTGCACGGTCACGGCTGGGCGGTGGAGATGACAAAGAAGGGACTCGCAAAGAAGAAGAAAAAGAAGGGCTGACGGCGGCTGGGAGTTCACGGTGCAAGGAGAAGAAGAAGAAAATTGCAAGAGCTGTTGCTTGAGGCCGAAAAAAATCGAGAGGGGGAAAGGGGAATAGTGGCTACGACAAACAAAAATCAAAAAGGGGATTTAGGGCAAGCTTCAAACATTAGTTCATTTACCAAAAAGCCATTCAGTTATACCACATAACAAAACCCTTAACTTAGCCCAATTATACTCAAAAAATAAAAGAGAAACAAGGTTTACCTTAATTGCCGTCATTACATGGGTAATCAACAAGGGTACATGGATCTAGTGATTTGAAAACTACTTTTCAACATAAAACTCATTATCCACAAGCTTATCTAAAACCAATTTCTCACTACAAAATAACATTTCGTAAGCTCGAGCAATTTTTACATGAATCATAAGACATTCCAGAATTCTCAAATAATCGCATGATATCTCAAAATGTTCCAGAAACACATATTCCAGCTAAAACCATAAAACCAATGAAACTCAAAACATTTCTCTAGAATCATGCTTAACTATGGTTTTTTCGAATTTCATAATAATAGTACTATAACATAAAATAATTTATAAAACAAACCACTCTCACTGTACTATTGATGAGAGAAATTCGGGTCATAGGCCGTCCCGATCTCCGTTTGACCTGAAATAATAATTACCAAAGTATTAATGACTCTTAAATCTCCAAATTAGAACACTTCACTAGATTATACCAAGTTTTAGTTTCTCCTTAATACTTGGATTAACTACAATTTCCATAAGCTTAACCTCAAACTACCATGTAAGTAATACCATAATTCTAAAGCAAGGTTTCCAATAACTCCATTGTACCTATCTTTATAAAAAACTTCATTCTTCTCATAATTCCTTTTCATCTCCCTTTCAATGGAATATGACTAGTATTATTATTTTTTTTTTTTTTTTCCTTTTGTAAAGAACTTGCAACTCAACAACTTGCAAATAAACCTCTTTCAATTATTCTTAAAAAAAAAAAAATATGGATTTCACCAAGCTTCCCCTCTTTCAACTCAACAATTACCTTCACCTTAGTTTTCAAGCTAATCCATGGAGGTTCCAACTAAAGGAAGAAAAACCCACAAAAGAATCCACTAATTTAACTTCTAAAACTCCTGAGAAACTTAAATCAAAAGTTAGAGAACTTACCCAAAGTTTTGAGCTTCTTTAACTTGGTTTTCCTCTTCAAGAATAACTTAAAACGCCTTATCTTACTCCTGAAATTATCATTTCTCCAAGCTTCTCTCCTTTTTTTCCTTTTGTTTTTTCCCCTTTTGGTCCCTCTCTCTTGCATAGGTTTCTTTGCAGACCATTTTTCATTTTTTTTTTTTTTTTAATTTTCGGTTTGTGTGTGTCTGCAATGAAGCCACACTTGTCCTTCTTCTTTTTATAAAATAATTATTTCAAACCTAACCCAAAAGCTTCTAAATAAAGTTTTGTTTTTCTTCTTTTTTTTTTTTTAACACCTACTTGCCGGCTGTAGCCCAAACCATTTGCTGCTTCTTTTTTCTCTTAATAAGATAAATAATAAAAATGGATTGGACTTTACAATATGTGAGAAAAATTAATAAAATTTCTAAAAAGAGAATAAAATTAGCGATAAACATTATAAAAATGTTAGGAAAAAAACCAGAGAGGAGTAAAAATTAAAGATAAATGAAATTAGAGAGAGACAAAAACTTCAGAAAGGAAAAAGAAAACTACTTTTCCCAAAATTTTAAGACAAAATAAAGTGAAATAATATATATATATATATATATATATGAAATTATAGTCATTTTAATAACAAAACTACTCACAATTACTTGACAAAAATTATTCAAAAATACCTCTTAAGTGATTGGCCTAGAATCACTTCAAATGATTTTGGATGTCGCTGCTAAAATTACTTTCTCACTATTGTTAAATAATATTACGTGCATGTTTGAGTGATTTTGAGATAGTTAAAATCACTTTTGTCATATTTAAAATCACTCCAAAACATACCTTCAATAATTCAAAATCAATTTTGATGATATGAAAATCACGTTTAAAAGTGTAAAATCAAACATGGAATTGATTTTGAATAATTAAAGGTAAGCTTTGGGTTTATTTCAAATATGACAAAAGTGATTTTAACCATTTTAAAATCACTCCCATTAAAAAGAAGTGATTTTAGACGTATAAAAGTGATTTTGACAATTCCATAACCCTAGAGACATACCTGAATCAAAAGGTTAGATGTTCGAGTCTCCCACTCCACGTATTATCAATAAAAAAAAAATAAAAAAATAAAAACTAACATGCGGTTAATTTTGTAGAGGTGGGGAAGTTCAAATTTGGGACCGGTAATAAAGAACCTGTCACTCTCACTTTTCAAGAGGACACGTTTAAATCCTTTACTTTTTGCTGGTTTCTTGTAATTTTCAACAAATCTAAGGGTAGAATCATAAAAGGCATTTTCATGTAAAACACTTCTTATTTCCACGTCTCAAAGGGTCTTTTCTATAAATCCCACTTCAAGTTACCACTTTCTTCACCAAACCCACACAACCATTACTATTGGTTTGCAATGAAATCTCTCTCAACTCCTCTCTTCTTCATTCTCCTCTTTTCGGCAATGGCGGCCACCATTGCCAATGCCACTACTGCCTCCGTCCCGACCTCCGCTCCCGCTCCTTCCCCTCCACTGTACGGTGGATATAAGCCGATCAAGGATGTGAAAGATCTGCACATTCAAGAAATTGGAAAGTTCGCGGTGGAGGAGTACAAGAAGCAACACCCGACGAAATCAATATTCGAGTTCAAGGAGGTGGTGAGCGGGGAGAGCGCGGTGGTCGCAGGAATTAAGTACCGGCTCATAATTCTTGTGAGGAGTGGCGGTCTGCTTCTGAAATATGAAGGCATTGTGTGGGAGAAGGCATGGGAACACTTTAGAAAACTTGAATCTTTCAAACTCCATCCACATTGAAGAGGGACAAACCCACATGCCCCTAATCAATCTATTACTACTCTCCTTTACTTATCACCAAAAATAATAGCTTCCATGGCCCACTTTCCACATAGTGCTTCTTTTTTATATCTGTTTGTTGTCCTTTCTCTCTCTTTCTGATCTCCAACCATGTCTCTTTGTGTTGTCTTTATTCCCTATTGGGCACTCATGTCACGATTTTATGAATAAAAAATAGTATTAATATGATCTCTGTGGAATAATGTTTAGCAATTATTACTTCAAATTTCAAAAAAAGTATTACAATTTTAACATTTTAAAAGGAAAAAAGATTATGTGTTCGTTCTATATGAATGGTGAAATAGAGAGGTATTTGCCAGAATGGCCAAAAGTAGGCGACGTTTTTGAAACATATAAAAAAAAAAAAAAAGAAAGACTGAAATACGGTCACATGTGACTTTTACCTAGCTTCAGTTTTTGCCTTATTGCAAGATGTAAATCAACCTCTCCTAAATTCAGGTACGGTCTATGTGGACTCCAACCAACTGAATCTTTACAAAAATCTAAAACTTACGCTTTTCACAAAATTAGGTGTAATGTATCCCAACAAACTAATTTTTTTCCGATTTCAGATTATAAAAATATTTTATATTTATCTGATAGGATTCAAATCTTTCGATAACTCGCTTTCTCCTCCAAGCACCAACCGAGTTTCGATTTGTATTCATTGGTGACACTTGAGACTATACTTCGGTTTCCAACTTTGACGTAGTGCTGCAAATTCTCACTCTCACATAACTTCTGATCCTGAAAGCTCTCAATGTAGGTACGAATCTTTTATCCAAGTGGTACGGAAGATGCAGGGGATCAACATGTAGTCAATAATTTCTTTTTTTTTTTACTGCTTTTGTGTTGCAAGGTTGATTTGTTGGTCTGAAACTGCAAAGACATTATATTTGACACTCACTCATTTTGTTGTTCTCATACTGCAAAGATACCAGCATTCTCGACGACCTTAATTAAGAAAAACCCAAGTTTAATTGTCTTACACATTACACATATACAACTCAGTCACCCACATATATATTATATTTGTTATTAATTCATATGATCTGTTTTAATACTTGAATTACAAAGTAATTTTACGTTTTGTTTTTTTGTTGAAGAATGTTTTTATTGTATTCTTTGTGTACAGATTTTGCTTGGAAAATGGATGATTTTTGCTTTACGTTCATGACTTTATATCTTAGGTATTTTAGTCAATTTTAGATTAATACGTTCTTATATATTTTTTTTTTAACTTAACCGTACTAGCCCAAGATTTTATTTTGTTTAGTTAGTTAACTTTAAAACAATACGTTTTTAGTTAAATTTCACCTTAAAATTAGGAAAATACTGTTTTTTTTCTATTAAAGGGTATTTTGGTCAATTTGAAGCAATTAGTAAATTTGCAATTCTATCCTTTTGTCATTTTCACAATGAAAAAGATTTTTGTTCTTTTTTTCCAAACGAGCCTTTTATTTTAGTTATTCCTGCCAACCCCAAATCTAAATGGATAGGCCAAAGCCAACAAAGCCAAGTCCAAATGATTGCACCCAAAATTCTTGAACCAAAACTTTGGATGTGAAAGTACATTACATCGTGTTTAAATGAAATGCATGAATTTTCGGTGAAAATCACATGAATCTCGGGCGGGATTCATGATTCATATAGAAGAATCCCAGCCGGGATTCATATATATGAAATTTGAAAAAGAAATCGAGGACGGAAGGGAAATAAAAAAAAAAATAAAACAAAATGCATTCATTAGGTCTCAAACCCAATTCCTCTCACACATTTACATTCCAACACCTTCCAACTAATGAACCAAAGTCTTTATTTTAGATTTCATGTAAAGCAAAATACAAATCTAACGAAGTACTATAATCTCAGCCCCATCCGCCTGCTTTTGCCAAATTTTTCGGTCCCCATTCCAACCAGGATCGAGACCAGAAAATTTTACAATGACCTATATATTTTTTCATTCCACGTGTATTCTGCTAATTTTCTCGATCGAATTGCTCATTTCCGATGCTAAATCCCAGTCGGGATTCATCACTACCAAACCATCACAAACCTAGAAAATTGTTGAAAATGATTTTTTTCGAAGAAACCAACATAGACTTGGCCGAAAACACAGAAAATGTACATTAATACATCAAATAGCCAAAATAATTGATGGGCAAGCATAAGATTTAAGTGAGTTTTTTTTTTATAAAAAAAAAAAAAACTAATTTCAAACCTAAACCCCTTGTAAACTTCGATTGATTGTATGTGGATTCAGAACTTGAAAGCTTGTGAATCGAGAATGAAAACGGGAAAGAAAGAAGAAGATCAAAAGTTTGCCTGTTTTTTTACCTTCACCTTTCATTAATAGAGGGGTATAATGGTTATTTTACATCCATGGTAGGCCAAAGAAACAAGAAATTTAAAAATGGATCTTCTTTCCAAACTAAAAATTTAAAAGTCCCAAAACTTCAAATTTCCCAAAACAAATCTACATTAGAGAATGCACAAAGCCCTCAAGGAGAATTTACACTTGAGAGAGAAAGAAAAGTTGAAAGTTGAGGACCTATATTGGAAACAAAAGTGAAAATTAAAGGACCTATTAGACACAAAATTGAAAGTTCGAAAATATATTTGACATTTTTTAAAATTTAGGGACCAAGTTGATACAACTCTCAAAGTTGAGAGACTAAACTTGCCATTAAAAAAAAAAGTTTTAAGGTTGGAAAAGAAAAGGCAGAGGAATGGAGAAGAAGTAGATGAAAGATAAATAAATGAATAAAATAACATAAATAAGGGGAGGAAAAATGGTAAAAGGGGTACGATGGGATTTTTTTTTTTTTTTTTTTTTTGAAAAACTGGGTACGATGGGATTAATGAGAGTTGTGCAAATTAAATGTGAAGCCCATTTAGTGATAGGAAGAATGGGAAAGAACGAACGAAACATTATTAATATTCTATTATTTTAACAGAAGGAAAAAGGCTAGGGATGTCCACCAGCGGCGTAAGGATGGGGATGACTTCCTCGTTCTCCATCCCCGTCTCCACTATCCATTTCAATTCTCATCTGCAAAATTTTCTGTTAAATTTTATGGGAATTCTCTATGCGGAAATCGTAAGGATCCGACGAGGGGAAGAATTTCCCATTTAGTTTTTTTTTTTTTTTTTTTCCTTTTTCTTTTTATTTCAATTGATGAATTTTTAAATTGCTAACTTTTCACGGGAGATATTCATTAATTTTCAATTAGATAGTTAATTATTCACATGAAATCTTCATTTCAATAGTTAATTTTTTTTAAAAAAAAAATCTATTTAAAGATAAAATTCATAAATCTCCTATGAGATAGTACAAAATAATATTTCATATCTAATTATCTAATTATCTATATATATAATTCAAATGTTTAAATCATATAATTCAAACATATCCAATTTGACATTTCAAAAAGAAAAAACATATCTAATTTTCTAAATCATTAACAATAAAACTTTAAATTTATATATAGAGAAAGAAATAATATAATAACAGTAACAATAATAATAAATAAATAAATTGGACAAATAACGGGAAACAAAGATTGAAAATACATTCAATGTCTCCATCTAGCTTGTGGGGAATTTTTTGAATTTCCCTCCATCCCCCATTCCGTGCCTAAAGAGAGACTCTCCACTCTCGTAGGACAAATGGATACCTCTAGATAACTGTAAATTTATATATAGAGAAAAAAAATAATATAATAACAACAACCACAACAATAATAAATAAATTGGACAAATAATGGGAAATGAAGATTGGAAATACATTCTATCTCTCCATCTAGCTTGTGGGGAATTTTTTTCCCTCCATCTCTCATTTCGTGCCAAAAGAGAGACTCCCCACTATTGTGGGACAAATCGATATCTCTAGGGAAAAAAATTGTATCTTTGTTAATAAATAGAAGAGAGAGAAAGAATCATTTGAAGTTTTCGGACCAATTGGGGTTTTGCCTTTTTCTTTTTTTTTTTTTTTAACAAAGAAATGGAAGATACTTGGTGATAAATTGGATTAGGTTTGTTATAGGTAATTTTGGACCACTCCGATATGAAAGGAGTTGACGAGGACAGCGCGATACTAGTCCAAGGAGACAGCCAGGAAACAGGATCCGAAGGGAGAATAGGCCAAAGGGTCGGCCCAAAGCCGAAGGGATCAGGCTTTAGGCCCAACCCCTTGCTCGGCCTCGGCCTTAGGTCGAGGCCGAGCTCAATCGCCTCCATTTGGTCCCTGTAACCTCTATCCGCCCCCGTTCCGCCTTGTTTGTTTCGCAACGCCTCTGAATTCCTAAAAAACCCTAGGAGCATGAGCAGGTATAAAAAAACCCCTCTTCGCCACTGAAGAGGGGGACTCGAAAACTCTCTTCTCTTCCTTTTGCTCTCTAGTTTTGCTCATATTCCCTCCGATTACTAACTTAAGCATCGGAGGCGGTGTGACAAGCACCACACCGGTGTGCAGGTTTCCCTTGTTTTGCAAGCCACGTCTTCCCTTTCAAACAAATTCACTGTTGGTGGCACGTGAGGGTCAGGTGAGTTCTCCCTGTCCGGATTTTGACATCAACAGTTGGCGCCGTCTGTGGGGAAGGAGCTTGCTAGTGAGATTTACACACCGGTTACCTAGCAGATAAGAGGATGAAGAAGAAGAACTAGATTCCAGATGCAAAACCTTCCAAAAATAACCATCGCACACAGAAATCACGAAATGAGAGTTATAGCAGGGGTCACCAAGATGAACAGGGCAGACCCGAGGCCGAGGCCGAGGTCAGGACGAAACCCCACGAGGGATCAGGATCATCTTTGGAGGACAAATCAACGAAAAAGTCCCGTTGAAGAGCTGAAAGTCATTCTATCAACATCCAAGATTGAGGTAACGAACACTCGAAGAAGACTAGGGGCTAAGAAGAAAAAGCTACCGGATTGAGGCCAACTCTAGGCCGAAGCCGAGACCGACCATCCAAGGCCTAAAAGTGTCTCCAATATCACAATGTCAATGTAAATTTGATTGCCAATGCAGTTGGGTAGGAGACAAGGTTAAGATTGGAGCAAATAAGCTAGATACGAAAGACGACGGATTATTCCAGGCCAAGGCCGAGGCCGAGGCCGAGCAAAGGAGTATCCTCCCGCTATGGACTATCGATATCTTCTATTGCTTTTCCATTATTTCTTGCGTTGTTCATTTGAATTTTCATTTCATTAGTATTTACATTTATAGGAGTGGGAAATTTAAAATGCTTATTCACGCTATCTCTGATCAAATTCCACAGTTCAATTTGCCAACCATCAGGCAGAGACCCGAGGAAAGCTTTAACGAATACCTTACACGTTTCAGTAATGAGGTAGTAATGAGGTATTGCAGGTAGAAGGGTACGATTACGGTGTAGCTTCAATTTCAGTTATTTCAGGTTTGCAGGATGAGAAATTGTTGAATTCCATTGGAGAAAACCAGCTGCGTACGTATGCAGAATTCAAAGTGGGCAGAGAGAGAAGGCTTCAAGAGAATGAAACTTTAGAGCACTCAGAGAAGCAATTGGGAAAGCGAATACCGACTCCTGGTTAAACCAAGGCCTAGGTTGACCAGGCTGAGGCCGACCAGGCCGCAGCCGAGCAGAGGGACATCCTTCCTCTATGGAGCACTGATTGCTAGTATTTTGTTTTTTATTGTTTTCTGCATAGATTAGTTGTATCTCATTTATGTTCCTAGAATCTGCATTCATTGATGTAGGAGACTCAAATTGAATTTTTGTGTTATTGCTAATAAAAATCCTTTAGTTGATTTTGTTATTGTAGATAACCTAGTAAAAATGTCCTCGGTGAAGTGGCAACGCCTATACTCCCCAAGGTAATCGACTTGTAAAAATGTCCTTCTAGGAGTGATAACGCCTATACTCCCAAGGAAAACGACTTGAGGAAAAATGTCCTTGGTGTAGTGGCAACGCCTATACTCCCCGAGGTAATCGACTTGTAAAAATATCCTTGTAGGAGTGGCAACGCCTATACTCTCAAGGCACTCGGTGGAATGGCAACGTCTATACTCCCCGACGTAATCGACTTGTAAAAATGTCCTTGTAGGAGTGGCAACGCCTATACTCCCAAGGCACTCTGTGGAGTGGCAACGCCTATACTCCACGAGGTAATCGACTTGCGGAAATGTCCTTGGAGGAGTGGCAACGCCTATACTCCCCAAGGCAAACGACGACTAGAGGACCCTCGGGAGCGAAGCCAAGGCTCCAATCGGAGCCTCACCAATAGAAGAAGGTGCGGAGGCATTAAGGCTTCAAGGTAAATTACATTCCAAGCATCTTTTACTCAAGTATAATTTGTAAATTCAAAATAACACTTGATTAAAGGGCCGAGAAGGGGAGACTATCGATTGGGTGATGATTAAAGTTTGTCTGGAAAGAATATGTCTAGATGACCGAGGCCAACCAGGCAGAGGCCGACCAGGCTGGATTAAGTCATTACTTTTTCTTTGCTATCTTTTATCATGTATGCTATTGTGGCTATTCAATTTTAATCATGCTCATGATATTGCTGTCTCAAATTGATAGCTGTTTGCCTAGGCACGAGCTCAAGGCCAACTAGGTTAAGTACATGTTTAGTGTTATACGTGCTTTTTGCAGGAAGGATGATGCTGAAATTGTTGTGGTAAGAGGTTGTGGCCACCAAGCCATACCTATATTATTCTTTTGCAAAAATATCACTATTCTACTTAACCGATGCATAACATTAAGTACTTTTTACCATATTTTTACAAGAATAGGGTCGAGGTCGACTAGGCCACGCCCATACCATATTCCAATAGGCATAGGGCCGAGGCCGACCAGGCCATGCCCATACCATATTTTTACCAGAACAGGACCGAGGCCGACCAGGCCAAGCACATTCTAAGTACTCTTATCTTAGTAGTAGTCAATTTTTCTTAATTGCTCTTTGCAGGAGTATAAGGTCGAGGCCGAGGCCAACCCTAGCCTCTTCCCTCATTTTTATTTTTGTAGAAATTCACATTTCAATGCAGGAACTCAAAAACTTCAATAATATGAAAGGTGGTCGAGGCTAATCCTATGGTCTTACCACATGTGCCACCTAAATGGCTAAGTCAGAGAAGCGCTTACGTAGGGGGCTTCAAAACAGAAAGATGGATTGAACAACATCCAAAATGAAAGAAAAAAAACACAGAAGTTTGGACTAGCTCTAGACACTAGCCTCGACCTCATCCCAAGGCCGAAGCTGAGGCCTGGTTATTTCTTCAACCTCCACTTCTCTTATTTTCTCTCTTACCTGATCCCTATTCAGGGAGCTCTTGCTATATCTATTATATCTTGCAGGGTAATAATAAATCCGCACATAAGTCAAAACATGGCACAGATCACTACTCTTAAATCGGGCTTAAGGAGTTCGACCTATAGCAGTAAGTTACACCTGAATCCCAATTCAAGAGTGGGGGCTTAATGTTATAGGTAATTTTGGACCACTCCGATATGCAAGGAGCTGACGAGTACAACGCGATACCAGCCCAAGGAGACAACCAGGAAACGGGATCCGGAGGGAGAACAGGCCAAAGGGTCAGGCCAAAGCCGAAGGGATCGGGCTTTAGGCCCGACCCCTTGCTGCCGAGGCCGAGCTCGGTCGCCTCCATTTAGTCCCTGTAACCTCTATCCGCCCCAATTCCGCCTGGTTTATCCCACAACGCCTCTGAATTCCTAAAAACCCTAGGAGCATGAGCAGGTATAAAAAACCCCTCTTCGCCACTGAAAAGGGGGACCCGAAAACTCTCTTCTCTTCCTTTTGCTCTCTAGTTTTGCATCGGAGGCGGTGTGGCAAGCACCACACCGGTGTGCAGGTTTCCCTTGTTTTGTAGGCCACGTCTTCCCCTTCAAACAAATTCACTGTTGGTGGCACGTGAGGGTCAGGTGAGTTCTCCCTGTCCGGATTTTTGCATCAACAAGGTTGATATTTAATTGATGTTATTGTTGGGTTTTATGCCCTAAAACTCGTAAAACTCGTAGTTAGTAAATGTACATTTGATCGAACATTAATAAAAGTGATGTGTTATTTATGTTTGTATTATATCTTGTCTTATTAACCCTAATCCAATAAACTAAACATCCAAGGCGAATAGAATGAGACTTGAACTAGTATGTAGGGACATATGGGGATCGATGTTCAAGTTTTAGCCTAAAGGGTCTGTAGTATATGGATAAGGTTGGGTACCTTATCCTGGTGACACTATGTGTAATACCCGAGTTAGGTGGGGTACATGAATGAACCGAGGCCACATCCGAATGAGAGGGATCCTGAGGACATGAAAGTATAGTCAAGATAAGCTTAAAAGAATTGATAGATACTACCTATACCAACAAGGTGCACCTTCCTTTTCGGTGGCTCAATCATAGGAACTTTGAAGTTAAACGTGCTTGGCTTGGAGAAGTTCTATGTTGGGTGACCTCCTGAGAATTTTCCTAGGAAGCATGTGAGTGAGGACAAAGCATGCTAAAAGGACCCCGTGTTGGTTTTTGGGGACAGTCTTCACTCTTGAAAGTAGTTTAAGACGAGTATGGTAACGTGGCCAGGTCGCAGGGGAATTTCGGGGCCTTAGGTGCCGAATCCGAATTCCGAATCCTGGGCCTGGGGCGTTACACTATGGATACGACCCGCTTTGTATATTGATACAAACGTAATGATCCAAAGCGTTCATGTAGTTGACATGCGAGTGGGGGTATCCTGTGCAATGAGTTTGCACAAAGACCGGATCGCGAAATAGTTCCACTAATTGTAACACCGTTAGTTAGCTTGGTTTCTATTTCACTAGGATGACCTAGGCAACTTGGCCTTAATCCTGAGTGGATTATGGACTCCTGTCCATGAGGCATTGTCCTTTGATTTGTACGGGTGAGAGTGGCCTATTCGCCGACTCAATAAGCATACCATTTTGGGGACAAAACCGATTGGGGAGCTAGGAACATAGTCTTACAAGATGGAATTCACTCCTTCCCATCTTTAGGGTAAGTAGAGGTGTGTTCCCTTAAGTGGTGTCTCCGGGTCTTGAACAATGGGCCCAGCCCTCTCTATGGCACGAGAGGGACTTCTGTTTGTTGGTTGGACATCAAACAGGTTGTTCATTAGAGGAGCACTGGTACTTAAGGATGAAGAGGTAGCCTAGGGGTAAAACGGTAATTTGACCTAGCTGGGATACGAACACACGTGAAGGGCTAACTTGCTGTTGATGGTCAATATCCGTGGACACAGAAATATATCTGCAGTGAGAAGAGTGCAGCTGTGGTTCTTTAGTGGAGTGAACCACAGTTAACGAATATTGATTAATTTGGTTAATGAGTTTAGCCAATTAATCTCATATCGTTGGAGCTTCTGATCTGTAGGTCCATTAGGTCCCACCGGTAGCTCACTAAGGGCGTTGAGGTAAATTTCTAAGGGAATTAGATATTCGAAGGTGTTCGAATGTTAAGTTTAAAATATGAATTGGATTCACAATAAAACTATAGGTTATAATTAATGCACATTTGATGTACATTAATACTATAGTTTATTTGAGAGAAAAATGTAATTAAATATGTGATATTTAATTATAATATTAATTAATTAGAGAATTAATTAATTATTGTTTTAATTTAGTTTAATTAAATTCGATTTAGTTGAACTACATTAAAACTATAGGTTATGTGGTTTAATTTATATAAAATTGTTTTACATAAAAGTGGTTAAATTAAATGTTAATTTAATTTAATTATTCATCAGTTATTTTAACTAATGTAGTCTCCCCACTAACCTAGGATAACGAATGATTGAGAGGGAAATTAGGAGGGAGTTTTGTTATTTTACGGAAACTCACCTTTTTAGTTAGGGTTAGACTCTCACTCTCTCGAAAACTCTCTCTCAGTTACGGTGTTCTCTACGTTTTCTCTCTAAAATACAGAGACCAAAAAGAAAATTTCCTAGAATTTCACTTGCTCCCACAAGCAATCAGCGCATTGTTCCTTGTGAGAATATTGGTGAAGATTTTGTGGTTGTGTCCTCAAAACCCAGCAAAATCAAACCTTGGAGGTTGTTGAATTTTCTGCATTCCGTTGGAGAAAAGGCGAAACGATCAAGAACGCATCTTATAGTAAGTAGTTCTCGATCTAGGATCGTTAGGATCCCCTTTAGATTAAATCTAGAGGATTTATAATTCCTTATAAAGCATGTTTAATAACATATTCAGTAGTTTTATTGTGAATTTTACTACTGTGTTTATTTGCCTCTGTATTGGTATTTAAAACAATTTTGAATACAGTGTTTGGTTCTGTGAAATTCTTTCGCTGCGTAAGGACTTTTATCCCTTCAGTTATGGTTTCCAATTACTTTGTTTATTATTATGATTATTGGAATTTTAAGTTGAACAAAAATTGAAATACCATATAAATTGAAGCGCGTCAGTGTCAATAGTTTTTTGAGTGGTTTATTTTATGCAGTATTTTTTAATTGAAATTTGGGGAAGAAGATATCGATCTAAAGCCTCAAGGATAATTAAAAAAAAAAAAAAAAAAAAAAATCTGAGGGAGAATGGGTTGGGTTGGAATGGCTGAATGGTCTGGTAGGGTACTGGTTCAAAATACATTTTTTTAGGACAACTAGATAAATGACTATTTTTAATTAGCGGTTTTGGAAAATGGTCATCCAAATTTTCCATTTGAAAAATGACCAAATGCTATTTTTAGTAAGTTTTTTTACCAACGAAATGGACCAAAATGCTCCCAACCGAAATCTAAATCTAGAGACTATTTAAATTAAAATAAACTCTAAAATAGGGAGAGAATCTAGGATTTAGACATTAATTTAGCACCAAATTAAATCAATAAGTATGATATTAATTTATCTTATCATACTCATCTCAATCGCGCACAAGTTCATACACTGTATATGTTCTTGAAATAAATATAGTTGCATATGTGAGAACGGGATCAACAAATACACACTATATATATTTTAATATAGAACTGATATTTAATCATTTAAATAATGCACTTGAGCATATGTGAGAAGAAGATCAACAGATACACTATATGTATTTTAATACATAACTAATATTTAATAATTTAAATAATGCACCTGGGTTTTTTGAGATCAATCTTTGATTGGAAAACATATTTTTAAGGTATGTTTACGGCAGAAGAATCAATGAACATAAGATTCTTGTTTTTTTAAAGAATGAGGGATTTCTCAAGATTTTCTTGCAAACACATTGTGTTTGAAACATTTACAATCTCATAATGATCATAGGCTTCAGATTTTTCTTGCATACACACTATGTTAGAAGCACTTATAGTCTCACAATGATCATAGTCTACTACTTTTTTATTTAATTGGCCCCGCTGTTGGAGATAGAAAATAATAGCCATAAAACTCCCTATTATCAGAACTATTGCTATACATAGAGAGTCGATTAATTGTTTCATTATTCTTAAATTCGAGCTTACTATTTATGACATTTCAAAAAAAAAAAATACTATTTATGCAATCAATGATATGTTGGAAGAATCTGACTGTCATTATCCCACAACCCATTGTACCGTATAAAAAGGAGAATAGTAGACACATCTAATTTTGAAAAGAAAGAGAAATACTTTCGTGAATACAAAAATGAATAAAATTTTAAAAAAATGAAAACAAATATAATGAAACATACCTATGATCAATAGTGAAGGCCAACAAATCGATCAAACTTCAAAACGGTTGGAAAAAACGTGAAGATGATGATTGGTTGATTAAAAAAAATAAAAAACTACTTATTGCTGGCGCTAAATACCAATAATCTGTCAGATTTCAAGAGAATAAAATCTTGATTTGAATTTCAAATGATAAAAGAGAGGGGATATATGTTGTAACTACTTGCTTGATTCATGGAGAAATGATTTTCTTTTTTCAAAAAAAAAAAAAATTGAATGTTGCTCAAATATAGGGTGGGACGTGGGAAATGACTCAAGGATATAACTGGAAGAATAAAATGCATGGAAATAGGTTAAAAACACCGTTTGCCCATTTTTCATTCAAAATTCTATTTGATCATTTTTCAAATCTACATTGTATTTCTAGTAATTTCTAAGGATTTCCCTTTATATTATTCAATCGGTTGTTGGTTCTTGACATCGTGAGAGAACCGAACGACCGACCAGTAGATTTATTTCAAGCAAAACCAACATCGATCGAACGTAGTCTAAAACCAACTAACTGAAGTTGGTTTGGTCGGTTTTGATTGGTCAGATCAGTTTTTTTATGTTTTTTTGCTCACCTCTAATCAAAACCACCTTTTACTACGATTTAGAGTTGAGGAATTTGACAGTTTTGACCCCCTCAGTTTTTTGGTTTGTAAATTTAACCCCCTCAGTTTTTATTTGGTTTTTTAGGTTATTTTAATTTTTATTTAGATGTGAAATTACGAAAATGCCCCTCTAAAAATTTAAAACTTCCAAACGCTCGTCTTCTCCCTCGTTTCCCTCTCGTTCTCCCTCATTTCAACCGCTCGTCTTCTCCCTCGTTTCAGCTTCCATTTTCATCGATTTCTTGCGTGCATTTGGTGTAAGAACAACTTAGGAGAACGATTTCTAGCTGTAAGGTATGTTTTTTCGTTTTATTTTACTGTTTTCTAGGGTTTAGAAGCATTTGATGTAGTCTAGGATCGTTTGCCCAAATTTCATGTAGTTTAGCATGAGTTTATTGAACAAAACGTGTTTTCGGCGCTTTCTGACTGCGTTGTGATGTAAAATGGGGCTGATTTTCGTATGGGTTGGTTGGGTTTTTGAGTTGCAGTCGAAGCATCCCGGCCGGGATGCATACGAGGGGGACCGGGAACATGGACCGGGACGAGATATTTTGAAACCGAAAAACCATCCTCGGCCGGTTGGTTCGGCCGAAAGCCCCGAGAGTTCGGGCGGGCGACTCGAACGAGACGGACCGAACCGGACCGAGAATATATATTTTTCCAAAAAAATTTTAAAATTTTAAATTTATTTTTTTTATTTTTATTATTAATATTTTTTGTACTTTTTTGATTTACTCAGGCATTTTGTTATTGAACTTATAATTTTGGACCGTGAAGAAGTTACTTCATAAAAAAAAATTTCTTTTTATTTTTTTTGAAATTAGGTTTTGTTTGTCATTAGGATTTACCATCATGGCATTGGTACCAAAGATTGCACCCGCTGACTACTTTCCGGCTGCTTTGACATGTTGTTCACATCTCGGGAAAACCGTTAAAAATATTAAGGATAAATTAACTGATACCCAGTTAGGAATGTTTAGGCAAACATGTTTTGGACATTTCTTAGATACGTCCTTGATGTTTAATGGACAGCTTATTCATTATTTTCTTTTGAGGGAAGTGAATGAGCCTAGGATTGATGTTATTAGCTTTGAGATTCTGGGGGAGAAAGTTTCATTTGGTCGGAGGGAATTTGACCTTATCACTGGAATTAGGCATAGGACCCAACATGTTAGGGGTAATGTATCTAGTACTAGACTGAGAAGACTGTACCTTAACGATAGCATCAGCATTAAAAGGTTTGAACTAGATAGATTATTCCCTACCATTAATTTTGAGAGCGACGAGGATGCTGTGAAGATGGCCATATTTTATTTCATTGAGTTGGCTATGATGGGGAGGGAGAGAAAGCAGCAGATGGACACTAGCCTGCTCGGCATTATTAATGATTGGCAAAGGTTTTGTAATGAGGATTGGAGTAAGCTAATTTTTGATAAGACCATAAAGGGACTCAAGAAGGCAGTAGGTGGGAAGGCAGTGTCCTATAAAGAGAGGACGGATGGCAAACAGGAAACGTACAGTCTGTATGGCTTCCCATACGCGTTTCAGGTACGTTGGTTTAGAGTGATTGATAGTGTATACTTTCTCGATATATATTGTATCTCTAACAATATACTTTCTTTACTTACACAGGTATGGACATACGAGACTGTATCTTCGTTGACCGGGCGTGTGGCTAATCGCTTGAATGACAATGCCATTCCACGCATATTAAGATGGTCATGTAGCCACTCACCTACACTTGTAGCGCTGAGTCGGGAGGTGTTTTCTTCAGATATGGTATGTCAAATATATTTTATATGCATTCATTCAATTTAACTTTAGTAGGTTTATTTTTATAATTTTCCTTTTTCGTGCAGGCTAGGGTCACAACTGAACTTGTGGCCTCAGAAGAGGAGATCCAATTTATGGATCGTGTGATGCAGCCACCTCGAGCCCCATCTCCACCTCCACCTCCACCTCCACCTCCACCTCCACCCCCAGCAGCTTTGGAAGATATTCCAGATGAAGATACTGTTGTTGAGGATCTCGGGACTGAGAATCCAAATGAAGTGGTGGAGGGTGTTGGGATGTCTGTTACGAATGACAGAGTATGCAAGAGGTGCAAAGTCCTCGAATACGAGATCAAAGTGATTAAAGAAGATGTGAAGGAGATTAAGGAGGATGTGAAGGTCATTAAGTCCATTGAAAAAGACCTGAAGGCGATAAGGAAGTTCATGCGTCGACTTTCGAAGGTATGTATAGTTATTTATTAATCGCTTCTATCAGTATTATGACGTTTAGTTACTGATACATTGGTTTGACAGGGTAAATTCGTCGACGCCAGCAAGTATATAGAACCAGATGACGGTACAGACGATGGTGGTGGTGGATCTCGACCACATTCGAAAGGTCAGGATGATGGTGGTGGTCCTCCATCCGGGTCACAAGCAAAAGCAAATGACAACACCCCAATGGCTGACCATGCGGATCCGATGGATACAACAGAACAACATGGTCGAGTTGAGGAAGTAAATGACCCGATAGATGGTGTGGGGAAAGACGTACATATGGAGGTAACTGAAATAAGAGAACATGTAAGTGCAGTTTAATAGGAAGTTAGTTAATTTATGTTATTAGTGATTATAGTTTTTTTTTTTTTGGTCCATTAATAGGAAGTAATTGAAATAGGCGAACATGTAGATGCCCCGATAGAGGGCGTGGGAAAGGAGATGACTGTTGCCGAAAGTCAAAATTCTCTGGTAAGCATTCATTAGGGTTTAATATATTTATGGTTAGGGTTGATAGTGGTATTTAGGGTTAGGGTTAATGACTTTATTATCACTTTCCTTATTGTACAGGGTGTCCAGTCCATTTCTGAACAGAACGAGCCGATAGAAAGACGGGGGACTCGTAAGAGGAAGACTGCATGGAAGTTGAGAAGTCCATGGAAAGACACACGAGAAGACCGTAAGAAACGCAAGGCTCTGAAGTACGATCCTCTTCCCCAGATCCCCCACGATCTGGATGCTCCATTCAAACGATGGCTTGACACTGAGGACCCAGAAGACACAGTTCGGACAACTGCGTATGCTGTCCGAGACAAGACGTGGTTTCGTGATCTTATCACTCCATCGAAATGGATGACCGATGAGGTATAGTTTGATTACTGACAATAATGATTCTTAATTGAAATACTAACACTGTAACTACGTGTAGGTGGTCGACTCGATTTTCATGTTCGTCCAAAAGAAATGGGGAGAACGACCAGATTTATGCCGCAGGAAGTTCACCATTGGGGACCTATGTGTAACGGTACGTACCATTGGAACAATTTGTGAATATGTTTGTTTGATAGTGTTCTATAGGGTTCTTATGTTTGGTATCTTCTTTTCATCAGAATTTCTTCAGACGCGAAGATGGTCTATACAAGGAAATGAGTAGCGGCATACATCCCCGAGACTTGACGTACGATTGGAGCAGCGCAGGCAATATCTTGAAGTACGGAATGGGCGAGCTTGCAGACCATAACATACCATGGAGCACGGTCGATTTGGTGTACATGCCGTATAACATCGGCGGGCTGCATTGGGTCCTCGTATGCATTGACCTCGAGGTGGGGGAGGTCGTTGTATCGGATTCCATGGTGGTGTTGAATAAGGACAAGGTGGTTGAGAAAGAGTTACGGGTCCTTTGCCAAGTCCTGCCAGCTCTGCTTTGGAAGATCGAGGTCATGGATGTGAGGAAGAATCTCTCCGTTCAAAGATGGCCTCTACGTCGGGAATTGTCAAGGCCGCAGCAGAAACGTAGTGGCGACTGCGGTATGTTTGTATGTAAATTTTTTGAATATGATGTAACTGGGTTGCCGTATGACACCCTAAGTCAGGATAATATGATTTATTTTCGGTGGCAATATGCTGTACAGATATGGGCGAACAAACCCTTCTTCTAGTGGATTATATTGATTCAATTGTTTTTGTAATGAAATATTAAGTTTTTAGGGTTTATCGTGTTTCCATGCAAACCATGCAAATTCTCATACAAATGTTTGTAATCGCTCAACAATTGTCACAAACCAAATACTATTGTGATGATCTTCATTGTGTGGAAAGGGTGTGGCTCGGGATGGTATTTCTTGACTCATGTAATGTGGAGTATATGGTGGGACAGACGTGTAATGGTATGGTTGATGATTTGGATCCATATATGAAAAGTATTGCACTCCCATATATGGAGTATTTGGTACAGTATATGGAATGGGATATGGACGAAACCCTTGGTGACTGGATAGGGGACATGGTCTCGGCACAGTGGATACATAAAGGGGACTTGCAGACACTAAGTCCCAAGTCAAAAAACTATGCAAATCTACATCGTTCCTAATCACAAAAGCGGGAGATTTAGACCTCAGTTCAAGCAGACACCTCAAAACAACGTCGTTATCATTCGGACTTGTACTACTTATTTCATACACCTGACCTAAGAACTCGTTATAAGAAATTCCCACATCCACGTCTAAGGCCCTCACCTCTCCACCATCGTACTCCTTTTCACTCTCCTTCCACACACCACCAAAACATACCCAAACACGAGGCATCTGAAAAAATACAAAAGAATATATAAACAAATGTATGCAACCACGGAAAATTCATAAACATTAAAAAAATTAAAAAAAGAAACAAAAAAAATAAAAAAAATATCCCTCATCTCGGCCCAATCTCGGTGACGGTTTGGTCGGGAAAAACGTGGTCCGGTCGGGAAAATAACGGTTCGGTCGGCCTTGAAAATGTATGAATCCCGGCCGGGAAAATTGTGTATCGGCCGGGATTTTCAAGATGTCCGGCCGAGATTGGACCGAGTTCGACACAGATTTGACGAAAAACCCATTTCAACAACATTCTATTGGATTTTTTTGAAACAAAACGATAGAATAATCAAAAGCAACGTACCTTGTTTAAAAAATGAACACTTGCTGTGGATCAAATGCACTCTAGTGAACAACTTGTTGTGGATTCAAGAGAGAAGATGAGGGGTTGGGTGATTGTAGGATGTTTTTTTTTTTCAAAATGGGTTTAATGGAGGGTTAAGAGTAATGGATGGTAATTATGATATTGGAAGTTGGTGAAGGTGGGTGAAAAGTTGTTGAAATAATTAATTTTAGTGGATTTTAATGAATTGAGGGTATAAAAGTAAATTACTATACATGCTTACATCATATTCATCATCAAGGGGGTCAAAAAAAAAAACTTTTTTCTTATAGGGGGTTAAAATTTCAAACAGAAAACTTGAAGGGGTCAATTTTGTAAAAAGCCCTTTAAAGTTTTAACCAAATACAACTAATTTAAGGAAAAATAAAAATTTTAATCATTATAAGAACTTTAAATATTATGTCAAGTGGATAACCAAAGAGGATGAAAATTTTAAAAAGTGTTTTTGATGAATTAAAAACACATCAATTCTTTTAAAAGAATTTCTTAAAAAAAAAAAAAAAAAAAAAAAAAAAAAAAAAAAAAAAAAAAAAAAAAAAAAAAAACTATCTGAACTCATTCTCAACATGGCCTAAATGTCGACTATCATTCCTTAACTACCATCAGAAATAAAAGGCATGACATGTTTTTGTTAAAAATAAGGTTAAAAACTTAAAATATCTTTTTAATTCATGTATTTTGAGACTCGCTATATTTTAATTCATATAATTTAAAATGCGCTTCCAATCTATTTTAAAATTAGTTCCAACAATTACTTGACCCCGTTTGATGACTATTTGGTTTTTGGTTTTTGGATTTTGAAAATTATGCTTGTTTCTTCCTAATTTTCTTATATGGTTTTCATCTTTGTTAAGGACACATTTGAATTCCTAGACAAATTCTAAAAACAAAAACAAGTTTTTGAAAACTACTTTTTTTAGTTTTCAAAATTTGACTTGGTTTTTGAAAACAAGGGAAAGAAACTTGTGAGGAAAAGTAGTGTTTGTAGGCTTAATTTTAAAAAACCAAAAACGAAAAACGAAATGGTTATCAAACGTGGCCTTAGTGATTAATATTTTTTTTTTAAAAAATATTCTCTATCAACCTTCTTTCACAAAATTTGAAACACACCTAACATTGTGCTTTATGTTTTAGTTGCACAATTGTAGGGGTGGAAGATCAAATTATAAACCTTTGGAACATAATTTGTGCCACATCAACTAAGGGTGTGTTTGGTTTAACTTTTCAAGTGTCTAATTTTAAAAAATTATCATTTTGAAAAAATTTATAGTGTTGGCAATCACTAAAAATGATTTATTAGAAAATGAGATTGATAAATAAACCATTTTGAGAGAAACACATGAAACCAAATTTAAAAAAAAAAAGTCTTTAAGTATACAATAACTTGTGTATAAAATCACTATGAGGAAATACTACCAAACATATGAGTGTTTAAATTCTAAACAATTTTTATACAAAATGTTTTTTAAAAAATGCATTTTTGAAAAACATTTAAATTAAAATGTATTCCAAACAGACCCTAAGTTATGCTTCGTTTGACATTTATATTATTTTCATTTCTTTAACATAAATTATCATTATTATTTTATATGGTTAAATAAAAATGAACTTCAAAATGAGGATGAGATTTAATTTTAATTTATAGAAAATACAAAACTAAATTTGAATTTTTGAAAGTAAAGAAATGAAGATGAAATGAACGAAAATATTATAATTAACCTCGTCTAAAGAACGTGGAATATTCCACCGCAACTCAGTTTACCTAAAACAGTGGGCCGCCTCTCAGCCCGTTTGACTTAAATTTGTCTTATGGTTGGCCATTTACTCTTCTCCACTTTCCTTTCCAATATCTAGTTTCTGACCGCTACTGACCATAAAGTTTTATAAACAACTTTAAGAATAATCCGAAACTATGAAATGGTTTTTTTTTTTTTTTTTTTTTTTTTTTTTTTTTTTAGTATATCAACATTTGGAGAGAGGATTCGAACCTCTAACCCTTTGGTTGATAATACATGTCAATTATCGCCGAACTATACTTCTTTGACATCTATGAAATGAAGTTGTATATTAATAATGTGACTTTGTGAATGGAAAAGTATGTACCATGAAATGCTGCATTATTTCTTCTCACTATTCCCGACTATTAAGTGTAACTTTAATCCTTTTAAAAAAATAAAGTGTTCCTTTAATAACTTTTAAGATTTATTTATTTATTTATTTTTGGTTCTTGAACTTTTCTAAATGTCAATTTTAATTAAAAATTATGTGAAAGAGACTATTTTAGAACCTATATTTCACAAATGTCAATTTTCAAAAAAAAAAAAAAAATCAAATTTCAATTTTTGTTCTTATAATTTTACCCTCGTTTAATATTATTTATCAATTTTGAATTTATTATTTCCTAATGTTATAGGTAATTCTGGACCATCCCAAAATCCAAGGAGACAACACGACCCGAAACTGAAGACACAACTCGGAAATGGACCTCAAAGGGGAAATGGGCCATAGGGTTGGGCCTTGGACCAACCCCGCTTGACCTCGACCCATGGCCGAGGCCGAGGCCAACCCTCGGCCCACTTGTGTGGGCCAAGTTTCCTCCCCTCCGCTTGGTCCCTGGAGTTTTTTGGCTACCCCGGTTCAACCTGGTTTAGCACGAATCGTCTTCCAACACCTAGAAACCCTAAAAGGAAAAGGTATATAATCCCCTCTTCAACCATGGGGGAACTCCACTCTTTGAACTCTCTCCTCTTACTCTTGCTCTCTAATTGCTTCATATCTATCTCCTTGCTGACTTAAGCATCAGAGGCGGTGTGGCAAGCACCACAAAGATATGTAGGTCTCTCTTGTTTTGCAGGCCACGTCTTCCCCGTCTTCAACAAATTCACTATTGGTGGCACGTGAAGGTCAGGTGAGTCTTCTGTCTAGATTTTACTATCAACACCTAATATACATATTTTTCACTTAGATAAATTATTTCATACACTTATGATAAATCTAATTTAAAATAATATATTATTTTAATCATTACACATAACATTTGTTAATTATTATACCATTGTGATTTTTGAAAAGAGATAATTTTTGTTTTAATATATTTAATTTCATATTAATATTCATACATAACTCCATAAAATAATCCAACATATATACTAAGTTTATGCATATATATTGTTTCATCTTTATTGAGATATGTATTTCACATATTATGAATTTCTTTATATACACTCGATATATTTAGTCATTTTTAAATATATATTAAGTATATTTGTTTGTCACGACCACTATGTTATTTGCAAATACATACTCGGCATATATATATATATATATATTATAAACACTTGGTATGAAACAACTATATATAAAAAAATATATAGAATTTAAATATGTATATATTTTGATAGTTGTTTACCGAAAAAATGAGCTCATTCTCTATGAATCTTCATTTGTTGTCTGAAGGAAATATATACCACCAATTGAAAGAAATAGATTGTCCTTTAAAAGAAATATAATCACCGTTAGTTATTGTTTTGAATTAGAATGTTGTTGGTCTCACTGTTTAGCATTCCAAAAGGTTCAAACTTCAAAGATCTGAATCGGAATGGAGTGGGTGTTCATATCTAAGTTCAATAGATGTGTGAGTAATCATTTGAGCCAAATTTAAAGTTATTAGGTCATAGGTAGTGTGGGTCGAGAGTCAGAATGCTCATTCAGGATTGAACCTCCAACTGGGAGGGGGGGGGGGGGGGAGAAGGGTGTTGCAGTTTGCTAGACATGGAAAAAATGCTTGGATTGGTTGGCGCTTAAAATAGGACATCACGCAGATTATTCTTAGGAAGACACTAAAAATTGAGAAGGAAATTCACAAAGGAGAAGAGGGAGAGAAGAAAAAGATGAAAAAAATAATCAGGGTTTAAAATTTTTTTTTTTTTCCATATATTCTGGGGAGAAGTTATGAAAAGAGTGATGTTAGGACATTTTGAAATCTTTAAACTGTTATGAAAAAATATATCTATTTTTTTTTTTTTATTCATTTTTCAAATTTAATGAGCAAATTTGTAAAATCATTCCTCTATTATACTTAAATTAGGTAGGCTTAAGATAAAATTGAAAAATTTACTAATAACTTGACATGTAATTTGATGTTTAAAAGGACATATCTTAACTCAATTTTTTCATATTACTTTAGTTTAGACCAAAACTTTAAAAACTCAATCATTTTTACGTTTACCATTATTTTGTTGGTATTTTTCTTAAAATATAGATAACATGCTGACATAGTATGTATTAGAATCACATGAAGGTAGGTAGTATAGGTGAACCAACATTAAGTAACACAACAACAGAAAAATAACTCAAAATAATAATAATAATGATAATAAGAAATAAGGAAATCCATTTTAACATCTAAATTTGTTCTATCAATTTCATGTAAAATTTTGATATCATCCAATATAATTAAACCTTAAACTTAAATATGTGCTGAAATTTTAATTTTATCCCGTTCATTTTTGACCCAATTCACCCAAATTTTAAGATTTCTGAGAACTCACTGTTCTTTTTTAAGTTTGAAATTCACTAATTTTAACACGAGTTAAGTTTTCTACTCAATTAACATTTGATTAATGCACAAGATTGATAAATGAATATATCTTTGTTTTTTTTACTACATAAATGAATAGATGATTCAAAAGACAAAACTCAACTAAAATTCACATATCTTGTTCATTTTCTTTGAAGTTTCATTATTATGATACCAGACATGTGTTTTATACTCATAATGAGACTATTTTTATTGACAATTTTTCAAAGGAAAGTCTATTAAAAGTTAAAAACTAGGACACTTGTTCAAGTTCTATATTAAAATTCAAACTTTTCCAAATAATAATGAGATGGACCAAAAAATAAAACCAAATAATTTCATTTGAAAATGTTCATAAGCTAAAGAAAATATACATTATAAAAGTTTATAGACCAAAATAATGAATTTTATTTTAAAAAATAAACGAACAAAAGAGACATTATAATATATTAGCAATAAAAAAATAAAATAAACTTAAAAAGCTTAGAATTTAGATCTAGACCTATCAGTCACAGTTCTATAACTTTAATTTCCACAAAATCCAGGGGGCAAGAACCGAAGAATGCAATTCCTCTGTAATTCTTTCCTGTGGACTGGTTTCTGCGTTGAGTTTAAGTCCTATAAAATCCCTTCAACTTCTACGTTCTACCCAAATCAATCACACGAAAATATCTCCTCCATTCCAAATCAACGGTTACAATGAAATCCCGCTTCTCCCCTCTGTTCTTCCTGGTCCTTGTCCTGCCGCTGCTGGTGGCCGCCGTCGCTCTGAAGCCACCGCCGATGGGCGGCTGGTATCCGATAAAGAACGTGAAGGATCGGCACGTTCAAGAGATGGGAAAGTTCGCGGTGGCGGAGTACAACAAGCAATCGGGAGAATCACTCAAATTCAAGGGCGTGGTGAGCGGCGAATCGCAGGTGGTGGCCGGAATGAACTACCGCCTCGTTCTGAAGGCAAAGAACGGCGGTCTGGTTGCCAAATATGTGGCGGTCGTCTACGAGAGGCCATGGGAGAATATCAAGGAACTTACGTCTTTTGAGCCGCTCACTGATTGATGATGGAAGCCATAATTTACTTGTTTCTTGACTGGTTCTTCTTTCTTCACATCCTGATGTTTGTCAGTTTGTGTAACTAGTAACACACGTGCATGGCACATGAACTTTATAGTGTTATTATGAATTATATAAAATAAAGTTTTTAATGAGTTTAATTATGATATCAATTATTATAAAATTTTTTATAATAATAATAAAGATAATATAATTTTATTAGGTTATACAAAATCTATCCCCTTGAAATTTGGGATAAGTTTCAATCATACCACTCTCATAAGTTTCCATCTTATCGTCTAACCTTTAATTTATTTCAAAACAAATCTTCCATCCATTATTTTCTTTAAAATGAAGGCTGAAATATGGTAGTGATTGACCAATAAGAGCTTAGCTCAACTGGCATAAAATTGTACCGATAACCACAAGTTCTGTAGTTCGAATCCCCCTTCCCCACATATTGTCAAAAGAAAAAAAAAATATATATATATATGGTAGTGATTGTTGGAAGAACATGATTTTGGGGTATTGATTAATGGGTCCATAATCTAATGGATTCGTGATTAATAAGTTTAGATGTAAATATTGAAATATGGTTAAGAAGAACAATTCATCAGTTAGTTAAAATCATGTTTTGAGTGTTTTGTGCTTAAGATAATACGAATTTATGGAGAAAAAATGTAAGTGTCCTACATTCCTAAAATTGGATATTGAAGTCACATATTAGCAACACATTACCATCCAATGGGGGCTTGCGAAAAGGTGCAACGAATTAGTTGATGTTGATAGAGCACGACTAATTTGAAGTCAAAGTTATTATTTAAGTGTAACTGATTCAATGAAGGTGTTTACACTTATACAACTAAGAGATGCATGCTTCTGATTGCGTAGTGTCCTTTGAGAGAGTAACTAATCCAATGGAGATGACTACATGACACAAAGAGAGACATCCATTCGTGTACGTGTGTGATCCAGATCATAAATTGCAAAAACATAAAGATTCAAAGATGGAGTGATTTGTGATAACGCTCAAATATGTGTGTTATTTAGCCTTAAAAACTTAGTTTATTGTGAGGAAAGTAAGGACTTAGAGTGCTTAAATTCTTATCATTTGAGGTAAAATTAGTCAAAAGTCAGAAGATCACGATAGAAATCTTAAAATATAGAATTTATGCTTAATTAATATATTAATAATGACAGTTAAAAACTGTCAAACTACAAATTTTTCTTGACATAATTTTAACGTCACGGTAATTTGTTTAATGACAATTTTATAATATCATTAAAAACCTAATAAAAACTAATTTACTGTCAAAATATATATATTAATGACAGTTTACTACCATCAATAAAAAATTTATAATGACATTTTTAAATTGTCAAGTTAATTTTTCTCTTGACAATTCTACAATAATGTCAACAAAAAATATGACATGATTGTTTTGAACGTCACAAAAATACTTATAGTGATGATGAATAGTTGTCACCTAAATGATTTTTATGACTTTGAAGAACCATCATAAATAGTGATATATCACTATTTATTTATTTCTCCCTTTATCAACCTATACACAATAAAATCCCAAAAATATTTTTACACAACAACTAACTCAACGAACATAGATTTAATTAATAAAATATAATAGTGTATATACATGAAACTTTCCGTCCATCCACAAATCACATCCACGATCCAATTTACAAAGAAAAAGTAAAATTGTTAAACAAAATAAGTACACAACTCTAAAATATTTCAACTTTGAACTGGTCGCTCCTTCTTCATTCACCTACAAGAAAAAAACATAAAACAAAACAAAAATTACCATAAGATCAAAATTTATTTCACAATTAAACACGACTTAGCACCAACATGTTTAAATTATTAATAAACAAATTTCACCTTCTAACTCAAAACTATGAACCAAGGCAAAGTTCTTATGAAAACTCAAATTTTGAAAAGAGGGATCTAAGATAGCCAAAGTGAATGGCATGGAAATGATTGGAAAGTGAAACTTAAGTTTTATTTTCTATATTGTGTCTGACTAATGTATATAGCCTCAATCATCACTTGGCTCCTACCTCCTAAAACTTGAAAGGAAATCTCAATGAAAACTTAGAAAGTGTTTAAGTTGAACCTAAAACATATAACTTGCCCAAACTCACTCCAAATCTAATAAACTCAGCCAAGCACACTCTCAAATTCCACAAAACACATTGAAACACACATCAAATCTCACAAACTCACTCAAACTACTTAAACGCTAAAAATTTGTCTAAAACTCAGCAAAATACACTCCAAATATCACAAAATACAAACATATATACTCACTTTCTCTTAACCCACATTGGTGAATTGATCACCAAATCCATTTATCAGATTCACAAGACTCGGAACACATAAAGCCACTAAAGAAACAATGCAAGCAAGATTAACAACTTATAAACAATGCATTATAGAAGCATTTTTTTTAAATAGTAACAATACAGTAACATTTTTTTTTTTTTTTTTTTGCAAATTAGAGGTGCAGTTCTAAGGTTTGTGTAACGCCCCACGTTTCGATATCAAGCCATTTTGGAATTAATTGGACATTTTTATTCTAATTTGAAAAATTAGAATTTGAGTTTAGCCTTGGGTTGTTAAATTTGAAGGGAATAAAAGTCCCCACGCAGCGGAAGCGCATCGATTGGACCTTACGCCGTATATTAATTAACATTAAAATACCGTTACGAAAACTCAATCAAACTTTAAACTCCTTTTAAAGTTGCTGGAAATTCAGTTTAAACATGCTTAAAAATAAATCTAAATTTATTTTCATGCTTTTCTAAAGAAAAGAGGAAGAACCGTTACAAACCTCCGTTGTAGACTTGACCGTTCTTCGCCAACGATGCTCCAACGAACGAAAACGCAGCAGCCTCCTCGCCTCTTAATCGCTGGAATTTTCTTCTTGATTGACACAATAACCACAGAGGTTACACCGGTATGACTCTAGGTCTAGGAGGCAAAAGACTTGTGGGAGTCTTTCTCTAAGAGGGAGGCTAGAGAGAATTCTAGGTCTTGTCTTGAGAGTCTAAGAGCAAGAGCAAAGTGTCAAGTGTCGTAGACCAATTAGGTCTAGTGTTCTATTTATAGAAGAGAGGCCATGAATAAAATATTCAATTAAATCAATCTTTTCCAAAATTGATTCAATCTTATTCCTTAATTAATCAATCATGATCAATCAATTCCACAATTGATTAATCTTTTCCACAAATGACTAATTACTTCCATAAGTGATTAGATCATTTCCATAAATGATTAATCACTTCCTTAAGTGATTAATTATTTCCGTAATTGATTAATTCCCACCAATTAAATATCACATATTTAATTTCCGGCCTAGAATTAATTAATTTGCCCAAACACATTTTAGGCCTTAAATTAATTAATTCATTATTTGAACTCTTTCAAACTTCCATAAATTTATATTTGAATTTCTTCAAATATTAATTTCTCTCATAATAATATATCAATATATATTATATTTGTTTCCCTTAGTAAATTGAACATTTTCAATTTACATTTATTACTTAGTTGCCTCAAATTACTTTATGAGCTACCAGTGGGACCTAATGGACCTGCAGATCAGAAGCTCCAACGATGTGAGATTAATTGGTCAAACTCATTAACCACATTAATCAATATTCGTTAACTGTGTGTTCATTCCACTATAGACTCACAGTTGCACTCTTCTCACTGCAGACATATTTTCTGTGTCCACGGATATAGACCAATATCGACTAGTTAGTCCTTCACGAGTGTTCGTAACACCAGCTGGGTCAAATTACCGTTTTACCCCTGGGTTACCTCTATTTCCTTAAGTACCAATTCTCCTCTAATGAACAACCTGTTTGTGGTCCAACCATCAAACAGAAAACCCTCTCGTGCCATTGAGAGGGTAGGGTCCTTTGTTCAAGACTCGGAGTAACCACTTAAGGGAACACTCATCTGCTTCCCTAAAGTCGGGAAGGAGTGAATTCCATCTTGTACGATTATGTTCCCAGCTCCCCATTCGGTCTTGTCCCCAAAGTGGTAGGCTTATTGAGTCGGCGTATTGGCCACTCTCACCCATACAAATCAAAGGACAATCTCTCATGAGCAGGAGTCCATAATCAACTCAGGATTAAGACTAAGTTGTCTAGGTCGTCCTAGTGAAATAGAAAACCAACTAGTTAACGGTGTTATAACCAGTGGTTACTATTTCGCGGTCCGGTCTTATGCAAACTCATTGCATAGGATACCCCCACTCGCATGTCTCCTACACGAACGCGTTGGATCGCAGCGTTTGTATCAAATACAAAGTGGGTCGTATCCATAGTGTCACCAGGATAAGGCACCCAGTCTTATCCCTATACTATAGACCCTTTAGGTTGTTTCTTGAACAATGATCCCATATGTCGCTACATATAGTTCAAGACTCATATTACAGCCTTGGATGTCTAGTTTATTGGATTAGGGTTATTATTAGGCAAAGACAAATATAAAATAACTAATAACAATTAATAAAAAACATATCAATATTATTTCATTAATATCCGGTCAACGGTTACATTCACTATCTACGAGTTTTAGGGCATAAAACCCAACAAAATTAAATTTCTATAATTTAGGGAAAAGAGATTTTTAATTAAATCTTTAAATTTCCTAAAGTTTGGAGGTTTAATATTGATATCTATTTTAAGTGTCAAAGACCCAAAATTTCCTCTTAATCAGTTTTAAATCCCAAATTCTTTAGGAGCTAAGATTGGGTTTAAAACTCAAATTGGGGATTTAAAATTGAATCTTAGATAAGCCCTAATCCCTAATTAAATTGGGTCTTCTTCTTAGGGTTTGTTTAAAAGAAAACAAATCAAGAAATCCCTAGTCTTCTTCCCTAAGTCTCTCCCTCTCTCTTTCTTCTATACGCCAACCACGTGACCCCCCCGCGATTTTTCTTCAGCCGACCAACACCCACGCAAGAACTCTCTTTCTCCCTCCGTTCTTCTCACGTGCAGCTGCTCCCTCCGATTTTGTGTGTTGTCAAAGACCCATCCCCGCGTGCATCGCAAACCCACGAAGCTGACGCTCTCAATCCCTCTCTCTTATTGACATTCAGTTGAGTAGCAGACCCGTCGACGTTCTTTCTCTCTCTCTCTCTCCCGTGTGTCGTCGCCGCCAGCAGCAGACCACGCCACCCTGCAGTTCGTCCCGTCTTCGCGTGCGTCGGCCAACACCCACGACTCAGGTTCCTTCCTCCTCCAATTCGCAGCGTAAGTTCCTTTTTCCTCTTCTGTTCGTTCGATTTCAATAGCCACGACCTTAATCAATTTCTCTTCCCCTTGTTTTCGACCAAACTAGTGAATAGGAGTTTGAATCTTCGTTGTTCCTGTGTTTTGGGCGCGTTCGGGCTGGTTTAAGGTTCGTTCCGACGTGTTCGGGTTCTCTTGGTAAGTTTTCAACGTTACCCATGATTTGTTAAATTCAAATTCATCTTACCCATGCTTGGTTAGTGCTAGAATTAAAATACCCACTGATTTATGTGTTGGAAATTCTAAGATAACATTGAAATTCTATTCTGCAGCGCCGTCTAAGTGTTTGATTGAGTTCGAATCACTTAAGTTTGATCACCGACTGCCCAAAGAGCATTCTAACACGCTGTTCGAGGTTAGAATAACCCGTCTAGCGTGAAAGTGGGTCCGTTTGGGTAAGTTTCATCGTTGTTCCAAGCTTGATAGCTTTAGAGTAGTGTTGCCCAACCTTTAGAGTCCTTAGAATGTGAGTTAAATGGGTCATCGTTTGTTGTTCATGGCTTAAAAGCATGCTTCAATTAATGCTCATTATGTGTTGTCGCCTAATTAGTTTTACCCAACCCTTGTAGGTTTTTAAATCATGAATTAATGAGTTTTTGCTTGTTGTCCGTGGTTTAAAAGCATGCTAAATCGATTCTCATTAATTATCTAAGCCTTAATCGCATTGCCTAATCTCTAGGAGCCCTTAGAATTCCTAAATGTGACTTTTTACTTGCTGTCAAAGGCTCAAAAACCTTGATTATAGCCATTCGGTGAATACCCATTGCCTGTTGTGCCTTAGACATGGTTGCCCATGGTCTAAAGGTTTTGGGTTTTTATTTTGGGGAATTTTGAGTGGCTATCTAGCAAGGAAATAGACTTTCCTCAGTTGATTTAGGCCTTTCTAGCATGTTTAAAGTATTCAGTAGGTTGGTTCTAATTTTTAGAAGTTATCCTTGTTGTTTAGGAGTTTATCTGGATCTTTTGAGCGGTTTAAAGAGTTCTTTAGGAGCGCTCGTAAGCTTTTGGTAAGTAGTTTCTATCCGTTGAGTCTGTTTGATTGCATGAGCATGTTGGTTGTTACTCGCTTTTCTAGTATGCATTGTTGGTTGTTATATAACTAGCGATGTGTTAAAAGTGTTGTTTGATCGATTTTAAAGCATGATGAACTATTGGTTATCTTGAGCATGTTGTTTATCGTTTTGACTATGCTGCATGAAAGTCAAGTTGCATGGTCTTGTGTGATCATTGAGAGGTGAGCTGGGTTGTGTGAGCGGAGCGTGACACGGAAATCACGTGTTAAGATTGCGTTACATGACGCGGAAATCATATTATTGGTGCGGAGCGTGACGCGTAAATCACGTGTGAGTGTGCGCTGCGCATGGCGCGTAATTCATGTGCTGGGTGTGAGTGCATTACATGACGCGGAAATCATGTTTTAGTGCGGAGCGTGACGCGGAAATCACGTGTTAAGTTGCGTTGCATGACGCGTAATTGATGTGTTTTGGTGTGTGGCATGAAGCGTAAATCATGTGTTAAGAAAGCGAGCATGACTCAGAAACCATGTGGGTTGCATAGCATGTTGTGTGTATGTATGAAGGCATCCTGTTGAGTCAGCATGAGTCTCATTGTTGGTTTATCGCTTTAAGTAGTATGTCATTTGTTTATTGTTTAAAAGTATGTTGGATGTGTATGCCTAGCATGTTGATTTTGTTGTTTGTTGCTTGATGGCTCACCGGGTGTGAGCTGCTTACCAGTACCGTGGTTGTACTGACCCCCTCCCCTTTCTCCCCCCAACATTTTTAGATGATGCAGGTGAGTTTGCATACGATGAGCCCGGTGGTGTTGAGGAGGTGCACGAGGAGTGACTCCACTGGTCTAGGCATCTTTGTGTTCAAGTTTTTTATTATCTAGTTTTGTCATAAAAAGTTACCTTACTCTTCTGATTTGTATAGGATAGTGTTATGTTTATTTCAGTTAAGGGCTTGTCTAGTTGTTTAAATTTGAGAAGTTAGCCTTAGTTATGGTTAGCTTCATTTGAGTTTTGTTTCCTTCCAGTAAATAATATTAAGTTGTTTTCTAGTAATTGAGTTGAATGCCTCTATCTAGCATATATGTTCTTGTTGTTGATTGCGAATGCGAGACCTGACTCGCTAGTTTGTGGAAGGAGCTCTGGTGTGTTTCTGTGGTGCTGTGGCGTGTAGTTGTGGGATTATTTGAGTTTAGAAGTTTATTTTTATGCTTAGCAGGTCAAAGAAAATTTTTGGTTTAGTCTTATGTACGCCGTTATGCTGCCGAAATTTTCGGTGCATTCGGTTAGTTTGGTTAAGGAGTTAGTAATGTCGCTAGGATAGTTTTAAAATCCTTGGGCATTACAGTTTGGCCCTCAAAGAATGCCAAAGAAAAGAGAGAAGGAGAAGAAACACAAAAACATAAGCAAGAAATTTGTCACCTTAAGGTCTGGGTGAGTTAAAATGAATTCCCAATTAAGAGAACTGTCAAGAGTGAATTCATTAACACCAAGTCCAGTACTCAAAACAAGCTGGAAAGACAGAAAGATTAACAAACTGAAATAAACAAATGAATATAATAGAGTGAGATTGTCCATACTATGCAAAAGCTTCCATACAAGCAATAGCCTGCTGCAACCATATTCTTTCTAGGTTGCAGGACGTCTTCTAGGTTAGGTTCATGGTTGTCGTCCATGTGATAGATTCCAAAAATCTACAAAAAAAAAAAAAAATGTAGATATTCAATCGGTCAAATACTTAGCTAATTGGAAAGAAATTATTATAAAAAAATTGGCATCCCAATCAGTATATAACCTAATCTAGAAGACAAAATTATAATAAAAACATTTGATAATCTCCAGAAGGATAATGTACTGTTGTAGAAATTCGATTGTTCCTTATCATCCTTGTTGTATCACCATCTCAACTACATTCACAAACCCAAAAATCAGAAGGAGAACAAACAATGTATTGTTCCATTCAAATAGTGAAGCAATAAATTTGTACTTGATCAAGGTTGATAATGTTCTAGATGGTTAAAAGATTAGCAATAAAGTCACAATGTGATAGTATATATGCTTTTGGGATGATTCTTAGAGACTTGTTCACCTCCCTAGAGATTAGCAAAGAAGTCAAAGTAATTTTCTACATTGTAATTTCTGTTACCAAATCAATTACTATTGAAGAAATATTATGAGGTTCAAAAGTTGAGGAGCTTATTCATTATAGGACAAATAGATCTTCAAACTTGCAAAATAAAAAAGAAATCTTAGAAATCAAAAGCTTAGGAACTTATTAATCAGTAGTAATCATTTGTTGCAAATAAAATTAAAGAGGTTTCCAATGAAATAAGCACTATATTGGATGAAAAGTTCATTATCTAGAATCACTATATCAGTTGAGAATTTGAACAGAAACGAAACCAAGAAAGACCTTTTTGGTACAATATCCAATAGATATTTAACTGAATAGACATACATATGGTTGAAGAATTTTGCAAATTTATTCTGTGAAGGTATCTTTTAGAGCGTTAATAAATCTCTCGAAGACCCACTTGCACCTAGATGACATGCTTCAACAAGCATAAATGCATAAATCCAAACAAACTTCTTCAACCTCTAGTTTGTTTTTCAAATGCTTCCTATCAAGAACCTAGCTTACAAACATAACCTTCAAAAGTTAAAGTTATTGTCTAGATTGAATAAACAAAATAGCTATAAATGATGTCTCTTTCTCTACGAAAAAAAAAACATTCATAAAACAACTCATTGTTTATGTTTCTTAAATTTTTTTTAGAACAAAGCATACTTTTCCAAATGAATCAAAACTGAAAAAAAAAAAAAAAAAAAATTAAAACATCTAGGTTAACTTCAATCTTACACCACTTGCACAAATTCACGTATAACAGAGAAAAAGACTCATAAAACAATCTAATCCATACCAAAAATGCAATCAAATACAAAACAAATCCAATTATCTTAAATCGACAAATTGCAGGTGTATCCAAAAGAAGTAAACTAAAAGAACATATATAATTGAATATATGAAAACAACAAAAAAAATTCAATTATTTTGAAGGACAAATTGCAGGAGTATCCAAGAACATATATAATTGAATATATATGCAAACAAGTAGGAGGATAGTTTCCACAAAGATTTGAATTTAAAGACCACTAACATAAAGAGTTAAATAAGATACAATCATCTTAGGATTTTAAAATTAGTAACTAGAAAAAATGATATTGAATTTAACCAAACTCATGGTTCCTCCTACAGGTACCAATACTAGAATGAGAAGTATTTTATGTCAATATTTCTCATTAACTTGGAAAATAGAAAAAACATGTAACTCTAATTTGAACAACTATCCATCCCTACAGTTAGCAACATTAGTATGCCAAGTAAACTAAATGCAAGGATATAATACTAGTAAAAGAATGATGATGTACAATCACTACATGATTGATAATTCCAAATTTCAACAAAGAACTCATATTGGTTCCATTACGACCTGCAAGTGGAGAGTCATTAACATCAAAGGTCATGGAAATATGAAGATCCAATTCAAAAGTAGGCAAAGCAGCCAAAACTTGCAAGACACAAATCAGTGAAGCACAACGTAAACTCTAAGATAAAAGGGAATGTCAATAACATACATCAACATTAGATCTATACTAGTGCAACATCATTTTTTTTTTAAAAAAAAAAAAACAGCTATGAAAATCAGAGTTGACGGTGAACGAAATACAACAGCAATGGAGGCGATAAATCTACGATGTGGCAGCAACAATGAATGAAACACCCTCAAGAACAACGACCACTACTACAAATTTGAGTTTTTATGACATTGAAAATTGTCACAAGCACATTTCATGACATTTTTTTTGCGTCCTAGAAGCCCCCATCAAGAAAAGTGTATACATGACGCTATTAAAAAAATTGTCATAATTATTTTTTTTATGACACTTAACAGCTGTAAAAAAAATGATATCAATGACATTTAGTAACTGTCGTAGTAAAGTTTTTTATGACAATTGAACATTGCCAATAAATAACTATTGAAAATCATTTTTCTGTCAAGATATATATACTAATGACAGTTAATTACTTTCAACAAAAAAGTTATTGATGACAACAAGTTAATGTCACGAAAATTTCATTAACGACAATGTATTATTGTCAAATAAAACTATTCGTTGACAATTTTTTGTTGTCAACAAACAAAATGTCATGACAGTTATAAAACTGTAAAAAAAAATTGCTTACAATGATACTGAATAGTTGTCACGCAAATAATTTCTAGGGAAAAATACACATTTAGTCCCTGAGGTTTGGGTTAGGTTTCATTTTGGTCCCTGAGTTTTCAAACTCAACAATTTAATCACTGAGGTTTGATTTTAGTTTCATTTTAGTCCCTCCATCCATTTTTCCGTTAAAAACTAACAGTTTGCTGACGTGGCACCTATTTTTTATTAAAAAATTATTTCTTAAATTTTAAAAATAAAATAATTAAAAAATATATATATATATATATATTTTAAATTTTCATTTTCCCTCCTCATTTTCCCCTCTTTTCTTCTTCCTCTCAACCCAACCATCACCGTCTTCTTCCTCTCAACCACCACCCTTCATCTTTAACTCCGGTGGTCGTCGCCAGAGACACTTTTTTCTTCTTCTTCTCCTCCTCCTCCTCCTCCTCCTCCTCTTCTCTTCTTCTTCTCTCTTCTCCCACTTTCTTCTTTTCTCTTCTCCCACTTTCTTCTTCTTCTTCTCTCTTCTCCCACTTTCTTCTTCTTCTTCTTTTTTTTTAATAAAATAGAGGAGGGAGGGAGGGAGGTTCCCTCCTCCTCGGTTTCCGACCTCCCTCCTCTCCGGTTTCCCTCCTCTCTAATTCTAATTCCAAGTGTTGAGTTTTAAAGAAAAAAGAGTGCTTTACGTCATTGATTTGTTTGACTTCTTCAATCGATTAAACAAATATGACCGTTTGATTCAACTCTCAGTCCACTTTTCAATGCAAGCTGACAAACTGGAGCAATTTGATTGCCCCGATTCAATTTCTTTTTCATAAAAAAGATCTGAAATTTGTAAAGAATTAAAGAAAAGAAAAAGGAGTGAGAAAGATGCAACAGAGAAAGAGTGGAATGACGAGATTAGAGAAAGCTGAGCTGAATCCAGAAATTGAACGCTCTTTTGCAAAAATAAAACACACATGAAATGCAAGAGAGAGAAAGAGTGAAAACAAAAATTAAAGTGGAAAGTTTACATTAGCAGCAGGATTTGGAATATAATGAGACGAGAGTGTCAAACAACGAGAGATTTGGATCTATAAGATGACACTCACCCTTTTCACCCATTATTGAAATTTGAAGGAATCGAGGGATTGTTTCTGAAAATGAACGCTATTTGATCGTTTTCTCCTCCCAACTTCTTCCTTTGCCCTTTCTCTTCTTCACGGTTTGATCGTATTCCGTCATTGATGGGGCCCGTTGCTCTAAATTCTCGCTCTGTTGGTTCCACTCCAACCTCAAACCCTCCGTCTTGGAGTCCTCTGATTTGGGTACCTTCCATTTTTTAATCTTCTCTGGTTACTCTCTGTAGAAGAAGAAAGAGGGAGAAGAGAGAAGAAGAAGAGAGGAGGAGGAGGAGAAGAAGAAGAAGAAAAAAAAGTGTCGCTGGTGGTCGCCTGTCACCGGCCACCGGAGTTAAAGAAGAAGGGTGGTGGTTGAGAGGAAGAAGATGGTGATGGTTGAGTTGAAAGGAAGAAAAGAGGGGGAAAATGAGGAGGGAAAATTAAAATTAAAAAATATATATATTTTTAATTATTTTATTTTTAAAATTAAAAAAATATTTTTTTAATAAAAATAGGTGCCACGTCAGCAAACCGTTAGTTTTTAACTGAAAAATGGATGGAGTGACTAAAATGAAACTAAAATCAAACCCCAGGGACTAAATTGTTGAGTTTGAAAACTCAGGGACCAAAATGAAACCTAACCCAAACCTTAGGGACTAAAAGTGTATTTTTCCCTAATTTCTATGACTTTGATGCACCGTCATAAGTAGTGATACATCACTATTTATTTATTTATATTTATTCATCTAAGCCATTGAAATTATTTTGTCTAATACCTGTGAGTAAACATATGTTTCCAAAATAAAACACTCAATTCTTGACACAAAATAAATATATACATAAATAACAATTTTTATATATCATTGAACCCAAATTGGTCAAATTTTGTCATATATGTATATACAAACTAAGTGTAATAGATTTTGTACATCACAACAATTTCTACACTGGACTCCAACCATGAGGGAATATACTATATGTTTTTTTTGTCACTAACCCAACAAAAAAGGTCATACATCAATTGTTATCCATCCTATGGTTTTTTTTTTTTTTTGACTTCGTTGAGTTCCTGCAAGACATAACAAACCAAACAATATTCATTTTAGAGTAGAATGCAATACTTCTTAAATCAAGATAAAAACAATAATATTCAATTTAACACTATGTAAAAGTTATACCTTTAAAATGGTGACAATATTCCCAACTCAATTCATTCGATCTTGCGTGAATCTTCTTCTTGCTCAAAACATTGATCCCACAAACTAAACACATAAAAAATGAATACTTCTCAAGCTTAATGCAAAATAAACCGTTGATAAAATAATTATCTCGAAATACATAATTTGATTCGTCTCATACATCAACGGTGAGTAACAAAAAAGACTTTGTCGATATCCTACATTTCTAATTTATGTTAGGAGTTTGGTGCCAATGAATAAAGTACAAACTATTTAAACTTATCAAAACATAGAAACATAACAACATTACTAATTTATGAAAACTTAAGAACGTTCAACACTTACTATAATACAACTACCAAGAACCCAACAACCCAACAACTAAAACACTTACTAATACAATTACTTACCAATGACCCAAATACTAAGCACAAAAACATGAACACAAACAACACTTATTAATCCAATTACTTGTTCAACTAATCATCAATATCTTCTTTATATACATAGTATCTAATCATTGTTTTTTGTTTGGGGAGGGGGGGGGTGAGATTATCTAAATATTGTAATACATCTATCTCATGAGCATCTCACATATGTAGTACATATATTCTAAGTACATATTAAGGTATACAAGTGAAACATGTAATTCTAAGTTATTACAGTGTACCTTTAAGACATCATAGATACTTCAAATTGAAAACATCTTCCTTGAACGTACTCCTTGTTCAAAACATTGCTCTCATAAGCTTCTTTTGGTACAAAATCTGAATGCTCATATTATTATACTATCTAAAACAACTCAAAGGTAAAACGACCAGTTTATAAAATAATTAATATCTTACCAATACGCCACTAGTCCTCTCGACGTACAATATATGATTCTCCCCATACATCAAAAGTGAGCAACAAAATAGGCTCCATAACTGTTTGAACAACAACAAGGACTACAACATCCAATCATATGAGTTTTGAACTAACTCCAAAATAGTGTAAGCAACAAAAATGCATATCATTCACACAATCTAATGTGTTAAGTTTATATCCAAAAAAGATAACACATATATTATGCAAAGAATATATGTGATTCTACAAACTCTGCCCACTCAGTTCTCACAACGTCGATATCATCCTGTGTGTAAGTAGATAGTGCATCTAATTTCATCTGTAAACAAAATAAATAACAATCAAGTTTTGAGTACTGCAATTTTACTTGAATGCATTTTAGTTGTGTACATACTAGATCTATAACTGAGGTGTTCTTTTGATAGATTATCTCACGCATAAATCGCATGACATAATATCCGCATTCCACAACACCGGTTTGTTTAGGGCACTGTGCATATAACATAGAAACATCAAAGCTTCAATAGATAAGATACATGTACTTCTAATAAAACTTTAAAAGAACTATTAAGGTTTCTATTTATAAAATAATTTACCTTAACGGATTTCCAAATAGGCTTTTTCTTTTTCATAATCGTGAATGCCCTATAAGTGCATGAAATATAAATGATATTTGTTATTAATATAAACCAATTAATCATTAACTTCTAATAGATAAGATGTGTTTAACATACATGTCGACTACATCAATTAGGTCCTCATGAAGACGATTTTTGAGGGGGTCTATAAAGAATGCAGTACCCTTAAAATGATCAATAATGATCAAACTCCAATGATTTCTACAAATGAGAGTAATGAAACACGTTAACTAATTCACACAAACACACAATAATTATACATTCAAACATAACATACCCAGAATTATAAGGAAAAATGAGAATTTGATTTGGATCCAATCCCACCAATCGTGCAGTTAGTAGTTGAGCTCGTGAGTCCTTATAACTAGATAATGAAATTGTTCCAGCATCTAAAATTTTGTATAGGCTTAATGCATTGATTTATCAATAAGCTTGTGTAGATACCTATAAAATGTAATAAATGTTGAATATTACTCAAATAACATTTTCATTAACACAAAATATTATATTAAAAACATCAACTTACATCATGTATGCATCAAGACAAGCAGTTGATATTGCCGCATATGGCAAAAATCCCGTAAGACTTCAAGCATTATGTAACATTTTCGTTGGACACCAAATACTTCCATAGGTACTTTTATTTGTATTGATCCACCAATATACTCAAGTTCACGAAGCAAACATCGTAAAGCAACCGGAGAACTTTGATTAGTTGTCATTGAGGAAAAATCCAGTACTTTTTTGGGCTTTTTGAATTTATGAGTATCATTTCATCATCAAATGAAATAAGATTAGGAATAAACTTTATCATGAACATATTCTTTTTTTTGTGGGAAAAATACACTTTTGGTCCCTGAGGTTTGGGTTAAGTTACATTTTGGTCCCTGAGTTTTCAAACTCAACAAAAATACCCCTGAGGTTTGAGATAAGGAGCAATTTGGTCCATGCCATCTATTTTGCTGTTAAATCCTAACGGTAGCTGACGTGGCACTATTATTTTAATTAAAAAAATAAATTTTTAATTCTTTAAATAAAAATATATTAAAATAATAAAATATGATTGTTTTTTATTATTTTTTTTAAATTCTTTCTCTCTCTTTCTTTCTTCTCCATCTTCTTTCTCCTCTCCATCTTCTTCCCTCCTTATCTCCTTTAGCTCTGGTGGCCGGCCGCCGCCGGAATTTTTTTTCCTTCTTTCTTCTTCTTCCTTCTTCTCTTCTTCTCCTTTCTTTTCTTTCTTCTGTTTTTTTTTAAAACAGAGGGAGTTCCTCCCCGAATATCCCTCTGTTTAAAAAAAAAAAACAGAAGAAAGAAAAGAAAGGAGAAGAAGAGAAGAAGGAAGAAGAAGAAAGAAGGAAAAAGAAAATTCCAACCATCGTCGATCGCCGTTCGCCGGCGGCAGCCGACCACCAGAGCTGAAGAAGAAAGAGATGGGGAGGGAAGAAGATGGAGAGGAGAAAGAAGATGGTGAAGAAAGAAAGAGAGAGAAAAAATTTAAAAAATAAAATAATAATATTTATATTATTTTAATATATTTTTATTTAGAACATTTAAAAAATATTTTTTTATTAAAATAATGGTTCCACGCCAGCAAACTGTTAGGGTTTAATAGAAAAATGGACGGCAGGGACCAGAGTGCTCCTTATCTCAAACCTCAGGGGTATTTTTGTTGAGTTTGAAAACTCAGGGACCAAAGTGTAACTTAACCCAAACCTCAGGGACTAATAGTGTATTTTTCCCTTTTTTTTTAGAGATAGATGAACATATTCTCAAAGTTATTACACATTACCTCTTCATTGTCAATGATGACAAGATGTCGTGGTCATAACAAATGTGAACCTAATTCTTGTGATAGTATGTTGTCTCCATTTTTCGATGGTACGAGAATAGAACAACCATCGTCCACCACTACATCAATTGCCACTTTAACATTATCACCGTCGATATCTGATTCAAATATTGTTCTAGTTGCGACAATATTGTGAATGGACCCGATTGTCAATCAACAAGAAGTTTCATCCTATTTTTAAGTCATTGCAATACAAGTAGATTAGTAGTAAAGTACATTACATAAAACCTAAACCAAGCTAAATAAATTTATACCTTAATTCTATCTGACATCTTCTTCCTTGAGTTATTTTTGGTGGGAATCTTTGCCTGTAGAAACAGAGGATCGCATAATTGTTCATGACTACATACCTAGAACTATGATGAATGAACTAAGTCATGCATACCTTTACTTTTTCCCCTTTTATTGTAACCTTTTCCTCTTTTTCCTCTTTTGTTGTAATGTTTTCCTCTTTTTCCTCTTTTGTTGTAACGTTTTCCTCTTTTTCGTCTTTTCTTGTAACATTTTCCTCTTTAATATCTTCTGAACCATCACTTTTTGATTTATGAGAATTGTTTTTGTGTTTCAAAAATTCTTCCTCCAACTCTTTAATCCGTGCATTCATTCTAGCCTTCTCTTGTGTATCTACTTCATGCTCGTGTGTCTTTCCTTTTGAAGATTGTCTCGACTTATGAAAATATTGAGTTTGTGTGACATACTTACTACCTACCCCTCGAACTCGTCCGGGAGGATCTTTAGTACCAAATGCTAGTGATCAAACATCCTCGCTTGTAGATGTATTCTTATTCTTTTGATTTTGAGTAGCCAAGTTGTCATCCTATTAAGTATAATAAAAATTAAAATTGATTAATGTTGCTAAAAATACTCTATTGATACTTACTATACGATCCACCACTTCTTGGGTTCGTTCGTCAATAATTTTTCCTTCACGATTCATACAAGCTGTTTTCCATAGAACGCATCGATCGATTGGATTTTCATGGGATGAAGACTGTTTCTGCAAACAAATTTATATTAACTTACTGAACATGAATGAGAAAAGAATAAAATGTAGTTGAATTGAGTTAGCAAATACATCTCTTACCAATTTTTCACTTAGATAGCATATCCTTTTCGTGACATTCGATGATTATACATGTTTTTTCCTCGCAATTCTCGATTCTTCTGGCTTAGAATCTTGATAAGTATGACATAAATTAAAGTGAATTTTATTCATCACCTAGATTCTGAACATAAAGAAATTACTAAGGATAAATGTTAAAACCATTATACCTACCTGAAACTCATCCCCAAGTCGAGAATTGACAAATGTATCCCAATGTTCTTGTTGGATATGAGAGTATAAAGTTGGAGGAGACTTCAAGCGTTCTAAATCATCTTTAAAAGGCAACATAGTTTTCATCGTCAACCAATACTTGAATTTGCGAAAACATACACTAACATTTTGCAAAAGATTTTTCTTTGATCTAGGATCAACCACAAATCCACCCTACATATTTATATCGAATGATTAATGTTAATCCATGTTATCAACTTCTAAAATGTAACAATGGAAAACGTTATGATGATACCTGAATCAAATAATTTTTTTTTCCTTAGTCCAGATGGTACTGATTTTCAGTTGTCATATATGATTGGAACATGATAGCGTACACATGTTTCAATAAAACTCTTCAGCTTGGTCACATTCAATCCAATTGGTTGACCATTTTCATTGTATTCAATCACTTTCCTATGACCTTTGTTGCTCACACGAGTGATCTCATGCAACCCAGTAGGTCTACGTCTTCTTCTACTGGTTGTGCTTTCCTCTACAATAGGGGAAATTACAGCATCCCCGCTATCCATACGATCATCATGTGTATCGTCCATCTGTTAAAGTTATCTTTACCAATGTAATAAACAAAATTATTTAAATTTTAAACATACGATATGGAAAGAACCAAACACATGTATACAATTCAAGTACTTGTAAAAAGGTAGTTCAACAATCATTGCACCATTGCAAAAGAAAATTTACCATTGTTATAAATATTACAAAATAACTTCTAGAATGCAAAAATAGTGTAATGGATAACTAATTGTAAACCCATGTGTCTTCACAATCTTTCCTTGTGTATGAAGATTCACTTTCGTCCATATCAGTTGATAGTGTCCATTGTGAAATTGACGGACAATGCAGAAAAGTATCCCCAAGATCATCATCAAAACATGTGTCAACGAAGTCCCTTTGTGGTGGTGTGATGACAATTGACCATCGTGCATCAGTTGGATCTTCTATATAAAAAACTTGTTTTGCTTGGGTGGCTAGGATGAAAGAATCTAATCTATGTCCAATACGATTGAAGTCAACCAATGTAAACCCAAGTTCATTTATTTACACCCCATTGTAGTTTTCAACCCAATCACATTTAAATAATAGAAATTTAAATGTATTGTAACTAATTTCCCATATCTCTTGAATGACCCCATAAAAAGACATGTTGGAAATGATCGAGTTCTTATCTTTTGCACTAGACACTTGCATTGTTGTGGCAACTAAACTAACCCCACTGTTCTGCACGGTTCGACTATTATCACGAGATTTTGTGCTATAGCAACATCCATTAACCTTATAACTTTCATATGTCATTACCTCTTGATGAGGATCATGTGCTATCCATCGTAAGGTTTTGGAAACTTTATTTCCAGTATGTATTTCACTCATCACCTATTATAAAATGTTTGTTTATATTATTCTGGGACCAAAGAAAGTAAATATACTTAAAAAGAGCAAGAAATTTAAATACCTGATCACGTATCCAGATAGCAAATGAACGATTATGTTCATCTTGTAGCCACTTTTCATTCTTTGCTCTTCTTGGATTTTCATTTTTCAAATATTCTATATGACGTCTATAAGAAGTACGAAACATTAAAAAATATCAAACATTCTATAATAAGGTGATAAATAGTTTTAGTCTTCTTACTTTCTACATGGTTGCAGTTCATCAGTGTTCTCTAATATATGAAGATGAGCTTGTTTCAATTGTTGTATAGTAGGTTTAATATAAGATCCAACTGATAAAGGCCTATCACTAAATGTTTCTTCTCGCAATTTGATTGACCCAAGTCCAACTGGATCTAGTCATGATAAGAAGTTAGAATAGAATTCAACAGCTTTTTCTACTATGTGTGCCTCTGCAATACTGCCTTCAGGTCGAGTTCTATTACGAACATAACTTTTCAACATTTTCATATACTGTTCAAATGGATACATCCACCGTAAATAGATGGACCCACAAAGTTTTGCTTCTCTCACTAGGTGAACAGTAAGATGCATCATTATTGTGAAGAAAGAAGGCGGGAAATACTTCTCAAGTAAACATAACGTAACAACAATATCGTCCTGCAACTTATCCAACTTTGATACCTTCAAACTCTTAGAACATACTGTATTGAAGAAGAAACACAATCTAGTAATAACATACCTCACATTCTTAGGTAGGACTGAATGTAGTGCAATTGAAAGCAAATTGTTGCATAAGAACATGACAATCATGATATTTAAGACCAATGACTTTCAAGTCTTCTAACGATATAAGATTTCTAATATTTGAAGAATACCCTTCAGGAACTTTGATTTCAGATAGTCTTACAGAAACGATACTTCTCCTCTCTAGACAATGTATAACATGCTGCAGGTATGTACGTTCTATGTCCCTTGTTTACAGGTGCTAATTCAGGTCGAATATTCATTTCAATTAAGTCGAGTCTAGTATTGATCCCATCTTTACTTTTTCCTGGAAGATCAAGTAGTGTTCCTATGATATTCATACACACATTCTTTTCAATATGCATTACATCAAGACAGTGTCTTACATGTAGTTTTTTCCAATAAGGTAATTCAAAAAATCCTAGTACTTAAACTTGTTTAAATTGGAAATTATATTGTTTAAATTGGAAATTAAGCTCAATCCACAAAGACTAATGGAAACTTTTGAAATAAAACTTCAAAAATTTCATAAGTTAATAATCATACATAAATGCTAATCATTATGTCATTTGTTCATCAATCTTGTACTTAAACTTCAACATTTAAAAAAATAAGTATGTATTTGAAGCCACAAAAACTAGTTGAGGCAACTATTCAATACATGCTTCCCCGTCAGCATTCAATACCTACCACAACCAACATATAATGATTCCAATACATGCTCACATCAATACATCAATACACATATTCGAAAGTCATTCATATTATCCATCTATTACACAATTTTAGCTCAAGGAAATACCTTTACCAAAATGCTTGTTAATCCATTAGATGGGTCACTTTTGACTATCCAAAATAAAACCTACAAAATGATATTACATAAAGTTGAGCTCAGCAAAAGAAGTGACAAACTTAAAGGGATAGAATATATTAAACTATGCAAATGAGGAGATACATCAAAAGCTTCAATTCCACATCTATATTGCAAATATATCCCAACCTTCAAAGACATGCTTTAAAACGAGCTCTTAATTGCAAGATATATGATCAACAGACATCTAACATCAAATGAGGACATAGAATTTCGAACTGCAGTGCTCTCAAAACCACCATATCATTTCAGAGGAAGTAGAGGAGAAAACGATTGCAATAAATCATAACCAAGAAGTTTACTATCAAAGGGGAAGATTTATAGGTAAAAGAAGATAATTTTCTTTGAAAGACAAAAGTTTCTACCATATCAAACTTCAAAGAAAAAGGTTAAGTTGTCAAATCTGTGGGAAACTATATCACACAACCCTGGAATGTAGAAATATTTTATCAGAAACTATGAAACTCCCTATGAAAGATTGTATAACCGTTAAACTTAGAAGTTATCATGTTCACCATTAAACTCATTAAATCTGAACCAAAAAAAAAAAGAACTTTAACAAAAACAATCAAAACTTTAAACTAACTTCCAAAGTTACACAACCCATGAACATAATGAACTAAAACGATCAAAGCAACTAAATTGATCTAACTTTTATTAAGTAACTTTTCGTGAAACTTCATGTCATCATGATGTTGAAAAGTAGTCCTTTTTGAGTAACATCGACCGAATACTCAAGAAACCAATATAAACACAAGTAAATCATCTTTTATACTCAAAACAATCTCTTAGCATGCACTCGCACTCACCCCTCACATTCAAAACCATGCACTCGCACTCACCCCTCACATTCAAAACAATCTATTAGCACTCACCCAAATTAACCATTTAGAAAACTAATAGAACATAAAAACTAATGTAGAAAACTAACTAAATCTAACAAAATCTCAATTGATACAACAAAATAACTAAAACTTAATATAAATTTCATAAACTAATTCTTTAAGAAATGGATGGTTGGAAGGTAGAGGTGTCCGTGAAAAACAGAACATTTGCTAAAGCAATGAATTCACAAAGAGATGATCTTGATGAGAATGTTCCTCTATGTAGTCATTCAATAAAGGCAATTACAAGGACTATCCCAAAGAAACTTTTGAGTATAGATACATAGAAGAAAAAAATGACGAAACTTGAATCAATACCTCATTTGGCATCACTGCAAATCAAACAAACAAGTGTACATTAGAATCCCACAAACTCATCCGAAAGTTCCTAATTTACTCATACTCAATACACATCCAATAAAGTCATGCAAACACATGACAAATTGAACAAACTTAAGGATGGCGAACCCAGTAGGTTAAAGGTGGTTAAGTGGGTTAAAAATTCTTAAGTGTCACTTTGACTCTCAAACAAACTTAGAAAGTGTCTAAGTTGAAACTAAAACATATAACTTGACCAAACTCACTCCAAATTCAATCAACTCACTCAAGCACACTCTCAAATCCCATAAAACACACGTAAACACACTTCAAATCTCACAAAATCACTAAAACTATTTAAACACTAAAAACATTGTCTAAAACTTACCAAAACACACTCCAATTATTACAAACTCATTCAATCTACTTAAAACAAAACAAACACATTTTAACTCACACAAACTCACTCCACATAATTTAAATGCATCAAACTAACCCTTAAAAATTCAAAAGCCTTAATTTTGCTTAATAGGGAAGCTTAAACAATAAACTTTACCCACCATGACTCATTCAAAATAACCCAACGCTTGCTGGACAGCATTCCCGAAAAACATAACTTTGCACTTATGAACATGAAATTGAGTGGGTAACGCTGAAACGAGTCTGAAACACAATGGGTCAACTCCGATTAACACAAAAATCTCATTTGGAACTCAACAAACAAAAATCTCACCCAGCTTAACACTTTCCTTTGCTGGCAACTAACTAAATAGCTAAACAATTGAATCCAATGCTCAAACGAACCAAAAACTCACACAAAAACAAACTTACTTGAATTGATTTGAGGAAAGGAACTTCTGACCGACGAGACTAAGTTGCGACTAAAGCTGGAACTGACGCCGCGACCTGGTTCTCCTCTAGACTGACGGCGTCGGTAGCTAGCGGTGCTGAAGCGCGAGAAAGAGAGGGAGATGGCTGAGTCTGCAGCGGTTCTTTTCGCGAGAGAAAAATGTTGGGGTTTATGTTCTAGAACTCAAGTTTAGTTATCCTTTATATAAATAAAGATGTTATTCAGTGAAAATTGTTTATTTTGTATCTTGAAATCGAATAGAAACATGCATGGTTATAATATGAGATACTTGAACTATATCTTGGATATAGACAAGGATCAAGTTCAAGTATATAACCTAAATTGTCTATAGTAAATGAATAAGGTTGGGTACCTTGTTCTGGTAACACTATGGAAGCGACCTACTTTGCGAATGAGGCAAACGACGTGATCCTGGATCGTTCATGTAGAGACATGCAAGTAGGGGCATCCTGTGTAAAAGATGTTTACACAAGACAGGGTCAAGAAATAAGTCACTCTTACTTTATAACGTCGTTTACTGTGAAGATTGACTTTTTCATACGATGACCTAGGTAACTCGATCTTAATCTTGAGCTTACTATAAACTCCTGATCGGTCTAATTTGTTATACACTTAGAATCTCTCAATTTGCTTATCTTAGTTGAATTCCTTGCGAAAAATGCTTTAAAATGAGTATAATATATCTATAGGTCCTCATCGGAGCTTTGGAAGCAATTCGGGGCTAAAACGAGCGAAACCAGAGCGTAAAATGACCATTCTGCCCCTGGAGCCGTCGCAGCGTCGAGACGCTCGTAATCAGAGTCGAGACGCTACAGCGTCGAGACGCTTGCCGCACAGAGTCGAGACGCTAGGGCAATCCAAGAAATATTTTCCAAAATTGAAGGGACAGCGTCGAGATGCTTTCCGCACAGCGTCGCGACGCTAGGCAGTTTTCCAGAATTAATTTTTTCCTATTTTGGCTGGAAATTTTCCTTGTTTGGAGACCCAATTCAGCACCATTCTACCACGAATTGAAGGCCAAGAAACTCTATAAATAGAGGCCTTTGGTGTAGGTTTAGAATCATCCCATCATCCCTTAAATCATCCCACAATACAATATTGTAGCCACTTTTCTCTTTACTTTTCTAGAGTTCTTTTAAGTTTTCTTAGTCCATGGGTCGGTTGATCGAGCCTCGAGCTTGGAGGTGCTTGTCTATGGCCAACTAAGCTCGGATCGTTGTAATTGGGACCTCAGTTTGTAAGTTTGATTCAATTTTATGAGATTTCCATTTTTCATTACTTAGTTAATTGTCTTTGTGATTTTAGTTCTTTGCATACAAGTTTAGATTGTGGTAGGAAAGATTGACAACCTTGACCGCGCCCTGTCTAAATTTACTTGCTAAATCTAAGTAGCAAATAGGTTAACGTTATGATTATACGCATGCGTCCCTTAAACTAAATGATTTAATTAATTGTAATTGTGGTTTGTTGCCCGTTGCATGTAAATTAATTCGGCTAGATCCCAATGCGGTTTAGATTAGTTAATAGGCCAATTAATTAATTTAAGCTAGAATCAAACTTAGCGTTTGCATGTTTGTGATAGTTGGATCATGGCTCTCGGTTTGTTGCTGGAGTACGCCGGACTTAGATAGTTAATTAAAATCAATTGATAATCGATGAATGAAATTAATCAAACTTAACATCGAGTTCAACCCCGATTACAGTGATCCTCGTGGTAAGATCAACTAACCCCACCTTTACTTTCTTTGCATTTAATTTTCTTATTTATTTTCATGCCTTTACTTTATGTCTTAATCTTTTTATCCATAAACCCCCCCTTTTGGTTACCTCAAAAACACAAAAGAATTTAGAAATAAACCGATTGTTCCCTGTGATCGACCCCGACCACTACTGGTACAAGTTAGCTTTAAGAATCGTGGATTATAAATTTATTTGACAAGAGACCGCGACAATCTCTTCCGTCAACTCCTGTTTGTTTAAGGTTGTCCTTTGATCTGCATGGGGGAGAGTGGTATAAAAGTACCATTCAATAATCCTACCATTTTGGGGATAACACTAGATGGATGGCTGGGGACATAGTAAAGCAAGACGAAATTCACTCCTACCCGATTCAGGGATAGTAGAGAGGTTGTTCCCTTAAGTGTTGAATCCAAGGCTTGAACAAGGGGCCCCACCCTCTCATTGGCCCGAGAGGGATCTTGTTTAATGGTTGGACCATAAACAAATTGTTCATTAGAGGACCAGTGGACTTAAGGAACTAAGATGTACTATAGGGGTAAAACGGACATTTGACCTGTCTATAGTAACGAACGACCTGTGAAGGATTGACTTACTAATCATGGTTATATCGAGTGGACGTAAATATATCTACAGTGAGGGGAGTTCAACTACTAGGCTATAGTGGAGTGTCCCGGTAGTTAACGGATGTTGGTTAGCTAGGTTAAAAGAGTTTGACCAGTTTAACCTTGTACCGTTGGAGCCCATGATCTGTAGGTCTATTAGATCCCCTTGCTAGCTCGAGACTAACCTTTGGAACAATATGATGGATATAATATGAATTACTTTAAGTTCATGTTAAGAGAAATGAATAGATGTGATAGACGTTGTCGGTACGTCAGGTTTTGTGAAAACCGAGTATGTGTGAAATTTAATATTTAAATATGATTTAAATACCGAGAACATGAATAGGGATTCATGATTGGAAAATGACATTTCGGAAATGTTCGGGAATGGTGGCAAAATATTAATTTAATATTAAGATATTAAATTAATAATTAATTATTTAATAATTAATTTAAAATTAAAGAATTGAAAAATGATTTCTCAAATTTCAGATTATTTAAAATTAAATAATTAAGTGGATTAATTCAAGTAAATCTTGAATTAATTAAAATCAAATTAAATTTGATTTTTTGGAGGTGGAGTGCATGGTGACTAAACCCATGCACTCCCGTCTCTTAAGCCACTACATTCTCCACTAAATTGGAGCTGATTGAGTGTCAATCTGTGGGGCTTTTCTTCTTCATTAATCCCTCTATAAAAGGGAAGAAGATTGTTGAAGAAACCAAGCTGAAAACATACTGAATTGCTGCCAAAATTGAAGCTCACCATACTCACCTCCATAAGCTTGTTCTTCAAGTTTTTTCTTTCAATTCCATCACTTGAGAATCCCACAATCCGTTCCAAAGGCTTGAGGATAGCAAGGAAGATCCTTTGGTGGTTCGCGACTCGTTGGTGAAGAAAAACAAGAAGGAAATCCAACCAATTTCTCCATTGAAACAAGGTTGGTAAACTGTCTCTGTTTTTCCTCTTATGAACAACATGCAATGTTTGATCAAATTGAGCTTCTTATGTGCCAAAGAAGCTTCGTATTTTAGATATTAACACTTTAAAAAAAGAGAGTGACAATTAGCCGCGACAGCGCTGGAGCGAGAGACAGTTGGAAGTTTGGATGGAGCGAGGGAAAGAGAGAGGGATATTTCCGGAAGCGGCGTCGGAAGCAGCGTGGAAGCGGCACTGGAGCACTGGAGGGAGGGAAAGAGAGAGAAGCTACCGAGAGAAGGCGGGAGGAAGGCAATGGAAATCCCGATAACTTTTTTCTTTTATTTTTTTCTTTAATAGTGGATTTAGGGTTTCCAAAGATAAGGTCCAATTTCACTTATTTCTAATTAATGACACTTAATCAAGGTCATAGATTTATGACTTAGAAAAAATGTCATAAATTTTCGAAAATACGAAAATGTCCGTTTTTTCCCTCCAAAAACGCGCCTCTTGCATTTCATGACATTTTTTCCCTCCCTAAACTTTATTTCCTTTTCCCTTGGTGTCATAGATTCCCAAATTTGTAGTAGTGGACGATTATGCTACCTAGAAAGAAGAAAGTAAGAATTAAAAGCTACTACCTAGAAAGAACGAAACCCACCAAATCTACTAGCCTCCTTAACAGGCCAAGACCACTAGTTAGCACAATACCGAGACCAACGTTGGTGAGAAGACGACTCTGAAACCAAGACTCAAATCGACGCCAAGAAAACGTGTCTACACTGAGACGCACTGTTGTGCTAGACCCAAAAACCTACTGGATATTGAACATAGACCCACACCGACGAACGACCTCTGCAACTGAGACCCATGCGAAACTGTGACTTCGATTTCTTCCTTTCCTCTCTTTGTTCCATTTTCCCTCTCATCTTGTGCTGCTCTAATCGAAAATTAGTCTTAGAAGATATGAAGATGAACTAATTTTCAAAATTTCCCCTCTAAATATTGACAATTACTTAAATGTCCTTTTATCAATTATTTTTAATTAATGACAGTTATTTAAAGTCATAGATTCACGACGTTGAAAAAATGTCATAAATTTCCGAAAATACGAAAATCTCTGTTTCTTCCCACCAAATCGCTGTTTCTTCCCGCCAAAAACGCACCCCAGCCATTTATGACGTTTTTTTTTCTCCCTTCCCTTTATTTGGTTTAGTTATGGCGTCATGGAATGTTAAATTTGTAGTAGTGTCGCAAGACTTGGTCACTGAATTTCCAGCGAAAGACCATGCTTAGTTGCTGCGTTTTTCATCTAAGAGAAGGATCAAGACTTTAGGTGAAACGATCGAGTCGCCAATAACGACGGTATGTTGGTGAGAACCTTTTTTTTCTCTAACTTGCATGAATTAAATATACTTTAATTCAATAAATTTCCAGCATGCTTTAGATATATTTATAGTAGATTATGCCTGATAATTATAGTAATTTTTTCCCGTTGTATCGGTATTTTAATCTAGATTAAAACATAGTCATAAGTCCTCTGATAAATCTTCCGCTGCGCTAGAGATTTAATTCCTACATATATAATATAAAGTTCACGAGATAACTTAGAAAACAAATTATACGTCATGCTATGAATTAGAAGAGAATTTACACACTCCACAGTTATCAAAATTTAAAAGTCAAACAATAGAGAGAATACAATTTTTTTTTCATGCACTATCACATTGCTATAAAGGTGTCATTTTAATCTATAAACTTTTAAAATTGTTACATGTTTGTTTTAGTTTATCACCTTTAAAATTTGTTTCATTTTGGTTTTGACTTTTATATTGATGTTAGTTGTTTAACATAGATAAAATATTGACAGGGGTATGTATTGAAATTATCTTGAGACAGATATTAAATAAACCAACAACATTAAATACATGTTTGAAAGAGATCTTAAAAGGAACAAAATTACTTTTGTCATGTTTCAAAATAATTAAGAAGGGCATGACAAAGGTGACTCTCAAACATAGCTTAAATAAAATAATAATGTAACGATCAAAATGGAACTATACAATTTAAGAGAATAACCATTTTAAAAGTTTTTGAATTAAAATAAGATTTGTCCAACAAAGCATAGATTTAACATTATTATATATAAAGATGTGTTTTAAATCTTTACATATTGCCATATTGGTCATTGGATTTTCTAAATAATTGTTATAGTTACTATGAAATTTGTTTCATCTCAATCTCTCCACCATCAAAATGTCTACTTTTAGACCAAAATTGTAAAAAGTTAGCCATTTTACTTTTTACTATTTCTTTTTGTGGATAAAATGTTAACATAGGTATATACTGAAATATTTATCCTGGGTTGTGTAGTGTATTGGATAGACTAACATATCATCAAAATGAAACCAAAGATTAAAATAGATATTATTAAAATAAAGTTTATAGGAGCTGGCTAGCTAAAACAATATTTGTCAACTTGAACATTATGTTCTACTAGTTGACATCATATTTCTACTAAAAGATTTTTTTTTTTTTAAAAAAAATGAAAGTTAAGAACCGTTGGGGGTTGTTGTAACTATAAATCCCACGAAATCAAGGGGTATAACCGTTGGCAGTCCCTAGTAAATTTTTCCAGTGAACTAGTTTCTACGTTGAATCAACTCCTATAAAACCTCCTAAACATCTCCCTAAAGCAATCATACAAAAATATAACCTTAAATCAAAATCGATCTGACGGTGACAATGAAATCACGCTCCGCTCCTCTCATCCTGGTCCTTGTGCTCTCGATGGTGGTGGCCGCCACCGCCGCTGGGCGTGTCAGATCGCGGAGGGTGTCTCTGAACGGCGACGACTGGACGCCGATCCCGAATGTGAAGGATCCGCACGTTCAAGAGATGGGGAATTTCGCGGTGGCGGAGTACAACAAGCAAACGGGGGAATCACTCAAATTCAAGGGCGTAGTGAGCGGCGAAATGCAGTTGGTGGCCGGAATGAACTACCGCCTCATCCTGATGGCCAAGAATGGCGGTCTGATTGCCGAATATGAGGTGGTCGTCTACGAGTGTCCATGGGAGAATTTGAAAGAACTTACGTCTTTCGAGCGGCGCCCCTGGAAACGATAATTGACTTGTTTGTTTTCTGGTTCTTCTTCATATCATGATGTTTGCTTTGGAATTTGGCTGTATCTGTATGCATGCTAGCTTTTATATTTTCATGTAACTAGAATAAAATAAACATGTGCATGCCACATGAAACTTATAGTTTTATTCTTCTTTTATGGTTTCATTTTTTTTTAGACAAAGAAACAAGATAGAATCCAACCAACAAATGAATAGTCCAAAAACAAAACAGAGCCAAAAAATTATATCCAATGCAGCTAGCTTCTCAATTCCCCAAACATCTTGACTCCAAGCCAGCTATTAACTTTGGTCCATACTTCACAAGCTCAGGCAAGGAGCAATGCTAGGCAGTGACCCTAAGAAGTGGATTAGAATACGATGGACCAAAGTATCCAGGAAGTTCAGAAGCATAGATCCCAGTTGAAGCTCGAGAAAAGATTTGTGAAAAGAAGTTAGACAATACCATAAATATTTCAAAGAATAAAGAAGAAGTAGAAAAGACCAAGGAGCCTGAAGCCTTGGTAGAAAAAGAAGAAAGATCAAAGTTGGAGAAAAGACAGGGGAATGCGACCGCAAAACCTCAGAAATTTGTGATAGACCCAGATTACAGACCACCTCCTCCTTTCCCAGAGAGATTCAAACATGCCTCACAAGATGTACAGTTCAAGAAGTTCTTAGATGTATTGAAGCAGTTGCACATCAACATACCATTAGTAGAGGCACTTGAACAAATGCCTACATACGTAAAGTTCATAAAAGATATTTTGTCGAAAAAGAGAAGGTTGGGGGAGTACGAAACGGTTGCACTCACGGAATGTTCCAGTGCACTGGTAAAGAACGAGATTCCTCCCAAGCTTAAAGATCCAGGAAGCTTTACAATTTCATGCTCTATAGGAGGCAGGGACGTAGGCAGAGCACTGTGCGACTTAGGAGCAAGCATCAACTTAATGCCATATTCGGTTTTTAAACAGTTAGGAATAGGTGATGCACGACCAACAACTGTGGCCTTACAGTTGGCAGACCGATCACTTACACATCCCATTGGAAAGATTGAAGATATACTGGTTAAAGTTGATAAGTTTGTTTTCCCTGCAGATTTCATCATCTTAGACTGCGAAGCTGACAAAGATGTACCGATCATCTTAGGACGACCGTTCCTAACCACAGGCAGAATATTAATAGATGTCCAGAAGGGAGAATTGACCATGAGGGTCAACGATCAGCAAATCACGTTTAATGTGAGGAGTGCAATGAAGTACCCTGGAGATTTCGAGGAATGTTCAATGATCGATGAAATTGATGAACTCTCTCAATTTACTTTGTAGAAAATAATGAAGAAAGAAACTTTGGAGGATGTACTTGGAGATGAAGAATTGGACGAAAAAGGTGAGAAAAAGATTGGAGTGGAAGAAATCAGTCAAACCATGAAGCGACAAAGGATAAAACCATATTGGGGAAGAGGCTTCGAGGATGAGGAAGCCCATGTCTCCGTGATTGATTTGGTATGGCTTCTACTACCTTGAATTAATTTTTGTACATTATCTAGGTTTATAAATAATAATCTAGACTAGAGTTCCAAAATATCCGGACAAGAGTAAAAGCTCTGTCTAGGAAAATCCTGTCTAGGAAAAGGTATTTAAGATGACCATTGAGAACACCTTTTCTTGGGGATTTACCTGGGAGTTTTGAAAAGTCCATGTTATTTTGTGTCCTGTCTAGTGTTAAAAAGAAAAAAGCAGGAAAATGGAAAAAGTGTAAGTTTGTTTTGAATAAATGATTTTTTGATCAAGAGGGAACTTTGTCTAAGGCAAGTCTTGCCTAGGCTGAGGTATTTAAGCTGACCATTGGGAACACCTCTACCTGGGGACTTACCTGGAAGTTGAATTGATCAAAACATTTCGTTAATTCTTTTTAAAATTGAGAAAAGTGAAAAAAAAATAGAAATAAATCATGATTGAGCATATGAGCTTTCTAACTTGTTTATGAGTGTTTCAGAGAAAAGGAGAAAGCAAAGGAAAAGAGAAAAGGCAAAAAAAAAAAAAAAAATAAAAGCAGAAAAACTGGGTGAAATGCGATCGCATTTCTCCCTAGTGTATTTGGGAATGCGATCGCATTTGCCTGAATAAAAAGGGAGTCACGAAAATCGTTTGACCTGCACGTGACCTAATTGGAAAAGTATAAATAGCTTGACTTAAGTCTTTTTCTCTTCACCAAACACCAAGCCTTTGCATTCAAGTCAACCCCTCAACTCTCCATATTCTCTCCATCGTGAAACCGAAAGACCCACAAGCAAGAAGATGAAGAACACTCAAGGATTGTCATGCTCACGCAAAAACACTCGATCTCAGAGTGTTCGAGCGACCCACGAAGTTGAAGCAAGCAACCGATGGTAAGAGGAGAACCCCGAAACGCCCATGCAAGGCACACGAAGGAAGAGACCCACGGGATTCTCGCCGGCGGTCGTGAACCAAGCGCCCGACACTTAAGCTCCATCTTCTTCGGCAATGCCGGCCACGTCGAAGGAGATGCCGAGTTCATCTGCACCGAGACGGTTCACGCGCGCCACTGTCGTCCGCCAAACCCAAAAGCCCGCCACTCAACAGTACAGAAAACGCTCGCGGGAGTGGTTTGAGATGATCCGTGAGATGGGTGCCAAAAGACGTGCTGCCCTTGAAGAAGAAGGGAATCGGCAAGACGAAGAAAAAGCCGCCAAGGCAGCTGAAAGCTCTCGGCAAGGAGAAGCTTCACTGGGTAAGGTTTCCGAACCTTCATCTAACCCTTCTTTGTCTTGCAGGACCAAACCTTTTGTAACTTACAGCGCAAGAAAGAGGAGCTCGAAGAAAAATGTGTCTGAAAAGCCGCATGGAATTCAGCCCCTCAAAACTGCAAGGATGCCTCCCAATGTATTCGAAGGAATAATTCGCCAAGCAGTGGCAAAGGCCCTTGAGATTGCTGAGGGATACAAGGCTGAACAAGATGCATTAAAAGAAATTGAGGATGAGAGGGAGATGGAAAATCAGAAGATGGCTGAGGAAGACAATTTTGCAAAGGAAAGAGATGAAAGGGATGAGAAAAGAAAAAGAGAAAAAGAGCAAGAGGTCGAGAGGGCCTTAGAAGCTGAGGAAGAGAGAAAGTATGAGGAAAAGCTCAGGAGGGCAGCTATGGATTTGCAACTCCTTGAGGAAGAAAAAAAGAGAAGAAAAGAAATAAAAGAGGATGAAAAGAGAAGGAAGAAGCTGAAGACTTCCTTGCAGCCTTTGAGCCACTCCACAAGGCTCAAAGTGAGGCTGAAGCACTGCAAGGAAGGGTAGAAGAAAAGGCCCAACAGGGGCTTACAGAAGAAAATTTTGAAAAAGAAAGAGAAGTGGAGAATGAAGGCCAGAATGCGACCGCATTTGGGCCGCATTCTGAGGAAGGCCTAGCCGAGACCACCGTTGATCAGCCAGCTGAAGAGGTTTTTGAGCCTCTATTCATACATGACCCACCAGCTGCTGATAGCACCTCTTCGGGAGAGAAAAGGGTTGAAGAGGAAAAAGAAGACAAGGAGGCCGATACCTCTAATGATTCTGACTCTGAAACCGAATCTGATTCAGAGATTAGGGAGCTAGATGGCGACCAAGTCTCTATCTCTGCAGCGTTGAGAAGAAAGAGGAAGAGAGACATTAAGGCTGAGAGGAGGACAAAGAACAAGAATGACCCAATATTTGCCAAGAGGTCGAGGACAAGGTCCATGGACGCCTCTCCTACAGTTCCTCCCACTGTCTCACCCACCAAGCCAAAGGGCAAGTCACCGAAGGTCGCATCTCCTAAAAATCCGTTCTTTGAGGTATTTAAAGATGTTAATTTTCAGGAAAGGATGGACATCATGAAGAAAAGAGGTTTCCTCAACGAGAAGGGATTCTCTGATAGAGCAGGAGCTCTGCCAGAGTTCGTGAGCAGGATCATATCTCAATACAAATGGCAGGACTTCTGTGCTCACCCTCAAGAGGCTGTTGTGCCTCTAGTTCGAGAGTTTTACGCTGGCCTGAGGGAGAAGAGTATTAGCATGGCGGTGGTAAGGGGGAAGATGGTCAGTTTCTCCTCAGTCGACATCAATAGGGTGTACAGGTGATGACCGCAAAGTGCACGGGCCGCAAGTAATATAAAACGGAAAGTATTCCGAGTATCGAATCCTCAGGGAATTTGAATTATATCCATTAAGTATCAAAAACCATCATGTTCAATTTTATTTAGAAGTCCAATCTCGAATGATAGAGCGAAAATTAAAGAAACTAATAAAAAGAAACATGCAAGTAAAAGGGAATTTTCCTATCAAAGGGGGCTTGACCTAGGGTGTTAACTAGCTTTCTTTGATTTGTAGCTCAATTACATGGATATATGTAATTAATAATCTTCAATTTCATAAATCTAGAAGTAATTATAAGCAGATTTCTCTTTCAAGTTCCTCCACATCTCATACTAACATAACTAATTTATGTGTCCATCTCCTTAGTTAATTATAGTATGGCATTAAGCAACTTCATTATCAATTTCTAACAATTCTTTTTCACTCTCGTGTTCCAAGCAATCATGAGCCATGCAATTTGGATCTAATCTAAATTCTCTCTGTCGAGTATCAATTTAGACCAACAAATCAATTAATCCGTGATCAAGAGATTAAAGGCATTAAGCATAAATTGCATAGATGAAATATCAAGAAATTCATTACATAATCCAAGTAATTGCGCTACAATATCCAATTAACTAGAATAACGACCCTAGGTCTCAAGATCTACTCACAATTGGAAATAATTTTACCAAAATGATCTTGATCCATAGGCCTAACTCAAATTAAAATAAGAAATTACAAAGAAGTAAGGAAGAAATAATCGATAAGTTGATCCCAAGCTCCCGTCACGAGCATCTCGAATCCCGAGCCTTGGAATCTCGCTCAATTCCTCCTTTTTCCTAACAATTCTTCTCACTTTTTCTCTCTATTGAGCTAGGGGAGAGCTCCCCAAAATGGGATGATTTGATCCATGGAGAAGGGGGATTTTTATAGGTGCTGGACGGACCTTTCTTGCTGCCCAAGACGCACAGCATCGAGACGCTGTGACGTCAGATTTTCTTGGAGCAGAAGTTGTCGCAGCCTCGTGACGCTATGCGGACAGCTTCGCGACGCTACCGCGATTCTGGAATTTTCTTCACTGATCACCTAGCGTCGAGACGCTCTGGTCCTAGCGTCTCGACGCTAGGCCTTCTAGAAGCCCTATATGTGGATTTTGGCCTCCTTTCTTCATTCTTTTGGGCTTTTTGGGCCTCCACTTCAAATATCTTCTTTTCTTTTCTCCTTTTATGGCCCAAAGTCTTCTTTTTATGCCCAAAATTGGTAAAATTCTTTGTTTTGCTTCTCAAATTCGGTTTTCTATAAAATCAACATAAAAATGCATTAAAGCTCACAATTCATGCACAAAACTAGCTAAAATTAATAGGAAAATGATGATACTTTTGCATGTCATCAACAGGATCAAAGCACCCTTGAACCCGAGAGGGAATGATGTGATAAGGAACCCTTCGGCCAAACAGATGAAAGATGCATTGAAACTTGTGGCTAATAAGGGGGTTCAATGGAAAGAATCGCAGACGAAAGTGAAGTCTTTAGTGCCAAGCGACCTAAAGCCAGAATCGGCAGTTTGGCTTCACTTCATCAAGAACCGTTTGATGCCGACCACCCACGATAGCACGATTTCAGTGGATAGAGTGATGTTACTCTATTGTCTTATGAAGGGGTTGGAAATCAACATAGGGAGCATAATTAGGGATGAGATCTTAGCCTGTGGACGGAAAAGGGCAGGCAAGCTTTTCTTTGGCTCACTCATCACCCAACTTTGTCAGAGGGTGAAGATTGTGTCAGGCAAGGACAAGGAGCTCCATTTCTTTAAACCAACCATTGATTTGTCCTTGATAGGGAAGCTTTAGCAGAACAACATCCAGAGGAAGGATAAAGCCTCCACATCACAGGCCACTCCTCAATAAGGGTCGAACGTAGCTTCTCCATCCCAGCACACTTCTTTCACAGGGCCTTCACCAGCATCGAAAGCCCTAGGTATGGTCCACCGCCAGTTAGATCAAATCAGGGAGAACCTGAAGACATACTGGGTATATGTCAAGGAGAGGGATGAAGCTATTAGAGAGTTCTATCTCTCTATCGCCCCGAGTATCGCTCCAGTCTTTCCAAATTTCCTTCAGTCGCTGCTACCCCAAGAAGAAGAGGATTCTGATGAAGTGGAAGATGAAGAGAATGAAGTGAAAGAGAGTTCCTCAGACGAGGAATAGGAGAGTTCCTCGGACGAGGAATAGGGGAGTTTACTATTTTTTGTTGCTTGCTGTTTTTTAAGTTTTAGCATGTTTAAAATTCTGTTTTTAGTGTTTTGATTGATTTGATGGATTTAAATTGTTTAGTTGTTGATAGTTTTGATCGTAGGGTAGTTTAGATAGTTTGTGGATAATTTAGGATAAATAAACTTGGGTTTTTAGATCCTTTCCTGAAAAATCTGCTTGCTGTTTTTTGAGCTTTACCTATGAACGTTTTGGAAGAAAAATCAACTTTAGAGAAAGATTGCTTTAAAATGTTTTGGAAGAAAAAACATGTTTTCAAAGGAGTTTTCGTTTAAGCCCTTGATGATGATAACTAGAGCTTTGTTCTATCTCAAAAGTGCCACCGTCATAACTGAGTTGTTTTCTAGTCATAGGCTTTCTATTAGTCTTTTTCTTTACAAAATTTTCTTAGAATCTAAACTTCCTCGTGTTTAACCTTTCTAACACTCTAGGAGAGTTTAGCCTTGATGTTTTGAAAACAAAAAGCCTCATGTTAAGCCCATGCCTAAAAAACAAGCCAATGAAGACATTGTCAACCTTTAAGTTTGGGGGGGGGGGGGTGCTTTATGCTTTACTATGTAAATATCTTTTGTAAATTTGTACTGCTGGGAAAGAAAATGTGCTTAGTATATACTTGAAAAAAAATGAAAAAGAAAAAAACCGAGAGTTACTCCTCCTTCCTAGGGTTTACTGAATAACCAGGGGCATTCATGACACCCATGGTTTGCCACTGCATGAAAGATTTACCTAGGGAAGTGAGTATCACTCCGAGCTCGTGAACTTTGCTCGTAGCTAGATATCTTCACCACAAAGTGTCGATAAGCTAGAACGAAGGTAAAGATGACAGCAAGGATGCTCTTGGGAGAAAAAGAAGTTGAATAAAAGGAGCACCAACAATCAAATAAGTTTGGGGGAGATGGAAAAGGTCTAGTAGTTCATGTATGCTTTTGTTTTCCTAAAGATTTTTTTGTTAACCTAAAAGGACTACACTAGACTCGATGAGTAGAAGTTATGTAGTTTAAGCATGTTGGTTAGGATGGATGAGAGAGAGTTTTTGCTTTGAAAAAGAACAATAGAAATCTTCATGCCTAGGAAACTCAGACGTTGTGACTGGCACTAGAGTAGAACCCTCTCCTGAAAGGAAAACTTTTGAGAAAACGATCTTGAAAAACATGTTTACTTGATTCCATGTCACTTGATTTGAAATTGAAAGTTGATACTAGTACCATGATTCACTACTATGCATGAACTCTAACATTTTGATTCGCAATTAGTATTGAGCTCTTACATTTTGATTGGCAATTAAAGAATTGATCTCTAACATTTTGATTGGCAATTGCTTGAGGACAAGCAATGAGTTAAGTTTGGGGGTATGATAAGGGTAAAAAATATACCTATTTTACCCTTATATTTAGCTCATTTCTTGGTTAAATATTGAGTGTTTAGGTCAATGTACTATTCCCGAGCTCAAATTATGCTTCATTTGATAAGTTAGGGTGTTGAGAATTACTTTTGTCAAATTTAACTCATTTGTGCTTAAAAAGACTTGATTTTAAGAGAATTTGACTTAGTTTGTTGTTGCGCAGAAAAACAGAGAAAAAGCTGGAATTCCCCAGAAATGCGTCTGGGAAGGCAAAAATGAAATGTGACCGCATTTCTGGAAAAATAGAGGTCGTTCCGAGTCGCACGTGGGTCGTTGTTGACAAGTCTTCTTCGCACCTAATGGGTTGTTTTGACCTCGAAACTGACTGGGCAACCTTCCAGCACCAATTTCGTAGCTCCTCAACCAATTTCTACACTATATAAGCTCGAGATTCGAAGTCAAATCCAAGCAGAACTCACTTGGAAGAAAAGGGTGGTGACAGAACCCTGGCTCGACGCCAATGAGTAGTGATGTCCGAGGAATTTCTTAGATGACCGAATTCTAACTCGAGAGAGAGTTAGACATCAAACCTTGTGGTTTGTAGAGAGTTTCACCCATTCCAACCTTGTAAAAGTGAGAGAGTGGAGTGTCTTAGCGAACTCTAGAAGGATTGTGTAAACAAAAAACCCATAATATTTAGCTATCTCCTTTATTTCCATCTTGTGATTACTTTTCATTATTCTGTATTCTTTACATTATTATTTCAATGAAAATGTGTTCATTTTCTTTTTATCCCATCATGAGTAGCTAAATCTCGTTGAGGGGTTCAATGTGGTGAATTCCGTTAGGGTTTAATGGCTTGAAAGTGTTTTATTTGCTTAAGTAGTGTTTAATGCATGTCATTCTTTATTGATTATCACTCTAAACTTGCTGAGTTTAATTTTATCACTTAGACTTTGCATGCTATGTGAGTTTGATCTCGAAACGGACAAACGATATCGGTTCTCATAAAGGTGATATAGGAGAAAAAGCTTGAAAGAGATTGTTCGGCGGTATAGGGCAAGCTGCCTAAGGCACCCTATATCGACTATAGGGTTATAGGTTGCATTCGTGAATTATCTATGTTGGAGTCGAGTCCCAGAAATGGGCATAACGGAACTCGCTTAGCCTTCTAACGGTTTTTGGAAACAATGGCCAAATAGAAGTTAAATCTGACCCAATGCATTAAATACACTTAAGTTAGATATTGCATAAGTATGGTTGTTACCTTAGGGATGAATCCATGTTGAATACCTCATTGTTTATTATTGTTATTCTTTATTATTTACTTGCTTGCTTTATTTATCTTTTCAAAAACTCAATCAATCAACTTATTTTATTTGGTTACCTTTTTCAAAAGCAATCATTTGAGCAGTTTCTTCATCAAATCTGAATTTCCAAATTAGTCCTCGTGGGATAGATACCCTGTGGAATACTTCTAAGGTTTTTTTATTACTACGTGCGACAGTGTATACTTGCACTTAAGTGTTAGCTGAATTATCTTTATTATTTCATTTACCATATTATCTCACATCCATCCATTCAGTTCACACACGCACCACAACAGCCGACGAATTTCAGCCACCAAGAAACCCAACTCGGAAACATCATCCGTTTCACCACTTGCAAGCTTGACCACACACAAAGAATTAGATTCCACCAGAATATCAGGAAAGCCCAGGTGGAAAGCTAACTGAATACCACGAAGCATTGCCCAACCTTCTGCCAGATCAATACTCCATGAACGAGGTAAAACAACACAAGCACATATAAGAACCTCGTCGGCTGCATTTCGGAGGACAACCCCCCCCCCCCCCCCAACAAGACCAGAATCTGGCTTCACCGATGCGTCTACATTTAGCTTCAGCATTGGAGCACTGGGTGGAGACTAAGAATGGACAGATCCACTGGTTTCAGACAAGGGACATAAATCAGCACGAAATTGAATGCCTCACAGACATCGATCGAAAAGCAAACAAGTAATCAGATGCCCACTGCCATAAATCCCTACTGTCAGAAGGACCATTCCAAATCATTGTATTTCTCATATTCCAGACTGCCGCCAAAAAACAACAACCAACTCAAAATCTAGTGGCACCAACTTGTCTTTAACAAACCACAAGATCCCATTAAAGCTATGGCTAAATATGGATTGATAAAGATCTGAGAACTTAGAACAAAGCCACCAATTCTTAATAAAAGGGCAGGACCAGAAAACATGAAGGCTATTCTCCAGGCACAGATTACAGAAAACACAGGAATTAGAGACATCAATACCTTTCCTCAAGTGGTTGTCTCTTGTGGGCAGGTGGTTATGAGACAATCGCCACAAGAAAAACTTGATCTTGCTTGGAAGTCGCATTTTCCAGATACCAACCCACCACGTCCGTTCCTGCTCTGAGTCAGAGGATGACGATTGATCCTGAAGGCCGATAGATAGGGCAAGACGATACCCACTTCTGACCGAATAAATTCCATTCTTCTCAAAGTGCCATATGAGACTATCATCGGCTAATCCCAGATGTAAAGGGATTTTCATTATGGAATCACAATCCGAAAGAGAAAAATGAGTCTGAACCTTTTCTTCATCCCATTGACGCGAGGTAGTAAACAAGTCACTCACCCGACTGTTTGCTGGCAATGAAGGATACGAGTGAACTCTGAGGGAAAATTCATTTGGCAGCCAATTCGAACCATAGATAGGAATGGAACACCCATTCCCTATCCTCCAACGGCATCCACGCACCAAAAGATGACGTCCTATAACAGGCTACGCCAAACAAATGAGGGGTGGGCCCCCAAGCCTGCTGCAAAGAAATCCGTCTCAGGGAAATATCGACCTTTAAGAACCATACTGAGAAATGATGAAGGATCACTAAAAACACGCTAGCACTGTTTGGCCAAGAGAGCTTGATTAAACAAATCCATATTTCTGAAACCCAGGCCCCCATACGCTTAGGTAGGCAAAACTTCTCCCAACTCAGCCAATGTATGCGCTTAGATGTTTCAGACCCCACCCACCAAAAATTAGCCATAAGATGATGAATCTCTCTAATCAAACACTTGAGCAGACGGAAACAGTTCATTGTATAACATGGGATCACTTGCACAATAGATTTCAAGGGAACTTCTTTCCCACCTGTGGAAAAAAACTTACCTTTCCACCCATGTACCTGTTTCCAAATACGATCTTTGATGAATTTCAACGTACCTGAACGATTCCGAGGCATAAATGAAGGCCCAGATACTGATGTGTTGGGTTTTATGCCCTAAAACTCGTAGATAGTAAATGTAACATTTTGACGACTGTTTATAATAAAGAGTTATTTTCATTCAATAAAGTGTTATTAAATGATTAGTATTGCCTAAATATAACCACAAATCCAATAAACTAAGAACCCATGGCTATATTATGTATACTTGAAGGTTATGTGTGACATAAGTATGGATCAAGTTCAAGTAAATAGTCTAAACGATCTATAGTATATGGATAAGGTTGGGTACCTTAATCCTGGGGACACTATTGGCACGGCTCGCTTTGTTCTTTAAAGACAGACGATGTGATCCTAATCGTTTATGTATAAGACATGTGAGTGAAGGCGTCCTATGCAAAGAGTTTGCATAGAGATCGGACCAGGAGATAAGTCACTTTCACTTTACAACACCGTTTACTATTGAAACTGAACATCTCATACATATAACCTAGGTAACTCGATCTTAATCTTGAGCTAACTATGAACTCTTGTTTATTTAGGATTATCCTTTGATTTTCATGGGTGAGAGTGGCCAAACATCGCCGACTCAATAAGCCTACCATTTTGGGGATAAGACTAAATGGATAGCTGGGGACATAGATTTGCAAGACGGGATTCACTGCTACCCGTTTTAGGGTTAGTAAAGGTTGTTCTCTTAAGTGCTGACTCTGGGTCTTGAATAAGGGGCCCCACCCTCTCATAACCTTGAGAGGGACTTGGTTCAGTGATTGTATTGCGAACTAGTTGTTCATTAGAGGATCAGTGGAACTTAAGGAACAAGATGTAAGTATAGGGGTAAAACGGACATTTGACCCAGCTCTAGTTACGAACAACCGGTGAAGGGACGACTTACTAATCATGGTTATCTAAAGTGGACAAGAAATATATCTACAGTGAGGGGAGTGCAGCTACGGGCTATAGTTGAGTGTCCCGGAAGCCAACGAACGATGAATGACTAGGTTAATGAGATTAATCGTTGGAGCCCATGATCTGTAGGTTCATTAGGTCCCTCTACTAGCTCAATAGGAATAAAACTTGGAACAATATGATAGGTTAATATTTGAAACGTTCAAATTCGGAAAAGCATACAAAAGTTGGTTATATACGATATTTAACGACATATTAGTTTAATTATGAATTAAACTTATCATGAGAGTTATATATTTCAATATGATTTAAATATTAAACACGTGAATAGGGATTCATATTCAAGAAAATTCGTTGGGAGAAAGAAACCGAGATTGCACAAATGGTATTAATTTAATATGAGATATTAAATCATTTTATTTTAATTAAATAAATGATATTTAAATTAAAACAAAAATAAAAGAAAGTGGGATTATTCAAAATTTTATTTGCAAATTTTTAATTTAAAAGAAATTCAAAAGTTAGCAAATTTTGGAGGTGGTGCTTAATGACTAATCACTTGTAATTAGCCTTATTGCACCACCTAATCTTGTGACTCAAAATGATCCCTATTTGTTGTCAATTTTTTGTGCAATTCTTGTGCATGATTTTCCTCTATATATAGAGGATGAGCTGATGAAAATTAGTGGATTTCTTCAACCTAAAATGCTGCCAAAATTCTCCCAAGAACTTCCATGTTCATACTCTCAAGCTTGCTTATACCCATAAGCTTTCCTTTCCAATTCCTATCAATTGAGGATCCCACAATCCGTTCCAAGGCCTGAGGATAGTAGAGAAGATCCAAGTGGTTGTCCAAAAGTCGTTCGTGTGAATTATAAAGCATCGGATTATACGATTTGGGAGCTTCAAGAGGTAGGTACCTTATTACTCTGTTTTTTGTTCTTATGAACAACATGACTTCAAGGATTAAATTGATAAAATTGTGTGCCTAGGATCTTAAATTGCTTCTGTATGTGTGATATTAACACCTATATGATGGTGGCAAGGGCTGCGAGACACCGATAAAATCTGGCTAATATACTGCTGACATTCATTCCCAATATTCGGACTGAAAGCAACTACAAACTTCTAATAATTAATGGTTTGTCCAGAGGCTTTCTCATAAAGCAACAACAACTCTCGGATGACCGTGCCCTCAGATGCCTTCGCTCGAAAAAACAAAAGGTTGTCATCAGTAAAAAAGAAATGCGACACTGACGGGTATGTACGAGCTAAACGAAATCTCGATATAAGACTCTGTCGTTCAGCACCTTGCAGCAAACTAGAAAGCCCTTCTGCACAGAGTAAGAAAATGTAAGACGACAAGAGATCCCCCTGCCGAAGGCCTCTCGTTGGAACCACATGCCCAAGCTTCTCACCATTCAGATTAAATGAGAAAGTGACTGAACTAACACATCGAATAATGAGATCCACCCATGCCTGTGCAAAACCCAATCGACGCATTATCTAATGAAGAAAAATCCACTCGACTCTATCGTAGGCCTTACTCATGTCTAACTTGAGAGTAGCCCATTTGGAATTACCTGTAGACCTACGTTTCAACTCATGAACGCATTCAAACCCCAATATAGCGTTATCAACAACACATCGTCCTAGAATAAAAGCACTCTGATTCGGTGAGATAATCTTTGTCAGGATAAGCTTCATTCTATTAACCAGGGCCTTCGAAATCAGCTTATAGTTGACATTACACAATGAGATAGGCCGAAAAGCAGACACTCTGCTCGGTGACTTCACCTTAGGAATGAGCACAATCATAGTATCATTCAGTGGACGTGGTGAACAACCTTGATTAAGTACAGCCAAACAGCTCTGAATCACATCCGAACCCACAATATTCCAGTGGTTCTTATAGAAACTATACAACAAGCCATCGGGTCCAGGAGCCTTATGAGGGTGGGTCTGTTTCAAAGCTAGAAGGATGTCATCTGCTGTAAAAGGGCGCAACAATTCTCGATTCATACCTTCATCAACACATGGGCTAACATCCTGTAAAGCTGACTCTAGATCCCATGAGCTCGGGTCAGACGTATAAAAAAGATCCTGAAAGAAAGTAGACACCATCTGCAGAACCATACTCTTGTCCTCATGCCAAACACACTGATCATCTGTAAGGCCCCAAATCCTATTTGTTTTCCTTCTGTAGGAAGGCCGTTGATGAAACCAACGTGTGTGTTCCGGTCCCCTTCTCGCAACCACAGCTCTCGAGACCGCTGTTTCCAATACAATTCCTCCTCCTGTAACACTTCCTCCAAATGAGCCTCAGCCTCATTAAGCACCTCCCTAGACCCTGATTCCCTTAAACTCGAAATGGCAGATTGGACTTGCTGATTGGTCGCACTTATACGTCGAGGGTAATCCCCCATTTTTTACCTCCCTCAACCTGCCATTGATTGTATACAACAAGTAACCCTATTAGCATGAATATCTGGATCAGTACCTGAGGAAGCCGAAGCCCATGAAGATCGAACCAAATCCTAGAGCTCGGAGTATCTCAGCCACGTTTCATCAAACCTCTTTATTCGCTGACGATTGGCCCAACATCGGGGCAGAGGGTTTAACACTAATTCCATGGGTCTATGATCAGATTTGCAGTAATCCAGATGATTAACTACAAAATTTGGGTAAATCTCCTGCCATGAAGACGAACTAAAACATCGGTCCAAACGTTCATAAATGGTTTCACCCCCTAGCCTCCTGTTGCACCAGGTAAAGCGATCCCCTAAAAATCCCAAATCGACAAGACCACAAAGGTCAACTGTATTATGGAACTCAGCAAGCTCAGCCATCGGTTTATCTCACCCCCCATCCTTCTCATCATGGCATAAAATGGTGTTAAAGTCCCCCCTAATAAGCCACGGAATATGAGAGCCACCCCTCAACCTAGACAGAAGGGACCATGTCTGGTGATGTGTCTCAGCAAATAGAAAACCATAAAATCCATTAAGTCGCCAGCTACATTCATTCCAAAGCACCCATCCATCAATATGATTATTTGAGAACGACGAGAGACTAATGGAGACAGCAGAATCTAACAGAAGAGCTAAGACACCACTCCTACCCAAGCAATCAACGTTAAAGCAACAATCAAAGCCCAAGACTTGTTTCACAGAATTCATCCTGTTCGAGGATACCTTAGTTTCAGAAAGAAAGAGCATCAGGGGTCATTTTGCTTGTACCAACTTGGTCAAGCATCGGAGCGCTCGAGGTGATCCCAAACCTCAAACATTCCAAAATATCAGACTCATAATCCTCGACGGGGCTGGAAACCAACCTCCGCCAAATTCTGTTCATCAAACACATCCATCACACCATCCAGTTCGATAAGTTTTGCACGCTTTGCAACACCCTCATTTGCTGAGATACCACTCAAATGATTCCTGCGCTTACCCTTGGAGGGAAAATTCACCAGAGTCACATTCGTAACCTCCTTCAAGACCCCCCTGGCCAGTCTTTTCCAACTCTTCTTACCCGACCTTGAGCTTACTACCTTATCTGCTATGGAGACAGCCTCCCCAACCACTGTCTTTCCTTTATCAAGAGGGGGAGAAGACCCGATGGGCATACCCTCAGTAGGCAAGACCTCAAAATTTTGGACCTCAGTCAGTAGATCCTCAGTAGGAAGAACCTCAAAAGGCAAAACCTCAGTGGGCAGAACCTCAGAAGTCAAAACCTCAGAAGGTAGAACCTTAGTAGATAGGACCTCAGTAGGCACAACCTCCATCTGAGCGCGTTCACATTCCAAATCCCTATGTTGTTGTTCAGAGAACTCCATGCGCCCACGACCCCTTCCCCAACCTCTACCACCCCTACCAAGCTCTCGACCCCCATTGTTGTTTGGCCCCTGATCCTCGTCATCTACCCCTCTCGATCTCGGACGACGAAGTTGCGTAGCACGTAACCAATCACCGTAAGGAAACAAGCCATTGACACCAATTGGATCCAAAGCAAGACATTCCCGATGAGAATGACCAATACAACCACATCGAAAAGAAAAATCCAGTAATCTTTCATATTGAATGGGGCACATCAGAAAATTTTCACTGCTAACATGCAGCCAGACAACATGCCGCAAAGGCTTTGTAACATCAAAGACAATCCGAACTCTCATAACTGACCCTATCCAGTCGCCATGTCCCTCCCCAAAAACTTCCTCAATAGAACCTAGAGCACCGCCTAAAGTTCGAGCCATTGCAGAGGTAAGAAAATTCAGAGGAACCTTGTTTATCTGTACCCAAAAGGCACACCGGGAAAAGTCAAGGAGAGATGGGCTGTTTGATCCCAGCGGAGATACCAGAACAAACAACGCCTTATCGAAAGTCCACGGCCCAGATTTCATCACTCGTATCTTCTCAAATATGGAATAAAAACGGATAACAAAAATGTTGTCTCCCAAGGGCTCAATTCTAGTCGCACGGTGAGCATTCCAGATTGACAACATCAAATTACGAAGGGCACCAGATTCACGAATTGATTTGAGAGAACCTTGCCCACAGCACATACCTGAACCGTTGATTCATCCAGCAGGGGAATAGACACCGACACAAATATCGCCACCGCCTCTTCCTCTGTCAACGACATATTTTACCACTGTTCCGCTAGTTCATCCATGAGCAAACGTCAAAACTCACCCTCTGTTCCGCAAGATCACCCACGTAGCCGTCAAACCCTACACACAAAGACAAACCAAACCACACAGATACAAAGTGTACACAACGACAAACCCAACCACTGAAAACCAATCCCAACCTCAGATGCCGCCAACAAAAAATCAAACCACAAACGCCAGAAATCCAAACCAAAACACAGATGCCAGAAAACCAAATCACACAAACACACAAACTAAACACACAAACCAAACCACAAAACACGCAAACCAAACCAAATCACACAAACCAAACCAAACCACCCGACCACAAACAAAAGCACACAAACCAAATCACCAAACCACAAACCAATCACCCAAACCAAACCACACAAACCACAGACGTCGTCGAAGCCTCAGACACCGTCGGAATCCACAGAAACCAAACACCGTTGAAATCCACTCCTTCGAAACCACAGAAACCAAAAAACCCACTCCTTCGAAAGCCACAGACGCCGTTAAAATCCACAGGTAACCAAACGCCGTCGAACCCCAGACCGTCGTCGATGCCTTCGGAAGCCACAACCACCGTCGAACGCCACAGAAAGCCAAACCCCAGACGCCGGCGCGACCACAGTCACCGTCAAAGGCCAAAAACACCGCCGTCGACAGCCAATATAACTGCCGACGAAAGCCAAAATACCTGCCGCCGAAGTCCACAAAAGGTGTCGTCGAAGCCAGACCACAGAGAAACAAAACACACAAACCCTAAAACCCGCCGTCGAAACCCAAAAACCACACAAAACGCCGTCGCAACTCAAACCCTAGAAAAAACCTAACTCTCATTTAGATAGAAAAACCTGTACAATAGACAGGACCAAATATTTATGGTTTCATTTTGAAGTATAAGAAGATAACAATTCTAATGAATTTAATAATACATCGATGATTCAATTTTTGATAAATAATATGCTATAATTTTACATATGTTTTCTCTTTTATCTAAATTAAATAGGATGAATTCTTTTAGAAAATCTTCATTTAAAAGGTCAGTTCTCCATGAGAAATTTCAATTCTTGGACCGCTTAATAATAACAAAAAAATAGTTGTCAAGGTGAGCTTAGCTCAGCGATAATTGACATGTACTCTTGACCAAAAGGTCAGAGGTTCGAATCCCCCCACCCCCAAATGTTGATGTGCTAAAAAAAATAACAAAAAAATAGTTATATTCACATCAAATTAAGATAATTATTAAAATCGTTAAAAAAAAATAATAATTTTTATTAAAAAAAATAGTTCAAATGTTCAACTAGTCTATACCATAGGTTCAAAGTTCAAATATATTAAATATCCAAATTATTAGAAAAAGACATAGTCTTAAATGGTTCAATTTTATGTATTTGTATATGTTTATATAGAAAAAGAAAAGAAAGCATATGAGGCTGGGACAAGAAAAAGGGTGGAGATTCCTCATCCCCATTTAATTACCCAGGGGTGGAAATTTTCTCTCCAACTCTTCCCTCCTTTCTCATCTAAATGTAGATTCATCGCCTCGCTAGAGACTAGTCCAATACTTGTGGGAAAAAAAAAAAAAGAACACCCCTAGTAAGGATTGAACTATTTTCAAGTTGACGTTATTACAACTTTTTAAAATTGTTTTGAAAATTATAATTTTGCTTCTTAATTAGTAGATTTTAAATATTGTAGTTAATATTGATAATTAAAATAAATTTTAATTATAATTTTAAATTAACCACTAATAACTATATTTTGTATTTTCAAAATATATATGTAAAAACTATTACACATAAATAATATTGGAATTTTAATTTTTATTTAAAATGAAAGTGGTAATTTTTATTTACAAGAAGATTTATAAGAATTATAATTAATAAAGTTTGGTTGTCAAAAAAAAAATTAAAAAGACTAATTAATAAATGTTCTTCATCTAAATAAATTTTAATTAGCTATCAATAACCATAATTTTGTCTTTTCCCCTCCTATTGCTGAAATAGAGAGCGCCATTGTGGCAGAATTCTTAACGCCTTCGCTTCAATGGGATTTAGTAAAGCTGAATCAATTTTTGGTGTCGGAAGACGTTGACATTATCAGAAGCCTTCCGATAAGCCAATCGGCACCAGATCGATGGATCTGGCATTTTGATGGTCGAGGAGAATATTCGGTAAAGAGCGGGTACAAGCTCAGTATGTCGATAAGGCAGGAGGCCTCCTTGTCTGAGCAAGGTCAAGTATCACGGTGGTGGAAAAAATTGTGGAAAATTAATGTGCCAAATAAGGTTAAAGTATTTGTTTGGAAATCCTTTCTTAATTCTATTCCTACAAGGGTGAACTTACAGGCTCATCATGTTCCGGTGGATGGATTTTGTCCTGTGTGTAAGGATGAGTTTGAGACTACCGATCACGCTCTTTTTCAATGTCTTAGGGCTAAGGATGTCTGGGATAATATTTTTCCGTTTATGGATATTGTTACTAGGGATCCTATGGATGTAAAAGACCGTTGGCTAACACTAATGGATTGCAGGGACTGTGATATAGAGTGTATTTGTGTAGGAGCTTGGGCTATCTGGAATGATCGGAATAGCTTGCTTTATGATAGGCCTGTTCCGGAGGCTATTATTCGGTGTGAATGGATAGCCAAATATTTAGATGATTTCCGGCAGGCGAATCCGAGAGGCATAGCTTTGTATCAATCGGTGGATGATGTGTCTGCTATTATTTCAGGTGGTGAGGATATAATCTTACACTCGGATGCGGCCTTTATGGGAGAAGGGGAACAATGTGGGGTAGGTCTGGTCATGCGAGATAGGCATGGAATTGTTAGGGCTGCTCAGTCTTTGAGATCGGTGGCGTGTTCATCACCGCTGGGGGCTGAAGCGGTTGCGGTATTACAAGGTCTTCGTTTGGCTTCGGAATTGAAAGTGGCTCGCTTGACGATTTTATCTGACTCTTTGAATGTTATAAGGTCTCTGAATGGGGAAATCCAATGGCAGACTAGTATTGCTACGATCATCTGGGAGGTCCAAGAAGCCTGCAAACTTTTTGAATCGGTTCAATTTAGATTTGTTAGTCGAAGGTTTAATTCTTTCGCTCATAATCTAACCCGTCTGGGTAAATCATGTTCGACGCCAACTTTGTGGCTTCAGAACTATCCTCAATGGATGGTTAGCTTATCGCTCCAAGAGCGATTTATGTTTGTATCCCATCGGGAATCGTTTGGTTTTTAATGAAAGGGGTCTTTCTGAAAAAAAAAAAAAAAAAAAACCATAATTTTGTCTTTTCAGATATCCATAAAAAGCTATTACACACTTCTAAATTAGGTGGGAAACTGCAGTTCTTTGACGGTAGTTATCATTTCTAAATAGATTTTCAATAATTATAATTAATATAAAGTCGATAATCAAAATAAATTTTAATTGTAACTTTAAATTAACTAATTAAGTACGTTCTTCTAAAAAAAACTAATAAATATGCTAATATGAGCATGACTCAACTGACATAAAGCTTGTACTAACGACTAAGAAGTCTGTAGTTCAAATCTTCTAATCCACATTGTCAAAATATATATATATAATAATAATAAATAACTAATGAGTACTAAATTGAAATATATTATTAAACAATACGGACTAGAAAAAAGGAAATCAAAATAGTTTAGAGTTAGTTTTTATAAATTTAATATAATCATTAATGTGGCCCATATACATTATTTCTACCTTATAATATTAATGTTTTAGGTCTACTATATATTGATGGGTCAATTAATTAAAAGATAATTTTCCAAATTTAACACAAGGTACATATAAACATATAAAATCCTAGGGCTTGGTCCTCTCGCTACCTCATTAAGTAGATTTTTCTCTCCACAAAAGACTTAATCAAGTTTTAAAGTAAGGCTAAGAGGGAGAAAACACAATCCTTACGAGATCAACATCATGAATCAAGGTGTGTGGTATTATTAAATTATGTTGTTGTGTGAATCATCTAGTTCAAAGATCTTTAAGGTTTTATTGTATAAGCATGTCATATAAAATTTATATATAGTATCAAAGTTTAGAATAGATGATTTTTCATTGATAATTTATTATATGACTTTTATATGTTTCCACTCCAATAAATTATGTTTTGTCATGATGATGCTCAAATTGCTTACTGCAAGTGTATGAGTCAAGTAATAATATGTTGATTTAAAATCGAATGTCATCCTCTGGATTGGTTTTCTAACTAGATTAATTACCATGAATAATTTCGCTCAATTTTATTTAGAGGCAAGAATATGATGAAATTGATAACTCAAATGACAAACACTAAAATATGGAAATTCAAATGGAATGAACTCTTAGGGAATTGATTTCACTTATTGGGTCTATGAATTAATTATGTGGATGAGATTATATGCAATGTTTCATAAATCTAGGATGAACTAAATTCATACTTATCTCTCCCGAGCATACATACATCTCAAGCACGTAACGAATTTAATATCCCTATCTAAATTCAATTACATGCAAGGCCTTAAGTCTAATCCTTTAACGATTTCTAAAGTTATTCTAAATCTCCCGATATTAGAACTACTCTAGTCATACAATTCATGGTCCACCCTAAATCCTCTTTTCCAAGCAAGATTTAGAAACACATCAATCAATTAATTCATGGCCAAAGAATTAAAGGCATTAAGAATAGAATTGCATAAATGAAATCCAAGGCATAAACATCCACAAACTAATTCATAGAACACCAACAAGTTACATCAATCCCTAAGATATAGATCTAGCCACACATAGTCTTTGTATTACAATCCAAGCTAGATGAAAAACCCATAAAAACTAACTAAGATAAGGGAAAGAAAGGGAAAACTCTAGATTTGCCGAAACCGAACGTTCCCGTCACGATCTCCATGCTTTCTAGCTTCAATCCCGCTCCTTGACCTTGCTTCAGCTCCCACATAAGGTTCTTAGTCGTGATTAGGGCTAAAAATTATCCAATTGAACTCCCCTTGGCCATGCAAGATCGCTTTCTATTTATAAGGAATCTGTCGACAGCGTCGAGACGCTATCCCTTTGTCGTCCATTCTGCTTAAGGAAGAACCGATAGCGTCGAGACGATATGGGCATAGTGTCGAGATGCTATGGGCATAGCGTCGAGACACTGTCCTAATTACCGTCAAAATCAAAATAGGAATTTAACTAGCGTCGAGACGCCAAGAAAGCAGCGTCTCTACACTAGCTCTCGGGTTTGCCTCAATTGATATCCTCCAACTTTGATTCATTTTCGTTTTCTTGTCCTCTTTTAGCGTCCCGAACACCCAATCAACTCCAATTTCTCGAATTTAATCCAAAACTCAATTTGCTACAAAATAAACATTAAAAAGCATAAATCGGCCAAATAGTACTCAAAGACTAACTCTAATTAATAGGAAAAAATAGCTCTCTATGCGTGCTATCACATGACAACTTTAAATGTTTATGTTTGTCATTGCTTTTGAAGCTTAAGAATTTTTATCAGCTCTTCTAAGTTATTGTCAACAAACGACAATTCTTTTTGTTCGCAAAGAAGATTGCGTTAAGTGTTTGTGGGTCAATGGCATCCCTGAAACAATTATAATAATAATGATAATAAAATAATGATTAAATTGCAAATTTAGTCCTTGAACTTCTAGAGTTGTATCAATTTGGTCCCTTGAACTTTAAAAAGTGTCAAATAGGTCCTCAAACTTTCAATTTGTTTCCAATAGGTCTCCGAACCCTAAAAAAGTATCCAATATGTTCTTAAACTTTCATTTTTGATATTTGTAAAATTAAATTAACTATTAATATATTGAGTAAATTTTTATCTATTATTAGTTTTAAAAATTTTAAGAACTTGGTTATTGATGCATCACCATTATTAACCTAGAATTCAATTTTTAAAATAAATTGAAAAAAAATTATATTCAGGTTTTCCCTAATTCTAACTGTTCACACGTAATTTTAAATAGATGAAACACGTGGAATAAATTTGTATTTCTATTTAACTGATATGAGTGTGAGTATTCAATCTCTAACTTTGATCTTCTGATTGTCTCTCTTGTGTGTGAGTGTGTTTTACTTGAGGACGGGAACGCTTGTTCTCGAGTTAGAAGCTTCAATTGATCCTTGGGGTCTTGAAGTCTTCGAGTCTTCGAGTCTTAAAGTCTTTGAATCTTGAATGGTATTTGGTCTTCAAGGAGTGTTTAGCACTCAAGGTTGAAGTCTTCAAGTCTTCGAGTCTTGAGGTCTTCAAATCTTGAAGGGGTCTTTGGTCTTCAAGGAGTGTTCAACACTCAAGGACTTAAGAATTTCAAAGAGTCTTTTGTCTTCTCTTTTGGTAGAGTTTCTCTGAATTCCTTAGTCTTGGTGAGAGTGTAGAATTTTTTAACATTTGAGATGGAGGAGAACTCCTCTATTTATAGATTTCTCCATAGATGGGCTTTGGTCGCTTTTGAGCCTAACAACTTGGACTTGGGCTTTATTGCTTTGGGCTCAACTATTGGATTTGGGTTTGATTTATATCTGACCCAAAAACCATATAACCCAAATTTGATCAAATTAATTTTTAATTAATTGATCAAATGGACATCTGACCTTAAAAATTTTATAATTGACCAACTTTGTCTACGAATTAAATTTGAGACACATGTCAATTTATAATTAATCTCAAATTTAATTATTTGTAATTTCGTCATTAATTTTAGGGTAAAATACCCTTTTGGTCCCTCATGTTTCGGGTTCGTTTCCAATAGGTCCTTAGGTTTCAAAATTGAACAATCAAGTCCCCACTGTTTCGGAAATAGTTCAATTTAGTCCCTACCCCGTTAATTTTTTTAACGGTGCTGACGTGGCAAACGTTTAATAGTAAAATAATAATTTTTAAAATTAAAATAATAATATATTAATATAATAAAATGATTAAAAGAATATTTTTTATAAAAAAAAGTCTTCTCTCTTCTCTCTCCTCCACGCATATCGAAGCATCATCTTCTCCAACCCTCTTCATCTTCTTCGGCTGAACATCTCTTTTCCCTCACCTTCTCTTCTTCCTCTCACATGCATCGCCGCCCACCTCCGTCCCATCTCCGACTGCGAATCCGACAAGCACATCGATCCGGCGAAGATACAAACCAGCCCCTCGAATCCCTCACCGCCGTCCAATCTTCCTCTTCGCCGCCGACGTCGCTGCCGGAGCCTCCTCCCCAACTCCCCGCGTCTTCTTCTTCTTGTTTCAAATCCATACCCTGACGCGGCTGCGATCGCGAGGAGAAGAAGAAAAAAAATGGAGGCAAGAAGGGTTTCGAGAGAGGAGTGAGGAGAGAGAGAAACGCGCGCAAGAAGTGGCGGCCGCGTAGGAGAAAAAAAAGGGAAAGAAGAGAGCGAGAAGAAGAAGAGAAGGAAAAAAAAGAAAGAAGGGGTGGGTGGGGGTGGCCATCGGCAACGAAAAAGAGGGGGGGTCGTTTGGGTGAAGAAGAAGAAGAAAGGTGGCGGAGGTAGCGCACCATCGGCGGCGACAGCGGCGAGTCATCGACAACGACGGCAGGTAAGGAAGTGGGAAAGGAGGGAGAAAGAAAGAGAAAGAAAGAAAGGGATGGTTCATGAGGGGAGTTGGGGAGGAGGCTCCGGCAGCGACGTCAGCGGCGAAGAGGAAGATTGGACGGCGGTGAGGGATTCGAGGGGCTGGTTTGTATCTTCGCCGGATCGATGTGCTTGTCGGATTCGCAGTCGGAGATGGGACGGAGGTGGGCGGCGATGCATGTGAGAGGAAGAAGAGAAGGTGAGGGAAAAGAGATGTTCAGCCGAAGAAGATGAAGAGGGTTGGAGAAGATGATGCTTCGATATGCGTGGAGGAGAGAGAAGAGAGAAGACTTTTTTTTTATAAAAAATATTCTTTTAATCATTTTATTATTATTATTATATTATTATATTAATATATTATTATTTTAATTTTAAAAATTATTATTTTACTATTAAACGTTTGCCACGTCAGCACCGTTAAAAAAATTAACGGGGTAGGGACTAAATTGAACTATTTCCGAAACAGTGGGGACTTGATTGTTCAATTTTGAAACTTAGGGACCTATTGGAAACGAACCCGAAACATGAGGGACCAAAAGGTTATTTTACCCTTAATTTTAAATAATGATATGACAATTTGTGATTGGTCGAAATTTCTCATTCAACCATACCTCTTTTCAAGATTTAAGCAAAGTAAGTGTGGGTGAATCTCGAAAAAGATATTTTGGAATCGAAATGCAAGATATTTATTCTTGATTTTGACTCCATTTGATGTGCAAATTTAATCAAAATATGAATTTTGTTCAAGATTTTGATTATTTTTTTTATTTGACACACTTTTATCGCCAAATAATAAAAAATTTGAAGTTCGATCAAATTTTTTATTTTTCTTATTTGGCAACAAACTTTGATTTGAACTTAAGTTTGGGTAACTTTTGGATATATGTCCGAATTTTGATTTGAGGTAAAATCCTATCGAATTTTAGCTTGCATTTGGAATAGAATTTGAGTTTGGACTTTGGTTGATTTGAGATAAAATTTGGATTATGCCCAACTTTTGATTTGAGATGAAAACTATCAAAGTCATGACTTGGATTTGGGAATAAACTTCAATTGAGATTCAAATCCAATTTTGATTTGAGATGAAATTTAGATTATGTCCAACATTGATCTGAGGCAAAAATTCTACCCAATCTTTTTTTTTTTGTCGGTTTTAATGAATTTTTTTTTTTTTGTTTTTGACCTGAAAATAAGAAAAAGGGAAAAATACACTTTTAGTCCCTGAGGTTTGGGATAAGTTACACTTTGGTCCCTGAGTTTTCAAACTCAACAAAAATACCCCTGAGGTGTTAGATAAGGAGCACTTTGGTCCCTGCCGTCTATTTTTCTGTTAAATTCTAACGGCTGCTGACGTGGCACTATTATTTTAATTAAAAAAATTATTTTTTTAATTTTTTTAATAAAATAGTAATAAATTAAATAAAAAATATTTGGGAAAAATACACTTTTGGTCCCTGAGGTTTGGTTTAGGTTTCGTTTTGGTCCTTGAGGTTTCAAACTCAACATTTTAGTCCCTAAGGTTTGCATTTAGTAGCATTTTGGTCCCTCCAACCATTTTTCCGTTAAAAGTTAACAGATCGCTGACGTGGCACTTATTTTTTTATTAAAAAATTATTTTTTTTATTTTTTAAAATAAAAATTAATAAAAATAATAAAATATATATTTTAATATATTTTTAATTCTTTAACCTTCATCTTCTTCAACCCTTCACCACCACCACTCTCTTTCTTCTTCAACACCATCCTCACCACCAACCTACCGCCGGCGACCAGTCTCCGGCCACCGCCGCTCGCCGACGACCAGCTGCCGCTGGTAGTTTTCTTTTTTTTTCTTCTTCTTCTTCTTTTCTCTGCTTCTTTCCCACCTCGCTTTTCTTTTTTTTTCCAATACTGGTTCTGATCATTGCAGAGATTTCGATTCCATCGGCGTCTCCATGGGGAAGTTCGTCGAGATTCTTGACGCCAGCATCAGGATCGTCGCCAAATTTCATTCGCATTGCCTTCAGACTGGTCGGATGTACTACCATCCCCTGGCTAACTCCGATGACGTCCACCATTCCGACCACCAGGAGTTGCACCTAGGCAACGGGGCTCGCGGCGACGATGTGTCGTCTCATCGGATTGTTCGTTGCGGTGTCAAGGTCGCGACCGTCGCCTCCGTCGTTGGCGTTGAGAGTAACGAGTTCATTCTTTACTCTGTCTGATTGTGATTGAAATGGAGAAGTTCTGGAATGTTCTTGAGATTTCTCTTCGATCGTGAAAAAAAACTGATTAGTTTCGATTTGTTTTTTTGCCTTTTGTTATCGATGATGATTTAATTCGTTGTGAGATGAAGACGATCGTACTCTGATTCTTTTGATGATGATGATTATCGAAATTGATGCTTTACAAACATACCGATTTCTGGCTATGAGTTCTTGTTCTTGAGTTTTTTTTTCCTCTTCCAGAAATATAGGCGAGAAAATTGTGGGAAATTTTTTTGTCTTGTGTTTGGTAATGAGAAAAAGAAAAGAAAAGAATCTGAAGCATATCAGACTTTCCATTCAAAGCTCGTAATTATGGTAATTTAATTTGACGCTTGGGATTTCTGTCATTCCACCCGTTCAGATCTGAATCGGGAGGAGGGAGGAGGATTTCCTCCTCCCAGTTCGTTCCACTTATTAAAAAGAAAAAAAAGAAAAGAAAAGTGAGGTGGGAAAGAAGAAGAGAGAAGAAGAAGAAGAAAAAAAAAAAAGAAGAAAACTGCCGACAGCGGCCGGTCGCCGGCGAGTGGCGGTGGCCGGAGACTGGTCGCCGGCGGTAGGTTGGTGGTGAGGATGGTGTTGAAGAAGAAAGAGAGTGGTGGTGGTGAAGTGTTGAAGAAGATGAAGGTTAAAGAATTAAAAATATATTAAAATATATATTTTATTATTTTTATTTTAAAAAATAAAAAAATAATTTTTTAAATAAAAAAAATAAGTGCCACGTCAGCGATCTGTTAACTTTTAACGGAAAAATGGATGGAGGGACCAAAATGCTACTAAATGCAAACCTCAGGGACTAAAATGTTGAGTTTGAAACCTCAGGGGCCAAAACGAAACCTAAACCAAACCTCAGGGACCAAAAATGTATTTTTCCCAAAATATTTTATTATTATTATTTTTATTTCTTTTTCCCTCTCTCTCTTCCTCCTCTTCTTCTTCCTCTTCTACTTCTTCAACCACCGGCCGCCGCTGGCGACCGGTGGCGATTTTTTTTTTTTTTTAAAACATCTTCTCTTCTCTTTCTCTTCCCCTTCTCTTCTTTCTTCCTTCTTCTGTCTTTTTTTAAAAAAAAAAACTCAGAATATCACGGAGAGGCGCGAGGGACCTCCCTCCCGCGATTTTGGCCCATATCGACAACAACATCTGAAATTAGGGTTTCGAATTCGCCGCCCCTAAACTCTCGACCTCGTTCTCCTCCATAAATATCGACCATCTCCATCGTCTTCTTCATCTTTCTGCACTGAGTTCATCTCTATTTCTCGCTTCTCCAATCTCTGCAACAGTAATTTCTTTTTCGATTTTGATTTCTAATGGAGGAATAGGATTTATTCTAGGGTTTTTTCTTGTTCAATTTCACCGGCGATCGTTCCAATGAAGAAACAGTCCCAAAATTGATAGGAAGTGTCGTATGACACTCCAAAGAGCAGCGAGAAAGCCATGGATTCGGCTGCCGTTCCCATCCGCCAGCGAGCTCCGCCGCCGATTCGTCTCTTTCCCAGAGCGGTTTGGTTCTTGGGGGATTTCGCTGGTCGGGAAATCGCAGTCGTTTTAGTGATTTCTTCTGTGTGGTTGATTTGAAACGGGTCTATGAGGATTCTTCAATTCTTCGATTTTCATCTTATTTTTTCGTTTCTTCGGTTCAATGCCACGTCGTCGATAGCCAACAGCGATGACCGACGATGCTATGATTGAACCTAAAACAAAATTTTTCACATCTTGTTCTATAGATTTACAGAGCCGTTTTGTGTGATTACATTTTATTTTTCGATTTGTTCAAAGATATGTTTCACTTTCATCTTTTCAACTCTTGTTTACATCTCAGATCAAAATGTTTTTCGAAGATTTGATTATTTTTTTTAATGGAAAAGCCAATGCGGATTTGTTCTTTTAGTTGGAATTACCGACTGAATTTTCCTTGATGTGAAATAGACTGGCTATCTAAGGCTTTTAATGTTTGGATTGAGTTTTAATTTTCTTGATGTTCGGAATCGCGGGAGGGAGGTCCCTCCCTCTCTGTGATATTCTGAGTTTTTTTTTTTTTTAAAAAAAAAACAGAAGAAGGAAGAAGAGAAGGGAAAGAGAAAGAGAAGGGAAGGGAAAGAGGAAGAGAAGAGAAGATTAAAAATAAAATAAAATCGCCGCCGGTCGCCGACGCCAGTGACGAGCGGAGGCCGACTGTCTCTGGTGGCCGGTGGTTGAAGAAGTAGAAGAGGAAGAAGATGATGAGGAGTAGAAGAGGAAGAAGAAGAGGAGGAAGGGAGAGAGGGAAAAAGAAATAAAAATACTAATAATAAAATATTTTTTATTTCATTTATTACTATTTTATTAAAAAAAATTAAAAAAAATTAAATTAAAATAATAGTGTCACGTCAGCAGTCGTTAGAATTGAACAGAAAAATAGACGGCAGAGACCAAAGTGCTCCTTATCTCAAACCTCAGGGGTATTTTTGTTGAGTTTGAAAACTCAGGGACGAAAGTGTAACTTAACCCAAACCTGAGGGACCAAAAGTGTATTTTTCCCTAATAAAAATCAGTTAGAGTTGGGTGGTTTTGGATTTGATATATTTGGACCAAGAATAATCCGAGCCAACCGAATAACATATATCTAGGAGTGTAAATCACTTTAGCGGAAGCGATTGACGATCTTGGGTATTTAATTTCATTAATTTCTCTAACTAAAAAAAGCATGTTTATGAACCGAAAAACAAAGGGAGAAGAAACTTATCTTTGAAGGTCAAATTCAAGCATCTCCATGGATGATTCTTCACACGAACAAGTTGTGGACGACCACCAAGATCTTCTCCGCTATTCTCCGGCCTTAGAACTAGCTTATGGGAACCAATCGTGATGAATTTTGGAAGGAAAAAGCTTGAATACTCAAGAATGCTCAAGCAAAAACTAGGGAGAAAATGGTGGTTCTTGAGAGGGAAATTATCATTCTGTTTTTGCATGTAAAAAGCTAGCAAAACCCACCCACTTCCCAAAGCTTCTCATAAGCTTATATATGAAGGAAACAAGCTGAATAATGGATTCATGTGTCACCACCATAGGGGTCTTGCTAAAGAGTTTTGCATGAAAATGTTTTTAAATGAATTTCAAAATGAAAACCAATTTCTCATAATGATTTCTAAATTGATTTTAAATTAAATAAAATCAATTTCAATTTAAAACTAATTAAACCATAATTAATTATAGTTATTTAATTTAATATTAAAATACCAAATTAAATATATTTCCATTCTCTCTCAAAACCTATTTTGCGAATATGAATCGAAACCGAAATATGTATCCTACACATATTTATAATATTTAAATCCTATTTAAATATTTTCAACTCTCTCTAGTAGTTTAATTTATAATTAAACATAACACGTTAAGTATATCGCATATAACTAACATTAATTCCCTAAATTGAATTTGAACGATTATAAATATACATGTTTTGCTTCTTGCTTTTATTGTTTATGTATATATGGAATCTTCGAGTAGCATGAACTGTTGTTGTGTGGCGATTGGTTGTTAAGCATGCTAGATTTGTTGTGCATTCATGGGTTAGCATGAGTCGAGAGCACGTTCTTGTATGTATATGCTTGGTGGGCATAGTACATGAGTCTAGGAGCATGTTGCAGGGCATATGCATTCTAGATAGTTGTGATAAAGAGGTCATGTGAAAGGAAGGCAAGTTGGGTGAATGTCAGTGCACCTCGGGTACAAATGGTCGAGGGGTGGCATGTCACCAGTGGTTTTAAGAGGAGCATCGAGGTCTTGGGTAAAAATGGTCAGGGATCAGTGTGATGAGTCTAGAAAGCATCGGTGCACCTTGGGTACAAATGGCCAAGGGGCGATGCACAGTTCGAGGCCTTGGGTACAAATGGTCAAGGGTCGAACGTCGAGCTCCGTAGAGAGCATTGTGGCCCTGCGTACAAATGGTCAGGGGACAGTGCGACTCGAAGGGTTAGTCTTGGAGTGCCAAGTGAGGGCTAAATACGTTTGATGATTAGTTGTGAGTTGCATAGAGAGATGCATGTGGTTTGGCTTAGGAGATTCATTCACTTTACTTGCTTTTAAGCATGTTGTTGTGTTTATAGCTTTGAGAAGTATGTTGTTTGCACATTAAAAGCATGTTGGTTGCTTGGTTGTTGTTTGATGGCTTCTCAGGTAGGGGCTGCTTACCAGTACCATGGTTGTACTGACCCCCTCCCCTCTCTCTCCCCCAACTTCCAGATTATGCAAGTTATGAAGGTTGAATTAACCATGGTGATGCAGAGGAGGTGCTTGAGGAAAGACCATAGCTAGTTCGCATTGCTTCCTCTTTTATTTTCATGTTGGTTAGGATAGTTTGTTGCTTAATATGGTTGGACGGCTGTTGACCTGTTAGGTTTAGTTTCTGAATTATTCTCGTTGAATTCTAGGTTTAGTTGTGTTTGTTCTAAAGAACTCTATCTCTTCTTTTTGTTAATGATAATTAAGTTGCTAGTTGTGCTTAGTTGAGCCTTTAGTTGTGGATGCTTTATTTAGTTGCCTATTATTATGCGAGACCTGACTCGCTTGTTCTCTGGAGTTCTGTTGTGTTGTAGTATGGTGGTGTTGTTGAAAATGTTATAGAAGTGTTGTTTTGTTCTAACAGGTGTTTAGAAAATTTTGGTTTAGTCCTATGTATGTCGTTATGCTGCCGAAATTTTTGGTGCATTCGGTTAGTTTGGTTTTAGAGTTAGTAATGTCGCTAGGATAATTTTAAAATCCTGGGGCGTTACAGTTAATCTGTATGAGCTAGCAGGGGTACCTTGGACCTACAGATCATGGACTCCAACGATATGAGATTAACCGATTAAACTCATTAACCGATTAAACTCATTAACCTAGTTAACCAACATTCGTTAACTAACGCGACACTCAACTATAGCCCGTAGTTGCACTCCCCTCACTGTAGATATGTTTCTGTCCACCCGATACAACCATAATCAGTAAGTCGGCCCTTCACAGGTTGTTCGTAACTGTAGCAGGTCAAAAGTCCGTTTTACCCTTGAAGTTACATCTTATTCCTTAAGTTCCACTGATCCTATAATGAATAATTTTTTATGGTCCAACCATTAAACATAAAATGCTCTCGTGCCAGGAGAGGACGGTGCGCCTTTGTTCAAGACCCGGAGTCAACACTTAAGGGAACAACCTCTACTATCCCTACAGGCGGGTAAGAGTGAATTCCATCTTGCAAGACTATGTCCCCAGCTATCTACCCCAGTATTATCCCCAAAATGGTAGGCTTATTGAGTCGGTGATGTTGAGCCACTCTCACCCATGCAAATCAAAGGATAATCCCGAATAAAGAAGAGTTCGTAGTTAGCTCAGGATTAAGATCAAGTTACCTAGGTCATTGCATGAAATAGTCAGTTTCACAGTAAACGGCGTTATAAAGGAAAGTGACTTATTTCTCGGTCCTGGTCTTATGCAAACTCATTGCATAGGACGCCCCCACTCGCATGTCTTTACATGAACTATTCAGGATCACATCGTTTGTATTAAATACAAAGTGGACCGCGTCTCATAATGTCCCCAGGATAAGGCACCCAACCTCTATCCCTATACATATCAAAGATATCAAAGACTAAAAAAAAAAGAAAACACTCCACCAACTTTAGGCAACCTCTATATCCCTATACATATCATTGCCTACAACTTCTCAAACATATCAAAGATGAACCAATTGTTGGGTTTAATGTCCTATAAACTCGTAGTTTGTAAATCATTAAACATATTCTATTTCCAATAAAGACGTTATTGAGGTTATTCAGTAAAAGATGTTATTGAATATGTAAATTGCGAATGATTAACCTAAATCCAATAAACTAAGATCCTTGACTATAAAATGAATACTCGAACTATATGTAGGGACATATCGTAGGATCAAGTTCAAGTTTATAGTCAAAATAGTCTATAGTATAAGGATACGGTTGGGTGCCTTATCCTGGTGACACTATGGACGCGGCCCACTTTGTATTAAGTACAAACGATGAGATCCTAAATCGTTCATGTGGTGACATGCGAGTGGGGGCGTCCTATGCAATGAGTTTGCATAAGACTGGACCACAAAATAAGTCACTTTCTCTTTATAACGCCGTTTACTGAAGAAACTGACTATTTCTCATAGATGACCTAGGTAACTCGTTCTTAATCCTGAGCTATCTATGAACTCCTGTTTATGAGAGATTATCCTTTGATCTGCATGGGTGAGAGTGGCCAGCATCGCCGACTCAACAAGCCTACCATTTTGGGGATAAGATCGAATAGATAGCTGGGGACATAGTTTCGCAAGACGGAATTCACTCCTACCCATTTTAGGGATAGCAGAGAGGTTGTTCTCTTAAGTACTAACTCCAGGACTTGAACAAGGGGCCCCACCCTCTCGTTGGATCGAGAGGAACTTAGGTTTGATGGTTGGACCGCAAACCGATTGTTCATTAAAGGATTAGTGGAACTTAAGGAACAAGAAGTACTATAGGGGTGTAACGGTTATTTGACCTAGCTATAGCTACGAACAACCTGTGAAGGAACGACTTACTGAACATGGTTAAATCAAGTGGACGGAAATATATCTATAGTGAGGGGAGTGCAACTATCGGGCTATAGTGGAGTGTCCCGATAGTTAACGAATGTTGGCTAGCTTAGATAATGAGATTAGTCGGTTAGCCTTGAATCGTTGGAGCCCATGATCTATAGGTCCATTAGGTCCCTCTACTAGCTCATATCGGATTAAAGCCTAGAACATATTGATAGGAATTTTTGAATCGTTCAAAAACGGGAAATAGGGTTTTTATCGTAAGACGTGTTCGACACAATGATTTAATTATGAATTAAATTAGGAATTGAGAGATGAGGTATTTGAAAGTGTTTTAAATACCATATATACGTATTAGGAATCATATATAATTTATGACATTAGGTGATAAAGATTGATTGGATCAATCATATCAAAATTACTTGGAAATGTCCCAATTAATTGCCTAGAAATCAATTTCAATTTTGAATTGAAATTGAAATGAATTGCAAGCTGAAAATTTACAATTAGGATACAATTCATAATGGATTTAGTGGCATTTCCACTCTTGCATGATGATGCATAGTGGAAAACAACACAACCATGCACTAGATGCATGTGTTGTGAAGTAGACACCTAGAATCCACTTTGAGTTGCATCTTGGCCATGTGGCTAAGTGTCATGAAGCTTGTCTTTGCATGGGAGATGTCTATAAAAGGGGCTTGAATTAGATTCAAGAAGAGCAAGCTTTCATTTAGTGTTATGCTGCAAATTTTCTCCCTCAAATTCTCTCTCATTTCATCTCCTTCCAAAAGCTTGTACCATCAAGCATTCCCTTCTATCTTTCTTCTATAGACTCCCACAAGTCTTTCTAGGCCCAAGAGAATAGTAGGGAAGACTCTAGAGGTTGTCCAAGGAGCTTAGGAGAGGCAAACACCACAAGGAGTTCCACATAAGTGAGCTACAAAGGTTGGTGTTCTCTCAACTCTATATTCTGTCTTTTATAGAACATGCATGCTTTAGGAGCAAAATTGAATGTCTTAAGTGCTTCCGATCTTCAATTGCTTCCGCATGTGTTATATGAACACCTTCACCAATTATTCCACATGTTATGTAAACACTCCACCAAAGACTAAAAAAGAAAAACAAGAATTTTCACAAGAACAAGCCTCAAATCTTATTTTCTATTGGGGTACGAAGCTTCAAGCCTCAAATCTTATTTTGTATTGGGATACGAAGCTTCATAGCTTCTTATTCAAACTACCCAACCTTTCATGTGGTCATTTAACATAATGGTACATAACTGGTACCCAAGTATATTGCACCAATCCACCAAAAATTCATATGCATTGGAGCTTAAAAATATCATAGGCAAGGGACTGAACATAGATGACCAGACTGGAAGAAAGAAGTAACAAAGTAGTAAGGATTCAAGATAACATTTACAAGTTTGTTCAACTTTAGGCAACTCAAGTCATTCATCTATATTGTTGTACTATACTTCAAAGTCAATGCAAATACTAAAAACAACTAAGCCATCCATAAGAACTTGATGCCTACCCTCCTTATTAGACTGACTATCAACCCATTAGAACTTTGAGTTCCTACCCATCATTTGGCATGGAAGTTAAAGCTTTTACAGCCCAGACTCTCTTTCTGCATACTAGACACATTATCAATCTATAATTCTACCCATTTCACTTCATCTTTAAGAAAACCCATTTTAAATGTCAATCAAACACCTAAGAACACGAACGTCTAAATTCTCACTGAAAATTAGCAAAGCATCAAACAGAGGCATGAATGCTACTTTTATCAGTGAATTGGAAATAAAGAAAAGTTTGGGGAAGTTTTTTAAAATTTTATAGAATAGTTTTTCAATTGTAAATATATGCTAGAGTTTAAAGATTTAGATAGGAAAAATAGAGAATAATATAAACATTTCGAAGAAAAAAAATTGAAAAAAGAGAATGGACAAATTTTTTTCAATGCAAAAACTGGAAAGAGGGAAAGAAATGTATAAAAACGTTAAGTTTGGAAACAATACTTTAAAATTTTAAAAAATTATAAAAAAAATAGAAATAGAGAGATTATAAGGGAAAAAATATCGAGAGGGACAAAAATGTTTTGAAATGAAAAATTGGAAATAAATAATTTAAAAAACAAATATTTTGAAGAGAAAAAAATGGAAATCAAAAAGTTTGGGGAAAAACTTTAAAAGTTAAAGAATATTTTTTTAGTATTCCTTGTAAATGGCCATTAAAAAAAAGTTTAGAAAGTGGTACAAATCCATTACTCCAATGACAGTCTATAGACAATTGCTGAATTTAAACAAAGAACTATATAAAATAATTCTTATTGGTTGACTCCATATCATTGGTGGTATACGTCATCAAGTTCACTCAATGCTTTGTTTGGAATCTTATGATTTTTTGTTTGTGGTAAGAAAGAGAATGATTTGAAATTTAAAGTGATGTCAAAACATGTTTTCAAGCAAAAAAAAAAAAAAAAAAAAATTCATTTTGGAGAATCTCATATAATTTAGAGATAAATTTTTTTTTTTTTAGAATCGATAAATTAATTATTTAACCATGTCATTTTCAATTAATAAATCGGAATTAAAAGCCTACATTAGTTTTGTTTAATTTGTTTTTTTTTTCAATTATCATCCCAACACAATTTTAAATACAAATCTCTCTAGAAATGAAGAATTTAAAATTATTTATCAATTTTAAATCTCATGATCTAAATCCAAGCTATAAAAAATCGGGGGAGGAAATGCTTCGGGTATTTGATTCAAGCACCTTTATTTTTTGGGACAGTAAGCATAAGAATCGTGAGACTCATAATAGTCCCTAAACCTTGACAAAAAGTAATTTTGAGGAATAGTAGTAGTTGAACTTTCGTTCCACAAGTTCCCAGGTGAATCACAAACAATATAAACCTTGTGATCGCACATTCAAACAAGCTAAATTTTTATATGACTTCAAGAGAGTATGCAAAACTTCCGGACAATTCCATAGTAAAGTCACATGTACATGTTAAATCTTTCTTCTTTCTCTTTTTAATGAAAAAATGGCTAAACAAATGGCAAATCAAGTATCTTTCAATCATCTAGTTGATGATGTATTACAAAAAGATATGTACAGGGCACTCCAAGTTGAGGCCATATTCTGTGTATTGTCACAAAAGTTCTGTTTTCAAAAGGAGATGACTTTTTTTAGAACAAGTTGAAATTTCTCTCCTTCTAACGAAACCAAAGGAGGGCTCTACAACCGTTTGTCCAAAGAAAGTTTGAACAATCAATGATCCCAAAATTGATGGCTGCAAGTCGTACCAAATCACCTTATCCAAAAAAAAAAAAAAGTCACACCAAAGCACATACTAAGGCACCCTTGAATGCAACAATAAAAAAAAAATATCTAACATAAAAGTTAGTTCAGGCCCTTCCGAAATGAGATGAGACCCTGTTACACTTTTTAAAATGAGGCCCTAAAATATTTTATAACAAATACAAAATTGTAAAATATCAAAATTATATATATATATATATATGTATGTATATATATATATATGTGTGTGTATGTATGTATGTATGTATGTATGTATGTATGTATATATATATATATGTGTGTGTGTGTATATATATGTGTGTGTGTATATATATATGTGTGTGTGTGTGTGTATGTATGTATGTATGTATATATATATGTATGTATGTATAGAGGCATGTATATGTATGTTTGTATAGATGCATGTATATGTATGTTTGTACGTACATATATACATATATATGTATTGTAACGACCCGACATTTTAAATAAAATTCACTAAGGATCGAAACTACATGCATGCTATGGAGGCCTTAAAATTTAAAACAATTCAAATCACAACGACAACATTAAATAAACCTCAACGGAAAAAACAAATATTTAGTTCGGGATCTCATGTTCGAAGAAAACAAAAATTTTCAAGTCTTGAAATCTTAAGTTTAAACAAAACCTTTCACGGCCTCTAAGTTTAAAGTTAACCGTAAGACAATTAAGAAATAAAAAAATATATATATCTTAAGACTACTATCATTTACCACAAGAGGAAAAAGAAAGAATAAAGAATCTATATATCAGCTGCATCAAACCTAGTTAGGGGTAGAGCTTTGGTTGACGATAGCTTCTGCTTTAGAAGCCCTGGACTACTTTTTTTTGGCGTTGTGAAAGGCTCAAATTATGTCATTTATCCTAAGACTCAATGTTATGTCTAAATAACGCTATTCTCTTGCTTATATAGTGGACAAATGGTGTAATTTGAGCCTTTCACAACGCCAAAAAAAGGAACCCAGGGCTTCTAAAGCAGAAGCCATCATCAACCAAAGCTCTGCCCCTACTAGGTTTGATGATATATAGATTCTTTATTCTTTCTTTTTCCTCTTGTGGTAAATGATAGTAGTCTTGAGATCGTAAACTAACTCAGGCCCGTCCTTTAGCATGTGTGGGTTGTGACTCATCATAGAACCCCAAAATTTAGGGGCCCCAAATTGAAAAAGTTTAACAAAAAAGAAAAAATTCTGTGAATGCTGAGGAAAAATAAAAGTTAGACCAAAAATTTCAATTTCTCACCCCATTCATTTCTCTCCCCTCTTCAACCAAGAAAAACTCTACCAATTCCTCATATTGTTGACTCGCATACTAAATTAAACATAAAACCTTTTAATATTCTTCCTTATCATCTTAAAAATTCAATTGAAATCAATTATCCGTTAAAAAAACCACCAAATTTATGGGTTTAATGGGCAAAAAAACTAATTTATCCTCATTCTAGTTTCAATATTTCTTCAATTATATTCTAGTTTCAATATTTCTTCCATTATATTATAGACTTAACTAGTTCAAAGGATAACACTTTTAAAATAAAATATCATTGTTATATAGTTGCTTGGTGACATTTTCTTAGTTTCATTGATATATATATATGTGTATATATACATATATGTATAAATGTATATATGTACATACATATACATACATCTATACAAACATACATATACATGCATCTATACATACACACACATATATATATATAATTTTGATATTTTACAATTTTTTCTTTGTTATAAAATATTTTAGGAACTCATTTTAAAAAGTATCACAAGGCCCCATCTCATTTGAGACGGGTTTGTCTCTACATTTACTTTACTTTGCATTTCTCTACATCTGAATTGAATTGCACACTGGTTTTATTGATTCAAAAATTCAAATGCAATCTATATGTTTGGATAAGAAAATCTTCCTAACAAATATGTTGCACATTCTGGAGTATTAATAATGCTCTGGATTATTTTGCCATAGTCATTTTCGCCCAACTCTCATCCCATGAATTTTGGATGATTCAATATTTATGACCATCCTCCTCCCCAAAACTAATGATGAGGACTGCATGCCACTGATATGTTAACCATTTATTCATTGGCATGACCATGATATATCTCCTAACAAAAAAACCCCGGTTAGATCTCTCATTGAAAATAAGATATATATTAAAGAAATTATTAATCTCATATTCACTCACATTTCTTAAATTCTCTAGTTCAAGGATTACTTTTGTAGCAGCACCAATAGTTTGATCTTGAATCTTCAATTTTAATTTCTAAATATCTCCATTAGCTATCCTCTCATATGATTTAATCATCATTATAGGCAAAGACTACAATAATTAAAGAATTAAAAAAAAACTACCATTAAAAATAAAATAAAATTGAATAAAATAATTTGAATATTAGATACAAAAATCAACAAAATAATTTATCAAGTAAATTTTTTTAGCTTGTGAACTTTGACAATCCCATGATCTTTTTCCTACAAATGGGTAATTCTTCCCTCCTAAACCCTTGTTCATTATCACCTATTCAAAACCTATCATAATCTTCGAAAAATAACATCCCTCACTATTTACTTTAAGGTCCTTTGGCCAAAGCTCAGAGTTAATCAAATGGTCGATCAATTGTTGAGGTGATCCTTGGACTAAATTTTGATTTGGTCGCCTAATATTGTAAAGGGAGTCGATGGCACCCGTAGCAACAAAAGCCCAACAACAGTCTAATTGAAAAAGTAACGTTAAACATTACAATGAATACCGATATAGTTTTTTTTTTTTTTTTATACAACATGTAGGGGTGGAGGATTGAACATCTGACACCATTCAAATAAAAAAAAAAGTATTTTTTTAAATCAAGTTCAATTAGAAATTCATTTGGAAATACTGAAGTATAACTATTCTGAAATTCATTTGGAAATGCCAATTAAAATCCAACTTAAAACAAAATTGAAATTCATTTGAGCATTACCAATTGAAATCCAATTTGAAAGGAAATTGAAATTCAAATTCAAATTCCAAATTAAAACTTAGAAAAGAGTACATAAAACGGGAGGAAATCAATCTCAACATAGGCACGTCCTTTAGCATGTGTGGGTTGTGACTCATCACAGGACCCCAAAATTTAGGGGTCCCAAATTGAAAAAGTTTAACGAAAAAATATATGTATATATATATATATATATACATACATATATATAACTTTGATATTTTACAATTTTGTCTTTGTTATAAAATAGTTTAGGGCCTCATTTTAAAAAATATCACAAGGTCCCATCTCATTTGGGACGGGCCTGAACTAACTTTTATGTTGATATTTTTTTTATTGTTGCATTCAGGGGTGCCTTAGTATGTGCTTTGGTGGGACTTTTTTTTTTTTTTGGATAAGGTGCTTTGGTACGACTTGCAGCCATCAATTTTGGGATCATTGATGGTTCAAACTTTCTTTGGACAAACGCTTGTAGAGCCCTCATTTGGTTTCTCTAGAAGGAGAGAAATTTCAGCTTGTTCTAAAAAAAGTCATCTCCTTTTGAAAACAGAACTTTTGTGACAATACACAGAATATGGCCTCAAATTGGAGTGTCTGTACATATCTTTTTGTAATACATCATCAATTAAAATCCAATTTAAAACAAAATTGAAATTCATTTGAGCATTACAAATTGAAATCCAATTTGAGAGGAAATTGAAATTCAAATTAAAATTCCAAATTAAAACTTAGAAAAGTGTTCATAAAAAGGGAGGAAATCAATTTCTACGGGCCCGTCCTTTAGCATGTGGGTTGTGACTCATCACAAGACCCCAAAATTTAGGGGACCCAAGTTGAAAAAGTTTAACGAAAAATAATATTTTGTGCATGCTGAGGAAAAATGAAAGTTAGACCAAAAATTTCAATTTCTCACCTCTTCATTTCTCTCCCCTCTTCAACCAAGAAAATCTCTACCAATTCCTCATTTTGTTGACTTGCATACTAAATTAAACATAAAACATTTTAATATTCTCCCTTATCATCTAAAAAATTCAATTGTAATCAATTATCCCTTAAAAAACCACCAAATTTATGGAGTTTAATGGGCAAAAAAAGCTAATTTATCCCCATTCTAGTTTCAATATTTTTTCAATTATATTATAGACTTAACTAGTTCGAACGATAACACTTTTAAAATAAAATATCATTGATATATAGTTGCTTGGTGACATTTTCTTAGTTTCATTGATATATATATGTGTATATACATATATATGTATATCTGTATATATGTACGTACATATACATACATCTATACCAACATACATATACATGCATCTATACATATATATATAATTTGTATATTTTACAATTTTGTCTTTGTTATAAAATATTTTAGGGCCTCATTTTAAAAAATATCATAGGGCCCCATCTCATTTGGGACGACCCTGATCTAACTTTTATGTTGATATTTTTTTTTATTGTTGCATTTAGGGGTGCCTTAGTATGTGCTTTGGTGGGACTTTTTTTTTTTTTGATAAGGTGCTTTGGTACGACTTGCAGCCATCAATTTTGAAATCATTGATGGTTCAAACTTTCTTTGGACAAACGCTTGTAGAGCCCTCCTTTGGTTTCTCTAGAAGGAGAGAAATTTTAGCTTGTTCTAAAAAAAGTCATCTCCTTTTGAAAACAGAACTTTTGTGACTATACACAGAATATGGCCTCAAATTGGAATGCCCTGTACATATCTTTTTGTAATACATCATTAATTAAAATCCAATTTAAAAAAAATTGAAATTGATTTGAGCATTACCAATTGAAATCCAATTTGAGAGGAAATTCAAATTCAAATTAAAATTCTAAATTAAAACTTAGAAAAGAGTTCATAAAAAGGGAAGAAATCAATCTCTACACAAGCTCATCCTTTAGCATGTGTGGGTTGTGACTCATCACAGGACCCCAAAATTTAGGGGCCCCAAATTGAAAAAGTTTAACGAAAAAAATATTTTGTGCATGCTAAGGAAAAATACAAGTTAGACAAAAAATTTCAATTTCTCACCTCTTCATTTCTCTCCCCTCTTTAACCAAGAAAATCTCTACCAATTCCTCATTTTGTTGACTAGCATACTAAATTAAACATAAAACATTTTAATATTCTCCCTTATCATCTTAAAAATTCAATTGTAATCAATTATCTCTAAAAAACCACCAAATTGATGGGGTTTAATGGGCAAAAAAAGCTAATTTATCCCTGTTGATGCCAAAATTTGGCCAATGGACTCACCTGACCTTCACGTGACATCAACGATAAATTTATTTGAAGGAGAAAGACGTGGCCTGCAAAATAAGAGAAAACTGAGCACCGGTGTGGTGCTTGCCACACCGACTCCAATGCTTAAGTCAGTTGGGAATAAGATGGGAGGCAAGTAGAGAGCAAGAGTAAGAGAGTAGAGAATAGAGTCCAGGTCCCCTTCTTCAGTGGCGAAGAGGGGTATAAATACTTGCTCATGCTCCTAGGGTTTTTAGGAATTCAGAGGCGTTTCGGGCTGAATCAGGTGGAACCGGGGCGTCCAGGGGCAGCAGGGACCGAACGGAGGCAGAGGAGCTCGGCCCGCGCAAGCGAGCTGAATGGTTGGCCTCGGCCTCGGCAAGAGGCCGACCATATGGACCGGGCCAATTTGTCCCGACCCTTTGGTCTGGTCTTTCTCTGGGTCGATTTCCTGGCCCTATCTCTGCCCTGGTTGTCTTCGTCAGCTCCTAGTGTTTCGGAGTGATCTAAAATTACCTATAACATTAAGCCCCCACTCTTGAATTGGGATTCAGGTGCGACTCACTGCTATAGGTCGAGCTCCTTAAGCCCGATTTAAGACTAATGACCCTTTCCTTGTGCTGACCTATGTGTGGCTTCATTGTCATCAAAAATAGCTAGAGGGCCTCGACTTCGGCCCAGCCTCGGCCTCGACCTTGGGAAGAGGCCGAACATTTTAAATGAAATGATTTAACTAAATGATTTAATTAAATAAATCTCAATCATATTACAACTGGGAAGTGTAATTAATTATAAATTAATTAAATATGTCCTTAACCTATTATGAATAGGAAAGGGATATGACACTCTATTTAAGCCATAAAATGTCTCTCAGTTGATGCATTATTCCATTGACGGGGCGGAGTTTTCGAGGCTCCTGTTGGTCAAATAAAATTTATAATCCACAGCACTACAACTATTTTGTAAAAATAGTGGTCGGGGTCGAACACAGGGAAGGGGACCTAGTAGAAGTAGAATTTCGTGCTTGCGAAAAACAGGGGGGATTTTTAGAATGAAGGACAAGCAAAAATAATAAAATAACTAAATGCTGAATTTTAAATGAAACAAAATAAGCATGCGAAACAGAGATAAGGCGGGGATCAATAACATAAAAGGGAATCATTGGATTGGGGTTTCTTATGCTTGATTCTAATTCGTTGGCTTCCTAGTTTTCTCGAATAATCGTTCTAAACTGATTTTATTAGTCCGGTCGGCTTCTGGGTTACTCGGAGGACCCCCCCTACACTAACTTGTGCTAATTACCTTGCTAGCCATGAATTTTGCAATTAACAAGATTAATTAATATAAGCTTTATCGCTCGCCACCCCTTATACATAATTTAGCAACCATCCGAGACCTCTGCAACGATTACTAATTATATCTAACTTGGAGAAGCAGGGTCAATGAAGTTCACAGGTGAAGTAAGAAAAGAATCTTTATCATTTAAATTTAAAGAAGAAAATTTGCCAAAAGGCTTACCTCACTTTTTGTGGCGTCTTACACAACTGCAGGTGGTCCTCTTGTCCCGAATTGCTGAGAGTTCTCAACCATACTTGAAATCAGTTGTCTAGCCTCAACAGGTGTCTTGTTGACTAATGCTCCTCCACTAGCGGCATCCACCATACTTCGATCCATAGGAAGTAGCCCTTCGTAAAAATACTGGATCAACAACTGATCCGAGATCTGGTGATGCGGAAAATGTTGGGTTTTATGCCCTAAAACTCATAGATTGTGAATGTAAACAAATTGTATACTTGTTTCAATAAAGTGTTATTGAGTTTCTACAATTAAGTGTTATTGTTAAATTTTGCACAATTTGACCCAAATCCAATAAACTAAAATCCAAGGTTGTTTGTATGTAACTTGAACTAGTATGTGGGGACATACGAGGATCGATGTTCAAGTAACAACCTAAAAGGTCTATAGTACAAGGATAAGGTTGGGTACCTTATCTTGGTAACACTATGAGATACGACCCGCTTTGTATTTGATACAGACTGTAGACACCGTATTTGGTCCGGCTTGATTTTTAGTAATAATGTTTGAAGTTTTTCAATATTTGGTAGTCAATTTGTTTTTGGTATGCCAACAAGAGCATAGCTCAACCGGCATAAAGTTGTATCAATGATCACAAGGTCCTTGGTTTGAATCCCTCTCCCCGCATATTATCAAAAAAATTGTTTTTTTTGTTTTCATGATTTATTTTCATTTTCATTTTATTTTCTTTTTTTGTTTTATTTAATTTATTTCTTTATTTTGCTTTTTTATTTATTTTTTGTTTATTTTTATGTATTTATTTTATTTATTTTTATTATTTTTATTATTTTTGTTTATTTTTATGTATTTATTTTATTTATTATTATTTTTTTTATTTTTTTTATTCTTTTTATTTTTTATTTATTTATTTATTATTTTTTTTTCTTCTCTTTCTTCTTCCCACGTTCTCCAATCCCCCTCCTTCTCCCAACTTCCCATTCTTTCCCTCTTCTTCTCCATTCCCCCCTCCTCCCAACCTCCCATTCTTTCCCCATTTTTCTCAACTCACTCCCCCACTCTCTCCAACTTCCCCCCTTTTTCTCAACCCCTTTCTCCAAACTCTACTATATAATGAGAGCTTATGGAGGATGGAGGGGGACACACAAAGAAACAAGAGAAGAAGAGTGAAGGAGCTTAGAGAGAGAAAGGGAAGAAATTGTAGAGTGAGAAAGGGGGACAAAAAAAAAGAAGAGAAGAAGAGTGAGAGAGTGTGTGAATTTGAAAGGGAAAAGTAGAGTTTTTTAGAAAGATTTTAAAAAAACCAACCTTCCGCCGCCGCCGTGCCCTCCACTGCTGCCGCCACCACGCCGCCGCCTTCAAGGACTCACGCCGCCGCCACCGCCGTCGAAGACTCGTGCCGCCGCCGCCCGTCCTAGCCGTGAGAAGCTCCTTTGCAACAAAAAAAAAACAAAAAAAAGAAGAAGAGGGAGCTGGAAAAAGTGAGGAAGAAGAAGAGGTTGGGGGAGAGAGGAAAGGTAGTGGGTCCCACATTTTAAATTCTTTATTCTTCTCACTTCTCTCTCTTATTTGTCTCATTATTATTATTATTATTACCCTTACTATTATTCCTCTAATTAAAACAAGAAAAGAAAATGGTTATTTCTTTTTTATGGATTCAAACTTTTCCATTTTTCATTTTGGCTATGAATTTAAGTTTCCAAATCAATTGCAATTTATTTTATTTCATTTATTTATTTTTTTTCCTTTCCTTTTTCTCTCTTTTCTAAATTAAAGTATCTAATTGGATGTAGTTTGGTTCTAATTTGAAATTTCTAAATAAAACTTCAATTTTTCTTTGATGATTTAATTTGATGTTTTCAAATTAGATTTCAATTCCCCTTTATTTTTCAAACAAGTTTCAAAATGATTTTAGATTAAACAAGATGGAAAGAGAGAAAAGAAAGAGCATTGATTATGGAAATTTTTATCCTAAAGTTTTGAAATTAGCCTAAGGTTTTGTTTTGAAATTAACTTCAATTTACTTTAAAATTAATTTCTTATTCAATTTTTTTTCAAAATTGGATTTCATCTAGTAAAGTCGAATTGAGTTTGATTTGAAAATTTGAATTGGAGGTCAATTTTGTTTTAATTTGGTTTTAAATTAAATTTTCAAAACCCTTCAAAATATTAAATCATTTGTTTCCTTCTTTTTAAATGGTTTTTTACCACTCATCATCGTTAATTTACATTTTTTCGTTGAAATGTGAATTAATAAGTATGAGACAAAATAATTCATGTAGAGCCTGTGACGGAGTTGAAATAATTTTCAAATTCTTGAGGTAAAATTTTTCTTTTTTCCTTAATTAGGAAATTTCTACGTGATAATAAAGTTATGGGTTAACCCCACTCACAAAATTAAATCCTTACTTTATTTAAAGATAAGGTAAAATTAGTGAGACATTTAATTTTTTATTTTAATTTTTTTTCTGAAATTTTATTTGTTTATTTCTTGTTAAGACATGGACCTTTGTTTAATGAATTCGAGTAATAAAATAAAAAATGTTTTCAAACAGGTGTTGTAGGGTGCTAATACCTTCCCTACACACAACTGACCCCGAACCTATTTTTGGTTTTTAAGACCAGTTCATTTTGTTTAAAATGGGTGACCAATCACACCCAAGATGATTGGTGGCGACTCCAAACCTTTAACCTCGAAAGAGATCCTTAGGAAAGGACGTCGGCTGCTCCGCGTCGCGATGACGTTGCGACAGCTTGGCGACTCCACTGGGGACTTTTCTTAAGAGGGTCAAAGCCGTTTTCATTTTCTTTTTATTCAATTCATTTTGTTATTGATTTATTTATTTATTGTGTGGTCCATCTTATTTTCTGCATAGTTATTGTTGGAGTGACTTGTGTGAATATATTTTGTGCTTTAATGAATGCATTGTTAATTCATGTTATATTGTCATGCATATCACACACAACCACAGCTCTATACCCGGGCTTTACCTTTAGGATTAGGATCGAGGATGTAGTAGTGTCGACCTTCGAAGGGACATAATTGCCCTCGTGTAGGAGCATGAAAAATCCTCACTCAAGTTAGTTCATTTGTTATTTTATAACACTTGGATTAATTTGGTAACCTTTTTATCCATTAGGATTAGAATTTCTCTACCTCACTTCATATTCATTTCATCATTTTGTATTATCATCTTTAGTTTGAATAAAAGGGTAAATCATGGAAAATAGGTTTCAAAGTCCACTCTTCTTAGTGTCACTTGTTTTTTTTCTTGTTTTTTTTTTCTTTCATTTTTTTTTAAAAAAGCTTAAACTTTAAGTTTTCTTTAAAAGAATTTAAGTTTTGTCAAAGAAAAATTCTTTTTACAAAAAAATTTAAACTTTGTTTTAAAAAAAATGTTTTCTTTTAAAGGGTTTAAGTTTTGTCAAGAATAAAAATTCTTTGAAAACTAAAATTTAAACATTGCTTTAAAAAAAAATGTTTTCTTTTAAATGGTTTAAGTTTTGTCAAGAATAAAAATTCTTTGAAAACTAAAATTTAAACTTTGTTTTAAAAAAAATGTTTTCTTTTAAAGGGTTTAAGTTTTTGTCAAGAATAAAAATTTGTTCACACGTAACTTCGGAGATGGAGACATGTGGAATAAATATGTAATTGTATTGATGTAATATGCGTGTGGGTGTACAATCTCTAATGTTAATCCTCTGATTCTCTCTCTTGTGTGTGAATGTGTTTCACTCGAGGGCTGGAACGCTTGATCTCGAGTCTGAAGCTTTAATGGATTCTTGAAGCTTGAAGTCTTCCAGTCTTGAAGGAGTCTTCAGTCTTCCAGAAGTGTTGATGCCCTGAAGAGTTTTTGATCTTCAAGGAATGTTGAAGTCTTGAAGAATGTTTGGTCTTCAAGAAGTGTTGATGTCTTGAAGAGTCTTTGATCTTCAAGGAGTGTTGAAGTCTTGAAGAGTGTTTGGTCTTCAAGAGGTGTTCAACACTTGAATTATATGGATTGCAGAGAGTCTTCGGCCTTCAGACTTGGTAGAGTCTCTCTGAATTCTCTGGTTCTGCTTGAGAGCTTTAAAACTCTGAACTCTTGTCTTTGTGAGAGTCTAGAATTTCTGAACTCCTGAAATGGAGGAGAGCACCTCTATTTATAGAGCTCTCGCAGGATGGGCCTTGATGACTTTTGGGCCTAACAACTTGGACTTGGGCTTTATTGGTCTTTGGTTCAACTATTTGGTTTTGGGTTTGGTTCATATTTGACCCAAAACCATATGACCCAAATATTTAAAAGACCCAAATTTGATCCAATTAATTATTTTGTTAATTAATTGGTCAAATTATTTAATTTGATCAAAATAATTTATTTTCTAATTAATTGATCAAATATAAATTTGGCTCTTTAAATTTATAATTGGCCAACTTTGTCTTCAAATTAAATTTGGGACACATGTCAATTTATAATTGGTCCCAAATTTAATTAATTTTAATTTCGTCATTAATTTTATATAATGATGTGGCAATTTGTGATTGGACAAAATTTCTCCTTCAACAAAATTCTTTGAAAAAGTTTAGATTTTGTTTCAAAAAAAATGTTTTCTTTTAAGGGTTTAAGTTTTTGTCAAGAATAAAAATCTTTGAAAAGCTTAGACTTTGTGTTTAAAAAAAATGTTTTCTTTTAAGGAATTTAAGTTTTGTCAAGGATAAAAATTCTTTGAAAACTAAAGTTTAGACTTTGTTTGAAAAGAGTTTAAGTTCGGTCAAGACACAACAAATCTTTGAAAGTAAAAGTTCAATTTTTGTTTAGAGAAAATTTTATTTTAAGTAAAGAGTTTAATTTTTTTTTTTTTTTTTTTTTTTTAAGAAAAATTCCTTTTTTTTTTCTCTTTTTTTTTAGCTCAATTTTTGTTTACAGGAATATTTTCTTTTCAATAAAGAGTTAAATTTTGTCAAGACAAAGAAGTTTAAAAAAAAAATGGTTAAAGAGTTCATTTTTTTTTTTTTGTTTAAAAAGGGTTTTTAAGAAATTGAAGTCTTGCCAAAACAAGAAACTTTCTTTACAAAGGGAAAAGCGTGTTTTCTTTTAAAAAAAAAAAAAAAAGGTCTTTCTATTTTTTTTTAAATTGGAGAAGTAAATATTTCTATATTCTTTTCATTTTAGATTTTTACTCTCCATTTTCTCTTCTTTTGAATCTTTATTTTCTTAAAAAAGAATCTATCCCAAGGAGCGTTCTTTCACCTTTCCATTTGAATTATTATTATTATTATTATTATTATTATTATTATTATTATTATTATTATTATTATTTTCCTTTCTTCCTTTCTTATTCCATTTGAAGTCGTCTTTGGTATTTAGTTTTTTCATGTCATTTAGTCATACATCATGTTTTGGAATTAGTAGTGTTGACCTTCGAGGGGATTGTGAATGCTCCCATGTAGGCGCATGAAAGGTCCTCCCCATTCTTCATGACATTAAAGTAGTTTTCTCACATTTTTTTAATTTTATTTCTCCATGGCATTATCTTACTTTTTTTAGATGAAGTAATGTCGACCTTCGAGGAGATTGTGAATGCTCCCGTGTAGACGCATGAAAAATCTATTTTAGTTTAAAGTGGTAGTTAATTATTATTTCCTTGCATTTTCTTTTTCTCCAAAAAGGAAACAAAATGAATGCCAACGTACCCATAGAGTCGATACGGTCATCTTCCTCTGAATATGATGAGTTGGGTACTGTGCTACAATGGGCAGAGCAGACACAACTAAAACATGGGGATAGTCTGCCTTATAAAAGCCTCGTGTCATCATCTTTCTCAGGTCAAGTTCAAGTCATTTCTAATGAGCTGGGGGAGTTGAAGGCCATCTGGGAAGGTTTAACGCCGGAAAGAAGATTTCCGTTCTCAAAGAGATACGGCCATATTGCAGACCTCATGTATATTCCAATTAACCGGTTCACCATCCAGGCTTTATTAGAATTCTGGGACCCGGCCTACAAGTGTTTCGCATTCCAAGATTTTGACTTGGTCCCGACCATTGAGGAGTACCACACGATGTTGAACATTGAAGAAAAAGGTGGAGAAATGATCTATTGTTTCAACCCACAGTTAACTGCGAAGAGAACTTTATCCAAATTTCTAGCTGTACACCTGAAGGAAGTGCAAAAAAATGTGAAAGTGAAAGGGGTTGAAGAGTCTATATCTGCAGATTATCTAACAGAACTCGCTCGCAAACACATAAGTGAAGAAAAGGGCCTGGTTCTGTTAGCTTTGTGCATCTACGGGATGGTCTTGTATCCCAGAGTAAAGGGATATGTGGATGGTGATGTCTTGAAGCTATTCTTCAACATTGAGCAAGGGGTGGATCCAGCCATACCTCTTCTAGCGGAAACGGTTCGGGCGCTCAATTATTGTAAGTCCAACAAAGGCGGGAAGTTGAGATGTTGTGTGCCCTTACTCTATATTTGGGTGCATAGCCATTTTAAGTTCCCAGAAGATTTTGGCTGTCCAAAAATCAACTTCAGCAGCACCTGGAATCTAACAAGGAGTACAATTGCAGAATTTGGCACGGCCCCATGGAACTCAAGTTTTTCGAGGAAAGAAGCATGGGTGTCCTTCTTTTCGAATTCCAAATTAGAGCATGTGATTTGGAAGGCACATTGGATGCCCTTAAAAGCCTTAATCTACAGATGCAGGAGCTTCCACACAGTTCCTCTAGTAGGCCCTTGGGGATGCGTCCATTATGCTCCGTTTTTTGCCTTGCGGCAAAGTTGGTTTAAACAGTTCATACCAGCAACTCATGGTCTACATAAATTAGAATTTTCCTACAGTTGCGATGATTCTAACGAAAAGAAGCGACAAGTGCTGACTTCCTGGAGAACAGTTAGAAGGATAAATGGCAATAGTCATTCTGAGGGAGTTACTCCAGAATATTTGCAATGGCGCATTAAGAGGTGCAAGATCCCAATTACGACTTGTGACAATGTGGGAGAATTATCTAATAGAGCAGTAGATAAGCCTAACCAGCTAGCGACAGAGTGAAAAGAGTTAGTGGGAAGAAATCAAACATTGAAGCTAGAAAATGAAAAGTTACAGCAAGAGGTCAAACGTTTGATGAACCAGGTAACTCAAGCTAGTGGCAAACTCGAAGAAGTAGAGAGAGATTATGATATATTGGATGAGGAGAATAGAAGGTTGATTAAGGAGAATCATGCTCTTAGGAATGAAAATACTGCATTACGAAGAGCAACTCGTTCACAAGAGGACAGGGTGAAAGACCTTTCAAGAGTCAAAGAGACTCTCTTAGAGTTAGTTGTGGAATTAAATGAAACCATCAACAAGCAGAAAACGCAACTTGTCGAGTTTGAAGAAGCTAATATCGCTATAAGGCGGACGCTGGACAATCTACGCGTGAATATGCAGGCTCAATCAGAAGAGTCTGAAGCTTTTAAAAGTTATTCAAGCTCGTTGGAACGTCGGCTCCAAGCATTTCAAAGGGCAAGCGAACAGTTGTCACTAGAGAGAGGACAACTAGAGGAAAAATACTCCTCATTAAGGGGAGATTATGCCATTATGAGAGAGGACATGCAAATAATTCTTGGGAAAGTAAATCAAACCATGAACACTATCAAGATCATGGCTAGGAGAACCCGAGGATTTGCAGAATGGGCAAGGGATCTGCGAGAGAATACATCACTTATGGCCTCTAATGCGGAGGAGTTGTTTGAGTTTTTAGGGATGATTCGTAGAGACCTTGGGTACTTTGGTCACTTTCATTAATGTTCCCTATCTCCTTGTTTTCCAATTCCCCAATTGTTTATTTTGTAGATATATTCATTTTTTTTTCCTCAATAATAAAATTTCATTCATTCATGCATCTCATACTGTTCTTTCTTCTATTTCTTTTTTACTTACTCTAAGACTTTTCTTTTAAAAATAAAAACAGAACAATAAAATAGCTCGTTCAACAAGAGTCTACCACACTAGGCGTAGAACAAGGATTATGGAAGAAAAGGGTGAACAGGAGAAGACTAAGCAGGACATCAAAGAAATCAGGGAAAAGGTTGATGCAATCATTGCCGCTTTAGAAAAGGGCAAAATGATTGCAGATACGACTACACCAGACACTCCAATTGGAAACCCTCAAGCTGGCCTACCATTTCCACCCAGTTTCGCTTCACATGTTCGTACGACAGCAGAAGCGTCCATGCCACAACATACTACCTATAACCCCTTATATGACATACCTGTTGGGCAATACCCTTTTCCATCATTTAAAGAAGGCCAAATCCCCCAAATACCCATGGCTAGCCAAGCTGGTGCTTCTTATTTCAAGCCAGAGTTTTCAAAAATACCTTTTACGGTCCCTAACTTGGATGACCCAGAAGTAAAGAAGGAGTTAGTCGCGCCCTCTAATGAAAAACTTGAAGTTTAAGAGGAAAGGTTGAGGGTGGTTGAGGGCACTAGTTTTTTTGGGAACATGGATGCCACTTAATTATGCTTGGTCCCAGACGTTGTAATCCCACCGAAATTCAAATTGCTCGAATTTGAAAAATATGACGGGACGACATGCCCTAAAAGTCACATTGTTATGTACTGTAGGAAGATGGCAGCGCACGTTCATAATGATAAGCTGCTCATACATTGTTTTCAGGACAGCCTAAAAGGTCAAGCCGCTCGTTGGTATATGCAATTGGATAGTTCACATGTTGTCACATGGAAGAACTTGGCTGATTCCTTCCTCAAACAGTACAAGCACAATATTGATTTGGCTCCCGACCGACTGGACTTACAGAGGATGGAAAAGAAGAGTACTGAAGACTTCAAGGATTATGCTCAAAGGTGGCGAGATACGGCAGCTCAGGTCCAACCCCCTTTAACAATAAGGAGCTTTCTGCCATGTTCATCAATACCCTAAGGTCCCCATTCTACGAACATATGGTTGGAAGTGCGTCGACCAATTTCTCCGATATCATGACAATTGGGGAAAGAATTGAGTATGGGATCAAACATGGTAGAATAGCCAAAACCGCTGAATCCTCAAGCACAAAGAAGGGCAACGCTTCAAAGAAGAAAGAGGGAGAAGTACAGATGATAGGGAAGGTGGATAAGTCCCATCGACAAATCCACCAACCCATGGCACAATATCCTTCGAATTATTTACCTACATACGGATACTATCCACACCAGGTGAATATTTTCAGCCTCGTAGACAACAACAAACAATCACTCCAGGTCAGCAAAATAATCGAGCACCTTATAAGCAAGCCCAATTTGATCCAATTCCGATGACATATACTGAGCTCTTGCCTCAATTAATTCAGAACCATCAGTTGGCACCCAAGCCTGTTGCTCCACTGCAACCCCCTTATCCAAGATGGTATGACCCTAATGCAAGGTGTGATTACCATGCAGGTGCTGTTGGGCATTCTACAGAAAATTGCACTGCTTTGAAGTATAGGGTGCAAGAGCTCATTAAGGCCGGATGGTTAAATTTCAAAAAAGAGGAGGGACCCAATGTTGATAATAATCCTTTACCATATCATTAGGTGAATGCAATAGATCAATGTCAGGATATTATCAAGAAGATAGATGTTGCAGAGATCATGACTCCTAAGGAGAAGCTTTTTGAGATTCTCCTCATTAACGGATATGTATCAATAGAGTATGCACAAAAGAACCTTGTTCAAGAAGGATTCGATGATAATTTGACTTGCCTATTTCATGCTGGGGCAAAGGGGCATTCTTTGGAACAATGTCGTCATTTTCATAAGAGGGTCCAAGAACTGGTGGACTCAAAATTTCTTATGGTCACCCAAGCCCATCACCAAGAGGAGGAAATAGACGCCGTGGAAGAATTGCTGCCTAAAGAAAGTTTGAATTCATCTTTCAAACTGAAGCCACTCACGATTTATTACCGTGAGAGGACTACTACTCATGATCCAAAGTCGATCACCATTCAGGTGCCGACTCCTTTCAAGTACAAGAGTTCTAAGGCAGTACCATGGAGTTATGAGTACAAAGTAACTATTAACTCAGAAACGCCACCACTTCCAGTTGACAACATTTCCGGAACGAGAAGCGTAACACGGAGTGGGAAATGCTACACTCCAGATCAGTTATTGAAGTGCTCAAAGAATACAATAGAAGAGAAAAATGAGAAAGTTGAAGGTAATACTGATAACAATGTCAAGCCTAAAGAAACAACAGTGATGAAGAAATCAAGGGGCAAACAGACTGTGTCCGAAGAAGAAACTCAAGAATTTCTAAAGTTGGTTAAGCAGAGTGAATACAAAGTAGTGGAACAGCTAGCTCAGACGCCTGCTAAGATTTCCATATTATCTTTGTTGTTATCCTCTAATTCACATCGAGATACGATATTGGAAGCTTTGAATCAAGCATATGTTTCCAAGGACATCATTTCAGATGGTCTAGATAATATCGTGGGGAATATAACTGCTCACAACACCATAACTTTCACTGATGATGAGATACCACCCGAAGGCACAGGACACACGAAGGCACTGCATATTTCAGTCAAGTGCAAGAACTTTTTAATAGCAAAAGTCCTGGTGGATAATGGGTCTTCTTTGAACATAATGCCAAAATCAACGTTGGAAAGATTGCCAGTGGATATGTCCCATATGAGGCCAAGTACCGTAGTAGTAAGGGCCTTCGATGGGGCACGCAGTCAGGTGGTGGGTGACATTGAGATTCCAATACAAATCAGCCCATGCACATTTAACATAACCTTCCAAGTTATGAATATCCCCTCTGCTTACAGTTTCTTATTAGGGCGGCCTTGGATACATTCTGCATGAGCTGTCCCATCATCGCTGCACCAGAAACTCAAGTTTTCAATTGGAAGGAGCCTAGTAATTGTATCTGGTCAAGAGGATATCTTGGTTTCTAGGCCAGCTTCAATGCCATATATTGATGCAGCAGAGGAAGCTTTTGAGTCGTCGTTTCAAACATTCGAGGTGGCAAGTGCCACGACGCTATATGGGGAAGGCAAGAAATCTAAATCTCGATCTTCAGTCGTGACGTTCAAAGAAAGCAACAGTCGTTTAGATGACGTTTTAAGCCTATCGAAAAATACAAAAAGATTTGGGCTTGGGTATAAGCCGGATAAAGCAGATATGATCAGGGTACAGAAGCGAGAAAAAGAGAGGCGTTTGGCCAGATTTGAAAGTCGAGAACCAGAATATGGAGAAAAAATCATCCCTTATCTCTACCACTCGTTTGAAAGTGCTGGTATAATTCGTCCAGGTGATTTTGCAGTTGCAGTAGTGACTAAAGAGGAAGAATTGGGTCCATGGATCTGCTCGTGCCCAGAAAACTTCGAGCTCAATAATTGGAGTATTATTGAATTACCGTCATTTGTTGTTAAGATGTCAAAGTAATTGACCACTTTTTATTGTTTTTTGCAATTTCAATTTTTAATTTCAAGTTAGGTTAGTCATTTTACTCATTTCATTTTCCAAACTTCTTTCTATGCGTTCAAGTAAATTTCATCATTCAATGAAGATTTTAGTTCATTTCCTTTTGTTATTGCATATTACACTCTCCATGGCAAAATATTTACTCTTCTTTTCTTCTCTTTTCTCCCTATGTCAAATTATCAACATCTTAAGCAGTAATATTGAGATTGAATGTGCAAACGATTCTCAATACGAACTTGATATTCCTATACACAACATTGAGTCTGACGAGGAAGAAGAAGATTTTGAACCTAGTGCTGAGTTGTTAGAAATGATAGAGGAAGGGGAAAAAGCGTTGGGCCCCCATGAAAAGTTAACAGAGATAATTAACCTGGATCACAAGCGGAAGTCAAGGAGGTTCAAATTGGCACTAATGTCTCTACAGAAACTCGCAAAAAGCTTATTGATTTGTTCACAGAGTATGTCGATATTTTTGCTTGGTCCTATCAAGACATGCCTGGGCTAGACACGAATATTGTAATGCATCATTTACCACTCAAACCTGAGTGCAAACCAGTAAGGCAAAAGCTGCAAAAGCTGCAAAAGATGAAGCCGGACATGTTAATTAAGATAAAGGATGAAGTCAGGAAACAAATTGATGCTAGATTTTTTACTGTGTCCAATTACCCTGAATGGGTTGCAAACATTGTTCCTGTGCCAAAGAAGAATGGGCAAGTTAGGATGTGTGTGGATTATAGGGATTTAAAGCAAGCCCTAAAGATAATTTTCCACTCCCTCACATTGATGTGTTGGTAGATAACACTGCTGGTTTCTCTACCTTCTCTTTTATGGATGGTTTTTCGGGCTACAATCAAATAAAAATGGCACCTGAAGATCAGGAAAAAACTACATTTATTACATTGTAGGGAACATTCTGCTACAAAGTTATGCCGTTTGGTTTGAAAAATGTTGGGGCCACCTACCAGCGAGTCATGGTTACTTTATTCCATGATTTGATGCACAAGGAGATTGAAGTGTATGTAGATGATATGATTGCCAAGTCAAAAGAGGAGGAAGAACATACAACCGTTCTTCGTAAGTTGTTCGATCGATTGAGAAAGTTCCAGCTCAAGCTCAATCCTAGCAAATGTATATTCAGGGCAACCTCTGGTAAATTGTTAGGATTTGTGGTTAGCCAAGAAGGTATCAAGGTCGACCCTGACAAAGTCATAGCAATTCTGGAAATGTCGCCTCCGCAAACACAAAAAGAAGTTAGAGGATTTTTGGGTCGGATAAATTATATTGCTAGGTTCATAGCACAATTGACCACAACATGTGAGCCTATTTTCAAGTTGCTTCGCAAAAACAATGATGGCATTTGTAATGAAGATTGTCAAACAACATTTGATAAAATTAAGCAGTATTTACGAAACCCACCAATCCTCGTACCACAAGTGCCTGGACGTCCGCTCATTTTGTATCTCACCGTAACAGAAACTGCAATGGGACGTGTACTGGGGCAGCATGATGACTCTGGTAGAAAAGAGCGAGCTATATACTATTTGAGCAAAAAGTTCACCAGTTGTGAAACCAAGTATTCTTCGATGGAAAAAACTTGTTGTGCTCTAGCCTGGGCTGCACGTCGCTTAAGGCAATACATGTTGTATTACACGACAGGGCTTATTTCAAAAATGGATCCCGTGAAATACATCTTCGAGAAGCCATCTTTATCGGGACGAATTGCAAGGTGGCAGGTTCTTTTATCCGAGTATGACATCACATATGTGACTCGAAAGTCAGTAAAGGGGAGTGCTCTAACTGATTATCTGGCACAACAACCTATAGAGGATTATGAGCCGATGAAGTTCGACTTCCCTAATGAGCATATCCTCACTGTAGCAACAAAGAAAGAAATATCAAATCCAGATATGTGGACCATGTTCTTTGATGGGGCTTCGAATGAATTGGGTCACAGAATAGGCGCAATATTAATATCGCCTCGAGGAGAATTATTCCCTCTCACTACTAAGCTGTGTTTTGATTGTACGCACAACATGGCTAAATATGAAGCTTGTTCAATGGGCATTCAAGCTGCTCTAGATATGAAGATTGAAAGGCTCCAAGTCTTGGGGGACTCTTTGCTAGTGATTCATCAGCTAAGAGGAGAATGGGAAACCAGAGATGCTAAATTATTGCCTTACAAGCAACTTATAACAAGATTATCACAATAGTTTGATCAAATTACTTTTGACTATTCCCCAAGAGAGAATAATCGGATAGCAGATGCATTGGCTACTCTAGCATTCATGTTCAATGTGGATTTCAATGAAGGGGTCCAACCAATTAAAATCGAAAAGCGAGATGTTCCCGCCTCCTGCATGAACATTGAGAAGGAGTCAGATGACGAGTCGTGGTTTCAAGACATCAAACAATATCTGAAATGTGGAACCTATCCTCCTAATGCATCAGAAAATGACAAGCGAACTCTGAGAAGATTGGCAGTGAAATTCTTCTTGAATGGGGAGATACTTTACAAAAGAAACTATGACATGGTACTGTTAAGATGTGTGGATGCCATAGAGGCTAATCAGATTATGAAAGAAATCCATGAGGGAATTTGTGGTACCCATGCAAATGGGCATATGATGGCTAGACAAGTTTTGAGAGCTGGTTATTATTGGCTGACTATGGAAACAGATTGCTAAGTATGCAAGAGAATGTCATAAATGTCAAATTTATGCAGACAATACTCGTGCTCCTTCATCCGAGTTACACATTTTAACTGCTCCTTGGCCTTTCTCTATGTGGGGAATGGATGTGATTGGACCCATTGATCCTAAAGCTTCAAATGGACATCGATTTATCTTGGTGGCCATAGATTACTTTACCAAATGGGTAGAGGCAGCCTCTTATCGAGATGTGACAAAAGGGGTCGTGATCAAATTCATCAAGAAGGAGATCATTTGTCGATACGGCCTCCCTGAGACCATAATATCAGATAATGCTAGAAACTTGAACAATAAGATGATGAGTGAGCTATGTGAGCAATTCAAGATTAAACATCTCAATTCCACCCCCTACAGACCAAAAATGAATGGGGTTGTTGAAGCTGCAAACAAAAACATAAAAAGAATTGTTGAAAAGATGACTGTAATGTACAAAGATTTGCATGAAATGCTTCCCTTCGCTCTACACGGCTATCTCACATCAGTTCGTACATCTACTGGGGCAACGCCTTTTTCCTTAGTATATGGTATGGAGGTTGTGCTCCCAATTGAGGTGGAAATTCCATCACTAAGAGTTTTGATGGAAGCTAAATTGGAAGAGGTTGAATGGGTCCAGAATCGCTATGAACAACTCAATTTCGTTGAAGAGAAGAGATTAACAGCATTGAGTAGAGGTCAGCTCTATCAAAGAAGGATGATGAGAGTATATGATAAGAAAGTTCGCCCAAGAAGATTCAGAGAGGGAGGTCTGGTGCTGAAAAGGATCCTTCCATTTCAAAAGGATCCTTCCATTTCAAAAGGATCATCGAGGAAAATAGACTCCAAATTATGAAGGACCATTTGTGGTGAAAAAGGCTTTCTCTGGAGGGGCATTAATCCTAACCAATATGGATGACTGTGAATTATCAAGCCCAGTCAATTCAGACTATGTTCGGAAGTATTATGCAAAGATTGTCTGGCTATCTTTCCTAAGGAGGCTAGACAAAGTTGCAGAGTATTCCATAAGTGTTTTGGAAAGTTTCATTTCAGTCTCAGTATTTTGTTTAAAAAAAAGTTGTTTATCCCTCACCATCTCCACCCTCTCAATTTGGAGATATTTCTTTTCTTCATTGTGTACTTTGGTGATTAATAATGGATTTGTTTCCTCCATTTTTGACCAGTATAGTTGTTATTTTTACGCCAATCACAAATGCAAATTATGCATGTTACATCTCAAGTTCGGATATTTCATTGTCCAGCCTCTCCGCTCTCTTTCAAAAAGACAAAAGAAAAGAAAAAGAGAAAAAGAAAAAGAAAGAAAATAGATGCTTTCACTATAATCATTGAGGAAAATTGGTCAATTCTTGACTATTTTACCCTTCTCATGAAAAGTATGTTCGTTATTATCAACTATACTCTCAATCAAATTCAACCTTTATTTTGACCGTCGTTCATGTGCAAAGTTTCATATTACCATTCCTCCCTAGACAAGGTTTCAATTATGACACTAGGGCAAAACACCCCCTCGGGAAGTAAGAATTCGAAATTACTTACTATAAAACCTTGAGCCTATCCCACCACACGTGATTTTTGTGGTAAACCAACTTGAATTACCGATTCATCATTGTTTCGCTAAACTCATCATGTATAGCTGCAGTGAATCTCCATATTTGTTTACCCCACTTGAGAGCCTTTTGCCAAACCTGTCACATCTAACCATGTGGCAACAATTCAAAACTACCCACCCCATGTTACCAAGAGAGTTTCGATGGTAATTAAATAGAGATGGACTCTTATGATTTACTGCTTCATAATTAAGACTTGTAGTTCTTTGAGTATTCCTATATTTCAACTTTTTTTCAATCTACACTTTTCCTATACCATTTCTAGCTTTTGTCTTCTCTCCTTTTGGAAGGTGACTCCAAGACTAAGGATGATAATCTTGGAAACTTGGACTTAGTAACTTGACAAATTGTCTCGAAGTCTCAAATTCTTTCATTGAGTTTTGCTTGAGAAATAACTCTATCATGGTACCGAGGAACATTGACAAAGAAACAACATGGAGTGATTATTGAAGTTGCGAAGGATGGCTTATAGGTGGTTGATCTTCTATATGTGATTGCATTATATTCAGCCAGTCATGAAAAAAAATATATTTGGCCTAAAAAAAAAGAAAGTTATGAAAAAAGAAAAGAAAAAGAAAGGAGGAAATGAAAAAAGAAAATGAAAAAGAAATAGAAAAAAAAAAGGAAATGTACAAGGCCAAGATAATTCTTAAATTGCATGATTAGGGCAGTCAATATAGATTAAGAAGTCACCCCTCCGAACGATTTGAAGATTTTCTTTGTCAATCATCAACTGAGCAAAAATCTTCATTGCTACACTAAGGCAAAGCTTTCATCGTTACACTAGGACAAAGCCATCATTATTAAATTGTGACAATGGCCTTCACCACTATATTATAGCAAAGTTGATAACTTGCAAAAAGCAAGTTATTTATCCTCTAAACTTAAGCTAAAACAAGGCTAAAAGAACCAAAGATGCGTTGCTTCAGCGCATAAAGAGAGAAAAACGTGATAATTTAATGCGGCGAGCTATATTCATGAATGCGGTGAAAAATTATAAAATATAGGGCGCTAACACAAGCTAATTCAGTTGTTTGTTTTAGTTCCTTCTCAGCGCAGGCACGCATTCCAAGATGATCAAGAGACAGATAAGATGATGAAAAGACAGCGCTGACACAACTGAAATAGCTAACGCAAGTGGGCGGAAAAAGGGCTGAAAAGATGAGAAAGTTGACTAAAATGATGATTATCGCAAGTTGATGATTACTTAGAGAAGTCATCTTCCCTCGCCTATAAATAGAAACCATACTCAGATGAAGAGGCATTGAGTCATTTTGTTTTTGATCACGAGAGAATAAGGAAGATCAACAGAGAAATCACAGAGATCTGTGATTAGGAGCAAACTTGCGTTTGTAATGTTCTATTTCATGATGTCTTGTTTTGCTAGCACGAGCTAAATTCTTCTTCAAGGCTTAGCGCAAGCACCTCATGCGGTGATAAGTATATTTTGTAAGCGCATATTTTGAATTAAATGAAACATTAATTGCTTTCTATTTAGTTGCGATACTATTTTCATTACTAACTCCCGCTTGGCCAGCCGGATCTGGATGCAGCATGCTAAATCCCTGACAGGTAACGAATGCAGACATTTCTAAGTAGAGCAAGTTAGCACATGTCATGTAGTCTTGGTAGCATAAAAAAAAAACTACCGCTAAAAGATAGTGCACGCATGAGCTTAGATTGTGTTGTGACTAACGCAGTCCCTTGTAAGTTTTAGAGAACTACGCCTAAAGCATGAACTAACCAAATAACCTTTTGATAGTTTTATGCCAAACGCAAAGGAGTACCGGAAGGGAAACTTATGGCTTTTTTCTCACTTAGGCATTAATGGATCAATTTATCAAAGTATGCGCTACAAGGTTATTATAAACGCATGAGGTTGCAACCGCAACAGCCTTGATTTTATTCTCCTTATAAATTTTTCTTTCATTCTCATCGCATGTGTTGTTTTATGCAAGTAGACACTCTTCAAATATACCAAATCTTTTGTTTATTCTTTTAAATAATATCATATGTTCTTGAGTTTAGATCAGTAAATATTGTTAAAGACTTTGTGAATATCCCTTCCCTGTGGAATTAACCCTGGACTCACCAAGTATTACTTGATTAAAGTCAATTTATGCTTGGATTGATTATTATCTACGACAATATTTCTGAATATACTAAGACAACTGACAACCAATCAAAAGTCATTTCACCATTTATGTAAGCTGTTTTAGACTGGGGCAAAGGCCAAGTTAAGAGAATCACACTCCTCTTACGAAGAATCTTTCAATCTCGAGTGGTTCTCTACATTCAAGAATAGAAAGCTGAATCACATTTTCATAGAAGAATCACATTCAAGAAAAGGGTGATTACAGTAATAAGGGTTTTTCATCAAAGATCTCAAGCTGACTTAAAGAAAGAACGAGATATATGAGATGATCTTTTGAGAAAGCTACTCATTGTTCTCATAATGGTTGTCCAAAGAAATGGGGTCACCTTAGCACATATTTCCATTTGAATCGTATTCTGATTATGTGAATGTTCAAAATTATGTTCAATCTCTCATTGTTCAAGAGATTCTTTATAAAGGCATTTGTGATCCATGTTTGCCTTATTCATTCATTTTTCTTCGAAAAAGAAACTTGGTTTCTTTCTTTGTCCGACTATCATTCTCGTTTGTCTCTAAGCCAAATTCATTTTCTTATATCCAATCTTTTTGTCCACTACAAGACTAAGGTTATAAAGCAGTTGAATCAAGTAAGATGTTTATCGCTATGAATTACCATAGATAGTTCTCTAAACTAGCACATGAGACACGATGATTGAGCAATCTAAGATTGGCATATATGTTTCCTTTCGAATTGAGCAATCTTTGATTAACATACATGATCTCTTTTAGGTTGAGCAACCTTGATTGACACATACAATTTCTCTCGAGTGTTGAAAGCAACAAAAAAAAAAAAGAAAAGAAAAAGGAAAAAGAAAAGAAAGAGAAAGAGAGGCAATTAAGATCCGAAGATGTCCATTGTTATATACTTTGAAAGCTTCCTTGACTGATAAATCTTCCTTTCCTCTCATTAGATTCATGGGTAGCTTAATGCCTTTATTGTCAATGCAATACCAATTGAAAGTGTTCGATGTCTGCGACATCTAAAACAATGACGTTTATTCAGTAGACTTCGATAGAAGAGAATTTGAAGTGCAGAGGATTTAGTGGGAAGAACATTGGAAAATTCCACTCACAAGACGATTTGCTATGAAACGTTCGGAAGTCTTTAAATCAAGACCTCAAAGTGTTTTGGTTCATCGTCAGCAAAACAGCCTAATTCACTTCGTCTATGTCTCTCAATCTAGAAAGGCGGAACGCAAGAAATGAGCTATTTTATAGTTCTGGTTTTCAAAACTTGCTAATTTTGAAGTTTGTGTTTTTGAAACTTGTGCCCTGCACATTTTCATGTTGCATGTAAATTCGCATCTCATGCATTTAAGCATACTCTACATTTTGAGATTTTGCAAGTCTATGATTCACTTATTTTTTTTGGTTAAATCGAACTCTGTTAGTTAGTAGAGGTCGAAGCCTAGTGGCAGTCAGGTCCATTCCCTGTTTTATTTGTTTGGTTAAATCGAACCCTGCTAGTCAGTAGAGGTCGAAGCCTGGTTGGAGTCAGGTCCATTTCATGTTTTAGTTTGGTTGGTTAAATCGAACCCTGCTAGCTAGTAGAGGTCGAAGCCTAGTCTGAGCCAGGTCCATTCCCCTTTTCTTTTGGTTAAATCGAACCCTATTCTTGTTTAGAGGTCGAAGCCTGGTCAGAGTCAGGTCTATTTCCTTTCCTTTTGGTTAAATCGAACCTTATCTTTGATTGGAGATGAAAGTCTGGTCAAAGTAAGGTCCATTTTCATTTTCCAATTTTAGGCTAAGCTTGGTTTAAGCATGAAGCCCTTTCCTTTTTAAACGAAAAAATCTTCGCCTTCCCAATACTTTGTCTTTTTCCTTTGTTTACCCTTTCAATCCTTCAAGGATACACAACGGGGGGCAAACTGTAGACACCGTATTTGGTCCGGCTTGATTTTTAGTAATAATGCTTGAAGTTTTTCAATATTTGGTAGTCAATTTGTTTTTGGTATACCAACAAGAGCATAGCTCAATCGGCATAAAGTTGTATCAATGATCACAAGGTCCTTGGTTTGAATCTCTCTCTCCGCATATTATCAAAAAAATTGTTTTTTTTGTTTTCATGATTTATTTTCATTTTCATTTTATTTTCTTTTTTTGTTTTATTTAATTTATTTCTTTATTTTGCTTTTGTTTATTTTATTTTTATTTTTATGTCTTTATTTTATTTATTTTTGTTATTTTTTATTTTTATGTATTTATTTTATTTATTATTATTTTTTTTTCCTTTTTATTTTTTATTTATTTATTTATTTTTTTCTTCTCTTTCTTCTTCCCACGTTCTCCAATCCCCCCTCCTTCTCCCAACTTCCCATTCTTTCCCCCTTCTTCTCCATTCCCCTCTCCTTCTCCCAACCTCCCATTCTTTCCCCCTCTTTCTCAACTCACTCCCCCACTCTCTCCAACTTCCCCCCCCCCTTTTCTCAACCCCTTCCTCCAAGCTCTACTGTATAATGAGAGCTTATGGAGGATGGAGGGGAACACACAAAGAAACAAGAGAAGAAGAGTGAAAGAGCTTAGAGAGAGAAAGGGAAGAAACTGTAGAGTGAGAAAGGGAGACAAAAAAAAGAAGAGAAGAAGAGTGAGAGTTTAGAGATAGAAAGTGAGGAAATTGTAGAGAGAGTGTGTGAATTTGAAAGGGAAAAGTAGAGTTTTTGAGAAAGATTTTAAAAAAACCAACCTTCCACCGCCGCCGCCACTTCTGTCGCCGCCGTGCCCTCCACTGCCGCCGCCGCCGCCGCCGTCGAAGACTCGTGCCGCCGCCGCCCGTCCTAGCCGTGAGAAGCTCCTTTGCAACAAAAAAAAAAAAACAAAAAAAAAGAAGAAGAGGGAGCTGGAAAAAGTGAGGAAGAAGGAGAGGTTGGGGGAGAGAGGAAAGCTAGTGGGTCCCACATTTTAAATTCTTTATTCTTCTCACTTCTCTCTCTTATTTGTCTCATTATTATTATTATTATTACCATTATTATTATTCCTCTAATTAAAACAAGAAAAGAAAATGGTTATTTCTTTTTTATGGATCCAAACTTTTCCATTTTTCATTTTGGCTATGAATTTAAGTTTCCAAATCAATTGCAATTTATTTTATTTCATTTATTTATTTTTTTTTCCCTTTCCTTTTTCTCTCTTTTCTAAATTAAAGTATCTAATTGGATATAGTTTGGTTCTAATTTGAAATTTCTAAATAAAACTTCAATTTTTCTTTGATGATTTAATTTGATGTTTTCAAATTGGATTTCAATTCCCCTTTATTATCCAAACAAGTTTCAAATTGATTTTAGATTAAACAAGATGGAAAGAGAGAAAAGAAAGAGCATTGATTATGGAAATTTTTAGCCTAAAGTTTTGAAATTAGCCTAAGGTTTTGTTTTGAAATTAACTTCAATTTACTTTAAAATTAATTTCTTATTCAATTTTTTTTCAAAATTGGATTTCATCTAGTAAGTCAAATTGAGTTTGATTTGAAAATTTGAATTGGAGGTCAATTTTGTTTTAATTTGGTTTTAAATTAAATTTTCAAAAGCATTCAAAATATTAAATCATTTTTTTCCTTCTTCTTAAATGGTTTTTTACCACTCATCATCATTAATTTATATTTTTTCGTTGAAATGTGAATTAATAAGTATGAGACAAAATAATTCATGTAGAGCCTGTGACGGAGTTGAAATAATTTTCAAATTCTTGAGGTAAAATTTTTCTTTTTTTCCTTAATTAGGAAATTTCTACGTGATAATAAAGTTATGGGTTAACCCCACTCACAAAATTAAATCCTACTTTATTTAAAGATAAGGTAAAATTAGTGAGACATTTAATTTTCGATTTTAATTTTTTTTTCTCAAATTTTATTTGTTTATTTCTTGTTAAGACATGGACCTTTGTTTAATGAATTCGAGTAATAAAATAAAATGTTTTCAAACGGGTGTTGTAGGGTGCTAATACCTTCCCTACACACAACTGACCCCCGAACCTATTTTTGGTTTTTAAGACCAGTTCATTTTTTTTTAAAATGGGTGACCAATCACACCCCAAGATGATTGGTGGCGACTCCAAACCTTTAACCTCGAAAGAGATCTTTAGGAAAGGACGTCGGCCGCTCCGCGTCGCGATGACGTTGCGACACAGACATATTAATCCAAAGCGTCCATGTAGTAGACATGCAAGCGGGGGTATCCTATGCAATGAGTTTGCATAAAACCGGACCATGAAATAGTAAACCACTAGATATAACACCGTTAACTAGTTAGGTTATTGTTTCAATGGGATGACCTAGGTAACTCAGTCTTAATCCTGAGTATGTCACGAACTCCTTCTCATGAGGGATTGTCCTTTGATTAGCATGGGTGAGAGTGGCCAATACGTTGAGTCAATATGTCTTCCTTTTTGGGGACAAGACCGAGTGGGAGGCTGGGGACATGACAATACAAGAAGAAATTCACTCCTTCCCACTTCTAGGAGAAGTAGATGAGTGTTCCCTTAAGTGGTGACTCCGGGACTTGAACAAAGGGATCCCGCCCTCTCACTGGCCTGAGAGGGATTTTCTGTTTATTGGTTGGACCATAAACAGGTTGTTCATTAGAGGAGCATTGTTACTTAAGGAGACAGATGTAACACAAGGGTAAAACGGTAATTTGACCCGCTGTGATTACGGACACTCGTGAAGGATTGACTTACCGGTATAGGTCCATATCCGTGGACACAAAAATGTTCTACAGTGAGAAGAGTTCAGTTGTGGGTCTTTAGTGGAATGACCCATAATTAATGAATATTGGTTAACGTGATTAATGAGTTTAATCAGTTAACCTCATATCATTGGAGCTTCTGATCTGTAGGTCCATTAGGTCCACCTGCTAGCTTGTGAAGAGTAATTAGGAACAATTATATTTTGAGAGAATTTGAATAGTTCAAATTCATATTGGGAATTAAGTTAATTGTATGAGATACAAATTAATATAATGTATAGTGATACATTAAAATATAAAGTCTAATTTGAAATTAAACTTTATTATTATGAGAGAAATAAATATTTGAAGAAGTTCAAATATTAATATGAATTTGATTCATATTTGTTTAAGGAGAAATTTCGGCCAATCACAAATTGCCACGTCATTAATTTGAATTAATGATGAAATAAATTTGGGACCAATTACAAATTTACATGTGTCCCTAAATTAAATTAATAGACTTTAAAATTCGGCAAATCAAACAATGCCACTTGTCTATTATTGATCCATCAGATGACATAAGCCGAGTCCAATCAAATTATGCCACGTGGCAATTGGACCCAAGACTATGTAACCCGAGATCATTGAAGAAATTGGGCTAAATTAAAATAATCCAATTTTATTAAAAAAATGAGTTGGATTAAAGCCCAAATATAGCCTAAGCCCAAAGGTTGGGCCCAAGCCCAAACCCATATGAGGTCCATCAAACTCTATAAATAGAGGAGGCCACCATTCATTTTGGGAGGAGATTCAGAGGAGAAGTTGGAAGCTCTTAGCCAAAGTCAGAGAATTCAGAGAAACTCCATCAAGACTTCTTGAAGACTGAATACCCTTCAAGACTAGAAGACTTCAACAATCCTTGAAGACCAAAGACTCTTCAAGACTTCAAGACTTCAAGACCCTAAAACTTCTCGAAGACTGAAGACCCTTCAAGATTAGAAGACTTCAACAATCCTTGAAGACCAAAGACTCTTCAAGACTTCAAGACTAGAAGACTTCAACAATCCTTGAAGACCAAAGACTCTTCAAGACTTCAAGACTAGAAGACTTCAACAATCCTTGAAGACCAAAGACTCTTCAAGACTTCAAGACCCCAAGACTTCTTGAAGACTAGAAGACTTCAACAATCCTTGAAGACCAAAGACTCTCCAAGATTTCAAGACTTCAAGACCCCAAAACTTCTTGAAGACTGAAGACCCTTCAAGACTAGAAGACTTCAACAATCCTTGAAGACCAAAGACTCTTCAAAACTCCAAGACTTCAAAAGCTCCAAGAATCCATTGAAGCTTCAGACTCGAGAACAAGCGTTATAGCCCTCGAGTGAAACACATTCAGACACAAGAGAGAGAATCAGAGGATTAACATTAGACATTGTACACCCACACGCATATTACATCAATACAAAGATATTGTTTATTCCACGTGTCTTCATCTCTGAAGTTACGTGTGAACAATATTAAATTTATAGGATATAAGAGAATTTGAAGGAGTTCAAATTTTAAAATGAATTTGATTCATATTATAGAATTAATTAATTGAAGACCTGAAATTTAATTGGGGTAATTAATTAATTAACTAATAGAAGGTCTGAAATTAAATATATGATATTTAATTGGTGATTAATTAATTAAAGAATTAATTAATTGGAAATTAATCAATTATGGAAATGATTAATCACTTATGGAAGTAATTAATCATTTATGGAAATGATTTAATCACCTATGGAAGTGATTAATCATTTATGGAAAAGATTAATCAATTATGGAATTGATCGGTTATGGAATTGATTAATTATGGAAAAAATTAAATCAGTTATGGAAATAATTGATTTTAAATGAATATTTTATTCATGATCTTTCTCCTATAAATAGAACACTAAACCTAGGATTTAGGTGATACAACACAAGGCCACAAGAATGCACTCTTGCATCCTCTCTAGCCTCCCTCTCATATTCTCTCAACCCAAGAACTCTAGGGAGAATTTTCTCTGTAGAGTTTTTCTCATTCAAGATTAGGTAGTCCCACAACTACGTTCCTAATCTCAGAGTTATAGCGGGGAAGATCAAATGGTGGTGTTATTCGTTGTTGCAGATCAATCAAGAATCATTCTTAATTTTCAGAGACGTCAATGGAGGTTTGCTTCTCTTTTCCTTTTAGATTAGATCTTTTATTGTATGCTTAGCCTAAATAGATTTTATAGAATGTGTTCTGTAAATTTTGCCAATGTATTGGTTTTTTGGTGAAAACAAAATTAACTACGAACGGTCCCAATTACGCTTCCACTTTATGGAATTGGGAAATTCCAATCCCTTCAGAAAACTAGTGCACAAACGCTTGAATCTTTCCCAATTCGTGGAGTGTCTCCCCAGTGATCTGCGAAATCCCATAAATCTCCTTATTGATGTTTGTAGCTCAACTGGCAGGGAAGAATTTCTCTGGGAATTGCTTCTTCATCTCGTTCCATGTACTGATAGAGTCGGAGTGAAAGTAATATAGCCAATCTTTCGCTGAATCTTTTAGCGACAAAAGAGGAATGCCCTCAGGTTCAGTGTCTCCTCTATCACTCCATGGGGTCTCATACCAGAACATACTATGTGAAATTCTTGCAAATGTTTGTGCGAGTCCTCTCATGCACTACCACGAAAAATAGGAAGTAAGTATATCAAACCTGACTTTAATTCAAAGTTACCTGCCGTCTCGGGGTAGGTAATGCAAAGTGGCTTCTGGTTCAGATCTGGTGCTGTCAGCTACCTCAATGTTCTCTCAGCCATGGCTGGTGCTTCACCCTCGCCGAGATTATTAACTCTTCTCCTTCTTGCTTGCCTTCTAAATCTCGTCTCCGCTCTAGAAGTTTCAGGTTCAAATCTAAGATCGTTTCCTTGTGAAGAACCTGTGATCATAAACCATGCAAACAAGAATTAAAAACACAAAATCCTAAAAATACTAGAAAAATGTCATTCCACGGCAACAGCGCCAATTTGACGGGGCGGAGTTGTCGAGGCTCCTGTTGGTCAAATAAAATTTATAGTCCACGACACTACAACTATTTTATAGAAATAGTGGTCGAGGTCGAACACAGGGAAGGGGACCTAGTAGAAGTAGAATTTCGTGATTGCGAAAACAGGGGGATTTTTAGAATGAAGGAGAATAAAAAATAATTAAATAATTAAATGCTGAATTTTAAATGAAACAAAATAAGCATGCGAAATAGAGATAAGGCGGGGATCAATAACATAAAAGGGGACCGTTGCATTGGGGTTTCTTATGCTTGATTCTAATTCGTTGGCTTCCTAGTTTTCTCTAATAATCGTTCTAAACTGATTTCATTAGTTCGGTCGGCTTCTGGGTTACTCAGAGGACCCCCCTACACTAACTTGTGCTAATTACCTTGCTAACCGTGAATTCTGCAATTAACAAGATTAATTAATATAAGTTTTATTGCTCGCCACCCCTTATACATAATTTAGCAACCATCCGAGACCTCTGCAACGGTTACTAATTATATCTAACTAGTTAATTAACAAGAAATTTCGCAACTACCTATTAAAACTAGCCTCTTTGTGATCGTGGGTCCGGAATCATAAGAACCAAATTCAAATGCAAATTAAATCTAATTTCTGCAACTTTTAACATGCATCCTAGGCCTATCAAGGGTCGTCTTGCGTAGGGAGTGACTTGCCTCAACCTAGTGGCTATCTAAAAATAACTGATAGAATACACAAACGGTAATCACATAGGGCATCAATCCTAATAGACTAGCTTCATGTATTGGTTTAAACGGGATAACATGCAAAACTTAATGAAAATACAGTAAGAACAGCAAGTAAAACTCAGAAAACTCAGCCAATCTTATTAAGAATCAAGACATAAACCCAATCCAATGATCTAAACGAGATTAGCTACGCATAGATGAAGTAAAATCAACAATAAACATGAAAGAATCCATAAAATATGACCAAGAATGGTCTACAACAATGCTGGAATGTAAAAGAGGCAAAAGAAATCGTAAAAGGACCAAAGTTCTAACCTAACGGCGGACTAAACCGAGGCTACATATATATAGAAAATACGGCGGCGTCGAGACGCTGCAAACTTTTCACTTCAGGAAAGTTTCGCATCGGCATCGAGCCACCACTAGCCTTGAATCTCGACTTTCTGCTTTAATTCTCGGTCTTGTCTCGCTTCTTCTCGGTACGGGACTTCAATCTTCGGTTGTAAAAAAATAGTTTGATGTTTTAATTGATACAACCCAACTCAAATATTTAGGTTATTATATTGATATTATTTTCCTTAAAATAAAAAAACAACGGCAGCATATTTATTCCATAAGCAAAGGACACACATACCAACAAGGCATGATCTAGAACTCGAACAACAACATCATCATCATTTTATAAAATACACCAAGATGAAACATAAAGGCAAAGATAAGATCACAATTATATTTATGACAATACAACATTTATATATATACACAGAAAAGAAACTAAGCTTGTGCTTGCAGACGGCAAAAGGGGACGTCATAAAAGTCGTAGAGGATGAGCTCCTTGTCGAGGTTCTCGAACGCCAAGGCATTATAGAGGCTCACTGAAATGTCATCGGTGGCGATTAAGTAAAAGATGTAGTTGATTCCCTCGACAACTTGCAGCCTTCCACCCACCACTCCCAGAAAGAACAAATTAGAACCGGTTTGGTTATTATATTCCTTCACTGCGATTTGCCCCAGCCCTTGGATTCTTGGGTCACTTATGTTCTTTATTGGTTCGAAACCACCCATCTCAGGTTTCTTTTCAGCGCCAACTCCTAAAGTATTTCTTGGCTCAACCGCCGCCATGATGGCAAGGAGTGAAACCACTAAGAAAAGAAACCTGCCCATGTTTAACTTTTGGTTTTTGGTTTTGTTTAAAGGACATGGGCTCTGGGGATATATAAGGATGAATGCTTGCAAACCAGTGGGTAGAGACTACAAGTTTCACGTATGAAACTTGTTTACAATTACATAATAAAGCATAAGTTTCAAGGTGCATTAAAAAAATCTTCCTTCTTTAGCATTGAAAAAAATAAATACTCATAGGTTATAATTTTTGTTTTTGGAAAAAGAAAATCAGTTTTTACACTTAAAAATTTTATTTATTTAAATTAAATTGTATGTTAGACTTTCCACTAATGTTAAGTACATAATATATATGAAAGCAGAGATTTCATATTTGAATCTTCGATTTAGTGAAACGGTATGGATGCTTTAACCACTCTATCATATGTGTTTGATTTGCAACCCTACTTTAAATTGGAATAAGTGTTGAAATTTTTACTTATTAATAGGTGGAAAAACATGTGTTAATTAAAAAAAAAAAAAAAAAATCAAAATCAAAATCTTACATAGTTTAAGGGATTATAAAAAACCTGAGTTCTGTGATGCGATCGATATTCTAAAAAAAATGTTTTCGATAAGGTTGAAGGCATACTGTGGATTCCTACGAATATAAATTTAATTAGGCGTGTAGTTAAAATCAAAGGGTGTCATAGAGTAATAGTTGCAATTTTTAAAAACCCACGAATTTTATATTTTATATTTTTTCTGAATACACTTTTATTTAACACTAATTTTAAGTTTAAATTATGTTTATGAACTTTTAAATTTGATTTTAGGACCATCAATTTTAAATTTAGTTCAACTTTTATCAACATCTATATTTGGTCATAATCCTCAATGTAGTTACGACTATTCTATGAAATAACATTTAAACCTCTATGTAGACAGGGTATGAATGGGGTCCTGATGTGATGGTTGCTGACTTTAATTTATAACGCTCTCCTTAAGCTGGGATTTAAATAAATTAAGGAGGTATGTTATGTCTGAGGATGTCACTATCATCTCATCAATACCTATCAGTGATAGCAGTGAGGAGGATAGATGGATTTGGCAATACGGCTCTCATGGTGAATACACATGTAGGAGTGGATACAAAGTTGTCTATGTTTGCATCCTATGGGCAATCATCAACAAGCTCAAATTTGTTAAGGAATTGGTGGGTTGCGCTGTGGAGGACGAAAATTCCTTCGAAAATTAAAGTCTTTATATGGAAAGCTTTTCATGAATGCTTACCCACTAACTTTTGTTTGTGGAAACGGGGAGTGGACATATCACCAAAATGTATGTTTTGCTCCAAATATGAAACATTGGATCACGCCCTTTGTGGCTGTAAACAAGCTGAAGTAATCTGCAATATTGTTTTTGAGCGTGTAGATAAGGGTATAGATATCCAAAACAATTTTGCAGATCGAATCATGTTACTTGCAGGTTCTCTATCTCAAAAGGAGTTTTAAAGAGCATGTGTAGCATTTTGGGCTATATGGAACGATCGAAACGGTCAGTGCCATGATAGGCCTTTTATTGAGGATGTTAATGCACAGGCAGAATGGATTTACAATTACTAATCCGAGACTCGGGGCAACTTCCAATCCCATGCTTCCATTATTGATAACACCATTTGTAGCTTGACTAATGAACATTGTGGCATGTGTTGTTACACTGATGCGGTAGTACATAACAATAGAAATGAAGCAAGCTATGGTGTCCTGATTTTAGACCAAAATCATAAAATCTTTGGTGCAATGGCAATGGCTGACAACACTCCACTATTGCCTTTAGCGGGAGAGGTTCAGGCCATCATTCAGGGACTCAGATTACTACAACGACTTCACATTGCCAATGTAGCTCTGTTTTCAAACTCTTTATCTGCTGTTCAAATGATCAATGATGTTAGGTGTACTACTTCTAAGGTCCATCACTGGATTGTTCAAATAAGGAAGCTATGTTCGGAGCTTAACACAATTGGAATTTTCTATACGCCTCGAAGTAAAAATATGAGGGCGGACAGATTAGCGAAAGAGGCTCTTTCTAAAAGATTGTCTATGTTATGGTTGTCAAATTTTCCATTGTGGTTAGTGTCAATGGGTTCTGAGACTCATTGCAAGTGTTTATCGTATTGTAATTGTTCTTAATTGAATGAAAGCATGTTTCTTCTAAAAAAAAAAAAAATTGGATAATTTATTAGTAATTAATTATCATGTACACCAAAACCAAATAGCCAACATGAATTCTCAAAAGAAAAAAAAAATAGTCAACATAAGCATAGCTCAACTAACATAAAACATCTATTATTGACCAAGAAATCAAGTATTCGAATCCTTCACCACACATATTGTCAAAAGAAAAAAGAAAAAAGAAAAGATGAACATGCTTAGTGACCAAATGACTAAGGATGGCATTTGGGGTACAAGTAAGCCTAGGTAGGTAGCATGAAGGCTTAACAGATAATCTAGGCCTAGAAAATCTGTGTTCGAGTGAAGATTTAGGAAGAATGGATTTAGAAAAATTGTGTTTGGAGTGTAAATTTAATTACATTAAACGACCTAAATTCATTTTAGTTTTTAGTTTTTATTATTTGCTTCTAACTATTAGTTGTAATGTCTTACATTTCAAAATTAGGCTATTTTGGAGATAAATTATAGCTTAAATTTCTTTCAGTCCATTATTAATTCTAGATTAATTGGACTTAAATTATATTATTTATATATTCTAATTTGAAAAATTAGAATTTCAGTTTAGTCCCCAGAGTTGGATAAATTTTGGAAAAAAAATATATTTTTTTAATTAAATCTTAAAATTCATAAACTTTGGAGGCTTAATTTAGTTTTTATCCCCAAGCTCATACCACCGCTTGGTCTTCCGTTCAAGGCCTTGTGTAATCCAAATTGTATCAACACATCCTTTACTTGCACTTGTCACAAGCCAGTTCATCCTTCCATAAAAATTTTCCACGTCAATCTACTCATAAAGTTCGACATATCTACTTCACTCCTAGCTAAATATGCAAATAATGAACAACTCACACTATTCACCGTACCTTAGCTCATTTCAAGAAATCTTTTCTGATGTGGAAGGCTAGACAATACTACAATCACAATGCACACTCAAAAATCAAAAGACTACAAACCTAAAACTCTGGTACCACTCGTTGGGAAAAACCCCTCAATTACGGAGAAATTAAAAGAAAAGGAACAAAAATAAGAAACACAAGAGTTTACATGGAAACTCCAAAATGAGAGAAAAAACCACAACCCATAGAAAGAAATCCACTATGTGAAAAATTATTACAATCACACAGAATTTTCTCCCTGTCCCCAATTACAAGAAACAATCTCTCAAAGTTTTATATCACTCACACAACGTAACTAGAGTTAATATACAAGACTTAAATTGATTCTAATTGAGATTATTTGAAATCAAAGTCATAGGCTCCTTTTATAGTACTTGGAGTCTATCACTTTCTTGAACCTTTCCGATGTGGGACCATTCACTTCTAATATTTTGCCAAAAAAAAAAAAACCTAACATGTGCTTCCCTTCATTAATTTCATTTCAATGCTCTTTTAATTTTTCTTTTTTCTTCAATAATATCCAAAACAATGGTTCAAGTCCTTCAATTATTATTTTCATAAATTAAAGGGAAAAATAAGCTTTTGGTCCCTAAGGTCTGGGTTAGGTTACACTTTGGTCCCTGAGTTTTCAAACTCAACAAAAATACCCCTGAGGTTTGAGATAAGGAACAATTTGGTCCCTATCGTCCAATTTATCGTTAAACCCTAACGGACTGCTGACGTGGCACCATTATTTTAATAAAAAAATATTTTTTAAATTTTCTAAATAAAAATATATTAAAATAATATAAATATTATTATTTTATTCTTTTTTTAATTATTTCTCATTCTCTCTCTTATTCTTCTTCTTCTTCTCCATCCTCTTCTTCTTCATATCTCCAGCGGCCAGCAGCCGGCGGCCACCACTCGCCGCCGTGGGCAACTGGTTTTTTTTTTCTTTCTCCTTTCCCTTCTTTTCTTTTTCTTCTTCCTTCCCTCTTGTCACTGTTTAAAAAAAAACAAAAAACGAAGGGGGTTTCCTCCTTCGATTCGGGTGCCGGAGGGGGGAGGGACTTTTTTTTTAAACAGTGAAACGAAGGGAGGAAGAAGAAAAAGAAAAGAAGGGAAATGAAAAAAAAAAACCAGTCACCGGCGATCTAAGGTGGCGTCGGCGAGCGGTGGTCGTCTGTCGGCCACCGAAGATATGAAGAAGAAGAAGAAGGAAGAGGATGAAGAAGAGGATGGAGAAGAAGAGGAAGAAGAATAAGAGAGAGAAAGAGAAATAATTAAAAAATAATAAAATAATAAATATTTATATTATTTTAATATATTTTTATTTAAAAAATTTTAAAAATATTTTTTTATTAAAATAATGGTGCCAGGTCAGCAGTCCGTTAGGGTTTAACGGCAAATTGGACGGCAGGGACCAAATTGCTCCTTATCTCAAACCTCAGGGATATTTTTGTTGAGTTTGAAAACTCAAAGACCAAAGTGTAACTTAACTCAAACATCAGGGACCAAAAGTGTATTTTTCCCTAAATTAAAATAGGTCAAATAGACATGGATTATGTACGATTTTGGTCGATTAAATTAAGGGTGAGTTGTAATAGCATTTTGGTTGATTAAATTAACCGAGTAATGCTCGAAATGTTCTTTTAATTATTTTTGAGAACTTAAAAAAATTAGTAAATATATAGTTTCAAAAAATTAAAGAGACGTTTTAATTAATTAAATACAATTTTTTAGGTTAAAATACACATTTAGTCCCTGAACTTTCATGATTGTATCAAATAGTTCCCTGAACTTTTAAAAGTGCCAAATAGGTTCCTGAATTTTCAATTTTGTGTCAAATTGGTCCCTACTGATAACTTTGTCCAATTTCGTTAGTTAAATGCTTATGTGGCATTGCTGACACTGCAAATGTACAGATTATGTGGCAAATAAAATTTGTCACAGTGGATAAATTTGGGACGGGTCTAAAATTGGGCATTTTAGGGTTTTAGATTTTTTTTTCTTTCTATCGAGTTAAGGAATCTGTGGCTGCATTGCAACAAAATCTCAAAATTTATCCAATGTGGTAATTTTTATTTGCCACATAAATGATTTATTGCAATGTCAGTAATGTCACGTAAGTATTTAACTAACGGAGTTGGACAAAGTTAATGGTAGAGACAATTTTGACACAAAATTGAAAGTTAAAAGACCTATTTGACACTTTTTAAAGTTCAGGGACCTATTTGACACAACTATGAAAGTTCAGGGACCAAATGTGTATTTTAACCTAATTGAAAGGTACATAAACTGAACTTACAATTGAAAATAAAGGGAAAGCAGAATGTAAAGAACATCAAACTTGCTCAAAACTCACCCTTAAATCATGTAAAAGCAGTTCCCCAATCATGATGAATAATTTCAACGCGGCCTAAAACGTAGACAACATTTGTTAAGTTTCAAAACTCCATCATTAGAGAGGGAAAAAGAGAATAATTAAGCTAAGAAATGAGATAGAGATACGTGTTTGGTTAAAGTCATTTAGTTTGGGTCCAATAGAGTAAAGAACATGGAACATTCTGCCAGCATGACCCATTTACCTAAAACTGTGGGCCGCACTCAGCCTGTTTATGCTCGCCCTTGGCCCTACACTCACCAACTTTACTCCACTACGACTATCCCCCGTATGGTTGCCTCCAATGTGATTGCCACTCTCAAAAAAACAATATTCATATACAAAATCTTTCCTACAATTCTCATTTTCTTATTAATCAATAATGTCAATATTGTCAATAGCTCAGCGGTAATTGGCATGTACCCTCGACCAAGAAGTCAGAGGTTCACAAGGTTAGAGATTTTTTTTTTAAACTAGAGATTTCTATTTTATTTCTTCTTGTACTTTTTTAAAAACTGATAATAATTTTTTTAAAAAAGAAAAACGAATAATAATTATAATATTGTAGCTTTTCGATTCCTACAAACATTTATAGTCTAGCATACTAGAGGTAAGTTTTTTTTTCCCCTTTATGTGTTCATCTTCTTAAACTTTTTTTTTTTTTCATTTTAGTTACTTTATTCAACTTCTTAAGCCACTTTTTATTGATTTGGATGAGAATAATACATTTTTTCTTGGTCCTTTTTATAAATAGCATAATTTGTATGTATACATGTTTTTATACATTAATTGAAGAAGAAATTATTAAAAAAGTACACGTTTTCATAGTTATATGTGCTTAACGTTGTTATTTGATATTAAAATATTTTGCAATTGATTAAAATTATTTCTTGCAAATTTATAAGGGCATAACAGTAAAATGTTATACTTTCTTTTCATTTCTTGTGAGTATCCAAACAAGAGATTTTAATTTTAATGATTTCAAATCAATTTGGTTCCAAACACAAATAAGAATTTGAAATCATTTTCATCTTTTAAAATCCTGGAATTTAAAATCATTTCTTGCTAATTCCGTACGCCAAACGGAGCATAATGGTCCATATCTGTTTTGAATCCTGAGCTTTTAATATTGTTTGGTTTTGGTCTCTAACTTTTTTTAATGTATATTTTATTCCATCAACTTTTAAATTTATTGTATTTTTAAGGTCCCGTTTGATAACCATTTGGTTTTTAGTTTTTGGTTTTTCAAATTATACTTGTTTTCTCTTAATTTATTTACAATGATTTTCATCTTTTGTTAAGGAGACATTAGAGTTCTTAGGGAAATTCTAAAAACAAAAACAAGTTTTTGAAAACTACTTTTTTTTGTTTCCAAAATTTGGGTTGGTTTTTGAAAACATGGGAAGGATGTAGGTAGCAAACCAAATAAATGTATAGGTTGAAGGAGGGTTTATAAGCTTAATTTTCAAAAACCAAAAACTAAAAACGAAATGGTTATCAAATGATACCTAATATTTTCACTTTCAAAATGTCTATTTTAGACTAATTTTAAAATGTTATTCATTCTGATTTTCGCCATAATTTTGTTGTTACTGGCGTTGATATGGATTTATACCGAAAATAAGCAAGTATTTGATAGATAAAAATAGTTATATTTTAAAAGTTTATTAAAAGGTCCTTCGAACTTGGAGAAGGAACAGCAGCCACGTAGCGTGCGAACCTTCAAACTTGAAGAAGGAACAGCAGCAAGCAGCATATCGAACCTTTGAACTTGAAGAAGAAAGAACAACGATCTTAAGACGAGCGGAACACCAAACTTGAGGGGAGTGAGACATCAAATTTGGAGGAATGCTTCTTTTATTCATCCAACTCGTAGCTTCACATTCATAACGATGCACAACTTCAACTTGCTGTGTTGCCCCCAGAATTGATGAATTTCTTCGATTTGTAATCTCGTGATTCAATATTTGTTGCATTTTTTTTTAGAAACTTATTCTTAAGTTTTTTAGATTTTAATTTTTTTTATCATTAATTTTTCAAATTTAGAAATAAGAAATAAGGCGATTTATCAAAAATGTTCAATTAAAGGAAAAAAAAAAAAAAGAAATTGAAACTAGAAACACGAACGTCATCAAACTAGTTCTAAAATGTCAAAATATCATTTTAATTTTTGTTCTTTAGAACTTGTTATATCTTAGTCTCAGTACTTTTAAATGTGTCTAAATTTAATCTTTGTACTTCTAATAAATCTTAAAACTAGTTTTTATCAATAGTTTGAATTTAATTTTTATTCAATTTGGCAAAAAAATTAATAACAAATTCCATTGATTAAAATGCATAATTGTAATACATTTTCCAAATACTAGATGGAAGACTTGATTGAGCTTTTTAGAAAAGTTTTTGTTGCTTTTTCTTTTTTTTAGTTCAACAACATTTGCAATAGAGTAAACCTCTATCTTCTTGATTAAAGTACATGTCAATTATCACTTGCTTAGCTATACTCCTTTGGCATCTTTTTAGCAAAAGTTAACTATAAACTAGTGTGATAGTCTATTGTTCTTGCAACTTTGTGTCGAGATCTGGAAATGAAGTTGCGCATGGCTTGGCCAAATTGGCTCTTCATCATGGTGCGGATCGAGTTTGGATGGAGGATTGACCTAAGGAAATAGTAGATGTTGTTATTGTTGAATGTTTAGTTCCACTTTCAATTGATGTTTCTCTATCATCTCATTGCTTTTTACTTCTAGTATCAAAAAGAAAAAAAAAACTATAAACCAGTGGACATAACTAATTTTATTTATTTATTTATTTATAGAAGAAAATGGACATAACTTATTTTAAAATTTATTGAAAACGTAAAATTTGTATATTAGAACAAACTTAAAATAGGACCAAAATGATATTTATGTTAAAAGGAACCCTAACTTATTTTGTCCCTTTTGTCCATAGAAGAAGGAAAAAAAAAAACATTTTATTGTTGGTAAAAGAATCAATTAAATAATTAACCAATATAAAAAGAAAATTAAATAATAGCATGACTGTGATTTGAATCCAAAATTTCATTACTTTTCTTTCTATCTCTTTTGTGTTCCGTAGAGGGAAAAAAGAAAAAAGAAACACAGCAAAACAACATTTTTTTTTTGTTGGTGAAAAACATCAGTCAAATAATTAACCAATATAAAAAGAAAACTAAATAATACCTTTGTTGAAGGGGAAATTTTGGTCATCACAAATTGGTCATGTCATTATTTAAAAATAATGATCAAATTACAAATAATTAAATTTGGGTCTTTTAATATTTGAGTCATATGGTTTTTGGGTCAAATATAAACCAAATCCAGGACCAAATAGTTGAACCCAAGACCAATAAAGCACAACTCTAAGTTGTTAGGTCCAAAAGTCATCGGGACCCATCCATGGAAAACTCTATAAATAGAGGAGTTCTCCTTCATTTCAAGTAAGGGTGAGAGAAAAATACCGAAAAACCGATTCGACCGATCAAAACCGACCGAACCGACGTCGGTCAGTCAGTTTCAATCCGATGTCGGTTCGGCATCACCCTGAACTGACATGTCAGTCGGTCGGTCCGATAGGAAGGTCGTTAACTGACCGAACCGACCGACATGTTAATATATATACACCCACAGCCCAGCCTAGCAGCCCTACCAACCCATATCGGTTCCCTATTTCTTTTTTTTTTTTAAAAAAAAAAAGCAAATTCAATTTTTATTTTCCATTTTCTTCTTCTTCTTCGATTCAAAATCAAATCGCCTCTCACTCTCTTAGAAAAACCCTCGTCATCGCCACGTCGCCTCCCCTCCGACTCCGATCAACCACCATCGTCGTCGCGTCACCTCCCCTCTGACTCCGATCAACCACCATCGTCGCCGCGTCACCTCCCCTCTGACTCCGACTCCGCTCTCTTTTTCTTCTTCTTGTTCTGCAACTCGCCGCCCACCGCCGAGTCGCCGACGCCGTTCTTCTTGTTCTGCAACTCGCCGTCCGCCTCCGATTTGTTGAGGACTTGAGGTGAAACATTAACTTTAACATGTATATGTGTAATGTGTTACACCAAATAGGTCCCTCTGTTGCCTTGTGCAATGTGGTTCTAAATATGCTAGGAAAGTTCACAAACACACGTGCAAGTGCACACGATCAGCAGCAAGCAGTAAGTATTTTTATATCGTTTCCACAAGGATTGATGCAAGAAAATTACTATTCCTAAGCTCAATTTTTAGTGAAATTCAAGTAACCAAGGACAAAATATTTTCATTAACTAAATTGCATTCAAGTAAACAAACTTTTAAAAGATTTAATGGCAAAGGTAAGGAAAACAAAACAAAAGAAAGAAGGTTGGACACGGAGAAGAGTAGGCTCGGATTAGGAATTTTGTTACTACTATTAAGTGCTGCTACAGCTAAACCAGTGCAATATTCATCTCAATCAGGTTATTCACGGGAATTTTCCAATTCTCCTTGATTTAGGTGATTAAATTTTCATTCAACACCTAATTTTAAGTTCTACTGAATTGTGCATTAGGGGTGGGTGTTCATTCCCTAACTACCCACTAGCTTAGCCACTACTTCTATTGAGCTAATGTAAAGTAAAGCATTCGGTCATCATTCATTTTCCCAAATTAATGACAACAATACTAGATAATGGTTGGCCAAACAAAAATCTAACGTCAAAATGAAGCACACTTTACTTTAAGATGGAAATAACAAGGTTCAACTACAACTAGGCACTTAGTTACAATATAGAAACTCCTAATCATCACCTAAGGAGGATTAGTTCATGTTCAAAAGAGAAATAAGTTCAATATAGCAGAAAACTCTCATACATAACATAATTTCAGCCTCAAACACAAACTAACACCAAGGAGAAGAGAAAAGATGAGAAGAAAAAGCTAAAGAAGAAGCTTCCAAGGTAGAATCCAGCTTTCCCAAGTTGAAAATGTCTCCTATGGCAGCTCCTCTCTGTCTTTTTCCTCTTTTTCGCCCAGCAGCAGCTCCAAGGCTGATTTTCTTCCCTTTCTAGTCATCTACCTTCTATTTTTAGCCTCCAATCTTTAAATAGCATGCCCTAATCATGGGTTTTAGGGCTGATTGGACACCTTTGTCCACATGGATTCCTTTCCAATGGCTGAGAACATCTTGCATCAGCACCTGAGAATGCCAGCTCAATTAATGAACCTCCCACGAGGTAAACACGTGCAGTCACCTAAGAATTTTAGCTCCACTGCTATCTGATGTCAGCTCAGTTGCTATAACATTTTTTGGGCAAATTACAGCTCCAGATTAGCTAAAATAAACAATTATGCATCTAATTACAGTAAGCTTCTTTCCAACAAAATCCTCACAACATGACTCCAAACTTCACAAATTCAAGTACAATTATCATCCAATCTCAACAAACATAAAGCTTTAAGCCTAAAAATATAGCCAATAACTCTTGTCCAAGAGTTATCACCCCCTCGATAATTAGTTGTTTTTTTTAATCTTTTATGAATCTGTAGTTGTACTAAATAGAATAGAAACTATGGTGGATACATATTTGTAAGATCGACTCACAGTGCTAAAGGGGATTATTGATTGTTCGATTGAATTTCTAAGATCGACTCACTGATTTTTATTTTTTTGTTTCTTCAGATTAAGATCACCATTCGACATTCATCACTTGGGATTATTGTGAAGAGGATGAAAGCCCCGGCGCAGCGGAAGCGCATCGATAGGACCTTGCGCCGTATATTAATAAACATTAAAATACCGATACGAAAAGGCAAAAACCAACTTTAATCATGCTATAAAGTTGCTGGAAATTGATATAAACATGCTGGAAAATAAATTTAAATTTGTTTTCATGCTTTCTTAAAGAAAAAGAAAGAACCGTTACAAACCTTCGTTGTAGACTTGACCGATTTTCGCCAACGATGCTCCTTACGGTTGAAAACGCAGAAACCTCTTGGAAATCCTTCGCTGGAATTTTTCTTCTTCAAGGACACAATAACCACAGAGGTTACACCGGTATGTCTCTAAGTCTAGGAGGCAATAGACTTGTGGGAGTCTTTCTCTAAGAGGGAGGCTAGAGAAAATTCTAGGGTCTTGTCTTGTGAGTCTAAGAGCAAGAGGGCTACTAAACCATTAGGTCTAGTGTTCTATTTATAGGAGAAATGCCATGAATAAAATATTCACATTAAATCAATTATTTCCATAAATGATTTAATCTATTCCTTATTTAATCAATCCATGATCAATCAATTCCATAATTAATTAATCTTTTCCACAAATGACTAATTACTTCCATAATTAATTAATCTTTTCCACAAATGACTAATTACTTCCATAAGTGATTAGATCATTTCCATAAATGATTAATCACTTCCATAAGTGATTAATTATTTCCATAATTGATTGATTTTCAATTCATTAACTCTTTAATTAATTAGTCACCAATTAAATATCACATATTTAATTTTCGGCCTTGAATTAATTAATTGTCCAAATTAATTTTAGGCCTTAAATTAATTAATTCATATTTGAACTCTTTCAAATTCCTATAAATTTAATATGAATCAAATTCACATTAATACTTGAAATTTCTTCAAATATTTATTTCTCTCATAATAATATATCAATATATATTATATTGTTTCCCTTAGTAAATTGAACACTTTCAATTTACATTTATTACTTAGTTGCCTCAAATTACTTTATGAGCTACCAGTGAGACCTAATGGACATGCAGATCAGAAGCTCCAACGATGTGAGATTAATTGGTCAAACTCATTAACCAAATTAATCAATATTTGTTAACTGTGTGTTCATTCCACTATAGACTCACAATTGCACTCTTCTCACTGCAGACATATTTTCTGTGTCCACGGATATAGACCAATAACGACTAGTTAGTCCTTCACGAGTGTCCGTAACACCAGCTGGCTCACATTATCGTTTTACCCCTGGGTTACTTCTATTTCCTTAAGTACTAGTTCTCCTCTAATGATAAACATGTTTGTGGTCCTACCATCAAACAGAAAACCCTCTCGTGCCATTGAGAGGGTAGGACCCTTTGTTCAAGACTCGGAGTCACCACTTAAGGGAACACTCATCTGCTTCCCTAAAGTCGGGAATGAGTGAATTCCTTCTTGTATGATTATGTTCCCAGCTCCCCACTCGATCTTGTCCCCAAAATGGTAGGCTTATTGAGTTGGCGTATTGGTCACTCTCACCCATACAAATCAAAGGACAATCCTTCATGAGCAGGAGTCCATAATCAACTCAGGATTAAGACTAAGTTGTCTAGGTCGTCCTAATGAAATAAAAACCTAACTAGTTAACGGTGTTATAACTAGTGGTTACTATTTCGCGGTCCGGTATTATGCAAACTCATTGCATAGGATACCCCCACTCGCATGTCTCCTACACGAACGCGTTGGATCATAACGTTTGTATCAAATACAAAGTGGGTCGTATCCATAGTGTCACCAGGATAAGGCACCCAGTCATATCCCTATACTATAGACCTTTTAGGTTGTTTCTTGAACAGTGATCCCATATGTCTCTACATATCGTTCAAGATTCATACTACAGCCTAGGATGTCTAGTTTATTGGATTAGGGTTATTTTAGGCAAAGACAAAAATAAAATAACTAATAACACCTAATGGAAAAATACATCAATATTATTTCATTAATATTCGGTCAACGGTTACATTCATTATCTACGCGTTTTAGGGCATAAAACCCAACATATTGTCCATTTCTCTCATCAGATCGTCAATTCGTCACGCTGGAAAATTCTTACGAGCGAATAAATATGGTGGATACATATTTGTTTGTACAATGTACATATTTATTTGTGTACATTTTGAAATTTGAATAATGTAATCACTACTTTCACATTTTTACTTTTGATCTTGTAGGGTAAACATGGATACCGTGGGAACAAACTATTCAAAGAATGAATATGCTACAGAAACGGATACAACTACGAAAAGCAAAACTAGCAATACCATTAATCTTGATCCAGATCCACATCTAGAACTTGAAGGAGAGAATTTTACTATTCCAAAAAAAAGGCGCGTACGAATGCGAAACAATCTATGGTTTGGGATCATTTTGAGAGGTTGAAAGGTGATCCTAATGACCCTTATGCTAAGTGTAAATATTGTGGAGTTGTTTATGCATGCCACTCTAAGCATAATGGTACTGGAACAATAAAAAATCATCTAGAAAATTGTAAAAAGTATCCTTACCAAAGGAAGAGAGATGCATCTCAAACAACATTAGTTTTCAAACCTAAAGAAGAAAATGTTGGGGAATGTAGTCTTGTATGTGAGTCATTTAGTTTGGAGAGTGCATCTCAAACAACATTAGTTTTCAAATCTAAAGAAGAAAATGTTGGGGAATGTAGTCTTGTATGTGAGTCATTTAGTTTGGAGAGATGTCGAACAACTTTGGCTGAAATGATAATTAGAGATGAATTGCCTTTTTAGTTTGTGGAGAATGAAGGTTTTCTTAAATTTGTAGATATATTGACATGTGGGCAAGAACCTAAGTTTGTTGTTCCATCTAGATTTACTGTAGCTGGAGATGTTTTTGAGGTCTATGCTAGGGAGAGAGACCTTTTGAAAGAAATGTTTGGAAAGGAAATGTAAGGTTCCTCTCACTACTGATTGTTGGACGTCGGGAGCAAACATGGGTTATATGGTACTGACTGCTCATTTCATTGATTCTGACTCGAAATTACATAAACGGATTCTTAACTTTTGTCAAATTGAGAATCATAGAGGGGATACCATTGGTAAGACTATTGAGAGTAATTTAAAGAAATGGGGCATTGAAAATGTTATGACCTTGACTGTTGATAATGCTAGTTCCAATGATATTGTTGTTGCTTTTCTTCTCAAAAGATTTAGTAAGGGGTTGTTGTTTAAGGGTGAATTTTTGCATGTTCGATGTTCTACACATATACTAAATCTTATTGTATGTGATGCTTTGAAAGAACATCATGAGTGCATTGAAAGGATTCGCAATGTTGTAAGATTTGTAAGGTCTTCTCCTGCACGTCTCTTGAAATTTAAGAAGTATGCTGAAATTGAAAAAATTTCTTGCAAGAGTTCTGTATATCTTGATGTTACTACTAGATGAAACTCAACTTATATGATGCTAGAGGCAGCTAGTAAGTTTGAAAAAGCTCTTGACAGATTAGAGGATGAAGATCCTATTTATAAGAATGATTCACCACCTACCAAAGATGATTGGGCAAATGCTAAGATGTTGGTTAGGTTTTTGAAAGTTTTTTTATAATGTCACGTTAAAACTTTTAGGGTCTTTGTACACTACTTCTAATTTGATGTTTCATCAGATTTCTACAATTCAGAATTGTATACTCTTGAATTCGAGGGGTTCAAATAAAATGCTTTTTAGTATGGCTAATGCGATGAAGGCCAAGTTTGAAAAGTATTGGGGGTTTGATGAGAGAAAGAACAATATTTTGTTGTATGTTGTTGTTGTATTGGATCCTCGATTTAAGTTGAAGTTATTATCATATTGTTTTGACAACTTCTTTGGTCCAGATATTTCTAAAAGAATGACAACTTCAGTAGAGAATGTTTTGAGACGTCTCTTTCATGAATATAGTACTGGAGTTGCATCTGTTAGTGTTAGTAGTGAGAGCGGTGGTAGTAGTAGTGCTAGTGTTAGTGCTACTGCTAGTGCTAGTGTTGATTTGAGATTTGATGATGAAACAATGGACCTAGATGAGGATGAAAACTTCAACTATGATATAATACCTCAGTTCAAAAGTGTTGAGACCACAAGTTTTGATAAGGAGTCAGAGATCAATGTATATTTATTGGAAACTCTTGCTAAAGATAGTAGTTCTTTTAACATACTTCATTGGTGGAAGCAGAATGGTCATCGGTTTGAGGTTCTCAGTTGTATGAGTAGAGATATATTGACAATTCCAGTATCTACTATAGCATCTGAGTAAGCTTTCAGTACTGGAGGACGTGTAGTCAACCCATCACGTTGTTCTTTGACTTCAAAGACGGTGGATGCTCTTATATGTGCTAAAAATTAGCTAGACTCTAAACCGATATCATTAGATCTTGATGATTTGATAGCCATAGCAGAAGCTTCAATGTTTGAAGATGGTATTGAATCTATTGATTTTACTTTTTGTTTTTTTATTTATACTTTTAAATCTTAATAATGTGTATTTCGTTTTTTTTTCTCCCTCTTTTTCTAATTTTGTAGGATTCAGACCAATTGTGAATGAAGAAAAGAATGTGGATCAAGTGGAGAAGTTTGCAAACAGTTTGCAAATTTGATTTTTGTACTTTTCTAAGAAAAGAATGTTATGTATCTCAAATTTTAGCATTTGCTCTTGTATCAAAATATTAAGAGGACTTTGATTATATATAATATATATTTGAATCTAATGTATAAACTTTTAATTTGGAGACTTTTATATGATAATGTTTTTTTTTTTAAATTTTCAATCAAACTATTGTTGTTATTTTTTTGTTTGGTAATTATTATATGTTTAGTGTTTACATTAATTTAATGTGTTCAATAGTAATAATTTGAAATTGTTAATTTTAAAAATGTCTATTAAGAACATATGATTACTTACTCCTTAAAACTTAATCGAAACAGTGAAATTAAAATTAAAATTAAAAAAAACAAAAAGAATTATAATGTTGATAATTTGATTAAAAATAACTTAATCCTTACGTCTTGATAATTTGATTAAAAAAACAAAATAAAATGAAACTTTTTTTTAAAAAAAAAATTATAATGTCGGTTTAAACCGACCAAACCGACCGATGAAAATAGTTTTTTTTTTTAAAAATCGGTTTCCAGATTTTGGGAACCGATTTGGTCGATTCAGCGTCAGTTTGGGGCCAAAATCGACCTCGACCAACCGATGCTCACCAATAATTTCAAGAGTTCAAAATTTGGAAGCTCCCAACTAGAACAAGAGAATTCAGAGAGACTCCACCAAAACTGAAGATTGAAGCGCCCAGAAATCCATAAGTTCCTAAGTGCTGAACACTCTCGAAAACCAAAGACTCTTCAAGACTTTAACACTCCTTGAAGACCAAAGACTCTTCAAGACTCCAAGACTTCAAGACCTCAAGGCTTCTTGAAGACTGAAGACCCTTCAAGACTAGAAGACTTCAATGACTAGAAGACTTCGATAATCCTTAAAGACTAAAGACTCTTCAAGACTCAAAGACTCGAACACTTCAAAAGTTCAAAGAATCAATTGAAGCTTCAGACTCGAAAACAAGCGCTCCAGTTCTCGAGTGAAACACATTCACACACATGAGAGAGAATCAGAGGATTAAAGTTAGAGATTGTACACCCACATGCATACATCAATACAAATACATATTTATTTCATGTGTCTCATCTTTGAAGTTACGTGTAACCTTACCCCTAACAAGAGACAGGAGAATTATTAGGGGATAGTTGATTATTTTGATTAATCCTGAGGATTAATATGTAAAACGATTAAAAACAATAAAAAACAAAAGGCAAAAATACATTTTTAGACCCTGAGGCTTGGGTTAGGTTTCATTTTGGTCATTAAGTTTTCAAACTCAACAATTTAACCCCTGAGGTTTGGTTTTAGTTTCATTTTGGTCCCTCCATCCAATTTTTCGTTAATAATCAATGGAATGCTGACATGACAAATTTTTTTTATTAAAGTTTTTAAAAGTTTTTTAACATATAAATATAATAAAATAATAGAAATATTATTATTTTATAATTTTTTTTTATTTCTTTCCCCCTCTCTTTCCTCTTTTTCTTTTTTTCTTCTTCTTCTTCACCATCACCTCCACCTTTCCCTCCTCTCTCTCCATTTCCAACGTCGGCGACAGAGGAGGAGGGAGGTCCCTCCTCCCTCCCCTCTTTTCTGTTTCTTTTTTTTTAAAAAAAAAAGAAAGTGAAGAAAAAGAGAGAAAAGAAGAAAGAAAGAGAAGAGAAAAAAAAGAAAAAAAGAAAAAAAAAAATCGTCGGCCGCCAGCTGGCGGTGACAAGGTGATGGTGATGATGATGAAGAAGAAAGGAAGAAAAAGAGGGGAGGGAGGGAGGAAATAAATAAAAAAAAATTATAAAATAATAATATTTTTATTATATTTATATTTTAACAAACTTAAAAATAATTGTTTTAATAAAAAAATTTGTCACGTCAACATTCTGTTAATTATTAACGGAAAATTGGATGGAGGGACCAAAATGAAACTAAAACTAAATGTCGGGGCTAAATTGTTGAGTTTGGACTAAAAGTGTATTTTTTCCAAACTTGAAAAAAAATAAAAGAAAAAAGAAAAAAAAAACGGATTAAAAACAATGAATTTGAACCACCGCCCACGTCCATTTAACAACACCGTTAAATTATTTATTAAAAAAAAACGAAATTTCTGGCTGATTGCCTCGGTTGAAAAGACGCATGCCAACCTAATGCGTCTCCTCAAGAGACGAAACACAAGATACGACAAAAAAAGACCTGTTTTTTCGAAATTTTTTCATGTATCGTTTTAAGATTTTTTTTTTCTTAAATGAGATTTTTTTTTTTTAAAAAATAAATCTTAATACTAAATAATCCTATAAATACGCCTATAAATACTAAATAATCCTAAATAATCCTATAAATACGCCTGAAACCTCTCCCCGAAGCAATCGCCCCAAAAATTTCCCTTCATTCACCCAATCGCTCGACGGTTACAATGAAATCCCGCTCCGCTTCTCTCTTCCTCATCCTTCTCGTCCCGGTGCTGGTCGCCGCCATGGCCGCCGCTCGGAAGGGGAATCTGCTCGGCGGCTGGAAGCCGATTGAGGACGTGAAGGATCCGCACGTTCAAGAGGTCGCAAAGTTCGCGGTGACAGAGTACAACAAGAAATCCAAAGGCGGACTCGTCTTCCAGTCCGTCCTCAGCGGCGAAACGCAGGTCGTCGCCGGAATGAACTATCGCATCGTTCTCAAGGCCAAGAGCGGCGGTTCGGATGCCAATTATGAGGCCGGCGTCTGGGAGAAGGCATGGGAGAATTACATGGAACTCACCTCCTTCAAGCCCGTCGCCTGATTCTCCAGTAAAGCCCTAATTTAATTTGCCTTTTTCTCGTCCGCCGATCGTGATGTCTGTGTGGTTTTTGACTGTTTGTTATAAGTATTTGGTGATTAGGAAATAAAGTTTGGTAGTGATTTCAGGGGAAATCGTTTGTCGATTTTCTCAGATCTCTGTTTTCTTCAATAATCTTATCTCTGTTAGCTTGGAGGCCCTTTGTAATTTTATATTAAAAAGAAAAGTTACTGCTGTTCCCTATATGTATAAAAGGGAATGAATAAATTATGAAAACTTTATGATCTATTGGAACACTTTCCAACAGGCATTACTGAATTAATTACTATTCCATTTCCGGTAGCGATTGGATAGAAAAGATAGAAAAAAAATTGAATGGATATGGAATCTCTGCAACCCATTAACTAATGGTTTTTATTTTTTTTCACGATAACTAGACCCATAACGCCACCATAAGGTATTTAATTCATTCAGATTTCGATGGACATATTTGTATATAAATTTATGCTATTAATAACAAGATTCAATAAGTTGGGATGCTGATGGATGAATTTAAATATTCTTTTTATAATTTTTCTGGACATTTAAAACCTTTGGGAAAATGGGTGAGTTAGCATTGGTGTTCATGCTTTTGGTGAAAAGAAAAAGGTGCTTTTGTAGGAATAATACTTTAATTGCATACTAATACATAGGAATCCACTCAAAATCTTGACAATTGAATAGAATGAGAAATCTTTTTTCTCTTCTAGTCCATAGAATACTTCATTCAATTGAGAATATTTGGTTACATTTGAGTCAAGTATTGTTATTTAAGTCTTTATAAATAAATAATATTTCTATGAGGATACTTTTTGAGACAGAGGCTAGTGTGAATGTGTGATTGGTGCGATTTTTCTCAAGAAAAATACAAAAGAGGAACGGAGAATCTCCTCACAAGGAACTAATTTCACGACTGATTTGAATGTTGGAAGGGGACAATATTTCATCGAAAAGAGTAAACTACACGGGACTCTAAGAACAAAAAGATTTTCATTTTCTCCAAAAAAAAAAAAAAAAAAAAAAACGATTTACTATTATTATTTTTCTTTTTGGAAAATTTGATTTTAACCTCAAATTGCAAGTTGGGTCAATTATCATCCTAAACTTTCAATTTCATCTATTTAAACTTCAAACTTGAATGAGAGTTTTATACCTTTATTAATACTAGTTGAGTAACACGTGCATTGCACGTGGAATTTTATAGTGTTAAATTAAAATAAGAGAAAATAGTAGTTTTTTTTTTAGTATATGTAATGTAATAAACAAATACCATATAACTTTTGTTTCAATTACCATAAACTTTTAAAAGTTAGTGATAAAAATAAAGGATTTCTTATTATATAGCATGTATATAGACATAATAGTGCACACTCGTATATAGCACATTCTTTTTATTATTATTATTATTATTTATTTAAACTTTAACAATAAGTTTAATAATTATCTTATAAAAAATAAAAATAAAAATAAAACAATATGAAATTCTACTAACAATTAATTTTTAAAAAGTCAAGTATTTTTTGAAAGCAAGTGAGTTACTATATGTTAAATTGTCTTTTCTAAGATAAAAGAAAATTATAATATAAGTTGTAAGCGAAACAATAGGGATTACAGATCTACTCTAAATTTCAAGTACTAATATTATTACATAGATAATTAATAGTATTAAAAAAAATTCCACTAAAACCAATTACATAAATTTAAATATTAATATTAAAAGTTCTTGTTTTTGTGATTAATGAACAAAAAAATTAATCTAATTAGAAAATTGAGAGTGTGCTGAATTATTTTGGTATTTGAAAATTTTAATTTCATTTAAAATTATGCATGCATTTATTAATCAATAAGTTTTTTTTTAAGTAATAACTTAATAATTTTTTTTTGAGTGAAAATAACTTAATAATTTTTAGGCTATGAGTTTTATTTTATTTTTATTATTATCGTTATCAAACTTCTAATTTTCTTGACCTAAAATGTATTAGTTTGCATATTAAATTAAATAGATTAAATTATAAATTTGGTCATACATTTAGACAATTTTATTTTGGTCATTGTGGTTTTAAAAGTTTCAATTTAGTCTCAATAGTTTGAGCATAGCTTCAATTTTGTCCCAATGGTTTGGACTTATTTTCAATGATGCGATTAAATTTCACAAGTGGTCCCTAAATTGTATTTACTTCCAGGAATTAATGTGGATGTAAATAACATTTGATGACATTAGAAAAATAAAAAAGGATAGATAACAATACTACTTCTTCATCGACCAAAATAAATTTATGAATTCTCAAGGTTTTATTGTGACACAGTCAATAGTGTTTCCCTCACGAATAACACAAACTTGTAATTTTCCTTTTTTTTTTTCGAAAAGTCTTGAGTTCTCGTATAAAAGATGAAATTTTCCTATAGATTGAATTTTTTCAATTATATATTTTCTTTTTATACGTAGATCACACCTATACATGGATGAATGCATCAATTTAATGCGTAACCATCTCCATGTGGAACAGTCGCATCTCGTCGAAATCAATGGTACCTATTGGACAATTTTTCATATAGTTTGACATTTTGACAATTATATATTTTCTTTTTATACATGGCTCACACCTATACACGAACGGATGCACCAATTCAATGTGTAACCATCTCTACATGAACCGTCGCATCCTGCCAACATCAATTGTACCTACTGGACTCAACGGACACTTACACTTGAATAGTCGTGTCCCATCAGCAAAATGGTAAAATAGGAATTTACTTTAAAAGTAAGGGCAAAAGAGGAAAAAAAAGATTCTCCTCTCTTAGGGTAGAAGGACAAAATAGTCATTATAAAAAAATTTAAGGGCAATAAGGGAATGTAAAAATTCTCCCCTCTTAGCCCCTTTTAATATAGTAGAGATATTTTAGTTTCTTTTTCTAAAACATAACTTAGTCTCCTTCCCTCTCATCTATCTCTCTATCTCTTCTCTTTTATATAATGTGTTCCCACTCTATCAAAGTGAGTATAACTCCACGGTTATTGACATGTACTATTGTTATAAGAGATTTGAAGTTTGAATCTCACACACCCAAACGTTGTTGAACTAAAAAAACAACAACAAAAAAAAAATGTTCCCACTCTATTGTTGTCAATAGTAGTATCTCCGAAATCACGTTGTCAAAATTCTTTCCATCAATTTTGTTGTAGTCTTCTTCAGTCACTGATTTAGACCCACTGTTTTTTTAGCATATTTGGAAGTAATTTTAAAATGACGAAAATCATTTTCGAGTATGCCCTTTATCCTTCCAATTCCTACTTTAGTAATAAACAATAATGACAAACCACATTATGGTGAGTACTCATAAACTACCATTTTATTTGGCCAAAGATAATGAAAAGGACCAGATTGGTTGCCATAGAAATCAAAACTTTTCTATATGGTATGGGTGTAACTTTAAACTTCTCTCCTATGATCTTTAGATTCATTTCTTTTGTCTTTTTACATTTTTTCTCTCAATATAAGGAAATTTTGGCTAGTGATCTGTATATTATTCTATGTTCTTATCGTATTGGAAGGTCTTTTTTTTTGTTTTTTTTAATGTTTTAAGGAATAAAGCAGCTTTGAAACAACTTGTATTGAGTTGGAACCAGTCGGGTATGTTCACACGTAACTTCAAAGATGAGGCACATGGAATAGACTTTGATTTGTATTAATGTTCGGTTGTCGAGGTTGAGAAAACTCTTTACTTTTCTTCCTCTTAGGTTGAGTTTTCCTAAGATTCTTCTCTCTTTGATGTTTGTCCTTTCCTTTAACTAAAACATAATTTGATTGAGCTACTTCATTAAGGTCTAGCTCATTTTTTTTTTCTAGAATTAACTCCTTTAGAACAAAGCATCTTTCCACTGGGGGGCTGATGACTCGATGATACTTGCAATAGTTTGGATCATCGACTTTTTCTATCTCTTTTGGTCGTTTACACTTAGGAAGTTCTATTAGCCGAGCTTTCAGTAGTTGTTCCAACATCCCAGAGATGTCAGCATTAGGGAAAGGTTAGACTTTTTTCTGTCTTTCCTTCAAAGTTAAGTGATACATTTCATTTCCTTGTCATTTTTCTGTCTTCTTGTGATTTTCTTTTGAAGATGACTTGAGAAGGGTTGTATTTACAACCGTAGATTTTTCTATAGTCCCTTTGATGGTATTTCCTTCTTTCCTCATGTTAGGGAGTAGAAGGTCTTGGTTTTCTCAACTAGCAATACTTCGCTCCATATCATGGGCACGAGTTGCTAGTTTTTCAAAGGTACGAAGCTTTATATCTTGAAGGATGTAGAAGAGTTCCCAGTGCATGCCTTGAATGCACATCTCAATGGCAGAGAGTTCAATGAGGCGATCTTTGCAATCTAGACTCATGATTCTCTAGCAATTTATGTAGTTAACAATGAGTTCACCTTTTCGTTATTTAGTATTTGTAAGCTCGAACATGCTAACTATTTTTCTGGTGCTATAGAAGCGATTTAAGAACTCTCTTTTGAATTGCTCCCAACTATCATTAGCTTAGGTTCTAGATTAGTGTATCAGTCGAAGGCATTTTCTTTAAGTGTTCGAACAAACTACTTGACTAGTAGATCTCCTTGAGTACCTGCGTTCTCGCATGTCTCGACGAAGTAAGCAATCTGTTGTATAGGATTGCCCTTACCATCAAACTGTTGATACTTTGGCCGCTAATACCCGATAGACATTCTCAAGTTATCAATCCTCTTAGTATAAGGTTTGGAATACAAGAGGGTGTCTTGAGTAGGTCCACTATACCTTGCTTTGATACAGTTTGTGATCATTGGAGTTGTTGGATGGATAGTGAAGCGACTGATGCCGAGTGTTGCGGCTAGTCCTCATGGATGATAATAATGCCCTTGTCATTCTTTCCTACAATAGGGGTCTGGTTAGACTCAGCAGTTTCTCGATTTTGTAGCTGGTTCTTCAAATAGGCAATCTCATGATCCCTTTCCTCAACTACCTTCATTAAGAGATTGAGTTTTCTTTCCATCTCCCCATCCTTTCATCTTGGTCTACATCAGCCATCATGACGAACATCACATGAGGGATTTAGTGTGTCCTTCGACTGCTCAAAGGTTGGAGTGAAAGAATCAAACAATGGGTTGTCTTTGACTACAACCTTGTCCTTAAAGGATTCTTCAATCAATTTTGAGATCCTACTTGCAACAACGAGAAGAGTGTGATCCTCCTTGATCTCAATTTCTTTAGAACGACTACGAGTGATAGGACCCGTGTAAGAGTCGCTTGATGTTGTAACCTTCGCGGGAGCTTTCTTTGGTGCCATCACGTTGGTTGGATCTTTATGCAAGAGAAAGAGATGAGAGGTAGAGATTGTCCCACTAGGCGTGCCAATTTATTCACACATAACTTTAAAGATGAGACACGTGGAATAAACTTTGATTTGTACTAATGTTGTATGTGTGTGAGTGTACAATCTCTAACTTTAATCCTCTAATTCTCTCTCTTTTGTGTGGGTGTGTTTCACTCGAGGGCTGGAACACTTGTTCTCGAGTTTGAAGCTTCAATTGATTCTTGGAGTTCTTGAAGTCTTGGAGTGTTTGGTCTTCAAGGAGTGTTGAAGTCTTGAAGAGTGTTTGGTCTTCAAGGAGTGTTGAAGTCTTGAAGAGAGTGCTTGGTCTTCAAAGAGTGTTCGACACTTAGGAACTTATGGATTTCAGGGAGTCTTCAGTCTTTAGTCTTGGTGGAGTCTCTCTAAATTCTTTAGTTCTAGTTGAGAGCTTCTAATTTCTGAATCTTCAAATGAAGGAGAACCTCTCTATCTATAGAGCTTGGTGGAGTCTCTCTGAATTCTTTGGTTCTAGTTGAGAGCTTCTAATTTCTGAATCTTCAAATGAAGGAGAACCTTTCTATCTATAGAGCTCTCCATGGATGGGCTTTTGGGGTTTTGGGACTTTTGAGCTTAACAACTTGGACTTGAGTTTTATTGGTTTTGAGCCCAACTATTTGGTCTTGGGTTTGGTTTATTACTGACCCAAAAACCATATGACCAAAATATTAAAAGACCCAAATTTGATCAAATTAATTTTTTAATTAATTGATCAAATGGACATTTGACCTTAAAATTTTATAATTGCCTAACTTTGTCTTCAAATTAAGTTTGGGACACATGTCAATTTATAATTGGTCCCAAATTTAATTATTTGTAATTTCGTCATTAATTTTAAATAATGACATGACAATTTGTGATTGACCAAAATTTCTCATTCAACAGAGTAGTATGAGAGTATTGGATTTGTATTTTCCTACCCTGCTACTCTTATCATAGTTAAATATACAATCGAAAGACAAATTTTGAGATTTAAAACTCATTTAAATTTCTAAAATTTTAAAATTATTTCATTTTGAAGTTTTTCGAATTCCACTTTTAAATTTATTTCATTTTGACACCTCCTCTCACACCCATACATAACAGTCTCTCTATTTTCCTGTTTCTCTTCACCTTGTTCTCTTTGTTCCCATCACTTTCATCATCCATATTCTTTTTATTTTTCCACTTCTTTCACTTCTTTTACTTGACTTTATGTTCTCCTCCTCTTCATCTATCTCTGTCTTTGTCACTTTCATTTACTCTTTCTTTTATGTTGTTTTAGAAATGCTACGAGGAGACAAATGTACGTAAAAAGACTAGAAAAGTATGGTCAATGTGAGGTTGAAGCTACTTTTCTTTCATATAAAGACAATTCAAGATATGACCCTATTACACGTAAGTTGACTATAAGAGAGAGTCGTTTAACAAACTAATAGAGTAATATAAAAGGCACAATTATAACAACATGATTGTGAAGTACCAAAATTATAAAATGATATTATATATTCTTGCACACCTCTTGCAAGTCAAGTCAAGAAGGTATGCTAGATAGTGAAATTGACTATAACATTATTAAAATAGTAAAACATTACAAGTCTATTGACTTGGTCATTATATATATATATATATATATATATATATATATATATATAAGTTAATTGGCCTTTTGATGACAGAAACTTTATTGCTTGTCAAGGATTACACATTATTTTGTCATGTCCTTTTATAAATATTGGACATTGACCTTGAAATATTTTTTTCTTTTTAATTGTTTTGATTATATGAAGACCATGAAACAAGGTTAAAGCCCAAGGAACTGCAAAGGCCATTTGTACCCTACAATCAGCCCAATCAAAATTCATATATAACACATGAAATACTGTTTCAGAGATCTAGTAATGCTAAAAGGATATGGTACTTAGCAAATAATTCCTTTGACATCCTAGCAATGTAAGCTAGTTGGAGCAGGAAGAAATTGATATCTTTTGCTTAACTTAAGAAATTGATATTAATATGTGTGGGTAAAGCACCTACAACTTATTTAGGATAACTTTAGATTGTATATGGTTGATAAACTTGTATACTTTATATTAGGGGTACACCAAACAAAAAAGGTCAAATCGACAAATTGAACAAAATCGAATGAATCGATTGGTTTCTCTTCGATTATCTTAAAATAATTGAACATCTCGATTTGAGTATTTGGAAAATAAAAAACTTTCGGTCTGGTTTGGTTTTGTGTTAAAAACTAAGAAAAAATCGAATCGAACCCAAGTTTTATATATAACATTGAAAACCTTTCCATCATAAAAAATAACTGGCAACGAGTGGAGTAACCCACGTATCTTATAAATTGTGAGGTCTCCACCTATCTTTTCAATGTGGGATCCTCAACATAGACCTCGCACCATCATCACTCTTTATGTGATCAAATAGGTAATTTTGAAATAATATTTGACTGTATAATAGTGTGTAGACATCTCTCTATACATCACCATTAAAATGTTGACAACTAAGAGAGAGAAAGGTAGAAAATGGAAAAAAATATCTCTTAATTGTCAACATGTTAATGTCGATATATTAGACACCTACGCACCGGTATACAACCAAATATTATCCAGTCACAAACTAGAAAAGTAAAGTGAGCCAAAATTACAAAAAATAAATAATAATAATAATAAATAAATAAAAATCTCATTGAAGCCTAAAATTGAGAATAACCAAACTGAACCAATCCATTTTAAATAAATTGGATTTTGGGTTCTGGTTTGGTTTAAAATCAAGAAAACCAAATTGGTGTACAACCTTTACTTTGTACAATCTTCCTCTCGACAAAGATTAAGAAGCTCTACTATCTTATAGAGTTCTACTTACTAGCTACTCTGGAGTAATACATGAGGATGACACAATTTCTTGCGTGACTAATGTCTCTAAGACTCATCATCTTTTTGTTGGGTAGTAGAAGATTTTCTTTCGATACGACTAAGTCTGAGCATGACTGTAATACTACTTGTAAGGGACAAAGGACATTTTCAATATTGTATGACCAGAAACTTCAATTGCACTCTTCCAACACAACTACTGTACAATATTGAAATAAGAAGTTGAATCTACAAGAGTTTATCATGTTACAATGACAAAGAATCGTTCTGTTAGCTGGAAGATAAAAATAATTGTTGTGTCGTGGATAAAACCACTACCTTGAAAGCAATTTTGACACTACCATGGTGCTAAATCGTCTACGCTGGTTGCTCCCCAAGGTTAACACAACACCCTCCTCGTTCGTGCACTCGAGAGAGAATGATTGGAATTAAGGAAAAGGTACGAAGATCGAATGAAGAATGAATGATCTACCACTCTGCTCAACAAATTTATATAGGGAATGCCTAACAACTTCTCCATAATTGAAGATGCTGCATAACAGGCATGGCTGCTACGTGTCACAGTTGGAACGGTCAAAGGACGAATGAAGGCCATGTGTGGCCAGATGAAACGAACGGTCAGTCAAACGGATGGAACGAGACTCAATAACCGCAACAAGAGCGTGACGTGTGGATAGTAAGAAAAAAATAAAAAATAAAACCACCTTATTATTACACGCCAGCGCGGTTACCCGAACTCGTCCTCCCGTCCGACAAACCACGGAAAAATTTGGTTCCACCCTTAACCACATTTATAAGAGCAAGGAAGAGCGATTGTATAAAAACACTCTTCCCATCTCTAAATTTATCCATGTGGGACAAAAGCTTCAAGCAATACTTTAAAGGCCAAAATCAAGTCATTCCCAACAATCCTCCACGAATTGTAAACAATATTTTCTGAGCAAAGGAGAAAATAAAACTTAAGCATTAATATCTTTCAATTTGAATTAATGCATAGTGAAGTAAGGAAATAACCCGAATAGTGAAAGTAAGTTACCTTTTGAATACCCATTTTCGGTTTTTCTCAATTTAACACCAAGTATCACATCAGCCTCACCTAAATCTTTCACCTCAAAGTGTGAGGACAAGAATAACTTGGTATCATTAATTACGTCTAAATTCATATTGAAAATAAGCATATCATCAACATACAGGCAAATAATCACATACTCAACACCAAACAATTTCGAGTAAACACATGTGTCAGAAGAATTCACCCTAAACCCATTGTTTACTAAGGTATTATTAAATTTCTCATACCATTGTTTGAGGACTTGTTTAAGACCATAAAGAGATTTTTTAAGTTGACATACCTTGTTTTTCTTGACCATAAATTTCAAAGCCTTCAAGTTGTGTCATATATATCTCCCCTTCTAAATCTCCATTAAGAAATGTTGTTTTCACATCCATCTGATGTATTAACAATCCACGAATAGCTGAAAGAGCGATCAGAGATCTAATAGTAGTTATTTTAGTTACAGGAAAATATGTGTCAAAGTAATCAATACCTTGTGTTTTGTGAACAACCTACAACCAATAATCTAGCTTAGAATTTTTCAATTGAGCCATCTGGTCTAATTTTCCTTTTAAAAATCCATTTGCACCTAATAGGTTTATTTCCCTTAGGTAAATCTACCAAGTTCCACGTTTGATTCATAATTAAAGGATCTAATTCACTTTTAATTGCTTCTTTCCAGAAACTAGAATCTACTGATTTTAAAGCCTCTTGGTAGGTTTTAGGATCCTCATCTATTAGATACATGCATGCAAATTGATCGTCTATTTTATCTGAGTTTTCAACAAGGAAAACAGTTAAAAAGTCCGATCCAAAATTTTTCTCAGTTCTTTTCCTCTTACTTCTTCTAGGTTCAGATTCATGCATAACATCAGAAGTAGATGAAGGACAGACAGACACCTGACTAGATCGTGAGATATTATCTGACTCATTAACAACTTTAATCATAGGAAAAATGTGTTTGAAAAATTCAGCATCTCTATATTCACAAATTGAATTATCATCTAAATACAAACCTATATGCAACACTATTATGAGCATACCCAATTAATAAACACACGATCAGAGGTTTTAGATCCTATCGTAGGTTTCTTGAATACCAGATATGCAACTTTAGCTAAGCACCCCCATACCTTCAGATAGCTCAAGTTCGGTGAATATCCTTTCTAGAGCTCGTATGGTGTCTCATCCAGTTTTTTTGTGAGGAACCCTGTTAAGAATGAAACAAGCAGAAAGCACAACTTCTCCCCACATACTGTTAGACACTACAAGAAAAATGATTTTTGCCGACGCATAAAAACGCATCGAGAGAAGGGATATATCTCGACGCGAAGCAACGATGTGGGAAAAACACAATTACAAGGAATTTCTGCCGACGCAGTCACTAAACGCGTCGGCAGAAGTGGTCTCTCTCGACGCCGCTAATCAACGCGTCGAGAGAGACAGTTTTTAATCAGTTTCTGCCGACGCCGTTAGTGACGGCGTCGGCAGAAACGACATCTCTTTCAACGCATATAATGAAGGCGTCGAGAGAGACATGCTCTGCCAACGCCGTTAAACGGCGTTGGCAGAGACACTTTTTAAAATCCTAAATCAACCTATCATTCGACAAAACACATTCGACAAAACACAGTGACCACATCTTCCTCTCATTCGACAAAACGCAGTCCCCTCCCTCGTGCGATCGCCCTCTTCCTCCGCTGCCGCCGTCACGCCGTCTCCTGCCGCATCTTTCTGTCGCGTAATCGCCCTCTTCCTCTGCTGCCACCGTCTCCCGCCACATCTTTTCCCTTTCTCTCCGCCGTCTGCGACATCTCAGAGGTAAGACAATTATTGGTGGTTTTAAACGGAATTACCTTAATTTGGCGTTTCTGTGTTGTGATTTTTTGAGTTGTGCTTGTGCTGTAAATAGCAAATTGTTCTTTCATCCTTTTTCTCTTCATTTTTTTTCACATGCCTCTGTATCTAATCTACAATGGGAGAACAAAATAAATGGGAACAGATAAAATTGATGAAATTTGAAGAAAACTTGTGGAGAAAAGAAGTGCAGGCTTTGATTTCAGGAGTAGAGATTTTTTGTTTTTCTATTTTCTTTTGTGCTGAAGTTTGCTCTAAACCGTATGTGCAAGGAGAACATAAAATACAAAAGAAATATGAATTGAAGGAAGAAGAAAGAGTTAAAAAGAGCATGAGAAACAAAATTATGTAAACAAAAGGACAAATGAAAGAGGAATTTTCAGACTGGGAATCATACCAGTGAAGAACTAAAATCGTGTGTTGCAAACTGACGAATTTTAGATGTGAGTTCCCTCTTGGAATTTAACTTCTTTGGCCTTGCCTTTGTGATCTGGGATATATATACCAACAAATGTTATTGATTGATCTACTGAAGCTGAACTGGTGGGTGGTTGCCTTCCATGTGGATTTCTTGAGTGCCATTGAAGCTATTCTAGTTCTTTCATGCTATAAATGCAATTTTGTAGATTATTTTAGGGTCTCCATCTTTTTATCCCAAAATTGGTGGTATTTTTTTTATTGGTAAAATAACACAAGCTAAGTTTCAATGCAGTTGAAGTTTTTGTAATTTCTCTCATAATTTGTTTCAATACTGGAATTTATTTGTTAATGTGTTGTATACTATAAATGAACAAATTGATCGTTGTTTTTACGTTTTTTACCTTAGACTATTCAATTTCTATGTTTTTAGAGGTTTCCTATTCTGTCTTATCATTTGGTCTTTGTAATTTCTCTCTTAATTTTCTTTTTAAGTGTTACATTATTAGGAATTCGAACGTTTGATCCATGTGCTGCACTAGGGTTGACCTATATTTCAATCAATAAAACTCCATAACAATTTGGTTTTTGAAAATTATGGAGGTAAAGAACTTTAAGCAACTTTCTTTGTCTTCTTTTAGTTTCATTGGTATTGGTATTGGTATTGGAGAGGCTGCCTTTTATTCTTTCCTTCTTTCAGTTTCATGATTGCATTGCAGTAGCCTGAGATTCTTAAGATACTATTAAAATTTAATCTTTTGGAGTAACCATGATTGAGAAGCTTCTGCTTTCAAATGTTATATAGATTATTAGTTAAACAAGGTTGTAATTTTCGGATTACTGGACAGCCGGTATTCTGCCAAAAGAAATCAGAGAAGTTTATGTTATCTTATTTCATTTTGATTCTAAGCTATGTTGTACAATGTTTATTTCAAAATCGCTTGGTCTTCATGGATGTTTTGTTTTTAAGATCTGTAATTGGAAGATGTCTTAATTCTTTTAAGTTTTGTACAAATGGCTACCAAGAATATACTTGTAATAAGAATCCTGAGCGTATGTATCTATCTAATTGGTTCAACTTTACTAATAAACGAATTTGTAGTTACAAGGATGCTTTCCCTCAATCTCTTGGTCTAAAAATCTTGTGGAAGCTAGATGAATTGGTCCATGCTAGTACTGACTATTTGGGTTTAAGGTCTGGCTTTGATTTTTTGTAGGCTGCTTCAGTCTGCTAAAAGTTCAGCTATTGTTTGTATGGGAAAGTGGTTGCAAATTTATTATAGTATGGGTAAAGTGTAAAATTATTTACTATGTAATCATTTATTTTTTGCTTAAACAATTGTACGGTTCAAGTGGTAGATTTATGAAATATAGCTGAAGGTACATGTAAATTGGTCTTACTTCAAATATATGTACCATATACATATTTATGGGTTGGGAACTTGAGTTTTCTTGGCACTTTACTAGTAGAAAAAAAATTTGATGTGATGGGATTATTACCCTTTTGCATTTTACTTGGGTCATGCATGTAGGGAGGAATGCTACAACAGTTAGCTTATTGAGGGTATTATTCTCCATTTACTGTGATTTCCCTCTCCCATTGAAATCTTTTCTCATCGATCAATTCCCATGATTTTTGAGTTGCTTTTATGTTTGTTTTGTATGCTTTATACATTCCTGAACTCAATACTTGTTAATGTTAAGTTCTTTATGATTTTGGTGTGTACTTTGATAACAGAAGTTTTTTTTTTTTTATTCACTAAATTCTTTTCTTGAATTACACACTGTTCGCTTTTAAATTTTTGTAATAATTAGATTAGCAAAACATAAGTGTTGAACTCATTAACTCATTAACTCTTGTTTGGTGTTGGTTTGTTGTTATTCAATCCTAAAGTCATGTTGTACTCTTATAAATTTTTACTTTCTTCGCTTTCATTCATTTTTCTTTTGAAGTTCTTCTGTTGGTTAGTTTGTTGCTATCCTGTAGTTATGGTAGCACGTTGCATGTATTTTGTTTGTAAGATTAGAGAAATTGGGCTAATCATGTGTTCGAAAGGTATAGAAAATTATGGATAATTACTATCCCTAATTGTCATACTCAAAAAACAATACCTACTGAAAACAAAAGACTTCAAATGTGATGTATGATTAGGGATAATAGGATAATTACTATTATTATCCCTAATTGTCATACTCACACCAAACAAATAAAACGAAGCTAAGAAACATTGAGTAAATAGATAATTAACTATTAACAAAATAGTTAATAGATAATATGATTATTTCTATTATCCCTCATTCCTTTTCTTATTTAAGGGCTTGTTAAGCCTATGAAATGCCAAGTTGCACGTAATGCTTGTAGATTGTGTCTTATTGGATTGGCTTAAGTTCGATATATACATATCATTGCTAACTTTTAAAGACTTAGGTTGAATAGGAGTGTAGATTCTTCAACAATGAATAAGGAGTGGATTAAAATTATGCTCAGTTCTTAAAGGTGGCAAAGCTACATGTTACCGATCTAGGAAAAACACGGTGCCCATGCAAGAAATGTATGAATGCAATATGGCAGTCATTAGACGGGGTGGAACGACATCTACTCACGTTTGGAATATCTCCCTCTTATAGTCAATGGGTGTATCATGGTGAACCAGTCGACTTATCTAGACGATTTGACGTTCAGAGAACTAGTCCAATACGAACTGATCAGAATAGGAGTACTGCTGAGCCAAGTGGTGTAAGCAAGGAAGCCGATATGTTCGACCTCTTAGATGATCTACAACCCCCAATTTTTGATGCAAACGTCGATGGGCAAAGCGTCGAGAATGAAAGGTCCACTAATTCCCATGTGAATGAGACATCGAGTCGATTTGAGGACTTAATGTCTAAGGCCCATAATCCGTTATATCCTGGTTGTACAAGGTTTTCTTCATTGCACTTTATGGTCAAGTTGATGCATACTAAAGTTATCAACGGGTGGAGTAACAAGTCCTTTGACATGTTATTGGAACTACTAAAGCAAGCATTTCCAAATGACACAAACATACCCAGTTCATTTTATGAGGCTAAGAGAAAATTGCGTGACTTAGGGTTAGGTTATGAGTTCATCCATGCTTGCAAATATGATTGTGTGTTATATTGGAAGGAATTTTTCGATTGTCAAGAATGTCCCGTATGTGGAGAGGCTCGATATAAGGTTAATGATGGAAAAGGCAAGAAAGTTCCACATAAAGTGTTACGTCACTTTCCGCTGATACCGAGGTTGAAACGATTGTTCGCATCGAAACATGTTACTTCTGAAATGATATGGCATAAAGATAAGCGTGTTGAGACGGAAGGTGTGTTACGTCATCCAACTGATGCTGAAGGGTGGAAGCATTTTGATCGCGAGTTTCCTCAATTTGCCTCAGATCCACGAAATGTTAGTTTGGGCCTAGCTTCAGATGGTTTTAATCCGTTTGGGAATATGAGTACATCGTACAGCATGTGGCCTGTCGTACTAGTTCCTTATAACTTGCCCCCTTGGAAATGCATGAAAGAGACAAGCTTCTTCATGTCATTACTCACATATCCGGGCCGAAATCTCTAGGTAAAGAAATCGATGTTTACTTGCAGCCACTAATAGAAGAGTTGAAAGAGATGGAATAATAGTGTGCGCACCTACGATTGTGCTAAGGGTGAGTATTTTCAACTGCACGCAAGTTTGTTGTGGACTATCAATGACTTTCCTGCATATGGTTACTTGTCCGGATGGAGTACGAAGGGCTATCAAGCATGCCCCATTTGTAAGGAGGATACATCATCATTCAAGATTAGAGGAAAGATATCGTACATGGGACATCGACGTTATCTTCCGCGGGACCACCGTTGGCGTAAAAGTAAACAACACGACGAGAGAGTTGAAGATAGGCCTCCACCAATGATTATGGGTGGGGAGGAGATCCTTCGTCAAGTTAGGTAGATAGATTTTCCCGTGCTCAATAAACATCCAACCAAACAAGACAAGAAAAGAAAGCGCAGTTTGAATTGGAACAAAAATAGTATATTTTTCCAACTCTCGTACTGGTCGAAGCTACTGTTACGACATAAATTGGATGTCATGCATATCGAGAAAAACATATGTGACAACTTGGTCGGCACGTTGTTAAACATCGAGGGAAAAACAAAAGACACAACGAAAGCTCGGTTAGATCTTAAGGATTTGAAAATACGAAAAGAACTACACCTACAACAGGTGGGGACCAGAGTAGTGAAGCTGCTCGCTGCGTACACACTGACTTCCAAGGAGAGGATCGCTTTCTGTAAGTACTTGAAGTCAGTGAAATTTCCAGATGGTTTTGCGTCGAATATTTCCCGATGTGTGAATGAGAAGGATGGAAGACTATGGGGGATGAAGACACACGACTCTCATGTCCTACTTCAGAGACTACTAACAATTGGTGTTCGAGGTTATTTACGAAAGGACGTGTCCACTGCTATTATTGAGTTGTGTACATTTTTTCGAGATATTTGTGCGAAAACAATACGTTTAAGTGATTTAGATCGGCTACAAGCATACATCATACTCATCCTGTGTAAGTTGGAAAGAATATTTCCACCGGCATTTTTCGACGTAATGATACCTTGTTGTTCACCTGCCGTATGAAACGAAGGTGGTTGGTCCGGTCAGCTTCAGTTGGATGTATCCTATTGAAAGAAATCTTCAAACATTAAAACAATATGTACGAAACAAAGCGCGTCCTGAAGGGTCGATCGTGGAAGCATTTATAATGAATGAATCACTTACGTTTTGTTCGTTGTACCTAACTGGGATCGAAATGAGATTTAACAGGGATGAACGAAATGATGATACAATTGCAGAAGATCAAGTTCGTTGCGAATTTGATTTGTTTCGACAGTGTGCACGTCCGCTGGGGTGTTCAAATTTAAGAACATTTACAGATGATGAGAGGCTGAATGCTCATTGGTATATTCTGAACAACTGCCGCGAGATAGAACCTTATCGTAGGCAACATCTGAGACTAAAACGACCTCAAGCTCGAAGCGCAGCAGATTTATATAATCGACTCAAGCAGGCATTTTCGGAATGGTTTAAGGCACAGGTGACAATGTCGTTTTTCAAATAAACGTACAAAAAATGAATGGTACTGACCTTATATTTAATTTTTAGCAGGTTCTTTCGCTATGGGAGAGTGGCAATATGTCCAATGATTTGTACTCACTGGTGATGGGACCCGTGTTTGGTGTGCAATCGTATAGTGGATGCATTGTCAACGGGGTTCGATTTCACACGTTCAATCATGATGCGCGTCGGGCAACACAAAATTGTGGAATTATGGTCCCTAGAGAAAGTGCGAGCGGAGGTGATGAACGTAATTTCTACGGTGTATTGAACGAAGTTCTAGACCTCCGATATGCTAATAGAAGACGCATTATGTTGTTCAAGTGTACATGGTCCAACACAGATAGTAACAAGAATATGTCACACATGGATTTAGGGTTCAAGTCAATCAATACATCTCGGTTCTGGTTTGCTGATGAACCTTTCATTCTTGCTAATCAAGCACAACAAGTCTTCTATATCAACGACCCAAAATATGGTGACCCTTGGAAAGTATGTCAGACAGTCCAACATAAACGCTTGTGGGATGTACCTGAGGCAAAAAATATGGAGGATGATCAACTTGCACCGCTAGAAGCTGCCAGTGGAATAGGTGTTGATGAATCGATTGAGGAAGATAACAGAATGTGCAGAGATGAAGTTGAACCCACAATCATAGAATGACAAATTACTGAGAACAACGATGAAAATTTCATAAATGACGAAGAAGGTGACGTAGAAGTACCCTCTGACGAAGAAGATGCTGTAAAACTGGAGGTTGCAACCTCCAGTTTAGAACAAGAAGCCTGACATGAGCCACACGTAACTATAATTTTCATGTATGAACAAATTATAAGTACGTTTGATTTACTTAACATTGTTTTCTTTCTCTTTTTCAGGTATACGATGTCATTGTCATCATCACGCATACACGACGAGACTGATGGAGAGTATGTCGAGGTGCCGGCACCCCCTCCCGCGAACTTACCATCTTCCACGGGGATACGTCAGGTACATCGTGTTCGATCAATTTTCATCAAATTTCCTTGTTACTTAAACGATCAAGTGGTTTCCTGTTTGCCCTCAGATGGTACATCCATGACTGGGAGGAACAAGCGTGGATATGGACGGAATCTTTGTTGAGTGAGAAATTTCGGCCAATCACAAATTGCCACGTCATTAATTTAAATTAATGATAAAATAAATTTGGGACCAATTACAAATTTACATGTGTCCCTAAATTAAATTAATAGACATTAAAATTCGGCAAATCAAACAATGTCACTTGTCTATTATTGATCCATCAGATAACATAAGCCGAGTCCAATCAAATTATGACACGTGGCAATTGGACCCGAGACTAATGTGACTCGAGATCATTGAAGAAATCGGGCTAAATTAAAATAATCCAATTTTATTAAAAAATGAGTTGGATTAAAGCCCAAATATAACCTAAGCCCAAAGGTTGGGCCCAAGCCTAAGCCCATATGAGGTCCATCAAACTCTATAAATAGAGGAGGCCACCATTCATTTTGGGCATTCAGACAGAGTCAGAGAAGGCAGAGTCCAGAGCATTCTCCCAAAGTCTAGAGTCTTCAGAAATCAAAGAGTCCAGAAAGTTTAGAAGATCCAAGATTCAGAATTCGACCATCTCAAGACTAAGGAGATCCAATGACTGGAAGACTCCAAAGAATCAATTGTTTCTTCATCATCAAGATACAAGTTGAAGATTCAACCTCCCTCCGTCTGAGATCAAGCTCACAAGCCCTCAGATCAGACTCTACATTTTGAGAGAAAGCATCAGAGGATAAATATTAGAGATTGTACACTTACATCAAATCAATAAAATCAAGTTCATTTCCACGAATTAAATTTCCCTGTCGAAATCTCGTGTGAACAAATTGGCACGCCTAGTGGGACAGTCTCTACCTCTCATCTCTTTTTCTCACAAAAGAAATCATGACTTCCGAAGAAGCTTCTTCAAAGATCGCTGCTTCAAGCAACTCCTATGTGGGGCCAATTACTTGCAGTTGCTCCAAAGAAACCCAACATGAAGACAACCAAACTCCTGTCATTGCAAACAAGATGCGGAGACGCATGACAGAATCTGCTCAACTTGAAATCGCCACTGCAGAAAATATGATGCTTGACAAATTCATCTCTCTTTCTCAGCAACCAAATGAAACATCAAGTCCTGATGTGATGTCTGTTATGATGACTGATGCCGGAAAGACGAACGAAGGCTGAATTTGACCCGAATGCATACAAACTACTAGAAAAGGCAGGATACGACTTTACAACTCATACTGAGTTTAAAAGTCTAAAAATCTTCGATGGGAGATCTAAGCTTTCTCCGACACAAAAGAAGCTCCAAAAAGAAGGTTATGCCATACCATCCTCGAGAGCCGGACTAGGGTACAATCCCCCAGAGCCAGTTTGTATAACCAGAAAATGGAAAGTTGCAGATGCACATCACATAACCATAAAAGAGATGAGCGATCCAGAAGATAAAAAGAACGATGATAACCAGAAAATCTCTGTCTTTGATCACAATAAAGCGCCAACTACTCGTCTTTCAGTTCATCAGCGGCTGAAATATTCATCTTCAGAAAATGAAGGTCAGAGAAAAACTTCCGCTCCTACTCGACGTTCAGTGTCTCATCGTTTGAGTGTGTCTACATCGAAGAAAGTAGATGAACCTTTGAGATCCGTGTTCAACCGCCTTCAAGCAACAAATGGCCAATGCAAAGGAAAGTTGAAAAGTCTCGAAACAGAAGAATCCAATGAAATGAATGACAACAATGGTTTTTCCAGTACTGTTCCTACGCGGATGAAGAGAAAACCTTTCGTTCTCATAAATACGGAAGGTGCTTTAAAAGTAAAGCGACAGTTAGTCATTCTAACTAACCCTTCGAAGGTGAACCAAGAGCTCGAAGAAGAACAAGCCAATTGTCGTCATATTTCTTTCGAAGAAATGCCAGATACTGAAATTTCTGAAGAAGATGCTGAAGAAGCACCGACATCGTTAGAGGATGGCAGCCAATCAACAATTGATGAGCTCAAAGAAGTAAACCTGGGTACGATAGAAGAACCACGCCCGACATTCATCAGTGCGTCACTTAGTGCTGAAGAGGAACGTGAATACTTGAATTTGCTTGTTACATATAAAGATGTCTTCGCTTGGTCGTACAAAGAGATGTCAGGACTCGATCCAAAGATAGCAGTCCACCATCTTGCGATTAAACAAGGATATCGACCTATTAAGCAGGCCCAAAGGCGTTTCCGATCGGAGCTCGTCCCTCAAATTGAAATTGAAGTCAACAAGTTGATAGAAGCAGGGTTCATTCGAGAAGTGAAATATCCAACATGGATAGCAAACATTGTTCTAGTCAAAAAGAAGAATGGACAACTGCGGGAATGCGTGGACTTCCGTGACTTGAATAATGCATGTCCCAAAGATGATTTTCCATTGCCCATCACTGAACTTATGGTCGATGTCACTACAGGACATGAAGTCTTGTCTTTCATGGATGGATCGTCAAGGTAAAATCAAATTCGAATGACCCTTGAAGATGAAGAGATGACAACATTTCGAACTCCAAAAGGAATATACTGGTTCAAGGTGATGCCTTTTGGATTAAAGAACACCGGGGCAACTTACCAACGAGCCATGCAGAAGATCTTCGATGATATGCTCCACAAACGTGTTGAGTGCTATGTTGATGATCTCGTGGTCAAATCCAAGAAACGAGGAGACCACTTGCAAGATCTGAAGGTAGTTTTTGACCGTTTAAGAAAGTACCAGTTGAAAATGAATCCTCTTAAATGTGCGTTTGTTGTGACATCGGAAAAGTTTCTTGGATTCGTAGTAAGGCATCGGGGATTCAAATCGACCAATCAAAGATTGACGCCATTCAGAAAATGCCAGAACCACGAAACTTGCGGGAATTAAAAAGTCTCCAAGGGCGTCTGGCTTACATCAGAAGGTTCATCTCCAATCTAGCAGGTCGATGTCAGCCATTTCAAAGATTGATGAGAAAAGACACAACCTTTGAATGGGATAAAGTTTGTCAAAATGTTTTTGATAGCATTAAAAAGTATTTGCTTAATCCTCCCGTCTTAAGCGCTCCAATTGCAGGAAAACTGTTGATATTGTACATTGCTGCACAAGAAAGATCACTTGGGGCATTACTCGCTCAAGAGGGAGAGAAAGGAAAAGAATGTGCTCTGTATTATCTAAGTAGAACTTTGAATGGGACAGAGCTAAATTATTCACCCATCGAGAAGATGTGCCTTTCACTTTTCTTTGCCATTGACAAACTGAGACATTACATGCAAGCCTTCATGGTGCACTTGGTGGCAAGGGTTGATCCAATCAAGTATGTCTTGTCTAGACCAATTATCTCAGGGAGGTTGGCTAAGTGGGCAATCTTACTTCAGCAATATGACATTGTCTACGTTCTGCAAAAGGCGGTGAAGGGGCAAGCCTTGGCAGACTTCTTAGCCGACCATCCGGTACCGTCGGACTGGAAATTATCTAAAGCCTTGCCTGACGAAGAGATATTCTACAATGAATTGGCTGAGCCTTGGACTATGTATTTTGACAGAACAACTAGAAGGAATGGCGCAGGGGCAAGAGTAGTATTCATTTCGCCTGAAAAACACATGTTGCCATATAGCTTCACATTTGGAGAAGTGTGCTCGAACAACGTCGCTGAATATCAAGCGCTCATCATTGGTCTTCAAATAGCCATACAGATCGGAGTGACGTACATTGAAATTTTTGGAGATTCAAAATTGATAGTCAATCAATTGTTGCTCCAATATGAGGCAAAACATGAAGATTTGATACCTTACTTCAATTACGCCAGACAATTATTGGAAAATTTTGAGAGTCTGACGATAGAACATGTTCCAAGATCTGAAAAATACAAAGGTTGATGCATTGGCAAATTCAGCCACCGCTCTGACAGTTTCAGAAAGTGAAGTTCTAAACATTCCACTCTGCCAAAGATGGGCTGTGCCTCCAACTGAAAAGGAAAGTCAAGAAACGAATGCAATATCTGTCTATGTGATTGAAGAAGAAGATTGGCGACAACCGATTATAGATTACCTACAACAAGGAAAGCTTCCTGTCGAGACGCGTCATAAGACTGAGATATGAAGAAGAGCATCTCGATTTATCTACTACAAAGATACCCTATATCGTCGCTCATATGAAGGCCTTTATCTTCGATGTTTGGGAAAAGAGGAATCAATGCAAGCATTAGAGGAAGCACATTCAGGTGTTTGTGGAGCTCATCAGTCCGGGCCAAAGCTTCATTTTCAACTAAAGAGAATGGGTTACTACTGGCCTACAATGGTTCAGGATTCGATGCAATATGCAAAGAGATGTGAAGCTTGTCAATTTCATGCCAACTTCATACATCAGTCGCCAGAGCCGCTTCACCCAACTGTAGCTTCATGGCCATTTGAAGCTTGGGGGTTTGACTTTGTTGGTCTTATAACACCCAAATCATCGGCAGAACACTCTTATATCCTTGCAGGAACTGATTATTTCTCAAGATGGGCTGAAGCTGTTGCATTAAAAGAAGCAAAGAAAGAAAATGTAGCAGATTTTGTTCGTAATCATCTCATTTATCGATATGGCATTCCTCATCGCATCGTGACAGATAATGGAAGACAGTTCTCTAACAGTTTGATGGACAGGTTATGTGAAAAGTTTGGCTTCAAATAATATAATTCGTCTATGTACAATGTTGCTGCGAATGGCTTGGCTGAAGCATTCAACAAGACATTATGCAACCTGTTGAAGAAAGTAGTCTCCAAGACGAAGAGAGACTGGCAAGAAAGAATTGGTGAAGCGTTATGGGCGTATCGGACCACTTATCGTACTCCAACAAGAGCCACACCCTCTCTTGTCTATGGAGTAGAAGCTGTTCTCCCTCTAGAAAGAGAGATCCCATCATTGCGAATGGCGGTGCAAGAAGGTTTGACGGTGGAAGACAATGCTAAGTTACGTCTTCAAGAGTTAGAAGCATTAGATGAGAAAAGATTGGATGTTCAACAAGCTTTGGAATGCTATCAAGCGCGCATGTCTAAAGCTTTCAACAAAAAGGTACGACCTCGTTCATTTCAAGTTGGTGAGCTCGTACTCGCAGTTCAAAGACCTATCATCACAATTCGACATACAGGACACAAGTTTACACCTAAGTGGGACGGACCCTACGTTGTGAAAGAAGTCTACACGAATGGAGCATACAAGATAGTTGACAAAGACGGGCTCAAAATTGGCCCAATCAACGGCAAGTTTCTCAAGAAATATTATGCTTAAAATGTAATACACCTTATCGTAAGAGTATAAACTACATGATACTCCTGGCAAGCACGATTTAAAAAGGTGAACGACCCAAAAAAAAAAATCAAATTTGTACTCTGAACTACGTTATGACTTGATCCCGTTTATTAATATTAATGGCGTAGGCAACTTAAAGGAAACTTTAAGCTCAGTCCATAAAATAAAAAAAAAAAAATCATTCTCCCATGTTGGTAAAAGGAAATTCATTCTTGAATAATAATAAAAAAAATTGTAAGTGAATTATGATGAGAAACAAGTCAGATATTGAATGAAAAATTTTGCCTATTACAAAAAAAAAAAGGATACATCTTCGATAAAAAAAATGACAAAAAAAAGGTGCTACAATGATAAAAAAAAAATGAAGTCTGATCACGGCATCCACTTGTAGTTCTTCAGTTCTTCTTGTGTATCTTTCAACATTCCACGAAGTATCGTCAGAGTTTTAGCATCAGCATCAGTAAGAACAGGGGCATCTTCAATACTACTTATAGTTCCTCGCAGTTTGGAAGCCTCGAGTTGATGTTGTTTTAAAAGGTCCTCCTTCTCGACAATCGACTTAGAAATCTCACATCGCCTAGCTTTCACAGCTTCAAGCTTAGCTTCCAATTCTTCTTCTTCTCACAATGCTTGCAAATGTTGTTGCTGAAATATACCCTTTGCTGTGAGTAATTCACTTTCACTATATAGTATCTTCTCTAAGCTAAACTTAGTCTCTTCCAATTGGCGATTCTTACTCTCCGAAGTTAATTGAGAAGAAAATGACGACTGCAGCTGGTTATACTTTTCTACCTTCTTGAAATACGCACTTACAATTTCTTTAAGAGGATCCAAGCCAGGTGCACGAGTCTCAGAAATTGCATGAAATATTTTGACTGTCTCTTGTTCAAGACGAGGTATTTTGTCGAAGGGAGTGCGTATGATCTTTTGATGTATGCTGTCCCACAGGGCAAGGGCAGCTTGTTTCCTAGAGTTGGAAATCACATTGTCAGCACAATAATCAGAGATCTCAGACGCAGCTGCATGGGTTGTTGTCTTCATTTGTCCAAAAATTTCATCAGTTACAGGATGACAAGATTGAGTCACAACTCTATCCATCGGCGCTTTGAAATTGCCCACACGCGCAGCTACAGAATCAAAAACGTCTGGACTCACAAAAGGAGGACTATGATGCCCCTCGGCCTCTATAAGGGGATCATTTAAAGGTGACTGCAAATAAAAAAAAAAGAAAAAAAGAAGTAAGTAATAATGATAATAATAATAGTAAAATATTATAATAAAGAATGAATGAAAACACTTATCAGTAGTGCAGGGAGTTCAGGAAATTGTGATGGCTGGGAACTCCATCAAAAATTTCATCTTCACATACTGATGGTTGATTGGACTTTTTAGGCCTTTTCCAATGATGATCGCCTCTACTGCTTTGACTACCATCATTATCCCTAGAACAAAATTCACCAGGCTCAAACATGCGAATTCTTTTGCCTCCATTGTCATCACCAACCTTTTTGGGAAATTTCGACTAGGGAGGAAGAGGAATGACACTAGCCACCAACTTTTCTATGCCTTCTTCAAGATAATTTCCATTTTTTTTGCCAACCACCTACTCCGGTAGCATTGGGTAGTTTGGATATGTGGCTTCATCGCGTGTGCAGGGAGATAAACTTGAGACAATGTTTTTGCTCGAACACATATCATCCAAAGGCGCAATACATTATATAAGTTGGCTTCAGGAACTTCTTCACTTAGATCGTTTGGCACGTCTTGGTAAAATCCAAATTGTCGGCTAAATCGACAAGGATTATAAGATTCAATGACCATTGAAGACCCACATCGTGAAGATAAGAAGCATGATCGAATGCTTATAAAGAATGAGGAATGCCAAAATGATAGCTTGTCATCATCTGTCAGAACCATGCCTTTACTGCGGGGAGGAAGATTCACATACCACGATACATATTTACCTTTGTGGATATGTACACGACCCTCAAAATCATTAAAGTATTTAGCTCCACCCTCTCCAAAAAACTCAACCATCATTGGGCTCATAACTTTTTCTGGAACTGCATAATGCGTGTTAAAATAATAAGCCAGCCAAGCATGGACATAGTATAGAGGGAAACTAGCCTTTGAAAATCCAGCAGAAGGAGATGCACTGTGAATTTGGCCTAGTCCATGGTAGATATTGGCCAAAACAGGAACGACAAGACTAAAAATGTAACCTTCAGCCATAAGACTGGCGACTTTAAAAACTCCTGGACGAAGGGAAACACGTTGGTCGGGAAATACAAATACACACAGCCAACAAGAAAGAAAGGCAGCCAAGTATGTTTTATCCTTCAATTCATCTTCTACGCCCAACATGCAAAATATATCCATTTCTTTTTCAGACCAGTCATGACGCTTGATAGAAGCTCCATTTGGATTATGGGTCTGACGTGGACGAGAAGCCTTCTTCGACTTTCAGGGAGGAGGTTTCTCATATTTTGAATCCCCTTTAAACCAGAAAGAAATCCATGATTTGATAGGAATTTGAAGGCGATCATGTTGTTGAGATGCAATGTGATAGTACGCAGCAAAAAGATACTCACAACTTGTTGGGTAATCTTCATCCTCTCGATCAGGCGAACCTAATAATTCCTTACAGCAAGGAACAACTTCATCATAAAACCTACCCTTGATGGAAAGACCTCCTAATCTCCACATGTCCCATAGAGATATAGACAACTCTTCTGATGATGTATGAAGTGTATTTGTGGATGGACACCATACTTCACAAAAAGCTCGAACTATATCATTATTGCGATCATAAGTGTACAGGGAAGCCATTACAGCATCAAACAAACGAGCCTTCTTCAGTATCGGCGTATTTAGAGAAATTACGATCTCTAACCAATCCCAATAATCAGGGATATAAAAGAATTCTCCATGAATTTTTAATGAACTACCCCAGCAAACCTATTCATCTCCAATAATTCGACGACCTAAAGTTGATTCTGGATTTTTACTCGGGGCTTTATTATGCACCGGAGACTCTAAAAACCACGCCTTCAATGAAGAGTCTTGACTCAAAAGTCTTTCTTCCGACCATCTAGACAAAAAGGTAGAATCATCTAGACAAGGTTGTGATCTCCTAAAATTACCACACATTGTCTCTCCTACAGGAAGAATAACGCCAGTTTCAACAGGCTGATCTCTATCCTTCAAGATGACCAAGCAGTTTTTCTTAGGATCAGGATGCTCAGTGAAATACACCATGATGGAAGATAAGTTTTTCTACACAAGAAAAAAATTTAATGTCAATCTTGTCCAAGAAGCTATGAAAGTAAGAAAGTGATGCATAAATAATCAATCATATATATATATATATAAAAAGTAATCAACCATGTAAGACACTACAATCATCAAAACGACTGGTCTAGCAGAAGTGCATCACTGTAGGCAAGTATGGTGACTACCCCTGCAGGCTACTCAGATCACCTAATAAAATGGGGACTGGTCTAGCAGGAATGCATCACTGTAGGCAAATATGGTGACTACTATTGCAGGCTACTCAGATCACCCAATAAAATGAGGACTGGTCTAGCAGGAGTGCATCACTATAGGCGAATCTGGTGACTACCCCTGCAGGCTACTCAGATCACCCAATAAAATGGGGACTGGTCTAGCAGGACTGCATTACTGTAGGAAAGTATGGTGACTACCCCTGCAGGCTACTCAGATCACCTAATAAAATAGGGACTGGTCTAGCAGGAGTGCATCACTGAAGGCAAATATGGTGACTACCCCTGCAGGCTACTCAGATCACCCAATAAAATGGGGACTAGTCTAGCAGGAGTGCATCACTGTAGGAAAATTTGGTGACTACCCCTGCAGGCTACACAGATCACCTAATAAAATAGGGACCGGTCTAGCAGGAGTAAACCACTGAAGGCAAGTCTGGTGACTACCCCTGCAGGCTACTCAGATCACCGAATAAAATGGGGATTGGTCTAGCAGGAGTGCATCGTTGTAGGCAAATATGGTGACTACCCCTGCAGGCTACTCAGATCACCCAATAAAATGAGGACTGATCTAGCAGGAGTGCATCACTGTAGGCGAATCTGGTGACTACCCCTGCAGGCTACTCAGATCACCTAATAAAATGGGGACTAGTCTAGCAGGGGTGCATCACTAAAGGCAAGTCTGGTGACTACCCCTGCAGGCTACTCAGATCACCCAATAAAATAGGGGACTGGTCTAGCAGGAGTGAAATCACTGCAAGTGAATTTGGTGACGACTGTTGCACGATGCTTACACTTTCAAGCAATAAAGAAATAGATTGCAATAATATGTGTGCAAATAAAAAAAAAGAAGTAGGAGACAAGAAAATCTATGGCGCAATCAAAGCAGTTCATATGTGCGATATTCAATAAGACACCAATGGAATATATGCATATTAAAAAAAAGAAAAAAAAATAGAGTTTGAATATGTTGTATATACCTTCCAAATGGTGGACAAAGATTAAGATTGATTAAAGAAGATTGTCCAATAAACTTGTTAATTCCAAATCCTACAAAGAAAGGAGAATAATTGGCAAAAAAAAAAAAAAAAGTTTTCACACAAAAAAGGGGGGCCAAAAGTGTTTAATAAAAAAAGGACATGCAAAAAAAAAAAGTAAAGAATTAAAAAAAAAAAAAGGTGAGGCAAGTCACGACAATTTCATTAACTAAAAAAAAGAAGCCAAAAGATGTTCTTGAAGAAAAAGGGAAGTTCTTGCCCGATATAAATATATTGGAAGATAAAAATTAAAAATTAAAAAAAAAAAAAAAAGGGAAAAGGAAGTTGCGGCTAAAAAAAAAAAAAGCGGCTCAAGTTTACGCTGTTGACAAAGGTAAAAAAAAAAGGAAAGCAGTCGGTTTGAAAAGTTAAAATATATATATATATAAAGAAAAAGAACATCCAGTTTACGAATTTAAAAAAAAAATGCAGATCATTTGTGGCTAGAGGAGGGCACTTAGGCTAAAGAAACAAAAAAATATATATATATTCATATATATGTGTGTTTAGGTGCCAGATGTGTTGCGGTAATAAAAAAATAATGCAGCAGCCATCATGTGCAAACTTGATGGTGGCACATTGAGCAACCCTCGACTGTATGTATGTATATATATATACATACATACAGTGGTGGCAACCCTTAATATATATATGTATATATATATATATATATACATACATACATTGAGCAACCCTCGACTGTATGTATGTATGTATGTATGTATATATATATATATATACATATATATTAAGGGAAAAAAAAGACTCTAGGGCATGAAGTGGCAGTGGCGGCAAGAGATTTTTTTTATGGCCATGCAACAGTGCGACGAAAAAAAAAGGAGAAATATGTTGATCTTTCCGGCACGCAACATATACACAAAAAAAAAAAAAAAAAAATTACAATGGAATTCATGTGTATCGTAAGACACGGACGGAAAATAAAAAAAAAAAATCAATTGTTGAAAGCAAACCCTACATGTGAAGCTTACAATAATAACTCATGAAAAAAAAAAAAAAGAGATTCCAAGATTGTCTATTTTACTTACCGACGGCACAACAAAGAGGCACGAAGGGAGATCTTCGCTCGAATTCAAGGCCTGCACAAAGAAGAAAATACATGAGCATTTGAAGTCAAATGAAAGAAAGAAAAGAGAGATCAAAGAGGAGATAATTTTTTTTCTTACCTAGACTTCTTGCTTGAATGACTTTGTGCCTTGGCCTATGCAACTTATTCAATTTATAAGGGAGGAACTAGGTCAAACACATAAGGAAAAATCTTGGTAGTGGCTAGGGAAATTTTGGCCTAATCAAATATGGCAATGAGTTTCCTACAATTGCTATTTAGGTAAAAAAAAAAAATTGCCTCCAAATTATATGAGTCGAGAGGGAAATTTTTGGCATAATAAAATTGACAAGTCAAGAGACCTCCAATTCTTGTTCAAAGTACCTATCTACCTCCAAATTCATGTCCAAGGTAGGAAAAAAAAATTGTCACAATTTTGGCTAAAATTAATTTTCCAATTAAAAAAAAAAGTATTGGAAATCAAAATTTAAAATTTGGCCTAAATTAATGTTGGTAGCAAAAACGAAATTATTTGGAATTATAAGTTAATATTCTGATTAATTTTGCCTATCGACACAAATTAAAGTTATGACTAAACGTCATATATTTTTCCTCACAAATCAGCTTTTCGCATATAGGTGCATAAATTTCGAAAAGGGGGCATTTGTTGAGTGAGAAATTTCGGCCAATCACAAATTGTCACGTCATTAATTTGAATTAATGATAAAATAAATTTGGGACCAATTAGAAATTTACATGTGTCCCTAAATTAAATTAATAGACATTAAAATTCGGTAAATCAAACAATGCCACTTGTCTATTATTGATCCATCAAATGACATAAGCCGAGTCCAATCAAATTATGCCACGTGGCAATTGGACCCGAGACTAATGTGACCCGAGATCATTGAAGAAATTGGGCTAAATTAAAATAATCCAATTTTATTAAAAAATGAGTTGGATTAAAGCCCAAATATAACCTAAGCCCAAAAGTTGGGCCCAAGCCCAAACCCATATGAGGTCCATCAAACTCTATAAATAGAGGAGACCACCATTCATTTTGGGCATTCAGACAGAGTCAGAGAAGGCAGAGTCTAGAGCATTCGCCCAAAGTCCAGAGTCTTCAGAAATCAGAGAGTCCAGAGAGTTCAGAAGATCCAAGATTCAGAATTCGGCCATCTCAAGACTCAGGAGATCCAACGACTGGAAGACTCCAAAGAATCAACCGTTTCTTCATCAAGATACAAGTTGAAGATTCAACCTCCCTCCGTCTGAGATCAAGCTCACAAGCCCTCAGATCAGACTCTACATTTTGAGAGAAAACATCAGAGGACAAATATTAGAGATTGTACACTTACATCAAATCAATAAAATCAAGTTCATTTCCACGAATTAAATTTCCCTGTCGAAATCTCATGTGAACAATCTTCTCTTGGACAACTACGTCATGAAATATGGCAAAATTCCGATTACAATCGATCCAGAGGTGAAAAAACCAGTTGGGAAATGGGCAACACAATTTAGCATATCTATTGGTACGGCCGTTCGGGAGTCTTTTTCTGTTCGATTCAACACTTGGGATGACGTAACTGAAGAGGCTAAGAAGCTGGTAAAGTCTCGACTATTGGTGAGTAGAACATCTTCTCCTGTTGTTACATTATGTTCTACATCAAAGTTCCATACTCAGATATCTATTGTTTTGTTGTACGACCATTTTCTGCTTGACCTGAATTTACCTGCAGTTGTGCGCTTTATAGATCGCACAATGATGAACGCAATTAGGGAGTACATAGGGGAATTATCTAAACATTACAAATCCTTCGACACTCACGAACAGGCACGGGAGCATCCACCTGACCGGCTGAAAAATTCATTGGATGATTGACATTATCTTTGCAACAAGTTCCAGGACCCGAATTGGAAGGTAAGAGTATATTCTTGTTGTTGGTTTCGATTTGCTTTGCAAAGTTTAGATCCTTATGTTTGTTAACTCTTGCAAAAATCTTCAGAATCGAATAAAAGGAGTCGATCCATGTTGGCGTTCAACCACAAGGCAAGGTCAAAATCATTTATAAACATTCAACACGAAACGGTAAGATATGAATAAACTAATTAAGTTATCTCTACGATTATCAATAAGTGATTTCTTAAAATTTTACTTGTATTTGAATTGCAGAAAGAGAAGGAGGGTCGAGACATAGATCCGATTGAACTGTTTGAACTGACCCATTCGAAAAATGGAAAGTGGGTGAACCAGGCAGCGGAGGATGCACATGTAAGAATCTAAACTTTAGTTACTTTGTGTAGTTTTAAAGAACTTAATTGTATATTTTATAAATGTAGGGGAAGATGGTAGATCTGCGGGATGCTCCTATTCCAGAAGGGTCTCAACCACTCAGTAGACCTCTCATATGTGAGACGGTTTTGGGTAAACGGCCCGGCCACGCTAAAGGCATGGGTTGGGGACCTAAGCCATCTCGTTCAAACACGAGTGGCAGTACATCAGTTAGTTCGAGACCCACGCAGAGAGAACTTGAACAACAAGAAGAGATTAACACCTTAAAGGCCCAGTACGAAAATATACAGAAGGAGCTCTAGACCAACAAGCAGTCTGCGCAGCAGACGAGGGAGGAAGTAAATGTCCTGAAAGACATGGTTTGACATCTCATGGAATCACATAATTTAATCGACTCACAACCTATGGACACCCCAAACTTAGGTACGAAGAAGTTCAGATTTGCTTGTAGTGCCAATTTACTTATTCGTATCCTAATTTATCATATCCTAATTTAAAGTTAGATCAACTCGGTTGTTTTTCTTAAATTTGGTGTTTTGCTTGTATAGTTTTGTAACTTCATTAGTTAAATCTTAACTTCATTAGTTATGATTTGGATTATTGTGTTATGCGAAATCTGACTCGCTTGTATTTGGAGATTGTGGTGTTGCCCAGGTGTTATGAGGGCTGTAGTTGGGTGTTTCTAGCTATATTGAAGTGCATTTCTCTTGTTTAGTAGGTCTAAAAAAATATGGGTTACTCTTATCTATGTCGTTATGCTGCCGATTTTTTCGGAGCATCTAATTAATAATTTAGATGGTTTAAATTAGTTTAAAACTTAGTGTAAAACTTAGTTTCAAGTTAAGACTTTCGCTTCTAGCTTCTTGGATGGTTTAAATTTCAACGAGTGTAGATTGATTTTCTTCCTTCGATTTTTTGTAGATGATTCGACTCAACCTTGATATGGAGGGACATATCTGCATTATATCGTTTGGAGGCCGCCACGAGCTTGTTAGATGCTTTTTCTGTAACTTAAGACTTTCTTTCTAACTTATTATTATAATTATGTGTAACGAGCAATACTTTTAATTTCGTGTATTTTTTTATCACTTTAGTTTTTGTACTTCAATTTATAACGCATGATTTTATATCTCTCGACTTTCATGTATGTGTAATTAACTTTTTGAATTTAATTGAATGCATTTTGATTTTATGTATATGTGTAATATCTTGAATGTATTTCTTTTATACTTTCAAAACAGAAAAAATAGCAAAACGAAAAAAAAAGAGATAAATAAAGATGTCGGCAAAGCCATCACGTTGACCTTCTGCCGACGCGTAAGTCAACGTGTCGGCATAGGGCATTTCTGCCGACGCGGAAGTCAACGCGTTGGTAGAAATTGCTCCCGCAAAATTTTCTGCCGACGCGTTGACTTTCGCTTCGGTAGAGACCATTTCTGCTGACGCACGGTCAACGCGTTGGCAGAAAATCGAGCCCATAACTTTCTGCCGACGCGTTGACCTTCGCGTGGGCAGAAAGGTCTCTGCCGACGCGGAGGTCAATGCGTCGGCAGAAATCACCCATAATCGCTCCCTACCTTACGCGCCGGCAGATACGGTCTCTACCGACGCATGCAAAATACGCGTCGGCAGAGGCTCTGCTGACTTGTTTTTTCCGACTTTTTTCTCGACATCTGAATTCGCGTCGGGAGAACCTTTGCCGACGCGTATTCCGATCTTTCCCAATGCATATGCGCTCGGGAAAGACCTTAATTGTTGTAGTGGACAATCCATAATTTTAATAACATAGCATTCATAATTTCCTTTAATGTCCTATTCTTATGTTCAGCTATGTCATTTTGTTGAGGGGAATATGGTGCAGTACTCTCATGGATAATACCATTTAATTCACAAAACTTCTTGAGAGGCTTATCACTATATTCACCTCCCCTATCGAATCTTAACCTTTTAATCTTTTTATCTAGTTGATTTTCTACTTCTACTTTCTATTTCCTAAACATGCTACTGACTTCATCTTTTGATTTCAGGAGATATATTTTTGTGTATCTAGGGAAGCCATTGACAAAAGATATATAATAGTTCGATATCCAGAGTACTCTCCACTTATTACTTGGTAATATATACTTACACTCAGACACCCGTCTCTGTTCGTTGGATTCAGTAGGGCACGCACATCAGTAGTCTATAAAGAAAGGAAGAATTCAACCTTGAAAGCTTGAGGGAATAGTGTTGAGACACTATTTATAGCGTCAAAACGCTGAAAAATAGAAAAAAAAAAAGCATTCTTGCAATTTTATTGTAGCATCTCGTCACTGTCTGTAGGGTCTCAATATTGCAGTGCGGTTTTTATATAAAGTATGGTTTTAATGCGCCAAAAAAGGGGATTTTTGAAGAAAAAAAGGTTGCAGTTCACGTTTTTTTGTCAAATTGGAAGACAAAGAGACCATTAGAGGTCTAAAAAGGGAATTTCAAGGCTCGAGATCGTGGAGATTGAGCTAAAATCGACACAACGACATTTATTTCTTCTCCTTTCTCTTTACTTTTTTGCCACTTTTATGGAATTTAGCATGAGACTTTGTGCTTATATTGTGATTATGCATAGCTAAACCTTTTATTCTTAGGGATTGATGTAACCATTGGTTTTATGAATTAATCGATTTAATGTTTTATTATGTTTGAATTCCATTCATTTATTTATTTACTTAATTCTTTTGATCTACTGGTCATAGATTAATTGTTGATTGTTCTGAATCTTACGCACGAGAGAGAGGATTCAAATTAGTTGTTAAATGCATGACTAAGGTAGTTCTAAGATTGAGAGATATAGGATCGCTTTAGAAGTTGTAAAAATGATTAGACTTAAAGCCTTGCATATTAACGAATCTAGATAGGAATATTGGATTCTTAAATTGCATGAAAAGTAACTATCCTCGAGAGAGATAGTTATGATCCTAGAGTCCTTGACTTATGGAATATTGCAAGTTGTCAAATACATTCAATTTGATTAATTTATAATTTCAATTGATGAAATCAACTCCTTAAGATGTGTTGCCCTTGAATTTTCCTAATTATTTAGCTTTTGTTATTTGAATTCAATCTTCCATCACGTCGTTAGAAATAAAATTGAGTGTTAGTATTCGTGGTACTTGAGTGACTAGAAATCTAATCCAGAAGACGATATCCATATTAATTTACACACTATATTAAAACTTGACCCGTACACTTGCGGTAGACGTTTTTGCACATATTAATAAGCCAGCACAAATACTTCCTTGATATAATTCAGTGTGCAACTATAATGGATTGTAATCCGATCATTACACCTATGGCAAGTGGAACTATTTTATCCATAAATGATGGTGATTTACAACCTAATCCCAAGAAGTATCGAAGTTTGATAGGTGCTCTTCAATATTGTACCCTTACTCTCTCGGATTTAAGTTTTGCAGTCAATAAGGTCTGTCAATTTTTGCATGCCCCTACTTCTGTCCATTGGAATGTTGTTAAGTGCATTATTCGATACTTAAAGTCTACCATTGATTTTGGCATTTCTTTTACATCGTTTGCCCATCTGTCTTTAATGTGTTATATGTAAGTATTAATATAACACATGCGGAAGCAATTTATGATCTAAGGCACTTAATTTCATCAATTTTAGGATTAAAGCATGCTAAATTCTTAAACTGAAAAATAGTGTTTCAAGGCCTACCTCTTGGAGCTCCTGATTCACATGATTCTTTAGTTGTTTCTTCTCACCAACAGATCAAGAACCACCACAAGATCTTCCTTGCTATCCTCAGGCCTTTGGAACGGATTGTGAGATCCTCTAGTGATGGGAATTGAATGGGAAAACATGGTGGCTTAAGGATGATGAGTGCATGGGTTTAGTCACCATGCACTCCACCTCCAAAAAAATTATTTCTTATTTTGAAATTCTAATTTCAAAATGAATTTTAATTTTAAAAAATAATTCATAATTATTTTTAATTAATTAAATTAATTATATTAATTTAATATCAAATACTAAATTAATATTTTGCACCTTTTCCTGACCATTCTTGAAACGAAATTTCTCGAACATGAATCCCTATTCATATATTAAATATTTAAATCATATTTAAATATGTCCAACTCTCAAATTTTAGTTTAATTCGAAATTAAACTAATATGTCGATAATATCAAATATGACCGACATTGATTCGCTAAATTGAATTCAAGCGATTCGAGCTCTCCCATCATATTGTTCCAAGGTGTGTTCCTATATGAGCTAGCAAGGGGACCTAATGAACCTACAGATCATGGGCTCCAACGATTCGAGAATGACCGACTAAACTCATTAACCTAGTTATCCAACATTCGTTAGCTACCGGGACACTCCACTATAGCCCGTAGCTGCACTCCCCTCACTGTAGATATATTTCCGTCCACCCGATATAACCATGATTAGTAAGTCGATCCTCCATAGGTTGTTCGTAACTAGAACTGGGTCAAATGTTCGTTTTACCCCTAAAGTTACATCTTGTTCCTTAAGTCCCACCAACCCTCTAATGAACAATTGGTTTGTGGCTCAACCACTAAATCGATTCCCTCTCGGGCCAATGAGAGGGTGGGACCCCTTGTCCAAGACCTGAAGTCAGTACTTAAGGGAACAACCTCTATGTTATCCCTAATACAGGTAGGAGTGAATTCCATCTTGCAAGACTATGTCCCCAGCTATGAGCTATCTATCCAGTCTCATCCCCAAAATGGTAGGCTTATTGAGTCGGCGAACTCGAGTCACTCTCACCAATGCAAATCAAAGGACAATCCTGAATAAAAAGAAGTTCATAGTTAGCTCAGGATTAAGATAAAGTTACCTAGGTTATTGCATGAGACAGTCAGTTTCATCAGTAAACGGCGTTATAAAGTGAAAGTGACTTATCTCGCGGTCCGGTCTCTATACAAACTCATTGCCTAGGACGTCTTCACCCACATGTCAGTACATGAACGATTCAGAAGCACATCATTTGTATTATATACAAAGTGAGTCGCGTCAATAACATTCTAGACCATAATATACTAAGGAGAAATAACATTCTATTATCCCCAGAAGCGAAGTAGGGTGATTGTGGATTGTGAGCCTGGTTCTTAAACTTTGAAACTGAGTGGTGGACAAAGGTTTAGTCATAACATCTAGAATTAGATATTTGGAAGAAACAAAGTGAACTAAAAGTTGTTTACACGAAACACGTTCTCGAATGAAATGGTGATCAATCTCTATGGGCTTGGATCAATTATGCAACACTGGATTTACTACCAAATAAGTCGCACTTATATTATATAGGAGGAAGTAACACCGACTTCGGAGAGAATGGCTTGAATCCAAACCATTTCGACTGTGGCATTAAACATATCTATGTACTCGAATTCAACACTTGAATGAGAAATAACTTTTTGTTTGACAGACGACCAAGAGATCAAATTATTGTCAAGAAACACACAATATCCACTAGTACTTCGACGATCATCGAGGTAACTTATGCAATCGACATCAATATAGTGTTGGGTTTTATGCCCTAAAACTCGTAGATAGTAAATGTAACACTTGACTGTTCATTAATAAAGTGTTATTGATTAAATATGTTTATCTTGCCTAATTAACCACAAATCCAATAAACTAAGAACCCCTGGCTATATTATGAATATTTGAACTTTATGTGGTGACATAAATGTGAATCAAGTTCAAGTAAATAGCCTAAACAATCTATAGTATAAGGATAGGGCTGGGTACCTTATCTTGGGGACACTATTGACGCGACTCACTTTGTATCTAATACAAACGATGTGATTCTGAATCGTTCATGTACTGACATGTGAGTGAGGGCGTCCTAGGCAATGAGTTTGCATAGAGACCGGATCGCGAGATAAGTCACTTTCACTTTATAACGTCGTTTACTGATGAAACTGACTGTCTCATGCAATAACCTAGGTAACTTGATCTTAATCCTGAGCTAACTATGAACTTCTTTTTATTCAGGATTGTCCTTTGATTTGCATGGGTGAGAGTGACTCGAGTTCTCTGACTCAATAAGCCTACCATTTTGGGGATGAGACTGGATAGATAGTTGGGGACATAGTCTTGCAAGATGGAATTCATTCCTACCTATATTAGGGATAATAGAGAGGTTATTCCCTTAAGTACTGACTTCAGGTCTTGGACAAGGGGTCCCACCCTCTCATTGGCCCGAGAGGGAATCGATTTAGTGGTTGAGCCACAAACCAATTGTTCATTAGAGGATCAGTGGGACTTAAGGAACAAGATGTAACTTTAGGGCTAAAACGGACATTTGACCCAGTTCTAGTTACGAACAACCTGTGGAGGATCGACTTACTAAGCATGGTTATATCGGGTGGCCGAAAATATATCTACAGTGAGGGGAGTGCAGCTACGGGCTATAGTGGAGTGTCCCGGTAGCTAACGAATGTTGGATAACTAGGTTAATTAGTTTAGTCAGTCTATTTCTCTCTTTTATCCTTCTTATTCTGTTTTGTATTGCTGATAGGACCAAAATAGTCCTATTTATTTGTTATTAATCTAGACTTGTTAGGGTGCACTTTACGCTTTATTTATCTGTTTTGTAGATAATTTGTGCATTCAGGGCATCAGGGTCAAACTACTCAAATTGGAGCTAATTCGGGCAATTTAAGGAGTTTTCGAGCTAACTTGTGGGCCATGGATCTCGAGGAGGTGAAAAGACCGTGAGGATCGTGACGAGCCCGAAGAATAGTTCCAAGGAGTCAAAGGTTCGAGGCCTGAATCGAGCAAGAAACGACGAGGAATGAAGTCGAAGCACGTTGAAATTAGGTCAGGCGTCGAGACGCCACGGCGAATTTTTCTATAAATACTTTCGTTTTTGTTCCGCCGAATGTATCAATTTTTAGGGTTTTATTTTTGGCCTTCCTCTCGATTCTCTCTGTCCTTCAAGACCAGAATTAAGAGGTGTAAGTTTTCCTTTGTATTTTCTTGTTATTGTAGCGTTGGGTCGCGGGTTTTAGTCGGCTTAACCGCCGTCTAAATCCGTTGACGCCGATTGGATGATTTTTGGGATATAGAATGTATTTCTTTGTGAGTTTCATGTTCTGAATGTCTACTTAATTTCATATTGCTATTGTACTTCATATTCAGTTCGTATTATTTGCATGCGCAGTAGGTTAGATTGACGCCCTAACTCGCAGCTCGTATGTTAATAACTTGGTAAGAATTTGATTTCCAAGTAGCTAATGGAACATTGGTTTAATAGTTAGCGCATAGACTGATTCGTGGGCATGGGTCCCAAGAGCAGACTCTGACTAATTTGTTGCTTTACACGATAGGTTTAGAATCCAAAATAGCTTTAGAAGTAATCTAGGCCTAATTATTTCTAATGTCCTAATCAATCCACTAGACTTAAGGCAATTGGTTAATTGTTTAATTTGATAGTCCAATTGGATTAATTGATTAACCAATTAGTGTCTAATTCGATGGACGTTGTATGATCGAGTTAGATCGCTTAGGTGGGCTTTGGGTCTTTTCTGGGTTCAGATTAGATTGATTGGGCAATTGAGCAATTCAAACTAGCCTTTAATAGGTAGAGATTCAATGATCAAAGTAAATCATTCAACCCCAATAATCACTCCAATTGGTGTCGCCTAATTTAATTAATTCTTTTGCTTATCTATGTTTCATGCAATTTAATTTCTTGTCCTTTAAATTTCTTGCTTGTTTAAATTCTTGCATTTTAAATTCCTTGCACATTCTACCCAATTTTCCAATCCCCCCATTTATCGCTTTCACAACTCAAAATAAATAGGAAATAAATAACCAACCGCCACTTCCTGTGATCGACCCCGGCCACTATTACTGCCAAGTAGTTTAGTGTTCGTGGAATTATAAATTTTATTTCACAAACTGGGAGCTTTGACAACTCCCGTCCCGTCAATTGCCTTCTTAGCTGCTTCCACGTGGTGGTTTTTATTACATTATATATTGACTATGGTCTCTATAATCGTACTAAACATTCTCTTGATTATTCTACACATCAATAAAATTCTTCTCTGAATATTACTTCTCAGTCCATACCCATCAAACAAAACACATGATCCAAATGATGATTAAACTTGTGAAGTGTATAATAGTAATAGACTCTTAAACTTTTAGATATTTTTAAAAATTCACACACAAATTTGAAAGGTCAAAATTCTATTATACACAAAATTTCAATTTTTCTGTGTAATAAATCCATGTATTCTAAAAAATGTTAAATAAGTTAGGGATCTATTAGACAAAAAAAAAAAAAAAGGTTCAACTACCTATTAAACACAAAATTGAAAATAGACATGTTTCTTTTTTTTTTTCACAAGGAACCACCTCGCGCGGACAGGAATCCAAGTTAATGGGGGGGGGGGGGGTTTGAGTAGGAAAAAAATATCTTGATTTGAATAGGGATGGAGACTAGAATATGGTCCTGTCCCCACCCATTTATATATAAAATCTTCCTATTTAATTGTAATTTAACTATTTAAATGCAGATGCTCACAGCAAATTAACAATTTAGTCGATAATTTTATGTAATAGTCACTTAATTAAGATTTTTTTTAAAGAAAAACCACTAAACGAGAAATAATTTACCAAAAAATATGATTAAAAGAAATTTGTTAGTGCATGTTTGGGAGTGATTTTGAAATGATTAAAATCACCTTTGTCAGGTTCGAAATCAACCCAAAATATACCTTTAATTATTCAAAATCAATTTCATGTTTGATTTTATGTAACGACCTGAATAAAAGGAACTAAAAACATACTGAAGGTCGCTACTACATGCATAGGATATAGATTTTTTTTTAAAAAAAAAAAACATAAAGCGGAAGAAGAATAATTTTCATTTATTAAAAGGGGCCAAAACATAAGTAAAACTCAGAATTCATAACTTAGAATATCTGAAACAAAACTCCAAAAAGCTCATAGTTTCAAAACATCGCATCTAAAAATAAGAGTTCTATCCTAAGACAAAAGAGACTGAAATCCTCGAAGAAAAGACATAAACTGCAGCTACAATCCTATAGCCAATCAAGTCACTGCCCTCGCCATTCGCCAGACGCCCTCAAGTACCACATGAAAAAGGAAAGTCATGTAGCATGGGTGAGTATTGATAGCGCACAAAGTGAGCTATTTTTTCCGGTTAATTTTTAGTTAGTCTTTGAGTATTATTTGGCTAAATTATGCACTTTAATGTTTATTTTGTAGGAAATTGAGTTTTGGAATGAATTGGAGAAATTGGAGTTGATCGGGTGCTCGAGACCTAAAGAAGAGCAAGAGAAACAAAAAAGAATCAAAGTTGGAAGCTTAACAAAAATGGCAAACCCTAGAGGTAGCGTCTCAACGCTACCAATTTTCCATAACTGATATTGGCGGTATAGAGGACAGTGTCTCGATGCTGTCGACAGATTTTCTATAAATACATCCTTATCTTGCATGACCAAAGGGAGTGAAATTTGGGAGTTTTTATACCTAAAATTGATTGGAGACCTTCTGTGGGAGTTGAAGCAAGGCCAAGGAGCGAGAATCACTCACGAACGTGTGGAGATCGTGAGGGGGACGTGCGATTTTCGACAGAATTGAGTTTTTCCTTAACTTTTCCTTATCTCTAGTTAGTTTTTATGGCTTTTTTATATCTAGCTTACATCGTAACACAATGTATGAGTAGCTAGACGTGTTTCTTAGGGATTGATGTAGTCTTTTAAGATTATGGATTGATTATTGGGATGTTTTGTGCCTTTATTTTATTCATGTGATTATGGTTTAATGCTTTCAATTAATTGACCACTAGTGGAATGATTTAGTGTTGAATCTTTCTCGGGAGAGAGGATTTAGCTTAGACTTTTCTAATTGCATGACTAAGGTAGAATTCTAAGATCGGGAGATTTAGAATAGCTTTAGAAGTTGTAAAAAGAACTAAACTCAAAGCCTTGCATGTTAATGAACTTAGATAGGGATATCAAGTTTATTGTATGCATGAAAATCAATTATGCTCGGGAGAGATATTTGTGATTTAAGGTTCTTAGACTTATAAAATAATCGCACGTTAAAAATTCATTCCCTTTAATTAATCCTAAATCTAAATTGACGAAATCAATTCCCTAAGAATTCTTCCAATTGAATTTTCATCCTTTAATTTGCATTACCTTTTGATTCATAGTTCTCATTCCCTTTTGATCTCTAAATAAAATTGGGCAAAAGTATTCACGATACTTAATTTAGCTAGAAAACCAATCCAGAGGACGACATTCGATTCTAAATCACTATATTAATACTTGACCCGTACACTTGCGGTAGGAAGAAATCCACATCAAGTATATAAGAATATACTCAGTAAGTAACCCCGCTTAAGAGCTGAAACTGATAACATGAGATCTAGTAACATGATATTGAACTTCTGGGTCTGAACAGCATAGGGACCTAATTGGAAACATACGTTCGGGTTTCTAACCCTAGGGCCATAACTTGGTATATGAAATGTTCCATCTAGGGTGATTATCTATCCCTAACCTGTGCCAACTAGAGTGTTGTGTGGGTCAGTCGGGTAAGGCAAGTGAACTAGAGACTAGCTGGCAACCTCTAGCAAAACTACACCTATCCCAACACGACACCCCTAAAATATGAACATGAAATACGGTGGAGCAGCTGACGCATGAAAACATGCCTGAGTGCCATCTGACGCACGAATAACGTGCCTGATCATAAGCTCAACATCGTCCTAAACTGAGAGAGCGCACTGTGACGTGCCTGAAACTGGGCTCTAACAGTCAACTGATAGAACACACGATAATGTGCCTGAAAAACTGAGTTCTATCAGCCCTGAGATGGAGAAGGAAAACACTCTAGCTATCGTAAGACTTAAAGATCTTTTAAGTCTACCTGAGGCCCTAAAACATGATTAAGGTCCCTATTCTAGGTCTATTCTCATTCATACATATGGAACTCTACCACATCATGACCAAGGGATGATACTAAGCTTAACCCCATAATTATTGTGATGTTACTGAAAATTCGACAGCATAACGACGTAACTACAACTATCCCAAAAATTGTAGACACCTGAAAAGTAGAAAAATCACACTTTTAGACTAGAGTAACTCTAGTCATCTACATTCTAGTATAGAGTTCACATTTGGCATGCTCAAACATAACTTAGAATACTTTAATAATTAGCAGCCTAAACTAAATACATCCAAAGTCATTCAACAACAATAGAAATCAATCATTCTCAACCACATCACATCTAAACAACAATTCAACCCATCTCTCCAATAATCATATAAACATGCAAGTCCACCTAAATGCAAGCTCAACATACTACAATTATTTATAACATTTCCATGCCACACTCATGCTTTCAAAAGAGTAAACCAATCATGTTCTTCAATTCTAAGGCCAACCATTCATGCTTAGTTCATGCCGACATAATGACATCACGAATACATGGGTCTAAAGCATATAACTTAAACCAAATGGCTACTTACCTTAGCCAAACAAATTCTTGATTAACTCCTAACCAATTTCCCCTTAATTCCAAGACTTCAAGCAACTACACAAAAAAAGGGAAAAACATTCTCAATCAATAGGAGTTTTAACCCAAGCATTCAACTAGGCGACAACTAAATTTGGGGACCAAAATTAACACCCAAAACTTACCCAAAACAGAGGCAAAGCTTGCTGTCCGGGATTCCAATCTCACCTTAATTCGACAATTTAATCACCAAACATATGGGCACCTTGAAATTAATAGGCAACACCAATGGTTTCTCTAACACAATTAAATCATCCAAAACTTGACTTAATTCACTTACCCAATGGCAAAATTGCTCAAAGAAGCTGAAACTCGAAGATTATTGCTTGAATCGTCGGAATTGAAGAGAAAAGCTTGCTGAACGGAAATAAAAATGAGTGGGTATTCGATTAAACATAATAACCAACCAATACAACCTTCAATCCAACTTACCCACACTGAAAACGCCGAAAAAACGCTGCAAACCGCCCCAAAACGATGTTGTCCGTGCCTAACAGAATTCTCGCTAGAAAAGCGCTGTTGTCCGACTAAGAGAAACGCTGGAAACGACACGAGAGAGGTCGAGAGAGAGGGAGAGAATGCATAGGGAGAGGTTGACCTTGATGATCAAGAAAAACACGAGAAAACTCACCCAAACCGTTGCTGTGAACCACGCTGTCTACATGCCCCTGCACCGTCGTGGACTGATCTGCTTGCCAGAGAAGACATTGAAGAAGACGCCGGCGCTGAAGGGGGACGATGGTGGTGCACAGGTTGGCGAAGGAGAGCTCGAGATGAAGAGGAAAACGCTGGAGACGTGGGTTGACAGTTGAATTCGTGGGAGAGAAAGATGAAGATGGGGAAGATGGCTTGACTGCTCGTCTAGGGCTCCGTGTGGCTCCATTTATATTACAATATTAGGGTTTGCTTGACCCAACTTTCCCTTTAATTACAACAATGACCTTCCATCTTTTAATTTTAAGAACAATCATCAAAGACCAATAAAATAAACCCTATTTCTCCACCAATTTCATGAAATTAAACTCAATTGAACTCATAATTAGAGAAATTAAGATTTACCTTAAAATGTCGATGTTACATTTTACATTTTTAAACTTGATTTTCATATCATCAAAATTGATTTTGAATTATTAAAAACATGTTTTAGAGTGTTTTTAAAATGATCAAAATCACTTTTGTCATATTCAATGGGGGTGAGAAAATTCTATCTCAATCCCAACAAAATTTAATTGAAAATTTCATAAGGATAGAAAATCAACAAGGGTTGGAAGGGAGATGGGTGAATAATATCCTTTGTTCAATAACTTACTAGCCATATTGATGGAGTTCAGAGTACCGAACTGATAATTTAACCTCCATCTATTTTTTTTTTTTGAAAAAGAAAAGAATATCATTAAAAACAGTAATGACCAGTACAACCACCCCCATTAATGAGAGGGAAAGCCCAAATCGGAATATTGGGAGCCCAAAAACAATCCTCCCTTTCCCGCGAAGAAGACGACTGGCCAGGAGACTTCGCCGGAGAAGACAAGGACCTGCCGGCAGCGCTTCTCGCAACACAGTGCGCGGCTGTATTCAAAAAACGATTACAATAGCTAAAGTTCATGGAGAAGGCTCGGGTAGCAAGAGCCTTGATTTCATCAGTGAAGATCTTCAGGTCGGACAAATCTTCCGACTCGCGGTTGATGGCCTTAACGACCTCAATAGCATCTGTCTCGACTTCCAGGCGAATACCGAGGCGATTACAGGTATCTGAAACTTCCTTGATACCTTCTAGCATAGCGCAAGCTTCCAAATTCTTGATAGCCCATTTTTGATTAACTTGCTTCATTCCGAAACAGATCAGGGAACCCTCCGAGTCATGCACGAGCCATCCGAGACCACCGCATCCTTCTTTCTCGAACCAGGCTGCGTCTGAATTGAGTTTCCATCCTTCTCCCATTAAGCTTGACTCGCGGGATTCCTTGGCCTTTTAGGAGAATGGGTCTTGAGGTAAGAGGATTCCCATTCTTTTAGCCTTGTGTCAATGGAGTTTTGGAATAATTTTGATGATGCTGGGATATTGTAGTGATCTGCTCTGTTTCTGAATTCCCAGATTTGCCACATGATAATAATACTTCTGTCAATGTCTTCTTTGCCAAGATTAGAAGCCATCCATCCCCAGTAATCCTTTGGTTGCCAATTATCCCTACACAAAGACCACAGAATTAGAGAGCTAGGAACAAAACAGGACCATAATGATCTAACAAATTTGCACTCCCATATAAGATGGGGGTCATTTCCTTATTTTTTCCACAAAAAGAG